>OX276374.1:130000-2559391 GCA_946251855.1 Alsophila aescularia | reverse complement strand
TATAATCTCTTCGGTAGATGGCGTTAGTATGCGAGTTAGTTCGCGGTGGTGTTTCATTCTCGCATTGGGTTAACGTTGTTTCTGTAATTTTCAAACTGTAGTCACGCTTTAACATTAATTTTTAATGGCATAGCAATCGCAAATATCAGTGGATTCATGCTTTTGTAAAAAATATAGTTTATTAATATACTAATCTAATATCAAATTATTTTGGCAAAAACGTCTCATTTGGGGTTTACTAATAATAATTACTATTATGGTCCGTCTGTCTGTAGGTCACAGCCATTTTATTCAGACGCTATTATACAAAGTTGAAGTTTGGAACTTGTATAATGTATATATATATTGTAACTTTTAAACATTCGCGATTCGAACATATAGTTATATATTTAAACGGGAGTTAATCGCGCTGAAAACATAATTTTTATTTACCTCTACGTTTCGATCAAGTTGCATTGATCGTGGTCACGAGAAGTCTGAAGTAGCGGGTGTCAGCGTCGAGCAACTACCCGCATTTGGTTTTGTAAAAATTCAGAATTGTCACGACACACAACACTAACGCGACGCGAACACTTGCTTATCACGGGATTCCAGGACGCTGCCAACTTGAAACCATGCTGCCAGTTGAAATTGGGATACTTTTTAATTTCAACCGCTTCACGTACAATCCTGGAGTAGTAGTGACGTTCCGTGGAGAGGATCTTCGGGTCATGGAGTTCTATCTACTGATTAGGGCCCGATTCGAGCAAATGCTCAGCGATTGCAGATTTATTTATCTGGCGGTTCTGTACAGCTGCAATGTGTTCTTTGACCCTTTCCGCTATAGTACGCTTGGTTTGTCCAAAGTATGTATTTATCTATGAATGTGCCAAACTTCATAGTGTTAATTGCAGAGACAGAGCACTGTATAATTTGATGGACTTTAGTTGCATATCCTTCCCTCCTCCCTCTATTTCATAAAAAAAAACAATATTAAAAATTTTGACCAAAGGAGATTCCCCAAGAACAGTACTCTTGAGAAATGTCTTGTGTCTCAAATGTTAAAAGCATGAAATTATTATTTATATTGGGATAGTTTTATAAACAATAATTAGTACTAGAAAAAATATTAGAAAAGCTAAGTCGATAGCTGTCTTCAAAGACATGGTGAAGAAGCACTACCTGTCATAAAGCTGGATATTATGTTATTCATACATAATTTATACACTATTCCTTTGTGAACATGCTATTTATTTATGTATATTATATTATAAATTTGCCAATATATATGTTATATTATTTAATTATAGTATATATATTTATGTGTTTAACAAAATTTATGATAACACATTATGTAAGTATGTATACAAATATTAAGTTATATAGTTGTATATAGTTTATATAGTTGTTATTTATCTATTAACTTTTTTGTTCCAAAGTAAGTCTCCATCACTGACCGCAATGTTTATTTTATATTCCTGTCCATCCAAAGGTTGCCTTTAAGAAATTGCAAATAGCAATAATGCCGCCTATTGTACATCATTAGATTTTATATATAATTACTGTTATGTTGTTTTTTATTGTAATGTGTTCAATAAAGAGTTATTGTATTGTTTTGTATTGTATTGTACTTTAAGTTTCCGACTATAAAGTACACTATTTTCACTATCGCCTGTCAATACTAGGGATGTCCATTTTTTCTAGTAGGCAAGTTACCCCTAAGCCGAAGTTTTGCCACAATTTGATGTCTACTCGTATTTCGAAAACGTGGCGCTCGTGGTCATTCAGTATTTCAATGAAACTAGAAGTACTATATGACATTAGCTGTAGTTAGAGTGCACCTACAAGGTCTAAAGAAGTGGGTGATACCCGTGATACCTACAAATGAACAAGTCCGGTAATCTCACTAGTGATGAGAAAAGCCCAGATAGATTTGTCGATATGTATACATACTATCGACATTACCTGTTTTGGGCTTTTGCCCCTTCTCTGATACTGAATCGAAAGTACACATAAAATATTTAAGGCTATTACCGCAGCGTCGACTTATTGCCCTAGCTTGCGGCCGATAAAAGTATTGTTGGAAGGAAAAGTACTATGTTAAAAATTATAATACGAAACAAAAGACAAAATTTGAAGTATTGTGACGTGGCCGCTCACCAAAGAGCACATAATATATAAAATGAGAGTGGCCCAACAAGCTATAGAGCGCATCATGCTAGGCATCCGCCTGGTAGACCAAACGTCGAAATTCGTCGTCGAACCAAAGTTGAAGTTGTAGGTATGCGAATTGCCAGACTAAAGTGGAGATGGTCAAGACATTTGGCAAGACGGGATGAAAACAGGTGGACAATGACAGTCACTAATTGGTATCCGAGAGATGGGCTGAGATCTCGAGGCAGACCACCAGCCCTATGGTCAGACGATATTGTGAGGTACGCTGGAAGCCAATGGATGAGGCTAACACAGGACTGGAAAGACTGGCGTGAACGAGAGGAGGCCTATACTCAGCAGTGGGTGGATACGGGCTGATTAGATAGATAGATAGATAGTGATTGTGAAGCTCAAATACAAAATAAGTACTTATAGAAAAAACACCGAAGTACTTAGAATTAGAATTAGTGAACCTAAAAAAAATATGTTTAAAGTTGTCAACAATTTTGCACAAGGATATCGAATATCATATCGATATATATCCAATGTCAGCCCTAGTCCCCACTTTATCTCGTCAATTGCCTCCTCGAGTCAGTGTTCCCGCGGTTACGGCTTGCGTCGCTCGACTCGCTTACGTATTCGAATGAGCGAAACGAAACTTTCGAATCGAGTACTCCGGTTTCGCGCTGGATGAATAGTGTTTGTGCTTTACTATTGTTGTCACATTTTTTAATGTGGTTTAAATAGTATCATCGATTTTCAACGATATTGTCACTTTAAGGAAGTGATATGTATAAAAAGTTAAAAGGACTTTCTAAATTCAGTGACTAGATGGATTTGTTTTCTAATTTTTTTGATTTAGTTTTTAATTGACTTAATATAGCAGGACGAATTTTTCAATTCGTCTCGTTTTTTTTATGTATACTTATTTCACTTGGATTCCTGAACCGATTTTGATGTTTCTTTTTAATTGAATAGTTCCATAAAAAAAGAGAATTGGTTCACTTTTTAAATCCATTTGAAGTCAAAATTTTGTGATTCAAAGAAATATATTGTTATTTTCGTAAAAAAGTAGGTAATAAAAACTAATTACACTTGAAATCTAAATTGGACTTTCCGAATAATTCAATAGATAATTTGTAACTACTCTATTTTCATCTGTTACTTTTTTATTACATTACTGAGTTTGTTTATTCATGTTTCCAACGTGTAACAAAAAGATAGTATGGGTAATGCGCAGAACTTATATTGTATGGGGTTCCGTAGTCCAAAAAGAAAACCTTATAAGATCGTTCAGTCAGTCTGTCTCCGCTCGTCCACCCCTGTATGTCACAGCGTCTGTCTCCGCTCGTCCACCCCTGTATGTCACAGCGTCTGTCTCCGCTCGTCCACCCCTGTATGTCACAGCGTCTGTCTCCGCTCGTCCACCCCTGTATGTCACAGCGTCTGCCTCCGCTCGTCCACCCCTGTATGTCACAGCGTCTGTCTCCGCTCGTCCACCCCTGTATGTCACAGCGTCTGTCTCCGCTCGTCCACCCCTGTATGTCACAGCGTCTGCCTCCGCTCGTCCACCCCTGTATGTCACAGCGTCTGTCTCCGCTCGTCCACCCCTGTATGTCACAGCGTCTGCCTCCGCTCGTCCACCCCTGTATGTCACAGCGTCTGTCTCCGCTCGTCCACCCCTGTATGTCACAGCGTCTGCCTCCACTCGTCCACCCCTGTATGTCACAGCGTTTTTTTTGCTGTTCCTCCTCCCTATTTGATTGTTATTAGTAATATTGTTCGAGGTTATAAGCTTATCATTTGTCCAGTGTCCGCTCAACTCTGTGGTGTAGATAGAAGTGCGGGCAATTTTGTTTAAGCCAAAACCTACCCTCCCCGTCCTCTTTTTTGGCGTAGCGCTGACTGGTAACATACATACAAACTTACACACATACTTTTACAAATTTGTAATACTTATTAGATTAGATAGACTTGAAAAGATCATCATCATCAGCCCGTATCAGTCCACTGCTGGACATAGGATTCTCCCAAAGCATGCCACTGAGCCCGATCTTCGGCTCTTGTTTTCTAACCTCTGCAAGGCACTTTGCGTATGTCGTCGCTCCACCTAGCTGGAGGGTGCCCTACATATCGTTTACCGAGTCGTGGTCTCCACTCAAAAACATGCCTACCCAACGGTTATCAGTCCTTCAACAAACATGACCAGCCCACTGCCACTTCAGCTTGCTAATCTTAGTTAATCGTTCTCTGTCGGATTACCTCGTTTCGGATACGGTCTTTCAGAGAAACTCCGAGCATAGCCCTTTTCATAGTCCGCTGAGCGACTTTAAATTGTTGGACTAGTCATACCGTGAATGTCCAAGACTATTGTTTTCAAACTTTGAGGTATTGGCGAAGAGAAAATATAATACATTGAAAGATAAGTTATGCAAATCGTGCATTTCTTAAAGTTAAAATACACATAAGTAAGGCTTTATTTTGAACTTTCCAAAATCGTACTCCGGTTTCGCGCTGGTTTTGCAACTGTCTTAAGTCACTTGAATTAATTGAACGTTAAGCTTTTCTTCACGTTAATCTTGTAACTTTCGAAATGCTGAGAACTTAACAAAGACTATACAGTCAGAATGAGAACTTACAGAGAAATCTTAGCACAGGCTATATCATCAACATCATCATCAGTCCGAGGTAGGCCACTGCTGAACATTGGCCGAATATTACGAGGGATCGTAATAGGAAGGTTTTTGACATAATCACCAAGCTTGGCAGGCGGCGGTGATCGCATTAGATGTTGATATAATCACCAAGCTTGGCAGGCGGCGGTGATCGCATTAGATGTTGATATAATCACCAAGCTTGGCAGGCGGCGGTGATCGCATTAGATGTTGATACACAGGACAAGTTGTTTTATAATAAAAATACCTAAAACCCGACTGCGAACAAAATTATTGAAAACGAGCTGACCTCCCGCACTAATATTATAAAGGCGAAAGTTTGTATGTATATAAGGGGTAAGGGTGTGTGTGTATGTTTGTTATTTCTTCGCGCTTAAACGACTGAACGTATTTAGATGAAATTTGGCACGGCGGTACCTTATAACCTGGATTAACACATAGGCTACTTTTTGTCCCGGAAAAATGTGAGGTTCCTGAGCGACGCGGGTGAAACTGCGGGGCGCAGATAGTATTTATATAAATTTAATGTTTATTTTTTACTAACATATTTTTACTCTACTTTAATAGTTACAATTGCAAGAGATTTAGAATATAGTATTTACTTTAACTTGAATAATAAAAATATTTAAAATTTTGTAAGAATCAAAAGAATTGCTACTGTTTGGTTATAAGAATTATATATTAATGAAATGATCTTTTAAAGACTCGTACGCTTCAATCAAATAAACTATATAGGACTCGTACGACTATTTTGATGCCTCACTCGATAGGTTTTGGTATTTTTTTGTTCCGTCAGAAAATATAATATGACAGATTTATTGTTCCGTCAGAAAATATAATATGACAGCTTTATTGTTCTGTCAGAAAATATAATATGACAGCTTTATTGTTCCGTCAGAAAATATAATATGACAGCTTTATTGTTGCTAGCTGTATTGGTTATTGCCAGATTAGTTTTATTGACACTTACTATATCCTGTAGCACTCTCATGATCAAGACGAATCCAATGATACCTCATTTATCAAAATCCATCAAGCCGTTTAGGCTGTAGGACGCGCCTGAGAAACGTACAAATATACAAACATACATACAACCCACATAACCCTCATTGGGGAAAAAATGATGCTACCTATTTCCTGAATTCCCTTTGCTGGTTCTCACAGCACCCACGGGGTGAGCAGGGGTGGACCTGTTGTCAAGTCACGCCCACACGTCTTATAAAATTTGCTTCAATTCTATTTTTGAACCCAAACGCAAAGGGGAGGGTGTTATAAGTTTGAGCCTTTGTATGTTTTTGGCATCGTAGCTCCCAAATGGATGGACCTATTTTAATGCTGTTTGTTTTCTACGAAAGCTGGAATTATTTGTTTGTAAGAAATCGATGCAAGTGTTCGCAACATATTCAGCTCTGATCACTCTTTGTGAAGGGATCTGGGGCACTGTAGCAGCTACAAAACGCATAATATTGAGGGTCTGATGATGAGTAGCATTTGAAGTCCTGAATCGAGGAGATCTGTACCATCAAGAAACTTTGAAATAGAGTTTTGAACATAACAAGACTATATCTAATAATTTTCTAAAGTAAAAATTTGGATCATGATCAGGATTCGAACCAGCATCATCCATTCCTCTGCGCGGCACATGACTTGACTACTGTGACTAGTAATCATCATCCAAATTTTTCCCTCAGTTTCTAAATCCGTTATACGGGGACGGTAACGCCATCTATTGGCAGTATTCTGAACTGGCCAACCGAACACAGCTTAGATGCAAGACTGTTATATCATGTTCAGTCAAATTTAGTAGGAGGTTTTTAAAAATTTTGACCTAAATTATTTCTTGTGATATTGTGCTAAAATCGTAGGTAGGTATGTAAAATCAAAGTTGTGTTGTCAAAGTCATATAAAGCACCAATTACTACGCAAGTTCATGCGGAGATTTTGGTTTCCACAATTATAGTGTATACAGCTAAGAAATGGAATTCCCTGTCTTTTTTCTTATTTATTAAAACTACAATCTAGGGAATCTTCAAGGCTAGATCGTTTAGACTTATACAAAAAATAACTGTCGAATATAGAACCTCCTCCTTTTATGAAGTCGATTAATAAAAAACTTACTATTCGACGGCTAAATAAATTGTGATGAAATGTAGTATATTGTACTTTTTGTATCTCGACCGTGATCCAATTTTTTCCATTAGAAAATTATCATTATAATTATTTTTTGGTCCTAGATTCAAACATAATATATACATTATGTTTAACCCAAATAAATGACCACGCGGGCAAAGCCGCGGGCACAGCCGGTAAACTAGGTACTTTCATCTTCAATCTCATTTGTTTTAGTTGACTGTACCTTCTATGAAAATTGCACGCGAGTCGAAATGTCTGTACAAGGATTCACATAGATATACCTGTATATACGTAGTACATGTAACTATATTTTTCGAATGGTGGAGACTCGGGCCGAGTTTACTCCCGACCCGGTGCAAGGTTGACGCACAGAATAAATAAAACTGAGGTTTGCCGGTGGAATGGTTAGTTTCCATTTGTTTTGCGCTTGAGTCACAGTTTCTGTCCATTACATTATAGAGACCAACAGCAAAGCGATTGTCATAAAATAGTTTTTAGTACTTTGTTGCGATCGCAGTATATTACTTACTAGAAAAATAGAAACAAGGTTCTTTCGCGTTAAGTACTTTGTTGCGGTCGCAGTATATTACTTACTAGAAAAATAGAAACAAGGTTCTTTCGCGTTAAGTACTTTGTTGCGGTCGCAGTATATTACTTACTAGAAAAATAGAAACAAGGTTCTTTCGCGTTAAGTACTTTGTTGCGGTCGCAGTATATTACTTACTAGAAAAATAGAAAGAAGGTTCTTTCGCGTTAAGTACTTTGTTGCGGTCGCAGTATATTACTTACTAGAAAAATAGAAACAAGGTTCTTTCGCGTTAAGTACTTTGTTGCGGTCCCAGTATATTACTTACTAGAAAAATAGAAATAAGGTTCTTTCGCGTTAAGTACTTTGTTGCGGTCTCAGTATATTACTTACTAGAAAAATACATACAAGAAGTTATCGTCAATAATTATTAACCGAACGAAGCGAGGTCTCCAAAAAAACTTCGACGCATCGGCTTTTGAATGTATGTGCGACGATAACTTTTGAATCTTTGATCCAAATAAGCCTTTGACAAAATTAAATACGTTACTTGCATGCATACGGCATACGTTACACTCGATTCTCGACACTACGATTCGATTTCGAAACTTCACAGCAAGGTTGAACGGTACTTCGTAAAATAGTAACCATGAGCCCTCGCTCATGGTTACTGGCATTGACTAGCCTTTGGAGCCCGTGAGAACTAGTTGGCTTACTGCTACTTAGTGTAACATTACCTTTTAAAAATATCTGGCTCTAAAAGAAAATATACGCAGTTGTGTTGCTGGGAAATGCCACTCTATCATCTTCTTTGATAAATAGAACACTAGTTTTCCCGCCCGCGACTTCGTCCGCGCGGATAGATATCTAGTTTTCCCGTGGAAACATTCAATTTACCGGGATAAAAGGTATCCTGTGTTTTATTTCAGGGTATAAGCTATCTCCATTCCAAGTTTCATCAAAATCCGTCCAGCCGATATCGCGTGAAAGCTCCCCAATCAAACAAACAAATAAACACACAAACAAGGAGAAAACGTTTCACTTTTATATATTGGTATGGATTTTCCGAATTTCTTCTCAACTTTCTTCTAAATCTATATTAAAATGGATGTTTGTTTGATTGTTCTTTTTCGATGCATGATCGCAGTTCATCTGATTGAGTTCAAACTTTGTATACAGTTGATGTGAATATTTATACATTCTTCTTCTTCGTATTAATTGTTGAAATTTATCTAACTGTATGGTTTTGGACCAAAACTTGGCAACTTCCACCGCTTGAGCAGTGGCCAAGTTAAGGTCTTGTTTGGAACTATGAAGATGCGAAATTGACTGGACGCAGCACCACAATCGCACTCCACCTGATCTCCTATACCCCATCGGTTCATGTTTTCTCGACAGCGGCCAACCCCGGCGCGAAGCCTATAAGAGGTTTCCAGATTGGCCACTGGAGATTATGGCCTGGTGGAAGGGCTTCTGCTGGGGTCGTAAAATCAGATGGGACCGTGTGTTTTGCTTGCCACAGTTCGCATCTTCTCTTAGCAGGATCAGATTTGAGTGCGGAGTGGAGTGATCAGAGTTAAGCGGGCTTGTGGTATGGTATAACCATACAGCGGATGTCAGCGGTCGGTTTCTTGTTTTAATTTTCCTAGTCCTCTGTATCTGCCAACAAAAATCACAAAAAAATTGAAAGAAGCAACGCAGTAGTATTACTATAAAAAAAAATATAAATTTATATATTAGTCGTTTTCAAGGCACGGTTTGATACATTTGTGATTATTTCTGCGGGCGGTCAGTTCGTTTTCAAGGCACGGTTTGATACATTTGTGATTATTTCTGCGGGCGGTCAGTTCGTTTTCAAGGCACGGTTTGATACATTTGTGATTATTTCTGCGGGCGGTCAGTTCGTTTTCCATAATTTTGGCCGCAGTCGGGTTTTTTGTATTTCTATAATAACTTTACTTGTTTTATTGATGCAAATGTGCGACTTGCTACTGTTTGTGTGCATATCACGAATAGTTCGGCAAACGTAATGTACTAAATTAGATAGAATAGCAAAAATGTGCATGAGTTTTGTGTCACGGCTCGTGCCAATTCATACTATACTAAGCAATGAGATTATATATAACATCATTGATACTAAGTCGATGATCGGGTGGCGATATATCGCCAACATGCCTCATTGCGCGCATACTGCGCGTGCGCACGCGGCAAGATACTGGTCACAATGAATAATGTGACTCTTGCACTTGGGTGCAAAAATTGATTAAAAACAAACTCTAGATTACACATAATGCTATTGCATTATGCTTTATTATATGCATTATGCTTTGCAAATCACATGATCATGAACAGAAGAATACCACCTGATAGATAGATCCATGACATAATTACCAAATTTCCTGAACATAGTTCCGAGACAAGAAGGAATCGTTCAGGATCATGTTCGACACGGTCCAGGACATGATTTGCGCATCTCTATTAATGCTGTTGATCGATATTTTACCTTATCGAAAATAATACAGAGTAACGGATATGACTATCAGACAGATAATGTACCTTTAACAGTATTTACTTGGTAGATAAGGGCCCGACCAGTGGCGTTACGCTGCGTTATCCGTTATCAGTGTCAATCGATGGTATCTGCAGTAAACATGATGTACTTGAAGTTAAATTGATAAGGAATTAATAGGGTCGACGGACTTTCCAAACACACATTGTAAAAAGAAAAATGTGAGAAATCGTTTTTCTTGCATGGTAATTCGATTTCTTATGAGTTCAGTCCATCCCCGCGGTTCATTGTGATACTGCCCACCAGGTTATCGCCACTGTTTATCAGTTTTCCCGCGTTCCCCACCAATATTTAAAATATTTGGTTTAAGACAACAAACATTCTCATTTTCCCCACTCACTGCTTTTTAAAATATTACAAACAAAACGATGTCGCTGTCCTGTGACACAGAATAAATAATAGTACAAGTACCTTCGACAAAGACATAGTGTGCATCATGAAGAATTTCATGTGCCTACTTATAATAAATCGGAAAGTAGCTAAAACAAAGATAATTAAAATAAAGGTCCAGGGTAACCTAAAATAAGCTACTTAGTCATGATATAACTTTTTTAAATGGTGTCTGTTCGAGCATCACGTAAAAACTACTGGACCGATTGCGATGCGGTTTCCACTGTTGGAGCTTAAGTTTTGACTTAAAATCTGGTATACTTTGTACTTTTAACCGACTTCAAAAAAGGAAGAAGTTTGCAATTCGACCCGTGTGTTTTTTTATGTTTGTTATACTCAGAACTCCGTGATTTGTGAACCGCTTTCGAAAATTATTTTTTTGTTTGCATGGATATACTTTCAGATTGATCCCATAGAAATTTTATCAAAATCGGTTTAGTAGTTTTTTTTTCCAATAATAAGAAAAATTTGATTCGAGCGTTCGCGAAGTACGAGCGTTTGAAGTCGGTTGTTCACGTTTTTATCAAAAAATAATTTTATTACGATGAGTAGAAGAGGAGCAATAAAAAAAACGGTTTGACGGCTGAACGATATTTGGATATATTTTTTACTTTATGGGTAATTTTTGGTCTGAAAATATCACATTGGATACTTTTTCCACTTAAAAATTATCCACGCAGGCAAAGCCGCGAGGCGCAGCTATTAGTCTATAAAGATTATCATATTATAACCTCTGTCTTTGCTTTGTTTAATTCAATGCGATTGATTACTGTGCTAATGTCGTGCGATGAATAATCGCAAACCAAACAGCGCTCGGACAATACTTGTACAAGTTGTACATATTTGATCAATATTGCTTTTTGCATAAACACAGGTGAGCGTATCGTTGTAACCTTTGCACAGAATAATAATAACGGATAGTGCCTTTACTGACTGATGGCTCTCCTCGAACTTAAATATGAAGTAGTGCTGGTCTCTTGTGTCAGTGTGTCAGGCCGCTCGAGACACTGCAATGGCTTAACGACTGCTCTCAATAACAGCCGGGGCACACAACGTGCCCGAAGCACGGAGCGATGGACATCCATTCCACACATACATAAAAGCCAATAGTCAAAAACGCCTGGCACATACTGTCACGAGGTGGTCCTAGGGTTTATTCCACTAGCCCAGGGACCAAACCTCAGTGGACAACATAAAAGTACAGGAACAATAGGAGCACATGGAGATTTTCATAAACAGAGGCTTCACCTTCGTGGACACGTTGTAGCAGAAGATGACCATGTACAGAGATAGCTGGCCTATCAGCAACGCTTGCAGGACTCTGCTAGTCGACCTGGTCCTTCCTTACTGAACACGAACACGCCCCAAACTAGAAGTCTGCATTTTGGTGGGCATTCTATTGGCCGTTATTTTAGGTAGGTAGTATTTAAGTATTAACTTAAACTGCCAGATATAGGTAGGTAATATAATAATTTATTTACCACTTTTTATCAGATATTTTGTAAAAACCATCGACATGAACCAAAGCATGAATCACAATGTAGGAATGACAGGTTATTTGATAATAATTTAGAATGAATAATGTCAAACTATCAAATGGGTATAATTATGAAAGAATTAAGAATTTATGAAAGAGGTTTCACATCGTCACAGTACTAGATACACTGGACCACGGAAAAGAAAAACAAGTGGAAGTGGTACACTACACAATGCCACAATGCCACAAACACACACAATGCCACAAACATACAATGTACGTGACATTGTATGTTTGTGGCATCGTAGCTCCCAAATGGATGGACCAATTTTAATGTTGTAAGTTAGAATTAGCGATATGGTTCTCAGCTTTGTTTGTAAGAATCGGTGCAGCCGTTCCCAAGATATTCAGCTCTGATCACTCTTTGGGAAGGGATCTCGGGAGCATGTAGGAAATTTATGCCGCATAATATGGAGTGTCTGATGATGAGGAGCATATGAAGACCTGAATCGATTGTATTTGTGGCATCGGTTATAAACTATGTGTAGTCGGAGGTTTTTAAATTTTGACCAACATTAATCCTTGCGAAATTGTGCTAAGATAATTTGTAAAATCGACATCAAAGTTGTGTCATCAAATTTATATAATGCACAATTACTACGTAAATTCATGCGGAGATTTTGGTTTCTACATTTATAGTGCATACAGCTAAGAAATGTGATTCCCTGTCTATTTCCTTATTCATTAAATACTAAAAACCTAGGGATCTACAAGTCTAGAGTGAATAGGTATCTTTTAGATATATATATGCGTAGTTTACCCTAGGTAACATAAAACTCTAAGCCACAATTTAGGGTCGACTCATTGTCAAAAAAAACAAGCGCTCAAACATTCTAAGTAGGCACAACGAATCTTTGTGGCTCGGAAGTTGTCTGCTAGTGGCTGCTCAAGCTGCTATGTTTCAGGCGCAATCCCAATGTTGAAGGTGAAGCAGCTATGTATAACTGCCTCGCTCCCATGCTTACGTTTTTCGCATCATCTGTCTCGTTTATGCTGCTTTGTTAGGATTCCAGGGTATAAGCTATCTCCATTCTAAATTTCATCCAAATCCGTTCAGCCGTTATCGAGTTAAAACTCCCCAAACAAACAAACAGGCAACGTTTCTCTTTTATAATATATTAATATGGATATTAAAAAAAAAAATGAAATATAGCGTATTGTACTTTTTGGTTGTAGAATAACACATAGATTACTTTTAACCCAGACACAGAATAAATAATAGTACAAGTACAGAAGGCTAACTGAGTAAAGTCATTTAAATAAATAGCGACTCTCGCTACAACGCTTTAAAGTGCAATTTAACTCGCACGGCGCTGCGAGCTTTCAATTATATTTACCTAGAAGGCGCTCGCCCACCGCGTGCAGGCTAGAATGCACCGTATCACAACGCGCGAGAACTTCCATTGCTCTAACCGTTTCAGAATCGCTCTTGTACTACTAATTATTCTGTGATATGTTATGACTTAGATATTGTAACAGAATAAATAAGTAATAATGTATTATGTTATTACTTATTATTATAAATTAAAATAGTTCTATTACATACAATGACATTCTTATCAGAATAGACCGACTACCTCATTTTTACTACCTACCTATCCCGTTTTCAGAACGTCGATAAGTTTAGTGAGATACCTACCTACGTGTCGTTGGTTGATTATGATTATATCCTATAGGTATTGCACTTTTATGAATAAAGGTGCCTGTCTGAATTCCATGCTTTTTAATGAGTGAAAAATAAATTGCTACCTACGTAATAAAAGGTATTAAAAGTATGTAGGCTACTTACTAAATCAGCAAAGTAATTCATTTTCCGATCAACAATACCTACTATAATCAATTATAAAATTACGTTGATCGATTTAATAAACGACTTTATTTCTGCGCGGAAAAACCTTAAATATGCGTAGCTTCGGTATGGAACACAAATGAAATAACATAAAACTATAGGAACCTACGTAATAAAAAAATATCAATATCTAACTACATAACTAGGACCTATTATAGGTATTAGAATTTATTACCTTTCAATATCCTTTGGAAGCGTAAAGAATGACAATTCGTCATTTCTATCACTATTCAAACAGCCGAATGCTATGCAGTACTTTCTAGTTTTCTTCTTGGTACTCATAATTAAAACACGAATAAAGTTTGTCAATAACTTGACGTAAGTAGGTGCTCTATCGCTAAGTACAAGGCGCGCGACTCATCGAGCGCACGCTTGACACTCGACTGAACGGACCCGAATATTGGGTCCTTGAATTTATTTGTACTTGTTGCGGAGTGCGACCGCCCTGACCCAGATAAATGACCAGGGCACAGCTAGTAAACGAATATGATTTTATAAAGATAATCAAATTAAAGGTACTTTTATCTTCAAACTCATTTGTTTTCGTTGACCGTACTTACTATGAAAATTGCACGCGAGCCGAAATGTCTGTACTAGGTTAATATATTTTTCGAATGGTGGAGACTTGGCTCGTTATACGGGCCGAGTTTACTCCCGCCCGGCACAGAATAAATAACACTGAGAGCCGGTTGGATGGTTGGTTTTTCATTTGTTTTGCGCCGCTTGAGTCACAGTTTCTGGTCTATTACATTATCGAGTCCGACTGCAAAACGATGAAGTCATAAATAGTTTTTACTGGTTTGTTGCGGACGTAGTACTTATTGTGTGGTTGCGGTCTCAGTCTATTACTTACTAGAAAAAGTATATAGAAAAAAGGTTCTTTCGCGTTGATTTAAGAACATAAGCGTAACATAAGCACAGATACTAATATTTATTCTGTGGTACAGACTAGAAAAACAGGCGACCGTGCCGTCTCTAATGTAAGAAAGTGTCAGGCCGCCCGAGATACTGCAATGGCTTAACGACTGCTCTCAATAACTGCCGGGACAGACAACGTGCCCGAAGCACGGAGCGATGGACATCCATTCCACACATACATAAAAGCCAATAGTCAAAAACGCCTGGCACATACTGTACATACAAGTGCACATACAAGTGGAACTGGTAGTACTGGTACACTACACCACGTACATTGGAACCGCTGTCGCCAAACTAAAACAAGTGGAACTGGTAGTACTGGTACACTACACCACGTACATTGGAACCGCTGTCGCCAAACTAAAACAAGTGGAACTGGTAGTACTGGTACACTACACCACGTACATTGGAACCGCTGTCGCCAAACTAAAACAAGTGGAACTGGTAGTACTGGTACACTACACCACGTACATTGGAAACGCTGTCGCCAAACTAAAACAAGTGGAACTGGTAGTACTGGTACACTACACCACGTACATTGGAACCGCTGTCGCCAAACTAAAACAAGTGCAACTGGTAGTACTGGTACACTACACCACGTACATTGGAACCGCTGTCGCCAAACTAAAACAAGTGGAACTGGTAGTACTGGTACACTACACCACGTACATTGGAACCGCTGTCGCCAAACTACACCAATAAAAATAAAAATTCCTATTCTGCACTACTAACAAACCCTTCTTGTAGTTGGGTGTGTACTTATGAATCAAACTTTGAAAATAATGCGTTATCGACTGCTTCATAGAGTTCATTTTACCGAAATATTTGTATGCAAGTTATGCTTGCCTGTGCATAACTGTGGCACAAGTCATCCGCACTCGTTGCACTTCTTGTTTTTTCTCTTCCGTGCACTGGACCGATCTCAGTGGCGCATGGTGTGCAGAGAAGGCTACGTCCAGCTGTGGACAAGTATAGGCTGACACCCTTATTGCCCAGTAGTTTCGTCAGGTTCCAGTTTAGCTAGGTGGTGGTACAGAAATAATATATATGTAGTAAAGGCTTGGCTTTATTCTGTGGCGTGGCGCTAACCATCACCAAAAAGGCCTGTTGGTTACATAGTTGTAAAGTAAACAGTAAGGCCACGCAAACACCTCTACAAGTAGTTTAAGAAACCGGACCTTTGTCATATAATTACTAACAGTTCAACTGTTGTTCGTTAAAAAAATAATGATCAATGAAGGACGTGAACAAGATTGATCATTATAATGCCTCAGAACTAGTGTTGCACCGTTCAAATCTAATATCTGCCGAAGCCGAAGTTCGGTTTGATTTACGATAATGACAAGTCCAGACAGACATATTGCGAAACTCACTAAAATAAGGACAGAAATTAAAAATGATTGTTGAAAAAATTTAGCTTACTTCCACCAAACTGCAAGTCAGACCAATTAACTAAATTGAACTAACGTAAAATAATTATATATGGCCAACAGGCCTTGTTTTACTTTCTACGCAATATAAAACCCTACTTAGAATATTTCAATTAAGAAAAAAATACCCTCTTTTAATAACTATAACATAGTAGTTACTCTAAGCATACTGCTTTCGAAGTTTCCATTTACCACAAAGTGTCGGCAATACGACACGCGTTTCGCCCCTGCAAGAGGCATTACTGCTTTGATTTTAGGCCTTATTGTCATGCTAGAAGAACTGATATTTGAATAATAGGTAGAAGATCAACAAGGATTGTAGTACTGTATTTGCTTATTGCTTCCCATTTAGCTAGTGTATCTGTCTCCTGCTACTCCCGCGTTTTATAAATTGACATTGTATCTCTGCCACAGATCATTTGTTTGTTTAGTGTGAATAATTAGTTTTGCCACAGAATAAATAATAGACTCACAGTTCCTTTAAATTAAATACCAAACGTTTATTGACTAGATCTAGGCACTGTCGATCTTCAATCTAGAATTCAAATCTATGCAGTTAATTCAAGTACTAAATTCGGCATAGACCAAAATTCGGTAGTACAAAAATCGGCGAAACCCAAAGGTTTTAAAAGTTGTAAAATCTGCCGAACTTTGAATGTGAACCGAATTTCGGTGCATCTCTACTGTACTAAGAATGGCACGAACTAAGTACGTACTATAATAATGGGCTAGCAGAACCGCTGTTCTGTCGAATCTGAAGGTCTTAAAATGTGGACTAATCCATCGAAGTGAAACACAATTTGTGTGCATTTCACGCCCAAAAAGACCAACAAAGGCTACTTTTATCCGCGAAAAGTAAGGCTCGGTTAGGGTTACCAGCGGACAGTCAGACCTTCAGAGAGGATAAGGAGACCTAAATTGGTCGGTTAGTTGATATCGATTTTCCGCAAAGCACTGAGTCTATCAGGAATACAGCTTTATGTAATGACAAGAGACTCGCCCCGGCTTCGCACGGGTAGCGCTCAAATCGCATTTTTTTGACGTTTTGCATTTTTATACCCATCGTTACTTCTAAAAGAATACGACAGTGCTATTCAAAATCTTTGGCAGCAACGGTCGTGGAGTTTTTTTTAGTAATAATGCAGTTTTCTACTTACATACTTGACAGACTTGTTATTATTTCGTTTCCATGGCAATATGTCATTCCGTTCTGTATTTTTGATATCTTGGGTTACATTATTGCAATTTTAGTAAGGATCTTTATATTTTGAAAAATAAAATGCTGCCCATGTTATTCGCTGATAATGTAGCTTTCAACAGGTTAAAGAATTTATTAAATCGGTTCAATGTTTTTTTAGTTTATACATTACAAACAAACAAACAAACATACAAACATACAAACAATCAAATCTTTGCTGTTTATAATATTAGTGTAGATGCATTTCAGTTTTCTAAGGCTCAGCGCAAACGGGCGGGATCTCTTCCAGTTCCACGTGTGGCAAATTTCAAACATTTGTGGTATTGCAAAGGTTAAGACAGTGTCATCGATCATTTCATTTGTCGATTTCATTGGATTTTGAAAGCATACCAAAACCTCAAAAGTCAAGATTCAAAAATGACCAGACAAGGCAGACAAAATTCGTTGAAAAAAATAATAGACAGGCTTATTAAAATGTTTAGATGGGCTATCAACACGTTTACTGCGGTATCGGGTTTATAAAACCTGATGCATAACTGCCCCATTGTGCGGGTGGAAAAATCCTTGACTTTCCCCGGTGCGGGCAACATAATGACTGATATTCTATGGAGTTAGAAGGGAATAGATACTGTTTTATATTGCCTCATTCCTTACTAAATAGTACTAATAAACTACTAAATAGTAACGAATAAATATCCATTCAAATATATTGTATCAGGTGCTTTCGACCCGATATCCCCAAAGGAAAATCAGCAGATCAGGCCAACGCAGTGAACGTGTTAAAAACAATGACTTGGCGGCTAACAATGATCTATGTCTATACTTATAATAAAGCAATAAGAACGAACAAGTCTGTACAAAGAAGATAATTAAAAAAAAAAGTTTAGGGTATCTCCTTAAAATAAGCTACATTTTTTAAAGCTTGTTTGTTTGTTTGTCTGTATGTTTGTTCGCGCATCACGTAAAAACTACTACACCGAGATTGCGACGCGGTTTTCACAGTTTGATAGCTTAGGGTTTGACTTAAAAACTGATGTACTTCATAATCCGATGATTAGATGCCGAGCAGTCGATAAAAACTATTTGACGGCTGAACGAATTTTAAAGAAATGTAGGTTTGGACACAGCTAGTTATTGATAATTAGATGAACGACGCCGTCCCGTCTCCATGTTGCGGACAGCCTAACCTGTAATAGTAGGTAGGTATTTCCCACACTATTAGCTATTCTGTGGTATTACATCGGTTTGAGTAATTTCCTCCGGCCGCGGCCGGCCTCGCAGCAGCAAGTGAAAGTGTAGCAGCAAAACGTTACCATTAGCTACACTTAGATCACCCGCCGCCACGTAATCACCGGCTTTCTTTGTACACGGACTTCGCGCTTGGCTTCAGTTGCGACTGACACTTTTTGTAGTTGGAGTGTAAATGCGCTGAATCGGTTTGGGGGTTGTTGACTAATCGGAGTCTAATTTAACACAGAACAAGGGACTAAATCCCAGAACGGGGTTTCAATGTTTCACAGTGAGACTATATTATAGCACCGCTTTGTTATATTACAGCGCATTCGCAAATCTTTACTATCGCACGATTACACTAAGGGTTCCGTAGCCAGGACTCTAAGCTTCCCAACTGTGAAAACCGCATTGCAATAGGTCCAGTAGTTTTTACATGACACGCGAACATGGGTGTTTTTACGGTTGGATTATGTCTCACACTATGGAATTGATGTGGGCATAAAATGTCTTGGTCGGCTATATCTCGTTAACTTGTAACCCGTAGATAGCCCTGATAATCATGTGAGTGACACTCATTTTCTTATTTCTGCAGTTTATGAGGTAGGCGCGGGGGGGCATGAAAATCAAGCAGAAAGGTCACTTTACACCCACATATTTTATAAATTGAACCAAAAAAACTGGCAAGGAAAACTCATTATAATTTTAATCTACCTATTCAACGAGACCCCACTCGATGACCCCATCGAGTGGGGTCTCGTTGAACAAACAAACGTACAGGAAAACAGTCACGATTTTTTGAAATGTTATATCCTTGTTGAGTAGCTTATTTTAAGTAACCTAGACCATTTTTTTTATTATCTTTGTACCTACAAACTTTTTCGTACTTATTGCTTTATTACTTTCCCGCCCGCGACTTCGTCCGCGCGAACTACAGTTTATCGCGAAAAAACCATCCTACGAGTATGTTCTAGGATATTAAAATAAATGCAAAAGTAGAACACTAACGCTCTTGATGTTTTTTGAAAGACTAGTTATTTCGTTTCCATGGCAAACGTTCCTTACAGCGAGTAATCAACATTTTCCAGTTTTCCCGTATAAACTTTCAATGTTCCGAGATAAAAAGTATCCTACTTTATATTCCAGGGTATAAGTTATCTCCATTCAAAATTTTATCAAAATCCGTCCAGCCGTTATCGCGTGAAAGTTCCCCAAACAAATAAACAGACAACGTTTCACTTTTATATATTGGTATGGATTATCAGTATACTCGTAGATATAGATAAATAATGTGGCGGTTATAAATATCTAAATATGTGTCAAATTTGAACTTTGTAGTGTTAATGGTTTATGAATAAAATGCCTGTGACATACAGACGGACGGACGGACATGGCGAAACTATAAGGGTTCCTCGTTTGACTACAGAACTCTAAAATGCAATTTGTTTCGATCCGAACGGTATTGTCAATGTCACCATTACAAATTCCAGCACTGGGTCATAATCAGAGCTGGTAATATAATTGCAACGGTACTGGTTCGCTTGTGTATGCTTTCACCAAATATATTTCAATAAAATAACCAAGAAGGTTTAAAAAAGGACTGAGTTTACACTGCCAAATCGAAAATGAAACACATAGTGTAGCTTATGGAAATAATTACATCCCCGTAGAGTTTCTTGGTGCTCTCTTCTCTAACGGGGGGTCAGAAGGGTGTTCCCTTTTCCAAAATGAGATGCACAAGAAAGGGAAATTTCCCTTTCAAACTCAGTTTACCTAAATTTTATTAATTTGATATTTTTATAATATTTTTAAGTATTTCTCCTTGTTCATGAGATATTAATTTTGACTTGTAAAATTGCTATTATTTTGCCTATTTACAATAAAATACTTTGACTTTGCACCCAAGATATGCCGATTCGCTCGTACGCACAACCCTCACGCACACACTTACAGCATGGTATGCCGATCAGCCGCCACATCACAGCAACGTGTCGATTTTGTTAGTCGTCCTAATTCTATCAAGTTCTAACGAAAATAAAAAACAATGCAGTCTTTTGTGATGAAAATGTGTATCAAGCACAAAACGCCACAAATTATTCACTCGCGCATACATACGCAGCCACCATTTGCTATGCTGCACTCATTTGTTTGGTGAGGTGGACTCTGTCTTTTTTAAACCTTGAAAATAACCGTATTTATTTATACCCGACGAAGTTAAACCCGATATCAAAACGGTATCTTTATGTTTTGTGTCGTGTTTCGTTGCGGATGACTTATAATTATGAAAATACGCTATAACTTTTTTATACGCTTTATATTAGCTTCACGTGTATGTTTGTATATTTGTATCCGACTCCTTTGGACGCTATTTTGACCCACTTTAAACGGTCAGATTTCATTCAAATTTTGCACACCTGTCAAAAACCGATGACAATGCAATAATTCAAAAAAAAAAGTAGAAAATAAATAATAGTTTAAAAAAACTAAAAAAACACGCTTTATATAGAAAACCAAACCAAAAATAAAAAAATAAATTAATAGTGTAAATAAGAAAAAAAAGTTTAATTTTAATAAAAGCGTGGGGTGCTTCTCATATCTGTCAATGAAATATTTATAACTATTGACCCATGCACCCCACGATTTTCATTAAGAATTATTCTACAGATAAGTTCTATAAATAGGTAATTATTAGTTTCCGAGAACATAACTAAGACATCCGTGCATATTAATATTTTATAATCTTTAAATCCTTTATAGTAATAATAATATAATGGTTTATAAATGCTTTGTCGGCTTAAATAAATATTGATAACGGTATTATTGCTTTTCTGTAATATTATTTTATGAGCATTGTTAAATCAGGTACATTCAAGTTATTTTACATTTATTATTATTAGATAATCGACAATTCCTAGAACCAATAAACAGACTTTAAATACATTAGGTAAAAAATATTGAACCAAGTTTGTTAAAAACTTAAACTGATGAAATTACAGCAAGTTCTAAATATCAGTACCTACTTAACTTAAATTGTCTTTCTGTTACATTATAAAAATAAGTTTTATACATCGACAGCGCTCAATCTATCTACAACTATCTATAATGTCGGGTTTCGATCCGAATTGTCGTTATAGAATAAAAACAAGACTACGTTTGAAATTAGTACGGATTCATTTCCGCGACCTCCGAAGCCCTCTTAATTTAGTACGTATGCATTTCCGCGACCTCTGAAACCTTCTTAAATTAGTACGGGTGCATTTCCGCGACCTCCGAAACCTTCTTAAATTAGTACGGGTGCGTTTCCGCGACCTCCGAAGCCCTCTTAAATTAGTACGGATACATTTCCGCGACCTCCGAAGCCCTCTAAAATTAGTACGGGTGCGTTTTCGCGAACTCTGAAGCCCTCTTAAATTAGTACGGATACATTTCCGCGACCTCCGAAGCCCTCTTAAATTATTACAGATGCATTTCCGCGACCTCCGAAGCCCTCTTAATACTGTCTATATTGATATAAGTGTTCCAAGAACATTTCTAGATCATAACAAACACCTTTATCGACGTATCACATTGAATGAACCATTATTACATAATTCCATTGCATTTAATATATCTTAGTATGTAAAAGTAAACCTTATCTATATCCAAGTATAAGCTATTTTTGAAACAGAAAGCAACTTTCTGATCATTCTTTCTAAACAAGAAATTAATACAAAAAACAAACTTTAAAACTATTGGAGTAGAGTAGAAGTTATGTTTTTTTCAAAATATGAATAACCTAATATATAATATTATTCTAAAACCTTATCGTGTATATTCATAATGATGTCATATCAATCACATATCGTCATAAGATTGGAATTAGTTTGTTTAAACCATTTGCACTCGGGACTAGGTTTGGTCCCGAGCGAAAGTAGTTGTTATTGTATCACTGTACTTACTTAGTCCTACATCAATAGACATTAATCTATTGATGTAGATAAGATAGCACGACACGTGTGCGAAGCTACGCGATGTTAGCGCTAAGCTGTATGCCACTCTTAGTGTGACGTTATGTCCATCAACGTTTATACGCGTTTGTGGGTTTGTGCAATAACGAAATAAATATAGTTTCATTAAAATTATTAAAATCGT
The DNA here is from genome assembly GCA_946251855.1 of Alsophila aescularia. Taxonomy (NCBI): domain Eukaryota; kingdom Metazoa; phylum Arthropoda; class Insecta; order Lepidoptera; family Geometridae; genus Alsophila; species Alsophila aescularia. The sequence continues at coordinate 2,536,672 of OX276374.1, read as the reverse complement.
ACCGGTGAGTTTTTTAACAGGGCATCAGGCATCTACAATAAGTACACTGGCCTTTATTAGTACCTGACTTTTAAAATAAATAGTTTTTTTATTAAATTGCTTGGCTCTTACTCATCGGACTGAAATACCAAGTTCACCAGTTTTAAAGTCAAAAACCTAAGCTATCCAACAGTGAAAATTGCATCGTAATCGGTCCAGGTTTTAAAGTGATGCGAACAGACAGACACCATTTTTTTTTGTTTTAATCTTTTATTAAGTTAAAAACGTTGCTAATGATATAATAAAATAAAACGACAACGTTTCAACGTTTTTATTTCAAAACTAACTTCTATAATTTATGAATAATTACAATTTTAAAAGAGTGTATTACGTCTGTTACGTTTCAAATCTTTGAATGCTTATTTAACTCGTTTGGAAAAACTGTATCTCTAGTAAATATAAACACTATAGTTATATTGACTCGGAGCGGAGCTGCCGTAGAGTCCGATTTAAAAAACTGTATCTCTAGTAAATATAAACACTATAGTTATATTGACTCGGAGCGGAGCTGCCGTAGAGTCCGATTTAAAAAACTGTATCTCTAGTAAATATAAACACTATAGTTATATTGACTCCGAGCGGAGCTGCCGTAGAGTCCGATTTAAAAAACTATCTCTAGTAAATATAAACACTATAGTTATATTGACTCGGAGCGGAGCTGCCGTAGAGTCCGATTTAAAAAGTCACCAAAACGCGTGGTAATACATGTAACTGTTATGTGTTATCTACACTAATATTATAAACAGGAAACATTTGTTTGTTTGTTTTTTGTTTGTAATGGATAAACTCGAACAATAAAGACCCGATTTAAAAATCTTTTACATAAAGAAAGCTAAATTATCAGCGAGTAACACTAGCAGTATTATATTTTTCAAAAAAATTGAGTTCCCTTCGTAAATTGCAATAATGAAACCAGAGGTATTAAATTATGAATAAAAACTAGATTACTTTGTATCACAAACTAAGAAGGAGATATGGGTCTTTGTATATGGAACGTTGCCATGGAAACAAAATCACAGAACATCTAATAATCATTGACGTAGGAAATGCTCTATGCTAATAATACACGAAATAATAACAAGTCTGTCAAGTACGTGAGTAATAATGCAGTTGTCTATGGTCAAAAGTAGGCAGCAGTGCCAATGATTTTAATTTACGCTTACTGGCCTTTTTTTTTATAGAAGAGACGACGTGTATAAAAATGCTAAAAAAAAGAAGAAAATTGCCGTGAGGCGAGCGCTACCGATAAACTCAAAAAAATACTAACCGATTTTAAAAATTCTAGACGTAGCGTCGACGTTTCACGACAAACAAATGGCCGTGCGCCTCGACACAGCTCCACCCGGTTTTTTAAACCAAAGGAGGTTGAATTACTGGCGTTAAACCTTTTAACAGTAACCGTAATTCAACCTCCTTGCGTTAAACAGAATAATACTATATACAAAATGGTACGTGAGTATAAAACCTATAAACATAAACATTTTGTGTAAGAAATTGTTGTTGTTCTATTTGTCCAAATAAAGTACCTACTAATTGTATCTTTATATATATGTACCCGTGCGAAGCCGGGGCGGGTCGCTAGTTTAATTATATTAAGATGTTCAGTAAAGAAATACTCAAAGCACAATATAAAGCAGTGCTCATATTTTGGTCTAAAAAATTATATTGTAATTATTGAAACGCTTCATTTAAAAACTTGAACTAGTAATTTTTATTTCGTTTTTTATTTACTTTGCTAGGTAAAGGTCTCTCCCATTTCTTTTATTTGATTTCGCATTCAATCAATCTAAAAAACTATATAAAAATCTAGTCAGTCATATCTTTGAATTGCAAAATCCTACGCGAACGCGGCAGTGCACTGCGTCGCTGACGAGACAATGCCCAGTAATTTAAATGTCTACAGTGCCAACAGTGTTTCCAAATCAAAGCACAGTAGTGCTCCCAAATTGCAGCTTGATGGCATGCTAACTGAAGTTTTAAAATTAGTGACATAAAAACATTTTAAAAAAAGAAGGTTTTATGCAGTAGTCATATCATGGTGAAACTTAGAACGGGCTATCACAAATAAATGAGCATACAAAATTTCGCGTCTGTGCTGTTAACCGTTGAGGAGTAGGAGTAGTCCGTTCCCTAGTCAGGAGCCACCCCAGAGTGCAGCAGCCATGTCATGTTAAAGCTTAAAACCGACTCTGATAATAAATGCGTATACAAAATTCCGTGTCTGTGCTGTTGACCGTTGAAGAGTTCCTTAATCTGGAGCTAATCCTAGATGTCGATTCAGGTCTTGCTTACCATAAAAATGCATTGTAATTGGCATGACATGTAAAAATTCTACTCCGTAGGATAAGAGGAAGTGGTTCTAATTCAGCTTGCAAGATTTGACCTAAACAAACTAACATAAATTGCAAGTTAAATAAAAGCTTTTAATATTTTCGCACAGCGTCACACGTCACACCTGGGACAAAAGCGAATTTATCAATGTGTAGAGTAGGTACGTAGTGTTGTATGTATTGCATTTACAATCGCATTCTTATCATTGCACACGTCTAAACAATTATTGTCTGTGACCTGGTCGTGTATTATAAGATTGTGTTAGTGTCATAAACAAACTGGAGTATTGTCTTTAATTATTTATTGTAATTGAAAAAATATGGTTGTGTTTGAGGAACGGTGTAGGGAGTGATGTAATATTTATTGTGTGAATAACTATAAAAACATATAATTGAAATATTTACGAGTGCTTGTATTGGAGAAGGCAGGTTTCAAATATTTTAAACTAGTTTTCCCGCCCGCGACTTCGTACGCGCAGACTACTGTGTATCGCGAAAAAGAGCATTCTACTTTCTTCTATAGGATATTAAAAACCAATGCAAAAGTAGGTATAGCACCAATGCTCTTGATGTTTTTTGACAGACTTGTTATTTCGTTTCCACGGCAACCACAGACCATTCTGTGGTGGCAACCGTTCCGTACAGTGAGTAATCGACATTTTCCAGTTTTCCCGTGGAAACTTGCAAGTTTCCGCGATAAAAAGTATCCTATGTTTTATTCCAGGGTATAAGCTATCTCCATTCTAAATTTCATCAAAATCCGTCCACCCGTTATCGCGTGAAAGCTCCCCAAACAAACAGACAACGTTTCACTTTTACATATATTGGTATGGTATGGATTATAGTTTCGGCAAGCAAGTGTCAGAAAGAGTTTTTGATTAGCTGGAAATAACTTTAAAACTGTCCATTATAACATTATTTGCCGATCCATCCCGATTTAGTTGCTGACCACAGCACAAGTAGAGGCTCAAAAATATATTTAAATGATATGTTTTTTTAATAATTGTCTTATCAGTATCAGTAATTTATCAATTATTGGAATGTAATCAACTTTAATCTTTGTAGATTAGTCGAAGATACAATAAGAAAATAAAGTCATTGTCACTTTGCACCCATTTTTGGCCGAGATCGCTTGATTGGTGATTGATTGAATACCTAATATCTAATATAAGGTAGTGTGGCGTATTTGTATTTAGCTGTACAGTCAGGCGTGTAAGGTTTTGCTTGTGTGTGTAAAGTGAAAATGATAACAAGCAGAAAATGTAGATTATAAAAGTAATCTAACAGACAGGTATATTTATGGAATGTTTTTTTTTTTAAATGTATTGTCATTGAGTTGTGAGCTACCCTGAAAGTTACAGCCGGATAGCTAAGCGGGAAGTGCTCGAAATTTGAGTTTCAAGATTCCATCCGGAACGACAGACAGACAAGAAAGTGACTTAATGTGGTAATAAAATATATTCGGCACATTTCCACACCAATTATCTAGCCCCAAACTAGGATATGGGCACTAGATAACGGATAAACATACATAGATAAGAATATTACATCCACGACTCGGAAACAAACATTTCTGCTCATCACACAAATGATTGCACCTTGCAGGATTCGAACCCGCGACCGTTCGATTTCATACCTAGGATCTCTAGCCAACCGGCCGTCAATAGATAGAATAAAACAGTAATAACTGGCTAGGTTGCAAGTCGTGCCGTGACTTGAAAATGTAGGGTTCCGTATATTAAAGCTCTTGTTTGTTGCTGTAGACGTAAGATGGATTTTATGAATTGCGAAATGTAATTGATTGGTTATATACAAAATTAAAAAGATAAAAACTTGTTTTGGTACCCCTTTCAATGTATGGACAGTTGGACAAATTATAAAGTCCCTGTCTTCTTTTGTTCAGGCTCTACAAGCCAATGACAGACTGACGGACGGACAGACAGATAGACTGAGTTGGTCATAGACTAATGAAAATTTGTTGATCTAGCTTATTGGACCATTGCCCCGGAATTATAATTGTATATGTAGAATTATATTGTTGAATTATAGATATATATGTAGTTATGAATAATCAATTATTTACACGGTTTCTGGTTTTTTATTGGTTTGTTCCCAGAAGTACCACTGCTCAGTACCACCGGTGGTACTAATGGGAAATTGCATTCTCAGGTCGCTTGCCTGACGGTAAGCGTCACTCCTGCCCATAAAAGTTTCATTGCAACCCAGAACTTTCGAAGTAAAATGTTGCGCGTCACTGCGCTGCGCTCGTCACTCTGAGACATTGGTTTTTGCCTAGTTTTGTCCGAGTAATTTCGCTGGAAACATTGCCCTTCAAACCGAAACAGAAATGTTACACACTACTGCTTGGCGGCTGAATATTTGCCACTACAAAAAATATGATTCCGTTTGCCCAAACACATTGGGTACGGAAGTGTCAAGTGTGTATTGACACGTAAAGTGTGTAACGCGTACAAAATTTAAATAACAACATTGCCAATTATTAATAATCAGTATTAATCCTTGATATTTTAAACTTCTCCTTAATCTTTCATTATCACTAATGTCAAAGATCATAGAAAGGATCGATCTTTGCTAATGTCAATATTATTTCGACTCCAGGCCTACTTTTATAACTTTAAATTGACGCAAGTTAATCTACAACTATCTGGAACGATTTCAAAATCGTTCTAGACAACTATGCTCAAAAGTGACAGTGATTTAAAAACGAAGTGAAAAATATACAATGGAAAGTAAATTCGAAGTGACAAACAAATTCTAAATGAAAAATCTGAAGTGACTAAACTGTAAATAGAATTAAGTGAAAGTGTAATAAAAAGTGGTCAATATGCTGTCTAGAGGGATAAAGTACCAAAAACTGGACGATGGCGATCTGGAAATCGGGTAAGTGTTTAGTGTAAGTCGTTAGTGTTAAGGGCTAGAACACTACTAGCTGCGCCTCGCGTGTTCACCCGCGTGGTTCATGATGATGAACCTTGGCCACTCTCCGGTTCTTTAAGTATATCTATGCAAAAAAACACTTCAATCCCTCTTTCACGAAGCAACATAGTCGCATAGTCGCAACAAACACACTGTCACGTTTATAATATGTAAGTGTGGTGAAGACAAAAGTCTCCGCTAAGTTTATTTTAATCCAGTCAGGTTTATCTTTAACTATTTTGTAAAAACTGTAGAATTCCATTTTTTGTCTTCAAACTTTCGTAATTTACGAGATATTTGTAAGTTTCAGAAGTAAGTGAAACAGAAGTTCAGTCTATTATGCATAGTTAAATAAATTTACGAGATATTTGTAAGTTTCAGAAGTAAGTGAAAGAGAAGTTCAGTCTATTATGCATGGTTAAATAAATTTACGAGATATTTGTAAGTTTCAGAAGTAAGTGAAACAGAAGTTCAGTCTATTATGCATAGTTAAATAAATTTACGAGATATTTGTAAGTTTCAGAAAGTCAAAGTCAAAGTCAAAGTATTTTATTGTAAATAGGCAAAAATAATAGCACTTTTACAAGTCAAAATTAACATCTCATGAACAAAGAGATATACATAAAATATTATAAAAAGATCAAATCAATCCAAATTTAGATAAACTAAGTATTCTTTGAGTTTGAAAAGGAAATTTCCCTTTCATGTGCCAACAGAGTTAAATCTCACACTGGAAAAGGAAATACCCTTCTGACTCTACCGGTGCTTCGGAAATACGCCCGTTAGAGAAGAGAGCACCAAGAAACTCTACGGGGATGTATTTTTTCCATATTTGTTCATTCTTTATATATTTTTCAAATGTCACAATTATAACAAAACATGTAAACTACAAATATAAAAGGTAAAAGTGACAATGAGATATCATATGATATATATGATATTATATGATCACTTATTATTATCATGGAGCTTGGAGACATCAGGCCATGCATTTCTGTCATTAATATAATCATTTACATTGTAATACGCTTTCTTTATGAGATTTACTTTAACAAAAGTTTTAAACCTATGCATTGGTAATTGATCAATGCCGTCAGGTAACTTATTAAAAAATCGTATACAGTTCCCCATATATGAACCACTAACTTTCCTTAACCGAAATCCAGACACTTTTAGTTTATTTTTATTTCTAGTATCAAAATTATGAACATCCCTACTACTACAGAACATCCTACTACAGAAGTAAGTGAAACAGAAGTTCAGTCTATTATGCATAGTTAAATAAATTTTAATTAGTGCTGGGAAAAAACACAGAGGCTAATGGTTCAATATTGCAATTTAGAATCAAATGAAACCGGGTTTTGGTCCTCGGCTCCGCACCAATTACTTTTCTAAGTTATGTGCGGTTTCCATCGCTCAGTGCTTCGGAGGGCACGTTAAGCTGTTGGTCTCGATTGTTAATGATTAATAGCAGTCGTTAAGCCATGTCAGATGCCCTCGGACGGCCTGACAAATTCTGACACTATAGGCCAGCACCATGAATACAACAAAGTGAAAACAATGATTTGTATTAGGTACTTACTGAACAAAATAAATGGTTTATCTTAACTATAAAATATAATTTAATAATTCTTATTCCAATTAGATAATGACAAATTAACCATGACGATAATTCCATCTTATTTCAATTCGTTTTTACGGATAATGACATATCATACAATGAAATCATCTTTTAAATATCGTTGAGAAATGTTTAGATTAGCCATGTTCGTGTACGTAATAACATTTATAACACAAAGTAATTCTATTTATTGTTTATTGTTTGATTGCATACAATCAGCTGACTTATACTTTTTTGGTATAACTTTTGCTGTAATATTTAATGTAATAATAGTGAGTTTAAACGGAGTTAATAAGCTACACTTGAAGCTATAAATCTTGGAACAAATTTTGAACTATTTTTACTAGATACGGCACGCTTTAATATCACGTAAACAAAAACTGGACTAGATACAGCTACAGGCAAACACACCCACACATTTACATTCCCAGCGTCGTGCTTCATGTGCGTCAACAACAAAGAGAGACGTACGCAGACTGTAGCGCGAATGAAAGTCACTACTACGCCAACAAGTGCTACACAAACGTCACTCCTATTGTGACTAAGATCAAAGAAGGCCCATTGTGTGCGTTGCACCTAATGTATGCGGTCCACGCCTGAGAAGCTGGTACATAATCTGCCAATTTTTAGTTAAATGTATGATTTCTACTGAATAGATTTCATGAAAACGTCGCACTCGAATTCAATACCCATTACAACATGATTATAATTTCAGCCTTCGATCTTCAAAACCTTATTACCTACAGTCTCCCTAAGCCGTGAGAGAGTAAAACCACACAACAAATCTCGTCAGAACAGAACTAGTCTCGGCTTAGTCTCGGTGACAAGGAAGGTCTCAATACGATTGTCCTACAAAGAAGTCTCCTCGTGAATGAATGACCTATAAATACTCCGGTCCCAATAAATGACCTGTATTCACTTTATTGAGGAGACTTTTAATGAGAAATACCGGACGCTCTCGAGACGGTATTAGAACGCTGGAACACGCTAGGAATGCGTAGCCTGCTCGTAATAAAGGCTTCACCACACAGCGATAAAGACGTATGTTCGTAGTTAAGAAGAGAATCTATAGCGGTCTTGTCCATAAAAAGAATAAAAACACATATATTATCCGATTCTTTTTATTTTTTTGCATTATTTTGTTTCATTAATGAACTAAGCTTATTCGTTATACGTCATTGTTTTACTATTTTTTTTAATAATTTCTAAGCCTCTTACCTGGCGGTTTTACTAATTTTTTGTAATAATTTCTAAGCCTCTTAACTGGCGGTTTTACTATTTTTTGTAATAATTTCTAAGCCTCTTAACTGGCGGTTTTACTAATTTTTTTAATAATTTCAAGCCTCTTAACTGGCGGTTTTACTAATTTTTTTAATAATTTCTAAGCCTCTTAACTGGCGGTTTTACTATTTTTTTTTAATAATTTCTAAGCCTCTTAACTGGCGGTTTTACTATTTTTTGTAATAATTTCTAAGCCTCTTAACTGGCGGTTTTACTATTTTTTGTAATAATTTCTAAGCCTCTTAACTGGCGGTTTTACTAATTTTTTTAATAATTTCTAAGCCTCTTAACTGGCGGTTTTACTATTTTTTTGTAATAATTTCTAAGCCTCTTAACTGGCGGTTTTACTATTTTTTGTAATAATTTCTAAGCCTCTTAACTGGCGGTTTTACTATTTTTTTTAATAATTTCTAAGCCTCTTAACTGGCGGTTTTACTATTTTTTTTAAATAATTTGTAAGCCTCTTAACTGGCGGTTTTACTATTTTTTGTAATAATGTCTAAGCCTCTTAACTGGCGGTTTTACTATTTTTTGTAATAATTTCTAAGCCTCTTAACTGGCGGTTTTACTATTTTTTGTAATAATTTCTAAGCCTCTTAACTGGCGGTTTTACTATTTTTTTTAAAAATTTCTAAGCCTCTTAACTGGCGGTTTTACTATTTTTTTTAATAATTTCTAAGCCTCTTAACTGGCGGTTTTTGCGCTGAAACTATGACAAATTGAAAATGCTGTTTAACATAAACAAAAAGATTTCTTAAAAAAAAAAGTATAAGCTTAGACAATATTCTATTCAAGCGACTGACACTAATAACAAAAGTTTTGCCACAATTAAGGGGGTGGGAAGTGCGTTCCCCACTAAACCAATTCTATCAAAACTGTACTAGATTACTAAAACTCACGACAAACTCTTTATCGCTCGTATAGGGGGATAAGGGGGGAGGGAAGGAGATAGCAATTCATTTACAAAATATCTTCTTTGCGAATATCTCGTCATGCGACTATCCTCTTAAGTAGACTTTATATCGCAGATGCAGTATGCTGCTTATATTTTTAGCGAGAAGACTATTTGTTTACAACCTACTATTGGTTTGAGTAAGTAGTTTATATTTCATTGTTTCATTGTTAGCTCTGGTTCTGGTGCACTATCTAATTAAGTCCTTGGATACAGATTTTCTTGTCCGGGTACTAACACACCATGCCAGTTACCTTATTATATATTTATTTATTCAGTACTGTCTCACTATCTTATACCATTGTGCTTATTTTTACCCGACTGAGGAGGGTTATGTGTTTGGGTTGTAAGTATGTTTGTTTGTTTGTAATTTTCTTAGGCGCGTCCTACATCCTAAACGGCTTGATGTATTTTGATAAATGAGGTATCATTGGATTCGTCTTGATCACGAGAGTGCGATAGGATATATGAATTGTCAAGAAAAGCAATATGGCGGCTTACAGCTGCCATATTGCATTTCCGACGGCTTTTTTTATATAAAAACCTACCGGGTGAGGTCTCAAAATAAAGTTCTATAGAAGGCCATTTCAAAAATATATAATTCTTATAGCTTAATAGTAGCAATTGTATTTTAAGTTTCTTACAAAATTTACAATTTTATATTATTCAAGTTAATCCTTACCAATATATAAAAGTGAACACGGTGTCTGTTTGTTTGTTTGTTTGGAGAGCTTTAATGCGATAACAGCTGGTTTTGATGAAATTTGAAATGGAGATAGCTTATATCCTGGAATAAAACATAGGATACTTTTTATTCCGAAATATTGTATGTTTCCTCGGGAAAATTGGAAAATGTTGATTACTTACTGTAAAGAATGATTGCCATGGAAACGAAATAGCTAGTGGCTCTGTGAGCTGTAGACTTCGCGCGTACAAACTTTTTGCAAACAATCTAGCGGTGCACAGAAGTGCCATCTAGTTATCTTAATGTAAAACTAACATTAATAACCAAGGTGCTCCATCAATCCCCATCTAATGGGCAAAGGGCTGATTCCACCGGTAGAAACCTAAAAGTTAGAAATTTACTGCATTTTGAGGAGCTATTCTGCTCATCACGCCGAAGATCCTCATCAGATCTTCACCAAATTTTTATGAGACCAATTTAAAGTTACTAAAAAAAAAAAAAACTGATAATAAAATCGGATCTAACAAGGCGGAGATATTCAGTAGCCCCCCTTTTTGCTCCTCTTTGGGGGAAGTACCCTCCCAATCAAAAATCCCCGACGACTAAAAATTTCTGAAAATTCGTTTAACCTTAATACCAAGTTGCGTCTAGATCGGTTGAGAAATGCGACCTGTAGAGGAGAACAGAGATCCGGACTGACATCCGGAAGGACTTACGAAAGCATTTTTGCCCAAGCTGAAACGAAGACGCTTCGCTCGCGCTTGGCGCTCGCTCGGTCAACAAGTCTGTCAAAAAAATCTCACAAGCATTGGTGCTTTTGCATTGGTTTTTAATATCAAGAACATAGGATGCTTTTTTTCGCGATAAACAGTAGTCCGCGCGGACGAAGTCGCGGTGAGGTAAGCTAGTGTAAACAGTAGTCCGCGCGGACGAAGTCGCGGTGGGGTAAGCTAGTGTAAACAGTAGTCCGCGCGGACGAAGTCGCGGTGGGGTAAGCTAGTGTAAACAGTAGTCCGCGCGGACGAAGTCGCGGTGGGGTAAGCTAGTGTAAACAGTAGTCCGCGCGGACGAAGTCGCGGTGGGGTAAGCTAGTGTAAACAGTAGTCCGCGCGGATGAAGTCGCGGTGGGGTAAGCTAGTGTAAACAGTAGTCCGCGCGGACGAAGTCGCGGTGGGGTAAGCTAGTGTAAATACTATAGTGTAATGTTGCAATTGCAACTATTAAAGCAAAGTAAAATATGTTAGTAAATAAGAAACATTAAATTGATATAAATACTAGCTAGGCCTCGCGGTTTCACCCGCGTCCCTCAGGAAACATGTCGGGTAGAAAAGTAGCCTATGTTTTAACCCAGAGTAACCTTCATTCACACCGAATTACATTCAAATCCGTTTATTTAGCTATTTAAGAGTGAAGACATATACAAACACACACACTTACATTTATACACATTTTCGCCTTTATAATATTAGTGTGATTATTTTTGCGGGCGGTCAGATCGTATTCAATAATTTTGTTCGCAGTCGGGTTTTTTTTGTATATACATAATAGTTATACTTGTTATATAAGTGTGACTAAGATTTAAAAAAAAATGCTTTCCTGAGAATAAAGTACATAATGTGTGACAGAGACTTATGGCAAATAAATATTGAAAAATAACTAAACAGAAATGGTCTATACATACCTATAGTTGATCGATATTATCGAAAGGCGATAATGATCTATTGAGAATATTTCTACGAATCCCTTCAATATTAAAAAACTCAATGGAAAGATTAAGATTTTATTAAAAAAACCTTATCTTTACTGAAAATCGATCCAGTTTAGTATAAGCACTAGCAGGCTCCCTGTCTTCTGCCTTTGGTTTAAGTGTTCTAAAGGAGCCTTGTAGACAAAGCTGTTGTAGAGATAAAGCTGCCTATTATAATCATCTGTGTGCTATGGGATGGGTGTAACCCCCTCTACAACTCGGAATATGCGTGGGTGGGTGAACCCATATTGTTGTTATTCTTTTCACCCACGCATTTGTGTAACACCCACGCATTACACACTAAGTGTCACAAGGCAACCTTTCGCCCGCAGGTGTAGTTCTGAAACAGAAATAATACTTACAAAAGTTGGTAATCAGTATAAATTGTAGCTAAACATATATATTAAATCCCTTTGGTTCGGCTTCTTGAGAGCTGTCCCAAGGGTGAGACAGTGGTCAAAGTTCAAATCTATACTTATTATAAAGCAATAAATAACAAAAAGTCTGTACAAAGAAGATAATTAAAAAAAAGTCTAGGTGACTTAAAAATAATAACTACTTACAATAAAATAAATAAATAATATTTGGAATATTACTTTTAATAATAACTAGCTTTAAAGCTTAAAAAAACACGCCTGTCCTGCCAAAAAATAGCTTATGCCAATAAATTATTTACTGTTGGAATGTGCTTATCAAGGCCTTCAATTTGATATCCATATTGTAAAAATGGAAGAAACTTTATTTTTCGCCTTTTTAAATTAAGCCAATGCGGCCCAATTGGATTTTTTCATTAAAAATAATAATAATATGTTACTCGGGGCGATATAAGGATTCTAACGATACCCCATACATCAAAATCTGTTCAGGCAATAAAAAGTTATGGTGGGATAAAGAAACTCACATACAAACATATAAACATACATGAATGCTAAAAACGTAACACGTTTAAATTTACTGGATCGATTGCGATGCGATTTTCACTGAAGCAGATAAAATCTGGTGTAATTTGGTGTTTTTTTTTCGATTAATAGAAGCGGACCAATAGATAAAACTATTTGACGGCTGAATTAAATTTGGTAAATTGTACTCTATGGGCACTTTTGGTCCTGGAATACCACGTAAGATACTTTTTCCACAGTAAAATATGAACGCGGGCAGAACTTCATATCATACACTTTGAGCTGTCAAAACATCCCCAGCCCAGCTACCTACGCGTTTGAGTGTCTAGGATCGTTTACTTTAGTCCAGTTTCTGGAATGACTCAAATGTGTATGTGCGTAGTGCGTAAATGGTAATTTTCCGAAAACAAACATAATCTAGCCTAAAAATATAAAAAAAACAACCGGTTTATTACTGGAAAAACACTACATTCTACTTGTAACATTTACTGGAATAGTACCTAAGTGTAACCTTTCGACTGCAGCGCGGTTATCAAACTTGATGTCATTATTGGTTAGTACCCGTGGTTTGTCTTTTGTTTATATTATGTTATTTCCTCATACCTGTCTACACTCTATCGACAGTTTTGTTTTTCCCGTAGGTTTTTCCCAAGGAAGATGAACTTACGTACAACTGGAACGATAAGAAAAAACGGGGTATCGATTATTTGACCTTGAAAACGATTTAAAAATAAAAAAAGACAAGGAAGTTGAGCTATAGATTTGTTGTGTCTTTCTTATTTACACTGCCAATCTCAGATGACAGCAAATATTTTGTAAAACAAACAGGACAATAACTTCTTTAATTTCCAGAGTAGTCTATAAAATCTCAGAGCGAAAGAAGATGTACTATGTAAATATATTAAATAGGTGACCTCTTTGGTACAGTTGTCTTTGTAATGATTATTTCGCAAGTTTATTTTAGTATGTGCGAAAACTCTGAATCTTTGTACGAGAGAGAAAGAGACTTCCGATCCAACGTATACTTCCTGTTCTCGCATTGTATTTTTAAATTACTTTTTCGGTGAGACCACTTTTTTATATAAGAGATATCGTTCCAGTTGTACTAAGTACATATAACTTCCTTGGTTTTTCCTTATTCATGACATCTTTCATTTTGTCACATGATTTTGATGTTTAAAAGTGTACAATGATGTATTTTTCGATCAACAAAGAGAACACTATCGCTTGGGCCAAAGACCTGACACAATTCCATGGTTGATTCTAACTAGAACTACCCTAAAACAAAAAACCTTCAGCAACGAAACGGGAACGAAGTAGCTGCGAACTGATAGTATTAGCGAAACTATTATTTTTATATGTCGAAGTTTGTTGCTGGTTCTATACGAATAGTTATATTCCGAATCCGGTCGTCTCGAGTCGGTTAACATTCACAAGTGCCCTTTTGGGGGCCTCGGGGACCATGTGAATAAAGATTTTTATTCGATTTGAACAATGCGGAGATCACCGCGAAGAACATCCATGTCCATACACGGATATGGAGATGGATGGATGGTTTCACACTAGAGTCTCATCAGTCACTATGTTTTGCCGTCGTATAAATGAAACCTTCCGTATCCATACTTGACCAATCACTATCATCGTCTAAAGCAGGCATTTAATGCTGCTCTTTGTCATGCTTGACGTCATTATTGCGTAGTACTAATAATTATTCAGTGTGGTGCTGTCCCGAATTATGACGTTTACTATAAAACATTTGATTAGTTATTTGTTTCGATAAACGCGGATACTGAACGTGGTAATTGTAGTTACGGGTAACTTTGCTTTGCGTATATTTTCTAATGGATGCAGCAGTAATAGCGTTACTAATGACGCTACGACTACGCTACGATATGACTGCCCAAAAGCGTTACTTATGACGCTACGACTACGCTACGATATGACTGCCCAAAAGCGTTACTTATGACGCTACGACTACGCTACGATATGACTGCCCAAAAGCGTTACTTATGACGCTACGACTACGCTACGATATGACTGCCCAAAAGCGTTACTTATGACGCTACGACTACGCTACGATATGACTGCCCAAAAGGCTGTTTCTTTTTTACAAATTCACACGTTTAAAATTATTCAATAAAAGCCAAGTTCATGATCAGTTTACAAATCTGTGACGTCATTGTTTTTTGGCGGGAGAGTTTGTGTGGGAAATGTTGACACTTCCGTTCCGTCGCGTGAAAACAAGATGCGGAGAACTTTTTATCCGACTGCGGTGAACAAAAGGGAAGGTAATGAACAGTCTATGTATGTATGTATGTATGTATGTATGTATGTATGTAGGTATGTATGTATGTATGTATGTATGTATGTATGTATGTATGTATGTATGTATGTATGCATGTATGTATGTATGTATATATGTGGATGGATGTTCCACCATAGCGTAGCCCCTATTGGTTCGATTTTGACAAGCGCGGTGTCAATCTATTTGTCTTCAGGTATAAAGTGTCATTATTTTTTACCCAACCGTAGTCGGGTTTTAGTTTTTAAACTTATGCTGTTAACGTTCTAATTTGACGTAGGCAGCGATTATGTACCAATCATTACTGAAATTAGGTAGTCTCTTAAAACAAGAAATTTAAAAAAAAACATGGTGATCGGAAGAGCTAGAGCTATAAGGTTAGAGCTCATCAACTTTTGAAACATAGTTTTACTACAGTTAAGATGCACGCCACTGAGCTCGTCTTCAGCTCTCTTCATCCATTTTCTTCCAGCCGCTTAGACGTGTTCAACCTCTTTGTTTTTAACAAAGAGGTTGAATTGTTTACTATATTTTGTACTATATATTACTATATATTACTATACTTTGTTTCTCTGAGCTTAGAAAGAGGGGTACAGAGTACATGGGCGGTCATTAAATTTACGCAATGTTCTTTTCGTCCGCTACACATATTATTATGTGACGTTGAATAAAAAAAAAACTCGAATCATCATAAAACGGGCCCTAAGCAAAGAGTCATATTTCGTTTCACTAACATAATTTCTATTAGAATTTTCATATACTACAATGTTTGTTTTAGGTAGGATGTACACTACATCGATGTAATGTGATATACAGAAAGTATATGTGTAAAAATGTATATGTCTTGTTTACTTTGATGCCCGTATAAATGCAGTTTCAACGGAAAACGGATAAAATGCGCGCGTCGCCGTCGCCGTACTTTTCCTTTCCATACAGGTATTATTTTACTTGTATAGACAAAAATTGCTCTGATTTTGTATCAGAACCGGCTTGATAGTAGGAGAAAGGCAACAGACTCAGTCAAGGCTGGCGGCAGCCAGTCACATGACAAACAGCGCAGTTGATCAATGGAGGTTATCGAAAATATACGAGTATATATCGCACCTCCGATAAAATAGGGTTACAAGTCGAAAAACCTGGATTTTCAGAAAAGCGAAAATAAACTCGCGTTTTTGTTAATCAGTCTTTATTCTTAAATTATTATTATTATGTGATACAAATTATACATATTTGTAAAGCTTACAAAAAATACGTTTTAATGGTATACGCTGTTTTTAAATTTTCCTGAAAACAAACCTGAAAATTCCCAATTGTAACAGTATTTTAGATAACTATTCGAACTTCTACTAACAAAAATATAATATGACAAATGTAACAATTCTTATTATAATAAAAATCAAGCAGTTCTTTAAACTTTTTTGAACTTAATAAGTATTCATACAGCTGTAGAACAAAAAACTTTAACAAAAACATTCAAAACTTCTAATTAATAAAAAATATAAACAATTCTAGCCATCACAATTTCAATGAATCACTTTACAACACAAGTTGAGGTAGTCTATAATTAAGCTACGCTTAAATAATATTTTTTTAATGTTCTCCTTAAAAAAATAATGTTAAATACTTTGTAGGAACTATAATCATCACTATAAAAATCAAAATCACAGATAATGTCTTAGTTACAGTCATTTCTTAATTAGGGCATATAATTTAAAAAAAATGTAGGTATTAGTATTAGGTAATTCAATATTCAATTACAATTGGTTGTAAAAAGGCGCATAGAACCGTGGTATATGATTACTATTAATCAAACTCATCAAATCAGCTTTCTTCCTCTCGCTTATTGAGAGCTGTCTGACGTAAGCAGGCTTTAGTCCAGGCAGAACCTCAGGGTGTGTTCGCCAAATTTTTGATTCCGAAAATCCTTCGTCTTCATAAGAATTCTTGTAATACAGAACACAAGGAGTTTCTTTCATGAATTTAACAACTCTGACGTCTTTCAATTTCATGTTACCCGTACTGAAGCGTAGTTCTGCATGTAATTTCTTCAGGGATAAAAAGTCACTATAGGAAACCTCATTCACCGAGTATGGGGGTCCAGTTTTTTTGGCTGTTCTTATAATTTGTGCATACTGAGAAGGCACGTAAATTGGGCCAGATTTTAAACTTCTTTTAATGCATTTCTCAATTACCGAATGAACCGAGTCGCCTTCATTTTGAGTATGTCCCGTCACCAAAAATTTGTGTGTAATAGATTTCAGTTTATCGTATTTGAGTACGCAATAGGCGTATAGAGCCATTATAAACTTGTTTTTATTTTGTCCTCCACAGTTGTCCGAATAAAAAGTTATATCAATGGCAGAACCATCACTGATTTGAGACAATCTTTTCTCTATGAACTGTAGGATACAACTTCCAATTTCATCTGAACCACGATTTCCTGTGCCCTCGTGCCAGAAGTACGATTCAGTTTTTTTTGTTGCAAGGTCGGACACCGTAAAGTTAAAGCAGTTTAATTTACTTTTGTAGTAAAAAACAGATACGTCACCTTTTGGAACTGGCAGAACAGCTTGCAGATCATAAACCGCTATTATATTTGTTTCAGAAGCGTGGTCTTTGTCGCACTGTTTTTCCTGTCTTGACAATTGCTTTTCCTTAAGGTGTTGATTATACTTCTGTTGAAGAAGTAATTTGTCCTCTGCATTTTCATAAGCAACACACAGCTCACAGCGATCCTTTTTTGGCACAAAAAAACCTAAATTGAACTCTGTGTTAAAAATTTTGGCATACATGACATAATTGCTGTGAGGTACACTATTGCGCTCACATTCTTCTACGTACTCACGATGAAGATCAGCTATCGTTTTTCCACCCTCGATGAACTCTCTTTCAGTTTGCTGTCGCAAATAATGGCTTTCGATGCGGGGGATTGAATTTATGTGTTTTCGAATGGATTCCTTTACACAATCAGGTAGTTTGTGATGACTGTGATGTTTGCCCCTCTTGTCCTCTTCAACGGAACCAGAAAATGTCCTCTTCTTGACTACAGTCTGTATTACTCTGTTATTGATGTCTATTGTATTCATGAAGAATGTCTTGCAGATTTGGATTTTACTTCCCATTTTTGTTAAGTAAAATGCATTATTTAATTGTCTTCCTTTTTGAGTAGTCGTGTATCTATATTTTCTTTTTATTGGCGCCATATGCCTGCTGACAAAATCTCTTTGGCGGTTAATATCTTTAAGCTCCCAGAATTCTTTAAAAACAGCTTCTCTATCTACTTCTGAAAATTTTTCCCTGCACTTCAACCGACAGCGTTCGCTACACGGTGGCTTAATTTTTCTAGCATCCTTTTGCACCTTTGTTTTTAGTGTTACGTAAGCAGATCCGGCATTTCTAAGGATTTTACATTTATTTTGTAACCATTCTGTCGGTTTAGCTACACGTTTTCTGCTTGGTTTTTTCGTGTCCGGTATTGGTGTGTCATCTGGATTTGAGTTCAACGATGGAAGTACGTCAACAGCTGGTCCTTCAGTTTCGGAATCGTCAGACATTTCAATGGAACGACGTTGCTCAATTTCAAAATCGGGGTCTTTCACCGAATCATCACTGTCCTCAATTGAAGTTGAACTGGAAGAGTCTGAGGAAGATGTACTTTCTGTATCTGAAGAAGAATCAGCTGAGGCATCAATAATAGGGTTGCGAATTTGCTGGGAGCTCTGTTCTCTAACTTCGATTGAACTTGTAGATGGTATTGCTTCAGTGTTATTAGCGGCAGAATTACTTATTGTTATATCTGTAAATGCAAAATTAAATCAACAATAATAATGACGACTCAACTTAGAGCCAACTTTCAATTAAATAAAATGAAAATAAATAAAACCTTTGTAGGTTTCAGCTTCGGTATCAGCTATGTAATCTTGATTGTCTCTGGCGAGGATACATTGGGGTTTATCGGCGCAAAGTTTCCCGGTTCGCAGATTTTCAATAATTTCAAAATCCGATTTTTCTCCTGATTCTGAAAAATTACAAACATGATAAAATTAAGTTGGTTACATAAAGTTACTAAAATAAGATCATCATTCAGAATAACTTAGCTATTAACTTTTAGAATGAAAAAGTTACCTGGTAAAAACAAGTAGGTAAGGTAAGTATAGTAGGCATCTTACCTTGCAAGTTTGATCCCCCAATCTTTTGACGATCATCGGCGGGTGTTTTTTCTTTATCACTTAGGGCTAAACGCAGAATTGCGTCATTACGTTTCATTTTGACCCTAGAATCATAAATCCAATTCCAAGCAAATAATCCGAAAATACCTGAACGTTGTTATAAAAC
Source organism: Alsophila aescularia (assembly GCA_946251855.1). Classification (NCBI taxonomy): domain Eukaryota; kingdom Metazoa; phylum Arthropoda; class Insecta; order Lepidoptera; family Geometridae; genus Alsophila; species Alsophila aescularia. The sequence goes on along the minus strand of OX276374.1, from coordinate 2,517,544 downwards.
AAGATTACAAGTCGAAATATTCAGACAAAACATGCACATTTTTCGTCAAATACCGTTACAACGTGAAGTGTAACACTACATTACAATAAATCCTATCTAAAATACTGATACAATACAAAATATATCACTTTATTATAGAAATATTGAACTAATTTAATTCAATCCTTTAACAATAAACTGTAATAATTCGACTTGTAACGGTTTATTAGACAAATTGATGTAAGCAACAAGATTTTGCCTTTCTGAAACACTGTTATATTTTAATTTGTAACACTACTTGTCTCAACAAACGCACGTCCACCTTTCATAAAACTAAATGTAACACTAATTGAGAACATTCTGGAGTCAAAATGCTTTAGTCATGTAGTGTTACAACTCCATCTAGCGGCGAGTTTTAGAGTTACAGATGTAACCATTTTGGAGAAGATAGTTAATAAAATTTTAAGTATTTCTGTATATTTAACGCAAAATTCGACTTTTTCGAGTTGTAACCCTATTTTATCGGAGGTGCGATATTATGTCATAATATTTCTTTATTAACAATTAAATATGAAGATACATGTTCACTTCTACCAGTTCAACCATGAAACCAAAAGTTAGGTAATCGTTCGTTAGCGGTAGGTATATGTTGTCTTTGTTTAGTTGTATTACATAACGACATGACATTAATTTTATTAAATTACAAGTTGATGCCCGCGGCTGGTCATTTCTCTAGGCCAAAAGTACTCTATGTGCTATTCCAGGACCTAAAATACCAATATACCAACATTCAGCTTCAGCTACCAAAAAGTTTTTTACCGATTGCTCAACATACCAAGATACGAAGTACCCCAGTTTTTAAGTCAAACCCTAAGCTATCCAACAGTGATCCGCATCGCAATCGGTCCAGTAGTTTTTACGTGATGCGCGATCAAACATACAGACAAACAGACAGACACGATTTTTACACGACTGCCCATAAAAAGGAGTGTAATGTTTTTAGGATTTTTGTTTGTTTGTATGTATGTTTGTATGTATGTGAGTTTATTTATGCCACCATAACCATAATGCCTGAAAAGATTTAGACATAAGGTGTATCGGTAGAATCCTTACATCCCCCGAATAACAAAGGCATCCTTTTTTTTGGAAAATCATTTTTCCTCAATATGGCTCCATTTTCAAATGCACTGAAATAAAAAAACCTTCGATTTTTACTAAATGGGTATGAAATTGAAGGCCTTGGTTAGCACCTAGGAGGATACATTAATATTTGGTCTGAGGTACACATGCCAACAGTACCTATATAATTTATTGGCATAAGTTCATTTCTGGCAGGGCAGGCGTGTTTTTTTAGCTTTTGAGCAAGATATTAAAAAAAATTTATTCAGTAGCTTAATTTAAGTACCCTAGACCTTTTTTTAATTATATTTGTACATATTTCGTTCCTATTACTTTATTATAAGTACAGAAGAAAAAGTTTAAAGCAATAACAGGTACGGCACAGAGTTTTCAGCAGTTGTATCCAGTTAAAATACTAGCTGCGGCCGCAGATAGTAGAGAGTCGAGCATGTTTTGACCCCCCCCCCCCCGTAGTTTTCCCCCCTAGGGTACTCAAGGAATATTTCCTCCATCAAATCTTTAGGTCTACCGGCTTAAGCTGTGCGTTGTCTGCCAGTCAGTCAGTCAGCCGACCAGAAAAAAAACAAACGATCAATAGCATTAGAGCTTGAATGTACTTTATAATGTATGCACACGGATTTGCGCACGTCTATATTCACGCTTGTCCACTAACTAGGTACATATGTTTACGTCGTGTGCAACACTGACTTATTGAGTGCTGGATTAAGACTACAGAAGTATGTAACTATTTGAAATTGCTTTGATTGGTGTGCTTGGCGTGAGGTAATGCAGGTCTCTGGCGTCAGAGTAACGATGTGAAGCCGCTCGCCCTGAGATTGGATGGGATGCATATTCTGGTCCTCCGAGACGGAGAAGGTACCTATTTCCCGGCCGGCCGGGATTTGTGGACCTCTTCGGATGGTTAGGACAAAACAATTATACCACAACTAGCTGTTCCCGCGGCTTCGCACGAGTAGTCATGGTACTCTATGCGCTATTCCAAGACTTCAAATATCAATATATCAATATTTGATCAAAATTCCTTCAGCCGTCAAAAAGATTTTATCGATCGAGCTTCTACACATGGGATTAAGATACCAAATACACCAGTTTTTAAGTCAAACCCTAAGCTATCCAACAGTGAAAACTGCATCGCAATCGGCTCACAGACAGACAGACACTCATCACGTAAAAACTACTGTTTTACGTGATGAGTGTCTGTCTGTCTGTATGTTTATAAAAACAAACAGACAGACACGATTTAAAATATTATGTTCTTGTTCAGTAGCTATATTAAGTACACTAGACCATTTTTTTAAATTATCTTTTTACAGACTTTTTCGTACTTATTGCTTTATTATAAGTGGATACTAGCTGTGCCCGCGGATTCGCACGCGTGGTTATGTATCTAGATTAAAAGTGCTCATGTGCTATTCCAGGACCTAAACTACCAACATACAAACATTTGATCGAACTTATTTCATATTATTATTATCATCGGATTAAGATACGAGGGTGGATTGAAAAGTACTCGGCCTAACACATATGCATTCAATTCTAAAAATCAAATCTACCCACATTATATAGTTCAGTTCAGACTAGTTAATTGTGTGAAGTTCGAAACGTGGGCGATAATTAGTTGTGATTTTATAAATTTATTGACAAAGCAATCGGACATAATTTCTGCGAATGGAGCAAATCGAGCAGCGTGCCGTCATTAAGTACCTCCATAAGAAGGGCTACCATCAAAAGCCATCCCTGATGATATGGTCAGTACATTAGGGGATTCTGCTCTGTCATATTTATCCGTCAAAAAATGGATAGCAGAATTTAAGCGTGGTGAAAGATGAACCCCGCTCTGGAAAGCCTTCGAAGTTCACTACTGATGAAAATATTAAAAAAGTATATGATTTAATAAGGGGAGACCGCAGATTAAAAATTAGAGAGACAACCGAGATTATAGGCATCTCTTATGAACGAACTCAAAACATCATAGTCAACGAGTTGGGTTTCCACAAGGTGTCTGCGAGGTGGGTTCCGCGACTGCTTTCAGTTGAACAAAAAAGGACGCGATTGACTATTACACGCGACTGTTTGGAGTTATTTGCCGATGAAGATGTTTTTTGAATCGTTTTGTTACTATGGACGAAACATGAGTTCTTTACTGTACACCGGAAACAATCAAAACAGTGAAGAACAACAATCAAAACAGAGAAGAAGACCTGGTTAACCACCCCCTAAAAAGTCGATTTTGTACTCAAATAAGGTGATGGCTTCAGTATTCTGGGACTCGAAAGGGGTCAGACTATAAACTCTGATTACTACTGCACCTCACTACGTCGTTTACGAGAGGAAATAAAAGAAAAACGTCGAGGAATGCTCAGAAGAAAAGTCCTGTTTCATCAAGATAACGCCCGTGTTCACACGTCTGTGCAGTCAATGGCTGAAATCCACAACTGTGGCTTTGAACTGTTACCGCATCCGCCTTATTCACCTGATCTGGCACCATCAGACTTCTTTCTGTTCCCTAACCTAAAAAGCACTTGGGAGGTCAAAGGTTTCGACAAACGACGAGGTCAAAGCAGCAGTAGACGCATATTTTGTCTTTAGGTGCTTGCACTATTATACTTGTACTATTACTTATTTATTCTGCATTAATTAATTTATTCTTGCTTTGGGAAGAATAAATTTTTTTCATCGGTCTTAGTGCTTGGAAGAGGAATTCTTGGAATTCAACCAAAAGTGAATTGAACTTGATGGTGATTATGTAGAAAAATAGAAATATAAATGATTTAGTATGTCTTTATTTTCTTGGTTAGGCCGACTACTTTTCAATCCACCCTCGTACCAAGTACCCCAGTTTTTAAATCAAACCCTAAGCTATCCAACAGTGAAAACCACATCGCAATCAGTCCAGTAGTTTTTACGTGATGCGCGAACAAACATACAGACAGACAACAAGACTCGATTTTAAAAAATGTTAGGTATATTCAGTTGTTCAGTAGCCAATTTTAAGTACCGTATACCATATTTTTTTATTATCTTTGTACAGTTTTTTCGTATTATTCGGTATTATATGTATAGAAGATATTAGATTGTGTATTAGAATGTTAGTTCATAATTTAATAATAAACTATGAATAATTTGTTAACAGTTAAAGTAATAAACAAATTCTTGTTCAGTAGCTTATTTTAAGTAACCTAGTTTTTTAAATGTATCTTCTTTGTACAGACTTTTTCGTTCATATTGTTTTATTATAAGTTTAGATATATAGATAGATTGATATACAGCTGAAATGTACCATATAAAAGTTTAACGTTTTATCTTACGCTGCGTGAAGATAGGAACATGATTTGAATTCATTCGCTCAATAGAAAAAGAACTGCTAAATTATTCCGACGATTATCTCTTGACGTTAAATCTATCGTGGTGTCACACGGTCTGTTATCTATAGTCACGATTTTGCGTTACATGCAAACTGTACCGTGTTGTGACATATCAAATGAATGGGCTTGTTAAGGGTATATTTAAAATAAATAAAATTGGCTTAAATATTTTTTAAGTAATTAAATTAATTAGATGAAATTTTACTATCCCCCCTTATCTCCGAAATTTCAAAGCCAAACATTTTGAAAAAAATACGGAGAAAAATAACTCATTAATTATAGATTACAGGAAAACTAATAAGAAGGGTCTTAAAATCTCTCAATATTGTGAGATAATTTAATTTCATCGTACGCAACCCTCTCCACACACTTGTCCGTTTGTTTGTAATAACATTCAAGTTTTTTATTATACAATTACGGGTTCAAAAGAATGTAAATTACTGTCACTGTACGAGTTCTGTATCTCGGCTAGTATAAACGAGGCATAACATTCTCAACCTGCGATCGAGTTATGTAAACGCAGCATAACACTGATTCATTTGTTGTAATAGCCCTTGTATTATTTAACCAGTCATCTCACCATTATTATTTAACCAGTCATCTCACCATTATTATTAATAATACATTAGTATCAATGCAGAGATTACAAAAACATTGAGGCAGCACAGAGGCTTGTTATAATCTAAACAGTGTAATTTAAAAAACAACTGTCACACGGCCATCTTTATTTATTTCCCGCGTCGCGGTGCCATTGGTCGGTCGGCTGGATGGTGAAAGTTCTAAGTTTGAAAACTTGAGATTTAATTATTGTGAGTTTTTTGTTTTTATTTTTTAATGTAGGTATTATTATTATGAAAACTAACGTGGTGTACATTTAGAAAACGGTAGTTACTCAAGTACAGCAGTTGGATTATTCCAACTATAGTTTCAACCACTTCCGGTGGTCTTTCTCAAGGGGAGTGTTCAGAATTACTTTTTCGGATGTAATACAATTTTAAATCGCGTATTCACTTTTTCGGTTATAGGTCGTTTTCTGGTTTATATTTATTAACAGCAATAACTTATTCGTGGTTCAGGAGCTTCGAGGATTCAACGAATGAAACTACTACGACGGGTATAACAAACTGACTGACTGCCTTTATTTACAAAAATGCTCTTATATTTATACAATACAATTTAGGTAACGGTACCTGCTCGGTCACAGGGAGAGCTCGGGAGCAAGGGCAATTACAACGGTTCGCGTATTTTTTCGCGTTAACAACTAACTGGGCATCGTTCGTTAATTGTTTTACTATCAACGGCTTTTAGTTTGTCGGCGCATTGCCCGTGTTATTATTCTCAAGATCGTGGGAATGTAGCTGTATTTATTTAGTCTAACGGCAACTACCCTACCTGCGCTAAGGGCTCCCGTAATAAACACATTGCGCATTGCATTGTCTAACAAGCTTAAATCATAAACATTGGCGCTTTCATCTATTTCTAAACTAACGGAGGTTTTTTCCCTAACGGTAACTTTATTATCTATCTTCCCTATATTACACGTTAAATCAACCTACTTACTCTAGGTGTACTACTATTTAATCTTATTCTAGTTTTATACAAATTAACTGAAGCGAAGCCTCGTAGCCGAAGTGCTTACACGTCGGTCGGTCGCGGTCCCTTTGCTCTGGCCGGTGATTCCCGATGACTAATTACACATTCGCGGTCACGTGATCTATGATCGCGGGGTCACGCGGCATCTGGGAGGCGGACAGGCTCGCTGTCCTCAACAGGGAGCGCAGGACACGTTCGCGAGCGTTCTGTACTCCCCTCTCACGAGACCACCGGAAGTGGTTGAAACTCTAGTTGGAATAATCCAACTGCAGTTGTTTATCTTCTTTAATATATTATAGTTTACTTCAAGATTCTACAGTACAGACGCCATGCTTTATACGAGAATCACTGTCTCACAAAGGAATGGACCGATTTTGATGCGGTTTTTTACGTTCGAAAGCTGATTTGAACGAGATGCTTCTTATATGATTATATTCTAGAGATGTTTCTTAGCTATAATGGGGGTGGGGATCGAGGGTTATGTATATTTTTAATTTTTTCTTGTTTTTATAATTATTTTTCTCAAACATTTGTTTTGAAATAATCCTCATTTCTACTAGTTCAATTTTCTATTCCAAAATATGTTTAAATACCATAATAATTACACAGTTGAACATTATCTAGTGTACATTTTAATACATTTTGAGCGGGTACCGGAAGACTGATTGCTCCATAGGTTTCCTAGTAAATAAGAGACGGCCAATGAGAGTTGTGACGTCACACAGCATTCGAACCGCGAGTTATTTTGCTTTCGGAAAGGATTTGGCAGGCAGCAATTGGATTAATTTAATTTTTCGAGATATTCAAATATTAATATCACGTGCTACACCTTCGACCACATCATCGCTTTCCATCAGGTGAGATCGTGGTCAAACGATTGCGTAGACAGTGATTAAAGTAAAACATGGCAGTTTTTTTTTCATTGCAAACTCAATTTTAACACGTTTTTATTAAGTCACTTTCTTGTCTGTCGTTTCGGGTGGAATCTTGCAACTCAAATTTCGCAAAAAAAAAGCACTTTCCGATTAGCTATCTGGCTGAAACTTTCAGGGTAGCTCAGAAAGCGATGATAATGCATTCTAAAAAAAGACGTGGTTTTTAGATTAGTTTTTTATCTACATTTGCTGTTTTTTATAAGAATACAATATAAAAAATACAACTTCTCTGTTACCTTACTCGACAGTGATGTGTATTTTAATACGTACCTATCACGTGATAAGACTTTAACGTTACAGCCACGTTCCTGATAAATAATTGAGGACTTAAATACCTTATACAGAGTGGAGTTAGGCGGTCAGTGAAAGGAAAGTACTTACCTTAAATATTGATGATACCGAATTTTACTCAAAGGAATCATTCCTATATTTTTTAAATTATTTATAGCTGCATGCACACTATTTTAGTAAAACTGATAGTCTTAATGATGTCGATCTGTCATGGATCTCTTGAGTAGTAGCCATGATTGCTGTATCAGCAGCAAAGGTGGAAATGATAGTATTTTCTGAATCCGGGATATCGGAAGTGTACAATAAGTACAGGAACGGACCTAGGAGTTTCCCTTGCGGTACTCCAGCTTTTATTTGCTTAAGTTCTGAGTACGCATCTTCATGCCTTACTCTGAACATTCTATGCGTTAGATAAGATTCGAGAATATCTGCAAACTGTTTAGGCAGCATAATTCTTAATTTGTGCAACAAACCTTTATGCCAAACTTTATCAAATGCTTGAGCAACATCTAGAAATATAGACGAACAAACAACTACTTAAAATTGTACCTATTGAACAACTTCCTGTTCTGCGTAATTTTATAATACCTACTATTAAACTAATAAAATGCATTACAGTATCGGATCGGAAACTAATTACCATGAAGTAATGACTAACTTTTTGTCACACGGCACTACAAAGAAATACCTGAAGCATCGTTTAGCGTTACAGCGCTTTATGATTCACCATAAAAAAACTAAACGAGAACATCGTCTAAAAGCAGCGCTGTAGCGATAAAATGTTCACTACATTTATAAACTACTGCGTTAAAGCGCTTTTTGTGTCATAGTTTTACAATGAAACTGAAGTATCTAAAGAAAGCGCTGCAGCGATGAAAAGTAAAGTTTATTTGCACTCGGCGCGCGGGAATAGAAACTGCTTCGAATTTAACAATTCCAATTTTATTCCATTGTCGATATGATAGGAGTGCTCGAACGTTTTTATTTTTTGCCATTGGAAGATAAGTTCTATGCAATTGATGTTAGAGATGGTATTATGAATATTTAGATAACAGATAAAGAAACAAAAAAAAAAACAACTAGTGCAAAATAATGTGTGCCTTATCTCTTAAAACATAGAGTTTGAATCGCGAGTGTTCGTTGATTATTTTACGGCTAGTGTTGTGTTATTTTTTATCTTATCTCGTTCGAAAGGTTTGTTTCGCATTATTTTATTAGACCTACTTACTATTTTCATTTTTAGCCTTGAACATTAGGCCGATTTATAGGCTTCGTGTGTCATTTTACACGACTGCCCAAAAAAAGGAGTGTAATGTTTTTAGGATTCATGTATGTTTGTATGTATGTATGTATGTCTGTGAGTTTATTTATTCCACCATACCTTGTTAACCTGATTTAGACGCATGGGGTATCGTTAGGATCCTTACATCCCCCCGAGTAACATAGGCTAATTTAAAAAAAAACAATATGGCGGTAGTATGACTCCATTGTAAAAGGCGAAAGAAAATATTTTTCTTCGTTTTTTACAATATGGGTATCATATTGTAGGCATTGATAAGCACATTCCAACAGTATTTAATTTATTGGCATAAGTTTTTTTTTGGCAGGGCAGGCGTGTTTATTTAGTTTTTAAGCTAGTTATTTAATTGTTGTATTGTGCGGTATTATCTCGTAGGTACATTTGTTGTCATGTGTGTAATTGTACACTCGTATGCTTACGTACACTGTAGGCTACGCACCGTATGTAGGTACACTCGTATGCTTACGTACACTGTAGGCTACGCACCGTATGTAGGTACACTCGTATGCTTACGTACACTGTAGGCTACGCACCGTATGTAGGTACACTCGTATGCTTACGTACACTGTAGGCTACGCACCGTATGTAGGTACACTCGTATGCTTACGTACACTGTAGGCTACGCACCGTATGTAGGTACACTCGTATGCTTACGTACACTGTAGGCTACGCACCGTATGTAGGTACACTCGTATGCTTACGTACACTGTAGGCTACGCACCGTATGTAGGTACACTCGTATGCTTACGTACACTGTAGGCTACGCACCGTATGTAGGTACACTCGTATGCTTACGTACACTGTAGGCTACGCACCGTATGTAGGTACACTCGTATGCTTACGTACACTGTAGGCTACGCACCGTATGTAGGTACACTCGTATGCTTACGTACACTGTAGGCTACGCACCGTATGTAGGTACACTCGTATGCTTACGTACACTGTAGGCTACGCACCGTATGTAGGTACACTCGTATGCTTACGTACACTGTAGGCTACGCACCGTATGTAGGTACACTCGTATGCTTACGTACACTGTAGGCTACGCACCGTATGTAGGTACACTCGTATGCTTACGTACACTGTAGGCTACGCACCGTATGTAGGTACACTCGTATGCTTACGTACACTGTAGGCTACGCACCGTATAAGTACCTATATCATAAAGGATAAATCTTTTTTGTTTTGCCGCCGGCTTTTGGAAGAAAAAATCGGCTACTACAAAATCCTTAAACGCAGTTTTAACACATTTGAAAATCTCTAGATTGATTTATAAGAACACATCTTCTATCGTAGATACCATTAGGTCCCTGTATAAAACTCACACTGTACCCCGTGCCACAGAACTAATAATAATACTACTTAACTGGACATAAAATCTATGTCATTCAATAAAAAATGATGCTTTCTTGAATGAGTATAGCTCCTTTATGATTAAGCACGATTTGCACAGTCAACCAGTGTAAATAATGGCATGCACAGTATTAAGCCACGCTAAGGCCAGTGTCATGGGAAAAAATAATTAATTATTCCTTTACTAGATGGCCATCAACGTGTTTGTCAGTTTTCCCGCAAGAAAATAAACACAGTTGGTCTGCTGAGTCAGGATTCGAACCGTGGACATTAGTGTCCACGGTTCGAATCCGGCAGAATCGGCACTAGTTTCGTACAAAACAGGTCTTAGATCAATGCATTACCTTTGTGTGCCTGAGAAATTAAATAATTTATTCTTATTTACCCAGACTACATACCGAAAAAATAATATTAGTCATAGTTATATATTCATAACAATACAAGTTACACGTCAAAACGGCAAAAGAAATTGTAAAAATATAAAATTAATAGAGTACAATTTCGAATGACTAATAAGTACATTAAAAGTACCTTGCAATCATAACATTAAATAAACAATTATTTATTGTAAAAAGTATAATAACATATTAAAAACAAATAATTAAAAATAATAATTGAATAAGTAGGTGCTCAAAAATAACACTAAAATTAAAATAGTATAATAATTATAACATTAAAATGTCATCAAACATATAGAATGATTGGTCAACAAGCCAACATATAAATTTGTATTTAAATGATTCCCTCGAAGGCGCATCTCTAACGTTATCTGGGCCGGCTGTAGACCGCCGGCGCCATCACGTGCACTAGTTTGGACGTCTTCGTCAGCTGCCGCATGACCTTACCTGATGATGTCTCAGGCTGTCGTGAGAACCAGCTGGAATTTCCAGCTGGTTCTCACGACACCCGCGGGGTGAGCCGGGTGAGAACGGGTGGTCCTAATATTGTACCGGACAGCACACGACGTTAGTGTCGCTGCAGCAATTGTTCAGCAGTTACTTTATTAAAAAAACCTTCACGCTTATTAAGAAATCGAGCGTCCAAATTGATGTTCCGCCTATAATGTGAACGATTGGACACGGCAAACAGTCTCATTTAAATATTCATGCTTGTGACGGTGATGCACGTGTTTTATGTAACCAAGACAAGCGGAACAGATAACGTAGGTATTTACCCCTGCCAAAATCTTTATCATCATCAGCATTATACTCGTCTACTGCTGGACGTAAGCCTCTCCTTGAGCCCGATCTTCGGCTCTCCTCATCCAGTCGCTGCCAGCCTCCGCCCGCAAGTCAATCCACCTGGCTGCCCTACACTACGTTTGCCTACACGCGGTCTCCATTCACTCGTATTCCTTAACGGTTCTCGGTTCTGCGAGAGATGTGACCAGCCCTTTGCCACTTCAGCTTGTTTATTCTCTGGGCAATGTCTACCAACATCTAATCCCTATAAAAAAGTACCGTGACATGCTGACTGAACTGACAGATAACGCACAGCCTAAACAGGTGGACCTGGAGATTTGAAATTTGAAAGAGATTTTACTTCACTACTTCAGAGGTGCACTAAGAAGCTTTTTTTAATTCCATCCCTAAGGGGGTCAACGGGGAAAGCCACGGGGCGCCTGTAAGTCTTAGAATTTGACCAATTGCGAGACTTGCCTCGTATGTTCAACATACTGACAGACCGGGCGTCACAGCAATTTCCGTTTGATATAACTAACTACGATCATTGACCTACAAATTATCAAAAATCAAGGTCGTACTGCTGAGTCATCCTCATCTCATATCTATGTTTTCATAAGTATTAGATGATTAAACAATGCCCCCATGCAGGCTGGTCAAGACCTTGTTATAATAATATACCTACAAACGCTACAGTCACGAACGTTATCAACATACATAAGTTATATACATTAGGTAAGGTTAACAGAATGTGTGCACAATATGCCCGTGTGCAAAACTAGTGTAGGTAGTGTGTCTTGATGTTTTAACTTCATTGTGTAACGCACGCTGTCCACTGAGGCGATACATTGTGTAACGCACGCTGTCCACTGAGGCGATACTTTGCGAGAGAGCAATAAATCTTCTAATAGTGTTTGTAGACTGTTTAGTGCATCATGAGAACCAAAAAGTGTGTGTTTCCGGAGCTCTATGTGGGAGTGTTCAGGTCGAGAGTGAACAGTCTGCTAAGCAAAAGTGGTTCAGCGAGCACGTCTCCAGTTACTGGCAGGTGAGGAGGCGCACTAAACAAAGAGTTTTCTCAGACATTCAAACATTTATTTTACTTCTAATAAAGCAGTAAGTAACATAAAAGGCAAAATACACAAAATATTTAAAGAAAATGATTTAGTCAAGCTACTGAACAAGAACATAACATTTTTAAAAATAATTTCTTTCTTGTCGTCTTTTGCGCAACACGCAAAAATTACTAGGCCGATTCCGATGCGGTTTTTTACTGTTAGACAGCTTAGGTTTTCACTTAAAAACTGGGGTACTTGGTATCTCTATCCGTTGAATAGAAGCTGCGCAATCCATAAAATACTATCTGACGGCTGAACAATCTTTTGTATTTTGTACTGTAAAGGTCCTGGAATAACAAATAGATAGGTTATTTTTACTTCAATTAACCAGCTCTTCTCGGGCCCTGTTTATAAACTCCAACCACGTAATAAATAGTAGATTCAACTGGGATTTACTGACATTCCGATCCTGCAATGTTCACAACAGAGGAAGAGAAAGGAATTTATGACAACACACAACATAATACAAAATTAGAAACAAATATACAAACACAATCAATGCTGTATGTTGTCACACACAGGTGACGCTCACGACACGACTCGGCAAACGAAAGGCTAAGGCTATAAACCTTGGCATTGGCACTGATTTTCTGCCGGAACCTTCATGGTGACATCACGAACGCAGAGTGGCAACTCGTACGAGCACACAACAAATAATAATAAACAATAAAATTATTATAAAACTAGCTGTACCCGCGGCTTCGCGCGCTCTTTTATTTAGGTTCAAAGTACCATAATGTGCTATTCCAGGACCAATATACCAACATTTGAACAAAGTTTCTTCAGCCGTCAAAAATACTTTATCAATTGCTCGGCTTCTAACTCACCGGATTGAGATACCAATTACACCAGATTTAAATCAAACCCTAAGCTATCTAACAATGAAAACCGCATTGCAATCGGTCGCGTAGTTTTTACATGATGCGTGAACAAACACACATACAGACAAACAGAAAGAAAGACACAATTAACAAAAAATATTGTTCAATACCTTTTTTAAGCACCCAAAAGCATTTTTTTCATTTGAATTCATTTAGTAGTTTGGGTGCGATGCGCGGTCAAGATATGGACAAACAGACAGACAAAATTAAAAAGTAACACAGTTTTGCTTCAGTATCGAATATAGAGAAACACCCAAAAAATATCTTTTATTACTTAAATATTAACATAACTTTGGACATCCCGCAGAAACCCTTTACTTATTCGGAATAAAACGTGTCCTCAATTTTAACCCATAATATAACTTACGACAGTGCCAAGTTGCATCAATACCCGTCCATAGCTTTCAGCTTGGTAAGTGTTCTTTTAAATAAGTTTCAACCCCTAAATAATAACCCATAAATTTTTCGATATGTAAAGTATCCTATGTCCTACCTCGTAGTACGAACTCAAATCATACCAAGTTTCTTTTGAATTTATCCTACTGTTTCGGCGGCGTGATGCGCGTCTAAGATACAGACTGACAGACATACAGTCAAAAATAAAAAAACATACAGTTTAGGCTTCATAATAGAATATAGAGTAGCAACAAAAAAAAAACACTATATCTTTAATGTACATAATTTGGACCCATATCCCACAGGAACACTTTATTTTTCGGGATAAAAATAAACCTCATTTTTTACCCATTATATAAACTATGACTGTGCCAAGTTTCAACAAAATCCGTCAAGTAGTTTCAGCGTGCTACGTGTTCTTTTAAATAACTTTCAACGCCTATCCTGCAGGAACACTTATTTTTTTCGGGATGAAAAGTATTCTATGACCTACCTCAAAGTATGAACTCAAATCATACCAAATTTCATTTGAATTCATTGAGTATTTTCGGCGTGATGCACTTCCAAGTTGCAGACAGACAGACGGACAGACAGACAGAAAGACAAAAAAATACAGTTTTGGCTTTAGTATTGAATATAGAACGGCCCCCAAAAAAAATATTAAAATATCTTCTATTTACAGAATTTGGGGCATTATCCCGCAGGAAGTCTTTATTTTTTCGGGATAAAAAGTATCCTCACTTTTAACCCATCATATAAACTATGACTGTGCCAAGTTGCATCAAAATCCGTCTAGTAGTTTCAGAGTGGTAAGTGTTTTTTGAAATAACTTTCAACACCAATCCTGCGGGAACCCTTTCATTTTTCGGGATGAAAAGTAGCCTATGTCCTACCTCGTAGTATGAACTCAAATCATACCAAGTTTCATTTAAATTCATTCAGTAGTTTCGGCGTGACGCCTAGCCAAGGTACATACAGACAGACAGATAGACAGACAAAAATGAAAAAAAAAACAGTTTTGGCTTCAGTATCGAATACAGAGAAAGGTCCAAAAAAAAACCAAAATATCTTCAATGTACAGAATTGGACCCGTTACAGTTTTATTATAAGTATAGATAACAAAATACCCGACTGCGAACAAAATTATGGAATACGAGCTGACAGTCTACAAAAATAATCACACTAACATTATAAAGACGAAAGTTTGTATGTATGTAAGGGGTAAGGGTGTGTGTGTGTGTGTGTGTGTGTGTGTGTGTGTTTGTGTGTTTGTTATTTCTTCACGCTTAAACGGCTGAACGGATTTGGATGAAACTTGGTACGGAGGTAGCTTATAACCTAGATTAAACATAGGCTACTTTTTATCCTGGAAAAATGTGTGGTTCCTGAGGGACGCGGGTGAAACCGCGGGGTGCAGCTAGTATTTATATAAATTCAATGTATATTCTTTACGTACATATTTTACTTTACTTTAATAGTTGCAATTTCAACATTATACTATAGTATTTACATAAACTTGAATAATCAAAAATTACAATATTTGATGAAGCTTTAAAGAAAATTGTTTAGTTATAAGAATTATATATGTTTGAAATGGTCTTTTAAAGACTTGATTTTGATACCTCATTGGATAGATTTTGGTTATATTTTGTTCCGTTGGAAATACAATATGGCAGCTGTAACTTTACGTTTTTAAGTGTTTTTTTTTCATATTTTCTTTTTGTGTTTTCACTTTTAACATATTTTTTTATTCATTTTTATTGCCTTTTCATCGGTTTGTGAGCTACCCTGAAAGTTTGCTCTGAAGTGCTCGAAATTTGAATTGCAAGATTCCAGGACAGACAAAATACATACATAGATACTTTTAAAAACGCGGTTTTAGAGCTTTGCGAAGATTCGTTTATTAAATTTTAAGCTTAATAACTTTTTAAATGTTCGCTCGAGTTATTAATAATTCCTTTGTAAACATAATATGATTAGATTAATGATTAACTATCTTATATCTAGGTACCTATTCCTATAAAACAGTACCGTGTCGTACTTACTGACACACGCACAGACTGAACCGGTGGACCTAGCGATTTGTGGAGGAAAGGTTTCTTTATTACCGTAGGGTTGCACTAAGGAGGGGTTTTTTGCAGGCAAAGTCGAGGGCCGCAGCAAGTACAAAGAAAAAAGAAAAAAATGGAAATTTGTCTACTAGGCAAGCGTGCTACACCTTCGACCACATAATCGCTTTCCATCAAAAACTTATCCACCTAGTACATATTTTTTTTATTACTATGACGTGAAACTAAACTGAGAACGTTAGAATTCCTTTTCGTGACTTGAAACTAAACTGAGAACGTTAGAACTCATGGATGACATGGTGACGATCAATTAACTCCACATACTTCCGTCACCTAAGCTTAATACATTAGGTACGGGTAATTCATTGTTAATTGGTCTTAAAACTGGTTGTCGACACCTATAGAAGGAGCCTTATCGGCTGACGGCTTAGCATTGCATGTTGTTCGTGGCTTGAATTTGCCAGAAAAAGTATGCGTGTATTACTGTGAACTTATTTTTTTAACAACGACACGAGATTTCCTTTTGATTGGTGGTTAATTATACATCTGCCCGTAGAAATTGTAGTACCACCAGAATCGTTACCCTTTGGTTTTAAGTCTCAGTAATCACGCTGGTATTGCGCTTCAAATAATATATCCAAAAGTAAATTTTGATTACGGACGGGACTTGAACCCGCATCACCGGTGGCTCAACACAGCAATTGCTCTTTGCCAATTTAGCCCGTAACCACTACGCTACGGTAGGTCGGTATGGTAACGATTGACGTCCGTAATTCTAATACTAAACCTTCAAACGTACCCTTCAAAAATAAATGCTCCACTTTATAAAACAGTACAGAGATATTACAAGTTGTATGGTTTTTTCATTAGTCAAAATTCCGAGTTCCAGTCAGTCAGGTAGTGAAAAGTCTAATCAAGTGGTGGAGCATTACTGAAAGATTATAAATTTAAGAAACTTCCTAGGGAGTCCGGAGAGAAACAAGAAATTGCACTTTTTTCTGCGTTTGTATCAATTGGCCACACTCGTGCGCGTTAACGAAACCAAATGGTTAATATTCCGCAATATTACTCGTACACTTTAGTTAACACTGGAAGAATCTCAAGTTTGAGAAAAAAAACTGTCTGACAAAAGTTCCACAACCACAATTTCTTACGCCAGTCCTCCTCTTGTCCACAGAGAACAGAGCCAGGAGCTGGTCTCCGTCCGCGTGCCGATCAATGGCATGACCTGCCAGTCCTGCGTGCGCAGCATCGAAGGATCAGTGCAGGAACTGCCCGGCATTGCCCGAGTGAAGGTAAACCTGTAGTGTATCCTGCAGAGAAAATAAATGGAGCTGATGTCCATGTGCCGATAAGTGGCATGACCAGCCAGTATTGCAGCATCGAGCAAAAACCTCGGGCCAGAATGATGGTAGCCGAACGGCAGACTAGTATGGGGTAGAATCCAACGGTACCAGGTTTGGTCCTTGACTACGCCAATGACTTGTCTAAGTTATGTGCGGATTTATGTCGCTCCGTGCTTCGGAGGCTACGTTAAGCTGTGGGCCCCGGTTGTTAGCAGACGTTAAGCCATATCAGGGTCCTTGGGCGGCCTGACAAACATTGACACTAAAGTTCAGTAGATGTTAATACACGGGTGCATTCTGCTGCCCTTTTCCTGACCTCGCTTTGCTGGTTCTCACAGAACCCGCGGGGTGAGGAGGGGTGGATCTATAATTAAGTCAATCTCATTGTCAGTGGTATTGCGTTTCAGGTGGAACTATCAGAGAACGCCGGCTACTTCCGCTATGACCCTCGCGTGTGCAGCGCCGAGGCTATCAGCTCACATATAGAAGAGATGGGCTTTGAGGTGCCTCAGCACAGCACTGAAGACGAAACCAGGTGAGAGATATGCACCAAGTATCTGTACTCGCTTTCTTGACTTACTTTAATTTCTGTTCGTTACTTTACCAATGATGATGCAAAACTGGAAGACAACAAAAAAAGCTCGGTGTTAAAAATATGGCTTCATCTGGAAACACCCGCGGGAAACGATATACGTGCCCAACTCACATCAATATTAAGAAAAAATAAATTTTGTGTTTCAGAAATCTCCTACCTAAAGAAATCCCCACAGACTTACTAATAGACATGGACACAGGACGGGCAGACAGCGAGGTACTGCTGTCGGTCATCGGCATGACGTGTCAGTCATGCGTCAACACTATTGAAGGTAGGGCCAACACTGGATAATCTAAAACTCACTAATACAACACTAATATACTTTGAAACACTATTAGTCATTAATCCACTACAAGAGTTGATACGCTCAAATAATAATTGATGATGTACATTTACACCATAATATTATGGTTATCTACGCTACGGGGATGACATTGTCAGAATGCTGATATTACTCCCATGTAAAATAAAAGGAAAAGCCCCAATAATACATGGAAGCACTAATAGCACAGTTTTACAATATACATGGAAGCACTAATAGCACAGTTTTACAATATACACGGAAGCACTAATAGCACAGTTTTACAATATACATGGAAGCACTAATAGATAAGTATATGTTGTGGCGATATCATAGAATAAAAAAAATCATGAAATGGTTGCCACATCACGGAAAAGTTATATTTCCAGAAATTATCGGTCACATCATGAAATGGTTTGGCCAGATGAATGAATGATCAGCGTTAGACGGTATGAACAGCTAAAGGCACGGCACGGCTACTTCGTGATATGGTTAAATATTAGTGATCGTATCATTACATAGAAGGCGGAAGACCGACTTGGCGGGCGGGAGCGAAGCGTGGCTAGCACCTGCCTTCGTCTTGTTCGTGTTTTTTTAGCCTTGTAAACTTATCTGTCTGAACACCTTTGGTATCATGAAAACCCTACATTAATGATATTTAATGATATGGCCAAACGTGGATTGAAATATAATTAAACGTTGATGTTTGAACTATATGGTTTTAGCTGGCAATTTCATGAAATAAAATCATTTCATGAAATTATGGACCAATCATGAAGTTATTAATCTCATGATATGGTTACGACATACACACTAATAACTTTAATGTACGGTATCACACTATTAATCTCATGATATGGTTACGACATACACACTAATATCTTTAATGTACGTTATCACAATATTAATCTCATGATATGGTTACGACATACACACTAATAACTTTAATGTACGTTATCACACTATTAATCTCATGATATGGTTACGACATACACACTAATAACTTTAATGTACGTTATCACACTATTAGTCATTGCCCCACTAGTAGACATGGACACCCTAATTGTATAATGATATATAATTGAGTTCATCGATAATTCAACAAAAACGTATTTATAACCTAAAAAAACGATGTCAGATGCTTAAATGAAACTTAAAATACTTATCGAATAGATAAACAGACAGTTGAGATGAGATAATGTATATGTAATAATGTATAAGTAATAATGTATATGTAATAATGCCAGATGAGTTAACTGAAGTATAAACGAAGTACGAATTACGTGTTAGAAAAGCAATTTGTAAAGTTATGGATCCAATAGCGCTATTGAATAGATAAACCATCGATAAAAGTACTTCAGAAACCGGGCATAATGCACCCAGGCTTACTAATAGACAAGGACCCACTTATATAGGCTTCTTCATAATCTGACCTTTTTTATCCGACTACGAAAGGTTATGTTTCGGGCTGGCTGTATGTATGTATGTATGTATGTATGTATGTTCCTTTGCCGCGTCCTTCAGCCTAAATGGCTTGATGGATTTTAATAATTGATGCATCATTAGATTCGTCTTAATCACGAGAGTGCTATAGAATATATGAAGTGTTTAGAAATATAATATGGTGGCTTACAGCTGCCAAATTGTATTTCCGGCGGAACAAAAAATTACCAAAACCTATCGAGTGAGGAGGTACCAAAATCAAGGTCATTCCAAAAATATATAACAATTTAAAATGCCTTGGTCCTAAAAAAAGTTAGGCAGAAAAAAAAGTAAAAATAAATTATAATTATCAAAAAAAATACAAAATAGCCGACTTTTAACAAAACTAAAAAGAGGCAATCAAGCTTTAGATTTTGATTTTGAAATATAAGATACTGCATTTCATTTCTCCTTTGACGGGATCAGCTAGCTTCATCTCATGACCCGTCTGCACCTTATATTTCAAAATCGAGAATCTAAAGCTTGGTTGCCTGATGAACATTTTTTTAAATTTCTTATTCATTTTTTAATTCATATATTTTTGTTGTTTATTTAGACCCTTTTAAGTAAATAACGAACAAGTTCATCCAAATTCGCATGTTCTACAGGAGCCCTACAAGAGTTGCCAGGCGTGGTCTCCTCGTCAGTCAGCCTCGCGTCGGCGTCAGCTCGCGTGCAGTACACCGCGCCCGCGACGCCGCGGCTCATCGCGGCCGCGGTCTACTCGCTCGGGTTCGATGTTAGTGTCGCAGATGGTGACAGTGCTGGTGAGTAACTAGACTAGTTGTTAACCTCGCGTTGTACCGATTTGTTCTTGAGTTATTAGAAAATCGGGGCAAATCACTGGTATTATACAGGTGTACAGTAGTGATAAGGGTAAGGCGAGATCCCGAAGTAGATCACTCCTAGGTGCATTCGGATAATTCCCATGTATGTCCCGCGTTTTTTTATATATTCGGAGTTAATCCATTTTTTTTACTAAACTGCTGATTTCGACACAGTTTTGACCAAACTATAACTAGTATTTACTTGATTTTATGTATGTTAGTAGTCAATTAGTGGCTCTTTTAAGAGTCATCAATATCATTTAGTAAATATAAAAAATACTTCAAATTCTGCTCAAATCAAAATATCTCTCTAACAAAAAATATAAGTTTTATTGTTCCCGTCATAAAAAACTTGTTTAATTCATTGGCAATAAAATACCATTGGCATTGCTCTAAACTTACGGCAACACAGCATAAAGTGACTTTAAAGGTGGAAAAGTCGACATTTTCTTAGTACCGATATAGTACTACGTTCAATTCGTTGTAACAAAATGGTCAACCGTGCATTTTGGGCAGGACGTGATTTTATTTTATACTAGCTTTCCCGCCCGGGACTTCGTCCGCGCGGACTACTGTTTATCGCGGAAAAAACCCTATGTTCTTCTAGGATATTAAAAACCAATGCAAAAGTAGGTATAGCACCAATGCTCTTGATGTTTTTTGACAGACTTGTTATTTCGTTTCCATGGCAACCGTTCCTTACAGTAAGTAATCAATATTTTCCAGATTCCCCGTGGAAACTTAAAATTTTCTGGGATAATAAGTACCCTTTGTTTTATTCCAGGGTATATACATAGCTATCTCCATTCCAAATTTCATCAAAATCCGTCCAGCCGTTATTGCGTGAAAGCTCCCCAAACAAACAAACAAACAGACAGACAACGTTTCCCTTTTATATATTGGTATGGATTCTTGAATAGGGGTCCAACGTGGGAACAAAAATAAGCTTTTCGGGTCACAAGTCCTCCCCATTTGGCCGCCATCTTCAATATAAATTTTGAATAGTTCTTTTAACATATTTTAATAACCGTAAGTCTGGCAACATTGTGACTAACTGTTTTTTTAGTAGATAATAAAGGATGCTCTACCTTGGGACCTCCGCTTATCTTCCTGGGACAACCTGTATATTGTGTTAGTATTTCCAACTGGTTTATTGTTACAGACACGACGTCACAGGGCAAGAGTGACCAGGATGGGTCGGGGGACGGCGCCAAAGCGATATCACCCGTCAAAAGCAGAACTCAAGTCAATGTGAGTCGCTCTTATAATTTCATACTTTCAAAATACATCAAAATAAAAAAAAACATTCAAGGGATCACAGACGGGATTCTAACCAGCATCACACATGCCTCTGCGCGGTACATGCTTATAACACATTCGGCTACCGTGACCACTAACTACATCACCATCCAAATTTTTCCCAGTTTCCAAATCCGTTTTACGGGTCGGTAACGCCATCTATTGGTAGTGTTCCGAACTGACCAACCCAACACAGCTATTACGAATAACTTCGTGTCGTAAATATATATTATATGTTGTCACAAAGTAGGCGTTAAGGCCCAGAATGGCCGCGCGGAGATTTCAATTTTCACCCCCACTTTCCCGCGTGCATTAATCGCCATAAGCAAAACAACGGTGTTCTAAGTCCACAAGCTACTTTATATTCTCAAAATCTATTCGTAGTAAACCGCCATCTATAGAACTCGGTTCGCAACACAGGTTTTTATGACACAGTATAATTAACTACAGTACAGCAGATCAGCAGTAGCACAGTAGTATCGTATGGTAGTAAAGGTTTGATAAATTGATATATAGGTAAATTGACGACTGACTAGCTAGTGACTATTTAATGAGAGGTGGTAGAAGATTTTTGCAGGTGGTGACTCATTAAAGTATGATGATTTAGTAGAAACAGATCTGGTTATATTAGTATACAATGTGTAATAATATTAGGTGACAATATTAAACACTAGCTGATGGCCGTGGCTTCGCACGCGTGGTCTTTTTAATATATAACCTATGACACTCACAAATGACGTGGCTTTCTATTGGTAAAATAATTTTCAAAATCGGTTCAGTAGGACCAGTGATTACCCCCTACAACCTCACAAACTTTACTTCTTTATAATATTATATATTATTTAGTATAGATTAGTATAGAAGTATATAGGTATTATATTAATTAACCACTTCTACTATAAGATTTACTTTGAAATTACAAAAAATAACTATTCCTTACATATTGCAATGTCAACTCGATTAAAATGAATAATATAATGAATTCAGTAGTATTTTTTTTGTGACCAAAGAGCTGGTCTCATAATAAAGGAATGGCAGTTGTTGGTGTACGGCAAGTATTCAGTACTGAGATGTGGTGGCTACCTTCATTATCAAATAGAAAGCAGTAAGAAGTTGGAGCTGGTGATGGTAGGTGGTAACTCATAGTGGCAGGTGGTAAACAATGGTGATATGAGCTGGAGGCAGGTGATGTCGGTTGCTTTGTAGTTGTGGTTTGTAGCTCTGGTTAATAGAAAAGAAGATGAACTAATTTATTGTAAGTATATCTGAATAATAAAATAACAAATATTTTGAGAATACGAATAGGCCCACTTCAACACTTCGATGTAGCGGTAGTCAATCTGGCACCGCTGTCATGACTGTAGCACTAGCCAGGTCTCGATTAAATCTTGTAGTTCACAAACGCTAGATATAGCGGCCGATTATATGCTCTGTATAATCTGCCGGAGCGTATGGATGTGGTCTACGGTGCTAAAGCCCTTCCGGAATCCAGCTTGTTCGGAAGACTGAAAGTCGTTAAACCTACGAGCGAGACGGTTTTTTAACTACTCTCGAAAACAGCTTATCTACTACCTTGTTCGCGCGCGAAAAAGCTACCAAGCGCACGACCACGCGCATATAGTGCATGCGCACTCGTAACAAGGTAGTAGCAGCATATAGACGTGACTCAGCAGCGAAATGGGCCTATAATTCTTCAAGAGGGTTTTATCACCTTTCTTAAAGAACAAAACCACTATACTCCTGTGCCACGCCTCTGGCGTAGTACCCTCGAGGATGACGGAGTTAAACAGCTTCTGAAGGAGTTTAAGTACCGGTGTTCCACCCGCTTTCAGTAGCTCTGTCGTTACTCCGTCCTCTCCTGGCGCCTTGTTGCTCTTAAGCTGTTTGAGAGCCATTATGATCTCGTATAGGCTGACGTCCGGGATATCTTCGGTATAATGTCGGGTATACCAAGATTAGGTTTTTGTAATCTTGCAAATACCGATATTGCGATTTTGCTGCAAGATTGCATTCCCTAGGTAACATTGAAGAGATATTTGAAAATCATTTTTAAGTTTCTCAAATCATTTTCAATTTCGAATGAACATTTAGGATTTATAACGATTTAAAGTTGGTTAGCAACCATTCCCAGTCGGTGTTTCTCAGTATGTGCGTACTTTTTCTTGTTTATTTTCTGTTCAGGCTATAATTAGAAGTGAAACAAATAAAATCTTGTTATCATAAAACTAAAAAAAACAAAATTGTTTTTAAAAGCTTTTATTTAACTTCAATTGTATGTTTTTTGTTTTTTTTTTATTACTGACTAGGAAATCGTTTGACCACGATCTCACCTGAAGGAAAGCGATGATGTGGTCGAAGGTGTAGCACGCTTGCCTAGTAGATACCTATTCACTCTTGACTTGAACATACCGGGGTTATAATTTACCGGAAACACTGACGAGGGCAGGGCATTCCACTCTTTTGCAGTTCTTGTAATAAATGAAGAATCTAATCTAATATAATCCTGGAATCTTGCAATTCAAATTTCGATCACTTCCCGATTAGCTATTTGGCTGAAACTGTCAGGGTAGCTCACAAATAGATGACAAGCAATAAACAAAAAAAAAGGGAGCAAAAAAAAAAAATTGTTTGTACTTTTTTACCATTGAAGTATTTAGTTGGTACGTAAATTCTATTAACACTGAAATTACTTTGATTTTATTTCAGGGCACAACATCACCTGTCAAAGAAAGTGACTACGCGCGCTGCACACTAGAAGTCCGTGGAATGACTTGCGCATCTTGTGTCGCTGCCATTGAAAAGCACTGCGCCAAACTATACGGTACGTCTTATTCACTGATCTGATCGTACTAAAGGCGAACCTGTCAGGGTAGGTAGTTTAAATCTGATCAAAATTCTTATCTACACTAATATTTTAACCAGTTTTTTTGTTTGTAATGGGTAAAATCGAAACATTATGAACAGCTTTAAAATAACTTTCACATAAAGCTACACCATCGACGAGTAAGATGGGATGTTCTTTTTCATAGGATCTCAAATCCTATGAAAATTGCAATAATGTAACCCAAGGTGTAAAAAATGTGTCTATAAAAGACATTATTCAGCGTGCGCTGTGAAAACAATAAGTGCGGAAGAACAGTAATTCGTATGATATGACGCGCTCTACGTTCGGTCTTGCCGATTCGACGTATAATTGATTAATGCATGTCTAGAGGTACCATAACTTTTAAAAGCTTTGTAAGAACAATGTCTGTTAACTTTCAAGAGCCTTTCCAAGAACAATTCTAGAGCTTTTCCAAGAGCATAGTTAAATTTAAAAAGCTTTTCTAAGAACAATGTAAGTTTATTTAAAATAACTAGCCCAAAAAACACGCCTGTCCTGCCAAAAAAGAGTTTTTGCCAAATAATTATATATTGTTGGAATGGGCTTATCAAGACCATCGATTTGATACCCATATTGCAAATTTCGAAGAAAAAATATTTCCTTCGAGTTTAAAAATGGTACCATACCATCGCCATATTGAATGTTTTTAAATATAGCCTATGTTACTCGGGGAGATGTAAGGATTCTAACGATACCCCATACGTCTAAATCTATTCTGGCATTTTAAAGTTATGGTAGAATAAAGAAATTCGCATACAAACATACAAACATACAAGCATATAAACATACATGAATGCTAAAAACATAACACTCCTTCTTTTGGGCAGTCGTGTAAAAACTAAGAATAATGTGTGTTTAATTTCAAGAACCTTTCTAAGAACTATATCTGTTTAATTTTAAGAGTCTTTCAAAGAAGTATATGTTATTTTTTCAGGAGTACACTCAATCCTCATAGCTTTACTAGCAGCCAAAGCCGAAGTAAAATACGAACATAGAAAAATATCAGCACAAGATGTAGCTCAATCTATAACAGAACTGGGATTCCCCTCTGAAGTTATTAGCGATTGTGACGGCAGCGGCCAAAAAGAACTACAAGTTATGGTAAGTACAAAAAAATACATATGTCAAATAAAGGTTGAGGCTTATTGGTGTGGGTCAAATGTGGGTGGAGTCTAAAATGTGTTGGGTTAAATGTGCTACAAGCCATAAATGGCATGGATCAAACATGTTTCGTGGCTCGTAACATGCTTTAAATGGCATGGTCCACTATGAGTTCTGAGCAATTTTTATCTAGAATCTTTAGTCGAAACAGTTATTGACTTAAGGCCCAAATGTGTAGCTTCAGTCTGTAAGATAAGTAAGTATAAGTCGAGCCATATGTGGCATGGGTCAAAAGTGTTACAAGCCATCTAATATGTTAAGTAGAAAGAAAGGCAATATATACGGCACGGTCGAGCCATACGTGGCATGGGCCAAATGTGTTACGAGTCAAATATGGCATGGGTAATTTGTGTTACTAGCCATAAATGGCACGGGTTAAAAGTGTTTAGTGGGACGAGTCAACGATCCCATTCTGTAAAAGCCTGAGAATGATCATCATCTTTCATTTAAGGTGCTCTCAAACACATAGCATAGCAGTCAGTTTAGAATGATGTACTTTCTTAATCAATATGAAGTCGAATTGTGCTTAAAACAATGTTGTGTTTCAGATAAAAGGCATGACGTGTGCGTCGTGCGTCAATAAAATAGAAAGGAGCGTTCTCAAACTGACCGGCGTCGTGTCTTGTTCCGTAGCGCTCACTACTAGCAAGTAAGTTTGCCTCACAAGCACTAATTAAAAAATGTATTACCCCCGACCCCAATTATAGCTAAAAACCATCTCGATCACATCAGCTTTCAAACATAAAAAACCATCTCGATCACATCAGCTTTCAAACATAAAAAACCATCTCGATCACATCAGCTTTGAAACATAAAAGAACCTATTAAAATCGGTCCATTCGTTTGGAGCTGCGATCCCAACCCTCCCCCCTTCGTTATAGCTGACAGGGCCAAACATCAGTTTGAAGAATAATGATATACCAAAACCAATAGTGCTTTTCGTGAAAGGAACATTATTTGACATTTTGGTTGTGAAGTGATTGTTATCTTAATAAAATCTAAACTACATGATGTCGAGTAAAACGTACTTTCTTTTCAGAGGTAAAATAAAGTACAACGCGGAACAGATCGGGCCGCGGACGGTCTGCGAGACCATCAATAGCCTTGGGTTTGAAGCGTCGGTCGCCACCTCGCACCGTGGGACCAGCAACTATTTAGAGCACAAGTGAGTTATATTTTATTGGTTTAGGCGTGTGTGCGTAACATTTAGTCAGCTGGTAAACAA
Source organism: Alsophila aescularia (assembly GCA_946251855.1). Lineage (NCBI taxonomy): Eukaryota > Metazoa > Arthropoda > Insecta > Lepidoptera > Geometridae > Alsophila > Alsophila aescularia. The sequence goes on along the minus strand of OX276374.1, from coordinate 2,490,823 downwards.
CGGCTGTTTCCGATTAGATATGTTGCCTTACGTGTGATAGCCGGTGCTTTAATCAGCCCCTGACTGAATGTTGGTGCACTCGGCCATTCGGTCTAATTTTTTTTGCCACCCGGAAAATTCATAAAATAAAATAAAATAATTATATGTGGATGATATGGTGTAAAGGTCCGCGTATATAAAACCACAATAAATCCTCGATGTTTTACGCTCGCTTAGCTCCCGCCAGCCTATTCCAATCGACGTGTCGACGTTCCAATGGAACATTAAAGCTCTATTCATATCTGCAGACATCGTAATGTGGCAGACACGTAACAGCACAGATAAAAAATAATAATACTTACATTGTCTTTGGGCGTATTCACATATAGCGTAGGAGCGTGTCATAATCACTGAAATAAATGACATCATTCGTATTCATTATAATCTCTAACTATTACATTTTTTTCTCGCAACAGAGAAGAAATAAAAAAATGGCGCATTGCGTTCCTGATCTCGCTGATATTCGGCGTGCCGTGCATGGCCGCCATGGCGTACTTCATGGGCGCTATGCGCGGGCACGACGCGCACGATATGTGCTGCGTGCTGCCCGGCCTCAGCCTCGAGAACCTGATCATGTTCCTGCTGTGTACCCCCGTGCAGGTCAGTTGGTAGATAAAACGGCAAGAAACATCAGTAATAATATATAATCATTGAATAATAATAATACGCAAAAATTAATTAATAGTAAGCTCCAATAAATGAATAGTTATTAATATTCAATGAATAACAATGTTAATATGAAATAATAAATTAATAATAAGCTCTAATAAAAGTCTAATCATCAATAATATTCAATAATCAATGAATAATAATAGAAAATAATAAATAATGCAATAATTGATAATAATAAGTAATAAATGAATAATAATAATAATAGGTTATAAGCAATAACCATTTATTAATAATCGATGTTATGCAACAATCAATGGCATATAAATCGATAATAATCAATCGACATCATTAGGCGCGTTCCACTTAGAGCAAAATCTAGCAATGTTAACTTTTAGCCCCAATGTCGTTCCACAAGCCCTCCGATGCTAGCACAAATAACAAACGTCAAACGTTCCACGTTTATACATGCTATACCATTTGTGTTAACACGAATGACTAGCGCTCAATCAGCGTTTCTCTGACGAAAAACCAGCAATGTTAGCACTGTTGACTTGTACAAGTGAAACGTGTTGCTGCTCAACATAACTATGGCCGAATTACAGAACTTGGTTTCAATCAGATTATCACTTTCTTCATAGCAATTTTTTTTTTGTAGCACCATTCCCTCATCCCAATTAATTTAAAACTAGGAAATGAAAATAATTATGTAAAATCTTACACTTATACCGCAAACCAAGCAAAACAATGTTTTTTTTATTTAAAATTACATGCTCTGCCGCTAAATTTTGACACTTGTCAAAAAGTAGAATTTCGAACCCACAAAACAGCATGGGTCTGACGATGCTAGTTTCCGAAGCTAGAAATGTTAACATTTTGCATTGTGGAACGTTTGACGTTTGTTATTTGTGCTAGCATCGGAGGGCTTGTGGAACGACATTGGGGCTAAAAGTTAACATTGCTAGATTTTGCTCTAAGTGGAACGCGCCTAATGATGTCGATTGATTATTATCGATTTATATGCCATTGATTGTTGCATAACATCGATTATTAATAAATGGTTATTGCTTATAACCTATTATTATTATTATTCATTTATTACTTATTAGTATCAATTATTGCATTATTTATTATTTTCTATTATTATTCATTGATTATTGAATATTATTGATGATTAGACTTTTATTAGGTGGAACGCGGCAATTGGGTGACTTTTCATATTTGAATTTGGAGATTAGTATTCAAAACTTCTTGCGATTCCATGTAGCGTATTTAAGTTGTTAGTTACAAACCAAATACACTCCTTGATGTCATCTATCCATTACAATCAATACAAAACAATTACCTTTTGTAAATATGAAGAATAATAATAATCCAAAAGTCATAGCAATGAATAATATTCCTGACAGCATTATCTGTGTCTCAACTTCTGAACAGCACCTTTCGTTATTCGCAGTTCATCGGAGGGTACCACTTCTACAAGCAGGCCTACAAAGCTCTCAGACACGGCACAACCAACATGGACGTTTTGATCTCTATGACTACTACTATAAGGTGAGTTTTGTACATATCGGTTGGTCTCGTGGCTAGAGACCCTAGGTACGCAATCAAACGGTCGCAGGTTCGAATCCTGCAAGGTGCAATCATTTGTGTGATGAGCAGAAATGTTTGTTTCCGAGTCATGGATGTTATAATGTTCGTATCTATGTATATTTATCCGTTATCTAGTACCCATAGTACAGGGTATCCTAGTTTGGGGCTAGGTAATTGGTGTGGAATTGTCCCGGACATATTATTATTATTATTATTATTATATATACTGCCACTGGAATAAGTACTGACTTCGAAAATCGTCGCGAGTTATTCGATTTCTATGAACACAACATAATGTAAAAACATGACGGGTAACAGATTTAAACAATACAATACGTAAATACGAAATTCGTTGTGTATACTTATTGTATTGTCTTGCTTGAGGTCCTAGAACCTTACCAGGAAAGCAACGATTAAATACGTTTTCTAGGCTTTGCTGTTCCACTGCCGGGAATCATAGCTTCCTTCAAGTCCTTCCAAATTGTATAAATTGTTTTTTTTTTACAATTTATATATTTATTATTTCAGTTACGTATACTCCATATCCGTGGTAACAGCTGCGATGATTATGCAACAAGATTCCAGTCCGATGACGTTCTTCGACACTCCACCTATGTTACTTGTATTTGTGTCTCTGGGAAGATGGCTGGAGCATATAGCCAAGGTATGTATGTAGGAGTCGTTTATATGCCAGAAGCGAAGCGAGCGTTTATGTTTCAGTAAGACTGTAGGAAAACAAATAAAACAACACTCCAGTCTCATGTCCTTCGATACGCCGCCTATGTTACCGGATATTGTGTCTTTAAAAAGATGACTGGAGCATATAGCAGAGGTACTGTTAAGGGGTGGGTCAGGAAACGAGTGTTAAAAAAACAACTTAAGATGGCTAGAATGAAATGTATTGAAATAAAATAAATAGAAAAAACATAAAAGTAATATTAACTACTAGCCGCGCCCGGAATTCAAGTCTGAATGCCTTAGAATATCGAATTACCAAAAGTCGCCGTTAGGCGGAAACACCGGCAATGCCAAAAGTGCGAGCATCAGCATTTCCACCCTCATGCGCTTGCTATGTATCGTAACAGTACGTAAGAGTCGTATGTTTGGTAGGAGCGAAGCGAGCATGAATGTTTCACTAACATTTTGTATAAATAAAATAAAGCGTAACTCCAGTCTAATTACCTTCATCGATATGGCGCCTATGCTACTGGTGTTTGTATCCCTGAGATGGTGACTGGTGCATACCAAAACAAAACATAACACTTACAAAACACATAAGGCCTGCGGAAGATGAATAACACACAAACATAATTTCATAATAATTTCTTATTTTACATATTTTCACCATATTAAGATATTTTTGAATTCGGATATTATTTATCTTGGTTCCGTACCATGTTATTTTTTCTTACAAATTAAAGAAAATGAAAGCAAATATTGAATTTTGCATATTTTCGCGACAATCATACAATTCACTTACTTTTTTTTTCATTTGTATGGGCAATTCATCCATCGTCAATAACTTACCGATCACTTTTAATTTATATGGCAGGAGTGAAACGATCGTGAATAAATTACTATCGAAAGAAAAAATAAAACCGTAATGAGACACGGAGTTTATTTACATGTTTTCTATTTCAGGGTAAAACATCAGAAGCGCTATCGAAGCTGCTCTCGCTGAAGCCCACAGAAGCTGTCCTGGTGACCCTGGATCTAGAGGAGAGGATAGTGGGGGAAAAGAGCATACCGGTTGACTTGGTTGAGAGAGGAGACATTCTGAAGGTAAGATCACATCTGACATTCTGATATTCATTAATTTCTGACATTTGAAGCAACTCTCTCGCAAGCACAAATAAGCAGTTCTAGACTCCCGACCGCGAGGAGAGGGGAGTGGTGAAAAATGGGATACGAGCCTTGTCGAGAGTGGGCACTGTTTTATAATGTCCGGAATAATGATTTATTCTATACAGTATAATGACGGTATAGAAAAAATGATATTTTTACTTTTGAAGGCTACATAAATATATACATATAATTGATAGATTCAAACGTTACTTTGCGAAAATCCATATTTAAAATGAACAAAATAAAAATATGTAGCTTACTTCCGCCAAAACTGTAAGTCAGACAAATGATAAATGGTAAAATTAACACAAGCAAAACCCCACGCTAAACAAAACCCTACCCCAGACTGAACTAATGAAAAATATAAATGAAAGAAAAGCTAAGCTAACATTTGATTTTCTGTGACCCACACGCACGTGTGACACGTGCGTGTGGGTCACAGAAAATCAAATGTGTACCCAACTTAATCGGTCAAGTAGATTCGGAGCAATTTGGCTGTGACAGACAGACATACAGACAGACAGACACACGAGTGATCCTATAAGGGTTCCGTTTTTTTCATTCGGTCGTACGGAATCCTGAACATAGGTATATAATTACATGACATGATTAGCCGAAAGGCTTTCTATGACTGTACTGTTACACTTATCAAAATCAGCTTCTTACCACCCACTGCTGGGCATGAGCCTCCTCTCCTTGTGCCATTCCTCTTTGGACTGTGTCGACCTCGTCCAGGTCTTGCCTCTGACCGCCTCGATGTCGCTGTCCTTTCTGGCAGTTGGTCTGCCAACTCCTCTTTTATTTGCCCTCGGCAGCAGTCATACATACAGCAAGTTAAGTTATTTTTTGCCATAATCTCCTCTGTTGTCAGGCATCTTGGCGATCGCAGTAGTTGGTCATAAAGACAGCAAAATAGTGCTGCCCCTTTCCCGAATTCGTTTTGGTGGTACCTGATCTACTGCCCATTTCGTTTCCAGGTGGTCCCGGGCGCTAAGATCCCCGTGGACGGCAAGGTGCTGTCTGGGCAGAGCACTTGCGACGAATCTCTTATCACCGGCGAGTCCATGCCGGTCGCTAAGACCAAAGGTAATGGCGTCAATATCTATCTATCTATCTATACTTATAATAAAGCAGTCACCCACCACATCACCCGGTCATCGGGTGTCGATATATCGCCAAAGCGAACTGTTGCACGCATAATGCGCGTGCGCACGCGGCTAGCAACTGGCTATCAAAAAGTCTAAACAAAGAAGATAATAAATAAAAAGTATACTGGATTTAAAATAAGCTACTGATTAATATTTTTTTAAATGGTGCTGTTGCACTGGCTGTACAATCGCAGCAATAATTAACTAAAAATTAAGTTTCTGAGAACCAAAACATAAAAATTAATGCTGTCTCATTTCTGTATTGTTTTCGTTGAACAAAATCAATTTTCTATTTGTTTGAAACTGAATTATAATATTTGTCAACAACCACAGGTTCAGTAGTGATAGGTGGCAGCATAAACCAGCACGGCGCGCTGATCATGGTGGCGACACACACGGGCGACGCGAGCACGCTGGCGCAGATAGTGCGCCTGGTGGAGGACGCACAGAGCAGTAAGGCGCCCGTGCAGCGGCTAGCGGACACCATCGCCGGGTGAGTGTGTTTTAAGACTTGGTGGTGTATGGATGCTAAAGTTGAACGGGTGCTGCTTGTGGGGATTGGTCCAGCCTGACACAAATGACACAATTGCACAGTACGTCAAAATGAGGTAAACTGACGGTTAAACGATGTCGCCGAGCTCGGTTACATAAATCGGCTGTTCAAGGGCTGCGATCATTGGTTAGAGTGTGGTGAATATTAAAATTTGAATAACCAGCCGTTTAATTGTTAAACAGCCGATTTAATAGTCGCTGAACTCCACGTTAAGTTATTTGTATTTATATTACTTGTTTGATGAAAATGTCGTCATTGGGACGTCTCCAAATGCCAATTCACTTTCATCTTTTGTATATGACATTTACATGTGTAATTATAATTACTAACAATTAAATAATACAAAGAATTGACAAGAATAGAGAAAATGACACCCCCTTAGCATTTTTTAGCGCTTTCTTATCTAACGGGCGTATTTACGAAGCACCGATAGAGTCAGAAGTCCTTTTCCTGTGTGAGATTCAACTTTGAGTCGGCACATGAAAGGGAATTTCCTTTGTAAACTCAAAACATACTTAGTTTACCTAATTTTAGTGATTTGGTCTATTTATAATAGTTAGTTTTTTCTTTATTCATGAGATGTTAAGTATTGACTTGTAAAAGTGCTATTATTTTTCATTATTCATGAGATGTTAAGTATTGACTTGTAAAAGTGCTATTATTTTTCTTTATTCATGAGATGTTAAGTATTGACTTGTAAAATTGCTATTATTTTTCATTATTCATGAGATGTTAAGTATTGACTTGTAAAAGTGCTATTATTTTTCTTTATTCATGAGATGTTAAGTATTGACTTGTAAAAGTGCTATTATTTTTCTTTATTCATGAGATGTTAAGTATTGACTTGTAAAAGTGCTATTATTTTTCTTTATTCATGAGATGTTAAGTATTGACTTGTAAAAGTGCTATTATTTTTCTTTATTCATGAGATGTTAAGTATTGACTTGTAAAAGTGCTATTATTTTTCATTATTCATGAGATGTTAAGTATTGACTTGTAAAAGTGCTATTATTTTTGTTTATTCATGAGATGTTAAGTATTGACTTGTAAAAGTGCTATTATTTTTCTTTATTCATGAGATGTTAAGTATTGACTTGTAAAAGTGCTATTATTTTTCTTTATTCATGAGATGTTAAGTATTGACTTGTAAAAGTGCTATTATTTTTCTTTATTCATGAGATGTTAAGTATTGACTTGTAAAAGTGCTATTATTTTTCTTTATTCATGAGATGTTAAGTATTGACTTGTAAAAGTGCTATTATTTTTCTTTATTCATGAGATGTTAAGTATTGACTTGTAAAAGTGCTATTATTTGCCCTATTTTCAATAAATACTTTGACTTTTATAGACATTGTTAAAAGAATGTCATCATTAAAATTTAAATAACTCACATTTAACGTAACATACATATTAATCATCACAGTGAATGTACTTATAATTTGATTAGCCTTTTTAAACAAAACTACGTAATGTTGCGCAAACATAAGATAGGTGCCGGCGTTCAACTGAATTTTGATAATTAACTGTAGAACTTTACATAAAATTTACATCCATATCAAAATATAAAAGTGAAACGTTGTCTGTCTGTTTGTTTGATTGGGGAGCTTTTACGCGATAACGGCTGGACGGATTTTGATTAAATTTGGAATGGAGATAGCTTTTACCTGGAATAAAACATAGGATACTTTTTATTCCGGGAAATTGTAAGTTTCCTCGGGAAATACTGGAAAATGTTGACTACTCACTGTAAGGAACGGTTGCCATCACAGAATGGTCTGTGGTTTCCATGGAAACGAAATAACAAGTCAGTCAAAAAACATCAAGAGCATTGGTGCTATACCTACTTTTGCATTGGTTTTTAATATCCTAGAAGAACATAGAATGCTTCTTTTCGCGATAAACAGTAGTCCGCGCGGACGTAGTCGCGGGCGGGAAAGCTAGTATAAAAATAAGTTAAAGTATGTAAGTAGTAAATAGGCAAAATAATAACACTTTTACAAGTAAAAATTAACAAGAATAAATACACAAAATATTATAAATAGATCAAATCAATAAAATTTAGGTAAACTAAGTATTCTTTGAGTTTGAAAAGGAAATTTCCCTTTCATGTGCCAACAGAGTTAAATCTCACACTGGAAAAGGAAATACCTTTCAATAAATTCTACGGGGATGTAATTTATTCCATATATTATGTTAATTATTTGTAATGTTTTCAAATATCAGAAATTATAATATAATATTACAAATCTATAAGTTAAATCGTTAAGCCATGTCAGAGGCTCTCGGGTAACCTGACAAATTCTGACACCAGAGGCCAGCACTACCTCATACGGCAAATAAACAAACAAACAAATGTATAAATTACAATTTATCATGCTTACATTTTGAATTAATTTTGTAGTATTGTCAGACAGGGAGATAGAGACAAAGTCCTACAAATATGTACACAGTTTTACAAATCTTTGTATTCCGATACTAGTTCCGCTCCCCAACCGATCCCAGAGGCGTATTTATGTTTCGACGATATCTCACCGATAACAGGGTTTGAGGTTCACAGAGCGTTTGCGAACATGAAATACAGTCGAAGCCCCGGTGAAGATGGTATAAATACCGATGCCCTCAAAGTTGGGGAATCAATCCTTCTACCACATGTCACCAACTTGTACAATGCAATCTTAAACAACTACCGACCTATCAGCCTTGTCTCACATCTTTACAAAGCTTTCATAAAAGTGATCGAAAGTCGCATTTCTGGACAGCTTGATTTGCACCAACCTGCTGAACAGGCAGGCTTCAGACACGGTCTCTCGACAACCGACCACCTCCATTCCTTAAATCAATTAATTGAAAAACACCAAGAGTTTAATATCCCTATGTACTTAGCCTTCATAGATTACTCTAAAGCTTTTGACAGCCTCAACCACAGTTCCATTTTTCAAGCTCTCCACAATCAAGGCATCATCATACTTACATCAGTTTACTCCAGCACATCTATCACAATAGCACTGCAGCCGTGAAATTACATAAAACCGGACAACTATTCTCCATACAGAGAGGAGTCAAGCAAGGAGACCCGCTATCTCCCAAACTCTTCACAGCCACTCTAGAAGAGGTTTTCAGAACACTGGCGGCTAGCTGGGAGAACAAGGGCATTGTCGTTGGTGAAAAGAGGCTCACCGACCTCCGCTTTGCTGACGACATTGTCCTTTTTGCCTCCTCAGCTCAAGAGCTAAGCTTAATGATCCAACAACTCAACAAGGCAAGCTTCGAGGTTGGACTTAGCTTGAATATGTCGAAGACCAAGCTCATGTCAAACGGCACAGAATATAGGATCGACATTGAGGGGGTCGAGATCGCGTATGTCCAAGAATACCTGTACCTCGGCCAAATAGTCTCTTTTCAGGCGCGACAAGACATGGAAGTTGCTAGACGCAATGAAAACGCCTGGAAGAGCTATTGGTCGATGAAAGAACTAATGAAAGGTGAGTTACCATTAACACTCAAGAAAAGGCTCATGGACATGTGTGTTCTCCCCATCCTCACCTATGGTGCACAAACTTGGTCACTAACAATTCAGCAAAAGTCCAAACTCGGAATATGCCAGCGAGCCATGGAGCGCAGTATTCTGGGAGTCAGACTATCGGACCGTAGTTCCATTTCAGGCTGGCGGCTTTTTGACCAACGTCCGCGATTTGTGTTTAGGAGCGCAGAATTGTGTTTTTCTGCGCTCCTAAACACAAATCGCGGACGTTGGTCAAAAAGCCGCCAGCCTGAAATGGAACTGGGCCGGACACATCTGTCGCATGTCGGACGATCTCTGGGCAAAAACCACAACATTGTGGATGCCACAGAATATCAGAAGACGTCGCGGCAGGCCCAAAAGAAGATGGCGGGACGAGCTTGATTCCTATTGTCACAATTGGACCACAAAAGCTCTCAACCGTGAGGAATGGAAGGAGGGAAGGGAGGCCTTTGCCCTACAGTGGGACGAATATGGCTAAAAATAAAAATAAAATAAATTGTAGTATTGTTGTTAGTAGCATTGTTGTTAAATATAAACTTATTTTGTGCGCACAGGCGTTTTGTTGTCGATGTAACCGCCAAGCGTTAATGCGCACCATTTTACGCCGTTAGCCCAACTACATAAAGACCAACCTTGACTGACGCAAAATCAAGAGGTTCAAATATATTGTTTGTCCACGATCTCACTTGATGGAAAGTGATGATGCGATCGAAGGTGTACCACGCTTGCATAGTAGATAGGTATCTACTATAATATATTCTGTCTTGACTTGAACACACCTGAGTTATATTTTACCGGAAACACTGACGAGGGCAGGGCATTCCAATCCTTAGAAGTTTTTATAATAAATGATGATGATGTAACGCTTCGTTTTTGTGCGAGGTATTTCAACCATAAAAGGATGGTGCTTTGCGGATCGTCTAGTCGTACGGTAATGGAAAGGAGATGGGGGAATTAGATTGTGCAGTTCTTGTGCACACTCTCCATAGTGCAATCTGTAGAATACCGACAGGCTTGAAATACACACGATTTAATGTAGTTCATTTTGGTTTCAGGTACTTTGTCCCCGCTGTGGTGTTCCTCTCGATGCTGACGCTCGTCTGTTGGATCATAAGCGGCGCCGTAGACGTCAACCTCATCAAACAGATTACGCCGGTGAGTGAATTTTTGACTGTGTTTTTAAGAGTCACAACGGAACCCGTCCGCCTGTCTGTCCTACCTTTTGAACTGTAATATGAAAATGAATATTTCACAGAATATGTGTTATTATGGCGGATAAATAATAATACTAAAGATTGGGATTGTTTTTTTGTTTAAATATAAAAGTTTTATTTTTGTGTGTATGTTCACTCATACTCTCCAGGATATTAAAATCGTTTTCGTCTAGTGCGGTCCCGTATCATTTCATCAAAATAGATTTAGTATCTTTTTATTAAATCAAAGAATTATATCGAACTAGCTGCGCTTTTGCGACTTTGCCCGCGTGGACTTTCATATAGACTAAAAATAATAAAAATATGCCTGTCCTTCCATGCGCACTATTTCCTTGTCAAATTTCATCAAGATTGGTTTAGCCGTGAAGTTGCTTAGCATAAATGTTCGTTCTCGGGTCCTGTATGTCTGTGGTGTGTTGATGTGTGTCCATGTCAACACGACACAGAGACCCTAGGGCGGGTATAAGTGAGTAAACTGCTTATACACCGTGACTTTGAATTCGATATTTATCTTAAATGCATGTATTCAATTCATTATTTTGAATCGTTCTATGGCATTCAATTAAAAAATATATAAATATAAGTAACTGACCAAAAACTAATTAGCCATAAGCTAAAATGACTATTTCACTAAGCACGCTACACAGCCGCGGCGCGGGTGCTCCGCCAGGCCCGCGAACGTCACTTATTGGTTTTCTCATGTCGCAGGGGTAACAAGTTTGAATGTTGACTAATTTAATAATGCCTAGTTTCATGTTTTATTAGATATTTACATTTCATATTTAGTGCCACAGATACATGCTGTTGCATGGACTGAGTACATACTTTTAAGAAAAATATCGAATTGTATTTTATGATATAACTATCCATGCTAATTTGATAAAAGCGAAAGTAACTCTGTCTCTGTCTGTATGTTTGAAACCTTTCCACGCCTAAACTGCTGAATCGAATTCATAAAATTCGGTATGGAGATAGTTTGAACCCTGGGGAAGGACATAGGATACTTTTTATTGCGATAAACTGTAACCCGCGTGGACGAAGCCGCGGGCAAAAGGTAGTAGAAATATTCCAATCATAAAAAACTGTTTCGCAGGAAATATACCTGAACGCGGGCTACTCGGACTGGGAGCTGATCATCCAGACCGCGTTCCACTTCGCGCTGTCCGTGCTGGCGATAGCGTGTCCGTGCGCGCTGGGGCTGGCCACGCCCACCGCCGTGATGGTGGCCACGGGCGTGGGCGCCGAGCTGGGGCTGCTCATCAAAGGAGCGGAGCCACTGGAGAATGCGCACAAGGTAACGAGATACAAAATAATAGATTATGCACCAAGGGAATAAAGCAGTGTCTTACATCAACGACGGCATATTGGGCCCTAACCGTAACGAGGAGTTAACTCCAGAGCCTAACGAGGGCGTTTAAAGTTAGTTGAAGGTAGTTATGTAGAGTCCTGAGCAAAGAGAATGGCCCAAAAAAGCCACGCGTGACGCGTGTTTCTTTTCATTTCATTTCAAATCACTTTATATTTGGGAGTTTCATAAATCTTTATATCCCTTGAGATATAATGACTTGCTTTACGTTGAGATTGTGTGATATGTGATTGAACATTGTCGAGCAGGAAGGCGCGATTATAAAGAATGTGAAACAAAGGACGGTGTTTGGTATTTAACTTATATTAAACTTTTAACTAAATAAGTTCTTTATTTATGTAGCTATGGATTATTATTGTCTCGCAGAAGGTATGAAAAGTAGAGTATTCACCTCGAGGATAAATCCTGTATTCGACTTGGGCAGCTTGAACACTCTTTTGGCTTGGGCACTTTACTCAGCACTCTACATAACTCCCTCGTTACGCTCAGGGTCTAATATATCGCCCGAGACGTAAGACTGCTTTATCCCTTTCGTGCATAATCTACTATTATGTCCCATTCACAGAATGTCACATTCGCAAAACGCATTCTCAGAATGAAATACTCGTATCATGCTTTTTAGCCTCGCCCTTTAATGAATCCGAGCCGTTGACTAGCACAACCTTAATGAATCGGAGCCGTTGACTAGCACAACCTTAATCATCCACTGAAACGGGCTAGTACCATGCCAAAAAGCTACTGCATCATAGAGCAACAATGTTGGGGTACACTGTGCCTAACCTATATAGAGCAACAATGTTGGGGTACACTGTGCCTAACCTATATAGAGCAACAATGTTGGGGTACACTGTGCCTAACCTATATAGAGCAACAATGTTGGGGTATACTGTGCCTAACCTATATAGAGCAACAATGTTGGGGTACACTGTGGCTAACCTATATAGAGCAACAATGTTGGGGTACACTGTGCCTAACCTATTTTTGTTTGTTTGTTAGAGTCTAAAGTGTTACTATTGAACCGTTAGGCTAACATCGCTCTGATAACTTATAGCACTGACTGTACAGTTGCGGTACTAAATGTAGAAAAACTAGCCCGTTTCTGAGAGAGTTAATAATAATTTGATTGTACCCTTTGTTACAGGTGAAAACTGTGATATTCGACAAGACTGGCACTATTACTCGCGGCACGACTACAGTCGCCAAGCTGTGTCTCCTGACGGGCGACGCGACCAACCTGCCCGACATCATCGCCTGCTTGCTGACAGCCGAGCTCAACTCCGAACATCCTGTCGCGTCCGGTAAATGACAGCCTGTAGTGTACAGTTTAGGATCGTCGCGCACTTAACGGCTGGCCTGCGATCCATGTTATACGCACCCTGGGCCCCAAGTCTTCTAAAACGGCAAAAATTTCACAAAATATTCGTTTTTACCTTTTACTACAATGTTTTTCATCATCATTATCATCAGCCCATCCTAGTCCACTGCTGGACGTAGGCCTCTCTCAATGAGCGCCACTGAGCCCGATCTTCGGCTTTTCTCATCCAGTCGCTGCCAGCTGTCTTTCGAAAGACGCCTCTCCAAATGGCCGGCGGGCGTCCCACACTACGTTTTCTTAAATGTGGTCTCCAATCTAAAACTCGTTTCCCCAACGGTTGTCGGTTCTGCGAGAGTTATGACCAGCCCATTGCCACTTCAGCTTGCTTATTCTCTGGGCTATGTCGGTTACCTTGGTTCTCTGGCGGATTATTTCATTCCGGATTCCGTTTTTTATAGATACTCCGAACATAGCTCTCTATAGCTCGATGAGCGACTTTAAACTTATGGACGGGTTTCACCGTGAGTGTCCACGTTTCGGCTCCGTAGGTCATTACTTGTAGGATGCACTGATTGAAGACTTTTGTCTTCAGGCACTGTGGTGTGGACAATGAGAAACCATGTCGAAGCTTGCCGAATGCTGCCCAACCCAGTTATATGCTTCTGCTGGCTTCCTTCTCAAAGTTGTTCTTACCCAATTCTAATATTTGCACAAGGTAAACATATTGTTGGACAACTTCAAGAGGTACACTATTAACTGCGATCGGTTCTGGGTCAATAAGATCGTTGAACATGATTTTGGTCTTATCTATGTTCATTCCGAGACCGATGCGTCGAGAAGCATCATCTAGTTTAGTCAGAATACTTTGAAGTCTCGCGGTGGCTCCTCAATTAGGACAATATAATCTGCATATCGTAAGTGTGAGAGGTTCTCGCCGTTGATATTAATTTTCATTCCTTTCCAATTCAGCGTCTTAAACATATATTCCAAGGCATTAGTGAACATTTTCAGGGATATAACATTCCCCGTCTAACTCCCCTGCGCAGTTGGATATGTTTAGATTGCTAGTTTTGTACTTGGACGCTCATAGTCGCGGCGTTATAGAGAAATATCAGCTCTCCTACGTATCGCCAGTTCACTTGACACCGCAGCAAAGATTCCAGAACCGCCCGGGTTTTAACGGAGTCATAGTCCACAAAAGCAAGACACAAGGGCTGGTTGTACTGCTCAGGCTTTTAACCTGTCTCACTATGTGTATTTGGTCTATGGTGCTAAATCCTCAGCGAAACTCGCCTAGTTCAGGGGGCTGGAATTCATCTAGTTTTTGTATAACCTAACCTGTCTCACTATGTGTATTTGGTCTATGGTGCTAAATCCTCAGCGAAACTCGCCTAGTTCAGGGGGCTGGAATTCGTCTAGTTTTTGTATAACCTAACCTGTCTCCCTATGTGTATTTGGTCTATGGTGCTAAATCCTCAGCGAAACTCGCCTAGTTCAGGGGGCTGGAATTTGTCTAGTTTTTGTATAACCTAACCTGTCTCACTATGTGTATTTGGTCTATGGTGCTAAATCCTCAGCGAAACTCGCCTAGTTCAGGGGGCTGGAATTCGTCTAGTTTTTGTATAACCTAACCTGTCTCACCTATGTGTATTTGGTCTATGGTGCTAAATCCTCAGCGAAACTCGCCTAGTTCAGGGGGCTGGAATTTGTCTAGTTTTTGTATAACCTAACCTGTCTCACTATGTGTATTTGGTCTATGGTGCTAAATCCTCAGCGAAACTCGCCTAGTTCAGGGGGCTGGAATTCGTCTAGTTTTTGTATAACCTAACCTGTCTCACCTATGTGTATTTGGTCTATGGTGCTAAATCCTCAGCGAAACTCGCCTAGTTCAGGGGGCTGGAATTCGTCTAGTTTTTGTATAACCTAACCTGTCTCACTGTGTGTATTTGGTCTATGGTGCTAAATCCTCAGCGAAACTCGCCTAGTTCAGGGGGCTGGAATTCGTCTAGTTTTTGTATAACCTAACCTGTCTCACTATGTGTATTTGGTCTATGGTGCTAAATCCTCAGCGAAACTCGCCTAGTTCAGGGGGCTGGAATTCGTCTAGTTTTTGTATAACCTAACCTGTCTCACTATGTGTATTTGGTCTATGGTGCTAAATCCTCAGCGAAACTCGCCTAGTTCAGGGGGCTGGAATTCGTCTAGTTTTGATTTTGATTGAGATGACCCTCGAAAACAAATTATAGACATGGCTCAAGAGTGAAATAGGCCGGTAGTTCTTTAATAGTATATTGTATTACTAGGGAGCAAAATAATGTTTTGCCGGCGAGGGCGCTATTTTGAACCTAGAGCGGAGTGAAGGATTCTTAAGTTGAAGCCTGAACGTAGTGAGGGATTCAATATACGTCGCCCGAGGAAAAATAATTTTGCGTCCGAGTGATACACTCTACTTTACATCCCCCTCTATGAGAAAAATAAATAAAACGCGCTTTTAGATACTTTACAACTCATATATTTATTTAAAAGTGTATTAAATACACTAAAAATAAATAACTTAAAATAAACTAGGTACTTTTGTTTAACTAAAAATTTATACTGTTCACTTCGGACTTCTTTGATTTATGTCCTTCAGATAGCCTGCATACAATATCTTCAGATATTGTGTTCAAACCCTTGTGTAGATCTCGATTTGAATGTCATTATTGGTACTGATCTCCAAAGTGTGAAGGTTTCTTACATTATCATTCTTGAAAATAGGTACAGTTTCCGAAAAAGACTTCGCTCTTTTTGTTTTTTTTTTCCTAGTCGATAAAATTGTTATAAGCTTTTAAATATTTTTACAGGGATATAGTTGTTAATAGATTCTGTATCACATTTATTGCGTAGTTTCCAAAATATTCAGGTGTAAGTAATATAATACATTCGCTATATGAACTTGATGAACTCATTTTCGTGAAATTATTTAGTTTTTGCACTGTGAATATTCCTTGTCTCCGTGATAATATCCTCCGATAATATCGTTATTCGCGAGCTTTCCATTTTTTCCTCTTCTCCGTACATTTACGTACATGATTCTTTTTATTAAATACGGCAGTGAACTACGCGACCCAATTTGCACCGCGCGCTCTCATTGGTCAACTCTGAATCAGCAACCCTTCATTTATTTCGTGATATATTCTAACTTTTCGGCATAATAACATAAGTCTGGATAGCCTCGACGAGACATTGTTCGACTTCGAATCTTTAGTACGGGAGTTCAAATCCAAATGGAGTGTTTACATTTAACACATTAAAAAAATGTGATCTTTTATAATTTTAAGCCGAGCTGAGGTGGATAGAGCCGACGAGCTACGAAAACTCATTACTGCCCTCTCCGAAAGTCTTGAACAGAAAAGACCTACTTTGCTCCCACTTTTCGAGGAACCAATCAGCGTTTGTCGAATAAATGGGATGAAAATGGATATTATCCTCATTTTTAAAGAAGAATACTACCAAACTCCTGCTCCATGCCTCTGGAGTTCTCCCACTGTTAAGAACGGTGCTAAATAACCCCTGAAGCTCCCGAAGTACGGTTTTCCTCCCCTGATTTCAAGAGCTACCACCATCCTGTCCATTTATACTATCCTCACCGGGGGGCCTTTTCATTCTTAAGTTGTTTGAGCGCCGTTTCAATCTCGTCTAGGCTGACGTCGGGCAGTTCGTCAGTGTAGTGGCAGGTCAGTATTGCGCCGGAATCCTCTGTGCTGGGTTCGGGTCTAGAAGCATGCGAGTCTTACAATCAGCCATAGATGTCTTCGATCTCAGAAATTATCTCGGGTATAGAGACGACGGCTGTGCTATTATCGGCCTTGAGCTTCGTCGTGTGGGATCTACTCAATTGCTGGGTGAAGACTTTGACCCCCGATTTTGCTCATTTGCCTTTTCTACCGGGTACCGGAGATCACTTCGCACCAGTTTACTGATCTTCTAATTTGGCTCCATTTTTTTCTGACGGTGTGGCTTGCTGTTACTCCAGTCGTTACTCCATAAGCTGAAGAGCCTAATCCGAGGTTTCAGACTTCGTGCCCGTACTCTGCAGCTGTCAAAATTTTGTGCCCTCTTCTCTAAGGACTCTCACAAGTTTGAGCCGACAGCGGCTTGGAGTTGGTTGAGTCGGAGTTAAGACTTTACCAGACGGCTCTTTCAAGCTTGTGGTCGATATTCAAGGAGCCTCGGATAAGTCGGTGATCACTATCGGTATTGAACCTACTGCTCACTAAGATATCCCTGATAAAGTCAACCTCATCTTTAATCACAGTGTTGGGACTCCGCCAAGTCCACTTCCTCTGCGGCTGCTTTTTGGAAAATGAATTCGTCAAAAACAAGCCCACTTTTTCCAATAAAATAACTAGCTTTTGCCCCCTATGATTCCTGTTTCCAAAGCCGTGTGGGCTTTATTTTAGATTCACTGCCAGTCTGTACTCTCACTTTGGCATTTAAGTCTCCCATGATAACAATTTAGCGGGCCGTTGTGGTGTTATGTAGGGCCGAAGATATGTCATCAAACATACCTTCTATCTCATCATCTGAGTGTGCCGAGGTCGATCCGTAAGCCAGTACGACCTTAAGGCTATAACCTTTCGGTCAGCTTAAGAACCAGATAGATAGATAACTCTTTATTGTACACCAAAACTTTATACATACAATTGAACTGAAACTAAAACTTAAGAAATATTATATTACAACGGGCGGTCTTATCGCGAAAAAGCGATCACTTCCAGCCTTCTAGATAACCTTTGCCTGGTATGCTACATTGGTACTGGATATTTCTACAACATTATGAAAGTGGACTTTATTGACGAGGAACCCCACGCCACTCTAAGGCTGCTGATCTCTCTCTCGGTAGTAGAATAGATGTCTCGATTACAGGGTTACTGTGTCCACTCCCTCTCTTCGGACTTCACATAACCCCAGAACATGCCGCCTTATTTTTGTGAGCTCCATCTCGAGTTGCGCCATCCGATCATCAAACCTAATCTTTGTTTTTGTTTCGGGTGGCCTATGGTCGCCCTGGGGTTCTTCGCACCCCCTGCCCTGGCATTTCCTTGACCGCCGCCTTGGTCAGGACTAGCAGGGCGATCGGGTGCTGGGGATCATTTTTTGGTTGTGTTGTTCAGGGTTTGCCCATAATCGCCACGTACCCGCATGCCCATGCGGGTTGGGGATCGCAGGGCGTAACTTCTCGCACCGGTGACGCCGGTGACGCTGCTGCCCGTCACCGGTCACCGTGTTATAAATATCGTTATTTATTTGTTTTATTGGTCTCCTCCCCGACAGCGATAGTGACGTGGTGCAGTGCGGTCCTGGGCGGCAGCAGCCCGCTGAAGTGCTACGGGTTCGTGGCGGCGCCGGGCTGCGGGCTGCGCGCGCGCCTCCGCACCGCCGCCGCGCCGCCGCCGATTGACCCGAACCTCGCCAACCTGCTCAACCAGGCCAGGTCAGTGACAGTCACGAGAAGGGTTACCATCCGTCACGATATATCCGGACTTTTAAACTTTGTCCGGATTTTATCCGGCATTTTTATTTTTTTAGGTTTTTGTCCTAGATGGAATACGAGTATTAAGTCTTGTCTTTTATTAACCTCTCATTGATCTCAAAACAAAATATTAATCTTCTTTTAATAATGAACTTAACAAAATCAAACATTAAATCCTCTATAACTTCCGCTATGATCTAACCGAGGGTACAGACAATCTGTTTCGCTCTTTAGTCCACTGTTCTTCCATCAGGGAAAGTGTGCTAAGAGTAAAATATACTTGCGTTTTGAGCGTCACGCGTTTTGCATTTTGTGACTAAAATGTCCGGACTTTTAGTGAAGTGTCAGGCTTTACAAATTCTAAAGACAATTCAAGGACTTTTCAAATTTCTAAATGGTAACCCTAGTCACGAGTGAGTTCTTTCAGCGAAAGCGTGTTGCAGCGCTGTCCTCAGTTGTAACAGATTCCTAAAGTGAGAGGAGATGTGTTGAGATTGTCGAGATCGATTCGGGAACAATATCGAGATCATACTTGGTTTTACTGCGTAATGTCAAATTCTAACATTATTTTGAGTTCAATGTTGATAATATTTCCCAATCTCAGAGAAATTGTCAGCGACTCGATTCGTTCGTGATTGTTACATCTAACCCTACCGTATTGCGTCGCATTCTTGCTGCGAGACCTAAAGATAGCCAAATTGATAACTATTCCAGGCCAGTGCCCTTCGTTAGAGCTTTGCTTCGCTCTTTCGTCCTTCGTTAGCGTAGAAACAAAGTGCAGTGCTGTCCTGAACCGTTTTTGTTTACCGTGAACCCCTAACCTCTTCCCTTTTTTTTTGCCGCTGTTATAAATAAATTTTTGGATTTAAAAAACTAAAGCGAGTGTTTTTCCTATCAAAATATTAGGGAGTATTTTTTTTTTTTAGTAAACAAAGAAAGTCTGTGCCAAGAAGATAGAAAAAATGCCTAAGGTACATACCTAAAGTAAGCTACTGCTTAAAATATAGTTTCTGTCTGTTCGCTCATCACGTAAAACTACTCGACTGATTGCGATGCAGATTTCACTACTGGATAGCTTTGGTTTTGAATTAAAATCTGGTGTACTCTGCATCTCAATGCAAAATCTATTTGATGAATTTTGATCTAATGTGGTATTTTAGGTCTTTGGAATATATAGCACAAAAGGATACTTTTAAACAATAGCACAAAAGGATACTTTTAACCAAGAGAAATGATCACGCGGGCATAACTAGTAAGTAACGTTTGCGCATGTTTCCCCCCCCCCCAGTCCAGAGTCCTTCGTTAAGCTTCGCTTCGCTCGTCCGGCTTTCGTACTCAGCGAATGTCCTTGTTTACCGCTACAATAAGTAACGTTTGTGTTGGTTTGCCCCCAGGCCGGGGTCCACGTTCCTGCTGCACGGGGTGCCGGTGGAGGTGGTGGAGGGCTCGGGGGACGCGGCGCTGAGCTCGGCGCAGGCGGCCGCGCGGTTGCACTCCATCATACGAACGCACGACCAGGGGGAGGTGAGTGCTGCCCTTTGCCGCCGGTAGGTGGCGTTATATTCTACTTGTTGGGTTTTACACGACTGCCCAAAAAAGGAATGTAATGGTGTTAGGGTTCATGTATGTATGTATGTGAGTTTCTTTCCACCATAATTTGTACCTGAACAGATTTGGATGTATGAGTATCGTTAGAATCCTTACATCATCCCGAGTGACATAGGCTATAATATTTTCGAAAAAAACATTTTTTTGGGTAAACTCGTATTTCTTTTCACTTATCTTGATGATTTACTTGTTTATCTCCAGCCTTTGAGTCGCCGCTAAATAGATCTTATGACAAAAAATATATGTGCTTACATAGTTCCCTGTGGCATGGAAACAAACACATCACAAACATACAAGCCCCGCGAGCAAACATGTATGGTCATCACACAAATGTTTGCCGCGGCCAGAAGTTGAACCTGACACACTAAGGTCAGCAGGCAGGGGCACTACTAACTGTGCCACGGTGTCTTCAACAGAAGCTGAAGCTTTTGTTTGTCAGGCCGCCCGAGGGCCTCTGACATGGATTAACGACTAATGTCCGGTTTCTGAGGTACTTTTATCGATGGTTTATCTATTCTATAGCTGAATCTGACAAAATCTGATTAATTTCAATAAGAGTCAAAATCGTGTGACACCTTTTTAATAATTTTGGAGCTACCTATGTACATTACAAAAAATAACGTCACACGAATTTAACTCTTATTGACATTTATCAGATTTAGTCAGATTCAGCTATTGAATAGATAAAACCGGTGGGCATCAATAACAGCCGGGACCGACAGTTTAACGTGCCCTCCGAAGCACGGAGCGATGGAAAACCGCAAATAACTCAGAAAGTCATTGGTACGGATGCGGAGCCTATAGAACCGAACCTGGTATTGTTAAATTCTAAGTTGCATCGCATTTTGTATTGTTTGTTGGTTTCGAACCCACGACCTGGTAAACAACAGCAAAAAAAGTGTACAAGAATTTAAAAAAAAACTTGCTAAATATAAAAAAAAAACTATTTTTCAGGAAGTAGAACAAGTAGTACTAATCGGCAACAGGGAGTGGATGCACAGGAACGGCGTCGCTGTCCCGAGGCGGGTGCAAGAGGCGATGCAGAACGACGAACAACTGGGCAGGACCGCAGTGCTGGCTGCTATCAATGGTCAGTACTCAGAGAAGCGAGTAGGTCCCGTGTGATAGTTTTGTAAGAAAAAGTCTGTCCTCTCACAGAAGCGGGCTAGTAAATTAGCCGCGTTTGTATAGTCAGTGCAACAGTTTATACAGAGTGTACCTCAACATCATTGCTCTATGTTGCAGTAGATTTTTGTATTACATAACTCTGACTGTGGCAAGTTGCATCAAAATCCGTCCAGTACTTACTGCGTGATAAGTATTCGTTGAAGTAACTTTCAAGCCCTACCCTGCGGGAATCTTTTAATTTTTCGGGATGAAAAGTATCCAATGTCCCACCTCGTAGTGTGACGAGGTCCAAACCTCTTTCATAACAATACTCATTTGATCTCTTACTTCTTTCAGAATCCATTTCTTTTCATTTTTGATATCATTGTCAAAAATGAAAAGAAATGGATTAATCAATGTTGGTCATCATTGATTCATTTCTAAATACAAATAACCTGTCATTCGAATATTGATTTTTGGAATAACCGAAATAATATTATAAAATTCATAAATAAGTATAACAACTTGACTCTTATTACTCTTTTAAATATATATATGATAATACCTACATAAGAGATTATTTTCATCCGTATTGTATCACCACGAAATTCTCAAAGTGCTCCCTATTGTTTCTGTTCCTGTAATTCTGTTGTCCACTGAGGTTTGGTCCCTGGGCTGGTGGAGTAAGCCCAAAGCCTAGGACCGCCTCGTGACAGTAGTATGAACTCAAATCATGCCAAGTTTCATTTGAATTCATTCAGTAGTTTCGGCATGATGCACGGCCAGGGTACAGACAAACAGACAGACAGACAACAGAAAAATAAGAAAAAAAAACTGGTTTGGTTTCACTACGAAAATAGAATAGCCTCCAAAATTACAAAATATCTTCAATGTACAGAATTTGAACCCCTATCCCGCAGGAACCCTTTATTTTTTCGGGATAAAAAGTATCCCCATTTTTCACCCATCATATAAACTATGACTGTGTCAAGGTGCATCAAAATCCGTGTAGTAGTTTCAGAGTGGTAAGGGTTTATTTAAATAACTTTTAACCCCTATTCTGCGGGAACTGTTTATTTTTTCGGAGTGAAAAGTATCCTATGTCCTACCTCGTAGTATGAACTCAAATCATACCAAGTTTCATTCAAATTCATTCAGTAGTTTCGGCGTGATGCCTAGCCAAGATACAGACAGACAGAGACAAAAATGAAAAACGGCTGTTACGGTTTTATTATAGGTAAGTATAGATTAAAAACGAAAAACGGCTGTTACGGTTTTATTATAGGTAAGTATAGATTAAAAACGAAAAACGGCTGTTACGGTTTTATTATAGGTAAGTATAGATTAAAAACGTTTTATTTAACAAAAATCTGAAGAATAAACTTTTTTTTTTTTTTTTCGATAGTTCTGTAATCCAATTTCGGCACTGGTGTTCCTTTATCACAGTGAAATTATGTTTTTGATTAACACTCAGTTCAATCACTCGCGGCCGCTGTATATTTGTGTTTTTGAGTTATTTTTGAATAATATGCGGTTGAAGCGTTCGATGCGTTTCTTTTAGCGTAGCGTCGTTCTCTCGTGCTGGTTTAGGAGTGTGTGCTGGCGGGATGAAGGGAAATGAATGAATGAGTGTGTGCATGTAACAGATTAAGCAATACAAATAAATATAGATAATTAGAGATTCACTAAGCGGCGCGTACAGTAACTATGTTCCTTTTTAGGCGTAGTACTAACATAAAATGATTTTCATTTTCTTCATAACTAATTATGTATCTGGAGTAGGCGCTCGATAATCCAGCACCCGATGTTTTCCCCCTATGCCGAATTGATGGAAGTTCCATTGGATTTGTATGGGAAATAAAAGTTAACCTAATGTTTCGTGTTTACGTTTTTGTCCGCCATTTTGTCAATGGACGCTTCGGTGTACGAAAAAAACAAAACAGACCCGTGACACCACTGTCAAGGTTAGGCACGGACTGCCGACAATGTGTATACGCTCGCCCGCTTGGTAATCCGGCTAAGTGCCGGGTTATTGGACGTGTCGGATTTTTATTTGCTAAATTAGAGGTTTCTGCACCTTATCGATTAAATACGAAGTCAATTATCCTATTATCGAACCCGCATCTATAATAGTGATACGTATAGCACATTTTAGAAGCAAGAGATTTTGTATTGTACACCGATTGCCTACTGAATGTTGCACATTGTGCACCTAGCGCCTACTAGATGTTACACATTGTGCACCTAGCGCCTACTGAATGTTGCACATTGTGCACCTTGCGCCTACTGATAGCGCCTACGGATGTTACACATTGTGCACCTAGCGCCTACTAGATGTTACACATTGTGCACCTAGCGCCTACTGAATGTTGCACATTGTGCACCTAGCGCCTACTGATAGCGCCTACGGATGTTACACATTGTGCACCTAGCGCCTACTAGATGTTACACATTGTGCACCTAGCGCCTACTGAATGTTGCACATTGTGCACCTAGCGCCTACTGATAGCGCCTACGGATGTTACACATTGTGCACCTAGCGCCTACTAGATGTTACATATTGTGCACCTAGCGCCTACTGGATGTTACACATTGTGCACCTAGTGCCTACTGGATGTTACACATTGTGCACCCAGCGCCTACTGAATGTTAAACATTTTTTCACATATTTATATTTATCCACAGATCAACTAGTATGCACAATAGGCGTCGCCGACGAGGTGAAGCCGGAAGCCCACCTGGCTGTGTTCTGGCTCAAGAAGATGGGCCTCCAAGTCTGTCTGCTGACCGGAGATAACAGAAAGACTGCTGTCGCTATTGCAAGACAGGTGAGACTAAATCTACAACGAAAAATAACGGATATATTTTTCCGTTCTTTGTATTTGGGTGGACATGTGTGTATGTACATATGTACCTGTGGCGCATAAATGGATTTTATATCAGAGTTCAATTCTTGTATACTTAGTGGTTTATGTGAAGGAGGCACCACAATTTCGAAGTGGCAAGTTAGACCTTCAAACAAAGGAGATTAACCAGTGAAACGAAATTTGTTTAATATTCTATTTTCTAAACATCATTAAACATTTAAAAATAACGTGAAATACCATTATTATTGAGCAAAGAGTAATAAGAATTCTATTAAATAAATGATTTATCATTGGATTCGTGTAGATAGGCAATTATGAAGTGTATAATAATTCAATATGGCGGCCGCTAGTCCGTGAAGGACTCTGCGGAAAAAAGTCATCAAGCACTATCGAGTGGAGGCTCAAATTAGAAGGGTTTTAATGAGGATTGTGCCGGTTGGCTTGACCACCGCTCATCACGCGGGTTCTGTGAGAACGAGCATAATGAGGATTGTGCCGGTTGGCTTGACCACCGCTCATCACGCGGGTTCTGTGAGAATGAGCATAATGAGGATTGTGCCGGTTGGCTTGACCACCGCTCATCACGCGGGTTCTGTGAGAACGAGCATAATGAGGATTGTGCCGGTTGGCTTGACCACCGCTCATCACGCGGGTTCTGTGAGAACGAGCATAATGAGGATTGTGCCGGTTGGCTTGACCACCGCTCATCACGCGGGTTCTGTGAGAACGAGCATAATGAGGATTGTGCCGGTTGGCTTGACCACCGCTCATCACGCGGGTTCTGTGAGAACGAGCATAATGAGGATTGTGCCGGTTGGCTTGACCACCGCTCATCACGCGGGTTCTGTGAGAACGAGCATAATGAGGATTGTGCCGGTTGGCTTGACCACCGCTCATCACGCGGGTTCTGTGAGAACGAGCATAATGAGGATTGTGCCGGTTGGCTTGACCACCGCTCATCACGCGGGTTCTGTGAGAACGAGCATAATGAGGATTGTGCCGGTTGGCTTGACCACCGCTCATCACGCGGGTTCTGTGAGAACGAGCATAATGAGGATTGTGCCGGTTGGCTTGACCACCGCTCATCACGCGGGTTCTGTGAGAACGAGCATAATTCAACAAATATATCCTACTAGTAATGCGAAAGTCAGTTTGTTTCGCTCTCACGCCTTAACTACTCAACCGATCATCATACAATTTTGCACACACGTTGTCAGGGGTACAGAAAATAACAAAGGGTTCCTTTCATCCCGATTTAGGAAAAAACGATAAAAACCGAAATTGTTAATTTCGTTTGGGAATAATCACTTATATTTCAAAGATATTTGAGGCCTGGGGAAAAACAAAGCATTTTTTTTCGCGATAAGCCGTTGTCCGCGCGGTCGTAAGCTAGGTTCTGATATAAGTATTTCAAAATGTACTACGATCACCAAGTCGGCTGCCAAGGGTGGTGATGGCGGCACTACACGTGCCAGGCTTCTTGCCGTCAAACCCCCCCAATCCAAGGAAGGCATTCCCCCCGCTGCTAATTTTGAAACCCACTCTAACCCTATTGTGATTGCTTCCAGGTCGGCATAAACAAGGTGTACGCAGAAGTGCTTCCGTCGCACAAGGTCGCCAAGATACAGAAGTTGCAGGAACAAGGCCAGAAAGTCGCCATGGTGAGTCGTGTTATTTGTCTACTAGGTATAAACAAAGTGTACGCAGAAGTACTTCCGTCGCACAAGATCGCCAATATACAGAAGTTGCATGAACAAGGCCAGAAAGTTGCCATGTTGAGTGGTGTTATTTGTCTACTAGGTATTAGATTTTTAGCTGTGACGCCTTTATCTTATAATTTCGTTATTTTAAGTCCCGTCCGTGATCTAAATTATTTCTTGAAATAAATTATAAGGCTAGCTGCGCCCCACTGTAGCTGGAAATCAATTTGTAGATTAAAATAATTATCTATTCTATACGTTTAATAAAGCAGAATTAACAAAACTTCTATACAAAGAAGAAAATTTGAAAAAATACTAGGATACTTAAAATAAGTTACTGAACAAGAATATATTTTAAAATGGTGTCTGTCGTCTATTTGTTCACGCATCTCTAGTAAAAACTACTGGATCGATTGCGATGCGGTTGTCACTGTAGGATAGCTTAGGGGTTGATGTAAAAACTAGGGTATTTGGTGTCTCAATCCGATGAGTAGAAATCGAACAATCGATAAAAACCATTTGACGTCTGAACGAAGTTTGATGATAGTGGTTCTTTTGGTTCTGGAATAGATAGATAACTCTTTATTGTGCACCAAAAGTTTACATAATACATAGGATCCTTATATCCCAGAAAAGTGACCACGCAGGCAAAGCCGCGGGCATAGCTAGTAATTAATAAGTAGTGATGATTTTCTGGGACTTACTCAGCATTGCTTGCTAGTCATATGAAGAACAGCTGGTCTCTGGTGTCAGGGTTTGCAAGGACACCTGAGGCCCAAAGCCCGAGGGCCTCTAATGCGGATTAACGACTGCTATTTACCAATAACAGCCGGAACCGACGGTTTAACGTGCCTTCCGAGCATGGTTTAACGTGCCCTCCGAGCACGGTTTAACGTGCCATCCGAGCACGGTTTAACGTGCCCTCCGAGCACGGTTTAACGTGCCCTCCGAGCATGGTTTAAGCATTGGGTTGGGACTATTAATAATAATAATAACTAGATTTCAGAGTAAACATGCACTTGGCTTCGGCCCGTGTGATTTTACCTCCTGATTTAAGAGGGAACATTTCACGTTAACAACAATAATACTAATCATAAACCTATATTCGTCCACTGCTGGACGTAGGCATCTCCTAGTGAACGCCACTGATCCTGGACTCTCCTCATCCAGTTCCTTCCAGCAGTTTTTGGCAAGTCGTCACTCCACCGGCGGTCAACGCGGTCTCCACGGAGTTATGTGAATGGCCAGTTACCACTTCTGCTTGAAAATTCTTTGACCTATGTTCGTTACTTTGGTTCTCAGTCGGATCACATCATAATAAAAAAAAAAGTGTTTGTAACACATATTTTGCCGCAATAATTAAATCTTGCTTTTTATTACTTTTGTAGGTGGGTGACGGAGTGAACGATTCACCCGCTCTTGCGCAGGCCGATGTCGGGATAGCGATCGCCAGCGGGACAGACGTCGCGGTAGAAGCCGCAGACTTAGTGCTAATGAGAGTAAGTAGCATTAGTGTTACTGAATAAAATGCCTTAGTGCTTTTGAGAGAGTGCCGCATTAGCGATAATGAGAATAAGTCACATTAGTGCTAGTGAGAGAAAGTCGCAATAGTGACGATGTGGTCGAAAATATTATAAACGCTAAACAATATGAGTTTGGTTCCCAAGAAATTCTGCTGGAACACCAAATTTTTGTTTCTTTAGAAATAATTTTTTATTCTCAATTTTATTCTTAAAAATGTAATAACAATGTTTCAGAATGACCTCTTGGACGTAGTGGCGTGCCTACACCTTTCAAGAACGACAGTACGTCGAGTGCGACTGAACTTCCTGTTCGCCTCCGTGTACAACATCCTGGGGATACCGCTCGCGAGCGGCGCGCTGGCGTTCTGCGGACTACAGTTGCAGGTAACTACTTATTCACCATCATCAGCAGCCCGAACAACTTGGTCTCTCCCATTATGTTATTTGCCCCATAATCAACACGCTGCTCGGCATGTTGTTGATCGCAGTAGATGGTGGTACTTACACATTCTCATTGCTGATTCTCACAGCACCCGCGGGGTGAGGTGGGGACTATTTATTACTCACCATCAATCATTATTATACATATAAACAGTTCAAAAGTGCAACGTCTAACAATACCGGGTTCAGTCCTAGGCTCCGCACCAATGACTTTTCTAAGTTATGTGTGCTCCTTCGCTCCGTGCTTCAGAGGGCACGTTAAGCTGTCGGTCACGGCAGTTATTGATTAACAGCAGTCGTTAAGCCATTTCAGAGGCCATCGGACGGCCTGACAAACTGACAGAGGCCAGCACTACCGCATACGACAAGCAAACAAAACAATTACTTATAACCATGTCTGTCATCATTCATTCTCCCGTCACTCAACGTCTCATCATAGCCACTTATAACCGTATCTGTCATCATTCATTCTCCCGTCACTCAACGTCTCATCATAGCCACTTATAACCATGTCTGTCATCATTCATTCTCCCGTCACACAACGTCTCATCATAGCCACTTATAACCATATCTGTCATCATTCATTCTCCCGTCACTCAACGTCTCGTCATAGCCACTTATAACCATGTCTGTCATCATTCATTCTCCCGTCACTCAACGTCTCATCATAGCCACTTATAACCATGTCTGTCATCATTCATTCTCCCGTCACTCAACGTCTCATCATAGCCACTTATAACCATGTCTGTCATCATTCATTCTCCCGTCACTCAACGTCTCATCATAGCCACTTATAACCATGTCTGTCATCATTCATTCTCCCGTCACTCAATCATAGCCACTAATAAAGTTTTTTTTTCTTAGGTAAAATTATAGCACTTTTACAAGTCACAATGTAACATCAGCAAGGAGAAAAACATAAAATGTTAGAAATAATTCAAAACAGAATTAGGTAAACTAAGTATGCTTTGAGTTTGAAAAGGAAATTTCCCTTTCATGTGCCGACTCAGAGTTGAATCACAGGAAACCGGACGACCGTTTGGTCTCGTGGCTAGAGATCCTAGGTACGAAATCGAACGGTCGCGGGTTCGAATCCTGCTAGGTGCAATCATTTGTGTGATGAGCAGAAATGTTTGTTTCCGAGTCATGGATGTTAATATTCTTATCTATGTATGTTTATCCGTTATCTAGTGCCCATAGCACAGGGTATCCTAGTTTGGGACTAGGTAATTGGTGTGGAAATGTCCCGAATATATTATTATTATATTATTATTAAAAGGAAATACCCTTCAGAGTCTGAAATACGCTTCGTTCATAAGAGAGCACCAGGAAACTCTACGGGGATGTCATTTTTCCATTCTAGTAAATAATAAAAACAAAACAGTAATTATAATAATGTAAAAAAATTATGTGATGTCTTACAGCTACCAAACTATGAAATGGGATAAATATACATGTGACTAATAAGAAACCAAGCTGGACCAGTCCCCACAAGCATCACCCGTTCACAAATATGACTTATCAGCCAGCACCATTCAACCATTTAAGGGAGAAGGGAGTGATCCGGTACACTGCCGCCGATGTAGTCAGCTACAGCGTCACTCGTCATTATCCTCACCCGCGGCTGCACTCGTCAACTTCATCATTCGACATCGTCACTCTTCATCATCATCACATATCAACTTTATCACTTATTACGCAATGTGTCATGGAGAAGACCAGAGATATTTGAGGGCATGTAAAACATTACATTTTCTCGACAAATCTCCATAACAAGGATCCCTATTCCGTACCCCGCTGTTAAGACATGTCAGAGGCCCACGGGCAGCCTGACAAACTGACACCAGAGGCCAGTTCTGCCTCATACGACAAACAAACGAAATCCCGCTGTTGGAACGGTCGCCATTTGTAGTATTTTTTCGACACTTCAATTAACAAGCACAAATTGAAAAAAAATATAACCCCCGACCCTCTCCCCCTAAATATAACCCCCGACCCTCTCCCCCTACATATAACCCCCGACCCCCCTAAATATAACCCCCGACCCTCTCCCCTAAATATAACCCCCGACCCTCTCCCCCTAAATATAACCCCCGATCCTCTCCCCCTAAATAGCTAAGAACCATCTCGGTCATATCAGCTTTAAAACAGAAAAAAAACGCATCAAAATCGGTCTATTCGTCTGAGAGCTACGTTTTTTAAGTACTAAAAAGTATGTATTTCAGCGTTCAGATATGGAAAAATATTCATTTGAAATGTAATAATATCACCACAAGTATGTATTGGGGAGCGTTCAGATATGGAAAAATATTCATTTGAAATGTAATAATATCACCACAAGTATGTATTGGGGAGCGTTCAGATATGGAAAAATATTCATTTGAAATGTAATAATATCACCACAAGTATGTATTGGGGAGCGTTCAGATATGGAAAAATATTCATTTGAAATGTAATAATATCACCACAAGTATGTATTGGGGAGCGTTCAGATATGGAAAAATATTCATTTGAAATGTAATAATATCACCACAAGTATGTATTGGGGAGTGTTCAGATATGGAAAAATATTCATTTGAAATGTAATAATATCACCACAAGTATGTATTGGGGAGCGTTCAGATATGGAAAAATATTCATTTGAAATGTAATAATATCACCACAAGTATGTATTGGGGAGCGTTCAGATATGGAAAAATATTCATTTGAAATGTAATAATATCACCACAAGTATGTATTGGGGAGCGTTCAGATATGGAAAAATATTCATTTGAAATGTAATAATATCACCACAAGTATGTATTGGGGAGCGTTCAGATATGGAAAAATATTCATTTGAAATGTAATAATATCACCACAAGTATGTATTGGGGAGTGTTCAGATATGGAAAAATATTCATTTGAAATGTAATAACATCACCACAAGCAGCAAAAACTAATATTATAAATGCAAAAGTGAAAGTATCGCCGAAACTAGCTGCCTAATGCATATGTATGACTTGATTGACTTGTAAAAGTGCTATATCAAGTTACTTATTTTAAAAAGAACTTTGATTTGATTTGATTTGATTTGTGTTGTATTGTTGCAGCCGTGGATGGCGTCGGCCGCAATGGCGATGAGTTCAGTGTCAGTCGTCTGCTCAAGTCTATTGCTGAAAACGTAAGTAGCTACACACTACTATAAGAATACGGAGTTATTTATTGTCATAATGAAGTGTTATTGAGGTTATTTAACTAATAAAACACCTAATTTGAAAAAATGGTTCCCTGATTCGTTATCATTTTCAAACAAAACATAAGTTCAAAAACTAAAACCCACTTACGGTTGGGTAAAAAATAGCCTATGACACTCTTGCGATCGAGATTAATCGATTGATACCTCGCTTGTGGAAATCGGACCAAGTTTTTAGTTTGAACACATAACCCTTCCGTTGCTTGCCGTAGTCTACAAAAAATTGCCTATGACACTCTTGCGATCGAGACGAATCGATTGATACCTCGCTTGTGGAAATCGGACCAAGTTTTTAGTTTGAACACATAACCCTTCCGTTGCTTGCCGTAGTCTACAAAAAATTGCCTATGACACTACCTGAAGACGAATAGTGACAGCTCGCTTGCCAACATCGGACCAATAGCACAGAATAAACAATAGTACAATAAGGGCCAATAGGGGCAACGCTATGCTGGAACATCCACATACATAAATACATAGAAACTCATAAACTCATTACCCTTCCCTTGTTTCGCCGTAGTCGAGTAAAAAGTGCCTAAATTCAAGCAAAATTCATAGAGGCAAGTTGATTTTAAGGTGTATATTTACACTACCTATTTTCCGTTTCAGATTTAAAAAGAAGACGATAGAACAGCTGCGCACGCCGGAATACCTCCAGTGCACAAATCTAGAAGACCTAGACTCAGTGTCGGTGCACAGAGGTCTAGACGAGCGGGTAGATACGACCGAGCGAGGGGCATCGCCTTTGGCCAAGTAAGTATACACTGCATTACAAGTATACAAGTAAGTATACACTGCATTACAAGTATACAAGTAAGTATACACTGCATTACAAGTATACAAGTTACAAAGTAAACGCACACTACACAGAGTACAAGCTTGACAAATTATACACTTAACGTAAAATATACACTTTACAAAGAATACACTTTACAAAGTATACACTCTACAAAGTATACACTGTAAATAAATGTACACCACGAAACTGTCAATAATGCTGGAATATCTCCAGCGCACCAGTATAGAAGACACCTGACATAGTCGGTGCCTTGAGGTCTAGAAGCACGGGTTGAAGTGACCGACTCGTCAAGTGCTTTGCCAGTCTTTTTTTAATGTTTTGGCCAAGTTTGTATACACGATACAAAATTACACAGTGCAAAATATCACACTCATATTATAAATGCGAAAGTTTGTGTGTGTATTTTTGTTACTTCGTCACGCTGAAACGACTGAACGAATATTGATGAAATTTGGTATGTAGATACCTTAGGTCCTGAAATAACACATAGGATACTTATCAACATCATCCACGCGGGTGAAACCGCGGGCGCATATAGTAGTAGCACTAGTATCTAGCTACTAAAAAAAGTATATACTTCACAAAAGTATACATTATACAAAAAAATAATACTTTGCAAAACTATACATTTTACAAAACTATACATTTTACAAAACTATACATTTTATAAAACTATACATTTTACAAAACTATACATTTTACAAAACTATACATTTTACAAAACTATACATTTTACAAAAGTATACACTTCACTAACTACATTTTAACATACTAAAAGCCGACAAAAGGAAAGAAGCGCTCGCCAAAACACGTCCCACCAGTCTATATAGAGTACACCATTATTGTCTTTCTTTATAGTCAAAGGCCTAATCTTTGACGTTTTTAGTCTAACCTAGTTTTCAGTTTACCCTAGAAGTAGTCTAAAGATGCGCGCGCACTAAGGAAACAGTTTATGGCCTTGAATTGTCGCTCGATATTGATTTGAATAGAGCGTTCAAACAACGCGTACAAAATGCAGTATGCGCAGTTTATGTTAAAGTAGTAGCTAATACAAAGAAAAGCGTCGTGTTTTCAATACGTACATACCTGTTTCAATTCTGTATTATGCATTTTTGCTCTCACTCCCGTCTTCCGCGCGACATCTGCCTTTTTCTTCTTATCTGAGAGTAATCTAGTCCGTCGCTGCACAGAGTAGCTTGAGTTCGCCGATTTGCGATTCTGAGTCAGCAGCCGACGAACTGCCGCCAATCGTTTATCTAGTGTGTCGACACCCTAACCTAGTTTTTAGGGTTCCGTACTCAAAGGGTCCAAACAAAGGCCTATTGTTTTAGCAACGCTGTCTGTCCGTCCGTCTGTCTCCGGCTTAAAACGTATTTTTGAAACTAATCTTCACAACAAATACTGAATAATATTATAATTTAGATAATCAACATT
Organism: Alsophila aescularia; assembly: GCA_946251855.1. Classification (NCBI taxonomy): domain Eukaryota; kingdom Metazoa; phylum Arthropoda; class Insecta; order Lepidoptera; family Geometridae; genus Alsophila; species Alsophila aescularia. The sequence continues at coordinate 2,457,392 of OX276374.1, read as the reverse complement.
TCCTATCTAACTATATGTGGCGGTCCATTATAAGTCTTACAACTATACAAATAAGGTCTTTGAAGTACGGAACTCTTAACATCTTGGCATGTTTGACAACTTGTTTAGTTTTACTATGTGATAATCTGTAGCCATTCTAAGTAGCAACCTAATGTAGTTATTACATTAAATTAAAGGCCTTTGTGGCATACTAAGCCCGCCATTTTGAAAACAATACGAAATCGCGGTTACTGATCAAACCTTGCGGTCTCTAGACGGTAAAGCGGCATGACATTGTGGCGAGTGTCCTACACAATAATAAATAAGTATATAGTATGCATTATTTCGATAGCAAAATAAATAAATAGATATCATAGTATTGTATAAACAATGATAACCACCGCGACTTATTGTTATATTTACGTGATCGTAGTGATATATACATTTTCGATACTTATAATAATACGTGAGTTTTTGTTAAATTAAAAGACTGTTCGAGAATAAAAATTACAACATACATAACATCTTGGATTCATTGGAACGACCATTCCACCCCACAACATGCCTTACGTGCTGTCATGCATGCATGATCGTTTAATTGCATTGATTGATGCGAATGACAAGCAAACTACGTGCTGGCAGTTGATTGACAATTATTTTAATTTTTCATTCTGCAAGCTACGATTGACAATCACGCTTGATCGTCTTCGTGATCGGCATGTCATGCCACAGCTCAGTTCGTTCCAAAACAATTTGAAAAAGTCGATGAAGACTTCACAGTAGAAAAATTGAAGCGGAAACCAATACATTGCGTTCAAATTTTAACAGAGGACATACTAAACTGAAAAAGGGCATTAAGATTATAAGAAATAATAAACACTCCACAACAGAGCACTGTACCGTGCAGGCTTTGAATGTGATAAATTGATTGATAGTATAGCATGAAGGTCCGTCATGCAGCATGCTCATTCACGTAACGCATGTCATGCCGCATTACCGTCTAGGTTCCGCTTTTGTAAATTGATATCAGTTTTCAAAAATTAATAAAAATAATATTTAAACCTAGGTATGCTCCATAGTAAAATGTAAGGTCGACATTTAATATCTACCTGTCTCATCTATAATGTTCTTTCTACCTGAAAACTGTCCCTGTTCCTCTTTCTAAACTGTGTATTTCTGTCTTTCTCACACTTGCAGCAAAAAGCGGGACTCTTGGAAGTCGGAGTTGATAAAAGTATAAAACTTTGGTGTGTACTCGGCCTATTTAGTTTTTTTCTGTGTATTTTTGTGTGGGTTTTTCCTGTACGGGTTCGTTTGTCTGTGTGTGTTTTTTTTCTGTACATACATATTTATAGTAATCATTGATTTATTAGGATTATTTATTTACAGTTTATTTGTTTACTTTTCATTAAAGATTAACTTAAGAGGGCACACACGCGGCTTCTACAGGTTTTGCCATATATTTGCGTTTTGGGAGAAAACGTTTCTACCATACTAAACCATAACCAAATTAAATAATTCAGGGCCCCAATTCTACTAAAACAATTGTAATGACAATTATCAACAATTTTCGCTTTTACTTTTAAGAGGTAAAAGTGAAAATTTTGCGAAAATTGTTGATAATTGTCGTTACAATTGTTTTAGTAGAATTGGGGCCCTGGTCTCTTTTTATTAACCACAGAATAAACTGTGTTTGTAGCTTTTTTAATCATAATTTGTAAACAATTTGAATTAATGAGTGATTTAAAACCGATATTTTCGAATTATTATTATTTGAAGTTTGTGTACTGTTTATTCTGTGGTTAATAAAAAGAGACTGAATTATTGGATTTGGTTATGGTTTAGTATGGTAGAAACGTTTTCTCCCAAAACGCAAATTTCACGGAAATGTAAGGCAAAACCTGTAGAAGCTGCGTGGGTGCCGTTCGGTCTTAACTATAATAATATCATCATCGAACTCATTAAGGCGGGTTGCAGTAGTGTTGTCCCTCTCATCCGTGTGTAAATAGCGCGAGACAGGTGATCGTCTCGGGAGAAAGTTTTAGGATTTCTAGGTTATTATTAATTTGTGGGAAAATTATAGTTAAAAGACAAAAAAGTGTCTTACTATTTGCTGAATAATGTATGCTTTTACTAATGTATATCATCTTTGATATAAGTTAGTTTTATTTTCTATCCCTTGAATTGACACTAATCGTGTTTTCTATCTTCACTTTTAAGTTTTATTTTTATGAGATATAAATTTCATAATTCTGGGTGTATTATATTAGTAAATACAAGCGTCCAAAGTGATTGAAAATTGCTAAAAGTACTGCAACCCGGGCTTAGGACGTGGCGTTTTGGCGCTAATGTGGGTCTCCATCAACATGTCTATACTTCATGTTAGTTGGGGTGTGACGTTTGGGGCCACAACTATATTGGGGTTCCACTAACATTATATTATTATTATTTCATTTTATTTATTTACATATCTTAAATTATTATGTCATGTTGGTTGAGGTGTGTTTTGGGGCCACAACTACGAGAATATGGAGGCTGAGGCTCAAAACGCGCGGTACCTGTGTTTACCAAAACTCAGTACAAAAACAGATTTATGCGCGCGCGTATGGACTGAGCCTCTATTAACATTATATTTATTTAATTTCGGTTGGGTATGTGATGTTTTGCGGCCAAAACTATATTAGGGCGCCATTAACATTACATATTAGTATGTCATGTCGGTTGAAGGTGTGATGTTATGGGGCCACAACTATTTTGGGGTTCTACTTACAACATATTTTTTTCCAGATTGTTCTCCCGAAACAAGTCATCAGATGGATGTCTGTTACAAGAAGACGATGATCTAATGACGGTGTCGTTCATACCAAAGCGGGCGACGCGAGAGCAGCCCAGCTTGAACGGGTGATAAGACTGAATGAACTATTTAAGGGTTTTATGTGAACTAAATTGGGGTTCCAACATGCACATAATGTGTGATCTTTCGTGTTTCGTATATGAACATAAGTGATTCTCGTGTAAAACTACTTTATTGAACGTGTATAAGATTTACATGTTGATTGTTCTTTTGTTGTGTGATGGATATGATTCAGATATATAAACAATGTGAGGGCATGTTTCAGATAATTGTACATTTATAATGTTACATTTTCTTGTGACCTTAATTGGGGTTCAAATGTTTTTTAAATGTTATTTTTATTTTTCTATAACTACTATCCATAGACTATAATAGTATGTGAAAAAATCTTTGTATTGTAGTATTTGTAGTTATGTATAAAAGTTTATATTATATTATAATCAAATATGTCAACATATTAAGGGTTTTGTAGAAGGGTTCTCGTGAATACCTAAATTGCTTTGGTAGTTCAATTGAAGCTCAAACCCCAAAATGGGTTAAATATACTAATTATGATAAAGTAACTATTTTATATGTGTGATTATGTTCCATTAAAGTATTGAAGTTATTTAGGTATTTTTCATAACTAATACTAAATTAGACAGCTCGAAAATTATTGCTGTCATTTTCGTTTTAATAAGGTAAGAAAGACAAATGAATCGGCAGGGCTAAATTAAAATGTAGACTAGTCTGTCAACAGAATTAACACCAATATTGTTGGAGTCCAACGATACCGGGTTCGGTCCTCGGCTAATGACTTTTTTAAGTCACGTGCGGATTTTATCGCTCCGCTGCTTTGGAGACCACGTTAAGACTTTTGTAGAGGCTGTTATTGATTGACGGCAGTCGTCAAGCCATGTCAGAGGCCTTCGGGCGGCCGACAAACTGACACCAGAGGCCAGCACTACCTCGTACGACATGCAAGCATTATTTTTGTACAATACTTATTTGCTCAAATTAATGTAACGAAAATGCAGAAACATTGTATCCGACTATAACCCTAAAGAGATATGCTTAAGGTTGAATATAAACTTTAAAACTATGTTACATGATATATTTTTTACTTTTAAATGTATGTCGGCCTCAAAACTCCATTTAATAATGATTTATTCTTTGTATTGTATTTTAATAGTTTTAATTTTGCGAGTACCTATTTAACAAAGTGATATAGTCAAATAAAAAGGCATATTATTTTCTTGAAAAATTTATTTTATTTCTTTTATTTTTCGATTTAACTAATGGCTGACCTAAAATAACCTAACTTAGGTTGTATAATTAATACTAATATTATAAAATTGAAAGTGTCTGTCTGTTTGTCACCTTTCACGACTTAACCGATCTTGATGAATTTGGTGCGGAGGTAGTTTGAGCATAAATTTGGTATATATAATTTTCTAGCTGATACTTACAAAGTTTTATAAAATTCTTGTAATATTTTTTAATGCAAATGTAATTGTTGTTGTTTTGGATTCTTGTTGACTAGATAGTTTGTAATCATGATGAGGGTTTCTTTCACAGTTTTTAGGGTTCTCTGTCTGAATGAAAAACGGGACTCTTATAGGATCACTCGAGTGTCTGTCTGTCCGTCTGTCACAGACAATTTGCTCCGAATCTACTGGACCGATAAGGTACACATAAATGTATGTGACCCAAACACACGTAACGTAAATAAAAGATTTTTGACTATGGGGGTCACTTTTTGGGGGTAAATTACAAAATTTTACTTAATAAAATGCATATCCTGTGACATATCAAAATCAAGGGCTTGTTGAGACGGACATTTTTTATATTGTAATAAATGAAAATGAGCAATGAAATCGACTCGAAAATGAGCAATGAAATGGACTCAGTTCCTACGCGCGAAATCAAAGATGTTTTTTTTCTATATTATTATTTAATTGAAAAATTAAATCGCTTACATATTTGAAAGTTCAAATCATAGGTCTTCGTGAAAAAATAATAGTAAAAATCTGACACTTATAATTGAAAATACGTACAATTAGAAATGTTAGAATAAACGCTTGAAAATAATCGTAAAAAACTGACACTTATAATTGAAAATACGTAGAATAAAAGCTTGAAAATATTGCTCTCCTAAGTTTCGCGCCGGGAATGCCTATAAATTATTTTTCTTTAATCATTATTCAAATTATATAACCATTATTATTGATTTTACATTTAAATAAATGTTTTTTTCTTTAAAGGGTTTCCCGTAGCTTGCTTTCAAATTTGTACAAAATCTCGTATAATTTTAAGTATCGTATCTCAAAAATACTCAACTGATTTTCACGAAAATTTGCTTTATCTCAGAAAATATTGAGCCTGACATATGGAAAAAATAACACAGGAAAACCTAAAAGAAGTCTATGGTCTTAAATTAACACAGTTAATCTGTCAATATTGTGACATCAATATACTGATCGTTCGGAACTCTCCGCACTAGTTCTACTCGCACTTGTCCGGTTTTTAATTGTTTCCGTTTATTCAACTCTACAGTAAGGGTGACCGGTATGCGTGAACAGTACATGTAACTTCCTTACTACCTACCTAACTACCTACAGTCTTAGATAATTGTAAATGTGAGCAATAATAAATAAATGTGTAAGTGCTATGGAATAATAATTATTGTAAACCAGCCGCGGGCGAGTATGACACGGCCCCAACCTCAGCCTTTAGGCTTGATTCACACGTACCACAACCACACCACAACCACACCACGTGGGCGGGTGCTAATTTGTATGAAAATGATTAGTTTTATTCACACAGACCACATTTTGCAGTCGCGTTCGACCGTGTGGTCGGTACCGACTACATCGCAACATCATCGCAACCACAACGCATCCACCAGCAACACGACGCTCTAGCGGCCGGCCACATCGCAATCACAACGTTGCGTCGACGCAACGACACTTTGCGCACAAGTCCCGCGCCTGCACCCTCCCCCCCGATAGCAACAACAATAACTCCTCTCCGATGTCCATGAGTTCATTCAGTCAAAGCGTGTTTCCTCTTCGAAAACCGGAGTCGATCTGTCTATCTGCAAACCACAGCCACAACGCAACCACATCGCAACTGCAAAAAGCCGCAGCGACGCTATTCACACGTGTAACCACTGAGTCACCACGTTTTGTCCCTGCGATGTGGTGTGGTTGTGGTACGTGTAAATGCGCCCTTATATGATACAGCATACGTTAAAAGATTTAAAGAAGACTGCTTAATTAATTCATATTTATACGACTAAAACGAGAAGCCTTCTCTTGACAAGGGTCAATAATATGCAACTTGGTCGAAACGTCGAGGTTAAAAAGGTAATGCGGGTTTCTTCAATACCTACTTGTACCCTACATTAACTTCACAGTACGCCGGCTCAACGCCATTCTGTTTATTCTCAGACCCATTTTGAATAACCGTGGACACATTTTCATATTCAGATTTCAGATCTTGAATATTGGCGTAGTTATGCTGATTTTGGACATAATTCGTGTTCCTCGGATTGATCAAGACGCGGTCCCCTTCAGAGCTCTTAAGGTCCACTTCTGCGTAGAAAATTTGATTCCCTAACTGTTTTATTTGGTACTGGCTGTTATTTCCAACTTCTGCATACGTTGGTTCTTCATCTTTGCTCGCAGATTGACAGCTGGAAGCAGCCTCATCTTTTGTAGAAGCCAGCGCCTGCGCGTATGTGGGCTTCTTACAACGGAAGCTTTTCGCGATAGGCTGCGAGTACAAGTTGTGGATACTGTCGGGAGTGGCGTATGTCGGGCCGTCGTCGGTCCACTGCGGAGGCATCGGCATCGGTCCTTCGTTGTGTGAGGGCAGATTCTGGTAGTCTAAATTTGGGTCCGGCTGAAAATAATAATAATGCTATTATTGACCAAGCTTCAGCGACGCGTCCCCGTTGAAACGGAGACGCTTCGTTGAAGCTTGGGCAATAGACTCGTGAGGTCTGCAGCTCACAGAGCCACCAGTAAGTACCTAATCGTAAAATACCAACTGAAGCAAATACAGCTTTGAGCTTTTCGCATCATCATTAGTTACTTGGTTTTAACTTCCCTAACTTTGACTATATCCATCCATACCAAATAAAAGTGAAACGTTGTGTTTGTTTGTTTGTTTATTTGTTTGTTTGGGGAGCTTTCACGCGATAACGGCAGGACGGATTTTGATAAAATTTGGAATGGAGATAGCCTATACCCTAGAATAAAAACGACATACGTGTCATTAGAGCTCATAGGAAAAAAACAGATTCGTCTAAAAATTACTATAAAAGTTTGAAGAACCTAGTCACAGGGGCTATAGAAAGAGAGAAACTGCGTTCTTTACACATCATATAAAAAAAAAACGGCATGAGCCCCAAAAAAATGTGGAAGTATTTAAAACAAACAAAAACAGTTAATCGTAGTAATCGTATTCCAATTAATTCCTGTCAATTTAATGGATCCTAATCTTATTCTTGATGATGACACGTGTACTTATTGAATATACCGGGGGATGGGAGAATTGATGATGACACGTTTACTTATTGAATATACCGGGGGATGGGAGAATTGATGATGACACGTTTACTTATTGAATATACCGGGGGATGGGAGAATTGATGATGACACGTTTACTTATTTAATATACCGGGGGATGGGAGAATTGATGATGACACGTTTACTTATTGAATATACCGGGGGATGGGAGAATTGATGATGACACGTTTACTTAGTGAATATACCGGGGGATGGGAGAATTGATGATGACACGTTTACTTATTGACTATACCGGGGGATGGGAGAATTGATGATGACACGTTTACTTATTGAATATACCGGGGGATGGGAGAATTGATGATGACACGTTTACTTATTGAATATACCGGGGGATGGGAGAATTGATGATGACACGTTTACTTATTGAATATACCGGGGGATGGGAGAATTGATTTTGACACGTTTACTTATTGAATATACCGGGGGATGGGAGAATTGATGATGACACGTTTACTTAGTGAATATACCGGGGGATGGGAGAATTGATGATGACACGTTTACTTATTGACTATACCGGGGGATGGGAGAATTGATGATGACACGTTTACTTATTGAATATACCGGGGGATGGGAGAATTGATGATGACACGTTTACTTATTGAATATACCGGGGGATGGGAGAATTGATGATGACACGTTTACTTATTTAACTCCAATAGGAAAACGAGCAGCGTATTCTGCCTAAGTTCAGTGTCAGAAGATACTGTTTCTAAGTATATTCTAAACATACAAACAAATGCTACTGGTTATGACCACTTAAACGTAGAGATGGTAAACTCAACTTTGTCTGAGACTTTATCAACTATCACGGATATAATTAATAGTTATATCGTGAAAAGTGAGTTTCGTGATGCTTGGAAGAGATCCTTAGTTAAACCAATTCCTAAATCGAATACTGTTGAAGAACTAAAAGACTTACGGCCCATTAGCATTCTTCCAGTGCTCTCTAAAGTGTTAGAAAAGGTAGTATTAGCTCAAATGGAAAAATATATTTGCAAAGAGAATATTATTCCTTCGTATCAGAAAACATCACGGTACAGAAATAGCTTTTTTGCAGGTGTCTGATGATCTGATAACAGCATCGGATGCTGGACTCAGTAGTGTATTAGTTCTATTAGACTTTTCTCGTGCTTTTGACTGTTTAAGCCCCGATTTACTGGTTGCTAAGCTTTCATACTACGGTTTTTCAGAGGACACGTGCAAGTGGTTTAGGACCTATCTAATCGGCAGGAAACAATATGTAGAGATTAAAAATCAGGAAGGAAGCAAAAGTATCTCTAGTTTAGAGAATGTAACTAAGGGAACGCCGCAAGGTTCAATTCTGAGTCCTATACTCTTTTCCATCTTTACAGCGGATATGCCTGACCATATAAAAGCTTGAAAGTACCATTTGTATGCGGATGATACACAAATCTATCATAGTTTTAAATCTGAAGATACAATGGAAGCTATGAAACTCATCAACAGAGATTTAGATGAGATCTACAAACGGGCTTCACGTAATTCTTTGTTTCTAAATCCATCCAAATCACAAATGCTGATCTTGGGCACTAAAATGCAAGTAAATGGTTTTGTGTTTTGACCCTATGTTAATAATTAATGGAATAGATTTACCAATAGAAATTGATGCTAGAAACCTAGGTCTTTGACAGTGACATGAGGTATGTTAAACATATTAATGAAAAGATCAAAAACACTTTATAAAGTTAAGGTTTTATATGGAATAAGGAATCATATATCTGAAGAGGTTTGAATTTTACTATGTGACCTTTTAGTGCTCTCGCCATTTAATTATTGCAGTGCGGTGTACGGGCCAAGGTTATGGGCAAAAACAGAAAGTGCCATCCAACGAGTGCAAAATGCCTGCGCACGGTTCTGTTTTAGCATACTTAGGAGAGAGCACGTAACACCTTACCTTACCTTGAAGAGAACTTCATGCATAACGCAAAAAGTTCTTTGGTATAAGAAGCCGGAATATCTCTTCGAGAAGCTGTCATGGGCCAAAGATATGCACAAAATAAATACATGTTCAAAATTCCGCAATGCTCTAGCCGTCCCTAAACATAAAACTACACGTTTTCAAGGTTGCTTCAAATATAGTGCATCAAAGATTTGGAACAATATCTCTCCACCATGTATCCCCACATCTTCTGTCTTATATAATGATGTATTTATTTTATATGTTTTATATATGTATATAATAATATAAGAATAGATTTTAGTTGTTTTGTTTCTCTGGTATACAAATATACCTAATGTTAATATTTTTTGAATGATCTTTGTCCGCTAATCATATATCTCCTCGGCTAACACCGTAGTCCAAGCGGTGGGGTAGCTGAAACACAGCGCGGTGTTTACATTCTCATGTGAACGCCGCACATGCTGAGTTTTCCCCCTTTGCTCTTAAATATAATTGTATACTTTTTGTATTGATACCTTTTATGCATTTTACTTTATTTCTTGTGGCAATAAATACTTTTTTACTGTTTTTACTTTACTTTACTTTACTTACGTGTTGAGTCCGCCGTTTCCGCCTCCTAAGATACATTGCGGTCCAAAGGATAACTCCAGCTATTATAACGATCACTACGCACGCGACCACAATTACTATGGCGTCATTATTATCGTCACCACCTGTAATAAAATAATTGTAATGAATTGACCGTGCGAGCGCGATACGCGAGCAAATCGTCTCTGTTTCAGCTTGGGCAAAAATGCTTTCGTAGGTACTTGTATATCCGGCGGAGGTCTGGCTGTTCTCCTCTATTCTCAACCGATTCTCGTGAAATTTCGTCAGCAGGTTCGATAATTATGTTTTATTTGACGACTCAATTTTTCAAAATGGCGGAGATACGAGGTTTGAAAACGTAAATTTTGAAAAATATTCTGATCATTTATTCAGTTTTAAACTATGCAAAGACAGACTCGCGATGTCACATAACTTAGAAAAGTCATTGGTGTGGAGCCTAGGATTTAACCCGGTATCGTTGGAGTCTAAGTTGTTATTATTTAATAAATAAATTACTACCCCGCGTAAAGTAGGGCGGAAAAGTTTTTCATACAAAAGTTGCTTTCATTTCATTTTAAAAATAGGTACCTAGAAGTCAGATTGGAGCAAAGCCTGTGGATAGATAGATCGACCTAGATCACATCCATACCAATATATAAAAATAGGTACCTAGAAGTCAGATTGGAACAAAGCCTGTGGATAGATAGATCGACCTAGATCACATCCATACCAATATATAAAAATAGGTACCTAGAAGTCAGATTGGAACAAAGCCTGTGGATAGATAGATCGACCTAGATCACATCCATACCAATATATAAAAATGAAACTGAGACCACTTGCACTAAATTTCTTGGCATTCACATAGACTCAAATATGTCATGGAAATCTCACGTGGAGCATGTATGCACTAAATTGAGTCAATTCTCCTATGCTTTATACATGCTCAAAAAAGTGGCTAACCAACAAGCGTTATTGACTGCTTACCACGCTTATGTAGGATCTGCAGTTAAATATGGTGTACTGTACTGGGGCAACTCAACGGACAAAGAAATCGCGTTTAAGGCACAGAAAAAATGCGTCAGGTCAATATGTGGGCTGCGCCAAACAGAATCATGTAAACCTCATTTCCAAAGTCTTAGACTATTGACTCTCCCATCTTTGTACAATTATGAAGCAGCTGCATTAATTAGGACCGACATTACTAAACATGACACTTTGTCAGGTAGTAGACATAAATTTAGACTCCGTAATCCTAACTCCCACACAACTGTTTATAGCCATAGTATTTTTGTTATGGGCATAAAAATATATAACAAAGTGCCGCAAAATATAAAAAGCACTAGCTCAATATACATTTTTAAAGAAAATTGAAAGACTTTCTTTTAAGAAAGGCATATTACTCTATCAACGAATTTATGAACGATAAGACTGAATAATTATTAGAAATGTAATCGATTAATCGTAAAATTTGACTATAAGAATAATCTCGTCACTCTTTTGACTTCATTACATATTACTATTTAATTTGACATAACTTAATTTCTTAACTCTACCCAATTTTTGACATTAATTAATATATTTTCATTTATGTAATAATTTTAATGTGTTTAAAAAACTTTAATATTTGCACATCATTTGTACATGGTAGAATGCATAGGGACATTACTTCTATTATATCATTATACATTATTATTGTACACGTGCATTCGACAAATAAATGATTTGATTTGATTTGAAACGTTGTCTGTTTGTTTGTTTGTTTGGGCAGCTTTCACGCGATAACAGCTGGACGGATTTTGATGAAATTGGAAATGGAGATAGCCTATACTTACCCTGGAATAAAACATAGGATACTTTTTATCCTGCAAGATTGTACGTTTCCACTGGAAAACTGGAAAATGTTGATTACTCGCTGTAAGGAACGGTTGCCATAGAAATGAAGTAACAATACTGTCAAAAAAAAACAAGAGCGTTGATGCTATACCTAATTTTGCATTGGTTTTTAATATCCTACAAGAACATACGATACTTTTTTTTTGCGATAAACTGTATTCCGCGCTGATGAAGTCTCGGGCGGGAGAGCTAGTTCATAATAATAGTACAACCTTGTACTATTAATTACTCTGTGGTACAAGCAAGATGCCTTATCCAGACTTTGACAGCCAGTCCTCTAAGTTAGATACGATATTAAAGTGTATATCTACGACACCAGTTAGATACAATAACAATTTATAAAAAGTAAGTATCATCATAATTATGAACAGGTGTGGCAGCACAATGGGCAGTCTTATCGTAAAAGTAAAAATTTCTTCCAGGCTTTGTTTGTTTGGTAGTATCAGGAGATGAAGATGCGGTCCATAACAATTAAAAAAAGAAAAAGGTACCTTACATTATTAAATTTAATAGCATCATGTTTGTTTTGTGTCTGTGCTGATAATCGCTCTCGTCCTGAGTACAGCAACATTGTCAAGGTAAAACTTAAAACCGGCTATCATAATAAAATGCGTACAAAAAATGTCGTGTCTGTGCAGTTGACCGTTGAAGAGTTCCTTTATCTGGAGCTGTTCTTGGAGGTCGATTCAGGTCAGGCTTACCATAAAAATGCATTGTCATCGGAACTGAACCAACATGTACAAATTCAACTCCGTAGGATATACATTACATACAACATTGTAAGTTAAACAAAGCTTTTAATAAAAATAAAGGGTGTCTTCAAATTGTTTTTCGTTTTTGATACTCATATTAATTAAAGAGTCGTTTTTAAATTTTCATTTATTTGAAACAAACGGGTGTTGTTTTGTGTAATTGCGCACCATCCACTTTTTCTGACTCATTTCGCCTGGAACTCAATGTTTAATCCTCGCTGGAGCATAGCTCTTGGAGTCGCGTTGATCTCGTCTTTGATTATTTGCTTTAGAAACATTTAAGTTGCTTGGTATTGAGTTGAAAACTTTACTTTTTGTACCTAGCCACATAATAAAAAATCAACGGCAGCTAAATCTGTACCTCAGCGGTCAGTTGATGTATCTTAAATCTGTACCTCAGTGGTCAGTTGATGTATCTTAAATCTGTACCTCAGTGGTCAGTTGATGTATCTTAAATCTGTACCTCAGTGGTCAGTTGATGTATCTTAATTTTTCATTGTCCTGCAGATTGGATTCGTTTAGCAGGATGTAAATAGGTACTATCTTTCTTTTTTCACTTTCTGTTTTTTTATGTCAAGAACGTTGATGCAATTGCCAACAACAAGTGTAACTAAAAAGTATCATCTCAATTGGATGACCTATGCGCGCACGCACAGAAGATGAACAAGATTTGTCGCGTACTTACCTTTTTCACCATTTGTGGAACTGGTTTGTTGAACATCTGCTGAGCCTGATGAACCAACTGTTGGAACTCCTGAGTCGGTTGAACTAGGTGTTGTGTGTTTAGTTTCATCCTTTTTTGATCCATTTGGCCAACTAGGCGGAGAGTTAGTGGTCACACTTCCCTTCCAAGTATTTGTAGGAGTACTATCCTGGCCAGGCCTTAGATTAGATCCCTGCGGCGTTCGAGGTGGTAGCTGTAGTCGCGAATTTTGACCAATATTTGTAGTTTGATATTGTACCCCTGTGCCATGTTCATTAAGAATGGGTGGTTGCCCCACACTCGAACTGTCGTCGTGTGGACCTCGAAAAAATAAAAATAAAACAATTAACACAAACTGGACAACGTTGGCAATGGATCCCAAACAGTGTAAGAGTCTGGAGAGACCTTTGTCCAGCAGTGGGCCAATAGCATAGTAGTTACAAGTTAAACCATAGATCTAATTAAAAGTGTGTAGATTAGGTACCAGCTCCTCAGGCGTGGACCGCATCAATTAGGTGCAATGCACACAATTGGAGTGGCGTTTGTGTATCACATGTTAGCAATGTCTCCTATTCACACTGCCGTCTTCTCTATCTTTGTTGTTGCTGCACATGAAGCAAGACGAATGTTATACCTGTGTGGGTGTGTTTGCCTGTAGTAGTACCTATCTTGTCCAGTTTTTGTTTACGTGATATTAAGTCGTGCCGTATCTCTTCCCCCCTTTAAATAGATTTTGGGTTAAACGATACGTTGTTGGAGTGACACTTCGTGGTGAAGTAGGCCGTGAGTTGACTTGACGCAGGCGTGAGATCGCAGTTCGATAACCGCACACGGTAAATATTTTTGTAAACTACAGGTAAGGTATGCTCTAAGCCTGGGTGCTCGTGGGACCATATCCTTGTTGCTGATTCCATAGGTACATGGAATCCTAGTCAGTGGTTAAAATCTACATAAATTGTGCAGATCAGAAGCCAAATTTATAGCCAAGCGAAAACCGGTGCTTTTTTGGTTTAATTAGATATTACAGCTTTTTGAAGATGAATTAATGTGAGTTTGTACCAATGTATAACGTCACCGAAAGACGGTATAAGAACCTGGAGGAAAAAATTTGACAGCGGTGTATGGTCACGGAGGCGACATGTGCCGCGCAGAGGCATGGATAATCCCCGTCCTTGAACCAAATTTTTCCTTTATAAAATGATTTTACATTAATAGGTCTATGTGGGTTTTCCATAAATCGTAGTGAATAATTAATTTAGTTCCCGCCATGTGTATTATTAACTTCTTTTCATTTATGTTTTACCAACAGAAACGTCAAGCTTTGCCTGAAGAAGAGAATAAAACTGTTGGGGGTTTGTCATATTATAACCAATCTTTATTTTATGGTTATTTGTTAGCTATGGAATAATAGCACAATATTAATAACCTAATGACATGTAAAAACATTACAAAGGGAAGCACCCGTAGAGAGAATACTCTCTCTATGGAAGCACCCAACACAACTGAGTCTCCCCCGCCCCCGCACCACTCCACTACCGCAAAAACCGTGTCGGTTACACTTGTCACCAAAGACTTCTTACTACGTTTACTTTGTCACAGAAAGTTAACCAGAAAACTTAAAAAAAAAACGTTTTAAGCAGTAGCCATGTCAGAACGGGCTATCACAATTAAACGCGCATTTCGTATCTGTGCTGTTAACCGTCGAGGAGTTCCCTAGTCAGGAGCCAACCCTGAGTGCAGCAACCGTGTCAAGGTAAAGCTTAAAACTGGCTATCATAATAAAATGCATACATTTTTTTTTGTCTGTGCTGTTGATCATTGAAGAGTTTGTAAAATTTAAAATCGGCTATCATAATAAAATGCGTAGAGAAGTTCTTTACCTGCAGGAGTGCCGTCAGGAGGACTAGCTGCTACCGTCCAATCTTGCTTTCGGTAAATTGCAAGTGATGTGTAACTATTCGTTTCGGGTTGACCGCATTCGATAACAGTATCATTTATATAGTTCTTAAGTTGAAATGATTCAATAACTCCATTACCATACCTTTCAATATTCAACTCGTCAACTGAAACAAAAAGGCAAAATAAGTAAGCACAGTCGAAGGTATGGTGTATTCCCTTTGTCCTCATTGACCAATTCCCCATTAATGGGGACAGCGGGAAATGAATAAAATAATTTAAAATTGTTCCCGTTGTCTACATATTACCCTTTCCCCGTCAACAGCAACGGGGACAGCAGGAGGTATGCACCTAATTATATATTATTGTAATAAGTATGAAACTAGTAATAATTTGGTTTTTTGGTTAACCACACTATTGAGTAATTTCAGGTACAGCGGATCTAATCCATGACGGGGGTTCTGTGAAGGATACCACAGAAACCTACTTTACCAGGTAAAAAAATTAGAGGGGGCGTGGCACCCCCCGTTTGATTTTAGGGGGGGGGGGGGGGGGGGAATTTGGCCCCCTATTCCTCTACTTCCGCAGTCCCAGAGTAATAAGAAAGTTTTCCGGTGTGGGCACAGACTAACAATATGGTGTGGACTTCGATCATAAATACCTGCAACGTGTGGGTATTCAATCGCTAGTGAATCACCAGATCTCTAAAACGGCGGAAAAATATCATGAGGCTTTCATATCAATCGTGAAGAAATGTCAGAGAACCAAGAAGAGGGGATGGGTAGGGGAAGGGGATGGAAAGGGGAAGGGTAGGGGAGTGAGGGAAGGGGGAAGAGACAAAAGATCCCTCCTATCCCCCTCTCTTTACCCTTCCCCATCCCCTCTTGCCTTCTTCCTATCGTCTTCCCCTTCCCTGTTCCTCCCTCTCCACTCTTCCACGTATCTCCCGTCTCCCTTCCCCTCTCCTCACCTCTCTTTCTCTCCCCTTGCGTTTCTCTTCCCCTGCCCTATCCTATCTCACCTCCACCCTCCACCTAACAAAAAGTGGGTTTTTAGGTACAACACAAACCAATGCAATCATCATCGATAAGTCACCGATTCGATTCGGTTTCGAATCTACAGATTGATTGTTAAGTACGCCTAGTACGAGTTTGCACATTAAGAAAAAGGAAAAAGTCCTCGCTAAAGCATAAGTTTAGGTTGTAATCGGTAGTACGAGATCATATTTTCAAATGAAGCTTACACGATAAAAACCTTCGAATTGAAGTACTCGATTGAACGTACTTCACACTACATATTTCGGTTTAGGCGCAAAACGGCCAATTCTCAAAATGGCATATGAGTCTTACAAGGACCATTTCTACAAATGGCCAATTCTACAAAGGGCAAGTTCCTAAAATGGCGAATTCTACAAAAGCCAAATTCTCACAATGGCAAATTCTACCAATACCTAATTCTTAAAATGGCAAAATAATTCTAAATTTGCAAAATAACTCACACTTAGGAATTTAAAAAAAACATATTTTTTTCATATATTTTGTTTGAAAATCAACAGTAAATAAAAATATTAAAGTAGATAAAATATATGGTCACTTCAATATAAGACCTTAATTAAAACTAGTGGCTCTGTGGCTGTAGACCTCGCGAGTACAATCTTTTTTGCAAACAATCTAGCGGTGCACAGTAGCGCCATCTAGTTACCTTATTGTGAAACTAACATTAATAACCAAGGTGCTCCATCATTCCCTACCTAGTAGGTAAAGGGCTGATCCACTGGTAGAAACCTAAAAGTGAGCAATTTAGTGCATTTTGAGGAGCTATTCTGCTCATCACGCCGAAGATCCTCATCAGATCTACACCATTTTTTTATGAGACCAACATAAAGTAACCTTTTAAATAGAAAAATAACCATCGAAATTGAATCAAATAAGGCGGAGATACTCGTATTCAGTGGCCCCCTTTTTGCCCCTAAAAAGGGGAAGTCAAAAATCCCCGATGACTAAAAAAATATAAAAAATGGTTTAACCTGTGTACCAAGTTTCGTCTAGATTGTCTAGATTGAGAAATTTATGCGACCTTTAGAGAAGAACAGGCATGATGTAGGGCTGACCCCACATGATAGCAGTCGTGTCAGTCGTTCAGCCTTCATTCTCAATGTCAGTCATGTAAATAGAGACAAGATACCTCGGTAGGTACTTACGAAGAATTGCGGCAGCATTTAGGTACCTACAAATGTGAAAGGAGGATGCCAGCTTTCGGCTTCCAAGACTTTTAAATGTTAAATGCCGCGGACACGAAATCTATCCACATTATTGACCATATAAAATAATTTAATTAATTCTTATTAAAACAATAACTTTCGGAAACGGTTATTAAAAAAAATAGGAATAAAAATGGATAGAAATGACCGGAAGTTGCTGTGAATTGATACTAATTACGAATCATAGCGTTCACTATAACTCGTAATTAGTGCAAATAAACTATTAATAAATCGATAAACAAAATCGATTTAAAAATAATCTACAGGCTATCTTAGTTTATTATAATGGAAATCATTTCAGTATATTATTTTATGATATTAGAAATAACAACAATAGACGCATACGTATTTTTTTTATCTTGCTTATACGTTAATTCATTATTTGTTATAAATGTTTCAGTGGTTTAGGTACCAAGCTCATGACAAGAGCCGAGAAGGCCCAGGGTTCGATTCTCAGATTGAGTACCTAAGTGCCTACTTCTATAGCAGGTATAGGTAGGTAAAAATACTTTATAAATGATATTAAACATGATCGTAAAGTGTAGGTACCTACATAAAGTATCAGTTTAATATTAGATTTCAATAATATCTTGGCTATATTATTCTCTTGACCATAAACCGTGTCGTAATCTAACGAAAGACACATAACCACAAAAGTTAACTTTATTTCCTCGTAACTTATTTTTGAATAGTTCCCAGAAAAAACTAATAACACACAAAAGCTTTTAACATAATGCTTTAAAAACAAAAATACTGTTCAGTTGTGTCCGCGATAATTTTACATCGAGCCTGAGTCACGTTGGAGATCTGGCATAGTCCTTTGCGTTTTAGGAGAAAATATTTCTACCTTACTTTTCCATAACCAAATCCAATAATTCTGTTCTTTTCATTAATCACAGAATAAACTAAGTACGTTTATAGCTTTTTATTTTTATCATAATTTGTAAAGAATTTGATATTGATTAGTTTATAAAGACCGATATTTTCTAGTAACATGTCTCTTAAGTTCGTGTGCTGTTTAAATGAAAAATTGTAATAAATTAAGAAAAGGAAAAGCTATAAATATAGTTTATTCTGTGATTAATAAAAAAAGATCCAAATTGTTTGATTTGGCTATGGTTTAGTATTCCAGAAACGTTTTCTCCCAAAATGCAAATTTGACGGAAAATTTATGGCAATACCTTTAGAAGCCGCGCTGGCACAAAGCGTCTGTACTAACGCTTGTAAAGGGCAAATATTTGTTCAACTTACGAGTATAACGCCATTCAGCTGTAAGAGGTATCTGGTCCACACAATATAAATACAGTTTCTCATTTCCAATGTATTCGTAGTGAATAATGGTTTTAGTCTTCAATAACATATGAGCCATTGACAGCCCACCAATGAAAGGTGCTAAAAATGAAATACAACATACAAGATTAGATAATATGGGGAAGTATGAAGTGAAATTTTATTTTAATAAATCGACGATATTCAAAAAAGTTTTATAAAATCGGAGAAACATATGCACATACTTAGATACACACCACGGCAACAATAACCTAAACACATTTGGAACAATGTAGATTTAAGATCAGAGTAAAATAATTTTCTGGGCTAGTCACTTATATCTGTACCTACATTAACCGAGGATGTTGTAATTTTTATTGTAGGTTTCTACTAATATAAGAAAACGATTTGCCAAATTTCAACCGTCGGAAATGAATAGTTTCGGAGATACTAATTGTAGAATTATTGATGGCATTGTATTGAAAAAGACGACATTTCACACCATGTAATTTAGTAGCAAGTGTGGCCTTAAGCGAATTTGAATTCAGAACCGTCTTTGTCAACCCCGACACGCCGTGGTCTTGGTCTGTCCTACCCCTAGAGTGTTTTTAGAGCCCGGAGGCGCGGAGGGAGGGCAGCCCCCCCCCCCCCCCCCCTGCTTTGTTACGCAAAGGCGAATAGGCTGCTATTCCCTCAGCGCCGGAGATAAGGCAGAAGTACTGGTACTAAGTTCTTACTCCCCTACCCTTTGCTCCCTCATGTAAATAGGGACAGAAAAAGTAAGGTTACAAAATGACAAAAAAAAATGTATCTCCGACCGAAACCTCCGCCACCATAAACAGGTGTCCCGTATGTATAAAATTGCCGATTTTAAAGCTTTTATTAAAATATACCAAAAATATTTCCCTTTTAAAAAAACATTAAAAATTATTCTGAGACCGATCCGTCGAGAAACAAATAGCATCATTTGCAAGTCTTGCAGCGACTCCGCCTTTAGGATGATATCATCGGCAAACAGTAGGTGTGAGATGTTTTCGCCATCGATATTAATGCCCATTCCGTTTCAATCCAGCGTTTTAAAGATATCTTCCAAGGCATTAGTGAATAGTTTCGGCGATATAACATCCCCCTGTGTCACTCCCCTGCGCAGTTGGATATGTTGGTTTTGTACTTGGACACTCATAGCCGCGGCGTCGTACAGAAACCTCAGCACTTCAATGTATCGCCAGTCCACTTGACAACGCTGCAAAGTCTCCAGATCCGCCCAGGTTTCAACGGAGGCAAAGGCCTTTTCTAAGTCTACAAAAGCAAGATACAGAGGCTGGTTATACTCTTCAGCCTTGTGTATAACCTGCCTCACCGTGTGGTCTATGGTGCTAAATTCTCCGTGAAACCCGGCCTGCTCAAGAGGCTGGAATTCGTCAAGTATTCTTTCGAGACGATTTGAGATGACCCTCGAAAACAACTTATAGACGTGGGTCAAGAGTGAAATAAATCGGTGGTTCATTAAAACGGTTTAATCCCCTTTTTTAAAGAATAGTAATACCAAACTCCTGCTCCACACCTCTGGAGTTCTCCCACTGTTAAGAATGGTGCTAAATAACCCCTGAAACTCTCGAAGTACGTTTCTCCCTGCTTTCAAGAGCTCCGAACTTATATCCTCACCGGGGGCCTTTCCATTCTTAAGTCAAAACCTAAACTATCCAACAGTGAAAATCGCATCGCTATTGGTCCAGTAGTTTTATTCAAAACTTAGTACCACACTTTTAAAATTAATAGTTTATTTATTAAATTGCTTGGCTCCTACTCATCGGATTGAGATACCAAGTACACCAGTTTTTATGTCAAAACAGAAGCAATCCAACAGTGAGAACAGCATTTTAATATATTCTTGTGCAGTAAGCTTATATTCCTGTTCTTATTTTGCCTGTGAAACCATTTAAAAAATATCTTCATTGTACAGACTTTTGTTTAATGCTTTAATATTACAAGTATAGAAGGTAAATAGTTAAATAACTTACTGTTATCTGGAGCATAATGTATAAATTTGATTGAAATCGTTCGCGGTCCTTGTGACTGACCTCCAATAATATAATGTACTTGGCAGTACAGTAACATATTGGAGTCTTCAGTATATAAAGTTGTATTTATACTTGTGAATGCCACATTCCTATTAGCATTCAATCCTAAAATTATAAAACACATAAGTAAGGTATGTAACTGTTTTATGTTCTTGTTCTACAATAGACCTTTTCATCAGCCGCTTTGCGCATGCGTGCCGTCACATTGGATTCAATTATTTAAAACAGTGTGAGAGTTTCTCAAGTTAATAGTACATTTACGAACTGGAAATCTGTTTAATCGCTAATCAGCAATATTTTTGTAGTTATTAGACAGATAAATCATTGATAAATCACCTTGAAACATTGAAAATTATCATAATTGTTAATACATTTTAATTTAGTAAAGCATATTAGTAAACATTCTCTATAGATTTTTAATGATAATTATAGTGTAAGTAGTTAAAATAATATAATGTACCTACTTAACAGTTCATCTGTTTGATTACTACAGTAAATAACAGTAAATACGCGATTAAATGTACCTACTCATTTCTTTGAATACTCCCTTACTTGTTCGAAACATTTGAATTAGAATGAGGGTCCAAATCAGAAACGAAAAGGTCTATTGCATGTGGTTTTTTGCTCCAATTGCATAGGCAAGTTGAGTTTGTTGTATTCTCTATAGTTACCTAGTTACTATAACATAAACTACTTTTTGAAATTGCTGGCTAGTGGTTGACTGGCTCGAATGTTTTCATGATACTGTGCCACTTTACAAATGACAAATAGTTTGTGTTTTACTGAAAACTGGTAGGTGCAGTTATTTACAAATGACAATAATAGTTCGTGTTGTACTGAAAACTGGTAGGTGCAGTTATTTACAAATGACAATAATAGTTCGTGTTTTACTGAAAACTGGTAGGTGCAGTTATTTACAAATGACAATAATAGTTCGTGTTGTACTGAAAACTGGTAGGTGCAGTTATTTACAAATGACAATAATGGTTCGTGTTTTACTGAAAACTGGTAGGTGCAGTTATTTACAAATGACAATAATAGTTCGTGTTTTACTGAAAACTGGTAGGTGCAGTTATTTACAAATGACAATAATAGTTCGTGTTGTACTGAAAACTGGTAGGTGCAGTTATTTACAAATGACAATAATAGTTCGTGTTGTACTGAAAACTGGTAGGTGCAGTTATTTACAAATGACAATAATAGTTCGTGTTGTACTGAAAACTGGTAGGTGCAGTTATTTACAATTGACAATAATAGTTCGTTTTGTACTGAAAACTGGTAGGTGCAGTTATTTACAATTGACAATAATAGTTCGTGTTGTACTGAAAACTGGTAGGTGCAGTTATTTACAAATGACAATAATGGTTCGTGTTTTACTGAGAACTGATAGGTGCATATATTTACAAATGGCAATGACAGTTCGTGCTGTACTGAAAACTGGTAGGTGCAGTTATTATTCCTGTTTGTTTTGATAAAATCCCTGTCCTTGTGCAGAGGACGTGGGGAGGTGTTCAAAGTTCCCTTTTTATTTAGTTCTAGGTTTAATTCTAGTTTTTCGCTGGTATTTGTGTATTTCAGAAACCTTTGACGTAACAGTTATGATTTCATCTAGAAACTAATTATAAATTCCTACAAATAATAATTTATTCATATTTACTGATAGTTCAATACTTTTTTATACTTACGCTCATATAAATCGTTGGGAACTTTCGATCCTATAACTCCACAATAAACATTTCCATAAATCTGATTGTCTTTCAAAATCCTAATTGACAAAGACTCGCGATTATAATATATATACTCAAAATTATAATCGTTGTCGGCATCGCGATCATTGACGACGGAGAAAATCAATCCATTTACTTCAAATCCTAATATTTCTGAAAATAAAAACAAGTTTGTAGACCATTCAACTACCTACTATAAAATATTTATTAGTTTATTATAATGTTTATATATTTACTAGTATTAGCTATTTTCTAGTATTATCTTGTTATATATGCCATTATTTTTGAGTTCATAACTGGGCTTTTACAATATGAGTGTAGTTATAGTAAATTATGGCGACGAAATCCAGTCCACAGCGAATTCGTGCGCATACGGTATAGCACGCGCCGCCATACATAATAAATGGCCAAAACCCTCGTTGGTAGGGGCCAATCCGGTGCTTTAATAAAAAAAAAAACAGGGTGGATTTTTAAGACGGGACAGTAAGAGCAGGTACCTTAACCGCTATAGTTACAGGAAACGTTCGTTACGTATGGGAAAAGTTTTTTGCGATTTCTAACATTTCTAGTACTCAAACCTCAGTCGGTCCAATAGAGACTTTTGATCCTTATAAGAAACAGGATCGATCGGCACCAAAAAAATAATTGTGTAGAGTGTTCATTATCTTGCTGACTGTACATTATTTCTAAAATCTGTGAATACAAAGAAACTTGGTATTTTGTCTAAGGTTAGGCGGTACTTCACACCGGGACAGCTTTTGAATCTTTATCAAGCACAGGCCCGATCTTGTATTGAGTACTGCTGCCACCTCTGGGACGGTTCTGCCAAGTATCAGCAAGTACTATGGAGAGTGTGCACAAGAACTGCACAATCTGATGCCCCCATCACCTTTCCATCACCGTACGACTAGACGATCGGCAAAGCACCACCCTTTCATGGTTGAAATACCTCGCATAAGATCGAAGCGTTAAGCTTCTTCATTTATTATAAGAACTGCAAAGGAGTGGAATGCCCTGCCCTCGTCAGTGTTTCCGGTAAATTATAACCCCGGTGTTTTCAAGTCAAGAGTGAATAGGTATCTACTAGACAAGCGTGCTACACCTTCGACCACATCATCGCTTTCCATCAGGTGAGATCGTGGTCAAACGATTGCCTGGTCAGTAATAAAATATAATAAAAAATACAGTTCGCATATCTCAAAAAGTTATGTATGGTTTCCTAGGGACGGTTTCCTGTAACTACGAGTATAGATAAGGGTCCTGCCTTTACAGTCCCGTCTCAAAAATCCACTATGTACGAGTACAATAACATTGTTTAGTTCAAAAAACAGTGTTATAATATTTTTTTTTCATATTAGAGACGTGCCTTGCGTAAAATTTTTGAGTACATGATCCGTATTTTACGATATGAGTGTAGATAAAAGCTTTTGAAAACACAATAAGCGCGAGCGAAGTGCGAATATATTGATACTTTGATATGGCAGAAGCCTTTATATTAAAACACAACTCCAAAATAATATTCAAATATTTATTGAACTACTAATTTTGCGAGCACAGCGTGCATTTCGAAAAATGATTTATTTTTGTATTTAATTCCAAAAACATTGTATTTAATTCCAAAAACACCCTTAGCATGTAGGGAGCCCGTGCCCCTGTGACACCCCCTGGATCCGCTCTTGCTTACAAATGTTTAGGTACTGGAAAGTTATAGTAATCAATAAACATAGAGTATTTACCATTTTTATCCTTCGGATTATTACGCATTAAATGTAGTCGAACTTCTTGCTTGTTATTTTGCTCATCAGTAATAGAACACACCACATTTGTGTCGTGGCGTTCCACCAACTTTAAATACATATTTACTGAACTATCTAATTGGGATACGGTTTTAATTGTTCTGCCACCTGAAATTATTTGATTTATTAGTCTGTTATTTATTTCTATTAAGTATTAGGTTAACGTTATTTTGCAATAGATTTATAACATATAATATAAAATGCTTAAACCGAAGCTGCCACCTGGCAGCGGAATAGAGTTCAAGCTACCGGTGTTGTGTGTAGTCAGGGATGCACAGTGAGGCTGGAGACTCCTAACAAGGAGGAGGAATCAAGGAATTTCTTAGTGCCTTCCTTTGTTTTGATTCTAAAGCCGTCCTCGCACAGAAGGCTTAAGGCGTCAAGGGCTGAGCGGCGCAAAAAGAACAGCAAAACTGAATTTGATATGTGACACTTACAACGATCGGAACAACACTACGACGGACCGAAAGGCGGAATCCGTGGGAGAACCTACTTCATTATTCATTCATATATCATCAGCCACTACTGGACATATGCCTCTCCCAAAGCACGCCACTGAACCTGATCTTCAAATTTCAACCAGCCATTTTGCTCATATCGTCACTGCGCCTAGCTGGAGGGCGCCCTGCACAACGTTAGCCGAGTCGCGGTCTCTACTCAAGAACACGTCTTAACCTCAAACCCAATGGTTATCAATCCTTCGACAAATATGACTAGCCTATTGCCACTTCAACCTATTTATCTTAAGGGCTTGACTACTTTGGTCCTCTACCAGGTCGCCTCATTCTGGATACGATCTTTCATTGAAACTCCGAGCATAGCCCTTTCTGTAGCCCACTGAGCGAATTTACATTGGTGAACTAGTCTTACCGTGAGTGTCCATGACTTGGCTCCGTACGTCATAACAGGTAGGTAGCACTGGTTGAAGATTTCTGTCTTCAAACTTTGCGGTACTGTTGACGAGAAGACTCGAAAAAGTTTCTCAAATGCTGCCCAGCACAGCTGTATACTTCTGCGGGTCTCTTTCTTCAAGTTGTTTTTACCTAGTCGCATAGTTTGCCCCAGATAAACATACTCCTGAATGACTTCGAGGGCAGTTCCGTTAACAGCAATTGGTTCGTGAATAACATGTTCGTTGAACATAATCTCGATTTTGTCCAAGTTCATCCAGAGACCAATGCGTTTAGACGAATCAGCTAGGCTGTCCAACATCTGTTACAAGTCCTGCAACGTTTTTGCCACAGTAACGATGTCATACGCGAATCTCAAGTGTGAAATTTACTCACCGTTAATGTTAATGCCACGTGTCTTGAATATATCCTCCTATACATTTGAGAACAATTTTGGAGAAATAACGTCAACTTGTCTCACACCTCAGTGCAGGAAGATATTCTTAGTCTGCTGGTTTTGTATTGAGACAGTCATTGTTGCGGCGTCTGCAGACATCTCAACACGTGCATATACCGCCAGTCGACTTGGCATCGTTGCAGGTAAGTAATCCAAAACAGGCAATTCTCGACAGAATCAAAGGCTTCCTCATAGTCCATAAACGCTAAAACAGGTGCTTTTTAGTCTACTGTATAATCTGCCACACTATGTGAATGTAGGCTATGATGCCATATCCTTCCCGAAACCCAGCCTGCTCAGTTGGCTGTCGAATTTTCGCACAAGACTGTCGAAAACAGCTTGTAGTTGTAACCACCTCACTCAACCTCACTCTTGTTCCATGTCTTTAGACTGCTCATAGAGAAGAAAACAGAATTAAATATACGCTGAAGTTCTTTACGCGTACCTCTTGCTTTCAGTAGCGCCGTAGTAATTCCGTCTTCGCCCGGGGTTTTCCATTTTTGAGCTGCCGTCTCATTTTGTAGCAGCTCTTCGGTATAATGGCGAATCAGAGCGGCTCTGGAATCCTTGATATCAGGTTCAGGTTGCGACACATGTGAAATGAACTGGTGGAAATAGAAATCTTCAACTTCCGCGAGGATCTCCGGCTTAGAGACGACAAATTTCGCGCTAGATATGGTCAACTTCAGATAGCTTCGACCAAGATTCAGAACGAAGACTTTCTACCCCCTATTTTGCGCAGCCCGCTTATATTGGAGGGTCGTAGGTCTCACCTTACCATATTTGTAATTTGCTTATTCAGAGCCCTCTGTTTTGACGAAGTGACTGCTGGATACGTTCAAGCTTGTATTGTAATCAATGTCCAAAGTGCCTCAGACAAGTCGGTGAACACTCCCAGTTTTAAACCTAGTGACCACTGAGACGTGTTGTCTGAATATGCGCTTTTTGTTCGCTATGACGTAGGCGATCTCATTTTTCATCACAACATCGGGGCTTTGTCATGTTTCACAAAGAAAGAGTTAATGATAAACAGCCCTTTCCTCTCTAGGAAGTTGACTAGCAATTGTCTATGATTTCTGCTGTGAAATCCGTGTTGTCCTACTATAGACTTGCTGCTTGTCTATCCTCCCACTTTAGCGTTGACAACGTTAAAGTGAGGCTTGTAAGTCTTATGCAAGGGTTTCGATATGTCTTCGTACTTCCTCTACTTCATCATCCGAGTGTACCGAAATCGATGCATATACCTAAATAAGCCTTCTTCTTTTTAATTTAATTACATGGTACGCAACCCTTGTCGATACACTGGAGATTTCTACCATGTTGTCAGAGAGGGATTGTTGGTCTCCTTTCCTGAAATACATAAGATTCTAAGGGTCACGGTGTCCTCTCCCTCTTTTCAAACTTCACATCACCCCAGAATGTGCGATCCTATGTGCCCCAGCTTTTCTTCCAGTTGAGTCAGATGTTTTTCGAGCCATAACGTGCGTCCGTTAAACGTACCCAGAGTCAGTCGGTTTTGGCAGCATTCCATAGCCCGAGAATTTTTAGTTAGTTCCCTACCGTGACCATGTCCGCCGCCTTTGCCTGGAATAGCAGAGCTGCTGGGAACTGGGGGCCGTATTTTAATCGAGCTTGTCATAGGAAGTTTTTGCCTATAATTGCCAAGCTGGGCAGCGGGTTGGCGATAGCAGGGCACAGTTTCTTGCACCGGTGACGCTGCTGCCCGTCACTGGTCTGTAGAATTTAACTGCGCCATTCTGAATGCCATTGCAATGAACCCGCCATTTGTTGGTCATCAGAGCCTCGTCCGTTATTCGGCAGGATGTATCACTGGCAGGTGACGTTGACTTGAAGTACTGAGGTGATGCTTAGGTACTCCCTTACATCCTTCAAAATTCGAATCGAATTTTATATCAGTAAATAATTCGAAATTATTTATTAACGCGACACCAGGTGGTGGATAGGGCAACGCTCGCTGGTACTTCATGAGAAATAATGGAAGGCAAGACCAACAGGCACCCCTCGGTCATGTCGCTCGGACATATTCTGAAAACGAGTCGGCAGAGGACAGCTCCTTCAGGCAGAGTGTCGTGCAGAGAATGACGGTGGGAGAGCACAAGCCAACAGTGGCATCCTAAGCCCCAGTTAGAAGGAGGGGTTACCAGTAGGTAATCAAGACAAACCAAGGCAGTAGTCTTAGCCGTAAAAATCATAGGCAATCTGTCTTCTCCTAATTATGAAGTACCAAAATATTAAGAAATTGTCTATTACTAGGGCGTCCCCCGGAAGCAACCCCAACTTACAAGGCAAGAGGCGAGAAAATGCGATAAATAATAGGTTGTACCCCAAAGCGACGTGAAGCCCACGTGACCTGGACCCCACGTGCCAAAAGTTCGAGTAGCCGAGGAAGTGGAGTATGGAGTAGTCAGATGCTTAGAAGACGCATCAGCATTTGTAGTAACCAAGAGACGAAATGGAATGGGTCTAAATCACGCAATATCGGAAAGGCGATGTCATGGCGATATCATAGAATTGATCATTTCGTAAAATGGTTGGCCACATAATTAAAAACTTCTATTTCATGAAATTATCGGTTACATCATGAAATGGTTTGGCCAGATGAATGAAAAATGCCTTTGACGATATGAACAGCTAAATCACTAAATGCAAGACTACTTCATGATTATTGATTATTCTATAAGTCGTTAAAGTTTGTTGGCAATAAATTATTTTTATTCTTATTCTTATTCAAAATACGTCAAAACGGACTTTAATGCGTATGTCAGACAACTGCTCTGCAAGCGTAACCCTTTTAGACAACATGGCAATTCTTTATTTCAGAGAATCATTTAAAGTAAGACCTATACCAGATACGAGTAAGTTAGCAGAGACATGACTGCAATAGTACGGCCAATTTTTAAAAGGCCGGAGCATCACATGACAAGGAATGTGCTTAATTCTAAGACAGGATCGAAAACGCGGGAAGACCCCGACTAACATGGATGTCTGTAATTAAGAAAGATCTCGAAAATAATAACATAGACTCAATGACCACTCAGAAAAGTCACCTCTGGAGACTGTAGGTTAGGAGAGCTGACCCCAAATAAAATGGGATAAGGCCGAAAAAAATAGAAGAAGTAATAATTTCGAATAGATAATTTCGAATTTCAGCTCAAATTTGACAATTGACAGTGCATGAGATTATTGCTCAGTCGGTTAATAATTTCATCGGACATCCTACGCCTGCACTAACCCGGTCGTGGGTTTGTTAATACTATAAATATTCTGTGTTCTGCTTTCCATGATGGAAACGATCGTAACACCATAATGGTACGGCACTTTCTAGTGCATGTCCGCTGTACATACCGCTACCATATTCAAACAGAAGAATCTGTTCCCAAGCCTCTTTAGATGAGTTTCAGCATCATTCAGCCAGTGCCATTTTTAGCGCATCTTTGACCATAATTAACAACCGGAGAAATAGTGATCAAACAATATTCATAAAACCACCGAAAAAGAGCGTTCCGTCATCCATCCAGCTGTAACAACCCTTACAAATAATTATTGAGTATGTGACTATGTTTTA
This sequence comes from Alsophila aescularia, assembly GCA_946251855.1. Lineage (NCBI taxonomy): Eukaryota > Metazoa > Arthropoda > Insecta > Lepidoptera > Geometridae > Alsophila > Alsophila aescularia. The sequence continues at coordinate 2,428,163 of OX276374.1, read as the reverse complement.
CCTTGTGTATATGACAGTTCAACATAACTTCCGACAGTTTTATGACATACGAAATTCGCTGATTCGCCTTCGTAGAAGTAGTAATTAGTAGTACCAGTCAAGTATTTCTGTCCGTTTGCATTTATGTAGCCTGAAGGTTCACTTGAACCTGAAATTTTAAACAAAGTATTTAAAAATGTAATGGACTGAGTCGTGCCTCATTAATCGAATGGTTGGCCAAGTGGTTAGTAACTCTGGCTGCGAAGTCAACTAATAGTTGAGGGTTCTCCCTTAAGGTGCAATCATTTGTGAGATGAGCAGAAATGTTTGCTTCTAAGTCATAGATGTATAATATTCGTATCAATGTATATTTATCCCTTTTCTAGTACCTAAAGCATAGGGTATCCTAGTTTGGGGCTAGGTAAAAGGTGTGAATTGATCTGAATATTATTTATTTATTTTATTTACTACTATAGGACCCTCGTAAAAGAGCGTATTAACAAAGCGTACAACACTTAAATGAGACGAGTAGAGACTGACTTCCCTAAGGACCCAAAAACCTTCTGGCAATACGTGAAAAATCGAAAAAAATATCGACATGACTGTGATGAGTTTAAGTACTGTGGTGTGACTGAGAATGTTAGCACAAGAGGCAGCTGATATTTTAGATACTGTGGTGTGACTGAGAAAGTTAGCACAAGAGGCAGTTGATGCTTTAGGGGCTGTGGTGTGACTGAGAATGTTAGCACAAGAGGCAGTTGATGCTTTAAGTACTGTGGTGTGACTGAGAATGTTAGCACAAGAGGCAGTTGATGCTTTAGGTACTGTGGTGTGACTGAGAATGTTAGCACAAGAGGCAGTTGATGCTTTAGGTACTGTGGTGTGACTGAGAATGTTAGCACAAGAGGCAGTTGATGCTTTAGGTACTGTGGTGTGACTGAGAATGTTAGCACAAGAGGCAGCTGATATTTTAGATACTGTGGTGTGACTGAGAATGTTAACACAAGAGGCAGTTGATGCTTTAGGTACTGTGGTGTGACTGAGAATGTTAGCACAAGAGGCAGTTGATGCTTTAGGTACTGTGGTGTGACTGAGAATGTTAGCACAAGAGGCAGTTGATGCTTTAGGTACTGTGGTGTGACTGAGAATGTTAGCACAAGAGGCAGTTGATGCTTTAGGTACTGTGGTGTGACTGAGAATGTTAGCACAAGAGGCAGTTGATGCTTTAGGTACTGTGGTGTAACTGAGAATGTTAGCACAAGAGGCAGCTGATATTTTAGATACTGTGGTGTGACTAAGAATGTTAACACAAGAGGCAGTTGATGCTTTAGGTACTGTGGTGTGACTGAGAATGTTAGCACAAGAGGCAGTTGATGCTTTAGGTACTGTGGTGTGACTGAGAATGTTAGCACAAGAGGCAGTTGATGCTTTAGGTACTGTGGTGTGACTGAGAATGTTAGCACAAGAGGCAGTTGATGCTTTAGGTACTGCGGTGTGACTGAGAATGTTAGCACAAGAGGCAGTTGATGCTTTAGGTACTGCGGTGTGACTGAGAATGTTAGCACAAGAGGCAGTTGATGCTTTAGGTACTGTGGTGTGACTGAGAATGTTAGCACAAGAGGCAGTTGATGCTTTAGGTACTGTGGTGTGACTGAGAATGTTAGCACAAGAGGCAGTTGATGCTTTAGGTACCATGGCTACAAGAAGCAACGTCTTATAGCACAAATAAGGAAAAATCCAAAACCCGTAAATTTGTAGTTACATCATAAATAAAGTTTTTTTTTTTTAATCTTTTTGACTCGATTCCCGTGATGGGCGAACTATTAAAGTACATAGGTACCTCCAAGTTTGTACGGAACCCTCGGTGTGCGAGTCCGACTCGCACTTGGCCATTGTTTTTTATGTCAAGTCCATGAAAGGTCATGGAACTACATTTTTAACCACAATCGCAAAAAGAGAAGGGCGTTATAAGTTTAGGATGTGTACGTGTGTGTCTGTGGCATCGTAGCTTTCAAACAAATGAAACAATTTTGATGCGGTATTTTCTGTTTGAAAGCTGATGTGATCGAGATGGTTCTAAGCTATGATTTATGTCACATGTTTTTTTTAAATTTATGCTTGTGATCCGTGTATAGGTAAGTATACGTGGAATTTTAGTCTGTGTCTAGCTTTAATTGTAGTCTCACAATGAGTAAGTATGTCACATAACTAAGTATGTCACATAATGTAAAAATAATTCTCACTGATCACGTTGACTTCAATTTTGCATGATATTTCTGAATAATAACAATCAAAACGTGGTTCTCCAGGTCTACATATATGAGCATAAAATACACAGATGTAATGCCAGTTGCCCAACTGTATCGGTGTTATGTCCTCCTGAAATAAAAACGTATGATTCAAATTATAAAATAATGTACTAATAGTAGTTTATGAAATGGTTGCTTAATGAGGGGTATTAAAACACGGGAGTGAGTTTAAAAAATTAGCCGTAGGTTTTTAATAGTATCACTCGTTTTAATACCTAGTTATGTGCCGTTTCATACACCACTTTATCTACACTCATGCAAAAGGAACTTACTTTTAATGAAAAAAGAAATTATCGTAATATGTTCTTGATTTTGTTGGTAAAAGCTCGTTCGTCATGTTCTTTGCTGTTTCCGTTATATCAGATGGAGTCAAATTCTCCTCACTAACACTGCTGTCGGATATTTTTAATCAGGATAAAACTTTTGATCAACTAATCACATAACACTTAAATTTGTTAGGTACTAATTAAATGTAAAGTAAATTATGGCATCAAAATCCAGCCCACAGCGGATTCGCGCGCATACAGTCTAACACGCGCTGCCATAGATAATAAATGACGAAAACCCTCGTAGTACGGAGCCAAAGCGGTGCTCTTATGGAAAAATAGTACATTATGATACAAGTGTTATATTTTGGTCATTATACTCGAGGAGGTATTATAATGCAAATTGATACGCATTGAATGTTATAGAGATTGTTGCATCGAACGGAGAGTGACTGCTTGCTGCACCGAGTGTTAGTTTAGAGCCTGAGCTTTAGCGAGGGCTCTAAACTAACACGAGTGCAAACAAAGTGTGTGTGTGAGTGTGAGGGTGTGTGTGAGGGTGTGTGTGTGTGGATGTGTGTGTGTGTATCGTTAGAATTCTTACATCCCCCGAGTAACATAGGCTATATTTTTTTTTAAAACATTCAATTTGGCGGCAGTTCGACACCATTTTCAAATTCGAAAAAAAACTTCGAAATTTACTACATGGGTATCAAATTGAAGGCCTTGATAAAACATTCCAACAGTATATAATATATTGGCAAAAGCTCTTTTTTGGCAGAGCAGGCGTGGTTTTTTGTGTTTTAAGCTAGTTATTGATTTTATAATCCGGATTTTACGATATGAGTGTAGACAAACATTTGTTTTAACGGCCAAGAGCTTTAACTAGTGCTGTGGATATACAAGGAATGGAACAAAAGAAATATTTGCATGTCTGACGTCTCCAGGAGAAAACCACTGTATAGAATTTGGAAAAATATGCAAAGAAAATATGTGGAGATGGAGTATCAGTAAAAGTTGATAAAATAAATCTCAAGACGGAATATATTATGTGAGCCTAAAAACTGGGCTGTAAATATTGAGTTCTGTGAGTGGGTGTGGTTTCGGAGACCGCCCAATCACGCAAAAAACAAAATAATTCATGTTGATAGCCTATCAGAACGTAAGAGGGCTTCGAACAAAAACAGAGAACTTTTGTCAAAGTGTTACGATTTCTAGTGCAGATTTATTCACCATTACGGAAAAAGGATGCAACGAGTCCATTCACGACGCAGAATTAATTCCTCCTGGATACGCAATCATACGATGTGATCGAACGGATGGACTTAAACAGGGCGGCGCGTGTTTAGTGGCCGCACCGCGCTTTGAACTGCGTCGTATGCCAATACCGATGGAAGTAAACATTGACAATCACGTGTTTGAGCTGGTTTGTGGTTCTGTTTACTTGCATAATAGATTTTTATGTTTATTGTGTGTTGTCTATATTCCGCCGAACAGTGTTGAGAATTAATATATGCTAATGTTTAGAATTATTGAAGAATACTGTAAAAACTGTAATGACGTAATTGTAATGAGTGATTTTAATTTATATTCTTGCTCTGCTGATATATGTAATTATTTTGAATATTTGCAAGCCTATTGTGGATTCACTCAGAGTAACACCGTAGGTATTGTAATGATAGGCAATTAGATTTGGTGTTGAGTACGTTAGCGGAGTGCGGTAGTGTGAGTGTGTGCGCGGCGGAGGCGCCGCTCGTGAAGGTTGATCCGTATCACCCGCCGCTAGAGGTGTCGGTGTGTCTGCCTCGGCGGCGCCCGCTCCCTCGCGCTCCGGTGGGTGAGGATAAGCCTGAGGTCATCAATCTTGTTCCCCAGGTAGAAACTTTTATAAAGCAGATTTTTTATCACTATAAACATCGGTAGCGAACGTAGACTGTTCTCCGATACATGAACTTGATTTAGAGACGAGCTTAGTTTTTTTTTATGACAAACTAAATTCTATCATAGATAACTGTGTTCCAAAGAAAAAACAATGCATACCCCGAGTGGTACGCAGCTGATTTAATAAGGAACTTAAAGTTAAAGTCGTCTCTCCATAAGAAGTTTAAATTCAGTAGGTCGGAAATTGACTACAAAGCGTTTTCAGTTTGCAGGGCCAACGTAAAATTAAAATTTTATTCGCAGAGACGCAGCATAAGCTTAATGTTCAGAATCAACTGCAGAAGGACCCTAAGTCTTTTTGGAATTTTGCTAATTCCAAAAGAGGTAACAGAAGCCCTCACAAGTTATTGAAGGACGGGGAGATTATTAGTAATGAACAAGCTGCAAGGGAGTTTGCTATATATTTCCACTCAGTCTACAGAGTGAAGCCGTCTGATTTACACGTGGGCGTAGCGATAGCGGAAGCGAGTGGTGAGAACGGAGCGGCGCGAGTACACTTCGACAGGTTATAATCAGTGGACGTCCATCATGCTCTTCGACAACTCAAGCCGAAGAAATCCGCCGGTCCGGATGGCATACCGCCTTACATTTTAAAAGATTGTCGTATGGCGATAGCTAAACCGCTTCTGCACTTATATAATCTTTGTCTTATATCTGCAGAGTACCCGGATAGATGGAAGGTAACCAGGGTAGTACCAATGCCTAAGGGGAGATCGCGTACAAAGGTAGATGAGTATAGACCTACCGCAGTACTTTCTTCGCCGGCAAAAGTTTTTGAGTCGATAGTACAAAAGGTTATAGCAGTGCAGGTGAGTTCGTAGCTCTCGGACGCTCAGCACGGTTTCCGGCCGGCAAGAAGCACTACTACCAATATTCTAAGTCACATGGCTTATTTAGTGCCTACCGTGGATGATGGGGGTTAGGCGGATACTGCTTATTTTGACGCCCAAAAAGCTTTTGATTTAGTCGATAATGACGTATTGCTCAAAAAGTTAGCGGGATTTGAGTTTACCTAACATCTTTTGAAATTTTTCGCTAATTATATGACGAACAGGCAGCAATATGTAGTATACAAAGGAAGCAGATCACAGCTGTATTATAATAGGTCTGGAGTGAGCCAGGGCAGTAATTTGGGACCGTTGGAATTTATTTTAATGATAAATTATTTACCGAAGGTTGTTCAGAACGCCAATTGTCTATTATTTGCTGATGACCTTAAGTTATCGCTGGTGGTTAAAAATATGACAGACTGCGAGCGCTTACAAAGAGATATAGACAGAGTGGTGACCTGGAGCAAAGAAAATATGACAGACTGCGAGCGCTTACAAAGTGATATAGACAGAGTGGTGACCTGGAGCAAAGAAAATATGACAGACTGCGAGCGCTTACAAAGTGATATAGACAGAGTGGTGACCTGGAGCAAAGAAAATATGACAGACTGCGAGCGCTTACAAAGTGATATAGACAGAGTGGTGACCTGGAGCAAAGAAAATATGACAGACTGCGAGCGCTTACAAAGTGATATAGACAGAGTGGTGACCTGGAGCAAAGAAAATATGACAGACTGCGAGCGCTTACAAAGTGATATAGACAGAGTGGTGACCTGGAGCAAAGAAAATAATCTACAGTTTAACGCTAACAAGTGTATGACAATAACTTTCACTCGTTCTCATACGCCCGTAATGCATAGTTACAACATAGACGAGATTCCGATGCTTTAAGTAAATGAAGTGAAGGATTTGGGGTTGATTCTTGACACGGCGCTAATATTTCGGAATCACATTATTACAATCTGCAAAAAAGCCTATAGAAATTTGGGTTTTATGGCTAACAGTTTCACCAATATTAGTGCTATTTCCGCCTTATACAGCGCTCTGGTCAGGAGTCAATTAGAATTCAATGGAGTCATCTGGTCCCCTCATGAAACAAAGTACATTCGGATGGTGGAGAGGATACAAAATAAGTTCATTAGGTACTTATATTTGAAAAAATACGGAGTGCATCCTTTTTATCCTTTGATGTACCCTACTTTGTTTATTTTAGGCATGGTCGGATATAACGAACTGAAGGTTAGGAGAGAGCTTACTCTTGTTTCTTATATATTTAAGGTACTGAGAGGTAGGGTCCACAATGCGGATATTCTAGAGTACATATGCTTGTGTGTCCCAGACAGATAGATATGTTTGGCGGCGACGGATGCCAAAGATGGTGGCAGTGCCACGCGCGCGGACCAACCTCCTACGGGAGGCGCATTTTACGCGTGCACTTGCATACTCAATGTAATTGCGGTTGAAGTAGACCTATTTGGTTGTACTCTGAGTGAATTTACAAAGATAACTTTAAGAATTCTATGTTATGCCTAAATCATAGGTTATTGAAAAACAATTAGAGAGCTGTAAAGACTAACAACATTATAAAACTTATCCTAAATCTTACTACGATTATTTGAATATATATGAGCTACAATATAAACGACGGTGCTACCTACATGTTACTTTATTTCACAAATATTTCCTGCAGCGGAAATAAAACTGACCCTGGAGCCGGCCTACTGAACTACTGCACCATGGAGGCTGTTTAAGTACTCACGGAGATAGAACCGACCCTATAGCCACCCTACTGACCTACTGCACCATGGAGGCTGTTTAAGTACTCACGGAGATAGAACCGACCCTATAGCCACCCTACTGAACTACTGCACCATTGAGGCTGTTTAAGTACTCACGGAGATAGAACCGACCCTATAGCCACCCTACTGAACTACTGCACCATGGAGGCTGTTTAAGTACTCACGGAGATAGAACCGACCCTATAGCCACCCTACTGAACTACTGCACCATGGAGGCTGTTTAAGTACTCACGGAGATAGAACCGACCCTATAGCCACCCTACTGAACTACTGCACCATTGAGGCTGTTTAAGTACTCACGGAGATAGAACCGACCCTATAGCCACCCTACTGAACTACTGCACCATTGAGGCTATTTAAGTACTCACGGAGATAGAACCGACCCTATAGCCACCCTACTGAACTACTGCACCATGGAGGCTGTTTAAGTACTCACGGAGATAGAACCGACCCTATAGCCACCCTACTGAACTACTGCACCATTGAGGCTGTTTAAGTACTCACGGAGATAGAACCGACCCTATAGCCACCCTACTGAACTACTGCACCATTGAGGCTGTTTAAGTACTCACGGAGATAGAACCGACCCTAAAGCCGGCCTACTGAACTACTGCACCATGGAGGCTGTTTAAGTACTCACAGAAATAGAGCCGGCCTACTGAACTACTACACCACGGAGGCTGTTTAAGTACTCACAGAAATAGAACCGACCCTATAGCCACCCTACTGAACTACTGCACCATGGAGGCTGTTTAAGTACTCACAGAAATAGAACCGACCCTAGAGCCGGCCTACTGAACTACTGCACCATGGAGGCTGTTTAAGTACTCACAGAAATAGAGCCGGCCTACTGAACTACTACACCACGGAGGTTGTTTAAGTACTCACAGAAATAGAGCCGGCCTACTGAACTACTGCACCACGGAGGCTGTTTAAGTACTCACAGAAATAGAGCCGGCCTACTGAACTACTACACCACGGAGGCTGTTTAAGTACTCACAGAAATAGAACCGACCCTAGAGCCGGCCTACTGTACTACTGCACCACGGAGGCTGTTTAAGTACTTACAGAAATAGAACCGACCCTAAAGCCGGCCTACTGAACTACTGCACCACGGAGGCTGTTTAAGTACTCACAGAAATAGAGCCGGCCTACTGAACTACTACACCACGGAGGCTGTTTAAGTACTCACAGAAATAGAACCGACCCTATAGCCACCCTACTGAACTACTGCACCATGGAGGCTGTTTAAGTACTCACAGAAATAGAACCGACCCTAGAGCCGGCCTACTGAACTACTGCACCATGGAGGCTGTTTAAGTACTCACAGAAATAGAACCGACCCTAGAGCCGGCCTATTGAACTTCTGCACCACGGAGGCTGTTTAAGTACTCACAGAAATAGAACCGACCCTAGAGCCGGCCTACTGAACTACTGCACCATGGAGGCTGTTTAAGTACTCACAGAAATAGAACTGACCCTAGAGCCGGCCTATTGAACTTCTGCACCACGGAGGCTGTTTAAGTACTCACAGAAATAGAACCGACCCTAGAGCCGGCCTACTGAACTACTGCACCATGGAGAGGCTGTTTAAGTACTCACAGAAATAGAACCGACCCTAGAGCCGGCCTACTGAACTACTGCACCACGGAGGCTGTTTAAGTACTCACAGAAATAGAGCCGGCCTAGTGAACTACTACACCACGGAGGCTGTTTAAGTACTCACAGAAATAGAACCGACCCTAGAGCCGGCCTACTGAACTACTGCACCACGGAGGCTGTTTAAGTACTCACAGAAATAGAGCCGGTCTACTGAACTACTACACCACGGAGGCTGTTTAAGTACTCACAGAAATAGAACCGACCCTAGAGCCGGCCTACTGTACTACTGCACCACGGAGGCTGTTTAAGTACTTACAGAAATAGAACCGACCCTAAAGCCGGCCTACTGAACTACTGCACCACGGAGGCTGTTTAAGTACTCACAGAAATAGAGCCGGCCTACTGAACTACTACACCACGGAGGCTGTTTAAGTACTCACAGAAATAGAACCGACCCTAGAGCCGGCCTACTGTACTACTGCACCACGGAGGCTGTTTAAGTACTTACAGAAATAGAACCGACCCTAAAGCCGGCCTACTGAACTACTGCACCACGGAGGCTGTTTAAGTACTTACAGAAATAGAACCGACCCTAAAGCCGGCTTACTGAACTACTGCACCACGGAGGCTGTTTAAGTACTTACAGAAATAGAACCGACCCTAAAGCCGGCCTACTGAACTACTGCACCACGGAGGCTGTTTAAGTACTCACAGAAATAGAGCCGGCCTACTGAACTACTACACCACGGAGGCTGTTTAAGTACTCACAGAAATAGAACCGACCCTAGAGCCGGCCTACTGAACTACTGCACCACGGAGGCTGTTTAAGTACTCACAGAAATAGAGCCGGCCTACTGAACTACTACACCACGGAGGCTGTTTAAGTACTCACAGAAATAGAACCGACCCTAGAGCCGGCCTACTGTACTACTGCACCACGGAGGCTGTTTAAGTACTTACAGAAATAGAACCGACCCTACAGCCGGCCTATTGAACTTCTGCACCACGGAGGCTGTTTAAGTACTTACAGAAATAGAACCGACCCTAAAGCCGGCCTACTGAACTACTGCACCACGGAGGCTGTTTAAGTACTTACAGAAATAGAACCGACCCTAAAGCCGGCCTACTGAACTACTGCACCACGGAGGCTGTTTAAGTACTTACAGAAATAGCACCGACCCTAAAGCCGGCCTACTGAACTATTGCACCACGGAGGCTGTTTAAGTACTCACAGAAATAGAGCCGGCCTACTGAACTACTACACCACGGAGGCTGTTTAAGTACTCACAGAAATAGAACCGACCCTAGAGCCGGCCTACTGAACTACTGCACCACGGAGGCTGTTTAAGTACTCACAGAAATAGAGCCGGCCTACTGAACTACTACACCACGGAGGCTGTTTAAGTACTCACAGAAATAGAACCGACCCTAGAGCCGGCCTACTGTACTACTGCACCACGGAGGCTGTTTAAGTACTTACAGAAATAGAACCGACCCTAAAGCCGGCCTACTGAACTACTGCACCACAGAGGCTGTTTAAGTACTTACAGAAATAGAACCGACCCTAAAGCCGGCCTACTGAACTACTGCACCACGGAGGCTGTTTAAGTACTTACAGAAATAGAACCGACCCTAAAGCCGGCCTACTGAACTACTGCACCACGGAGGCTGTTTAAGTACTTACAGAAATAGAACCGACCCTAAAGCCGGCCTACTGAACTACTGCACCACGGAGGCTGTTTAAGTACTCACAGAAATAGAGCCGGCCTACTGAACTACTACACCACGGAGGCTGTTTAAGTACTCACAGAAATAGAACCGACCCTAGAGCCGGCCTACTGTACTACTGCACCACGGAGGCTGTTTAAGTACTTACAGAAATAGAACCGACCCTAAAGCCGGCCTATTGAACTTCTGCACCACGGAGGCTGTTTAAGTACTTACAGAAATAGAACCGACCCTAGAGCCGGCCTACTGAACTACTGCACCACGGAGGCTGTTTAAGTACTTACAGAAATAGAACCGACCCTAGAGCCGGCCTACTGAACTACTGCACCACGGAGGCTGTTTAAGTACTCACAGAAATAGAGCCGGCCTACTGAACTACTACACCACGGAGGCTGTTTAAGTACTCACAGAAATAGAACCGACCCTAGAGCCGGCCTACTGTACTACTGCACCACGGAGGCTGTTTAAGTACTTACAGAAATAGAACCGACCCTAAAGCCGGCCTACTGAACTACTGCACCACGGAGGCTGTTTAAGTACTTACAGAAATAGAACCGACCCTAAAGCCGGCCTACTGAACTACTGCACCACGGAGGCTGTTTAAGTACTTACAGAAATAGAACCAACCCTAGAGCCGGCCTACTGAACTACTGCACCATGGAGGCTGTTTAAGTACTCACAGAAATAGAGCCGGCCTACTGTACTACTGCACCACGGAGGCTGTTTAAGTACTTACAGAAATAGAACCGACCCTAAAGCCGGCCTACTGAACTACTGCACCACGGAGGCTGTTTAAGTACTTACAGAAATAGAACCGACCCTAAAGCCGGCCTACTGAACTACTGCACCACGGAGGCTGTTTAAGTACTTACAGAAATAGAACCAACCCTAGAGCCGGCCTACTGAACTACTGCACCATGGAGGCTGTTTAAGTACTCACAGAAATAGAGCCGGCCTACTGAACTACTACACCACGGAGGCTGTTTAAGTACTCACAGACTGGTAGAAAAGTTTTGGTTCGCCGCGTCCTTCGTATTCAGCCACAAGAATAGTGGGTTCATTATGTTTGTAACACCTGAAAACATTTTAGGAATATCAAAAAACTATTTTGAAATATATACATTTTATATTCAATTAATCGCCTCCATCCAACACTCCAAGATTGCCTGGAAGGGATGCTATTTAGCAATAACCAACTGTGCCTTTTACTTTTAAGTTTATTTTACCCACTTTTATCACTTTCAAACTGTAAAAGTGGGCTTTGGGACTATTTGAACCCGATATTCAACAACTCCAATTTCACAAAGTCATGAAGATCGAATCATCACAACACAACGGTTTGAATTATCGCCCAACAAACATCATACAAATGCTGACTCGACCCAGTTGACTTGGAGACCTCGCATCTCTCGGTCAATAAACGACAAATGCAAGAGACATGTACGGCTTCATACGAGGCAGCCTGCACCAGTTTTCATGAAAACGCGCTGGCCCATGAGATACCTAGGTACCAGTAATGTATCATTCACCAAGTTAGGTGGCAGGACTCTTGCCCTGTTTTATCATGTCTTGGAAACTTGTCTGAGTTAGACGATGTGGATTGGCGCTTAGGTACTATCAATCAGCCTTCACGGCTACTCGATTAGTATTAAAGCGATCCTTACCATGATCTATAGATATTGTAGTTGGATATCACATTCATGCGAAATGGCCTGTTGAGTACCAGGTTAGTGGCAGCACTCGCTCCACACTGTAAACTATTTGTATATGCTTCATGCCAAACAGTTATTAATATTTCTGAAATTAAATAAATAAATAATTAACGTGGAACAGGCTAAAATCGGATCGCTCATGAAAATTTGGCAAGTGATGGTTTTAGTTACAACTTAGCTAGGTACTGATCTATACTGGTTGCAGAAATGATCAACATTCTTTGTTGACGACTAGTCGGCCGAGTGACTAGTAACCCTGACGGCTAAGTCAACGGTCGCTGGTTCGAATCCCACAAGGTGTGATATGTAGATGTTATATTTGTGTGATGAGTGCACAAACTTGTCTCGGAAATGAGTGTCACTTGTCCACAATGTCTTATGTGCGTGCAAAGAGACAATAAGCTACGTTTCAGCTTGGGAAAAAATATTTCGTATGTCCCGCGGATCTCCGGCTGTTCTCCTCTACAGGTCGCATTTCTCAACCGATTCTCGTGAAATTTTGTGAGCAGATTCGCTAATTATGATTATTTTTGTCGATACGGTTTTTCGTTTTTTTTAATATGGTTTACATATGTGGGTCAAACATAAAAAAAACATATTTCAGCCATCTAGAAAAATATTCAAAAATGTCACAAAACTTTTGACCATATCCATGAAAAAAAATACTGGCGTTATAGTTATAAACACTATAATTTATGGATGTTTCTAAGGCACGATTATAGTTTGAAGGTTTTTTAGTGCATAAAGAAATCAAGGAAAAAACTAGTAAAATAATAAATACAAACCAGGCACTGAACCTGCACGGCTCGCACAGAAGGTGGAACAAAGAAGTAGGACAAAGAGCTTCATTTCCATTTCACTTCACTAAACTTTATACAAATGAAATTAGTCTCGCTGGTGATAAGTTATGCAGTAGCATTAGTCAGAACACAATGTACTAATTATTATTATGGTAGCTTCCTTATCCAGTGAATTTATTGTAGGGTGACAAGGACAACACTTAATATCAGACAACGCTAGAGCAAATAATAAATATTAGTATGGCTAGGCTAGAGCCCGCGCCACATAAGACTCGGGGCGTTCCCAAGGACGCGACGCAGCGCTAGTTTGTGTGCGAAAGCGAGGCTACGAAAACAGAGTACTATTAGTTCGTCGTTGAAGAGCAAAAAGTCAGGATGGGTTGTTCACATCTAGAGCTCGAAGCGTTCTGAGAACCTCCTTCTGGCGAATGCGAATTTTGGGCATAAAAACCTCGCAATGAGGAAGGCAAGAAGGTATCTTGCCGGTTGCGTCTAGGTGCGAAACTTCTGCAAAAAGAGAAGCAATTAAATTTGCTTTGTCTCCAGCAGTGTGAGCCAGTGATCCATCAGGTTTCAGTAATGGTGGCAGTGAGGGGCAGCACATGTTCTCTTGGGACCAAAAAGCTTTGCTACCCGCGGGGTATGAAGCCAGTTTGGCCCCAATTCGACTTACGTGATCAAAATGAGCCTTCCTAAGTATCTTCTTGCAGGTCTAAGCAGCAACGTTGAATTTGCTTTTCTTGTCCCGAATATCAGAGGATTTGCGCTTTCGAGCATCAGCCCAGTCTAGATATGCCGCACGCTTTAGAGCCACAGCACGACCACAGCTGGATCCAAACCAAGGCTGAGCTTTGCTGAAAAGAGTTTTGTCACTGAATGGAATGAAATATTCCATTCCCTGACATATTACCTCTGTAACAGCAGACGCGCAAGTCAACGGGTCCTGGGAGGTGAAACATGCTTGACGCCAAGGGTACGATGCAAGGAATTACCGCATCAATGTTATATTGCACTTCATTAATTGATATAATATTAATTATCTCACTTTAATATTTTCACCTCCAAGACTCGGAGACTTTAACAGTGTGTTAAACACTTAATTTTATCGACGAAAACAATGAAAATTTGCATCCCCGCACCTCTATTAAGGGCCACTATTTAATTTTTTTAAGTGTAAAAAGTATTTGTGGTTCTTTAAATGACCGAGCGAGCGCGAAGCGCGAAGCGCGAGCTTAGGACTATTATTTATTCTGTGGCTAAGCGTCTCTGTCACAGAATAAATAATAGTAAAAGACCATAATGCATTTTAAAGTTCCATCCTATATTCTTCCTTATAACTTTTTTTTTTTTAGTAAGTATATGTGCTGTTGGCCTATATTCTTCTAGAATATTAAAAACCAATGCAGAAGTATACTTGTAAAGCATAGCAGCAACGCGGTTGATGCTTTTTGACAGACTTGTTATTATATCGTTTCCATGGCAGCCGTCCCTTACAGCGAGTAATCAATTTTCCGAGATAAAAAGTATCATATGTTGGTATCTGTATTTTACAGTGGCTATTTTCAAAATTTCATCAACGTCGTTTTGGCGTTAAAACTCCCCAAACAAACGAAAAAACAAACAAACAACGTTTCACTTTCATATATTGGTGAAACTAAAAATTTTTACACTTGGGAAGTTTAAATAACTGCCATTAATAGGGATTGGGATGGAACCCCCTATTTTATTTTTTTCATCGGTAAAATTAAGTGTTTAACCAACTTAAGTCTCCGATTCTTGTGTCCAGACATATTGTATACGAACTCGAAATTCTATTACTACTCAATTCTCATGAAGATCGGATCAACGCTTTAACAATTACTAAGTTAGTTGCGCCCTGCGGCTTTGCCCGCGTGCAGACTTTGCCACCCCACCCCCGTGCATCCCTCTAAGGATGGAATTAAAAAAAACGTTATGCACCTCTAGGATACTCAAGGAATATTTTCTCCAAACTTGAAATGTTTGGTTAAGGCAGTGCGTTGCCTGTCAGTCAGTATGACACGGTGCTATTATATTACCGGTGTGAACTTGGCAGCCAAAATGTAGCAGCCTAAAATCCGACTAAATTAAGAAGGTTTTTTTTTATAACAGTGGTTCACTCTTATTTGTTAATTAATTATTATTGTTTAATAATAATAATAATATAAAAAACTTTTGATTAATAAGTTAACGCAAATTTTTATAAAAATATATCCCGAGGAACATGAACAAAATATATTCTTGAGATTTTTAAGGGAACACGCGTCTAGTTAGAGCTCTTATCCCCTGAAAAATGAAAGTTTGAATTACCAATTTTATTCTCTCATAATGTAGCTTCAAAACGAATATACCGACAATGTGGCTAAATGACAGCTTGTCACGAGGCGGTCCCAGGGTTTGGGTTGCTCCCACTAGCCCAGGACCCAAACCTCAGTGACACAGAAATACAGGAGGAGATGATCACAGACTTTTTGTCGACTTTTTTCGACGATACGGATTAAAACCACTTACGTAGGTATTGTAGGTATTCTCATATATATTTAAAAGACTCATATATATTTGTAATAAACTTATGTAGATATTTTATAACATATTATTTTGTAAAATTGCAGTTCTGCTAAAAATCAATATCCGAAAGACAATTTAAGAATGACCGGTTATTTGAATATAGAATGAATAAATGAACTATCAAAATGAAAAGAAATGGATTATGAAAGAATTAAGATATCAAAAGAGTATTATTATGAAAGAGGTTTGGACCTCGTCACAAGCTTAACCCTAAATTCTATACTTGAATTCAGGATGAAAACTGAACCATGTATGAATTTTTTAGGCTGCTGATATATTTCGACCTGAAGAGCCCTGATATTGCTTAAAATCTGGAAAATATATCTTAAAAGATATACAGGCTACTACGGAAACACAATTGCAAAATGGCTTTTCAACTATTTAACCCTAGAATAGTTAATATAAATTGATGTTGAGTTTAAATTTCACTACTCATGTTCAACGGTGTGTCTCGAGCTTTAAGACCCAGAAATCAAGTATTAAACTCATTCAAATATAACAAATGATGCACACACTTTTATAAAAATGCTTACAGAAGCTGGCTAAACACCAACCTGAGCATATAAGTACATGAACCAAAAAAAACTAGATATTTTTCAGGGAACAAACCTCTAGTAAGACCTCTCATCCCCTGAAATCTGTAAGTTTTGATATATCACACTACTGTCTAATAAAGTAGCTTCAAAACGTGCATAAAGAGAATGTGGCTAAATGACAGCTTAACCCTAAATTCTTTACTTGAATTTTGGATGAACACTGAACCGTGTCTGAAATTTTTAGGCTGCTGATATATTTCGACTTGAAATACGCTAATATTGTTTAAAATCTGCACAATTGTATCTGAAACGATATACAGGCTACCTTTTAATGACTACTACAAAGTGGTTTTTTGACTATTTAACCCTGGAATAGTCAATCAAAATTGATACTGAGTTTTGATTTCACTACTCATGTTCCACGGTGTGTTTCGACCTTTGAGACCCTGAAATCAACTATTAATCTCATTCAAATATAACAAATGGTGCAAAAGCTTCTATAAAAATGCTAACAGATGGTGGCTAAACGCCAACCTGACAATAAAACATCCCAAAGTACATGAACCAAAAAAAAAACTAGATATTTTTCAGGAAACAAACCTCTAGTAAGACCTCTCATCCCCTGAAATCTGTAAGTTTTAATATATCACACTATTGTCTAATAAAGTACCTTCAAAACGAGTATAAAGAGAATGTGGCTAAATGACAGCTTAACCCTAAATTCTTTACTTGAATTTTGGATGAACACTGAACCATGACTGAAATTTTTAGGCTGCTGATATATTTCGACTTGAAATACGCAAATATTGTTTAAAATCTGCACAATTGTATCTTAAACGATATACAGGCTACCTTTTAATCACTACTACAAAGTGTTTTTTTGACTATTTAACCCTGGAATAGTCAATCAAAATTGATACTGAGTTTTGATTTCACTACTCATGTTCCACGGTGTGTTTCGACCTTTGAGACCCTGAAATCAACTATTCATCTCATTCAAATATAACAAATGGTGCACAAGCTTCTATAAAAATGCTAACAGATGGTGGCTAAATACCAACCTGACCATAAAACATCCCAAAGTACATGAACCAAAAAAAACCTAGATATTTTTCAGGAAACAAACCTCTAGTAAGACATCTCATCCCCTGAAATCTGTAAGTTTTGATATATCACACTTTTGTTTTGCCTCTATATTTATAAAAAATTGCGTTAACTTATTAATCAAAAGTTTTTTATATTATTATTATTATTAAACAATAATCATTAATTAACAAATAATAGTGAACCACTATTATAAAAAAAAAACCTTCTTAATTTAGTCGGATTTTAGGCTGCTACATTTTGGCTGCCAAGTTCACACCGGTTATTATATTGGTATAGATTATCGGCGAACTTTGGCAGAAACGCCGAAACGCCCAAGTTAATTGAATTGTAAGTGTTTAATACATTGTAATGGCTATATAAATAGAGTTTAAAAAAAAACCTTGTGTTATGTATAAAGATTATCCTCGCATATTCCGAAGCGTGGTGCGCGTGTGCAGTTAACGCAATAGGAAGAATCCTCAGGCGCGAACAGGAAAACTAATTTAAAATTAATTTTACCTAGATTTGGTATTTATGCGACTCATTTCAAAATAATTAAGTACATAATGTGATAATTTATATCTAAACTCAAATATTCTTCTCATTTACATCGCTTAACGACAACCATTACAAAAATAATGTTCACGAACCGCAGACGGAGGATAGGCAAAACGACCAAAATATGTTTTACTAATAAAAATAATAAACTTTATACTTGCGAGCGTGATTCATTATTTACAGATATATAACGACTGACTCAAGGGTTATTTCGTCGATTGTGTTCGCGTCGCACCCTCGCTGCACAAACTTTTTAGGATGGACATCTTTAACGTCTGTTGTTCGATGAAATAACTCGTGATGTAGTGAGAGACAGTCGTAATATATAAAATATTACATTATAATATTTATTTATATTAAAATCTATTAAGACAACTTCAAATAGCCAAATAAAAGTACTTAATTAAGTAAAATAATGAGGCATTTTTTTATATAATTATTTTTATTTAATAAGATACCTATATATTTTCGAACTTAGACTTCACTTATGGCTAACATAATCTAAAGCTGAACTAAACTAAAACAACCAATCTGTAACTTAGGTTTGATAATCCGTACCTTCTTAAATTATAAAAGCGAAAGTAACATTGTCACTGTCTGTTTGTTACCTTTTCACGGCTGAACATATAGATAGTTTTACCGCGATAAACTAATCGCGCGGATGAAGTCGCGGGCAAACACTAGTCTTGAAATAAATGTAATGATCCGCAGCGCGGAGAGGTGAATCTTACTGTACCCACTGACATCTATTATGTGGTGCAGCCATACTCTGCCTTTCGGTTGCCATCGCCCTCGTTGCCCGACATCGCACAGCATCCTTAGTAACACGTGTCGTGGGATACTTGGCCCCCTACTTGTCTGGCTCTCCCAAATAAATAATATTTTGCACCCCCTCTAGTATTATCTTGTTGTATCTAGATAGTTGAAAATTAGAGGTTTCATTCTCAGCTACTTATTTGCTTCCGTTTTATTTGGCAATTAAGACCAGGCTGCACTTTTTAAGGGATTTTTCCATAAATATGCTGGTCAACCACAAACCTGATAAATGTGAAACTTAACATATATGTTTTTAAGATCTTTATCTCTCTATGATTATGACAAAAACGTGATTAACAGAATTTCATTCGATACATTTTCTTATCCAAAATTAGTAATATTTTCTTTATTTTTCCTTAATGGCTTAAGTTTTATCTCTAAAATAAATCTCACAGCAAGAAAATATAGCTTATTATCTACTGTTTAGACAAAAGTTACCTAACTAAATTATTAGCCTGCCAATAAAATAATTAACTTTTGAGACATACGTCATTTAGTTGTATGTTCAAGCAGCGCTCGCGATATTCAACCTTGTTACGGAGGCACTTCAGTGGTTATTACGAGTAGCGGGTGGCAGAGTGTAGGGGAAGTGACAGGGGAGTGGGGAGTGGGAAAATGTAACCTTGGAGCCTAGCCTTAAGTGACCGTTTTGCATAGATACGTTAGCCCAATTCTAAATCTGAAACATGCTAGAGTAGATTACGTTATATATATCGCATGCGTGGTACCGAAGAGAGAAAGTAACTAATTAACTAGGATGCGCAGTGACACAAAATTTGTGTTGGCCTCTTATAATAAAAGTCGCCACTTCAATCTTCCTGTGACACCTGTAGGTCAGTAACTACAATTTCAAATAATTGTACTATGTATGCATGTCTATAGGCAAGTCCAGTACTGGACAGATTCACCATGTCAGACGCCCTCGGGCAGCCAGTCACACTCTGACACCAGAGGCAAGCACTACCTCATACCTATGACAAGCAAGCATTGGTGCGTTACGGACACCACGACAGACCACGACGTTGGTTCAGACCACGGGCGAGGGTAAAATGTTCACATTGACAAGCAAGCATTGGTGCGTTACGGAGACCACGACAGACCACGACGTTGGTTCTATAAATAAATTGATCAACCCGGTTTCATAAATAGGTAGCTACTAATACTTGTTCACTACATTAACTTCACAGTACGCCGGCTCAACGCCATTTTGTACACTCTCAGTCCCATTTTGAATAACCCTGGACACATTTTCATATTCAGATTTCAGCTCTTGAATATTGGCGCAGTTTTGCTGTTTCTTGGGAAGTATCTGGACATAATTGGCGCTCCTCGGATTGATCACGACTCGGTCCCCTGTAGGACTATTAGGGGCCACTTCTGCGTAAACAATTTGACTCCCTGCCTGTTTAATCACATCGGGATTCTGGTACCGGCTGTTATTCTCAACTTGTGCATACGTTGGTTCTTCAGCCTTGGGCGCAGATTGACGGCCGGAAACAGCCTCGACTTTTGTAGAATCCAGCGACTGCGCGTATGTGGGCTCCTTACAACGGAAGCTTTTAGCGATAGGCTGCGAGTACAAGTTGTGGATACTGTCGGGAGTGGCGTATGTTGGGCCGTCGTCGGTCCACTGCGGAGGCATCGGCATCGGTCCTTCGTTGTGTGAGGGCAGATTCTTGTAGTCTATATTTGGGTCGGACTGAAAACAAAATAAATGCTTTTATTAGTAGACTAGACCCTACGACTTTGACCACTTATACAGTTTTCCGGGATAAAAAAGTATCCTATGTCCTATGTTGGATCTATGATATACAGCATATACATTAATTTTTTTATTGAATTTAACCAAGCTGATATTGCGTGAAACCGTCCAAACAAACAAACAAACAACGTTTCACTTTTATTTTATGAGAGAGAATGGGGCCACTGCCACGTCTAAGTATTAATTACCTCAAACCATCATTATCATCATTATCATCGTCAGCCGGAACACGTCCTCAGCTGAACACAGGCCTCTCCATAGAACACCACAACGAGTGGTTGCGCGCTGCTTGCATCCAGTGCCCCCGCGACTCGGCAGATCGTCGGCCACCTCGTGGGGAACGGCAGGCTCGATATAGATAGCGACTCATTTACAACTGAAGTCGGTCGCTAAGTCCTGACGATTCGATATTTGCCAGTCTCTACAGTACAGATACTGATGAAAATCTTTATCTTTCTCAGTTACTGTCAGAAAATTTGTGACCGATTTCGGTTCGGTCAAGTCTCGACATAGCGGCTACCTTACAATTGAAATCGGTCTCAAATACTCACGATCCGTTATTTGCTAGTCTCTACGGTACGATACCTACTGATGACAAGCGTTAGCTTTCACAGTTACTGTCAGAAGCTGTGCGATCGATTTCGTAAAGCATTCGCAAATCATTCGCATTCATTTTGTAAAGCAATCGCAATCTACGTCAAGACTGCAGGTCTAGCTTTTATTCTGGTCAGAAGACACGCTCGCCGTTATGTTAGGGAAACAACAACGTTTCGTCGCTTCTTGTTATTAAAAAGTTCCCTAAGCAATCTGGAATGAAATGGTACATACATGTTGAGCCAGCCGTTTCCGCGTCCTAAGGTACATTGCGGTCCAAAGGATGACTCCAGCTAATATAACGATCACTGCGCACAAGACCACCGCTATCACTATGGCATTATCTGTAATAATATTTAAGTTTATAAACTGACATGGTCAATGAATTTTAATTACTAAATCAAATTAATAATATTAATAGTAAAGACGGGTTATTACTGTCGCGGGCCTGGAAATCGGATACGTAGTGGTACGATTATGTAGAAATAAGAGCAGAGAAGTAGGTTACAAGCAGATACTGTGAGTTTCGTTTGTCGAGATATAATATGAATCATATTGTGAACAGTTACATGGTTAATAACAAAAAAAAGTTAAAATGCGCGTCGTCTCACTCACCGAGGGTTTCGTACAAACTTAGTTATGTAAATAGTTCGTCCATCATGGGAATTATAAAAAAAAACGATAATAATATGTACAAATTTAGGGTTTTCGATTTTTTCCTTTACTTGTGAGTGGAATATGCGCCGTTTAGTAATAAGGCTAGGCTGTTAATTGAACGGCTAATTAAACTAGTTGGCTGCAACAGTTACATTGTCCTAGATGCCATATCCAGGCTTTGAAGGCCAGTGCTTTACGATAGACTGACAGGATATGAAGCTCTTTACTTATAGGTATCAAAGATACCAGTTACAATTTAAAATAAGTATATTTCCCAAAACAAGAACTATGAAACAAAGCGATGGTAGCCTAACGGTTCTATGGTGCAACTTAGAATCCAACAATACCGGGTTCAATCCTAGGCTACCAATGACATTTCTAAGTTATGTGCGGTTTTCCATCACTCCGTGCTTCGGAGGGCACGTTAAGCTGTCGGTTCCGGCTGCTATTGATTAATAGCGTTAAGCCGTGTCAGAGGCCCTCGGGCGGCTTGACAAACTCTGGCATCTAACAAGTCTGTCAAGTAAGTGAGTATGCAGTTGTCTATGTTCAAAAAACACCACGATCGTTGTTGCCAAAGATTTAAAGATACTGGCTAATTTGTTGCTAAAGATACTGCTTATTTTTTTGGAAGTTACGACGTATATGAAAATGCTAAAAAAAAAGAAAAATGCCGCGGTGTGAGCTCTACCTGTGCGAAGCCGGAGCGATTCACTAGTTTAATAATAATAATAATAATAATAATAATTTTTATTGACATAATAATTATACAGATACTAGTACTATTTGTATACTAGTTTTCTCGCCCAGAACTTCATCCGCGCGGACTAACTGTTTATCGCGAAAAAAAGCATCCTATTTTCTTCTAGGATATTAAAAACCAATGCAAAAGTTGGTTTCGTTTCCACGGCAACCACAGACCATTCTGTAATGGCAAACGTTCCTTACAGTGAGTAATCAACATTTTCCAGTTTTCCCGTGGAAAGTTACAATTTTCCGGGATAAATGTATCCTATGTTTTATTCCAGGGTAAAAGCTATCTCCATTCTAAATTTCATCAAAATCCGTCCAGCCGTTATCGCGTGAAAGCTCCCCAAATAAACAATCAAACAGACGTTTCACTTTTATATATTGGTATGGATTATCCTAATCAAATTGTAGCATGTTAAATCATGGCTCCAAGGGAGTATTATTGAAAAATCAATAAAACCTGTTGGGAATAGCGCCATCTGGCGAGGATCAGCGTCTTCTCACCAAGATAGCATTTTCGTACCGACGTTTGTAAGACCTGTGGGTAGAAGCGCCATCTAGCAGCCTACAAGGTGCGTTTTCTCATCGAGAACAAAACCCAATCCAACCAATGTAAGCGACGCCTACCGGGAGTTCGCTGCGTGTCTCAGTCAGCCCGTCGAAGAATTGATCGATAGAAGCGTTGTTCGTGGCAAGAAGCGGAACTTTTGGCAGAAATGTGCATTGATTACGAATAGACGGAGTGATAAATGGTGAAATCTGCCTTCGCAAGTGGAAAGGCAAAGTTTTCATATGGTTATTATCTCACTTCTCAAAATAGTTGAAATGTGAATCCACACAGGCGACAGCTAGTGACGAGGGAGCACTAGGAAGCTAGGTAAAGGCGATGCTGAGACCCCTGATGGCTAGTAGAGCTAACGTTTAAGGATACCCTTATAATAAACATTTCAGGATTATTTTCCGGCCCAGGACAGCTTCCAATTAAGTGAAAGCTAATTAGAAAATTCGGCATAAGCCATATCGTTGTGTTTGCATACAAATCAGAAATTCAGGGGCAGCGAATCATATGTCGGAAATAACTGTAGTTCCAGATGACGTCGCTGCCACCGCCCAAATCGCTTGCGCCGGCAACACCATGGAGCATTTGATGGCTTGAGATGAATGTGAAGAAATTTCTAGTTGCTTTGTTTTTTCTACATGGAGTTGTGATCAGAAGGTAGTTTATCTGGGCAGACATCAATTGGAATGCTGTAGGATTACTGGGGAACAACGACCCGACAAGCAAGGCCGTGAGGGGCCGAAATGCGGTGAGAGAGTGCGTGTTGTTTCCAGAAGCTTCTGGAAGCTGGAAGTTAATGTCCTGGCCACAGATTGCTACTCGTTCATGAAAGGAAGATTCCATATAAATACGGAGGAGTGACTGCCGTCGGGATTCCTAGACGGACCGTGAATTAGTTCAGAACACATAGTGCGCGTAGTTTGAATCGGCGCAGGTGAGTGACTCTTAATTTTTTCCGGGGTTCAGGAAATATTTGGTAAAGACGACGATTGTTTACGGGTTTATTATTTACAGACAGCAGCGGGCACGCAAGGCACTTGAGAACAAAGCGGCCAAAAGACGCAGTTAGCGGTGAGGGGCATTTGCACAAGGAGAAGCTGAACTCGTGACTACTTTATATGTGGCGAAATAAGTATACGAGAACGGAAACGAGGTGAGTGGGATTCCCGTTGTTCAAAGATTATTGTAACGTAATAGCTGTTTTGATTTTGTGCCGCGACCAACTGAAGTGGGAAACAGGGGAACGTGGATTTTAAGAAAGTAGCCGAGCATCAGCGATCATCACACTACAAGCTGCTTTTGCGCCCATCGTTGGGGGCACAAGAAGCCGTTCGTGGAGAACAGAAGGAACCGATCGTGGGGGGACACAAGAAACCGTTTGTGGTGAGCAGGAACCGATCGTGGAGAGCATGATGAGCCGATTGAAGAGAGCAGAAGGAAACAATCCGTGGCGGAACGCGAGGTGACACGGGAAGCTACCAGGTTGATTCATTCCGAGATATTTCGAGACGAGCTGCTGCAGAGAAGGATATCCTCACTCAGTCGCGTGTTAGGAAGTGGTTTGGAAGATTAAAAGCTAAAGGTTTTCACCCCTCTGGGAAACCTAACCTTACACATCCACTTCTCTTTGCACCAATACTCTTAATTTAGAACATATTTGAGCATTAAAGATAATAAACCGTCACCGAATTGTACTGCGATCTGCTGGTGCTCTCTAGGTATTTGCTAGCTTAGGCTACAGCAGTTCCAAGCTTCAATTCACATCGGACTGACTGATCATTTGTGCCACTTTATGTTGATGTATATTGTGTTGGCATTAAGGTGTAATAAGATAAGCTGTGTTGATCACATTCACATTCTCAGGACAATACTTTGTTAATGTAAAAGACTTTCAGAGATCTTCAGTAAAGGGGAGCGATCTAAATTTTGATAATGTATGTGTGATTTTTATAGTAATAAAAACAATCTTTATTGAATTAACCATCTTGTTTATATTACCTCGCCTTTTACCTGAGAAGAAGGACCGTTTCCTAGCCGGGCACGCTCTTTCAATATTATTATTGCGAAAGTTTGGGGATGTATGTAGATTTGTCGGGCCTTCACGCTACAACAGCTCAACGGATTTTGTTGTTTTGTTGATATGTAGATAATTTTAGTCCTGGAATAACCCGTAGGATACTTTTAATTACCATCATCATCATCATCATCTCTTAGTGGTTGACCGCTGTGTTTGAACAATTAAATATTTAGAAATTGATCTGAGCTAACTCAAGAATGGCGAGAAGGCCCACTTGCGCAGCTATCAGCCCCATGCCAGAAAATAGTACATGTCTTTCCATTTTGCGTGAGAGTTAGGTCAAGAGTATGCTCAAGCTACGTCACGAAGTCATTATAAAATGTGTAAAAAAACATTGGTTAAAATTGTGTGGTGATGTTTTCGTGAACATAATTATCTCATTAGTCTTATAATCTATGCTTGCCCGGGCCTGCAGTCTCAACTTTGACAGCGATTGCTTTATAACCGAAATCGAACGCAAAGTCCGATTATAACGATATTTGGTAGTCTCTGCCAAATATCGATAATGTCAATCATGATTAATGTCAGTACAGATGCCGATGACAGTCGATAGCATTTGACAATAACTATCAAAGCTAACTATTGTCATCGGTACGAGTATTTTCAGTACATTTCTTACTGTCGTTGTGTATAGTGCAACCAACTTATCCATAACATTTCAGAAAAAGGAACTGCAGGTGCCATGAATGAGGATCACATTTTCTTCATTTTTCTGTTTTTTGATTGGTCTACTTATCGTTTGACAGGAATACTCACGCCATCATACAGCTCACAGATATGTTGGTGGCACTGTACCGATTTTGGTTGTAAAGCAATCGCTATCTATATGTCGAGACTGCAGGCCCTTGTAGGTACTGCTGGACTTTATAGAAAATTAAGCTCTTGGCCTCTTACGCATGTACGCTCCGGACTAGTTTAACAAAACAATGCCTTTCCATCTAACAATGTAATGTGTATGTATTCCATCATAAGTCTTACCTCAGGAGCCATGTAAGAGTGTGCTTACCCTGATTTGAAGTTGACCATTATGTACCAAAAGTACCTACTAGGCTATCATAGATTAGAAGGAGACCTCACCATGTGATTCGTATGGAATCATAAAGATTAGATATTGTCTCGTACCTTGACTACTATTTGTGGGACTGGTTGGTTGAACGGCTGCTGAGCCTGATGAACCAACTGTTGAAACTCCTGCATCAGTTGAACCAGGTGTTGTGGATGGAACTACTACAGGACTTCTTGTGGACATACTATGTCCTGACGACGAAGCTTGTGGCACATTCTGCATACGTTGAGAGTTAGAAGTCACATTTTTTTGGTTTGGAGTTGGTTCCTGTTGTACATAACTTGGTGTGTGTTGTCCATTATCAATGGGTGGTTGCCCCGCACCCGAACTGTGGTGTGAACCTATAAAATTAATTTAAATAACAATCAACACAAACTGGCCAACATTGGCATATAATCTAGAACAGCGAGTGAGGCCAAAATGCGAATGTCTACCTACTACAGATGGACAAGAAACAAAATTCGCGTTCCACAAGTGACAGAGACATCCATGTTTATAAGGTACCTAAGTACAGAAAAATAGCTTTTAATCTATAATCTTTAGTATATTAAATATTAATCAAGCAAAAAGTCTTCGATGATGTTAGTACGCATTGTTCTTTACCACCAGGATTTCTGTGAAGAGGACTTGCAGTCTTTTGTTGTTTTACCGTTCCATCTTGGTGTCGAATAAGTACAACTGATGTCAAACTATGATCAAAAGCCTTAACACATTTGATTACAGAATAATTTACATTGTGCTCAAGCTGGAATGATATGATAACTCCAGCGTCATTCCATTCCAGAGATAACTCTTTAGCTGAAACAAACAGGCAATAAACACATAAATATGTAGACATATGTAGATATCGAATCAGATTGAAGTAAGTATTGATTATTCATTTTTAATTTACCAAAACTATTAATAGATACCTAGTATGTTGAACCACCGACCTTATTAACCCGCGACTATCGTCGTTAACAGTGTAACTTTGGTTTCGGTTCTGGCATCGTTAACTTGAAGTAGTTCAGGAATATGTTCCTCAGGCAAAATTTGTAATTCAAGAAAGGGTAAGAACAACTTCGAAGGGAAAGTCGATAGGAGGATTAAGCTGGAATGGGCAGCAATTGGTAAACTCCGTCAGGTCATCACATCGTCCATACCACAGTGCCTAAAGACAAAAGTCTTCAACGCGTGGATCCTATAAGTTATTGCTTACGGAGCTGATGAGGAGATGCTCAGCGAGCTATGGAGAAAGTTAAGCTCAGGGTTTCTCTAAAGGATATATTCGGAATGCGGTGATCCACCAGAAAACCATGGTGATTAACATAGCTAAAAGAATAAGGTGATCCACCACAGAACCAAAAACGAATAAGCGTTACGCTTTTTCTAAATATTTGTACCTTTTATTTTTGTGTGTGTTGAATAAATGTATTTTCTTTTCTTTTCTTTTTTTTTTCTTTCATCTACACTAATTTTATAAAGAGGAAAGACTTGATTGTTTGTTTGTAATGGATAAACATAAAAAATACAGAACCGATTTTTTAAATTCTTTCATTTATAGATAGCTACATTTTCAGCGAGTAACATGGGCAGTACTTTATATTTCAAAAATGTAACTATGATCCCTACGAAAATTGCAATAATGTAACCCAAGGTATCAAAAATAAAAAACAGAATGACGTGCCCATGGAAACGAAATAATAACAAGTCTGTCAAGTAGGTGAGAAATAATGCAGTTGTCTATGTTAAAAAAATACTGCTGCCAATGATTTTGAAATACGCTTACTGGCGTTTATTTTTAGAAGTTATATGTACTTAAGTTGTACGTAAGTACATATAACTTCCTTGGTATATCTACACTAATCTACATCTACTCTATTATTATAAAGAGGAAAGTTTTGATTGTTTGTTTGTTTGTTGGTTTGCAGTTTGTACATAATGGATAAACTCAAAAATACCGACCCGATTATAAAAATTATTTCTCTGGAATGAAGCTAAATTATCAGCGAGTAACATAAGCAGCATTTTACTTTTCAAAAAAATTGAGTTCCATAATGCATTGCAATAATGTAACACGAGGTATCAAATTTTGCAAAAATCTCGAGCGTTTCCAAGGAAACGAAATCACAGAACATCTAATAGTAATTGATGAAGGAAATGCTCTATGCTAATAATACACGAAATAATAACAAGTCTGTCAAGTACGTGAGTAATAATGCAGTTGTCTCTGATCAAAAGTACTGCTGTCAATTTTAGTTAGTGAAAGTAAAGTTACCACGGGTATAAAAATGCTAAAAGTAATAACATTGCCGTGGGGTGAGCGCTACCGATAAACTCAAAAAAACTAACCAATTTTAAAAATTCTAGACGTAGCGTAGACGTTTCACGACAAACAGACGGCCGTGCGCCCTGACACAGAACCAAACGATTTTTTAAACCAAAGGAGGATGAATACGCTTACTAGCGTTAAACTTTATAATGAGAAAAGATTTGTTTATTGTATGTTTGTTTGTTTGTAGTAACAGGCAACAGCGTAGTATTATTAGGTGTTCTGTGGTAACAGGGGCAGTGCCGTAACTAGGGTGGTGTCAGCGGTGCCCAGTGGCCCAATTCCATAACTTGGTAAGGTAACAAGTACCTTACCGGTCGGTAAGTTACTTGTCCGTCTCGGTGCTGACTTGTTTCCTCTGGGTGAAGGAAACACTGGGATGATAACTAGACAGTCGTTATTTTTATCACCTTCGAGAAAAATAAATAAATACAACAAACATCCAACATCACGTAAGACCATGCGCTTTGCGACATGGAATGTCCGTACAATGAGGACAGGTTTCCCGGACATCAGAGGAAGCTATGGTTGCGACGAACATCTACGCAAAACGGCAGTCATAGATACTGAACTTCAAAAACTAAACATCAAGATAGCTCTTCAAGAAACCCGCCTACCTGATGATGGTTCAATCCGAGAGGAAAACTATACTTTTTTCTGGAAAGGCTAAGATTCCAGTCAACCTAGGGAGCACGGAGTGGGTTTTGCTATCCACAATAAGCTGCTACTTTTCATCGAGGGTCCACGGAGTGTTTCAGAGCGAATAATGGTTCTCGACTTATCTACCACCTGCGGCTTCGTTACCCTTATCTCTGCGTATGCTCCGACGTTGATTTCATCTTCTGAGAGTAAGAACCAGTTTTACGATCAACTTAAACTGTGCGAGGAGTGTGTTCGAGGGATCGTCTTATCATCTTGGGCGTCTTTTATGCAAGAGTAGGGCAGGACAGCATAGCATGGCTGGACTGTCTTGGTAATCATGGCATAGAGAAAATAAATGAAAATGGTCAACGACTCCTAGAATTTTGTTCCTGTAACCTGCTATGTGTTACCAACACTTACTTTAAAGGCAAGCTTCTACGCAAGGTTTGAACACCCACGGTCAAAACACTGGCACCAGCTAGATGTAATACTTACAAAGCAGAAAGATTTGCGGGACATATTACACACAAAAACTTACCACAGCGCTGAATGCAATACTGACCACTCCCTTGTGGCAACTACAGTGAGTCTCACTCCTAAAAAGATCCATTCATCTCGTCCTTTGGCAAAAAATAAAGTAGATGTTTCTAAAACGGTGGACAAGAAGATGGTAGAATCGTTTAGGAAGGCTACTTTAGAAAAGGTTGCGACATGGGATCCAAGTGCCCCAGCTACTGTGGAGTGGGAAAACGTAAAAAAAAAACTCGTCAAGACAGCAAGTGATATATTTGGCATTAAAAAACCTTCCAAAAATGACGACTGGTTTCAGGACAATAAAGATTTATTTATGCCATTGCTAGACTCAAAACGTGTAGCTGCTTTGAACCACCGCTTAAATCCGACTTCCAGCACACATGAAAACTTGTGCAAGACCAAGGCAATTCTGCAACGTAACATCCGCTACTTTACCAATATTTACTGGACAGAAATTTGTAGTAGCATTCAAGCATGTACCTCTACTGGCAATTTTGCGGGCTATTATAGTGGGATTAAAAAGGCTCTAGGTCCAATCCCTAAAATGACAGCCCAACTCAAGGAGACTGATTATTACTGACAATATCCGCCAGCTTGACAGGTGGGCAGAACATTATTCCAATCCGGTCGCACCGATCCGATCCGATCTGGTTACCAGGCCGGTCGCACTCCGCAACAAGTACAAATATTATACCTAAACTTCGGGGCCGTAATATAAGGGTTCATTCAATAGTGTCAAGCGTGCGCTCGATGAGTTTCGCGCCGTGTGCTTAACGATAAAGTACCTACTTACGTAAACTTACGTAAAGTTTTTGTCAAATTTTATTCTTTTCTTAATAATGAATACCATGGAGAAACCTAGAAGGTACTGCATAACATTCGGTCTGACAAATCTCGTAAAATACCTACATACCGACATTTTATTACGTAGGTAGGCATTTCTTTTTCATTCATTATTAAGCATCGACGTCAGACAGGCACTTTTTATTCATCAAAGTATAACCTATTATGATATAATCAAATAATGAGGTACTATGTCTATTCTGTTATGAATGTCATTATATGTAGTTAATAGAACTATCAACATTCCCAATAAGTAATAAAATTATACATTTTTACATAATTGTTTATTCGGATACAATATCTAAAATAATTACTAGTACAAGTACCTAGTCATATCTTGTACAACCCTACCGAGCGTAAAAGTGACAGAGTGATTCTGAAACGATTAGAGCAATGGAAGCTCTCGCGCGTTGTGATACGGTACATTCTAGCCTGCACACAATGGGTGAGCGCCTTCTAGGTAAATATAATTGAAAGCTCGTAGCGCTGTGCGAGTTAAATTGCACTTTATTGCGTTGTAGCGAGAGTTGCTATGTATTTAAATGACTTTACTGAGTTATCCTTCTGTACTTGTACTATTATTTATTCTGTGTCTCTACTCACAACCTGTGACGTCCATCCAATTGCCATAGATAAGATTCCCACATTTGCAACTTGGCTAGAGCTTGACGAGGCACCAACCTTGGAGGAATTAAATAAAGCTGTAAACCAGCTCAAAAACAGAAAAAGTCCTGGCAATGACGGCATTCCTGCAGAACTCATAAAAGTGCAGTGTGTTTTGCCTCTTGTATGTAACTTATTGGTAAAATGTTGGCACGAGGGTAACGTGCCTCAGGATATACGAGATGCAAATATAATCACTCTGTATAAGGGAAAAGGCGACCGCGGTGACTGCAACAACTACCGTGGCATTGTGGGTAAGCTTTTCGCTCGCGTTATTTTAAGCAAATTACAAAAGCTAGCCAATCGCATATACCCTGAGGCACAATGCGGGTTCCGTGCTCAACGCTCCACTACTGATATGATCTTTACACTTCGGCAACTGCAGGAGAAGTGTAGAGAGCAACAAACACCTTTATTTATAGCTTTCGTTGACTTGAACAAAGCCTTTGATACAGTCAGCAGAGAAGGTCTTTACACTGTACTGGAAAAGATAGGATGCCCTGCCAGGATATTGTCTCTAGTAAAATCGTTTCAAATATGATGTTGGTTTTAGGCAAACCAACATCATATTTGAAAGATTCAAATTCAATCAAATCGTTCAAAAGTCTGGGCAAAAATTTGAAAACTTCCTGGTAGAATTAAAGAATGCTGTAAAAACTTGCGACTACCAAAAGTGTGATGAAATGGTAAGAGATCGTATTCTTATTGGAATTCAGTGCAAAAGATTACAAGAGAAACTTCTTCGGGAATCACAACTAATACTGACAATGGCAATCGACCTGTGTAAAGCAGCAGAGTCAACTGTAACACAACTGCAGCAAATGTGCTATGACACCACCAGCACCGCTACTACAGACGCCCTGGGTAAAAGGTACACAGTAAAATTAATAAATTGCAATAGATGCGGAGTAAAACATCCATCAAACAAATGCCCGGCCAAATGTCATAATTGCAAGAAAAAAAAAAACACTTTGGCAAAATGTGTAGATCAAAACAAAGATACAGCCAGCAAGTGCATGATGTAGTAGAAAACAGCAAAGAAGAAGAAACTTACGATGAAGATGACAATTCTTTATTCATATACTCAACTGACAACTGTAATAAAAAGAAACAGTGGTTCAAAGGCCTGAATGAAGAAAACTCAGAAATTAACTTCAAAATTGATACAGGAGCTGAGTCTTCAATCTTACCACAGCATATCCATGAGCAGTTAGACTCGCCACCTTTAGAGCAAACCAACAAGGTCTTAGTGGCCTTTGGAGGTCAAGAAATCAAGCCTCTAGGAGTAGGTAAACTGCCGTGCACCTATAGGGAAGATACTTACCTCATTGATTTCTACATAGTTAACCTAAAAGCGATACCACTGCTTGGGTTTGGAGCTATTGTGAAACTAAGCATAATTCAACATATAGACCGCACAGAAATCACTGCTAAAACACGATGATGTTTTCAAAAAGTACATACATTTATTTGAAGGAGTGGGGGAATACCCGAAGACCTATACGATCAAGACACGTGATGATGTCTTTCCTACAGTGCAACCCCCAAGAAGAGTTCCATTAGCAATTCATGACAAGCTCAAAGCAAAACTTGATAGTATGGAACAGGATGGAGTAATAGAGAAAGTGAACAAACCAACAGATTGGGTAAACTCGCTGGTGATAGCTACTAAGAAAAATGGAGAATTGAGACTATGTATTGATCCAAGTCGTCTTAATAAAGACATAAAAAGGGAACATTTTCCTATACCCACTGCAGATAGCATTGCAGCGAAGTTCACAGGTATGAAATATTTCACTGTGCTTGACATGAAGGATGGGTACCTACAAGTGAAGCTGGATGAAGCAAGCTCTGACCTAACAACGTTCAATACACCATTTGAACGATACAAATTTATGTGACTGGCCTTTGGACTTTGTTCTGCACCAGAGGTGTACATGAGAATGAACCACGAGATCTTCGGAGATATCACAGGTATTGGTATCTATTTCGATGATATTATTATTACAGGGGAAAGCAGATTTGACCATGATCGTAAACTGCTGAACTTCCTAGAGAGAGCTCAAGCCAATAACATTAGATTTAATATTAATAAAATACAGTTCAGGCAAAATTCAGTCAAATATATGGGCCAGACCTTTTCAGAAAAAAGCATTAGCCCCGATAAGTCATTTGTAAAGGCAATTTTGAACTTCAAAACGCCTGAAAACAAGACTGAGCTGATGCAAGTGCTAGGTATGGCAAAACTTTTAGCAAAGTTTATACCAAATATGTCAAAAATAACAGCCCCACTGAGAGAGCTAACTCGCTTAAATATTCCCTGGGATTGGTCTGATAATCATGACAAATCTTCGGTCGCCTTGAAAAACGCAATTGTTTAAATAATGTTGCGACCGAGTCAAGATCGTTTGGTGATAACCTGTGACCAAATTTGGGTCGCAAATTACGCCTAAGAATATCAATCTTGGCTTTTTCTGAAATAGGCTCACGTAATTTTGCAAATAATGATTCTAATTCGGTAAAATAGCAAATCACACGCTCATTTGTTTTTTGTTTGCGTGCATCTATGATTTTCCGCAGTTTATAGTCATAGTCTGTAATTTCAAAATCAGTAATGGTGTTTTGAAAGATTCCCAATCCGGGATTGTTTGTTTGTGAGCCGGAAACCAATCTAACGGAGTTCCTTTAAGAATATCGTATATGGTTGTATAGTTCAGTATGTGAAATATTTTGAGCAACTGCGAATTCCTCTACTTTTACAATAAAATCTTTTGGACAACTATCCCCCTTGTAAATAAACCTTTTAAATTCGTGACTTGATCTGTTGATCAAAATATTTTGTAGTTTTTGTGTAAGAAGGTCAAAATATGTACTTCCTGTAGAAGAGAAGCTTGGATTTTCTAATGTTTCGAAACGTTTTTGTAAATCGAATAAACTTTCTGAAACATTTTTAAATGTTTCTAGTTGTACTGTCGTAAGTTCGGTGGTAATATCCATGTTATTTAATCTATTTCTTACATGCAGAATATAGGACGCATTCTTCTCCTTTCGTACCGGGTATGCTATTAAACGTGCAGAAATTATGGTTATACATTTTTGAATTTAGGCTATATCCTGTTCAAATGTATACGGGTTTTGTAAATCCTGAGTATTCGAGCTATCAAGTAAGGTCGATAACCTTGATCGTAAATTTTCTACAGTTTCTGTTGTATAGACCTCAGCATTTCGACATTTTAATTCATATATCAATTCTGGTTTATTAAGATACGCAGGGTCCATTTTTATACGCTTTATATTAGCTTCACTTGTATGTTTGTATGTTTGTAACCGACTCCTTTGGACGCTATTATGACCCACTTTAAACGGTCAGATTTCATTCAAATTTTGCACACCTGTCAAAGACCGATGACAAAGCAATAATTCGAAAAAAAAGTAGATAATAAATAATAGTTTAAAAAAACTAAAAACCACTTACGATTTTTTTGAAAAAGAACATTTTTTTCTTATTTACACTATTAACATTTATTTTCTATTTTTTGGTTTGGTTTTCTATATAAAGCGTGTTTTTTAGTTTTTATAAACTATTATTTTATTAATATGAGACCAGCAAATAAAATTAAGTGTTTATTTTGTAAGTAACGTTACGTTAAGTGCGAAAGTAAAGCTTTAAAAATAAAAAAAATATAATAATAAAATAGCGTTAATGCAACTACGCGTTAATACGTCACGCATAATAACGCGTCAAAGTTTAGTGTAATTCGGAACTAGGAAAGTCAACAGTGAAATTCGGAACAAAGTACGTATTAATGAAAATGACTTACTCACATGAATGACTGGAATGCAATTATAAAATACACATTAGTATAAAAAACTGTTCTGGGTTTGCCAAATATTTCCAAAATTGAATCAAGATGGCCTAGTGCCTTTTAGAATTTTGTGGGACGACTTAAAAATGGAACACTGATTCATAAAATAAAACACATGGATTAAAAAAAAAACACGGAGGAATCAGGAACTTGTAGGCATGATAACTGGTCGGTCAGGTAGAGGGCGCCAGTGTCACGAGGCAGTCCAGGGTTTGGGTTAATTCCACTAGCCCAGGGACCAAACCTCAGTGGACACAAAATTACAGGAACAATAGGAGCATAGACTTTTCGTGCTACAACAATCTGGATCAAAACAACCACTTACGAAGGTATTATCATATATATTTAAAAGAGTCCAGTTGTTATAAACTTATTTAGGTATTTTATAACATTATTTCGTTAAATTCGGTTTAGCTAATCCAATCAATATGGGAATGACAGATTATTTGAATTTAGAATTAATAATCACAAACTATCACATAGAATGAAATGGATTACGAAAGAATTAAGAGATCAAATGAGTATTATTATGAAAGAGGTTTGACATAGTCACAAGCGCTTTACGTGCCCTGTCTCTGAAAAGGCCCGGTAAGGATGTTATATATATCTCAATGGATCTAGCAGCCTTTGTTAAAGCTGACAGCACTGCTTTGCTCGAATTGACGACAAACATGAGTGATGACGCACTGAAAAACTCATGCTTTCTCAGCATGCATTATACGACCGCTCGAGAGGTTTGGTTGGATCTACATCGACTCTATGATGGTGTTAGTGAAGACCGCTCCTATAATCTATGTATGAGTTTCTTTGGTTACAAGCGAGAGTCAAATGATGATATCGCTATTTATGTTGAAATTGATAAATATATGGACAGAGCTAAATTTAGAGATGTCTCACAACAATAAGGAGTTACCCGAACTACTGTTCATCTTGATACACTTGGTGAGGTGTATTCATTCAGAAGCAACTGGCTTTATATTCCTAATACAGAAAGGAA
Source organism: Alsophila aescularia (assembly GCA_946251855.1). Classification (NCBI taxonomy): domain Eukaryota; kingdom Metazoa; phylum Arthropoda; class Insecta; order Lepidoptera; family Geometridae; genus Alsophila; species Alsophila aescularia. The sequence goes on along the minus strand of OX276374.1, from coordinate 2,392,294 downwards.
TGTTGAGAATCTTACAAGTACTCTTTGTGCTTTTGAAAGAGCCATGTCTTTTAAAGAAGTAGGTACCTGACGAAGGGATCTTCGGTGCAACTACGAGCACGCAAAAGCAAAAGTATAATAATAAGAATAAAGATGCAAAGTTAAAGTGCAATTATTGCTCAGAGTTGGGTCATCGAGTCAGAAACTGTCCAAAGTGGATTAAATATGGCAAACCACCTAAGAAGGAGAGCAATAGGCAAAATGCAAACATGATGCTCATTTTTGTAGAGATCACACGTACAAACATAGTGGTGTTCGCTGCAGAACACGACAGAGATATCTGATGGGTGTATATAACGGTGTCACGAGCCACATCACAAATAGAAATGATCTCTTCCAGAAATTTGATTATTTGGATGAGAAGCCCACAGTAACCACAGCCAATGGAGATACAAATCTAGCTAAAGGTAAAGGATCCATCATTATTGAAGCAAATGTTAATTGGAATGATAGTACCAATAACACTTCAAGATGTTTGGTACGTACCGTCAATTACAAAAAACCTGTTCTCAGTCTTAGCTGCTCACGATAAAATTTCGCACAGCAATTTATGTCGAATCCAACTAAATGCAGTTTCATAGTCGAAGATAAAACAATAATAAAATAAACTTAAAAAAAAGTAAATACCGACTTCAAAATGAATAAAATAATCTTATGTGAAAGATTATTTTATTCATTTTGAAGTCGGTATTTACTTTTTTTTAAGTTTTTTTTTATTTCCCTATTTTGAGTGGCCTGAATAATACGTGAACATGCGATTACAGCAATTGCAAGTAAATTGCTGTTATCCATTGAAGAGTTCCTTTGTATCTCCGAAGGTCCTCATCAGATCTTCACCATATTATATATATGGGACCATACATCTATTCTATAAAAAAATACTTCAGAATCGACCCACATTTGACGGAGATATCGCGTAATAAAGTGGGTGAAAGTAATTAAAATTAAGTCATCCCCTAATTTTCCACCCTTAAAGGTAGATTATTTTCATAAAATTTAAATGGATTTACATACCCTACATACCCTGAAGCATAACCTATAAAAAAAAAAAAAATTTGAAATCGATCAACAATTGCCAGAGATATTGCGTTAAATACATACAAAAAACATATAGGTCGAATTGAGAACCTCCTCTTAAAGTCGGTTGATAACTGGCAAACGATGTCAAAAGGATGTGGATTCCACAAATTTGAGGTCAAGGACGTATACCCAGTCAAAGAATTAGAAGTGTTCATGACAACTGAAACTCAAGTGCACCACAAACGACTTGGTCACCAAAATAAGAGACACGTAAGAGCGTTTTTTAAACGAGAATTGGGTATCGAATTACCCTCCGAGCTAAACGAACTTTGTGAAAGCTGTATTCATGGAAAAGCTCACAAATTAAAGTTTAGCACACGAACAAAAGCGTCTCAGCCAGGAGAATTATTGCACGCAGACTTATGTGGACCTATAGAACCTCGTTATTTTTCGAAATATCGCCTTTTATCGAATATTTCATAATCATAAAAAATTATAATACGAAATTTCATTTTGTGTATTTACTGAAAGAATAGTCAAGTCCCTAGTAAGCTGAAACAGTTATTAACTGATAATAAAACGTCAGGCAAAGAAGAAAGAAATTTTGAGAGACAATTATTGTGAATTTAACAACAATGAGAGATGTTCTACAAAAAGAAGGGATACGTCAGAGGCTCGTATGTCCTTATAATTATAGAACAATATGATTGTGCCGAAAGGGGAAATTGAATCGTAGTCGAAACTCAACGTGGTCTTATATATACACACAAGCAATCACCGCTTGAACTATGGGCAGAACTAGTGAATACTGCAGTTTACATACTAAATCGTACTGGCCCAACAAGAAAGAGATGGTAGAACTCCATACGAGCTCTGGAACGGAAAGTAAAAAAGTGTCAAGCATTTACGCAACATCTGAAGTACTTGCTACGCACATATTCCGAAACAGAAAATGAAAAAGTTAAACAAGAAGGCTGTTAAAGGTACTTTGATTGGATACGATCATGAAAACTATCGTATCTGGGCAACTGAGGCCAAGAATAATAGTCTCCTAAGATCTCGGGACGTAATATTTGACGAGAAACCATTAGTTTCTGCAGAAGTTGAAGTTGAGACAACGAACAAGGATGAAGAACCATGGTTAAATGTGTTTAATATACCTTTGGACTTGAAACGTACAAAAATAGAGAAGGAATTTGAGATATGACAGGAGACATTCAAGATATGCAACTGGGGCAGTCATATTAGAGGGAGATAGTGTTGAAGTGGTTGATCTTGTAGAAAGAAAATTGGGTCATACAGATTATTCAGCCAGAGTACATGAAGAAATACCTCACATTATTGGTGAAACGGATCGTGCTAAAGAGGACGTCGCACTTTTCATCATCTTTAGATAATGATGACGATTATGGTGATGGTAAGATGGATGAATTTTAAGATGCAATTGAATCAAGATATGATGTTAGAGACAATTCAACATTGAAAAGTCCAGCAACATCCGATGTCTATGCTATGTCGGTATTGTTTACACCCAAGCCCTCATCATGCAAGGATGCCATGCAAAGAAGGCGGTATTGATATTAAGCAGGAATCTTACACCAATAATGTGTTAGGCCATTTCGGGATGAGTAATTAAAAATCAATCCAATCCCAACTCCGATGCATAAAAGGCTAAAATAAGGGAGAGTTGAGTCTTCTGATGAATCTTTTCCGTAACATAAAGCAGCAAAACTTGTTGCAGCCAGTGAAGGAGCCAGAGAGCTAATATGAAAACAAACGAATTGAATGGGCTAAAATGAATTTATGAGACCATCACAAAATTAGCTAGCAAGCCTATACTGTTTGTAGATAATGAAGCAGTTATTTTTCTGGCTCATAATCCCAAATTCCATAGGAAGACAAAGGACATACGAATAAGTCACCTCTTCGTACGTGAGTTAGTAGCTGAAGGAGCTATAGAAGTAAAGAAAGTGAGCTCATCTATACAACTAGGTAATACATTGACGAAGGCGTTGCCAAGGCCTAGGTTTATTTGGATAAGAGAAAAATTAAGCCTCACACACAGTCAGTAGCCATTCAATGAGGGAAAGAATAGACGATCGAACCGTTTTGTACTTAAATTGAAGTTCCAAGTTTGGTTAGTGTAAAAAAGAAAATGTGTGACGTCTGTCAAGGAAAACCATCATAGGAAAACATACGAGTTTAATTTTCTTCGTTTCTTTATTTACATCTAGCTCACTATAGCGTACTCAGCAAATACGTATAATACAGTAGATTATACACCTTTAGGCCTCCTAAAGAGCCCTTAAAACGTAGAGAGACTAATAAAAGGACATTAGAACGTTGCCAGAATGACATTGTGTGGAGTGTAATGGGAAAAATGCTATCTGTCAGAATTAGAACTTCAAATCACTTATCTGCTATTTAGTTTGCTAACTTCAATAATTAAGAAACATATAAGAACAAGGTAACGTTTTAGCCACGGCAAAGAAACTAAAATGGAAATGGGCAGGAGTGTGACAGAAAGAGAATTGGAGCAAATCAATAATGAATGGATTGTTACCCAAGAGATAAACTAAGAAAACGAGGGAGACTGTTCAAAAGGTGAGTGATGAGATAAAAGCCATAGCCGGAGGGACGTGGACCAGAACATATGCAAACAGAGATGCATGGATACAGTTGGAGGAAGCCTTTGTCAATAATGTACAAACACATGAAGTAGCCGAGGCAAATTAAATGTAAGTAATAATAATTTAAAGTTATTTAATATTATTTAACCAAAATGAGCCGCGGCTTTGTCCGCGTGGTCATTCCTATGTGTTTAAAGAATCTTTGTGTTATTCTAGGAACAAAAGTACATTTAAATTGCAAAATCCTACATTTAATCAAAATTCGTTCAGCTGTGTTTTTATCGATTGCTCGGCTTCTACCGATCGGAGTCAGATACAAAGTACACAATTTTAAGCCCAACCATAACTCTTATGGTTGGTGCGGATTTCACTGTTGGTTATCCAACAGTGAAATCCACATTTCTATCGGTCCAGTAATTTTTACGTGATGCGCGCGAACAGACATACAAACAGCGCACAGCATACTACCATTCCCTACATAACATTATTCGTTCACGAAGACAAAGTATGGCACGACCACCAACCATCATTCCTCTCAGTTCCAACCATATAACTAGAAACTAGAAATATATTCTGTTTGCCGCTACCCCAATCAAACAAGGCTGTTAAACAGCAGGTATTTAGTTAACGTAACGAAATTGTTTATGGTCACCGCAGGTCATGGTGCATCTAATTGAGTATGACCATAAAACCTGATTAGCTGACAAAATACGGGCCAATTTACATGATTAAAAATACTTACGTTTAGGGACCGCCCAATAACCATATTGTGTCTGGTCTCCACAAGATAAATACAGTTTGTTATCTCCAATGTATTCGTAGCGAATTACGGTCTCCGTCGTGGTTTTGGTTTTCAATAAGATGTGAGCCATTGCGAGGCCACCAATAAAAGGTGCTAAAAAAAAAAACAGGGTTAGTCAGTATGGGCACAGTACATATATAGTCTTTACATACATGTACTGAAGCAACGTCAAGAGCATTGGCTCTTGAAGTTTTTGACAGACTTGTTATTTTGTTTCCATGGCGACCGTTCCTTACAGCGAGTAATCAACATTTTCCATTTTACCCGTGAAAATTTTCAATTTTCCAGGATAAAAAGTATTCATGTTTTATTCTAGGGTATAAGCTATCTTCATTCCAATTTCATCAAAATCCATCCAGCCGTTATCGCGTGAAAGCTCCCCAAACAATCAAACAAACAGACAACGTTCCACTTTTATACATTGGTATGGACTAGCTTTCCCGCCCGCGACTTCGTCCGCGAGGACTATAGTATAATATCGCAAAAAAATACTATGTTCTTCTAGGATAATAAAAACCAATGTAAAAGTAGGTATAGCACCAGCGCTATAGATGTTTAGTGACAGACTTGTTATTTCGTTTCCATGGATAGCGTTCCTTACAGTGAGTAATCAACATTTCCCAGTTTTTTTCGTGGAAACTTTAAATTTTCCGGGATAAAATTTATTCTATGTTTTATTCCAGGGTATAAGCTATCTCCACTCCAAATTTCATCAAAATCCGTCCAGCCGTTATTGCGTGAAAGCTCCCCAAACAAACAGACAAAGATTACGATGCACTTTTTATGACAAGATATCTGTTTTCTCTAGAATTCTGGCTTGCCCATACCACAGAATCCATCCATACCAATATATAAAAGTAACGCAACTACCTGTGTTAAGAACCTTCAGTGGCGGGTGCTCGCTTCGCTGCGCTTCGCTGTTCGCTTCGCTACGCTTCGCGCCCGCCTTCGTCTTCTAACCTATCACGACCATGTCGGATCACCACTGAAGGTTGTTGACAGAAATCTGTGTTACGGTAGCATTGTGTGGAGGTATATTTCGAAATAAGCTACGCGAAATCCTAAATTCGAAAGTATACCCGATGTTAGCTTGGCAATAAAAGTTGGGTTTTTGCTTTTTTTTAAACATGCCCGACTCCAACAGGTCTCTGTGATATAATAGATTATAAATATCCCAAGATATAATAAACGCGCAGTCATCTGTTTATGTTTATCTGCTTGTTTTAAAATAAAACAACAAAAAATTACAGCAGCCTTAAAAATATCAAGGATATCAAGGAAAACCCCCGGCTTCCCCCCCATTATAGCTAGAAAGCATCTCAATCACACCAGTTTTCAAACATAAAAACCGCATCAAAAACGTTCCATTCGTTTGGGAGCTCCAATCCTCATCCCTATTCCCCCCTCCCCTCCTCCCCATTATAGCTAAGAACCATCTCGTTTACTTCAGCTTTGAAACATTAAACACCGCAGATAAATCGGCCCACTCGTTTTGAAGCTAGGATTCTCACCCTCCCTTTTCTCACCTCCCTTTCCCATACCCTATATATCTAAGAACCATCTCAAGCACATCAGCTTTCAAACAGAAAAAATCGCATCAAAATAGGTCCATTCGTTGGGGAGCTACGATTGTCACACCCCCCCACCCCCTTTCCTCCTTCCCGACATTATAGCTACGAACCATTTCTTTTACTATAGTTTTCAAATATAAAAAAACTGCAGCTAAATCGGTTCTTTCGTTTGGAAGCTACGATTCTCACCCCTTTTTCTCACCTCCCCCCTCCGCATATAACTAAGAACCATCTTGATCACATCAGTTTTCAAACATAAAAAAAACACATAAAAGTTGGTCCTTTCGTTTGGAAGCTACGATTCTCACCCCTCTTTTCTCACCCGCCCCCCTTCCCCACTATATCTAAGAACCATCTCGATCACATAAGCTTTCAAAGAGAAAAAAAACGCATTAAATTCGGTCCATTCATTTGGGAGCTATGATGCCACAGACAGACACGCACACACAGTGATACACACCCTAAACTTATAACACCCGTCTCTTTGTTCGGGGGTTACAAAATGTAAAAATAATGCATAAAATATGTAAATGCTTTTAATTGTGGAGCAAAAAAAAATAGAACCTCGTGGTTTCTTTCGATCCACGGAATCTAGATTACATTTCCACGCATGTTACCGCTTCGCCACTCTGGTTAGTGAAGCTTTGGATTTAATTTTTCGGGATTAAAAGTATTCTAAATTTTAACAGATAATATAAACATTGACTATGCCTAGTTACACTAAAATCCGTCCAGTAGTTTCAGCGTGATACGTGTTATTTTAAATAACTTTCAACCCTAATCCTGCGGGAACCCTTTAGTTTTTCGGTTATCCGATATATAAAAAGTATTCTAAATGTTAATACATAACATCAGCTATGGTTGTGCCAAGTTGCATCAAAATCCGTCTGGTGGTTTCAGCGTGATGCGTGTTCAAAGAGACAGACAGACAGACACAAAATAAAAAAATAAAAATTTTGCGCTCATTATCGATTTTGAAGTTTATCTCAATTATAAGAGAAATGAACACGCTTGCGAAGCCGCGGGCATCAGCTAGTACTTATAATAAAGCAGTAAGTTAAAAAAAACTGTACAATGAAGATAATGAAAAAAACAGGACAAACAAACTGAAAAGTGTTGAGTACCTTGCCTTTGTCTGTATTAGTTCGCGGGAAATCCCAAGTGTAGCAATCAAATCTATACTTAGATATAATAAAGCATTAGGAACGAAATAGTCTGTACAAAGAAGATAATATAAAAAAATGTCTAGGTTTCTTAAAATAAGCTACTGAACAAAAAGATAACTTCTTTTTTTTTACATGTGCCTCTCTTTTTTTTGTATGTTTGTCTGTATGTATATTTGTTCGCGCACACGTAAAAACTACTGGACCGAATGCGATGTGGTATCCACTGTTGGATAGCTTAGGGGTTGACTTAAATACTGTGACACTTGGTATCCTAATCCGATGATATTTTTGCCAAGCAATCGATAAATAACTATTTGACGCCTGAACGTATTTTGAAGAAATGTAGTAGTTGTACTTTATAGGTACTCTTGGTCCTGGAATAACACGTAAGAGCTTCTTTTAAATGAAATTACCATGCAGGCAAAGCCGCGGGCGCAGCTAGAAGAAAAATAAGGTAAAAAGTGGCCGCCCATAAAAGTACATGCACAAAATAAAAGTAGTTCAATGGGCCATGGATTCCCCAAAGAGCGCCACGACGAACGGTTTTGTGCCGCCGTCATCCACCGACTTCCTGCGATGTACCCATGATACGTACCAACGCAAAAATTAAGCTTTACAAATGGGTGACACAACTCCATGGCAACGGCATTTCAATCTATTGTTTGTCAAGTCAGGGGGGTTGGTACAGGAAAAATAGGAAAAATAGATACCAGTAAAATAATTCAGAAAGTCGTAGATACCTAAGGAATTGTTAGATGACACTTCTAGAAGTTTACATGCGGCTTGCACCGTTCCTGACACAATTATACGAACGGCTTTCAAATGTTAGGTTACAAAATTTAAGGTCTCGGAACTTTTGAATAAATTAAGAAGTCTTTTAAAAAGTTTTACAAATTATAGAGACTGTCTTAAAACACAATAAAAAAGTGCGATGTGGAAAAAAAAAAGTGTTAATTCTATGCTCGGGTGCAATGTATACACTCGGAGCGAACACAAGGTTTCTTTGGAGTTATTCCTTGCGCGGGAGCAATGTATACGCTCGGTGCAAACTCAATGTTTCTATGAGTTATTCCTGACGCGGGGGCAATGTATACGCTCGGTGCAAACTCAAAGTTTCTATGAGTTATTCTTTGCGCGGGGGCAATGTATACACTCGTTGCAAACTCAAGGTTTCTATGAGTTATTCCTTGCGCGGGGGTAATGTATACGTTCGGTGCAAACTCAAGGTTTCTATGAGTTATTCCTTGCGCGGGGGCAATGTATACACTCGTTGCAAACTCAATGTTTCTATGAGTTATTCCTTGCGCGGGGGTAATGTATACGTTCGGTGCAAACTCAAAGTTTCTATGAGTTATTCTTTGCGCGGGGGCAATGTATACACTCGTTGCAAACTCAAGGTTTCTATGAGTTATTCTTTGCGCGGGGGCAATGTATACACTCGTTGCAAACTCAAGGTTTCTATGAGTTATTCCTTGCGCGGGGGCAATGTATACGTTCGGTGCAAACTCAAGGTTTCTATGAGTTATTCCTTGCGCGGGGGCAATGTATAGCTCGGTGCAAACACGAGGTTTCTATGAGTAATATAAATACTAAGTTAATAATAATAAATGATAATACATACAGAAGCCTTGATGCTAGAAGGGTTTGTTCATGCACCTGTTTTTAACTAAGTATCTATACTTGGTAAAAGGAAAAACAAAGACTTCTTTGTATATTCAAAAGTTACGGCATTTTAAAGGTTGTAATACCTACCTAATAGAATCAGGGACGGTGCGAGAGTGATGGAATCTTCTAACTTCTAATAGTGACACGAATCTATAAGTTACGGCATTTTAAAGGTTGTAATAGAATCAGGGACGGTGCGAGAGCGATGGAATCTTCTAACTTCTAATAGTGACACGAATCTATAAGAATCTGAATTATTTAAAGGTTGTAATACCTACCTAATAGAATCAGGGACGGTGCGAGAGCGATGGAATCTTCTAACTTCTAATAGTGACACGAATCTATAAGAATCTGAATTATTTAAAGGTTGTAATACCTACCTAATAGAATCAGGGACGGTGCGAGAGTGATGGAATCTTCTAACTTCTAATAGTGACACGAATCTATAAGTTACGGCATTTTAAAGGTTGTAATAGAATCAGGGACGGTGCGAGAGCGATGGAATCTTCTAACTTCTAATAGTGACACGAATCTATAAGAATCTCAATTATTTAAAGGTTGTAATACCTACCTAATAGAATCAGGGACGGTGCGAGAGCGATGGAATCTTCTAACTTCTAATAGTGACACGAATCTATAAGAATCTCAATTATTTAAAGGTTGTAATACCTACCTAATAGAATCAGGGACGGTGCGAGAGCGATGGAATCTTCTAACTTCTAATAGTGACACGAATCTATAAGAATCTCAATTATTTAAAGGTTGTAATACCTACCTAATAGAATCAGGGACGGTGCGAGAGCGATGGAATCTTCTAACTTCTAATAGTGACACGAATCTATAAGAATCTCAATTATTTAAAGGTTGTAATACCTACCTAATAGAATCAGGGACGGTGCGAGAGCGATGGAATCTTCTAACTTCTAATAGTGACACGAATCTATAAGAATCTGAATTATTTCCACTCTTTTGTCTAATTTTATGTAATTTCCCTGGACCAGTACGAGAATTTTTCACATTATCAAGTAGTTAACATATATATAACTTACTGTAATCAGGAGCATCGGGTACAAATTTCATTGAAATTGTTCGTGAGCTTTGTGATTGAGCTCCATCAGGCTGTATTGTGCAGGACAGTAATACATTTGTATGTTTATTTAGAGTGAATGGTACATTACTGAAACCTAAAATGATAAATAAAGACATAAGTTATCTAACTGCATAGTTTCTTGTTCTCCAGTTATTGAATTATGAAATTTTGCGCCAATCGCATTATGCTTTTTCTCCAAAAGAAGTTTATTTACATATAGTCGTATTCTGTAATAGTTAAATTAGATAAGATTATGATGATGATGAAATAAAATAAAAAAAAAACGAGCGAGCTTTACAGTAGTCGCATATGATAACTATGTAATATTTGACATCGGAGGGATGACGGGTAATGGATGATGATGTTGATGAAAGTATCCTATGTGTTGTTCCTCCATTTTGAATTTCAACAAAATCCGTTCAGCCGTTTGATGATGATGATGATTAAAAGTATCCTATGTGTTGTTCCTCCATTTTGAATTTCATCAAAATCCATTCAGCCGTTTTAGCGTGAAGGAGTTACAAACACATAATTATATACATATTTTTGCCTTTATAATATTAGTGTCATGAAACTAAAACAACGAGCAGCGTTTTGCACCGCGCGCTCCCATTGGTCAAGAATCAGCAACTCTTCATCTGATCTTAAAGATATTACTTTTTATTAGAAATTTGTGTGTCGGGATAGCTCAGCGGGAAAACGCTCGGCTGATAGTCTGAAGTACCCTAAAATACCGGAGTTCTATCCCCGACTGAAGTGTTTACATTTTGCACTATGAACATTTTATGTGATGGCTTCTAGCTTAATAGCATTGCACGCGCTTATTGGTCAAATCAAAGGACGCGCACACATTACACATTTACACATTCTTACACTTAGTGTGTAATAACACACTAAGTGTAAGAATTTGTAAGAGTGTAACCATAAGACTTAGGGCTACGGTTATCACTTTTCACGGAATCACTCCCTTAAATCAAATAGCGCTCGATTCCCGGCATCCGGTCACACACTTACGGTTGAGATTCGCGAATGACATCGTCTTGTGACAGAAACGTTACAGGACTTGCAACAGATGATGGACAGCCTAGCTGATTCGTCTCATCGCATTTTTCTCCGGATGACTTTGAACAAAACCAAGGTTATGTTCAATGAACATGTTATAACAATTACTGTTAACGGAACTGCTGTCAAAGTTGTTCAGGAGTATGTTTATCTGGGGCAAACTTTGCAACTCGGTAAAAGCACCTTCGAGAGAGAGACCCGCAGAAGAATACAGCTGGGCTGGGCAGCATTTGCGAAACTTCGTCGAGTCTTCTCGTCGCCAATACCGCAAAATTTGAAGACAAAAGTCTTCAACCAGTGTGTCCTACCTGTTATGATATACGGAGCCGAGTCATGGACACTCACGATACGACTAGTCCACCAATTTATGGTCGATCAGCGGGCTATGGAAAGGGCTATGCTTGCAGTTTCTCTGAAAGATCGTATCCGGGTTGAGGTTATCCGGCAGAGAACAAAAGTTGTCATCATAGCCCTTAGGATTAGTAAGCTGAACTGGAAGTGGGCTGTTCATATCTGTCGAAGGACTGATAGCCGTCGGAGTGGACGTGTTCTTGAGTAGAAACCACGACTCGATAAACGTAGTGTAAGGCGCCTCCAGCTAGGTGGAGCGACGATATACGCAAAGCGGCTGGCAGCAGTTGGAAGAGAAGAGCCTAAGATCGGGCTCAGTGGCGTGCTTTGGGAGAGGCCTCTGTCCAGCAGTGGACTGACACGGGTTGATGATGATGTTGATAATGACTTACGGTTACACATTGCTTACGCTTTTCTCGTAATCACTTCCATAGATTGCAGAAAAGCGAGCGGAAAGATATCACACATCAAAAAGGCCCCGAGGCGAGGGTAAGACGAGTGGAGAAGTGTTCAAATCAAAGTTCCCTTGCTTTAGTTTGTTTTTCGCCGATATTACGGAAAACAAGTTATGAGTTATGATTTCTTCAAGATATTATAATTATAATTATTGTCCTGTTAATTTTAACTGTATGATCAATGAATACTTCCATAATACTTACGATTATTTAAAGTGTCTGGAGCATTCCTCCCAGTGAATCTACAAAACGAATCTCCATAAAGCCGTCTGTGTTTCAAAACTCTTACTGACAAAGGCTCGCCAAGATTATATTTATACTCAAAATGATAATCCTTGTCTGTGTTGTCGACGGGAGAGAAAATCAATCCATTTACTGCAAAACGTAATATCGCTGAAAAGAAAACTAAGTTTTTAGACAATTTTGATTCAATATCAGTCTAGATTAAGGTGAGATGGGGAGTTTGGAATAAATATAGTCAACTCTCTAACGCTTACTAAGCTACGTGTGGTCTTACTTGATTCAATATCAGTCTAGATTAAAGTGAGATGGGTAGTTTGGAATAAATATAGTCAACTCTCTAACGCTTACTAAGCTACGTGTGGTCTTACTTGATTCAATATCAGTCTAGATTAAGGTGAGATGGGGAGTTTGGAATAAATATAGTCAACTCTCTAACGCTTACTAAGCTACGTGTGGTCTTACTTGATTCAATATCAGTCTAGATTAAAGTGAGATGGGTAGTTTGGAATAAATATAGTCAACTCTCTAACGCTTACTAAGCTACGTGTGGTCTTACTTGATTCAATATCAGTCTAGATTAAAGTGAGATGGGTAGTTTGGAATAAATATAGTCAACTCTCTAACGCTTACTAAGCTACGTGTGGTCTTACTTGATTCAATATCAGTCTAGATTAAGGTGAGATGGGGAGTTTGGAATAAATATAGTCAACTCTCTAACGCTTACTAAGCTACGTGTGGTCTTATTTGATTCAATATCAGTCTAGATTAAAGTGAGATGGGGAGTTTGGAATAAATTAAGTCAACTCTCTAACGCTCTAAGCTACGTGTGGTCTTATTTTTTCTCGATTTTTATTGTATAAAAAAAAGCCTAAGAAGTTTTCTTCAGGCACGAAGAAAACTTCAAATTTGACTAACCCTATAAGAGTTTCACCTAAAGCGAGCGATGTACAATGTCACGCCAGGATTTGCAATCTAAGGTTCTGGTGGCAATGCAAAATTGTTATTGATATAATTAGCCATAGAGTGTATAAGTACCGTCCATATCCGTCAAACTATTAAGTCTTAAATGTAGTACAATATCTTGCTTGTTCAACTGTTGCTCATCAGTAACAGTACATATCACATATGTGTCACTGCAAGCTGCCACCAACTTTAAATACATTTCCACTGAACTAGCTGATTGGAACTCGGTTGTGATTGTATTGCCACCTGAAATTATTTAGGCAATTTATTAGTCATTCATTTATTTCTCACTAGGATACAATCCGTACCAATCTATATAAGTGAAAAGTTGACTGTTTGTTTGTTTGGAGAGGTTTCACGCTATAAAGGCTGGACAGATTTTGATGAAATTTGGAATGTAGATAGCTTATACCCTATACTAACATATAGGACTCGGCAGAGAACGAAAGTCACCGACATAGCTCAAAGAATTAGCAAACAGAAGTGGCAATGGGCCGGTCACATCAGTCGAAGAACCGATAGCCGGTGAGGTAGACGAGTTCTTGAGTGGAGACCACGTAAAGACAAACGTAGTGTAGGACGCCCTCCGGTTTTTAGTCTTATCTCTTTCGTGGCTGCACAAAGCAAAAGTTTCAGCAGCATTATACATTAATAATTAGTTTCCGCAGCAGTTATACTCATACCTATTGGTTATTGAGATCCAGCCAGTACCATTTTGGGCTTAGCGTGACAAAATCGTCAACCATGCTTAGTGGTCCAAACCTACTCATGAACTATTAAAAAAGAGAGTTGCGACGTCCATCTAGCTTTAACAACCCTTACATATAATTCCTGAGTATTTTACCATGTTTGAAGACTCGCCTATATAACCAGTGTGTCCTGCCCACCATGACATAATTATGGTGCTGAGACGTGGAGCTCACGAAGACAGCTGTTTTTTAAGTGAAAGTTGCACAAAGAGCCATGAAGCGTGCCATGAAGCGTGCCATGAAGCGTGCCATGAAGCGTGCCATGAAGCGTGCCATGAAGCGTGCCATGAAGCGTGCCATGAAGCGTGCCATGCTCGGCATCAAATTACAAGACCGAGTTCGAAACACAGAAATAGGACGCAAAGGTCAAAGACGTCGGAGAGTCAATTTTCAAAATCAAATGTTGTTGGGAAGGATACGTGGCTAGGCAGAGTGAAAACTGGTGGAGTAAAGTCACACATATATTTACTTCGTAAGTAAAGTGTTGACCGAGTGGTGGCCGAAAACGGACAGCAGAAGCGTCAGTCGTCCATATATGTGCGAGATATGTCGACGTCAGTTAAGGTCGTGGGTCTGACATGGGTGCGACAGCACAGGATCGAGACGTACAAAAAGAGAGACCTGTGCTCAGCAGCGGGCGGACACGGGTTGAAAATGATTATTTTACCTTGTTTGACCCAACTACATTCTATGTTTTACCTTGTAAGTACGACAATTCCACATAACTTCCAACAGTTTTATGGCAGACGAAATTCGTTGATTCGCCTTCGTAGAAGTAGTAATTAGTACGACCAGTCGTGAATTTCCGTCCGTTTGCTGTTATGTAGCCTGAAGGTTCACCTGAAATATTAAATCAACCACTTATGCAAAAAAATAACGGCCCAAGTTTTGAGTCGTGCTTCACTAAACAAAGAATGCAGAGTTCCGTACTTCAAATAACTTATTTGAATCACTTCATGAAATATAGATGAATTGTAATAGAAACTTATAATGATAAAAAACGATAAAATAATTATTTCTAAGTAGGATTTCACAAGGTAATCCTTCTCCAGATTATAAGTCAAATTCTACGCTAACTAACAGTGAAAGCGCATTTCAATCGGTCCAGTTCCTTTTAGGTGATGCACAAACAAACGTCCAGAGCTCCAGACAGACGGACATGATTTAAAAAAAAAAACATTTTTTTATTTTTTTCTCTGTACGTAATTTTTGTTACTTACGTTACTACATTATTTTATTACTAGTGAATCGCCCCGGCTTGGCACGGGTAGAGCTCACACCACGGCATTTTTGTTACTTTAACATTTTTATATCCGTCATAACTTTTAAAAACAAAACGCCAGTAAGAGTAATTCTAAATTTGGCAGCAACGATCGTGATGTTTTTTGACCAAAGACAACTTTTTGTTTGTTTGTTCGTATGAGGTAGTGCTGGCCTCTGATGTCCAAGTTTGTCAAACCGCCCGAGGGCCTCTGACATGGCTTAACGACTGCTATTAATCAATAACAGCCGGGACCGACAGCTTAACGTGCCCTCCGAAACACGGAGCGATGGAAAAGCGCACATAACTTAGAAAAGTCATTGGTGCGGAGCCTAGGTTTTGAACCTGGTATCGTTGGATTCTAAATTGCACTATAGAACCGTTAGGCCACCATCGCCCAGACAACTGCACACTTGACATTAATTCAAGACTTGACATTAAGACAGACTTGTTATTAATTCGTTCCTACGGCAACGTGTCTTTATCATTTCGTTTCCATTGCAACATGTCATTGCGTTTTGTATTTTTGATACCTTGGGATACATTATTGCAATATTCGTAAGGATCTCTAATTTTTGAAAAATAGTATGCCCCTCATGTTACTAGCTGTTAATGTAGCTTTCTATAGATGAATGAATTTTTAACAACGGTTTAGTATTTTTTGAGTTTATCCATTACAAACAAACAAACAAACAAACATACAAACAAACAAAACTTTCCTCTTTATAGTATAAGTGTAGAAGTAGATGAGTATAGACCTACGCGAAGATATGTGGAATTAATGCTTACGATTACGGCGTATTATAAAATAATAATAATAATAATAATAATAATACTTGTACTTACTGATCTTAGCTGGATTAGTAACGTTGACTTCTATATTGCATCGTACTCCTTTATCAAGTACAAGCCTGTAACCTGCATTATGATAACATTCATTTGGGTACACATCATCACATTTATGCGCATGAAATACACATATATAATGCCAATTGCCTAACTGTGTCGGTGTTACATCCCCCTGAAAAAAAAAGAAGAAGTTTAAAATAATAACATACTACTACTTACTTGGCACCGGTAGTAGCTACGGTAACGGTGGAGCAGGGGGTGCTAAGAATCCCCGGCAGAGATCCAGATACCAACCCTCACGATCTACTTATAACTCACGCACCTTGAGGACCGATGAGAAGTTGATAGAGCTGGAAGTAGTAGTAAGTAAGTTGCGCTGGGGTATTACAGGGTTATAAGAAGTCCGAAGAGAGTCCGAGAAGTTGGGAGAGGATACGATGACCCTCAATTCCGGCAACTTACTTTATTACCGGGAGGGCGACCAGCAGTCCCAACACGGTATCGGGTTTCTCGACCACAAGTTCCTCGTCAACAACATTGTGAAGATCGAAAGCGTTTCGAGCAGGGTGGCACCTTATACTCAGAATTACCGAACGGTATTCGTTGAAGGTCATACAGGTGCACGCCCCACACTCGAAACGCCCGGACGATGAAGTGGAGGCTATGTACGACGACATTTCTAATGCCATACATGCCCCAAAAACACACTTCACAGTAGTTATGGGGGACTTCAACGCACGGCTGGGCATGAGGAATGGCTATGAACTGAAAGTGGAGCAGTTTGGATTTGGACAGTGAAACCAAAGGGGTCAGCGACTGGCCGACTTCATGGAGAAGGAGGGACTCTTTACGATGAACTCCTTTTTCAAGAAGCGTCCGTCCAGGAAATTGACGTGGCTGCACCCCAGCGGTCATAAGCACGAGATAGATTTCATTTTGGCGACCAATAAGCATATATTCAATTATGTCTCTGTGATCAACAGGGTTAAGACCGGCAGTGATCACCGCATGGTAATAAGCTCATTGAATATCAACATTAAGCTGCAGAGGTCTCGTTTGATGAAATCTACTCTTCGCCCAAGTCCTGCCCAAATCCAAAACCTTGAGAGATTTCAGTTGGATCTGCAAAATCGCTTCCAAATCCTTACCGAATGCGATACAGTGGACGAACTAAACAACGGGCTGGCGGAAATTGTTCGCGCGGTCAGGTCAGAGTTATTTAAGATCACCGCAAAAAAAGAACACAGAAACTCTCCGAACATACACTCAAACTTATGGTAGAACGAGGTGAGATGAGGCTGCAGTCTTCAGTGGATATGTCGAGTTACAGCTTGCTTAATAAACAGATCTCCAAGTTGATGTGACACGATTTGCGTTCCTATAATACTACTTGTATAAAGAACGCGATAGAGTGGAACAAGAGCTCCAAAGAGATCGCAAGTCTTCTGGGCAAAGCCTGTTGACGAAGCTGAAAACCGACAGTGGCAGCATCGTTTCGTCGAAGCCAGAGATTTTGAGTGAGCTCGAGAAGTTCTATGGACAATTATACATCTCATCGCGAAGTCCTCTTAGCACGACTAGCGCTGGAAGAGCCCGTTTGACCCGACATTATACTGAAGATATCCCGGACGTCAACCTATACGAGATCAGAATGGCTCTCAAACAGCTTAAGAGCAGCAAGGCACCAGGGGAGGACGGAATAACGACAGAGCTACTGAAAGCGGGTGGAACACTGGTACTTAAAGTCCTTCAGAAGCTGTTTAACTCCGTCATCGTCGAGGCTCCTATGCCAGAGGCGTGGCACAGGAGCGTAGGCTCCTCTGCCATTCCTCTGGTTTTGTTCTTTAAGAAAGGTGATAAAACCCTTTTGAAGATATATATTTCCATTTCGCTGCTGAGTCACTTGTAATAAGCTGTTTTTGAGAGTAGTTACAAACCGTCTGACTCGTAGGTTTGACGACTTTCAGCCTCCAGGGCAAGCTGGATTCCGGAAAGGCTTTAGCACCGTACACCACATCCATACACTCCGGCAGATTATACAGAAGACCCAAGAGTATAATCGGCCACTTTGTCTAGCGTTAGTGGATAACGAGAAAGCCTTTGATTCAGTTGAGACCTGGGCAGTGCTACAGTCATTACAGCGGTGCCAGATTTACTATCGGTACATTGAAGTGTTGAAGTGTTTGTACAGCAAGGCCACTATGACAGTTTGTCTTCAGGATCAGAGCACGAATTCAATCCAGTTGCAAAAAGGGGTGAGACAGGGAAACGTTATTTTTCCGAAACTGTTCACCTCTGCACTGGAAGATATATTCAAGCTTCTGAACTGGAACGGATATGGTGTTAACATCAATAGCGAATACATCACTCACCTTCAATTTGCTGATGATATAGTCATCATGGCAGAAACCTTGGAAGATCACAATGCTCAGAGACCTCAATTTTGTTTCCCAACAGGTGGGTCTTAAAATGAACATGGGTAAGACGAACATCATGTAAAATGCCCATGTCGTACCCATGCCAGTTTATGTTGGGAACGATATTATCGAAGCTGTTGATCACTATGTCTACTTGGGTCAGACGATCTAACTGGGTAGATCCAACTTCGACAAAGAGGTCATCCGACGAATCCGACTCGGATGGGTAGCGTTTCGGAAATTACGCCATATCTTCTCGCCGCAGATACCGCAGAGCCTCAAGATGAAAGTTTATAATCAGTGCGTGTTGCCAGTGATGACATACGGCACTTAAACGTGGTCGCTAACTATTGGTCTCATACAAAAGCTCAAAGTTGCGCAGCGTGCAATGGAGAGAACTATGCTCGGAATTTCACTACGTGATAAGATCCGTAACGAGGAATTCCGTAGAAGAACCAAGGTTATCGACATAGCTCTCAGAATTCGCAAGTTGAAGCGGCAATGGGCAGGCCCTATAGTTCGCAGAGCCGACAACCGCTGGAGAATAAAGGTTCTCGAATGGCGACCACACGAACAAGCAAGTGAAGTGTAAGAAGACCCCCACACGATGGACGGACGACATTGTAGCCATTGCAGGAAGTCGGTGGATAGAGGCGGCACAAGACCGTTTGTCATGGTGCTCTGTGGGGGAGACCTATGTTCAGCAGTGGACCGCTAAAGGCTGAAATGATGATGATGATGATGATGATGATGAAATCAAGACTTACATGTTTACAAAACTTATCCTAAGCCTCAAGTCTATGAAACAAGCTGCAATGAGTGAAAATAAACAAGGCGAAAGGCTCTTTGTTTATTGTGAAATGCCTACGCCACGTACAAATTGCGATTTATACCGAATTAAAGGTCACAAAAACATCAATTTTGCTGATTCTGAGCGGGACGGACACCCTTGTTACTTTTATGCCAAAAAAGGCCTACGTGGTCCTTTTTTTGGGATAAAAGTAACCTATATAATATATAGGTTACTATAATCCCAAAAAAGGAAGCTCAGAATCAGCAAAATTGATGTTTTTGTGACCTTTAATTCGGTATAAATCGCAATTTGTACGTAGCGTAGGCATTTCACAATAAACAAAGAGCCTTTCGCCTTGTTTATTTTCACTCATTACACACACTCACGTTTTCAGACCCAAAACGATCTATAGAGTAAAAAACACCAAACACTCAGCCGTCAAATAGTTTTTTATCGATTGCTTGGCTTCGATTCACTGGATTGAGATACAAACTAAACCAGATTAGTTTTTACGTGATGCGCGAACAGACAAACAGAAATACACAACCTTAAAAATGTACAGTGTATTCTTGTTTTGTTGCTTATTTTAAGTCCCGAGACCATATGTTTTAATTAATATTCATGTACTGACTTTTTGTTACTTATAAGTTCTTGAATAACCCCCCAGACTCGTAAAGAGAGGGGTGGTATAAGTTAAGGGTGTGTGTGTGTGTGTGTGTGTGTGTGTGTGTATGTATTTATCCGTGTGTCTCTCTGTGGCATCGTAGTTTTTCTACTTGAAATCTGATGTGATCGAGATGCTAAAAAACGTAGCTAAAATTTTATTCATTAGGGATCGTAGCTCTCTTATGAATTGTTGAATGCTGATGTGATCGAGACGGTTCTTAGCTATAATAATAATTCAGAGCGACTGGCAGCTTGCGATTCCCATGTCGTGGGCTCGATCCCGCACCCCTTCATATGCCTCTTCAGCACATCTTTATATCTCAGAAACTGGCCTCCGCTTTTACGCTTGCCTTATTCAAGTTCTGAGTAAAATATGCGCTTGGCCACTCTTTCTTCAGGCATTCGAGATACGTGCCCACACCATCGCAGCTGCCTTCGCATGAGGTAGGCTTCAATTCCGCACACATTTGCACGCCTGAGAACATCGGTGTTCCTGACACGGTCAGACCATTTAATGTTCAGAATGTCGTGAAGACATTTCAGGTGAAATCTGTCAAGAGTACGTATGTGGCGACGGTGCAGTCACCCGTCTCTGCTGCGTATAGGATGCTAGGCAAGACAATCGCCATGTACACTTTGATTTTTGTCTCAAGCTTGATGTTGTGTGAGCGGAACACCTTGACTCGCAGTTTTCCAAAAGCTGCTGAGGCGGAACCGATTCTGCTGTTAATTTCGGAGTCAAGGTCACCTTTGCCTGCTACGGTGCTTCCCAGATATTTAAACTTTTCTACATTCTTTAAATTCAGGGGCACCTGCTGGGCGGTTTCGGTCATCATGACTTCAGTCTTTGTCACACTGATTTTTAGCCCAAATTTACAGCACACTGAGTCGAATTTGGACATAAGCTCTTGTAAACCTTCAGGAGTTTCCACCACAAAACATAAATCGTCCGCGTACATTATTTCTGTAATAACATTAAGAGAGACCTTCGTGTGTGCCTTCAACCTAGCTAAGTTAAAGACACTACCATCCATTCGATAACGGATCCGAATTCCTTCTGTATTGTCCCTTAAAGTTTCCTTCACGACCGCTGCAAAATAGATGGCAAAAAGTGTTGGCGCTAGCACACATCCCTGTTTAACTCCACAGCTGATGGAGAAATACTCTGATTGATCGCCATTTGATGTTACACAGCAAGTCATATGGTCATGTAGGAGTCTTACTAATCGAATAAATTTATCAGTGCAGCCGAATTTAGATAAAATTGTCCAAAGAGCCTCCCGAGGAACACTATCAAAGGCCTTTTCTAGATCTACAAAGCATAGGAACATCGGTTTATTTTGTTCCTTGCTCTTTTCCTGTAGCTGGCGTATGGAAAATATAGCTTCGCTTGTGCCTCTATTAGGCCTAAATCCGAATTGTGTCTCAGGCAGAAGTGCTTCAGACAATTTTAGCAGACGATTCAGCAGTACCCTAGCAAAGATTGTCAAAAAGACAAAAAGTTAAAATAAAACCTTACGACTTTGAAAATAAACGAAGGCGCGAGCTTGATCTACGACGGGAACATCTAAAAAATAAAGCGCCTTCGAACATTTTCTACAATTATGCAAATGGAGTTCTCACATGTGGCACCTGTCGTCGGACGTTTACGGATAAAATTGGTTACATTAGTCATGTGAGGACGCACAAGTAACATAAAATAGAAATGGTCGCCGTTGTCGAAATCGGCATGGAAGACATCATCATCATCATCATCATTATCATCATCATAATCATAATATAATATATTTAATAGGGGGAACCGAATGAACCGACTTTGATGCGGTTCTTTTATGTTGAAAGGTGATGTGATCGAGATGGTTCTTAGCTAAAATGGAGAAGAGGGGGGGGGGGGGGGAGAGATTGGAGGCTATTTTTTTATTGATATAAGTAGTAGGTAGATGAAAACTTATGAATAACATCTTCTTATAACTCTAACTTGTGAATTATGGGCCTACAATAAGATATGGCGAAAGCCAAGAGTTTTCTTTGTTTCGCGGATCGATGTTGAAATCTCTCATGAGCAGTATCGGGGTTTGAGTGTTGGCATCCATCTTTGCGATGATTTTAGTAAATTTCCAAACGTGCATAGACTACGATGTTGGAGCAGTTTAATGTATATGACTGTAGATGCAATTAAAACAATTATAATATTAGTTTATTTTTTGCATTTAACTTCTTGCCTTTGGATGTTAGCCATTATGTATAAGAATACAAAGTCGTGTCACTTGTCCTATTAAACGTACTAGTCAATGGTACTACTGACATATAACCGTTTTTTTATGTATTCGGAGTTATTCCATTTTGTTTTTTTTTTCACCAAACTCAACATTTCGACTGAACTTAGTAATTTTGACCAAACTAATAATAGTTATTCAGTTGTATATGTTATTGGTCCAGTAGTGATCATTTTATGAAACAATAAAATCATATTGTAATTATGGGGATTGGTAGGGATATGTAGAGATAAGTGGAATTGGGTGGGGATGGGTTGGGATGAGTGGAGTTGGGTTGCAGGCTGGATAACCTCCAGGAGTGCCCGACGGTTGCTGGTCCCATTCGATGCGTTTCATCTGGGGGGAAAAGCAGCCGTTGGGACGGTGCACCCGGGAATCGGTCAATAATTGGCCGTAGCCGAGCAAGGCAAGGTGGGTCTAGGTAGTTTTACTACCTCGATGGCAGGAGAGGAATCGCTACAAAGAGCTTTTATCTTTGTGGAGGTTCTCTTTCTGTGGGATGGGCGTCCTAATGACGTGGAGTGGGAACCCGGACGCTTGGGCGCAGGCTCAAGGAGGTGGGGCCTTGTGCGTTTAGCGCCAGCTTGAGGAGGTGGGGCCCGGGTGCTTGGCACAGGCTTGAGGAGGTGGTCCGCTCCCAGACCTACCATACTTCGACACGATGGATTCGGTGCTAGGAGTGTGACGTGGAGGTGGAGCCTTGTGCGCTTGGCACCGGCTCGAGGAGGTGGGGCCCAGGTGCTTGGCATCAACTCGAAGAGGCGATCCGCTCTCAGACCTACCATACTTCGGAATGATGGATTCGGTTCAGGGAGTGTGACGTGGAGGTGGGGCTTTGTGCGCTTGGCGCTGGCTCAAGGAGGTGGGGCTCAGGCGCTTGGCACCGGCTCGAGGAGGTGGGAGAAGGAGGTGACTCCTCCTTTATAATTGTGGGGTCACTGGTGGAGAGTCGGGGGGCTTGCACGGCCCCACCGGTCGTGGTGAGGGGTGACTTTGGTGAGCAAGGTTGCCCCTCTACAGGCGGAGAGACCCGATTGGGTCTGCTACTGGGGCAAGATGGTAGAATGCAACCGCGACCCCATCTTGCCCCACCTAGGTGGAGGACTGTTCACCATGTGGTTTTAGTGGGAAGGACGTGCAGTCACGCGGTGAGTCATATAGCCACTGGGCCTTCCCCGGGCTCAGTGGTATGCGTAAATGCACTTCCCCAAGAAAAAAAAAAGAAAAAAAAGTTGGGTGAGTGAGGATGGGTGGGGATAGTTGGGGATGGGCTAGGTTGGGTCGGGATGTACGGCGATGGGTATGGTGATAGGTCCCTAGTCGTAGTCAAGGGGAGGGACCTCAGGGAGACGGTGCGGTTGGCCACGGTGGGCACAACCCTCGTGGTTGACCGCATACGCGCCCTGGGACTGGAGGTCGCCCTCTCCAAGACCGAGGCCCTATTGTTCCATGGGCCTCGGGGGGGACCCCCTCCAGGAACGCGGGTGGTTCTGGATGGGGTGATGGTCCGGGTTGGGACCCAGATGAAATATTTGGGTCTCATCCTGGACGGGAGGTGGGCATTTGAGGCCCACTTTGCCCAGATGGCCCCGAGAGTGGTGGGAGCGGCAGCCGCCTTGGGAAAGCTGCTGCCCAACGTGGGCGGCCCGAGCGCCAACTGCCGTAGACTATACTCCGGAGTGGTCCGGAGTATGGCCCTGTATGGGGCACCAGTCTGGGTGGACGCCCTCAACCGCAGGACCAAAACCCTGCTGCGACGTCCGCAGCGGGTGATTGCGACGAGGGCGATACGCGGATACCGGACGGTGTCCTGGACGGCAGGGTGCGTGTTGGCCGGTGATCCCCCCTGGGAGCTCCAAGCGGAGATCCTCGCCGAAGTTTACCACTTCGTGGCGGAGAGGAGATCCCGTGGAGACCCCCCAGCGTGGGAGGAGGTCACGCGCATGCGGCGGCAGGCGTGGGCCGCCATGTTGCGGCGGTGGTCGGAGGACCTAGCTCCACCGGTCCCTGGGCAGTGGACGGTGGAAGCTATCCGCCCGGTCCTGAAGAGGTGGGTGAGGCGGAAATTTGGGCCGCTAACCTTCCGATTGGTGCAGGTGCTTTCCGGACACGGATGTTTCGGAAAGTACCTGCACCAAATCGCAAGACGGGAGAGGACTCCGGTGTGCCACGAGTGTGGGGCACCGGAGGACACGGCGCTCCACACGTTGGAGGCGTGTGCCGCATGGGGCCCGCAGCGGCGCACGCTTTCAATGATGATAGGACGGGATCTCTCTCTGCCAAGCGTAGTAAACGCTATGCTTGGCAGCGAGAGATCGTGGCAGGCAATGGTCTCCTTCTGCGAAGCCGTTATGTTGCAGAAGGAGACCGCGGAGCGGGCCTGGGAGACTGACGCCCAAGCGGACGCGCTCCAGCGCAGAAGACCAGGTGGGAGGAGGAGGCGTTTCGCCCACCTCCTCCCTCCTCCGTAGTGGGGTCACTGGTGGAGTGTCGGGGGACGCTTCACCGGCTTGCACGGCCCCACATGTCTGAGGGGTGACCTGAGCAAGGTTGCCCCTCCAAGGGTGGAGAGACCCGATAAGGGTCGCCACTGGGGCAAGATGGTAGAATGCTACCGCGACCCCATCTTGCCCCACTGCGGTGGCGGACGGCTCACGGGGGGGTTTTAGTGGGTGCGAGCCCCACATACCCCCTTCCATCACCCCCGTGGTGGAAGGGAAGTGCGCAGGCATTTCCCCCCTCAAAAAAAAAAAAAAAAAAAAAAAATGGTGATAGGTGGGGATGGATGAAGATGGATGGAAATAGGTGGAAATGCGTGGGGATGGATGGAAATAGGTAGAAATGGGTGGTGATGGCTGGATATGGATGTGGATAGGTGGGGATTAGTGGGGATAGGTAAAGATAGATGGGGATCGGTGAGGAAGAGTGGGGATGTATGAGGATGTGTGTGGATAAAAGTCAAATGTCAAACGTAGTCCATCCCCACCTTTTCCCACCCAACTCCACCTATCCCGACCCAACCCCACCGATTCCCATACATCTAAACACAACCTCACCCCGCTATATCGGTACTATGAAAATGTCGACCTTTTCACCTTTGGAGTCACTTTATACTGTGTTGCCATAATTTAAGACCAATTAAGTGTGAGATATTTTATTGCCAGTGAATTGAAGAAGTTTTTAAAAAAGAAACAAAAAAGTTATCTATTAATTTTTTCATTGAAGCCGCTAGGCTTCAAAATTTTAAAAAGATATTTTGCTTCGAGCTTTTGTTTACAGAGTTATAAAATTGAGAAAATATAATCCTTTTCGTTACAGTCACTTTTTTAGTCAAGGTTTCCGTCTGTATCAGAGTGATTTAAAAGATGTTTCTAGTCAAAAAAATGGGAAGTTAACGGTGTAAAAACGTTATTTCACATACTTAAATATTTCCAGCAGCGGCAAATATTTCCTTCCTTAAGCCGGCCTACTGAAGTATTGCACCATAGAGGATGTTTATGTACTTACAGACCTGTAGGCGCGTTTTGGTTGGCCATGTCCATCGTATTCAGCAACAGGAATATGGGGTTCCCCATTTTTGTAGCACCTGAAAACAACATCTAAAGCAATAAAGAAAAACGATTTTTAATCAATGTATGTCATCATGAAATTGTCATGTCAGCCTTTAGAAGTCCACTGCTGTACATAGGCCATGACGAGCTATCTTGTGCCACCTCGATCCATCGACTTCCTGCGATGGCTAATAATGTATGTATATCCATTTAAATCATCCTATCCTGGTTGACTGGAAGAATTTGAACATCATCATAAAACGTCTGCAGTAATTGACTCCTAGAAAAAGGACTTACCTAATGCGCGCAAATGAGCCCAATCGTTCTCATGTAATTACTGCCAGCTACACAGCCCAAGTCGTAGCTCCAACTGGCATCCTAAACTACGTTTTCCTATACGTGGTCTCTACACAAGCACTCGCCTACCCTGTCAGTTATTGGTAGTGATTGCTATTTAGCAATAAGACTGCCCATTTTACCTTTTAGTTTTGAGTTTATGTTACCTACTTTATTTCACGTTTACCAAAATATTCGAAAATCATTTGACCAACAAACACAGGTACATACCGATGCCGACTCGTCCAAGTTGAACTGGAGACCTCGCGTCGTTCGGTCAGCAACGACAAAGGGCAAGAAACATGAAACATTTCTTGGAATAGTGCTTTACTAGCATCTGGACCGTGAAACCTAGATAGTAATGTATAATTCACTAAGTTAAGCGGTAGGACTCTTTTCCTATCTTGTCTTCTCGTAGAAACTTGTCTGGGCAAGACGATGGGGGTAGGAACTTACTATCAGGAGATCAGCTTTGTCGACTCTTTGATTAATAAAAATGCAATCCTTACCTTGATCTATAGATATTGACGTAGGATCTCACATCTAATCGAAATGGCATGTTGAGTACAAGGTTGGTCGCAGCTGCTTCATCACATATTATATTATCTTTATCATGCCGAACACTTATTATTATATCTGAAAATAAATTTCTAACTTGTAACTGATTGTTAAAGAGACTACTGGTGGTGGATGGTGAATAATAAAAGAATGGACTGTAATAATAGGTGTGGTATAATAAATGAACAAATATACAAAGTTAATTTGGATAAACTAAAGACTAAAGGGAGGCACAGGCGCAAGTGTTCGAGAGCGGCGCCGGAGCCCTATATATGTGAGGGTTGGAGCCGGTGTGGTGTGGCGGCTGGTTTTCCCCTCTCGACCCGCACTGGTGGAGTAGCCGCGCTGATGATTAAAATCCGATGGCTCTGAATTACTGAGCGTTTCGTAACATGTAGATGTTTGCTGCACGGTAAACATTTTACTCAAATGGCTATATAACTGTGGAATGCAAATTAGATCTGTACCAAGTGGTCATCTCTAAATTGCGAAGATTTTGACCCTCCCACAGCCCTGGACCACATTACCCTCTCTCTAGCTAAGAAGTCACAAATTTCATATAAAAACTCAATTTTGATTACATCTACACAACTTTTTTTGTAGGTTTTGTAAGTATGACGTAATTTATGGATAAGACTTCCAAGCGCGGATATAAATGCTAGGCTTTACAAAATCTACACAAAGTAATCCAGGAAAAATCTAGTAGGTTAACGAATATAGACAAACCAGGCACTGAATCCGCACAGCTCGCACAAAACGTTGAACAAAAAAGTAGCACAAAGAGCTTCATTTTCAATACACGTGTGTAATCACAATATTTCACTAACTTGTGCTTACAACAAATAAAATTAGTCTCAGTTGTTGTTATGTACTTTGTAGTATCAGTCAGGACACAATGTACTAATATGGTAGTTGTCCTTATACGTCAAGTTATTGTAGGGTGACCACACTTAATAGTTATGAATGACTTTCTATTAGAACAAACAGGTTTGCTGTATGTATAACATTTTTGTTGCCGAAGGAGGACGCTGTGACCTAATGGTAAGAACGTATAGCTTAGTGGAATAGGTCATTCCTAGTGTGGGGGACAGAGTTCAACCAGAGTACATTATTGTACATACTCATTCAACATTTCACAATATTATTTGCTAATAAAAAATCAAGCAATGTACTTATCTATACTTATAATAAAACTGTAACGGGTCCAATTCTGTACATTGAAGATATTTTGATATTTTTTTTGTACTTTATTCTTGATTCGATACTGAAGCCAAAACTGTTTTTTTTTTTCATTTTTGTCTGTCTGTCTGTCTGTCTGTATCTTGGCTAGGTATCACGCCGAAACTACTGAATGAATTTAAATGAAACTTGGTGTGATTTGATTCATCCCGAAAAATGAAAGGGTTCCAGCAGGATTGGGGATGAAAGTTATTTCAAAAAACACTTACCACTCTGAAACTACTAGACGGATTTTGATGCAACTTGGCACAGTCATAGTTTATATGATGGGTTAAAATTGAGATTACTTTTTATCCCGAAAAAATAAATAGTTCCTGCGGAATAATCTTCCAAATTCTGTAAATTAAAGATATTTTGTAAAAATTTTTGGGGGCCGTTCCATTTTCAATACTTAAGCCAAAACTGTATTTTTTAATTTTTTGTCTATCTGTCTGTCTGTCCGTCTGTCTGTCTGTCTGTCTGTGCAACTTAACACAGACATAGTTTATAAGATAGGTGAAACTTATGGATACATTTTGTTCCGAAAAAATAAAGGGTTCCTGTGGGATATGGGTCCAAATAAAGTGTTTTTTTTTATGTTACTCTATATTCTATTATGAAGCCTAAACTGTATGTTTTTTCATTTTTGTCTGTATGTCTGTCAGTCTGTATCTTAGCCGCGCTTCACGCCGCCGGAACTGCTGGATGAATTCAAAAGAAACTTGGTATGATTTGAGTTCGTACTACGAGGTAGGACATATGATACTTTACATATCGAAAAATTTATGTTTATTATTTAGGGGTTGGAACTTATTTAAAAGAACACGTACCAAGCTGAAAGTAATGAACGGGTTTTGATGCAACTTGGCACTGTCTTAAGTTATATGATGGGTTAAAATTGAGGACACGTTTTATCCGAAATAAGTAAAGTGTTTCTGCGGGATATGGGTCCAAAGTTATCTTAATATATAAGTAATAACAAATATTTTTTGCATGTTTCTCTATATTCGATACTGAAGCAAAACTGTTTTACTTATTAATTTTGTCTGTCTGTTTGTCCGTATCTTGACCGCGCATCGCACCCAAACTACTAAATGAATTCAAATAAAAAAAATGTTCTTGGGTGCTTTAAAAAGGTATTGAACATATTTTTTTTGTTAATCGTGTCTCTCTTTCTGTTTGTCTGTATGTTTGTTTGTTCACGCATCACGTAAAAACTATGCGACCGATTGCAATGCGGTTTTCATTGTTAGATAGCTAAGGGTTTGATTTAAATCTGGTGTAATTGGTATCTCAATCCAGTGAGTTAGAAGCCGAGCAATTGATAAAGTATTTTTTAACGGCTGAAGAAAGTTTGTTAAAATGTCGGTATATTGGTCCTAGAATAGCACATTATGGTACTTTGAACCTAAAGAAAAGAACACGCGTGCGAAGCCGCGGGTACAGCTAGTTGATAATAAAGCTGCGACGCTTTACTCAGCAAACGAAATACGTTCCTATGGTTGTTCTACGACGCTGCGCTAGTTTATATTCGAAAGCGAGGCTTTGTTGGCTCCTGTTGGAGCCGCGGGACATTTTTTCGAGGCGCGGACTCTATTAAGTAATTATTTTTTATCTAAAGTTATGGAAAAAAACTGTTCCACGTTTTTAAATTGTCGTCGAACAACGATAAAAACGTCTATGATTCGCCCAAGTTAATTTGGAGATTAATGTATATGTATATATGTATGTAATAAAAATGCTTATATTCCGAAGCGTGGTCCACCTAGCGTAGCTACCACAATGGAAAGAGTCCTCCGTACCACGAACAGGAAAACCATTTTTAATTTTAATTTATCCTGTTTTTGGTAATAACGCAACCAATTTATGTACAATTAAGTGCATAATGTTATAATTTATAGCTAAACTCAAATAGTATTCTGATTTACAATGCTTAACGACAACCATTATAATAATTATTATTCACGAGTCATCCGCTAACGGTAAAAACACAATTTAAGTGTGCGTTGGCAGTAACGCGGCGTCAATACAAGGAACCTGAAAAAAAAACAAATGACTGTCTCGGACTAGACGCGCCAAACACGACGATACAAAGAACCAGAAAGAAAAAGAAGTGACTGTCTCGGAATTAGACGCGTCAAACACGACGATAAAAAGAAACCCAAAGAAAAACAAATGATTGTCTCGGAATAAGACCCATCACACACGACGATAAAAAGAAACCCAAAGAAAAACAAATGACTGTCTCGGACTAGAAGCGTCAAACACGACGATACAAAGAACCAGAAAAGAAAAAGAAGTGATTATCTCGGAATTAGACCCGTCACACACGACGATAAAAAGAAACCCAAAGAAAAACAAATGACTGTCTCGGACTAGAAGCGTCAAACACGACGATAAAAAGAAACTCAAAGAAAAACAAATGACTGTCTCGGACTAGACGCGCCAAACACGTCGATACAAAGAACCAGAAAAGAAAAAGAAGTGATTGTCTCGGAATTAGACCCGTCACACACGACGATAAAAAGAAACCCAAAGAAAAACAAATGACTGTCTCGGACTAGAAGCGTCAAACACGACGATAAAAAGAAACCCAAAGAACAACAAATGACTGTCTCGGACTAGAAGCGTCAAACACGTCGATACATAGAACCAGAAAAGAAAAAGAAGTGATTGTCTCGGAATTAGACCCGTCACACACGACGATAAAAAGAAACCCAAAGAAAAACAAATGACTGTCTCGGACTAGAAGCGTCAAACACGACGATAAAAAGAAACCCAAAGAAAAACAAAAGACTGTCTCGGACTAGAAGCGTCAAACACGTCGATACAAAGAACCAGAAAAGAAAAAGAAGTGATTGTCTCGGAATTAGACCCGTCACACACGACGATAAAAAAAAACCCAAAGAAAAACAAATGACTGTCTCGGACTAGAAGCGTCAAACACGACGATAAAAAGAAACCCAAAGAAAAACAAAAGACTGTCTCGGACTAGAAGCGTCAAACACGTCGATACAAAGAACCAGAAAAGAAAAAGAAGTGATTGTCTCGGAATTAGACCCGTCACACACGACGATAAAAAAAAACCCAAAGAAAAACAAATGACTGTCTCGGACTAGAAGCGTCAAACACGACGATAAAAAGAAACCCAAATAAAAACAAATGACTGTCTCGGACTAGACGCGCCAAACACGTCGATACAAAGAACCAGAAAAGAAAAAGAAGTGATTATCTCGGAATTAGACCCGTCAAACACGACGATAAAAAGAAACCCAAAGAAAAACAAATGACTGTCTCGGACTAGACGCGCCAAACACGTCGATACAAAGAAACCCAAAGAAAAACAAATGACTGTCTCGGACTAGAAGCGTCAAACACGACGATAAAAAGAAACCCAAAGAAAAACAAATGACTGTCTCGGACTAGAAGCGTCAAACACGACGATAAAAAGAAACCCAAAGAAAAACAAATGACTGTCTTGGACTAGAAGCGTCAAACACGACGATAAAAAGAAACCCAAAGATAAACAAATGACTGTCTCGGACTAGACGCGCCAAACACGTCGATACAAAGAACCAGAAAAGAAAAAGAAGTGATTGTCTCGGAATTAGACCCGTCATACACGACGATAAAAAGAAACCCAAAGAAAAACAAATGACTGTCTCGGACTAGACGCGCCAAACACGACGATACAAAGAACCAGAAAGAAAAAGAAGTGACTGTCTCGGAATTAGACGCGTCAAACACGACGATAAAAAGAAACCCAAAGAAAAACAAATGACTGTCTCGGACTAGAAGCGTCAAACACGACGATAAAAAGAAACCCAAAGAAAAACAAATGACTGTCTCGGACTAGAAGCGTCAAACACGACGATAAAAAGAAACCCAAAGAAAAACAAATGACTGTCTCAGACTAGAAGCGTCAAACACGACGATAAAAAGAAACCCAAAGAAAAACAAATGACCGTCTCGGAATAGACGCGCCAAACACGTCGATACAAAGAACCAGAAAAGAAAAAGAAGTGATTGTCTCGGAATTAGAACCCGTCACACACGACGATAAAAAGAAACCCAAAGAAAAACAAATGACTGTCTCGGACTAGAAGCGTCAAACACGACGATAAAAAGAAACCCAAAGAAAAACAAATGACTGTCTCGGACTAGACGCGCCAAACACGTCGATACAAAGAACCAGAAAAGAAAAAGAAGTGATTGTCTCGGAATTAGACACGTCACACACGACGATAAAAAGAAACCCAAAGAAAAACAAATGACTGTCTCGGACTAGAAGCGTCAAACACGACGATAAAAAGAAACCCAAAGAAAAACAAATGACTGTCTCGGACTAGACGCGCCAAACACGTCGATACAAAGAACCAGAAATGAAAAAGAAGTGATTGTCTCGGAATTAGACCCGTCATACACGACGATAAAAAGAAACCCAAAGAAAAACAAATGCTGTCTCGGACTAGAAGCGTCAAACACGACGATAAAAATAAACCCAAAGAAAAACAAATGACTGTCTCGGACTAGAAGCGTCAAACACGTCGATACAAAGAACCAGAAAAGAAAAAGAAGTGATTATCTCGGAATTAGACCCGTCACACACGACGATAAAAAGAAACCCAAAGAAAAACAAATGACTGTCTCGGACTAGAAGCGTCAAACACGACGATAAAAAGAAAACCAAAGAAAAACAAATGACTGTCTCGGACTAGACGCGCCAAACACGTCGATACAAAGAACCAGAAAAGAAAAAGAAGTGATTGTCTCGGAATTAGACCCGTCACACACGACGATAAAAAGAAACCCAAAGAAAAACAAATGACTGTCTCGGACTAGAAGCGTCAAACACGACGATAAAAAGAAACCCAAAGAAAAACAAATGACTGTCTCGGACTAGAAGCGTCAAACACGTCGATACAAAGAACCAGAAAAGAAAAAGAAGTGATTGTCTCGGAATTAGACCCGCCACACACGACGATAAAAAGAAACCCAAAGAAAAACAAATGACTGTCTCGGACTAGAAGCGTCAAACACGACGATAAAAAGAAACCCAAAGAAAAACAAATGACTGTCTCGGACTAGAAGCGTCAAACACGTCGATACAAAGAACCAGAAAAGAAAAAGAAGTGATTGTCTCGGAATTAGACCCGTCACACACGACGATAAAAAGAAACCCAAAGAAAAACAAATGACTATCTCGGACTAGAAGCGTCAAACACGACGATAAAAAGAAACCCAAAGAAAAACAAATGACTGTCTCGGACTAGAAGCGTCAAACACGTCGATAAAAAGAACCAGAATAGAAAAAGAAGTGATTGTCTCGGAATTAGACCCGTCAAACACGACGATAAAAAGAAACCCAAAGAAAAACAAATGACTGTCTCGGACTAGAAGCGTCAAACACGACGATAAAAAGAAACCCAAAGAAAAACATATGACTGTCTCGGACTAGAAGCGTCAAACACGACGATAAAAATAAACCCAAAGAAAAACAAATGACTGTCTCGGACTAGAAGCGTCAAACACGACGATAAAAAGAAACCCAAAGAAAAACAAATGACTGTCTCGGACTAGACGCGCCAAACACGTCGATACTAAGAACCAGAAAAGAAAAAGAAGTGATTGTCTCGGAATTAGACCCATCAAACACGACGATAAAAAGAAACCCAAAGAAAAACAAATGACTGTCTCGGACTAGAAGCGTCAAACACGATATAAAGAAACCCAAAGAAAAACAAATGACTGTCTCGGACTAGAAGCGTCAAACACGACGATAAAAAGAAACCCAAAGAAAAACAAATGACTGTCTCGGACTAGAAGCGTCAAACACGACGATAAAAAGAAACCCAAAGAAAAACAAATGACTGTCTCGGACTAGACGCGCCAAACACGTCGATACAAAGAACCAGAAATGAAAAAGAAGTGATTGTCTCGGAATTAGACCCGTCATACACGACGATAAAAAGAAACCCAAAGAAAAACAAATGCTGTCTCGGACTAGAAGCGTCAAACACGACGATAAAAATAAACCCAAAGAAAAACAAATGACTGTCTCGGACTAGAAGCGTCAAACACGTCGATACAAAGAACCAGAAAAGAAAAAGAAGTGATTATCTCGGAATTAGACCCGTCACACACGACGATAAAAAGAAACCCAAAGAAAAACAAATGACTGTCTCGGACTAGAAGCGTCAAACACGACGATAAAAAGAAAACCAAAGAAAAACAAATGACTGTCTCGGACTAGACGCGCCAAACACGTCGATACAAAGAACCAGAAAAGAAAAAGAAGTGATTGTCTCGGAATTAGACCCGTCACACACGACGATAAAAAGAAACCCAAAGAAAAACAAATGACTGTCTTGGACTAGAAGCGTCAAACACGACGATAAAAAGAAACCCAAAGAAAAACAAATGACTGTCTCGGACTAGAAGCGTCAAACACGTCGATACAAAGAACCAGAAAAGAAAAAGAAGTGATTGTCTCGGAATTAGACCCGCCACACACGACGATAAAAAGAAACCCAAAGAAAAACAAATGACTGTCTCGGACTAGAAGCGTCAAACACGACGATAAAAAGAAACCCAAAGAAAAACAAATGACTGTCTCGGACTAGAAGCGTCAAACACGTCGATACAAAGAACCAGAAAAGAAAAAGAAGTGATTGTCTCGGAATTAGACCCGTCACACACGACGATAAAAAGAAACCCAAAGAAAAACAAATGACTATCTCGGACTAGAAGCGTCAAACACGACGATAAAAAGAAACCCAAAGAAAAACAAATGACTGTCTCGGACTAGAAGCGTCAAACACGTCGATAAAAAGAACCAGAATAGAAAAAGAAGTGATTGTCTCGGAATTAGACCCGTCAAACACGACGATAAAAAGAAACCCAAAGAAAAACAAATGACTGTCTCGGACTAGAAGCGTCAAACACGACGATAAAAAGAAACCCAAAGAAAAACAAATGACTGTCTCGGACTAGAAGCGTCAAACACGACGATAAAAAGAAACCCAAAGAAAAACATATGACTGTCTCGGACTAGAAGCGTCAAACACGACGATAAAAATAAACCCAAAGAAAAACAAATGACTGTCTCGGACTAGAAGCGTCAAACACGACGATAAAAAGAAACCCAAAGAAAAACAAATGACTGTCTCGGACTAGACGCGCCAAACACGTCGATACTAAGAACCAGAAAAGAAAAAGAAGTGATTGTCTCGGAATTAGACCCATCAAACACGACGATAAAAAGAAACCCAAAGAAAAACAAATGACTGTCTCGGACTAGAAGCGTCAAACACGATATAAAGAAACCCAAAGAAAAACAAATGACTGTCTCGGACTAGAAGCGTCAAACACGACGATAAAAAGAAACCCAAAGAAAAACAAATGACTGTCTCGGACTAGAAGCGTCAAACACGACGATAAAAAGAAACCCAAAGAAAAACAAATGACTGTCTCGGACTAGACGCGCCAAACACGTCGATACAAAGAACCAGAAAAGAAAAAGAAGTGATTGTCTCGGAATTAGACCCGTCACACACGACGATAAAAAGAAACCCAAAGAAAAACAAATGACTGTCTCGGACTAGACGCGCCAAACACGTCGATACTAAGAACCAGAAAAGAAAAAGAAGTGACTGTCTCGGAATTAGACCCGTCACACACGACGATATAAAGAAACCCAAAGAAAAACAAATGACTGTCTCGGACTAGACGCGCCAAACACGACGATACAAAGAACCAGAAAGAAAAAGAAGTGACTGTCTCGGAATTAGACGCGTCAAACACGACGATAAAAAGAAACCCAAAGAAAAACAAATGACTGTCTCGGACTAGAAGCGTCAAACACGACGATAAAAAGAAACCCAAAGAAAAACAAATGACTGTCTCAGACTAGAAGCGTCAAACACGACGATAAAAAGAAACCCAAAGAAAAACAAATGACCGTCTCGGAATAGACGCGCCAAACACGTCGATACAAAGAACCAGAAAAGAAAAAGAAGTGATTGTCTCGGAATTAGAACCCGTCAAACACGACGATAAAAAGAAACCCAAAGAAAAACAAATGACTGTCTCGGACTAGACGCGCCAAACACGTCGATACAAAGAACCAGAAAAGAAAAAGAAGTGATTGTCTCGGAATGAGACCCGTCACACACGACGATAAAAAGAAACCCAAAGAAAAACAAATGACTGTCTCGGACTAGAAGCGTCAAACACGACGATAAAAAGAAAACCAAAGAAAAACAAATGACTGTCTCGGACTAGACGCGCCAAACACGTCGATACAAAGAACCAGAAAAGAAAAAGAAGTGATTGTCTCGGAATTAGACCCGTCACACACGACGATAAAAAGAAACCCAAAGAAAAACAAATGACTGTCTCGGACTAGAAGCGTCAAACACGACGATAAAAAGAAACCCAAAGAAAAACAAATGACTGTCTCGGACTAGAAGAGTCAAACACGTCGATACAAAGAACCAGAAAAGAAAAAGAAGTGATTGTCTCGGAATTAGACCCGTCACACACGACGTTAAAAGAAACCCAAATAAAAACAAATGACTGTCTCGGACTAGACGCGCCAAACACGTCGATACAAAGAACCAGAAAAGAAAAAGAAGTGATTATCTCGGAATTAGACCCGTCAAACACGACGATAAAAAGAAACCCAAAGAAAAACAAATGACTGTCTCGGACTAGACGCGCCAAACACGTCGATACAAAGAAACCCAAAGAAAAACAAATGACTGTCTCGGACTAGAAGCGTCAAACACGACGATAAAAAGAAACCCAAAGAAAAACAAATGACTGTCTCGGACTAGAAGCGTCAAACACGAAGATAAAAAGAAACCCAAAGAAAAACAAATGACTGTCTTGGACTAGAAGCGTCAAACACGACGATAAAAAGAAACCCAAAGAAAAACAAATGACTGTCTCGGACTAGACGCGCCAAACACGTCGATACAAAGAACCAGAAAAGAAAAAGAAGTGATTGTCTCGGAATTAGACCCGTCATACACGACGATAAAAAGAAACCCAAAGAAAAACAAATGACTGTCTCGGACTAGACGCGCCAAACACGACGATACAAAGAACCAGAAAGAAAAAGAAGTGACTGTCTCGGAATTAGACGCGTCAAACACGACGATAAAAAGAAACCCAAAGAAAAACAAATGACTGTCTCGGACTAGAAGCGTCAAACACGACGATAAAAAGAAACCCAAAGAAAAACAAATGACTGTCTCAGACTAGAAGCGTCAAACACGACGATAAAAAGAAACCCAAAGAAAAACAAATGACCGTCTCGGAATAGACGCGCCAAACACGTCGATACAAAGAACCAGAAAAGAAAAAGAAGTGATTGTCTCGGAATTAGAACCCGTCAAACACGACGATAAAAAGAAACCCAAAGAAAAACAAATGACTGTCTCGGACTAGACGCGCCAAACACGTCGATACAAAGAACCAGAAAAGAAAAAGAAGTGATTGTCTCGGAATTAGACCCGTCACACACGACGATAAAAAGAAACCCAAAGAAAAACAAATGACTGTCTCGGACTAGAAGCGTCAAACACGACGATAAAAAGAAACCCAAAGAAAAACAAATGACTGTCTCGGACTAGACGCGCCAAACACGTCGATACAAAGAACCAGAAAAGAAAAAGAAGTGATTGTCTCGGAATTAGACCCGTCACACACGACGATAAAAAGAAACCCAAAGAAAATCAAATGACTGTCTCGGACTAGAAGCGTCAAACACGACGATAAAAAGAAACCCAAAGAAAAACAAATGACTGTCTCGGACTAGAAGCGTCAAACACGTCGATACAAAGAACCAGAAAAGAAAAAGAAGTGATTGTCTCGGAATTAGACCCGTCACACACGACGATAAAAAGAAACCCAAAGAAAAACAAATGACTGTCTCGGACTAGAAGCGTCAAACACGACGATAAAAAGAAACCCAAAGAAAAACAAAAGACTGTCTCGGACTAGAAGCGTCAAACACGTCGATACAAAGAACCAGAAAAGAAAAAGAAGTGATTGTCTCGGAATTAGACCCGTCACACACGACGATAAAAAAAAACCCAAAGAAAAACAAATGACTGTCTCGGACTAGAAGCGTCAAACACGACGATAAAAAGAAACCCAAATAAAAACAAATGACTGTCTCGGACTAGACGCGCCAAACACGTCGATACAAAGAACCAGAAAAGAAAAAGAAGTGATTATCTCGGAATGAGACCCGTCAAACACGACGATAAAAAGAAACCCAAAGAAAAACAAATGACTGTCTCGGACTAGACGCGCCAAACACGTCGATACAAAGAAACCCAAAGAAAAACAAATGACTGTCTCGGACTAGAAGCGTCAAACACGACGATAAAAAGAAACCCAAAGAAAAACAAATGACTGTCTCGGACTAGAAGCGTCAAACACGACGATAAAAAGAAACCCAAAGAAAAACAAATGACTGTCTCGGACTAGAAGCGTCAAACACGACGATAAAAAGAAACCCAAAGAAAAACAAATGACTGTCTCGGACTAGAAGCGTCAAACACGTCGATACAAAGAACCAGAAAAGAAAAAGAAGTGATTGTCTCGGAATTAGACCCGCCACACACGACGATAAAAAGAAACCCAAAGAAAAACAAATGACTGTCTCGGACTAGAAGCGTCAAACACGACGATAAAAAGAAACCCAAAGAAAAACAAATGACTGTCTCGGACTAGAAGCGTCAAACACGTCGATACAAAGAACCAGAAAAGAAAAAGAAGTGATTGTCTCGGAATTAGACCCGTCACACACGACGATAAAAAGAAACCCAAAGAAAAACAAATGACTATCTCGGACTAGAAGCGTCAAACACGACGATAAAAAGAAACCCAAAGAAAAACAAATGACTGTCTCGGACTAGAAGCGTCAAACACGTCGATAAAAAGAACCAGAATAGAAAAAGAAGTGATTGTCTCGGAATTAGACCCGTCAAACACGACGATAAAAAGAAACCCAAAGAAAAACAAATGACTGTCTCGGACTAGAAGCGTCAAACACGACGATAAAAAGAAACCCAAAGAAAAACAAATGACTGTCTCGGACTAGAAGCGTCAAACACGACGATAAAAAGAAACCCAAAGAAAAACAAATGACTGTCTCGGACTAGAAGCGTTAAACACGACGATAAAAATAAACCCAAAGAAAAACAAATGACTGTCTCGGACTAGAAGCGTCAAACACGACGATAAAAAGAAACCCAAAGAAAAACAAATGACTGTCTCGGACTAGAAGCGTCAAACACGACGATAAAAAGAAACCCAAAGAAAAACAAATGACTGTCTCGGACTAGAAGCGTCAAACACGACGATAAAAAGAAACCCAAAGAAAAACAAATGACTGTCTCGGACTAGAAGCGTCAAACACGACGATAAAAAGAAACCCAAAGAAAAACAAATGACTGTCTCGGACTAGAAGCGTCAAACACGACGATAAAAAGAAACCCAAAGAAAAACAAATGACTGTCTCGGACTAGACGCGCCAAACACGTCGATACAAAGAACCAGAAAAGAAAAAGAAGTGATTGTCTCGGAATTAGACCCGTCACACACGACGATAAAAAGAAACCAAAAGAAAAACAAATGACTGTCTCGGACTAGACGCGCCAAACACGTCGATACTAAGAACCAGAAAAGAAAAAGAAGTGATTGTCTCGGAATTAGACCCGTCAAACACGACGATAAAAAGAAACCCAAAGAAAAACAAATGACTGTCTCGGACTAGAAGCGTCAAACACGACGATAAAAAGAAACCCAAAGAAAAACAAATGACTGTCTCGGACTAGACGCGCCAAACACGTCGATACAAAGAACCAGAAAAGAAAAAGAAGTGATTGTCTCGGAATTAGACCCGTCAAACACGACGATAAAAAGAAACCCAAAGAAAAACAAATGACTGTCTCAGACTAGAAGCGTCAAACACGACGATAAAAAGAAACCCAAAGAAAAACAAATGACCGTCTCGGAATAGACGCGCCAAACACGTCGATACAAAGAACCAGAAAAGAAAAAGAAGTGATTGTCTCGGAATTAGAACCCGTCACACACGACGATAAAAAGAAACCCAAAGAAAAACAAATGACTGTCTCGGACTAGAAGCGTCAAACACGACGATAAAAAGAAACCCAAAGAAAAACAAATGACTGTCTCGGACTAGACGCGCCAAACACGTCGATACAAAGAACCAGAAAAGAAAAAGAAGTGATTGTCTCGGAATTAGACCCGTCACACACGACGATAAAAAGAAACCCAAAGAAAAACAAATGACTGTCTCGGACTAGAAGCGTCAAACACGACGATAAAAAGAAACCCAAAGAAAAACAAATGACTGTCTCGGACTAGACGCGCCAAACACGTCGATACAAAGAACCAGAAATGAAAAAGAAGTGATTGTCTCGGAATTAGACCCGTCATACACGACGATAAAAAGAAACCCAAAGAAAAACAAATGCTGTCTCGGACTAGAAGCGTCAAACACGACGATAAAAATAAACCCAAAGAAAAACAAATGACTGTCTCGGACTAGAAGCGTCAAACACGTCGATACAAAGAACCAGAAAAGTAAAAGAAGTGATTATCTCGGAATTAGACCCGTCACACACGACGATAAAAAGAAACCCAAAGAAAAACAAATGACTGTCTCGGACTAGAAGCGTCAAACACGACGATAAAAAGAAACCCAAAGAAAAACAAATGACTGTCTCGGACTAGACGCGCCAAACACGTCGATACAAAGAACCAGAAAAGAAAAAGAAGTGATTGTCTCGGAATTAGACCCGTCACACACGACGATAAAAAGAAACCCAAAGAAAAACAAATGACTGTCTCGGACTAGAAGCGTCAAACACGACGATAAAAAGAAACCCAAAGAAAAACAAATGACTGTCTCGGACTAGAAGCGTCAAACACGTCGATACAAAGAACCAGAAAAGAAAAAGAAGTGATTGTCTCGGAATTAGACCCGCCACACACGACGATAAAAAGAAACCCAAAGAAAAACAAATGACTGTCTCGGACTAGAAGCGTCAAACACGACGATAAAAAGAAACCCAAAGAAAAACAAATGACTGTCTCGGACTAGAAGCGTCAAACACGTCGATACAAAGAACCAGAAAAGAAAAAGAAGTGATTGTCTCGGAATTAGACCCGTCACACACGACGATAAAAAGAAACCCAAAGAAAAACAAATGACTATCTCGGACTAGAAGCGTCAAACACGACGATAAAAAGAAACCCAAAGAAAAACAAATGACTGTCTCGGACTAGAAGCGTCAAACACGTCGATAAAAAGAACCAGAATAGAAAAAGAAGTGATTGTCTCGGAATTAGACCCGTCAAACACGACGATAAAAAGAAACCCAAAGAAAAACAAATGACTGTCTCGGACTAGAAGCGTCAAACACGACGATAAAAAGAAACCCAAAGAAAAACAAATGACTGTCTCGGACTAGAAGCGTCAAACACGACGATAAAAAGAAACCCAAAGAAAAACAAATGACTGTCTCGGACTAGAAGCGTTAAACACGACGATAAAAATAAACCCAAAGAAAAACAAATGACTGTCTCGGACTAGAAGCGTCAAACACGACGATAAAAAGAAACCCAAAGAAAAACAAATGACTGTCTCGGACTAGAAGCGTCAAACACGACGATAAAAAGAAACCCAAAGAAAAACAAATGACTGTCTCGGACTAGAAGCGTCAAACACGACGATAAAAAGAAACCCAAAGAAAAACAAATGACTGTCTCGGACTAGAAGCGTCAAACACGACGATAAAAAGAAACCCAAAGAAAAA
Source organism: Alsophila aescularia (assembly GCA_946251855.1). NCBI lineage: Eukaryota > Metazoa > Arthropoda > Insecta > Lepidoptera > Geometridae > Alsophila > Alsophila aescularia. The sequence goes on along the minus strand of OX276374.1, from coordinate 2,350,701 downwards.
CAAATGACTGTCTCGGACTAGAAGCGTCAAACACGACGATAAAAAGAAACCCAAAGAAAAACAAATGACTGTCTCGGACTAGAAGCGTCAAACACGACGATAAAAAGAAACCCAAAGAAAAACAAATGACTGTCTCGGACTAGACGCGCCAAACACGTCGATACAAAGAACCAGAAAAGAAAAAGAAGTGATTGTCTCGGAATTAGACCCGTCACACACGACGATAAAAAGAAACCCAAAGAAAAACAAATGACTGTCTCGGACTAGACGCGCCAAACACGTCGATACTAAGAACCAGAAAAGAAAAAGAAGTGATTGTCTCGGAATAAGACCCGTCAAACACGACGATAAAAAGAAACCCAAAGAAAAACAAATGACTGTCTCGGACTAGAAGCGTCAAACACGACGATAAAAAGAAACCCAAAGAAAAACAAATGACTGTCTCGGACTAGAAGCGTCAAACACGACGATAAAAAGAAACCCAAAGAAAAACAAATGACTGTCTCGGACTAGAAGCGTCAAACACGACGATAAAAAGAAACCCAAAGAAAAACAAATGACTGTCTCGGACTAGAAGCGTCAAACACGACGATAAAAAGAAACCCAAAGAAAAACAAATGACTGTCTCGGACTAGACGCGCCAAACACGTCGATACAAAGAACCAGAAAAGAAAAAGAAGTGATTGTCTCGGAATTAGACCCGTCACACACGACGATAAAAAGAAACCCAAAGAAAAACAAATGACTGTCTCGGACTAGACGCGCCAAACACGTCGATACTAAGAACCAGAAAAGAAAAAGAAGTGATTGTCTCGGAATTAGACCCGTCAAACACGACGATAAAAAGAAACCCAAAGAAAAACAAATGACTGTCTCGGACTAGAAGCGTCAAACACGACGATAAAAAGAAATCCAAAGAAAAACAAATGACTGTCTCGGACTAGAAGCGTCAAACACGACGATAAAAAGAAACCCAAAGAAAAACAAATGACTGTCTCGGACTAGAAGCGTCAAACACGACGATAAAAAGAAACCCAAAGAAAAACAAATGACTGTCTCGGACTAGAAGCGTCAAACACGACGATAAAAAGAAACCCAAAGAAAAACAAATGACTGTCTCGGACTAGAAGCGTCAAACGCGACGATAAAAAGAAACCCAAAGAAAAACAAATGACTGTCTCGGACTAGAAGCGTCAAACACGACGATAAAAAGAAACCCAAAGAAAAACAAATGACTGTCTCGGACTAGAAGCGTCAAACACGACGATAAAAAGAAACCCAAAGAAAAACAAATGACTGTCTCGGACTAGAAGCGTCAAACACGACGATAAAAAGAAACCCAAAGAAAAACAAATGACTGTCTCGGACTAGAAGCGTCAAACACGACGATAAAAAGAAACCCAAAGAAAAACAAATGACTGTCTCGGACTAGAAGCGTCAAACACGACGATAAAAAGAAACCCAAAGAAAAACAAATGACTGTCTCGGACTAGAAGCGTCAAACACGACGATAAAAAGAAACCCAAAGAAAAACAAATGACTGTCTCGGACTAGAAGCGTCAAACACGACGATAAAAAGAAACCCAAAGAAAAACAAATGACTGTCTCGGACTAGACGCGCCAAACACGTCGATACAAAGAACCAGAAAAGAAAAAGAAGTGATTGTCTCGGAATTAGACCCGTCACACACGACGATAAAAAGAAACCCAAAGAAAAACAAATGACTGTCTCGGACTAGACGCGCCAAACACGTCGATACTAAGAACCAGAAAAGAAAATAAGTGATTGTCTCGGAATTAGACCCGTCAAACACGACGATAAAAAGAAACCCAAAGAAAAACAAATGACTGTCTCGGACTAGAAGCGTCAAACACGACGATAAAAAGAAACCCAAAGAAAAACAAATGACTGTCTCGGACTAGAAGCGTCAAACACGACGATAAAAAGAAACCCAAAGAAAAACAAATGACTGTCTCGGACTAGAAGCGTCAAACACGACGATAAAAAGAAACCCAAAGAAAAACAAATGACTGTCTCGGACTAGAAGCGTCAAACACGACGATAAAAAGAAACCCAAAGAAAAACAAATGACTGTCTCGGACTAGAAGCGTCAAACACGACGATAAAAAGAAACCCAAAGAAAAACAAATGACTGTCTCGGACTAGACGCGCCAAACACGTCGATACAAAGAACCAGAAAAGAAAAAGAAGTGACTGTCTCGGAATTAGACCCGTCACACACGACGATAAAAAGAAACCCAAAGAAAAACAAATGACTGTCTAGGACTAGAAGCGTCAAACGCGTTGACGCAAAGAACCCAAGAGAAATACGAAAAATAATATTCACGGACAAAAACCAAGAGTAACCATAATGTTTGTCTTTCTATCGTATGAGGTAGTGCTGGTTTCTGGTGTCAGAGTTTGTCAGGCCACCCGAGGGCCTCTGACATGGCTTAACGACTGCTATTAATCAATACAAGCCGAGACCAACAGCTTAATGTGCCCTTCGAAGCACGAAGTGATAGAAAACCACACATAACTTAGAAAAGTCATTGGTACGGAGCCTAGGATCGAACCCGGTATCGCTGGATTCTAAGTTGCACTATTGAACCGTTAGTAACCTTAATAAGGGTTTTATATTTATTTTTTATTGATATAATTTTTTATAATATTTTAAAACATACTCAGAGTATTTACACTTGTAAGCGCTAAGAAGGTAATAATTTATGACCAGTATAGGTAAAAGTGTCTTAAATGATCGTACGGTTAAAGATATTTGAATTGAAACTATTTACACTTCTTACCTGGTTTTATAACCCCTACTAAGTTAATTATGTGAGTTCATTATAACTATAGTACGAACCACACTTAATGGCGGCTGTGAAGTGCGCTGTTAGCGCGGCATCGCGCATCCTCTCACTCCTCCAATGCCCACGCATACATAATATTTGCCATTGCGCATCGCTCCGCGCCAACTCCTCATCCGCCATTAAGTTTGATTCGGACTGTATATAAGTTTCATAATGCATTTCAAAGTGCTTGCTTTGAATAATGTCGACCACCTTATACAATGGCTATCTAATACAAATATATAAATATGCCGATTTCGAGAGGGGCGTTCAAATTTTAATCTAAAACATGATACACCTGTGTTACCGGAATAATACACATTCCCCATCAGAATGCATGTCGTAAAGTAAAAAAAACAACGTAATACATCTCCACACTGGCAGACCATAATATTATACAAGAAAATTAAATACATGATTACCTTTTATACTTTTATTTTCTATTTTTAGTTGCCCCGCAACACACGAAATATTACGTTGGTAGAAGAATCGCGGAGCGCGTAATAATCATATTTGGTTCTGTAAGCTACTTCTTATAGTAAGTTTTGTAAGAGCACTAATAGGTACCCATACCAATAAGTTTAACTAGTAAATATAATAGGTAGATCAATCAATAGAAAATAAAAGATAGAAGCAAAAAAAAAAGAAAAAAAATGTAGCTGGCCTAATAAGTGTTGCACAAGATTTCATAAACAGTAATAATTACACCCACATGCCAGTCGCAGCAAGACGTGACACTCTGAGATTAAGCAATTTCATTACATAAGGCATAAAAAAAATACTATATGGTTTAAGTCTAAATAAAAAAGTAGATTGTGTAAGAATTAATACAAGTCATTTACGCATAGGTACTTGCAGCTACCACAATAGAAGGGAAAAGCAACAAAATAATCAACAACAAAAACAGTAGGTAGGTATCTCAAAGAGTCACAGTCCACCCAAGCTGTCAATAAATATGAAAATATACAAAGAAACAATCTTCTAATGGCAAACAAAACAGAAAAATACTAGGTACCTACTTTAATTTGCTTATCATGAACAAAAACATCAAAGTTATATTTAGATTGGTATGATAAGAACTCAACATAATTTTAAAATACTTTCACCAAGAATGTGCTTGTATGATTGAAAAGACAGTAGATATTATGTAAAGCACTACCTACTATGTTGGGTAGGGACTAAACGCAAAATAAAAAATAAAAAAACAGGAATGTGGAGAAGTCACTTAGGTGCCTTGGTGGTTTTGGTCTTCAATCCCCCAGCCCTGCGACTCGGGAGAGGCTCGGCAGCCACCACCAGCGCTGATCCAGCATGAGTTTGGTCTTCAATCCCCCAGCCCTACGACTCGGGAGAGGCTCTGCAGCCACCACCGGCGCTGGTCCAACATGAGTTTGGTCTTCAATCTCCCAGCCCTGTGACACGGGAGAGGCTCGGCAGCCATCACCGGCGCTGGTCCAGCGTGAGTTTGGTCTTCAATCCCCCAACCCTGCGACTCGGGAGAGGCTTGGCAGCCACCACCGGCGCTGGTCCAGCATGAGTTTGGTCTTCAATCCCCCAGCCCTGCGACTCGAGAGAGGCTCGGCAGCCACCACCGACGCTGGTCCAGCATGAGTTTGGTCTTCAATCCCCCAGCCCTGCGACTCGGGAGAGACTCGGCAGCCACCACCGGCTCTGGTCCAGCATGAGAGCAATAATCCGATGTAGTTTTATTAATAGTTGAAGGGAACTTTGCCATCAACTGATCGAGCTTATCTGTTGATGAGGTGCGCTTGCGGTCGTCATTAGACAACTTTACAAATAACTTTTCCATCTCTTGTCCAGCAACGGGTGATACCAAAATGCTTTCGGGCTGAACTAAATATAACGTGTCGTGTTTTAGTTAAAAACTCACTCAGAACTGTTGGCGAAGCCTTGAGCCGCTTCTTTTCGTTCCAAACTAGATTGCGAGCAAGTATGTCAGCAAACCTTACCAGAATAGGACGGCTACGTGAGCTGTTTCTAGTGCCCAGACGATGACATGACATAATTGCTGTTGCTTTGATATCTCCGAGGTTCATAGTTGACTGAATGACAATAAGAGTCAGTGATTTGCAGTCCTCATTCTCACTCTCCTCAATGCCACTGAACAGCAAAGCATTACCGCCCGTTGAAGCAATCTAGGTGTAGGGGTTACTTGGACATATAAATTCTGAATCAAGCCTCTCATCATTTGAAAAATAGACCAAACTGAATCCTTGAAGGATTTGTAATCCTGTGATAATTTATCTAAACTTAGCTTACTGTCAGTGGATCCAGCTAGCTTATTTTGCTTCTCAAATTCCGCCATCCTTGAAGAAAGTGTCTCCTCTATGTTCTTCTGGATATCAAGGACTTCTTGTACATTTGCCATTGTAATTGCAAGATATGAGGGGGTGATGCCAGCAGGTTAGTGCAGTTTAATAATTTATCATTTAAACTTGGTACTCATCGGTATATAGTATCACTTCACTGCTCATGTGATATTTTAAGATAAATACACACGAATTAAACAGTTTTTATCCACTTATACTATTAAAATTAATTAATAAATTGAAGAGCTTAGTTAGATTAATGTTGTCAGTTTTACTGCCTACCCGCGAAAAAAAGCATAAAATGCATAAAACTACATAATATTCATATTTTTGGTATTGGAAAGTCTCACACAATTCCCTGAAATATCTTGATTTTTTTCTCTTCTCTCAATTTCTTTTATTAGGCAGGCATGGCAAAAATATTTAACATCAAGCCAAATTGATTACGTCCTCTCCAGAAACAGTTATGATGTATATTATATTTTATAAAAAACACATTTTGTGTTCCTTTATCATATTTATCTTTAGTTTTGATAAAATTGTTTCCATTAACTATTGTTTACTAACACAATGAATTATAATTTATTATAGTGTCCATTCAATTTATATATTTATTCTATATCCTATATCTGTGTTCCCTTGTTTTCTCGGTCTCGGTAATTCAGGAGCAGTCGGAAACCTGATCTCGAAACGTCTCCCCTACCGCGGTCCTCAGGCGCACCTGAAACAATTATGGCATTTGTAATTTATTTATAATATAATCATCAAATAATAAACTCAGTTGGATGCACTTTGAATAGCACTTTGGTATTTGGAGTTGATAGCGACTCCTCAAATGTCCCGTGACACAGTACATACATAATCCTTACGGGCAGTAGAGTATGGAAGCATTGTTTTAGAGTATAATGTCTAACTGTCAATTGGAGACTGAGGGCTGCCACTGACGGGTCTTTACCCGGCTACAAAATAGGAGGGTTTGATTTTAGCAGAATATCGATGCATGCATGAATAAATGTATTTATGTAGATACCTACATCATTTATGTTCGATATGCATGACGTAAAAACTACTGCACTGATTAAAATGCGGTTTTCACTGTTAGCGCGCTCCTGTTTATTGCATGTGACCATTGGATTTGACTTAAAAACTAATGTACTTACTTTGTATCTCAATCCGATGAGTAAAAGCCGTGCAATTGATGAAAAACTAATTGACGGCTGAACGAAATTTAGTAAATTGTACTTTAGATGTATTTGGTCCTGGAATACACAGTCTACATTTGATGAAAAACTAATTGACGGCTGAACGAAATTTAGTAAATTGTACTTTAGATGTATTTGGTCCTGGAATACACAGTCTACATTTGATGAAAAACTAATTGACGGCTGAACGAAATTTAGTAAATTGTACTTTAGATGTATTTGGTCCTGGAATACACAGTCTACATTTGATGAAAAACTAATTGACGGCTGAACGAAATTTAGTAAATTGTACTTTAGATGTATTTGGTCCTGGAATACACAGTCTACATTTGATGAAAAACTAATTGACGGCTGAACGAAATTTAGTAAATTGTACTTTAGATGTATTTGGTCCTGGAATACACAGTCTACATTTGATGAAAAACTAATTGACGGCTGAACGAAATTTAGTAAATTGTACTTTAGATGTATTTGGTCCTGGAAATACACAGTCACAGTCCCCAGAAAGAGACACCGCGTGCAAAAATACGATTGATAATATAATTTATACCTATATTATTTTGGTTTAAATATAAATTGATCTGTATGATTTATGTAATATTATTGAAAATGCGTAACTAATATTCATACAATATGTAGCATGTTGTTTTTATCTATTTACGTATCTTTCTTTGTCACCTGATGTCAGATGGAAGTAAGTATGTTTGTCACCTGATGTCAGATGGAAGTAAGTTTGTTTGAGTTATTTAGATATACTGTAATATGTAGGGCTTATTTCGGCAGAGTAGGGGTAGGTGATGCCAGGAGGCCCGCTGATGGAGAGAATCATGCAAGCAAGACAGAAGAAAAAATCAACGACTGAAAAAAAACCCGGTGAAATCGCAAAAATGTGCAGACATTCACAAATATTTGAAACCAGCTTCCCCGCCCGCGAGTTAGTCCACGCGGACTCCTGTTTGTCGCGAAAAAACATCCTATGTTCTTCTAGGATATTAAAAACCGATCCAATTATCTTTTTCCCGAAATTCCCACTGGTGGGGACAGTCTGGTGGGGATTTCGGTAATAATCCATGCAAAAGTAAGTACAGCACCAATGCTCTTGAAGTTTTTTGACGGACTTGTTATTTCGTTTCCATGGCAACAGTCCCTTACAGAGAGTAATCAACATTTTCCAATTTTCCCGTGAAAACTTACAATTTTCCGGGATAAAAAGTTCAAGATTAAAAATTCTATGTTTTATTCTAGGGTATAAGCTATCTCTATTCCTAATTTCATCAGTATCACGCCAGCCGTTATCGCGTGAAAGCTCCCCAAACAAACAAACAAATAAACAAACATACAAAGAAACAAACAAACATACAGACAATGTTTCACTTTTATATATTGGTATGGATTTAAACTGTTGGAAGCGTTGTCAAAGGTTTGTCAGAAAAAATAAGCTAACATTTTTTGATCTCAATTGCGTGTTAAAAATATTGAACTAACTACATAACTACTATTGAGTCCAATCCTGATAATATATATCTATATTAAATACCTACTGGGTTATACTCTTTGGTTTAATCTATTTGTGATACTGACATCCTACTTGAACAGCACGTTCTATTTCTTTCTCAAATTTTACAAGAAGATACTTCATTCGCGAAACTTGCTCGTAGCTTTCATTTCAAAACCACTGTTGAGACCTCTGCCTCTCGGCCCCCGAATCGCATGCATCTATTCAAAACCACTGTTGAGACCTCTGCCTCTCGGCCCCCGCATCGCATGCATCTATTCAAAACCACTGTTGAGACCCCTGCCTCTCGGCCCCCGAATCGCATGCATCTATTCAAAACCACTGTTGAGACCTCTGCCTCTCGGCCCCCGCATGCATCTATTCAAAACCACTGTTGAGACCTCTGCCTCTCGGCCCCCGCATGCATCTATTCAAAACCACTGTTGAGACCTCTGCCTCTCGGCCCCCGCATGCATCTATTCAAAACCACTGTTGAGACCTCTGCCTCTCGGCCCCCGCATGCATCTATTCAAAACCACTGTTTAGACCTCTGCCTCTCGGCCCCCGCATCGCATGCATCTATTCAAAACTACTGTTGAGACCTCTGCATCTCGGCCCCCGCATGCATCTATTCAAAACCACTGTTGAGACCTCTGCCTCTCGGCCCCCGCATCGCATGCATCTATTCGGCCGTTTACTCCTCTTTACTCTACTCTCAGTAAGGACTATTTATGTACTGTCCCTGTGTGTCATGCGCACGCGCGTGAAGTTCACGTGTGGACATTCGAGGAGATAAAAATAATCACTGAAGCTAACGATTTAAAAACGATACAAATTGACCAGTATTTTCGAATCACGGCTCAGATTCATCAATCAGTAATGGACAAGCGTGACGAGATTATTGCTCAGTTGGTAAATAATGACTGTGATCAGATGCCCCGCATCGTAGGTCGTAAGTTCAAACCTCTCTCGAACGAGCATAAGCTCTCGGTTATGGAAATAATCGTTTTAAAACCGTGTGGTTTAGCACTTTCTAATGTCCGCATGGCAGCTAATAGCTACCACATTCAACAGAATATCATCAGATCTCTTTCAGAGTGAACCGGAAGCTGTTCACTCTAGGCGCTCCGTGTTTACCAGCTTCCAACATAACGTCGCTTGACAACAGGTGATAAAGTAACCAAACGCCATCTGTTAATTGAATAGAATTACGAATAGAAGAATAGCGTTACCAGTTTATCTTGTGCACTTTCCGCACCGGCACTGCAACCTGCCGTGACGGAATATTCGCTCCTCGTAAGGAGTGTTGTACAATACGAACCGCCCGTTCTCTGTCAACAAATAAAAGAGATCTGTCAGAATCTTGATATTGTAAAAAATAAGTACGCGTACGGAATTTCTGGCGAGCCACAGTGCGTAGCAGACACCCCTGACACCCGAGACACTCCCTGGACAGTATGAAACTTGTAGTTCTTTTGAAGTTTGGCTTGCCTTAACTGGCCGTTTAGACTTGGTTTAGACGCAAGAAATAATAAACAGGCCGTAATTCTGGGTGCACGCCACAATTAGCGCTTTGTAAAACTGTAGCATACTTCTCATCACTATGTATATAACAAGACAATACTCGTAGTACAACTGCTAATAAACCATACTGGAGAAATTCATTCAGGGGCCCGTTTAGTGGGTGGCCCATCTGCCTAACTATTTCCACGTGAGGCGGAATCGGTAGGCCGTTAGTCATTCAATAGATCTTTTAAAATTTACCATAAAAACACTCCTATAGCCCTATGTACCTGTGTAATTTTAACAATGGTTAAAGCTTTGCCCACGTGGTAATTTCATTTGAAAGTAGCCTTTACGTGGTATTCCAGGACCAAAAGTACCTATAAGGTAAAATATACTACATTTCTTCAAAATTCTATCAGTCGTCAAAAAGTTAATTTTTATTGCTCGGAATCTAATCATCGGATTAAGATGCCAAGTACCCACGTTTTAAGGTCAAACCCTAAGCTATCCAACAGTGCAAGCCGCATTGCAATCGGTCCAGTAGTTTTTACGTGATGCGCGAACACACATGTAGATAAACATACAGACAAACAAACAAACATAAATACACAATAAAAAAAAATAAAAAAAAAATGAACAAAATAAAAATATGTAGCTTACTTCCGCCAAAACTTACTTACTTATTACTGTTGATTTAGCTTACTTATTTATTTTTATTTTGTTCATTTTAAATATGGATTTCCGCAAAGTAACGCCTGAATCTATCAATAATATAAAAAAAAATATTAGATCCTTGTTCTTTTATCTTATTTAAAGAACCCTAGACCATTTATTTTTTGATTATCTTCTTTGTACATAGTTTTTATTCTAATTGTTTTATTTTAAGTATAGATAGATATCCTATCTCTCTATTCTATCTCGCCTCCCCTACTTCCACGTAATATCTGTATATTTTATGCATAAAAATATGTAAAAAAAAATATTTCATGTACAAAATGTTTTTAAATTATGGCTCAGTTTGTCTTCATCAAACTCTTTGTTATCATTATGAATGGAGACGTTTATAATATGTTCGATTGTTTTTTTTAATGTGTACGATTACGATTATATGTCGTACGATTTATCCGTCAATTGCTGACCAATTTTCAATATTCAAAATTTCCAGGTGGTCCCATATAAATTATATCAAAATAGGTTCAGCAGTTTTTCGATAATATGTAGTTTTTTAGTAAATCCATTCGATTTTGTTTATATTGCATTCGTGTTATATATTGCCTTGATTTTGTGTTTATATTGCCTTGATTTTGTGTTTATATTGCCTCAAATCTCTTAGATTTCTAAAACGATTTAGATGGTTGTTTTTTAATTCAAAAGTATAAAGTAAACATTAACAATGTGATTTCACCTTAATAGAGACTATAAGAAAAGTATTAATGGACACATTCTTAGTATACTCAACTTAAATTTTTAAGTTATAATCAAATTACTTATTAGCCAATTTGTGGCTAGATTGTAATAAAAATAGGGTGCTTAAATCTTAAGTATCCTAAGAAACAGGAAAAAAAAGAAGGATTGTCTTTCATTTTAGTCCCATACAAACTTCATCAAAATTGGTTAAGTAGTTTTATTAGAAAATCTATTTGTTTTATAGTTTATGTCTTCTACTATCTTGGGATTTCTGAACCGAATTAGATGATTGTTTTTACTTGAGAAATAAGTCCTCTAGTGTGGTACTGTATAAATTTCATCAAAATTGGTTTTGTAGCTTTAAGCAAGCTTTAATTTAAACTAGATTGCATAGAAAATGGAAGAATTCAAAGTCATTAGCTAAATATAACGAATTCTCTGATTTACGTGCCAATTTGAAAACTCGTATTTCTCAGGCGTACAAAGTACACATGACACATATTGAGGAAAACTTGAAACTTCACCCTCAATATTTTTGGCGCCATGTAAACAGCTTAAGGTCTAAAGGTGGTTTTGAGCCTTGTGTATCCTATAAAGGCAACTCTCATGCCGGCGCAGATGCGGCTCAGGCGTTTGCGGAGTATTTTTCAAGCGTTTTTCAAGACGAGGTGCCTACACTGAATCCTAATGCATTTTGTGAACAAGCCGAGTGCAGCGGTAGCGTAAATGTACTTACTCCCCCTTACACCTGATATTATCCGCGGCCTAAACAAGTTAAAGCCTGGTAGCTCACCAGGACCTGATAGCCTGCCCGGTTTTGTTCTAAAGACAAATAAGAAGCACATGATTCTCCCCCTGTATCACATTTTTAATCTCTCTCTTAGAGATGTCATCTACCCCATTCAGTGGAAGACATCCAGGGTAACACCTATTCCTAAGAGTAGCAATAGGACTATGGTGGACACATATCATCCCATAGCTATTCTGTGTTCGCCCGCCAAGATATTTGAATACATACTGCATAAAGAAATATATAGGCATGTTAAATAGTACTTAGGTGATGAGCAACATGCTTTTAGACCTGGAAGATCTGTTAATACTAACTTACTATGCTTAGTGTACTACATCTCAAAGGCTTTGGATCGGAGAGTACAGGTTGATGTAGTGTATTTTGATTTTCAGAAGGCTTTTGACAAAATAGATAACGACATCCTACTACGTAAGCTATTTGCCATCGGTTTTACTCCTCATCTTCTCACTTTCTTCTCAGACTATATGAGAGATCGACGGCAATATGTGAGGCATGGCATGTATGTGTCTGAACCATATCATACTCGATCTGGAGTCAGTCAAGGATCAGTGCTCGGCCCGCTCCTCTTCTTGATTATGATCAATGACCTAGCCAAGGTAGTAAATATAGCTAAATGTCTATAGTACGCTGACGATCTGAAGCTCATACTTGAGATTAAATCATACAATGACTGCCTTAATTTGCAAAAGGACATAAATTCTATCTTCGAATGGAGCGTTAGTAATAGAATGGTTTTCAATTCTGATAAATACTATGTAATGACATTTGATCGTAAACATAATCCAATTGATTATAATTACAATTTAAACAATATTGATATTAACAGAGTAAATATTATTAAAGATTTAGGAGTTACTTTGGACCGACAACTCACTTTTCATGACCATATTTCCAACCTGGCCAAAGAGTCTTTTCGTCGCTCGGGCTTTGTGTTGCGCAACGCAAAGGATTTTCAGGATCCGCAGGTCATACGAACCTTATTTAATACTCTTGTGAGGAAAAAATTAGAATCAAGTGCATGTGTTTGGAACCCGCATCATGTTACCTACACGCTGATGCTTGAAAAGGTGCAGAAGGCATTTTTAAGATCTTTTTACAAGAGGCTTTATGGCTTCTATCCCTACCTCTATCCCACTAGGTTCTTGCTTGGACAGCTTGGCTTCAATTCTCTGGAATTGAGAAGATTGCTAGACCAGCTCACTATCTGTTGTAAAGTACTGAGAGGGTCCGTCGACTCTTCAGAATTACATGAACGACTGTGCAGGTTATTTGTCCCGGACAACTATGTGCGGCACAGGCCCAACAGAAGACATAAGTTATTCTGTGTTCCTGGTAGTCGCACTATTGCCCGGGCCAAGTCCCCCCTGTGTCGGTCTCTGCACAACCTCAATGCACTCCTTGACGCTAACCCTGATATTGACCTATTTATTGACAACTGGAAAACCATTTTGTCTATTTGTTTGACATATTGTGAAGGTATTTAATTTGTCATTTTTTTTGTGATTGTTTCTGTGTATTATTTTATTGTAGATAAGGTATCTGGTTTTATGATTTATTAGATTTTTACATGTATGTGGTATAGTTGACATTTTTAATTAATTAATTGACATTTGCTTTGCCATAAAATTTTGTTAATTATATTTTATTTATTTTTTGTGTGTAATAATGTGTAATTGGTGTATTTAATGCCGTTATTTATTACAATATATTAAATTTGAATTTGAATTATGCTTGGGACTAGTTTGCAAGTAAATTTCAACACAAAAAAAATTTTTTTTTGCAATTAATTTAACGACGTCCAGAGATGCTGAAGTTTTGCACATGGGTGTAGTTCTGATGACAGTTATGATAGATCCTATTGAGCTGACCTGATGATGGAGCCGGAAAGTAGTCAAAGGAACTCAACAATCGGATGATGGAACCCCCTTCGAGTTTGGGCTTATTTGGTTGGTCTTGATGGGTTCTCTGGTCTTATTGGTATCCAAGGTCTGATGATGGAGACGAAAGATAGTGAAAGGAACTAATCAATTGATAATGAAACCCCTTCGAGTTTGGGCTCATTCGTTTTTCATATTTTATTTGTGGTAAATTTACTCTCTGTGGACACCGGGGTCCGCATTTGCATATGTTACATTTCTTTCTTATGTATAAGGTTTGAAAAAATATTCTAGAAGACATTTAAAGTGTTTTTTATTACATGCAATTACACAGTTAAGATAAATGGGATCCCTGCAGCTACAAGAGAAATCCAGCCCCCGCAAGCAGCACCCGTTCACGAGTTGACGCGTGTGCCAATCAGCGCTCTTCTCAACCATAATTTAGGGAAGAGGGCCACCCACCACATGTTGCCGCCGCAAGAAGAGGAATAACAAAGGCTACATTTAATGTAGAGAAATGACCGCGCAGGCAAAGCCGCGGTATAAAAAGTTACAATGACGTTTAATTTGATCTGATTATATCTCTTTAAACATTTTAAACCCCTTCCCCGTCGTAGGCTTTTAGACCCCGATGTCACAAATAACATCACATTGATTCAGTTTCCATAAGAACTCAAAAATCAAATTACATCTTACTTTACTACCTACCTAATTTCATGAAGATATTTTCAAAGCGTTGAAAGTGATCATCAAATGAATGTTCAAACTAAAGCTGATTTACCCAAATTGATTTGGAGACCTCTCTTGGATCAGTCTATACCTATTAAAATAAAAGTGACATACTGACTGACTGAATGAAAGATTGATAAAACTTAGGTGAACCTAGATATTTGAAATTCTGAGGAAATATTCTTTGAGCTTTGAGTACCGTACGGGTGCATTATGGAAGGATTTATTGTAATTCCATCCCGTAGGCAAAATTTGCACACGGGCAAAGCAACACCTTTTTCGATTCTTGTACCATAGAAATACGTGCCATTCCAGAACTTACCTTCGAGTGCATCTGGGGACAAAGGATGCGATGATCGCTGCATAATCGCATATGTAGGGTCTCCTGAGAATGTCAAATTCAAATTCAAATTGTTTATTTGCGTAAATATGGGTAAGTATACAAAGATGTTTTAGTAATTATAAACAGAGCGCCACATTTTTGCCGTAAGTTGTGCAAAATTATTTAAATATCATTATGTAAGCAAATACAACTTCATAATAATGATTTCTAAAATTCTAAATTGTTTGCATGTCATTAATACAATATTAAAAGTAAATTAAACAAGTTAATTTGTAAACATTTAAAAAAAGCTTTTATGCAGTAGCCATGTCATGATGAAACTTAGAACTTAGAAATTTAAATACCTATACATTTCGTGTATGTGCTGTTTACCGTTCAGGGGTTCCCTATTCAGGAGCCAACCCGGAGTGCAGCAACCATGTCATGGTTAAACTTCAAACCGGCAATCATAAAAAAATATGTAAACAAAATTTCGTGACAGTGCTGTTAACTGTTAAAGAGTTCCTCTATCTGGAGCTGTTTTTGGATGTCGATTCAGGTCATGCTTACTATTAAAATGCATTGTCATTGGAACTGAAAGAACATGCAAAAATTCAACTCCGTAGAATAAGATGAAGTGATTTTAATTCAGCTTGCAAGATTTTATCGAAACAAATATAATATACATACATCTTGTACAAACATTGCAAGTTAAATAAAAGATTTGAATGAACAAAAATGATGTCCAGACGACGAAATAGTTATAAATAACAATATCAAAACTAAGCATATGTTTACATGATTAAATATTTGTTTTATTTATTACAATGTCTTATCTATACTAATAATAAAACTGTAACAGGTCGAATTCTGTACATTGAAGATATTTAGAAGAAGAAAAAACGGAGGCTTTTCTGCAAACTTTTTTTTTAATTTTTCTCTTTCTGTCTGTCTGTCTATCTGTATCTTGGCTAGGCATGACGCTGAAACTACTAAATGTATTTAAATGAAACTTTGTATGATTTGGGTTCATACTACGAGGTACGACATAGGATACTTTTCATCCCGAAAAATTAAACAGTTCCCGCAGGATAGGGGTTGACAGTTATTAAAAAACACTTACAACACTGAAACTACTGGACGGATTTTGATACTACTTGGCAAAGTCATAGTTTATATAATGGATAAAAATTGAGAATACTTTTATCCCGAAAAAATAAAGGGTTCCTGTGGGATAGGGATCCAAATTCTGTACATTGAAGATATTTTGTAATTATTTTTGGAGGCTTTTCTATATTCGTACAGAAGCCATAACAGTTTTTTTTTCTTTTTTTGCTATTGTCTGTCTGTCTATCTGTATCTTGGACGTGCATCACGCCGAAACTAATTTATGAATTCATATGAACCTTGGCAAGATTTAAGTTCATACTACGGGGTAGGACATAGGATCCCGATAAATTAAAGGGTTTCCGCAGGATAGGGTTTGAAAATTATTTCAACGAATACTTATAACACTGAAATTACTGGACGGATTTTGATGCAACTTGGCACAGTCATAGCTTATATGATATTTGAAAATTTAAGATACTTTACATCCCGAAAAAAAAAGTTCCTGCAGGATTGGGGTCCAAATTTTGTTCATCAAAGATATTTTGTAAATTTTTTTCGAAGCTGTTGTACTCGTATATTCAATACTGAAGCCAAAACAGTTTTTTTTTGTCTTTCTGTCTGCGCATCTCGCCGAAACTACTGAAAAAAAAAACAATTGAACTAGGCATGATTTGAGTTCATACTACGAAGTAGGACATTGGATACTTTTTATCCCAATACATTAAAGGGGTTCCGCAGGATAGGAATTGAAAGTTATTTAAGAGAACATGTATCACGCTGAAACTACTGCATGGATTTTGATGCATTACCTATATGTTAAGATTTGGTCTATTTATAATATTTTATGTATTTCTCTTTCTTCATGAAATCTTAATTTTGACTTGTAAAAGTGCTTTTATTTTGCCTATTTACAATAAAATACATTGACCTTATTTATTGACTGAATTCTGAACTAACGAGGTTTTCATGTTCACGCGTAGGTACTTATGGTTTCATCAGGTTCAATCTTGGTTCAGCCCTGAAATTTGCTGTATTGCACAGTCATAGTTTATATGATGAGTGAAAAGTATACCTAAGTACCTAAGTATACCCAGTATTCAAGTTTCATCAAAATCGGTTAAGTAGTTTAAAAGATGGGCGTTTCCAGTATGTATACTTAAAAAAAAATTACATTGGATCTCTTTTTTTGCCTATATCATTAATATTCAGAATGTCAAAATTATTTTTTTCATTTTAAAATGTCGTAATGTGTTTTATCAAGTTTTTTTTTGGTTCTTAGTGTGCAACCAGTCAATTATACATACTAAAGAATCATTAGTAGCATTCTAGAATGTACTAGTATTACTGTCCGTAAATATTGCAGTACTATCATCAGCATATAAAACCATAGGATGATTGATAGCGTTGGGAAAAATGTTTCTGTAAATCAGAAACAGTAAGGCCCTAAAATGGTACCCTATGGAACTCCGTAGTTTACCATCCTGCAATCCGATGAATATCTGTTCTCAGTTTTTGTGTCAATGTTTATGCTAGTAATTTCCGTGCGCTGGTTTCTATTTGAAAGGCAAGATTTTATGAGGTTTAGTGCCATGCCTCGAACACCATATGATTCTAATGTTTTAAGTTTTACTTAAAAAATTAGAATCATATGGTGATCTACACGGTCAGACGGAACAATTTCATGGTCATATCCATGAAGACAGCGCTGACTTACTTTTTCGCATTCAGGCCGTTTAAAATATTGTCCAGAAAACTCAAAAAAGCCATTTCTATTAATTTTTCTTTACAAAAGCCAGCTCGTTCCATTGCAAATATTTTTTTTTAGTACAACAGTTTTTTTCAAAATAATTAATAGGGAGTAAGAGTGATTGCGCTCTCACAATCACTCTTACTCCCTAATCTCGATTACGCTGACGCCTGTTATCTTGACCTAACCGAGGACCAGCTAAACAAACTGGAGCGTCTCCAAAATTTTTGCATCAGGTTCATATTTGGCCTACGCAAGTATGACCATGTCTCCGAATTTCGCACTAAGCTCAAGTGGCTTCCCATTCATCGTCGCCGGAATGCTCATATATTGTCCCTTCTCTACAGTATTTTGTTCAACCCCTCTTCTCCGCGCTATCTTCAGGATCGTTTCCATTTCCTCCACACTTACAGCAATAGTAGACTAACGTCTTCAGATAACCTCATGTTAGAGACCCCTGTCCACAGAACGACTTTCTACAATTGGTCATATTCAGTCGCTGCTGTTCGATTGTGGAATGCCTTACCTGTTGATATTAGACGCACACCTTCGCTCAACGTTTTTAAACATCGTGTTAAAATGCTCTATTTATCACTCGAGCTGAGCTGCTACATCTTAATCCTGTTATTATTATGTTTGTAGGTATATATTTATGTATATGTATTATAGTAGTATGTAAGTTTATTATTTAATATAATTGTATGTATCTACTAGGCTTATATCTTTTATTTCAATTATTTTTCTATTGTGTTTTCCCAATTAATTTCATTATTATTTTGTAATTTTTAAGTGCTTATTTATGGTTTATGTATTTCTTTATTCGTTGAAACCACCGTCCCTATTACCTACGTTATTCCTTTCCATGCACGGTTGTCTGGAAGAGATAAGACCGCCCATTGTGACACTTTATTATTAAAAAAATATAATTAAATAAAAATTAGTTTTTTTTTATATATTATTTGTGTGGTTCAATAAAGATTTTATCTATCTATCTAATGAGACAATTCTAAATAAGTTTTTCAAAATTCTTGGAAAATACCGGTATTAAAGGTTTGAAGTTACGCATATCCTCTTTGTTTAGTTTTT
This sequence comes from Alsophila aescularia, assembly GCA_946251855.1. Lineage (NCBI taxonomy): Eukaryota > Metazoa > Arthropoda > Insecta > Lepidoptera > Geometridae > Alsophila > Alsophila aescularia. The sequence continues at coordinate 2,332,229 of OX276374.1, read as the reverse complement.
TTACACAGGGATAATTACAGAACCTTCTCAATATGGGTATCAAATGAAAGTGCTTATCTAGTGAAATACAGCAAACCATGAAAAAAAAACAAATCCAAGATGGCCGCCACCACATAATTACGGTCTACTTCTTATTTTAATCCCCTCAGTATGGATATCAAATAAAAGGAATTGGCAAGAAGAACACGTTACACTCTAGAAATGATTAAATACATAACTAAAAATTTGTGTTTATTTGTTGTTAAACTGTTTTTTTTAAGTTAAATGGTCATATAATGTACTAAAAGCTAAAAAGCAAAATAAAATTGTGGGGCGTAGCGTAACCTGAGATAATAAATAAAAATTAAATAATAAATATAAATTAAATGATAATAATTGTAAATAGAAATTCTACTCGCCCCATGATTTTATTTTATTTTTTAGCTTTTAGTACATATAAAACCAAATATAACATACAAAATATGTAATCTGAATTAAAATAACTTCCTCTTATACCTACGGATTTAAACTTTTTACATGTTGGTTCAGTTCCGATGACATACATACTTATGACATGAAATAAATTTTTATGGTAAACATGACTTAAGTTGACATCCAGGAATAGCTCCAGATAAAGGAACTCTTCAATGGTCAACGGAACAGACACGAAATGTTGTGTACGTATTCTATTATGATAGCTGGTTTTAAGTTTTGCCATAACATGCATGCATTGCTGCACTCAGAGTTGGGTCCTGACTAGGGAACTTCTTAATGGTTAACAGTACAGACACGAAAAAAAATATTATTGTTGTATTCGCATTTAATTGAAATAGCCTTTCACGATGACACGGCTACACTTACTGCATATAAGCTTTTCTTTACTCGTCGGCTATCGGTAGCCCATAATGTGTATTTCTTTGCAAATTTTGCAAAAAACTAAAACCCAATCAATCTTTTTTTTTGGTTTATTACCTTCCTCAGATTTTGTGTATGGTAAACCTTTAAATCATTCTATATTAAAAGGTAATTTGACTTAATTTTTTATTTTTTAGGTCCCCTGTTGGTGACGATGCGTTAGAAGATACTCGTAGTAAACAAGCGGCGCCTAGAGTGGGACTGCCTCTAAGAGAAAGAGTTTATTTCTAAAACGTATATGTATTTGTTGTTGCATATACAGTTATTCAGGGCTACGGTTCCAAAGTTTAAATGAACAAAAATAATAAAAAATAACCTCAATAACCAAAAAATGGTTAAAGTTTGACCAAATTTCTAGGTTTTTCTTAAATGCCCATAATTTTCAAACTGCATGGGATAGTTTTTTTTTTGTGATTTTTCTCATGATGGTTACAATCAATCCTGTCACCCCGTTTCGGCTTGACGTTGAGTTCTGGGGCACCCTGTAACTGTGTATATAACAGAGGTGGTTAATATAATAGAATTGTAGATGGCGCTAATCTCAATTCATTCACCTTCTCAAAGCTAATCGTTAACCCACGTTGAGCGTTCATTGGTTGAATTATAACGCAACGAGTTTTAACTGTAGCTTCACGACGCGATGTGATTCGTAAATTAAACGAACTGTACAAAACGCGAAGTTATGTTATTGGATCGTTGATTTATTTAGTGTTATGTTCTGCTACATTAGCTATTCTACAGGTCGACCGCGGTTGAGCGATCGTTATGGTTTTATTTACGTTTACGTTTACCATTGACGATTACTATCGAATAAAAATTGGTACCGCGATGAGTAATCGTATTGTAATGGTTTATTGAACGAATGAATAGTTTTCAATCGTCTGCAGGGCGACCGCCGATACGCAAACTAAACGTAAACGTTATCAATTTATTAATTTAAAACCACAAACCATTAAACGATTATACCATTAGCAAGGCCATATACCAAGAGGATTAAATAACATTAGTACCGACTTTCGGCGGGAAACGAAATCGAAACGGGAGTTTTGCTTTGTATTATTTTCTAAACTTGTGTTTCTTCGAGTGTTAATGTGTAATATTGGTGGAATATTAACCGTAAGGTATTCGGTAACGTGCACTAGTGTAGGTAAATGATACAAGAGTGCCATTTCGTGTTTTTTCCGGAACTCCCTAGGAAGTTTCAGTAAAGCTCCACCACTTTACTGAATCGTGACATGACTAGACTTTTGACTATGTGACTGACTGAGAATAGACATTTTGAAAATCTGTTGCAAAAACATACAATTTGCTATATGTCTTTACCTGGCACTGGCTAAATGCGGTCGTGCAGAGCCAAATTATAAATATACAGTAATAATTTAGTACCACCAAACTGTCGCCGGTAGCATTTGGGGAATTATTTTCTCGAACAACCATTGAAATAAACCCTTGCTCAGTCTGTAATTGGCCCTATAATGTTCTTTCGGCAGTTACAATGGGTTGTTGAGATCACGTAAGACATAGACGCCTCTTTCTATGAGCTGCCTTCTGACGCTCCTCCTCTGCAGGCCCAAACAAATAGGCTCCTGCCGCCACTTACGTACTCGTAGGTAGATGAACTAAAATTGATTTATAGATCACTTTTCATTTAGGTGGTAGATACTAATACTACTAGGTACTTTATTTAATAACTGGGTCTATGTTTAGACATAACGTAATCTGAAACCAATAACTTAATCTAAAATGAAAACATTGACTTCGAATATAAATCACAATCAATATTCAAAGTATTAACTTGATAGTATGTAGCATAAAAGGTTGCTCATTAGTCACCGTTTTCAACAATCACCATTACGATCGTTTTCAAATCCGCGAAAGCGTTCGCGGTACCCTTTTTTTTTGTAACAACTGTCATTTCGTAGGAAATCATTCGTTCAATAGTTTACCACCTAAAGTTTTTTTCGTAATCGTTTGTCAATGGTAAACGCGACAGTTTGGCGGTACTAAATTAATGGTATATTGTTTTAAAATGTCAAATTGAAAACGTTTACGTTAACTGTGCGTATCCGCGGTCGCCCTGCTGCTCTATGAAGTTATACGTTATAGCGACAGCTATTATTACTTATTACCTTTTTGTACAGACAGATCAAGCAACTTACACATTTGTAAAACTTTTCTTTGCAAAATACTCGCTTTCGGTACGGCCTATGGAAAGTGGGTGAAGTTTGAAGGATGAAAATATTGTGTAGCTTTTATTTTATTTCCCTTTACTTGACTTTATTGTGTAAATCAGTGATTTTATATTAAATCAATGGTTTAAATAGACTTTGTAAGTAGGGTAGTTTTATTGTGAGTGAATAAAAAATTACTGCAAAAAATAGTAATGCGATAGTATGGAACTTCATTGAAAAATCCAGTGATAACAGTAAAAATGTAATCTGCTACTGTTTTTAAAAATGGGTAGAAACTGCCAGTTTCTATTGAATTAATGTGGATCGCGCGCGTCGTTTGTTATCCCGTGCCAATCTCACCTATCGTTGAATCGCGTCTTGGCTTTCAAGTTCACGTTATAACAAAAGCTTTAAATAGCTGGCTATATAAGTGTAGCTAAGCGCATATAGTTCGTTAAAAAAACTAGCCGTTATTCACACCTCTAGTATATAATATGTAAATAGTTCTATAAAAACAAAAAGATAAGAATAAAAATAAATAAACAATAAATACATAATATCAATTATAGAAAGCTTTAATAAACAACTGAAACATTGGAAGACATTAAATTTGAAAAAAAAAACAAAAATGAGCTGAATGGGATTGGGGATTTTTTCAAATTAGTGTTCCGGAACCAAGATTATCAAAATTAGGCCTCAGTTAAGGACTAAAAAATTCAAGACTTCTGTCGAGCCTCTAGACATTTTACTTTGATAAATTATTGTGGATTTGTACAATGAATCTTGTAATAATTAAACAAATATTGTTTGTTCCATTTCACATTATGTCGAATACTTACTGGTATAACTCCACTTCCCAGCTGCCTTGTAAAAAGTACATGCTATGTGTAGTTTCTCATTTTCAATATATTCATACTGAATTGTAGTTGATTCAGTATTTGAGTACTTTACCAAAACTTTCGACATTGAAATACCCTCAACAAATGGTTCTGAAAAATTAAGAGAGGTCCTTATCAGTGAAGTCCATGTAGTTTACATCTCTAATAATCAGTGAAGTCCATGTAAACTTCTCTAAAAATTCTACCAGTACATATAAGGTACCTATATAATATACTAGCTCTCACCCGTGACTTCATCCGTGCGGACTAAAGTTAATCGCAAAAAAAAGGCATCCTGTGTTCTTCTAGGATATTAAACACCAATGCAAAAGTATAGCACCAATGCTCTTGATGTATTTCGACAGACTTGTTATTATTTCGTTTCCATGGCAACCGTTCCTTACAGCGAGTAACCAACATTTTCCAGTTTTCCCGTTCCGTCCCGAAACTTACAATTTTTCAGGATATAAAGTATCCATTACAAAGTTGAAGCTATCTCCATTTCAAATTTAATCAGTGAGGAAATCACAAAACCCCAAATGAGTGAATGAATGAATGAGTGGTCCGCAACATTGTTGTCCTATGTTGCAATAACACATGGCGTAAGTTTAGTAATAGTGCTCCGTTTGGACCCTTAGGATACGAAACCCTAAAATCAGTTAGTACATCGTAAGGTTAAAGGTAAACCACTACATATTTAACTGGTGGAGTTGTTTGTTTTACTTAAGTGTAAGTAAATTAGACTATCTCCAAAACTTGTCAAAATACTTACGGTAATCAGCAGAATGCTAATGAAATGTGATACTGGCATATATTTTTTGGAATGTATCACGATGTACTGCACAAGTCAAAGGGGTTTCAAATGGTTTGTTTTTTGGGCAGTCGTGTAATAAGTGGCGAAGGGCATGACGCTCGGCAATATGGCAGAGATGGCATAGTTCTCTCAGAGGCTGGTGGCCTACTGTGGGAAAGCGTAGCCTTGGAAGACCAGTGCAACGATGGGTCGATGACATCTATAAGTTTATAGGAAAGACCTGGCACAGAATGGCTCAAGATAATGCTTGTTAGCATTAACTTAGACTATGTAGCTATTTTTGGTGAGCGCCATAGTTTCCGTGCCGTATGTGAGCACGGGCATGATGCATTGCTCGAAAACTTTGACTTTTAGGTGGAGAGGTAGTTTGCCACGTAATGACACTTTATTGCCACCGAAAGCAGCCCAGGCATGAGCAATTCGTCGTTCCACCTCCGCAGTTTGGCAGAAATCATAGTGTTCACCAAAAAGTCAGTTGAGAAGTTCAGAGTCGCGCAGAGGTGAAAAATGTTTATTATTTCGTTTTCCGTACGTTACTTTCCGCTAAGACTGATCCCTATAAATTATGATGGCTCTGTTGTGGAGCATGACACGGGAATGGAGAGAGATATGCTTGGTATGCTGCGTGACCGTAAACGACACGAATGGATTCGGAGTAATACGAAGGTGAATGACGTAATGGTTTCAATAGCAAAGAAGAAATGGGCATGGGCCGGACACATTGCACGAATGGAAATGAGCCGTTGGACGAGAGAGTTCTTGAGTAGAGACCCAGGACCCATACCAGAGGGCGGGGCCAACCGCCTAAGCGCTGGGTCGACGACATTAGACGACACGGAGGTCAGGATTGGATGCAGCAGGCACAAGATTGCCGGGAATAGAGACGAAGGGGAGAGGCCTATATCCAAGAATGGATTACGAAAAGGCCTCCATGATTATGATGATGATGTACCTATTTTTAGTGTGTAATAATGACTTTTCGATCATAAACCACGGTTGCAATAGAGGAAGAGTAGGCCGAGATAGAGGAAGTTGTAGGTCCCGCCTTCTTGTTATTATACTTTGATAACGTCTAGACTCTGGGTAAAAACGGTTACATGCTCTGACTTATAAGAAACTAGCTATACCTGTGGCTTCGCACGCGTGGTCTTTTCTTTAGGTTCACAGTACCATAATGTGTTATTTCAGGACCAATATACCAACATTTGATGAAAATTTATTTAGCCTTCAAAAATTATTTTATCAATTGCTCGGCTTCTATCTAACTCATCGGATTGAGATACCAATTACATCAGTTTTTAAATCAAACCCTAAGCTACCTAACAATCAAAATTGCATTGCAATCGGTCCAGTAGTATTTACGTGATGCGTGAACAAACAAACACACAGACAAACAGACAGAAAGTCACAATTAAATAAGTATAGGTAGAAATGATGACTGTGTCAATTTGCATCAAAAAATCCGTCCAGTAGTTTCAGCCTGAACCGTGTTCTTTTTAATAACTTTCAACCCCTATCTTGCGGAAACCCTTTAATTTTTCGGGATGAAAGTATCCAATGTCCTACCTCGTAGTATGAACTCAAATCGTACCAAGTTTCATTTGAATTCATTCGGTCGTTTTGCTGCGATGCGCGGTCAAGATACGGAAAGACAGACGACCCATATCCCGCAGAATCCCTTTCATTTGTCAGGATAAAACGTGTCCTCAATTTTAACTCATCATATAACTTAAGACGGTGCCAAGTTGCATCAAAACCCGGCCATTAGTTTCAGCGTGGTACGTGTTTTAATAAAGTAATCGAGATGCCTTTCAGCAGCATGAATACGAACATTTAGGTATCGCACCCCTTAATAAAATTAACGTGTTCCTACTTACACTGCTACTCAAAAGTATTTAAACTACCTTGGTCTTACATTGGTTACCATTACTAAAGTCTAAAGTGGAAACTCTTAACAACAAAATAATTACATATAACTTATATATACCGTATCCAATATTGCTGAGAACTCTGCTATCAGTTATCAAATTGTCAATTAGCTACGAAGCATATCATCTCAGTTTTTAGTTCAAAAGTATACTACCAACCTCCCCAACATAAACCATCTAGAGATTTTCAAGCTTATAATAATATAAAAAACTTAGTTTATTGGAATATAAGGATACAGTTAAGTTACTTATACAATACTAGCTGCGCCCGCAGCTTTGCCCGCGTGAAAACTTTGCCACCCCCGTTTACCCCTTTGAGAATGGAATTTAAAAAAACAAGAAGGAATTCCATCAAACTAGGCGCACTGGTTTAGGCTGTTTGTTGTCTGTCAGTCAGTATGTCATGGTATTTAGGTAAATTTGTTATGTAATATTGCATTATTTATAAACTGTTCTACTGTCAATAGTTTTTTGTAAATGTGAAATTTATTTCCCTACTCTTGACCATTGGGAGGATGAATTCGGAGACTGTAATGGTGAGCATTACAGTCTCTCACAGGAATGTTAGAATATATAAATAAATAATAATAGAATGAAGAAAGACTGTAATGTAAACAGCTTCAATTTTGTGGAAACCCGTTGCGTTTACTATCGAGCGAGCTGCTCGTCTAGTCAATCAGTTGTATAAAAATATATACGAAAAATTTCTTACCACTGAAATTGGTATGAACCAGTTGCATTTGCAAGACTATTCGGTTTTTCTTCAACTCGTCCGTTATGGTGCAAATCAGCAATGTGCCATCATTAGAGGCTTTTGTTAACTTCAAATACATTTCCACCGAGTTGGTTGTTTGCAATCCGGTAGAGATAGCGTTGCCAGCTGAAATATTCAAATATCCTAATTAGCTAGGATACACCGTCCAGTATCACTGGGAAGCAGAAAAACAAGCATTTTTACTGTATGAATAAGAAAAAATAACTTTTCTAGGTATATTTTACTGCTTTTCGAATTAATTTTCTTATTACCTCAACATCAGCCTTTGTTTGTCCACAGCTGGTCGTAGGCCTCTCCTAATGCACGCCACTGAGCTCGGTCTTCAGCTCTTTGCGTCCTGTTTTTGCAGGTCGTCGTTCCAACTACTGTAGGCTACTCCATACTACGTTTCCTTATACGTAGTCTCCACTCGAGAACGTGTCTACTTTAACGATTATTGGTTCTTCGGGAAAAGTGGCCAGCCCACTGCCACTTCAGCTTAATTATCCTTAGACCTTGATTTTCTCATAAGAATAAGTCGTTATTACTTCATTAAGAAAACAAACTAATATAAAAAAAAACTAAAAAATCTTTTCCCTGACAGATCATTTCATTAAGAATCTTGTCCTTCAGACTATGACTGTCCAAATCCAGGACAGACAGACCAAAACATATACAAGAGACGAGATTTGGCACATGCCTCTAACAGTTGCAGGCATTAACTGCTAAAATCATATAATTGTACATACTATTTATCATCCATACCAATATATAAAAGTGAAACGTTGTCTGTTTGTTTGTTTGTTTGTTTGTTTGGGGAGCTTTTACAGGATAACGGCTGGACGGATTTTGTTGAAACTTAGAATAGAGATAGCTTATACTCTGGATTAAAACATAGAATACTTTTAAAACCGGAAAATTGTAAGTTTCCGCGGGAAAACTGTAAAATGTTGATTACTCACTGTAAGGAATGGTTTTAATCACAGAATGTTCTGTGGTTGCCATGGAAACGAAATAACAAGTGTGTCAAAAACATCAAGAGTGGTGCTATACCTGATTTTGAATTGGTTTTTAATATCTTAGAAGAAAATAGGATGCTTTTTTTCGCGATAAACAGTAGTCCGCGCGGACGAAGTCGCGGGCAGGGAAACTAGTATCGGGTAAAATCAGTTTTTTTAATATACAGCATTTTTAAATTCATTTATTTTGAATATTGTGACTACCTTTTGGGTAATATGTCAACTCGACATAACCTTCAGTATTCTTAACACAGATGAAGTTCATCGGATCTCCTTCATAGAAGTTGTAAATTTCATTCTTTGTTATGTTCGTTCCCCCATGTGGAATGTTCGTCGGTTCGCAGTCAGATAGCCCCTAAGTCCTAAAATTAAAATTAATAACAATCAACCTAGAAAATATGTGTTCAACGTATATAGTACTACGAAACTCACTATAATATGTTATTCAAAATATAGATAATAGCGTTAGTTTCTTCGGAAATTTCAATATGCTGTAGAGCTCCCTGAATGTGTTGTCATAGTTGGTTTCGCAGAACTGTTTACGTACAGTAAAAACCATCCTCTCGGTTGAAATTGGGATACTTTTTAATTTCAACCGCTTCACGTACAATCCTGGAGTAGTAGTGACGTTCCGTGGAGAGGATCTTCGGGTCATGGAGTTCAATCCAGTGATTAGGGCCCGATTCGAGCAAATTCTCATATACAAAAACCTATTGCAAATAGATTTACTAAAAAACTGCTAAACCAGTTTTGATGATATTTATAATTAAATTACACTAAGCAATTGCAAAACAGAAACTAATTGTCATAATCAGTTCAATTATTGTGATGAAACAAATATAACTAATTAAAAAAAATAAAAAAATAAAAAGGGAATCTCATTTTTCAAAGTCTGTTAAAACAATATAGATTAATTATAAATAACAAACCTGTTACTAAGTCTGCACAGCTCGGACAGAAAGTTGAACAAAGAATTAGCATGAAGAGCTTCATTTTCGTTGCACCAGTCCAGTTGAAATGCTTCACTAAACTGTGAATCTAAGAAATTAAATTTATGCAGTGTCTACTTTTGTGTTTATATTATCCTCATCCAATAAAACTGTGGTAGGGTGACCACGTTCACCATTATAGTAAATTCGAATATTATCAGTAAATATGTTAATTATAAAAACATTAAATAAAAGCTTTTATGCAGTAGCCATGTCATTATGAAACTGAGAACAGGCTATCACAATTAAATGCGTATACAACATTTCGTGTCTATGCTGTTAACCGTTGAGGAATTCCCCAATCAGGACCTAACCCGGAGAGCAGCAGCCATGGCTTGGTGAAATTTCAAACCAGCTATCATAAAAAAAAACGTGTGTGCACTGTTAACCGTTGAGGAGATCCCTTGTCAAGAGCCAACCTGGAGTGCAGCAGCCTTGATATGGTGAAACTTCAAACCAGCTATCATAATATAATGCGTTCACTAAATTTCGTGTCTGTAATGTTAACCGTTGTTAACTGTTCTTTATCTGGAGCTGTTCCTGAATGTAGGTTCAGGTCATGCTTACAATAATAATGCATTTTCATCGGAACTAAACCAACATGCACAAATTCAACTCCGTAGGATAAGAGGGAGTGGTTCTAATTCAGCTTTCAAGATTTGACCTAAACATACATACATACATACATACATATATACAAACATACATACATACATACATACATACATACATACATACATACAAACATTGCAAGTAAAATAAAAGCTTTTAAAAGTCACAAAGAGCACACAAAGTTATAGAAATGAATAGTTTTATTTTCCCCGTGGTGAAAACAAAATATCATTCCCCCGTTCTTATCCACTTGTCAGTGAAAATAATCCGGTGCGTTGCCGGCATGGTAGTTTTACTGTTTTGTTTGACACTATTCCAGTCCTGTTCACGTGTTTGTTATATATGTAATCGGCTTTACATAACTATTCCAGTCCTGTTCACGTGTTTGTTATATATGTAATCGGCTTTACATAACTATTCCAGTCCTGTTCACGTGTTTGTTATATATGTAATCGCCTTACATAACTATTCCAGTCCTGTTCACGTGTTTGTTATATATGTAATCGCCTTACATAACTATTCCAGTCCTGTTCACGTGTTTGTTATATATGTAATCGGCTTTACATAACTATTCCAGTCCTGTTCACGTGTTTGTTATATATGTAATCGGCTTTACATAACTATCTCTGACAAGAAATTTTGTGAATTTCCCGTTGGTACAACAATTCATTCCTCATAGAGTCATTAAATGGATGATTCATGAATAATAATTATAACCAGAATAATGGTTTTCGTTAAGCGTTGTACACCAAAGTAATACACCTAGCTTAGCCGTACATTAATAAAATTGAAAGATATTAAATTACACATAAATCAGTGACGTTAATGCTAAAATTCAATAAATGGTTATTGGTTTTCCTGGTCTGAAGAATTCCTTCCATTACGAGATCTACACTAAGCGGACCACGCTTCGGAATATGCTAGGACAATCCACGGGAATAGACGATTATTCCTATACTATTTTAACCATAAGTCTCCAAATTGGCGTTTTTATCGACGATAATAATTGTATATTATACAAGCTGCACCCCGCAGATAAGCACGCGTGCAAATTTAGCCATTCTCGTTCACCCTTAGGGATGGAAAATCAAAAAAGCTCTCCTCATTGCACCCCTAGTGTAGGTACTCAAAGAATATTCCCTTCAAATTTCAAATCTCTAGGTCTACCGGCTTAGGCCACAGACGTAACAGACTACGCGTAAGCCATGCCACCTTCACCCTTCATCTCTTCATCCTGGTGAAAGAAATTAAAACTTATATTCAAAGTCTTCAGATTGACCTTATATTACAAAAAGAACCGTATGTTTTGTTAAGTCAAACGTAGCCGGATTATAATGTCTGGGCTGAGTTTAACTAAGAAGGCGAAATTTTCACCAGGGCCTGCAGTCTCGACATATGGATAGTGATTGCATTTCAACCGAAATCGGTACATACTAATGACAATAGTTAGCTTTGACAGTTATTATCAAAAGCTATCGATTGTCATCGGTATCTGTACTGACTAACGACAGTAAGAAATGTCCAAGAAGCTTATATTTATATAATATAAGAAATGTCTATATTTACTGACATTGTTGATGATTGACATCGACAAACACCACCAAATATCTTTATAATTGGACTTTGCGACCGATTTCGGTTGTAAAGCAATCGCTGTCGATGTTGAGAGAAATCTAGATAAAAATATACTGGATGGGTTATAATAGGTTTAGTGGTCATAGGTTTAGCTGTCAAATTCAATTGACAAATTGCCAAACAACAATAATGCCCTTTTATTTACCAACTAGTTGTAATCTAAAAATAATGTTGTAGAGTCGCAAGGGCAAAAAATGGAAAATCCTGTCACAAGCATTATTTAGTCGGACATTTGCCCAAATACAAGGACATTAAAAAAAAAATTGTTTAAAAAAATAAAAAACACGCTTTATATAGAAAAGCAAACTAAAAAATAGAAAATAAATTTTAATAGTGTAAATAAGAAAAAAATGTTTTATTTCAAAAAAAGCGAAGTGGAGACTTTTTCCTATCCAGTGTTCCCATAATTGCTCCCGTCCTGGAGAGTCAGGAGCTGTCAAAATCTTTCAAGCTGACCTTGAAGCGTCCCCAATACAAAATCTTCAAGCTGACCTTGAAGCGTCCCCAATACAAAATCTTCAAGCTGACCTTGAAGCGTCCCCAATACAAAATCTTCAAGCTGACCTTGAAGCTTCCCCAATACAGAAACATAAGTAGTAGCAAATTAAGTGCTTTACAAATTCATTGCCACTGTGAATAATAGTAATATTTATTAAATAGTTTGCCCCAAACAGGGACCTTATGTTGTTCCAAGTAGTACGACAATACACGGTTCAGTGTTTATTTATTTATTTATTTATACTTCAGCACAAAACATTTGTGCAAGGAGGACTTAATGCGAAGTAGCATTTTCTACCAGTCAATCTGGATGTGTAAGAAAAATGATGGCGGTACAGTGATAAATACATATTAAATATCTCTAAACGAAAAATAAAAAATGAAACATCTATCTATACCTATAACTAGCTCCCGCCCTCGACTTTATCCGCGTGGACTACTGTTTATCGTGAAAGAAAAACACATGTTCTTCTTGGATATTAAAAACCAATGTAAAAGTAGGTATAGCACCAATGCTCTTAATGTTTTTTTGACAGACTTGTTATTTCGTTTCCATGACAACCGTTTCTTACAGGCAGTAATCATCATTTTTCAAGTTTTCCCTAAGAAACTTGCAATTTTCCGGGACAAAAGTATATTTATTTTAAGTATGTCTGTGTCTTTGTTTGTTAGTTTGTCTGTGTGTTTGTTTGCGCGTCACGTAAAAACTATTGGACTGATTTCGATGCGGTTCTCACTGTTGGATAGCTTAGAGCTTGACTTAAAACTGGGGTACTTGTATCTTAATCAGATAATTCGATGCCGAGCAATCTATAAAATACTATTTGACGGCTGAACGAGTTTTGAAGAAATGTAGTTATTGCACTTTAAAGGTACTTTTGGTCCTGGAATAAACGAATGGGCTACTTTAAAAGAAATAACCACGCGGACAAAGCCGCGGGCAAAGCTAGTAATTAAAATTTTTACTTAAATCTAAACAGGCTTTATTATAAGCAATAAGAATGAAAAAACCTGTACAAAGGAGATAAATAAAAGGTCCAGGGTAGATGAAATAAGCTACTGAACAAGAATATAACAAGTTTTTAAATCTTGTCTGTATGTATGTTCGCGAATCACGTAAAAACTACTGCACCGATTGCGATTTGGTTTTCACTGTTGAATAGAAATTGACTTATAAACAAGGGTACTTTGAATATTAATGCGATAATTAGGCGATTAATACAACACTATTTGTAGGCTGAACGAATTTTGAAGAAATGTATTAGATTGCACATTTTATGTACTTTTGGTCCTGGAATAAAACGTATGGGCTACTCTTAAATAAAATGAACACGCAGGCAAAACCGCGGGACCAGCTAGTACTTATTATAAAGCAATAAGTACCAAAAAAACTGTACAAATAAGATAATATTAAAAAATAAAGGTCTAGGGTACTTAAAATATAATATTTTTTGCCCACTGCCACTAAAATTGCTCTTGCGCAGTCACTTCTGCTCCCAATCTTAGACTATGCCGATGCCTGCTATCTAGATCTTACTGAGGACCAGCTAAACAAACTTGAGCGTCTTCAAAACTTCTGCATTCGATTTATATTTGGTTTGCGCAAATATGATCATGTCTCTGAATTTCGCACTAAGCTCAAGTGGCTTCCAATACGCCTCCGCCGGAATGCTCATATACTCTCATCTCATATACTGCTCATATATTCTTTATACAGTTTTGTTTAATCCCTCCTCCCCGCGATATCTTATGGAACGTTTTAATTTCCTGTCTGATTCTAACAAGTTGTCACTCAGGTCATCAGAAAATTTAGCTTTGATGATCCCTCTACATAGAAGCTCTTTTTATGGCAGTTCATTTACCATCCAAGCAGTTCGCCTATGGAACGCTCTGCCAGTTACTATAAGGCGAGCCCAGTCACTCCCTGTTTTTAAACTTCAAGTAAAGAAGTTTTATCTCTCTAATTAATATCACTTCTTGCTATTTTGTTGTTATTCTGTTTTGGTTTCACTGTATATTATTTTTATTATGTTTGTATATATTTTGTAAATGTATATGTAGTAAATGTAATTTATTATAATGTATATACTATGTATATGGATATATATATATATATACTGTACTATACATTTACATTTTTATGTGTAGGTTATTCAGTTTTTATTATTTATTTGTTATATTATAATGCACCACCGTCTTTGCCGTATATTAATTCCTTTCCATCCAAAGGTTGTCTGGAAGAGATCGCTTTTTAGCGATAACACCGCCCATTGTCCCATTTATTTTGTATAAATGTTTTAGTTATTATTGTATTTTTTGTTCTATGTGGTGTACAATAAAGAGTTATCTATCTATCTATCTATCTACCGAACAAGGTTTTTTAAATTGTCTTTCCTTTTGTTTGTTTGTCTGTTTGTTGGTTTGTTTGTTTGTTTGCCAGTATGTTTGTTCGCGCTTCACTTAAAAACTACTATACTGATTGCAATGCAATTTTCACTGTTGGACAGCTTAGGGTTTGACTTAAAAACTGGTGTACTTGGTATCTCAATCTAATATGTAGAATTCGAACAGTCGATAAAAACCATATGACGTCTGAACGAAGTCTGATGATTTTGGTAGTTTTGGTTCTGGAATACCACAGGATCATTATATCCCAGAAAACTTACGATGCGGGAAAAGCCACGGGCACAGGTAGTACATTATATTCAACTAGCTGCAGTCCGCACTCCCGTCACTCCTCTATGAATGAAATATCAAAAAAAACTTCCTCTTTGCACCCCTAGGGTTGACACCTGTCACTTTGACACCTTACGATTATCCGATGTCAAAATGACAACCCCAAACAAAAAATAGCCTGATGATAGTATCCTGTGTCTTTTTCAGTATCCCTGACAACGATGTGCAAAATTTCATGACGATTGGTTGAGTAGTTAAAGCGGGAAAGCGTAACAAACAAACTCACTTTCGCATTTATAATATCAGTAGGATTTAATAAAATTATGAATACAGCCACAGAGTTTTTGACAAAGCCTAAAATTAGATAAGATCTACTGTTTTACTATAAAAAATAAAATATACACGCTTTAAAAATATTACAGAATAAATAAAAGTACAAGCTGTTATTGATACCTACTACCAACAACATTATATTTCTTTATACAAGTTATTTTAATAATGAAAATAATACCTAAATAATACTGCCAAAAAGCCACGTCCCCAAAATATTGGCCTATTGCTCTTTAGACAATAACAACATCGCGGTGTTGACCTAAGAACGGGATTCCTATCTACGAAGGTTTAGGTTAGGGTCTACATGTTTTTTTCATATTTTATTCCCACTCTGGTAATTCAGGAGCTGTCGGAAACCTCACGCTGATCTCGAAGCGTCTCCACCTCCATGGTCCTCGGGCGCAGCTGAAACAGAAAGTCAGAAATTAAATATTTTACCAATAAATGTTCACTAGAATCTGATTTGTTTACGATTTAATCACTATTTCATAAAATAATTAGGATTCAATAAATAAAAGTTGGATGACACTTCGGAGCCTGGAGTTGGTAGCGGAGAACAACAGAAACTAACGATTCAAAATGATACAAACATGACCAGTATTTTTGAATTTCAGTACACATTCATGGATCAGCAGTGCTCAAGCGTGATGAAATTATTGCTCAGTTGGTCAATAATGTAATCTGACGGCCCACACCAAATTCGTAAGTTTAAACCCTTATAGAGCTCTCGGTGAAGGAAAACATCATAAATTATATTGGCATTTTCTAGTGTCCGCTTGCCTAGTTACTTTCAAACAAAAAATTTGTAACTGAACTACGAACCTTCCGGGTTATTCCAGCAGAAACGCTAACCTAACAATAAAATTAAACGGATCGATAAATAAAAGAACAGTTTTACCAGTTTGTCCAGTGCACTTTCCACACCTGCAATGCAACCTGCCGTAACGAAATATTAGCCCCTCGTATGGAGTGTCATAATGCACGTACGGCCGGTTCTCTGTCGACAAACATGAGAGATAATTTATAATATTGCCCGTGTAATACATTAATAATACCATAGGGGCTTTTTGGCGAGTCTAATCTTCGTGGCTCCAAACACTCAAAAAAAAGAACGGTTAGATCAGAAAAAAAGTTAAGTCGGTTCCCCCGTGATTGGACGTCTGGATGTGGAGACGCAAGAGCTAAGAAACTAAGCTCCAAGATTGGAAGGGCTAAAGGGCATTACGAGTTTTTTGTCAAAGCCTAGATACATTAAATACATTCGAATTTTAAGGTTTTGAACTTACAAAGTACAAAATTATAATAATATGTATATTCAGAACTCAACAGTCTGCTTAAACTTATTCTTTAATAAATTCAAATCTCTACTCCATACAATACTAAAAAATATTAAAAAAAGCTGACCGTTTAAAGTGGGTCAAAATAGCGTCCAAAGGAGTCGGTTACAAACATACAAACATACAAGTGAAGCGTATAAAAAGCATAAGAGTTGTTTGTGGAGCATCTCCTTTAAAAGTTATGTAGACCACTTTTCAAGCAATTAAATATATTACCGCTGCCGAGTCAGTATATTTATGACATTTAATGTTTTGTATAGTTATAATGTAGTGGTTATTATTCTCTTTGAGTATAGTGGTATGTATACCAAAGCACATGAGCTGTATCCGATCGAAATACACGAAATAGAGAGAGATTAGTGAATAGTGATGCCACAAAACTGCACTTTACGCAAAATCTAGATATAATGTCAACACATATATTCAATAGATTACCACAAAAATTAAAAAACCTAAATTAAATCAAGAGCTAAAGGTCTGGTTACTGGATCACTGTTTCTATTCTAATAAAGATAATTTAACAAACAACTAAATTATATTTTTTGGAATTAAATAGTTGTTACTTATTAATTTTTGCATGATGCATGGAAATATTAAATAAAAAATAAAATAAATGTTCAATTATTATTACCGAATATAAGTTTTTGCATGCTATTTTATTAACAAAATTTATAGAAACGAATTTAATAATTACCCAGCATCTGATATGTAATCCATTTTATGCAAATATATTATTTTTATTCTTATAAATTTCAAAAACGCATCTGAAATCTTTTGAACATGATTCCATCACATAGTAGATAGTCTAGTAGCTACTATTTTTGAATCTTGCCACTGAAAGAGTGATATTACAGAATTTACCTTCAAGTGCTTCTGCGGGCAAAGGGTGTGGTGGTCGATGCATAATCTCATAAACAGGGTCTTCTGAAAATATCAAGCAATAATAAGTCATGAAGATGATCCCGGAAAAACAGCACGCGGGCAAAGCCTGAGGCGCAGCCATGTATTTAAGGGGTTGGGCGATATGGTACCTTTTAATATCATGTAAACAAAAATTGCTCTAGAAACAACTAGTACAGACAAACACACGCAGCACCAGCGTCGTGCTTCATGTGCATCACCAACAAAAAACAGAGCGAGACGTACGGAGTTTGTAGAGCGAATGAGAGTCACTGCTTACACGTGCTACACAAGCGCCACTTCAATTTTGAACAAAGAAGGCCAATCGTGTGCGTTGTACCTAATTTACGCAGTCCTCGCCCAGAGAGCTGGTAACTGTTTTATTCCATGTTAATAAGATCTGTGGGCGTAGCTAGACCATAATAATACTAGTAGTTCAAAAAGCACAAACATACAAAGTTTCCCACGCGAGCACATTTTTTTTTCATCAATCTAGCGGTGCACAGTAGTGCCATCTAGTTACCTTATTGTAAAACTAACATTAATAAACCAGGTGCTCCATCAATCCCAACCCTACCCCTACCAGGTAGTTAGAGGGCTAATTGCAGTGATAGAAACCTAAAAGTGAGCAATTTACTGCATTTTGAGGAGCGATTCTGCTCATCACGCCGGATATCCTCATCGAATCTTCACCATTTTTTTATGAGACCAACATAAAGTTATACCTTTAAAAAAAATAACGATTGGAATCGGATCTAATAAGACGGAGATATTCAGTAGCCCCCTTTTTATCCCTTTTTGTAGGAATCAAAAATATCTGACGAATAAAATAAACAAAAAAAATAATTAAAGCTGTATACCAAATTTCGTCCAGATCGCTTGTAAAATACTACCTGTAGAAGAGTACCAACAAACTGACGAATGAAAGCAAATTGATTTTACATGAAGTGACTTGAAGCGGAGACTTGAACTCGCTTCGCTCACTTAATCAATTATAAAAGCTAAAATAAGTCTTTTTGTTTCCTTTTCACGTATATACGGTTGAAGCAATCTTGATGATGTTTGGTATGGAGGTAGTTTGAACCTGGGGAGTGACATATACACTGTAGTCCGCGCGGACTAAGTCACGGGCAATAGGTATTTTCATTTAAATATTATTTATTTTTCATTTTCATATACCTGCATTAGGACACGAAGGTTTCAAAGGAACATCATATACACTCTCTTGTGGAGTGTCACACAAATAGTCGCAGACAGTCTCGTGACTTAATATCCTGGCGACGAAAATGGCAGTGCACGGCGCAGGCGCAGGTCTTTTCTTGTTGCGTACTGAAAAATAATTACACTAACCTCAGAAAAGAAGGAAAAGACGGATGTCACGCTCGCAAAACGGTGAGGCCAAAATAGCTTATACACTTTCGAGTTAGTACGAAGCAAAGCGTCATGTTTTAAGTACATCACCTGTCACGGCATTTTATAAAAATAAATTAAATCACAGGTAAGTACTGAGTTCCTGTGACTACCTTCCAGCTCCATCATCAGATCCTGGATACTAAACAACACAACAGAGAACTCATCAAAACAAACCAAATGAGCCCAAACTTGAACATAATTTTATTGTTGATTTCCTGTGACTACCTTTCGGCTCCAACATCAGACACTGAAAATCACACCATGACGCTTTTCTTCGCACTGACTCGAACTTGTATTAGCTTTTAAATTATGCATTTGATTATTTGTCCTTACTTCCGCGTTCTGCGCTCCACATCTGTCTTCATAATTTATTTGCTAGAATCTTTCGCATTTAAGTGCAAGCTAGAAGGTCAGGGCTAGAATAGTTCATTTAATTACGGTTAAGTTTGTTATTTGTTACGGGCAATCTCTGAAAATACTGATACAATTCTGAAAATTATTTCACTTTTAGAAAGCTGCAATACACGAGATGGACGTTACTTTTTTCCCGGGGAAAAGGCAGTTTCCAAGTGATAATGGGAAATCTATGGGCGGAGCCGTAGGGCAGAGGATCTAGTAGTAAGTATAGTGATGTCACTGTACTCTTTTTCTTTTAATCTGACACTAATATTGTAAATACGAAAATAACGTCTCCTTGTTTGCTTGTTACCTCTTCACGATGATACGGCTGAACAGATCTTGATGTACAATTTGACAAGGAAATAGTGTGATTGTTTTATTAACTTTTAAATCTGAAAAATGTCCACTAACTCCAATGAAAAATGTCGTGGTGCACAGCTAGTATAGTAGTATTATTAGTCGACTTCACAAAAGGGGGAAGTTCTTAAGTATTTTTTGTAAAATCAATTTCACGTCTAGCGTCTGTAGTGTCCATGACTTATTAGTAGGCTCTACGCTAACTGTTAGGCAAGCAAAAAAGCAAAAAAAGGTTGACTCATGTATATAAAAATATTTAGGTAGTGAACTGTGTACCTTTTAGTGCTACTGCAGCAAATGCGGCCGCGAGCAACACTGCGGCACAGACGCCGCCCGCCACGAATTGGGTGTAGGTACTTACTGAAACACACATAATATTTTTTTCATACCGCCTGTTCGACAATGTCCATTGACATATCACACAATCTCAACAAAAAGTGAGTCATTATATCCCAAGGGATATAAGGTGAAACTGCCGAAGGATATAATGTGATTTGAATTTGGAACGCTAAAATTTGTATGACATAGATACGGGCATTGTTTGTCACCATAGACAGACTACGAAAAAAAGGCGCGATTGCAAAGAATTTGAAACAAAAAGAAAAGACGGTATTACGTATTTTATCATTATCAAGTTGACACAAAAATGTCATCTAGCGATAGTGATATGACTCCAGAACGATTAGTAATAATGTCATCTAGCGATAGTGATATGACTCCAGAACGATTAGTAATAATCTACTACCGGAAAAATCGAAAAGATAAATACGAAAGAGCCTAATACAATTTTAATCAACGGAGAACAATAAAAGGAGTCAAGGCTGTGTCTTTTTAGTTTATTTCCAATAAGTAGCATCAATTCGAAAGCCAAGCAGCTCTGGTGCATTTATTGTTTTTATTGTCTAGCAGAAGGTATGAAAAGTAGAGTATTCACCTCGGGGATATAGCCTGTCTTTTGTCACGGGCGGGGCAAATTGGACCCCTTGGTTCACTTGGAAGTTGACTCTGAGTACCACATTACTCTCAGTGTCCAATATGCTGCCCGTGACGTAAGACATTGATTTATCCCCTTGGTAAATAATTTACTACAATCATATCGTAAAATCCGGATTATGAACTCGAAAATTGTGGCATAATGACATTAATTACGCATGGCACGTCTCTAATAAGAAATAAATACATTGTAACACTGTTTTTTTAACTAAACAATGTTATGAAATAATTTTTTGCACCGGTTTAGCTCCGTACTACGAGGGTTTTCACTATTTATTATGTATGACGGCGTGTGTTAGACCATAAGCACGCGAAGTCCCTGTGGACTGGATTTTGGTTCCATAATTTATTTAACATTAGTACCCAGTCCACAATTTATTTAACATTAGTACCTAAACAATTTAATATGTTTTTTTGTTGGAGATCAAATGTTTTATCCTGATTAAAAATGCGACAAAAATGTGTTAAACATGTGAAATAGTGTTCGTGAAGAGAATTTGACTCCCCCTGACATCACGGAAACAGTATCGAACATGATAAACGAGCTTTTACCAGCAAAAGCAGAGCTTTTTTTTCACAAAAAGTAAGTTCCTATTGCATAAGTGTAGAAAAAGTAGTGTAAGAAACGGCACATAACTAGGTGCCTCATTATGCAACCGTTTCTTAAACTACTAATTATACCTATTATTTGACGTGAATACGTATACGTAAGTTAGTGCCAGATACCTGTTGCCTGACACTTTGTAAATCTTAATGCGATGTGAAAAATAACGAACATTAAAAAAAACCTTCTGGCAGATGTGTAAACATAAAAAAAGAAAATAACTAAAATATCAAGCATCGTTTTGCACCA
Source organism: Alsophila aescularia (assembly GCA_946251855.1). Classification (NCBI taxonomy): domain Eukaryota; kingdom Metazoa; phylum Arthropoda; class Insecta; order Lepidoptera; family Geometridae; genus Alsophila; species Alsophila aescularia. The sequence continues at coordinate 2,310,776 of OX276374.1, read as the reverse complement.
CGCGCTCTCTGGTCAACTGTAAATCAGCAACCTAATCATAAACTACTTACGAAGTACTTTTCGGCCTAATACCTTAAGCCTGGTTGGCGTAAAGCAGACCGTTCGATCGCCATACTGTAGTACCGGAGTTCAATTCCCAACTAGAGTGTTTACATTTTACACATTAAAAAAAATGTGTAGTCTTATAACTTGAATATGGCCGAGCTGATACGAAACGAGCGGCACGTTGCCATTCCGTGGTGACGCGTCGCCATGACAAGAGTCTTTGTTACTCGCGAACCGTGCCATTAGATGTTTAAACATTAAAATATGGGCATTGGCGCAGTGCAATGCCGTGGAATCCAAATTTCTTGGAAGAACTGCAATTATTAATTATGTAAACATAGAGATAATATAGGTACCTACCTCCCTCAACCTTGGGATTCTTATGTACCAAAAGTAGTCGAATTTCTTTCTTGATTAACTTTTGGTCGTCAGTAATAGTACAAATCACAGATGTGTTATGATAAGCAGCTGCCGATAAGTTTAAATTCAATTCAACTGAATTATTTGTTTGGAAGTCGGTTGTGATTATTTTGCCAGCTGAAATAATTAAATATTAATATAATTACTATTCAATTTAAGTAAATATTTGTTTTTTCTTTAGATAGTTTATGTACAATATTAATATGAAACTCAAATCTATTTAAATAGAAATAGAAATAGAAAAAACTTTATTTGCGACAAACAACACAAAAGAAAATAAAAATTTGTATGAGTAAGTCACAAATCGGCCCCAACTCAGCATAATGCTGGATGTTAACCAACGCTGATCTTCCTTTGGAGCCGTTAGGTGATGTCACGGTCATACACACATGCACAGCTGCATAAAAAGATAGACAATAACTAAATACAAGCAGTAGAGCATGACCCTAACTACTGGTGGTTAAGGCTACAGAGTGGGGAACCGCGCTGTATCAAGGAGTGTCTGTCTTCTGCATCTGACCCTAAATCCAACTGTTTATCGAGAGCCTATTTCAATAAATTAGGATGTATAAACGCTCCGCTAGAATGCGTGACGCAGAACGATCACGCCAAAGTTTAAATTTTGGCGACCAGACCAGGGCACCCACGGGGTGCGAACCTCGGCTTAGGTGGTCTAGATTACGGGGTCAGACTAAGCACCCCTGGCTGATGACCGCCTAACTCAAAGCTAAAGCGATAGCAATACTAATGCACTGTCCGACCTTATCATTGTGTGATGATATGACAAGGACGGACTGTGCATTGACGTCATCAACAATACAATTCCATGACGATCGCTGAACCACGGTCGCCCTGCTGGATTGCTTGTGTCAGTAGTGATCCAGGGGGCCCTAACAAACTGGCTAAGAGTCCTTTGATGAATTAAACTTAACCACCGATTCGGAATACAACCTTCTAGAAGAATTCGGCAAGAAATTATAAGGCGAATAACTGATTATTTACTAATAATGGGACCGTCAACCTCTGTGTGTGATCTCTTGATGGGTTGTAACTTTTAAACTTTCGCGATTCGAACACATTTAAATATTAAATATTAATAGTTAAATATTTAAACGGGACTTAATCGCGCTGAAAACTTAATATTTATTTACCTCGACGTTTCGATCAAGTTGCATTGATCGTGGTCACGAGAAGACTTGATCGAAACGTCGAGGTAAATAAATATTAAGTTTTCAGCGCGATTATGTCCCGTTTAAATATCCTGATGGTTTGTCAGAGAAGGTAGGATTAGGATTTAACTTGAATTAGGTTTTGTAAATGAGTAAATTCTAGATAGTCGTGGTGATCTTGTTAGTAAATTCGTAATATATGAAGCTTTTTCAAACTATGTTTTATAAGTTAGAGGGACACGCAACTCAAGCAAAAAGGTAAACTTTCGAGCCAAATATTTCGTAAGCGGAAAGTGAGAGAAAAATAACTGTCAAGAAAACCTCGTTATAATTTTAAAATGCCTACCTATTCAAAGAGATCCCACTCGATGATTTTTCTTCACTTTTCATGTGTAAAAGCCGATGGGGGGGATTTACAAATATTTTCATTTTTTTTTTAAATCTATAGTGTTTATAAATGTCTATACATTTGCCAAAGTCTAACCTTGTATTATTAATAGTGACTGATTAAATTTACTGTGTCATTCAGACAGACGGACGGACGGACACGATGAAACTATAAAGGTTCCCTTTTTTGCGATGTACAGTTATGAGTTTTTGTGTATCTTTAAGTACTACATAGTATTACGTACCTTTTGATGTACATGACAATTCGACAAATCGACCAGCTGTTTTGTAGCAGACGAAGTTTGTCGGTTCTCCTTCGTAGAAGTAGTGATTATGATTACCAATCGTGAAGTTTACTCCATTTGTATTTAGAAAGCCTAAAGGTTTAACTGAAATTAAAAATAAAACAAGTTTACAATATGTATTAATATCCACGAAATGTTAACGAAAAAAATTTGCTTAGAATAAGGTTTTATGTCTCAAAGATAAGTCTAATTTTAGCCTGCTAAAAGCAAATCTAAATACTAATATAACAATTGATAGATTCAGGCGCTACTTTGCGGAAATCCAGATTTAAAATGAACAAAATAAAAATATGTAGCTTACTTCCGCCAAAACTGTAAGTCAGACAAATGATAAATGGTAAAAATAACACAAGTTAAACCCCACGCTAAACAAAACCCTACCCAAATTGAACTATTGTAAAAAAAAAACTTAGAGTCCACCACTCAACGAGTCAACGAAACACCGAAACACGTGTCGTATTGATGTCAGACGTTTGGTATTTGGATCGAGGTATATGTTTTTTATTGTGTATTTATATTATATGTATATAAATATATAAGTGTTACGATATTTGTATTTGGGTAGGGTTTGTTTAGCTTGGGGGTTTACTAGTGTTCATTTTACCATTTATCTTGAACGCCCCGAGTTGTAAAGATTTACTTTACAGCAAATTTTTCAACCTTAATCGTTGTTTATGTCTTCTACAGCTAATAACATCATAAAATGCTGCTGACTATACAGTCTCGACATCGGTAGTGTAAGGATTTTGGCATTTTGCGGGATTTTTAAACGAAATAATCAAAATTATCTCTTCGCCACGCGGCGGTGGGGCTATAAAAGAGCGAGCGCTTGGCCGGCCGGCTCATTACGTGTACAACTTTTGTAGAGTGAAGAAGTCGAGGAGCGAAATATATAAGTGTTGGTGCAAATAAGAAGTTAAATATAGAAGTATTGGTGTAACTTGGAGTTTTTATTATACTTCAGAAGTGGGATACGTAAGTACACACCCACTAAGTTAATTTTTATAAATATTTTATATTTTAAAGGATTTAGTAGTTTTATGCTAAAAGGGGCCAAAATTCTATCATTTGTTCGTTAGGATTCGCCGTTTCTGAGATAAATGTAGATTTGCGTATACCGTAAATTGAGTTTCTGGAACAATTATGAGCACATGTTAATTTTGAGGTTATTCTACCGTTTCCACGTGGTTAACAATGATGAGCACGTGTTAGTTTTGAGGTTATCCTAGCGTCTCCACGTGGTTAACAATGGTGAGCACGTGTTAATTTTGAGGTTATTTTCGCGTTTTCACGTGGTTAAATAATACTAGTGTAGATTTTAAGGTTGTGATAACGATCCCATGTGTTTGACTGTAGGTTATATTAAAATATTATTTATTTTCAATTTTATTTATTAATATAAGTAAATCATTTTTCTCTTGCGAGGTAATGGAGGGCAAAGACAGTCGTGGTAACAGCGGGGGCCAGCAGCGACGATTGCGTACGCCAGATGGAAGTGCTCTACGCCAAGAACACGATTCCAGTGGCGCGCGCCGCTGTCGCACTCGCAGCCGCAGTCTTCTGAGGAGTCGCGACCGTGGCGGCAGTCTTCGGGCCAAGGAGCTAGAGCTGGAGCGCGAGAGGGAACGCTTGCGTTTACTAGAACGTGAGGTGTATTGGGATCGCAAGAAAATGACAGCACCGCGTGGGAGTCGGTCCCGTGAACAGCGCAGCTACGCTGCGAGCCGCCGCCGGGAACGTGACCACAGCGTGAGGCGCCTGGAGCGTGGCCGCAGCGTGAGTCGCGGGGAGCCAAGCCGCAGCGTGAGCCGACGGGAGCGAAGCCGCAGTGTTAGCCGCCGGGAGCGCGACCGATGCACTACACCGCCGGGAGCCGGGCGGAGCAAGCAGGGTGGTGACGATCAACGGGAGGCCGCACCACAGCATAATTAAAGGTCATGTACACCTTATTTTACTTCTAAAGATGTGGTAGATATAATTAACTCGATAAAAAGTGGTTTTGTATCCCAGCCGAATACGTCTAGTGGAATATCGAAAAGTATTGACCATAAAAATATTCTTCCAAATTTTGATCCGTCTGCGAAAAACCAACGTATAGATATTTGGCTACGAAAAGTAAATGAATGCACTACTGTGTACGGCTGGGATGACAAGCCTACTGTACATTTTGCAATGCAGAAACTACAGGGCTTAGCTAAGGTTTGGTATGAAGGCCTCAATACGATTTTATACACATGGGTTGAATGGCAAGAAAAATTAATGAATGCCTTCCCTTGCGAACAAAACTATGGCCAAATCCTGGAGGATATGCTCAAAAGAAAAAGTAAGTTTGGGGAGCCAATCGAAGTTTATTACTATGAAAAACTTGCATTATTAAATCAATGTGATATTACTGGGAAACGCGCCGCCGACTGTATAATTCATGGCATTTCGGATAGGGCTATAAAATCAACGCGCTAGCTCTTTGTTGTTCTCAACCGGATCAGCTCCTCCAATTTTTAATGAGTAACAAAGACACTCCATCCATCATTCTAACTACGGCAAAAACAAAACTGACAACAACATTGGTAGTCATGTTAGTGCTAAAATGAATCAAAATAGGCCCAATCAAACTCAAAGTTCTATATTTTGTTTTAATTGTAAGGAACGCGGTCATCCTTACCTGCAATGTCCCAAGCCTTTGGTAAAGTGCAATAAATGTAACAAAATTGGTCACAAACCGGAGAATTGTAGGTCTGAGAATGTGGAAAACAAAAACAAGCCTCCTAAAACTATGTGCATCTCAAATAGTAGTCCTAACTCTAAATTTCTCAAAGACGTAAAGGTGAATGATATATCGGTTGAGGCGTTCATTGACTTTGGTAGTGAGGTAACTCTGGTTAAGAGGTCTCTGGTTTCCGATCTTGGAATAAACTATGATCATGTTTCATCAACTATGAAGGGATTTGGAAACGATTCGGTGCAATCTTTGGGAACATTGATACTGGATATAGCCGTGGATGGTGTTGATGCTAGGGTGTCATGTAAGGTTGTTGATGACAGTTTGTTAGATAAACCTATTTTAATAGGACATTCATATACAGAACAACCTCATATAATTGTTTACAAGGATTCAAAAACCTTGCAGTTCCACAAAATTGACGTAGAATTGCCTAAACCTGACCTAGACAGTGATGTCCGCCAGTTAGGAGAAGTGAAGATAGCACATGATGTAAAACTTTATGGTCCAGCTACAATGAGAGCTCGGGTAGATTCTGAATTCAATGGATGTATTATGCTAAACAATGCCATAGTTGGCAGTCCAAATCAGGAGTTCATCATTTCAGGTGGTGTTTATCAAGTTGAAAATGGTTGTTTAGATATTCCTGTAGTTCCATGCGTGCACCCCTGCCGTGTGCGAAAAGATTTCATTATTAGTAGAGGAGAGAAGGTTGATTTTGTCAGAAGATTAGTAATACAGAAACCAGGGGTTTCGGATTCAGATGGCACATCTGACAAGGTTGATCGTGACATTAGTGAAGAAAACGTCCAGATAGGTGGTTTGGTATCTACAGATGATAGACAAAGGCTAATGACTATACTAAAACAACATAATCATTGTTTCGCTACTAATCTTAGTAATTTAGGATGCACTGATGTAACGCAAATTACTATAGAATTAAATAGTCAGCGTCCTATTGTCTATCGGCCTTACCGTTTATCCCATCACGAACGTGACAAGGTACAATCAATGGTTAGTGAAATGAAGGATGCAGGGATAATAAGAGATTCGGTGTCAGAATATGCAAGTCCAATCATTCTAGTGAGGAAGAAAGATGGCACCAATAGAATGTGCGTTGATTATAGAATGCTCAATTCGGCCACTATAAAAGAGAGGTATCCAATGCCGATTATAGAAGACGAGATTGCTAGGTTGTCGGGTCAGGTGTGTTTAATAACACTCGATTTGGCATCTGGTTATTATCAAGTGCCAATATCGGAGCAAAGCAAACACCTAACAGCGTTTATCACTCCGGACGGCCTGTATGAATTTAACCGCATGCCGTTCGGACTAGCAAATGCTCCAGCCGTCTTCCAACGGATGATAAATAAGGTCCTGGGCTCAGCTCGATTTACGAAAGCCACTGCTTATATGGATGACGTGCTCATTTTTGGTAAGGATGCTTCAGAGTGCTTAGATAGGCTCGAGGAAGTTTTGGAATTATTCGAGAAGGCTAATTTGACCCTGAATTTCTCTAAATGTGTTTTTTTACGTGAAAGTATCGATTATCTGGGCTATGAAATTAGTGCAACCGGTCTACAACGTGGTGAAAAGAAAATCCATTCAGTAATGAATTTTCCACGACCAGAAAATGTCCACGGTGTCCGGCAGTTTTTAGGCCTTGCAAGCTATTTTCGCAAATTCGTTAAGAATTTTGCACAAATAGCTTCCCCATTAATGGATCTTTTAAAAAAGGATGCCACATGGGAATGGAGTAAGGATCAAGAGGAAGCGTTCCAGCTGCTAAAGGCCAAATTGGTTGAGAGGCCAATTTTGGCTTTATGATCACGATGCAGAAACGGAGCTGCATACTGATGCCAGCAAAAATGGCGTTGGTGGAATGCTTTTGCAGCGTTGCAGAGTTAATGGCGATTTTCGACCGGTAGCATATTGTAGTAGACGCACCTCACCCGAGGAAAAATACTACCACTCGTATGAGTTGGAGACGTTGGCTGTCATCCGTTCCTTGGAGAAGTTCCGGGTTTATTTGCTAGGCAAAGAATTCAAAATTGTCTCCGATTGTAGCGCTTTGCGGTCCACCTTCATGAAACGTGATCTTATTCCCAGAATAGCCCGCTGGTGGTTGTTATTACAAGAATTCAATTGTTCGATAGAATATAGGCCTGGTGTAAAGATGTCACATGTAGATGCACTGTCTCGCAACCCTGTTGTTGACGAAGGGGATACGGTTGATGAAAATCAACGTCCACGGGTTATGACTATTAATAACAATGATTGGCTCCTCACATTACAGTTAGGAGATTCTGAATTAGGCCGCATAAAGCAAGTTCTGGATAGTGATTTAGATCCAAAGAACCTCCAATACATCAAAGACAATTATGTCGTCCAAAACAATAAGTTATTTAAATACTTGAATGAAGACAAAAATAATGTACGCTGGGCAGTCCCTAAGGGGGCGAGGTGGCAAATATGCAGGATGAATCATGATTAGATTGGGCATTTAGGATTAGAGAAAACGTTGGAAAGAATAAAGAAGAATTATTGGTTTCCAAAAATGTCCCGTTTTGTAAAAAAATATGTGTCCGCGTGTATTAACTGCGCTTACGCTAAGAAAACTGCGCATACTAAAGAAGGCTTATTACATCCAATTAATAAGGCAGATATACCGTTCCATACCCTGCACGTTGACCACCTCGGCCCTTTCGTTAAATCAAAGAGAGGAAACTCGTACTTGTTGGTGGCGGTAGACGCCTTCACCAAATTTATCTTCATAAAGCCGGTTCGCAACACCAATACGCAAAACGTGATCCGTGTACTCGATGACATATTTTATACGTTTAGGTTACCTGACCGCTTGATAAGTGACCGTGGCAGCTGCTACACCTCTAACACTTTTAAAAGATATTGCTATGATAAAGGCATTAAACACATATTGAACGCTGTAGCAAGCCCCAAATCAAACGGTCAGGTAGAACGTTATAACCGGACGATTCTCAATTCATTAAAGGCACAGAATCTGAGACATGATGAGAAGGACTGGGATAATCAGCTAGGAAAAATACAATGGGGACTTAATAACACTGTTCAGAAAACGACTAATAGGAGACCAGCCGAAGTTATGTTCGGCGTTTCCATGAACAGTGAGATTAACCCAAATTTAAATGAAATAATGGAAGAGACTCGAGAGGACATTGACGTGACGACAATCAGGAGTGAGGTAAAGGAGAGGATAGATACCGAACAGGAAAAACAGAAGCAACAGTACGATCAAAATAGGCGTCCTGCTCGGACTTACAATGAGGGAGATTTGATGAAAATCACCAAGGTAGCCTTTAATAATGACGGGAAAAGCAAGAAACTTCTCCCATCGTATATAGGACCCTTCCGTGTGACAAAAGTTTTGGGCCAGGATAGATATCATATAGCGTCTATACCGGGTTTCAATGGTAATACAAATAAGCGCTCTACTACTGTAGCAGCCGATCACATACTCCCGTGGGTTCATGTAGCAGCTTTACAGTTGAATGATGATGACACAGATTCCAGCAAATGTAGTGATAATGATGATGTAAATGACGATAAAGTTAACGAATAGGATGTTATGTGTATTATGCTGTTTATTACAGAATACTATTTGTTTCAGACGGGGCAAGAGGTTCGATTGACTCACGCCCTAGTTGAAGTGAAAGAGATGTGGAGCAAGAATTGATTGGTTTGCTCCCCAAACACAGCTTCAGCCGCGAGAATTGATTGATTCGCGTTTCGATGCAGCGAGTGAATAATCCTACATGAGCGAGAATTGATTGGTTCGTTCATGAAGAGATTTAGTTTTAATTCTAGTCAGGCATGAGAACTGATTGGTTCATGACCTGAAAGATAAGTTATATTCGAGTGATTTTTTTTGATCGATACGTTAAAGTTACTATAATATTATTGTTTATATAAAATGATGTATAATTTGGTCAAAGGCTTATTTGACAATTAATACAAATATATTAATCATATTTGTTGTGTGATAAATAAATACTGTAAATATTTGTGTTTCAAATCATTGTAGATTGTAGTCATTTTGTAAAGTTTAGTCCGGCCAAGTGTAAGGTTGCCACCAGGCTTGTGTATGGGGACATACACAGTGTCAGGACGGTCGAGTGTAAGGATTTTGGCATTTTGCGGGATTTTTAAACGAAATAATCAAAATTATCTGTTCGCCACGCGGCGGTGGGGCTATAAAAGAGCGAGCGCTTGGCCGGCCGGCTCATTACGTGTACAACTTTTGTAGAGTGAAGAAGTCGAGGAGCGAAATATATAAGTGTTGGTGCAAATAAGAAGTTAAATATAGAAGTGTTGGTGTAACTTGGAGTTTTTATTATAGTAGCAATAACTTTACAACCAAAATCGTTCGCAGAGTACAGATAATTTCTTACTGTCGTTAACAGATACCGATGAAAATCGATAGCATCTGTCAAAAGCTAACGTTTATCATCGTTACCCATACTGTACAGTAGGCCAAGCACAAATTTTTCAAACATTCGTATCGCATGCGTACCGTGTTTACCAGAGCAAGACGATAGTCGCCATCACAACACCTTGCGTACGACTTGCGTACGACTAGCGTCCTTACGTTAATGACGTATTTCTAATGTAAATAAGGATGGGCTCGGTTGAACGAAAGCCGGCCAAATTGAATGAACAAAGAACGAATAGTTTGCTTGAAAACCTAATAATATAATGGATGTTCTGTGAAAACTCCTTTTTTTACAAATTGTCTATGAAGGACTCCTCTTGACATTTCTTTCGTTGACATCAGGGTTGCCAGAATGTTACATTTGTAACATTTTACGTTACTTTTGACCCCCTCATGTTACACGACTTAAAATGTTACTTTTACGTAACTTTTACGACTAAAATATATATATTCACAGGACATGGCCAGTTCCTGCCTAGAATATACTTTGACTGTAGGCAAAGACAATCGAAAGCTGTAGGTAATTGTTAAACTTCACAAAAATAAAATAAATGTTATGGCTTGTGTTATGTATCTCTAGAACTCCAGGCTTTAAAGGGCTGCTAATAAAAGTAATTAAATTGTTCTATCTGAAAATCAACGACGTTCCGTTCAACGAAATGTATGTACGATGATAAATAAACATCTATGTGACAAATGTATCAATAATTAAAGTGAATGCACATAAGGCTTATTCAAAATGCATTTTGTATATTGCAACATTTTTCTATTTCATTATTTGTTTGTTATTTCATTTATACAAATAATACAATACGATTTCGCACTTTCACTTAGCAAAAACGGACTACGAGAAATGTCAGATATCTGTGATATCACAAAATGTCCTGTCACTTGTGAATGCGATATCCATTGGTTCCGATGCACTTGCATTCGTGTGTACTGTACCATTTAATTCTGATCTTGTTATTGCATTCTACAACCGACGACCTTGGCCTTCTCCCGGACTGATTTCTTCGACGAATTCGAGATATTATTATTTACTATTCGAGAGTGATTAGGTACCTAATAGGCAAGCGTGCTACACCTTCAACCACATCATTGCTTTCCATCAGGTGAGATCCTGGTCAAACAATTACATAGTCCGTAATAAAAAATAATAATATAATATTTCGCTTGTTATTATACTACGGACTCAGTTTTGCTCACGTTTTGGATAAATATTTATACAATTGATTTGATTATGAGGTGTATCAACTGCAGCACATCCACACGTTTGCAATATAATGCGTTAGTTTAGTTTGCAATATTAGGCATAATAATGCGTTCTCACTATCAACGCATTTTCTGATGATACTTACACGATGTCTATCAATTGAGGTAAGCATGTGAAAATGAATTTTAATTGGGCTATGTAAAGATTGTCTAATAATAGTTATTTCTCAATGATACACTTTATAGTTCAATAGATTTTCTCAAAATAAATTCAAATGGAGTGACTGATAGGTTTTTGTGACCAAAAGCGCCTGTATAGTTATTTAAAATGCGTTTCAGTTAGTAAAAAAGCACGTTGTTATTTTTAAAGCTAGAAGTTCTTGAGAGATATTGCTTATTTGCAATTAGTAATAGGGTAATCTTGAACACGAATAACTTTAAATTATTGATGTACATTAACTTTTAATAACTAGGCAGAGAGCGCTAGCAAAACGGGCCGTGTCCTTTCTCAACCAATCTAGACAAAACTTGGTATACAGGTTTAACACTTTTTTTGTTGGGATTTTTGATTGGGGAAGGGGGGGGGGTACTTCCTCCAAAAAGAGGGCTACTGAATGAATGAAATCTCCACCTTATTAGATCTGATTTCAATGGTTATTTTTTAATTTGACGTTTTCTTCATAAAACAAGATAATGTTACTTTTCTCGTGAAAATATTACTTTTTGAACTGTCTCGTGTTACTTTTGACTATCGGCCACTGGCAACACTGGTTGACATATCATTTGGTTTCGATTTGGAATATAATTCACAAATACGAATTCATTCCCTTTTTTTGAGGATCTCGTTGTTTTTAACCACTCCCAAACGTGATATTATTGGATTGGAATCATAGAAAAGTAAGTAAAGTTCCCATAATGTAGATAATATAGAAAAGGTACTTGTGTTTCCTAAATGTAATTACTTATTTGAATTTATGTTCTAGACATGGAGATTTATCCAAATCCCCTTTGGAATATCAGGGCCGACACATCCTCCAGGAGAAGTGAAAGGAGCTGACAGCCATAGCATAGAATACACTAATAAAACCATGCTAACATAAGTGACGGCACCGGGGACAGTTCAGAGGAAAAATGGCATATGATGAACAAGCTCCACCACAAAAAGTAAGTAATGTGACAAGCAAGTCATTCACCTGATGCTAAGCATCACACCTGCCAATGATGGTTGTATTTTCACTTTGGATATCAAGCTGTAAAGTTTTGCACAGCACTGCACTGAGCTTGTCGCAAGGTGGTCCTCCGAGGGTATGGCCTACTGAGCTTGTTGCAAGGCGGTCCTCCGAGGGTATGGCCTACTGAGCTTGTTGCAAGGTGGTCCTCCGAGGGTATGGCCTACTAGCTCAAGGGGGCGACTGTCAGCAAACAATAATACGGTACAGGATCACGGAGGAGTCTACCAAACAATCCAATAAACACCTAGTGCACAAACAGCACCAAGTTCTGTGCCGGCTCTTCCTTCAATGGGCAGTGGAGGCTTCTCAGCTGCAAGTCTTCATACGAACACCTGCACAGCTACATGGCACAGCTTCTGTCTATTGCATACTATTATATACACATTTCCTTCAACTACGTGCAGTAAACTTTGATTTTAAAATTAAATGTATTATAAGCGGGTATTCATTAGTTTAAATTCTGTTTTATTAAAGTTTGTACAAGGATAGGTAAAAACATAGTTTTGCCAATTAAAGACAATGTCTAAATGTCATAAAAGTATATGTGTGGACAGTACGGTGATCAAAGAATATAGTTACTCTCTACCGAGACGGTGATAAAATATGAAAGAGGTTATAATTTTGATGAGGAAGACATTGTCACAAGCTGTTGGCCCAGTAGTTTTGAATAGGTATCTGTTATTTATTCCTCTCTATTTAATGTTTCAGATCGGCACACCTGGGGACAAGCCGGTGGTGGAAATCCCTGATGAACAATGCATGGAAGCCTTTTCAAACAATAGAAAGAAGAATGATGATGCACTTCTTTGTTGAAAGAAGTTTTAATAAATCTTGTTATTTAAATATGAAACGTTAAAATTATATTATTATCATTTTTGTAGGTCCGTCTGCTAGCGTGTCTGAAAAGCAAAAACACGAGCATGAGCATACGTTTGCGTCGTGTGTTCCGCGCCCCACGCCTGCACGCCAGTCGGGTTTTTTGTATTTTTATAACAATTTTTACTTGTTAATTACCTACGTCTATCAAAACATTGTTTCTACTTTATCCTTGATTTCAGTGATTGGTTGAAAACTAGTCAGCAGGTGGACGCAACTGGATTTAGGGTCGAAAACTGGCGAAATGTGCATATTCAGTCATACATAAAATAAAAATAAAACACCTTTACTAGCAATTGGCAAAGAACTGGCGAACTTACTACAACTACTTTTTAATTTCCCATCGTTTTATACTGAATTACTGACCCAAGTATTATTTTGGGGTAATTGAGCAAAGAATTTTAACTAAGTAACTCAATCTGTTCAGAAAATCTTACCTACTGTACTTTTTTATACTGTGGCATGCTTGCGGTAAAAAATGATTAGGTCGTCAACGTAAATCATATACTGTAAATAAATGAGTTAGGTAACTGATTAAGTATCGGTAAGTATTTTTTGTTATTTTTTTGTAACAAACTTTTATCTACATAATTAAAAATCAAAATACTTATCTCAAAATAATTATTATAAAAAATAAATAACCTGCTTACAACTTTTCTAGTATTTACATACCTATTTTCGATAGATATAGGTATAAGTATCCATTATATTTATTTAATATATAATTTTTATTTTCAGTTCCAATCTGAATTATTTTATTATACTATACCCATATTTTATTATACCCATTTTGGAAAATATAAATCAACATCAATGAATAAAAATACGTTACTCACAATTTTTACCTATACGATAACTTTACTACGCCAAACATTTATTTACGGCTCTACGCTACAATGATCATACAAATGTACTAAGCGCGAGGGCACCGCGAGGGGTATTTTTGCGGAGACAAACGACACAGGTCCTTCCTCGGAGAAGCCTCGGCGGACACTGACGGACGACGACTAGTGCTCGAAATGCAAAATTTTGGTTGTTTTTCCTTCTTGGAAAAAAATAAGAACGAAATTAGAATATTTTTGTCATGCAGCTCCTAAAGAATAAAAAGGCACGTCTATTGGAATAACTTTCACATGGCTTTATGATAGTATCACTTAACAGGACACTTTTTAAATACCGATTTAGAGTCATCTTTGGAATTATTTTTTATCGAGCCAACAATTCTCAATCACGTTTCTATAATTTACAATTTCTAGAGTGTATATTCAAATTTAATAAAACATATATTTTTAATTTTTTTTCTTATATTTTAGTCAATTTACAGAGGTTTTAAAACCTTCAAATGTGCTAGAAGCCCGCGTTAAACAACGTAAATCACGCAACGAAGATTCAATGATTCTTAAACTTCTTAAGTAGCAGCACAGCAGCTTCAGATGTAGGTTCTGTATTTATACTATTATTTATTCTGTGGTTCTGCTAAGATGTGTATTAAAACTCCCATATCAAATTAACATAGATTTAGTCAATGAATCTCTCTGACTTTTGTTCCGGACACAATCCATCAAGTGGTGTACGTTTTCTGCTATTCCACACATCTTACAATTTGGTGAAGATTCATGTTTCATTAAAAACCTGAATTTCCTTGATGGAATGTGTGCCCGGAACGAATTCTATTCTTCTACTCTATCTTGCTCTGACAAACCAAGTCATTTGAGGAGACTGACATTGTATAGTTTTGTACCAAATACCTTTTTCTTTCCTCTTCTCAACAAAATATTATTTGTTAATTACTAAAAAAAATTTTTTTTGGTAAATATTATTTCAAAGCATTAACACACAGAATTACTTACTGATTTTTCCCGGAGAAACGTGGACTTCCATATTGCATTTAATGGCAGAGTGTTTATAATTATACGTGTAAATTTCATATATGTGGCATTCATATGGGTGACTTTTATCACATGGATGTATATATAACTCACAGGTATATTTCCAAGTACCTGGTTGCGTTGGTGATATATTAGACTGTAAAAAATATATAAAGCTATAAGGATATCATAATGGTAACAAATGTACTTCCGGCGAATTGCAGCCCGATTTTATATTATAGAACTGAGTTCCGGAAAATAAACTACAAGAAAATGATAGTGTTAACCGACAATATACATCTAAAAGATCGAATAAAATCCAAGTAAAAGACTGAACCTCCGAAAAAATACTGATGAAAGAAATTATACCGATTTCTCAGATAGCCCGGGCTTGCCCACAACCTCGCCCCAAAATGCAGTAGGTATGAATGACTTCAGGTTCAAATGGCCATTGAACCTGAAGTCATGCGATAGTGATAGAATAATTTCATAAATTTACTGTATTGTTTTCTAAACGTTCTGTATTTCTTTCGATAGCTTCCTTATTTTATTTGCACGAAAGTTTTCGGTAACCTAGTAAATATTTTAAGTGCACGAAAGTTTTCGGTAACCTAGTAAATATATCAGTAAAATATTTTTTTGTAGGCTATATTTTTTTATATATTTCCCAGAGCTTATATGACTTTCCCTACAACATATTGGTGACAAGCGACTCGCCCCGGCTTCGCACGTTTAGATAGAAAGATAAAATAGTTTGAAAAATTTAAAGAAAAAAAAAGTTTACTGACAATTTTTAGGGTTATTATGAGTACTATACACTTGTGGTACATTATTTTTTGTCTCATCGATAGTTTCGAGGTCTACGTAAAATAATGTATTTCTTAGGCAAAGTTTCGAGGTCTACGTAAAATAATGTATTTCTTAGGCAAAGTTTCGAGGTCTACGTAAAATAATGTATTTCTTAGGCAAAGTTTCGAGGTCTACGTAAAATAATGTATTTCTTAGGCAAATTTTTGATACCTTTGGTTACATTATTGCAATTTTCGAAGGGATCTCTAATTTTTGAAAAATAAAGTAATCCTATTTTACTCACGGATAATAATAATCATAATAATAAACACTTTATTACACCATATAAGGAACAAATACAATAACTTATATAATGTAGTAAATAATAATGTAGTTAATAATGTAGTTCATTAAAGGTGAAATAGTTTTTAAAATCTGTGATTTTTTGTGTTTATCTATGACTAACAAACATACAAAAAAATCAAATCATTTCTCTTTATAATAGTAGTGCAATAACCTAAAAAAAATACTGCAAGTGTAACAAAATGGACCTGTCTTACTCACAGTAAGACATCAAAATCCTTCAGCCGTTTCAGCGTGAAGGATGATGATGATGACGGTGTTGATGAAAAGTAACCTATGTTTTATTCCAGGGTATAGGCCAACTTCATTCCAAATTTCATCATAATCCGTACAGCCATTATAGCATTAAAGCTCTCGAAACAAACAAAAAACAAAAAGACAACATTTCATTTTTATATATAGATGTAGATGTAAGTAAGAAAAGTGAGATGGGTATATCATTCAAGCGCTTGTATTAGCTGTTCTTATGTTACTGTGTATAAACCTGTTGAGGCCTCAACTAATTATCGGACGCGTCCGGTAGCCGCGGCTTACAGCACGTGGTTGGCGCGGCGTCTGTGGGCGGATACCGTCCGCGGACATAGTAATATCAGGTCATGTGTTATCGGCCGTACAATTCTGGTCATATATTATTTTGGTCATGTCCTTCTGACGCTCGGACGCGTCCGAACCATACCGGTCGCGGAAGACAGATCACAGACGTCCGAAGGCCCAAGGTAAAGGCCGCGACTTACGTCTAATAGTATATGCTCAGTTTAGTATAAAATGTACTGCCACCGAGGCTGTCGGGCGCGTACGATAATTTGTTTAGGCCTTTATACTCCTTTAAGGTCTGTGCTGTACTCACAGATATGTGGCCAGGTCTTGATTGGTCTTTCTCAAAATTCGCAGCTACAACAGCATTGGACGCACCCTTTTTGTAACACCTGAAAAACCAAAAATATCTACAACATGCCTGGACACAAAACTCGGAGAATGAGCATGTTTCAACACGTAATTTTATCGAAAACAATAATAACTCACTTACTCACTCACTCACAACATTCGAATTCATAATAGTGTCATACGGCACAGAGTAACGGTTACATAATAACTAGCTGTGCCCAAGGCTTTGCCCGCATGTTTATTTTTCTGGAATATTAATATTACTATGTTTTATCCAACTTCGACAAAGAGGTCAACGGATCAATCCAACTCGGATGGGCAGCGTTCGGGAAATTATGCTACATCTTCTCGTCGCAGATACCGCAGTGCCTCAAGACGAAAGTTTATAATCAGTGCGTGTTGCCAGTGATGACATACGGCACTGTGTAGTGGTCGCTAACTATTGGTCTCATACATAAGCTCAAAGTCACGCAGCGTGCAATGGAGAGAGCTATTCTTGGAGTTTTACTACGTGATAAGATCCGAAACGAGGAAATCCGTAGAAGAATCAAGGTTACCGACATAAGCCGGCCTTACATTAGCTCTTTAAAATTCATCCCGCACCACCTTGCTAAGCAGTTATGTGTTACTACTGCAATGTAAGATTGAGGAATATTTATAGAAACAGTCCAAAATAACAGTTAAGGAGGTATTTAAAAAGAACACATTGGAACTCTTACGGTAAAACCAACTAAACAGTTATTTTATAGAACTGGTTAAAACATTTTTCCCGCTGCTCTTTTTTGTGACGATATCTGAAAGTGATATATACCTCGCGATTGCTAAGAGGTATTTACATGAGTTTTTAAATTAAAAACGTGTTCTTGCATCTGCTTTTCACCTATTAATTAGGTTCAGATGTACCACATCACTAGCGAATGTCAAGGAGTAAGCGAGCTGATTTTTCTTAGGTGTGAGGAGGCCTATAGCTCTCAGAATTTGCAGGTTGAAGTGGCAATGGGCTGGCCATATAGTTTGCAGAGCCGACAACCGCTGGGGAATAAAGGTTCTGGAATGGCAACCACAAGTAAGCAAGGGAAGTGTAGGGAGACCCCCCACGCGATGGTCGGACGTCATTGTAGCCATCGCCGGAAGTCGGTGCATGGAGGGGGCACAAGACCGTTCATCGTGGCGCTCTTTTAGGGAGGCCTCTGTTCAGCAGTGGACTGTTCAAGGCTGAAATTATGATGATGATGATGTTTTATTCCAGAACCAAAAGTACTAAAGTACCAAGTTATTGTAATCGGTAGTTCAAGACTTATATCTAAGATCAATTTGTTTTCATCTCCCACAAGTTTTTTTCGATGGCACACACATCAAACTCAGTGAAACTGTCAAAAATTTGGGTGTGCTCATTGTTAGACAACTATCTTGGGGACCCCAGTTAGCTGAGATAAGCCGGAAAGTTTATGCGTCAGCGGGTTCACTCAGAAGACTGCGTAATTTCCTTCCCACTACCACTAAACTTGCTCTAGCACAGTCTCTTCTGCTGCATATACTCGACTACACCGACGCCTGATATTTGGACTTAACCAAAGAACAGCTGAATAAGCTTGAACACAAATTTTTGCATTCGGTTTGTATTTGGCTTACGCAAGAATGACCATGTATCACATTTTTGCACAAAGCTCTAATGGTTACTAATCTGAGGGATATTCATGCACTTTCTCTTCCTATCTCAAAGAGACCAACCAATCAATCTGACCAATCTACGATTTTTTACCACAACTCTTTTAGGAAACGGGCTGTTAGACTGTGGAATGCTTTGCCCATCAATATTAGAAAAGCTTAACCAATAGCGGTTTTCAGAGACATGGTGAAGAAGCACTACATGCCATAAAGCTGTATGATATTCATATATAATTTATGCAACATTCCTTTTTGATTATGCTATTTATTTAGGCGTATTTTTTATCTAACATTATAAATTTGTCTTTAAGTATTATTATTATATTAAATAATTTAAGTATATTTTTTTTTTATTTGTTCAACATACCTCTGAAATTTATGATAACAGGTATGTAAGTATGTATAGGCACAAGATCGCTCGTCATGGCGCTCTTTGGGGGAAGCCTATGTTCAGCAGTGGACTTCTAAAGGCTGACATGATGATGACATGATGAAGTTTGTATAAAAATATAAACTTACAGTCGTTTTTAATAATCTATTTACTTTTTTGTTCATAAGTAAGTCTCCATCACTGACCGCAATGTATGTAATTTCAATTCCTGTCCATACAAAGGTTGCTTGTAAGAAATTGCTGATAGCGATACGGCCGCCTATTGTACGACATTGTTTTTTTTATGTTTTATGTACT
Source organism: Alsophila aescularia (assembly GCA_946251855.1). Taxonomy (NCBI): domain Eukaryota; kingdom Metazoa; phylum Arthropoda; class Insecta; order Lepidoptera; family Geometridae; genus Alsophila; species Alsophila aescularia. The sequence continues at coordinate 2,291,682 of OX276374.1, read as the reverse complement.
ATTATTTAGTTTGCTATTTTGTGATGTGTTCACTAAAGAGTTATTGTATTGTACCAATAATTATACTTATAAACTTCGTTGAGATACTAAATCATTTTTCTCCTCGCTTTTCTAATATATATATGGGAGTTATTTCGTATAAAGCGTAACAAAGAGTAACATTGTAATAGTGTAACAGTGTAACAGTGTGACAGTGTAACAGTGTTACAGGAGGACGGGGTAAGTCGGAGGAAGTCTGTGGGAAGTGAGGAGAGTAAGGTTCGTTTAGAAAAAGTGAGGGGAGGGTGGGATAAGTAGAAGAGAGGGTGGAATAGGTGTGCCAAATGTGATGAGAGGATAGACTAAGTCAGGGATGGATTAGGGCAAGTGAGGGAAGAGTGGAGGAAGATGGATAAAAGTGTGGGGAGGGTGGGGAAAATTGGAGGAGGGTGAAGGAAAATTGAAAAAGTGAGAGGAGCTTGGAATAGCTAATGGCTAACGGTTAACGGCTAACGGTGAACGGCACATTCACAGTCACAGTTAAAAGACAAAAGTCAACGTCAAACGTCAAATGTGTGGCCAATGAGCGCGCACGGTGCTAGAGTGCTATCTGAATGTTGCTTATTACCAAGGTGAGATGTCAGGTGTTACACAACATAATTTAAAAAAAGAAGCGTTTGGGATACCACGTACACGTACCAGTATTTAAGTCAATCCCTAAGCTATACTACGGTGGAAACCACATCGCAATCTGTCCAGTAGTTTTAACGTGATGCGCATAAATACATTTTCTTTAATGTTATATTCTTGTTCAGTAGCTTATTTTAAGTACCCGAGTTCATTTTAATTTTGTATTTTGTACAGACTTTTTGTTATTGCTTTGTACTTATATATGAATTAGTTATTTTTATAAATGACTGACATATTTTTATTAGTCCTTACCTTGATCTATAGATATTATTGTACGGCACATATACTCGAAATGGCTTGTTGGGTACAAGCCCGATCGGTCCGTTCTTGTCCCCTTCACATTTTAAAGCATTTTCATTTGCATCACTCCAAATATGTAATTGTATTTCTGAAACTGCTGTTGAACCGATTAAAATAAGGCCCTGAAAATTTATTTCTCATAGAAACTGATGTGGCAAAAAGCAAAGTAAGTTACATGTTTCATTGGAAACTGGATGATTATCAATCAACAATTTAAAACAAATGTAATACAAAATTTGCTTGAAATTGTCGATTTTTCGGTACCATTGCTTTATTGACAAGTTTTCTTCGTAAGATTTTCAACCGTAATGCCACTAACTTTAGTATCATCATTAGAAACGGGATATTTACCATGTGTTTGATTTGTTTTGAGTTCTCGATATGTTGCAGGAATTTCACTGAAAGACGAGATTTGCAATGAAGATATTCGACGGAGAACAATACCTTGGTTCTCCGTCGGATATCTAAAAGCTCAAAGGATAAGCAGGCTAAAGGGCAGTAGGCTGGTCACATTTCCCGAAGAACCGATACCAGTTGGGGTACAAAAGTTCTCAAGTTAAGCCACATTTAGGCAAACGTAGTGTAGAACGCCCTGCGAGCAGGTGGAGTGGCGACCTGCGAAAAGCAGCTGGAAGAAAGTGGATGAGGAGAGCCTAAGACCGAGCTTAGTGGCATGCATTAGGAGACGCCTACGTCCAGCAGTGGACAGATATAGGCTGATGATGATGATTGCATTCGTCATGATCACGAGCAAACTGATGATTTTGCGAGCGGTTAGTTATTAAGGCCAGACATATTGATTTACCCTCTTTCTCACACGTTTTTACGACCAACGCTAAAACCACTGCTACAACAGTCACTGGAAACTCGAAATTGTTCCCGGCTCACAACACTGATACTATCAGACCCGCACTACAAACCGCTCTCTTCCGGTTGTTATAAAGGCGTACCACTGGATTACAGACGCTCGCCAGTTGAAGCCAATCCCCACTATTGTTTTTTTTTATATTTCTCACCAATCTAGGTACCTATATAGTGGCATTCTATTGAGAAAATCTTAGGGTCATGCAACTCAATCTAGTGTTTGACCAGGATCCAAGAATTTGCTTGGCGATGCTGATTTCACAGTGTGATTATTCCTGACTGCCCTTATGTGTTCCATAACGCTCCATTCCTATAAAAATCAGAAACGAGTTGTTTTTCCAACGTCTCGTCACTTTTTACATTTTTGTATGGCGTTTATGTCAAAAGCTAACGGACAATAATCGAAAACGGTTTGTTTTAAGATATATGAACCGGCCATAAGTCTTTAACTTATATTTAACTCACTATCTGTTTTAGTATGATTGTATGTTTGGGCTAAATCTTGCAAGCAAATTTAAAATCACTTAACGACGTCTTTAAAGATGAAATTTTGCGCACTCGTGTAGTTCTGATGACAAAATCTCCCTCAGGGCCCCCCTGGGGAGTGGGGGGGGAGGGGGAGGGGGGAGGGGGGGGGGGCTGGGGGAGATTTAGATAGACAAGACCAATAAAAAATCTTGTGTCCCTCAAGGGGGACATGAGGGGTTCAAGACCCCGCAGCCAAGACAATATTATGATACCATTGAGCTGGATCTCAACAATCAAATTATAAAACCACCTTCAGTTTGGGCACATTTGATTTGTCTTAATGAATTATTTGGTCTTAAGTTTGGTACTACTGGTGATGCCTATTAAAAGCTTGCTATGTAAAAAAAATATGTTATTAATTAATTGGTGTGTTGCTAGTGATCATGGTACCAGCAACTGTGCTAAAATATCAAGTAATTAAAAACAAATACAATAGGTACATAGTTATATGTACCACAAACCCACCGTTGTTTACCGAAGTCCAATTGCGACATATTTAATCATACAAGTAGGTACTTCCTTATATTGTGAAAGTACCAAGTAAGCACTTTTTGTACTTATGTTGTTTTTCTATGAATAATGCGCAGTAGAGGTACTCTACATGTTGATTTGATTTAATTGCGCATAGCTGAATAAGCATTTATGTACTTAGATGTTTTTCTCGCTAAATTATGAGAAATGTAACTACTTAGTTGTTATTGCAAATGAAGAATGTACTAGAAATCGCCTACGCATTTATAAAAGTTATATAAGGAAGTTACTAAGTACAAATTGTCATTATTTTATCTTCGCTTGAATTGTACGGTCAAAAGTAAGACCAATAAAATTAACTTCAAATTTAATTTGTTGTTTATTTTATTAAAATCTCGGCTCCGTCCAATTTGTCTGGCGCAGCCGGTAGGTTTTTTTTTTAAAGTCGTGGAAATTTAATTTGTCCGGCGCTTACTTCAAAAATTGTGAAATATAATTTGTCTGGCGCAACCTACATATCTGGTGCAGCTGTCCTGAATAACTTCGTGTGTTCCTGACAAATCCACGAAAAAAAATACTCGAACCAAACAAATACGACTGTATTGGAAAAAGGATTTGAGAAACAATTCAACGAGTGGAATAATCACCGAGGCATGGGATCGAGCGGTTTTAAGTGAGTCGAAATTCATTCACTTTCCGTATTCTTGCCCTGCTATTCGACCCTTAGTGTTTTTGACAAACATTGCCAATACACTTGTTATTTTTGATTTATTGTATCGTTTTCATTTGAATTTTTATGTGAATTTTTGACGTTTTATGCGTTTTTATTGAATTGTATGTGAATTTATTGATTTTATATGTCTTTATCGATTTTTATGTGAATGTTTTGATATTTTATGCGTTTTTATTTGATTTTTATGTGAATTTATTGATTTTTATGCGTCATAATTGATTTTTATGTGAATTTATTGACTTTTATGCGTCATAATTGATTTTTATGTGAATTTATTGATTTTTATGCGTCATAATTGATTTTTATGTGAATTTATTGATTTTAATGTGTCTCTATTGATTTTTTGTGCTTTTATTGAACTTTTATGTGCTTTTCTTTAATTATATTTTGAATTTTTGTGTGTTATACGTGTTATATTGTACAAACGCATACTCAATTTTAATAATTTGAATTGATTTTAAATAATAATTTAAAATGGAACCTATGAGGATTATAACGAATGAAATTGTGAAATTGATTCCTAAATTTGATGGAAATGAAAAATTATTAAATTTATTTATTTCAAAATGTGAATATGTGCGTAGCTAAAGCGGATCCGAAGTAACAGCAGCACAATAATTATATTTATTTTATGTAATTTCAAGTAGAGTTGTAGGCAGAGCAGCCTCACTATTAAATGAAAGTAGCGACATGGCTACAATTGAAAATCTTTTTATTCAAGTTAATAATATAATTGAAAATGGAAACAGATTGTGATTTAGATGATATATTGTCTGAAAATCTAATGAAACTTAGATTAAATCGTATGCATGAAGAACAAAGCTATGCAATTTTTTATTTATTTTTATTGATGCAATCAAGATGAATTAATTATTGATATTAAAACTAAGATGCTATTTCACTAATACTTCTAATTATAATTTTATAAAATTTGAGATAAATTTAATTGATATTGAGAAAGCATTAAATAAAAATAAAATAAATGATATTGAAAATAAAGTTACTCATGTTTATAGTTTGTTAACTCATAATCTAATGAATTATTTGAATTGTTAAAAAATATTGAGAGCACAGATAAGTTAATTTTCCCTGTTTATTATGAAAATTTAGTAAATATAGAGCAAAATATAGAGATAAAAGCTTATATTAAGGGTAGGCAAATTACATATGTACTGGCAATTCCAATTGTACGCAAAAACACTTACAAAGATTACCAGTTATTCCCCTTACCTATCCTTGATACTTTTATTAATATTACATCCTTGATACTCCCTAAATATCCTTTTATCCTCGTGAAGGATTTGAACTCTATTACATTGCTCTCCAAGCCATGCGACGAGATTGATGAGAAATTATTTCTTTGTAAAGAAAGTTGTGCAGTCGTATTGGAACAAGATAAATGTATAACTGATTTAATGAAATTTACGTTGAATATTACGTCGTGTTCTCCAATTTTAATCGAAACTTCAGAGATAAAAGTTCAACAAATTGAAATGAACATATGGATAATTTTTGCAAGTTACCAAACGTACTTGACAAAAACCTGTGAAAATGAGATTACTCGAGAGAAAATCCTTGGTACTTATATTATAACCTTGGACGATAATTGTAAAATACAAGTTGAAGATATTACTCTACGGAAGAAATTGTTCAGAGAAATGAACTTACATATTCCTAAACTACCATTGATAAATTTACCAAGTGCTCCAGTTACAAATAATTTCAAAAGAAAACCTGTTAACTTAGATGGAGTAAATATGGAAAATCTACAAATGCTGAATTATATTTTGAAGAAAAGTGAAAACAGTGAATATAGTGAAATGAGTGAAATGGTCAATAAAGTGCAAATAAAAAGTGTTAGTTTATGGACATTAATACTTTATATTATAATGATTTTTACTATTGTATACTTGATTATAAAATATAAGAATGAGATTTTGAAATTATGTAAAATTGAAAATAATCTGACTTCAGAAAATGAACTTTCAGATAATTTTCAATCTCAGGGTGGAGAAGTTATATGTACCACAAACCCACCGTTGTTTACCGAAGTCCAATTGCGACATATTTAATCATACAAGTAGGTACTTCCTTAGATTGTGAAAGTACCAAGTAAGCACTTTTTGTACTTATGTTGTTTTTCTATGAATAATGCGCAGTAGAGGTACTCTACATGTTGATTTGATTTAATTGCGCATAGCTGAATAAGCATTTATGTACTTAGATGTTTTTCTCGCTAAAGTATGAGAAATGTAACTACTTAGTTGTTATTGCAAATGAAGAATGTACTAGAAATCGCCTACGCATTTATAAAAGTTATATAAGGAAGTTACTAAGTCCAAATTGTCATTATTTTATCTTCGCTTGAATTGTACGGTCAAAAGTAAGACCAATAAAATTAACTTCAAATTTAATTTGTTGTTTATTTTATTAAAATCTCGGCTCCGTCCAATTTGTCTACATAGTAAATATCCCATTTGTAATGATAATACTGACGTTAGTGACCGGGACACTTTACAGCAGAGTTTTTTTTTATTCGTCACTCACCCTTAGAGAATTGGAAATGGCAGCCTAATGAAAAATACTCAATAACTCAAGGATGAAAACGATTAACAGCTCCGTCGCTTGTAAATACGGAAATCATTAATTTGTCATCTCAAGTCGCGCGGTCTCTTTTCATTCATAAATATGATCAAAAACTTGTTTACCAACTGGCGAGGGATTAAAACAACGTAAATCGCCACATTCAAGTACCTGAACTATTTATGGACACAAAAATAATACCCCAATGCGAATTGAAATTGTGTTTCCTTATATTATGCCATCTCTCTCTAAAAATGATTCATTAAAATTAGGTTAATACTACAAAACCACAAATTATGACACAATGAATCATCTATACTAATCCAACAATATTCCGATGTGATATTTACACCTACGATTACCTCAAGCTGGACATATCAACGGCCTCTGATCAGGTCTGACAACACAATCTTCCTAACCTTTCCTATCCTTTCAAACCTTGTTATCCTACGGTCTACCTGGGCCCCGATTCTGTAAGCTATTGAACCGCGATAACGCAAGTCGATCGCTTGAAATTTTTTGAGAAATTTTCTTATTTACCACATAGAAGTGCTGGAAGCGAAAATTTTGCTAAAATTTTCACTTTTTGTTTTTTTTGTTTGTTTTTATTTTTTGAATATTTCCAAAAAGAGCACTTCTAGCACTTTTAAGTGGTAAATAAGATAATTTCTCAAAAAAATTCAAGCGATCGACTTGCGTTATCGCGGTTCAATAGCTTACAGAAACGGGGCCCTGTTAGCTTGTCCAACAAAGATACCACACTCTAAAAAACGGTCGTTTCAAGTACTCCTGAAGGGCTGCTTAATTGTACAATAAATTGGCGATCAACCAGCGTTCCTCCGTGATCAGCTTTTTAGATACGACAATACTATTTTAACACGACTGCCCAAAAAGGTATCGTTATAATCCTAACTGCCACCCGAGTAACATAGTCTATATATATTTTTGAAATCATTCAATATGGCGGCAGTATGGCACAATTTTCAAACTCGAAAAATAATAATTTGAAGTTTTCAATATGGGTATCAAATTGAAGGCCTTGATAAGCACATTCCAACAGTATATAATTAATTGGCAAAAGCTCTTTTTGGCAGGGCAGGCGTGTTTTTTTTAGCTTTCAAGCCAGTTTTTGAGAGAAATGTCCAATATCTGCACAAGCACTGATTATGTCCTATTTGAGAGAGAAGTCTCACAATGTTTCTTTTTTCTAATAAAAATCAATAGGCAGGTTAAAAGGATGTCAACTATTATAAAGCCGTTCACACAACACGAATCGAAAATCGGATGAATTAGATTACTTTTCCTGTAAAATAACCACTATCAAATTTAAAATAGGAAAAGGAACACTGTTGAACCAGTGTTAAAAAAATAATAGTTACACGTCCATATATATTTTTAAAACTCAGTAAACTCGGGATGGGATTTAATCATACATTACTAATTAAAGGCTCAAATTAATATAAATAAGATTCTCCTCTATTTTTTGAAGTTCATACACAAAATGTACTATAAATAACAAACCAGGCACTAGATCTGCACACCTGGAACCGATGGTTGCACAAAGAAGTAGCACGTATAGCTTCATTTTCATGACAAGTCCTAATCAATTTGCAATAGAGAATGGTTCAATAAGTTACATGTCATTAGTCAGAGAGGTGACGCTAACAACTGGCAGGGCAAATACTTTTTCCCGTAAATTGTTTACCAGGCGTAGTTAACAGGTAACCATGTCCTCGACCATTACTGAAACTGAATGATGAATGCGAAACATTTTGTTACAAATAAACATATTTTTTTAAAATTCTCTTGTGTCTGTTTTTGGTTCAAGTAGGTATGTATTATAAGATGTTAAATGCCTGACATTTTATGTTGAAAACCTAAACTTTGACCTATTCTTTTGAGTGAAAAGTCAAGCAGATCACTTGCCTGATGGTAAGAGTTACGCCTGCCCATTCAAAGTGTCCTACGGATACAAACTCAACGCGATCGTTGCCTTTCAAAAGAATATTACACTGCGCGCGTTTCTTGCACGGTACCTGCACGTAACCTGCACCTCAATCGTATCGGACGAACTTTGATGGTGTGGCCATACTTAGAAATAATAAAATTCTGGGAAAATGTGGGGGAAGGTTTGGGAAAAGTGAGAGAAGGTAGAGGAAAGTGGGGAAAGATTGAATGGAAGTGGGAGAAGGGTGTGGGAAACTGAAGGAAGGGTGGGAGAAAAGGGGAAGGGTGGGAAAAATGGGGAAATGTGGGAGAATAGGGGAAAGTGAAAAAAAAGTAGCAAGTGGGGGAAGGTTTGTGGAGGTTAGAGAAAAGTGGGGGGAGGGTGGAGGAACCACTTATCCATGTATAGGAGAATCTCTAACGATTGGGTGAATTGGTTAGGATTAGCGCCATCTGTGTGAATTGATTTGAACTATGTTGGTTTACTAAATCGATGACTTGTCATTAACTAATTATTTTTAAGAAGTACCACCAGATCTCAGGCTCTGTTACAATTGAATGATTAGAAATAATACTAAGATGTTGCGTTGCTTTGCTTGCAAAAGCAAAATAGGTCATTATTAGGAAAGAAATATATGAAATGAATCCACAGGAATTTAGTTATCTATTTGCTAAATTTAATATTTATTAAATGTTTTTTTTTTTTTAGAAATCCTTATCTTGTAATTGTTTGTATGTGATCCAGAAGAAACAAAAAAAAAACTTTATTGCTAGACTAAAATGTAGATTTTCACATATATAAATGACATAACATGTTATCATATTTAGTTGAACTGCGGAGTAGAAAAAGTAAATAACACATGAAATTGTGTTTTAAATCATTGAGTTGTATTTTAAAAGATTGTTTCTTGATTCAGGTGGTCTAAGGTCTTAAACCATGATATGTGCTGAATGATTTCACATTTGGTTGCGGCGGAGCGCTTTTGCGCCCGCCCCACCGTCCGGTGACGCTGTAGAGGTCAGTTATAGACCAACAGCACATTTCCTTTATAAAAAAAAAAAAAAAAAAAAAGATTTCACATTTGGTTAAGTATAATTTCACATTTTTGATTTGCCGCAGAACTGGAAATAGAAATTTGATAAAATTACTAAATTTATATAGATTTGAACGATTAAGTGAGATGTGCTTGGATAGGTATGTACCTGCTACATTTTTATTCAATTATACCAAGGTCTTATACCATTATATGTACTGAAGAAGGTAAGATATTGTTTCACATTTGGATTCAACGCAGAACTGAAAACAGAAAGATAGTGAAAATTAATAATTTATAAATAGTTGAACGATTAAGTGAGATGTGCTTGGATAGGTAAATACCTGCTACATTTTTATTCAATTATACCAAGGTCTTATACCATTATATGTACTGAAGACGGTAAGATATTGTTTCACATTTGGATTCACCGCAGAACTGAAAACAGAAAGATGGTATAAATTAATAATTTATAAATAGTTGAACGATTAAGTGAGATGTGCTTGGATAGGTAAGTACCTGCTACATTTTTATTCAATTATACCAAGGTCTTATACCATTATATGTACTGAAGACGGTAAGATATTGTTTCACATTTGGATTCACCGCAGAACTGAAAACAGAAAGATGGTGTAAATTAATAATTTATAAATAGTTGAACGATTATGAGAGATATGCATAGATAGGTAAACACCTGTTAAACTTCATGGTCATCGGAATGTTTAAATACAGGGGAAGTTAATCATATTGATTTTTCACCGATTAACATTTGAACGGAGATCCATTGGTTTGGCTGTGATTTGATCATGATTGGAGAATCTTTGCTGGTGGCTGATGATCTTTACTACCTGCTGTGCCTTGATACTAATTTTACCATACTCTATAACTTATATAATAATAAAAGTTATAAAATAGTGTTATGCGCCGCCACCCTAGTCGAGTATATCGGGCGCTTTCGGAATCATTCGGTGACGCTCGGCTGCACCGGCGCTAGGCAGGCGAAAAGTGATGTCACGCCACTCTCGATAATCTATGGTCGCGACGGTCGTATGATTGTTTGTATTTCGCTGTGAATTATTGTAAATATAGTGATTAAAACCGACAAGTGTTTGATTGTTTAACATTCAGAATTGGGATTTATATATACGTATGAATATCGAACCTAAAATGAAGAGATCCGCGCCAAATAAAAGTAGTGATACCGCAGAAAAATCTACACTTTCTTTGGAATCTGTGACAAGTACCTACAGGAACCTTTTGTGTAAATTATGTACAAAGTGATTGTAATCAAAATGATCCAGAAGAAGATAAATGTCTTAGGGTCAGAGCAGACTTACCGCCCCGGCAACGGATCGGCACTGGAACGCCTCGCTTACGGCTGGTTGACGGCTAGGCTTCAAGGTTATTAACTACTACCGCCTGGTTATTAACTACTAAGTTAGAACAAATGGTTGAAAAGTTTTATGTCCAATCACGACCGATAAGGGATGTTTCTGGTTAGAAAATGATAATTACCTTCGATCCTCATAATCACGAGATGAATGTGAAAAATTCTAGGATTGGTACACAACGGGACTGTGATTCCAAAATTGTAATAACTAATGCAAACTATTGCAAACTCGCTTAGTCAGTCAGGCGCAATTATGGTTTAGCCGTTTGGATGAATATGATCATACGAGGGAACAATTGAAGTCGTTATTTATCAAAGCGTTTCCAATAAGTATTGAGTATGCGGATATGCTCGAAGAGCTGGTATGTAGATGGGCCTGTGTGGTTGTAGTTATTTAGGTACTACATAATAACATACTTATAACTTATCTCCCATAGTATCTAAACTTTGCCTTGCTTTCGCTATCAGAATTAGCTATCATCTGTAGATAATGCGTGTTAATAATTAAGAGTAGTCTATGACAACCGATTGGACTAGAGACTGAATGTATGTTTGTCCATTGTCAGGTGCTCGTGGTGCGGGGAGTCCTAGGTTGGGCTGAATATTTAGTAATCAAAGGTAGAGGTCTAAATCTCCTAGATAAGCATATTATATTTCACTGAGTAATTCCTTTCATAATTATAGATGGGCCTGTATGGTTATTGTGGCCTGTATTAATCTCCCGTAGTATTTAAACTCTGCCTTGCTTCCGCTATCGAAAATAGATATTATCTGTAGGTAAGTGCATGATAAACCAATCTTGTTGCTTTAGCTTTTCATGTAGGCGTCAACCCAACTATAAATATGTCTATGTAGCTTCCTTTGAACCTATATAGGTAGAAGTGCGTTAGTCTCATTATTTAATTGTCATACTAAAGCGTCATGTGCATGGAAGTCTTTGGAGCGGGTTATATTTTATAACAAATTACTTATCCTTCAAGGTATTTAAAGAAAATAAGAGAACGTAAATTAAACATTATTTTGCTTTCACCATCATAACTAGGTAGGTATAATGTGTAGATAAGGTGTGTTAAAACAATTTCATTGCTCCAGCTTTCCGTGTAGGCGTCGACTCAATTATGAGTATAGGTACATGTACTATTATTTATTCTGTGGTAACGGTCTATGTTACTTTTTTTGATTATATACCTATAGGTATAAGCGTGTTAACTTTGTTATTTTAAGTCATACTAAAGCAATAGAATAAACATTTAAAGCAGGTTCAATTCCTGCGGAATCTTTAATCAGTTGGGGGTGAACATTATATAAGTCCAATTATGCTTTTAGCTTTTCATGTAGGCGACAACCCAACTATAAATATGTCTATCTATATAGCTTCCTTTGGTTCTATATAGGTAGGAGCGCGTTAGTTTCGTTATTTATTTGTCACACTATAGCATCATGGGTTTGAAGGCCTTTGGAGGGGGTTCAATTCCTGTGGTATCTTTAATGAGATGAGGGCGAAAAAATATATTTTAAAACTATAATGTAATTATAAGTCTAATCTTGCTCTTTAGAGGCGTCAACCTAATTATGAGTAGTCTATAACAACCCGGTTGGACTGTTGCGGGTTCTAATCCTGCAGAATGCAGTAATTTGTGTGAACAGTGGAAGTAGGTAATTGCTGTTCCTATGGCATTGACACACATTGCTATAGTAACATTTTCAGCATGTTCGGGTGCAACAAGGTGAACTCTCCTACTTCCTTTCTCCGCAAGTACGGTATGCTGGTTGTGGACAGTAATTCGGCAACCCTTCTCATCCATATTATAAAATCTTTCAGGATGCTGAAGAATGTCCAACTGGTCGTATAATTTACTTACACTCTGGAAGTGTTGCTGAACTATTGGCTTGTTCAGCTTTTGAGCACGAGCTGGATTCATTATTTGCGGCTTACGTTTGCTGATCGATGGGTTTCGCTTCAAAAACTGTCTTAGCCAATCAGCACCTGCAATCCTTTTTGATGAATTGAAATTATGTTTAATGTCAAATCTCTCACAAAACATAAAAGTTTGCATTCTAATAAACTTTGGCGTGAGGGGTACTCCAATTTTAGCAAACCTCTTTATTCTAGAACTCAAATCTTTTTCCTGAGCTTCTGTTAAAACGGGTTTTCGTCCCAAACGTTTGACATCTTGTCCAGTTTTCATATGGTCCCTCAAAGTTCTTCGCGGAATATTATACTTGAGAGCTATGGTTCGTTGACTTAATTTGCCTTTTCGCAAAGCTCTCAAAGCAGCTTTCAAATCATCTTCTGACCAGGACTCCCCTCTCTTTTTACGAGGAGACATTTTGTTGATACCTTTAAAATAAATTAAATAACTGTGTTATAAGAACAAAAATAATAGGACAGTAACTATTAATAAGTCAAAAAGCTATAAGTAATTATGCTTACAAAAATATTTGAAATGATTATTAAGATATATTAAGCGCATAAACAATCATACTAAAAAAACAACATTCTAGATAATCTAGTTTAGCATAACATGTTTTGCATATTTTACATATACTCGTACCAAACATATTATGCTAAACTAGATTATGATATAAAAAATTATATCAAAGGACACTCGCATTAACTTTTTTTTTTTAAATCCTTCTACAAAACACATTTAACAGCTAATCTTAACGAATTATAGCCATTTTAGTTTTTGAAATAATATAAAAAATGCGCTGTGGTTATAACGCCCATGCAGACTAATAGCGCCCAACGGTCAATTTACCGGACGTTATTACCCAGGTGGGCGTTATTATCCAAATAACTCGTTTTTGGAAAATAATCATTGAAAACTACACAAAATATTTAAGCAATAGTAAAATAAGTTCATTTTGAAACAATTTAAACCATAATGTATACACATAACACAAAAAAAAACAGTAAAACTTTCGATTTCGTCGTGACACTTATTACAACAACGTGATACGTGACCGAACCTACCGGAACGCGGCGGCTCACTGCCACAACAGTGGCGCGTGCGAGCCGGCCGCTCGCCCTGCACTTTCATAATGGTTTATTCTATGTGTGCGTGGAGAGTTAACTGAATCGCATCATATCTAGTGTGTTTTCTGTTACCTGGGCGCTAATAGACAGCGGGCGTTAATCACCCACCCTACCTTATAACTTATCTCCCATAGTATCTAAACTTTGCCTTGCTTTCGCTATCAGAATTAGCTATCATCTGTAGATAATGCGTGTTAATAATTAAGAGTAGTCTATGACAACCGATTGGACTAGAGACTGAATGTATGTTTGTCCATTGTCAGGTGCTCGTGGTGCGGGGAGTCCTAGGTTGGGCTGAATATTTAGTAATCAAAGGTAGAGGTCTAAATCTCCTAGATAAGCATATTATATTTCACTGAGTAATTCCTTTCATAATTATAGATGGGCCTGTATGGTTATTGTGGCCTGTATTAATCTCCCGTAGTATTTAAACTCTGCCTTGCTTCCGCTATCGAAAATAGATATTATCTGTAGGTAAGTGCATGATAAACCAATCTTGTTGCTTTAGCTTTTCATGTAGGCGTCAACCCAACTATAAATATGTCTATGTAGCTTCCTTTGAACCTATATAGGTAGAAGTGCGTTAGTCTCATTATTTAATTGTCATACTAAAGCGTCATGTGCATGGAAGTCTTTGGAGCGGGTTATATTTTATAACAAATTACTTATCCTTCAAGGTATTTAAAGAAAATAAGAGAACGTAAATTAAACATTATTTTGCTTTCACCATCATAACTAGGTAGGTATAATGTGTAGATAAGGTGTGTTAAAACAATTTCATTGCTCCAGCTTTCCGTGTAGGCGTCGACTCAATTATGAGTATAGGTACATGTACTATTATTTATTCTGTGGTAACGGTCTATGTTACTTTTTTTGATTATATACCTATAGGTATAAGCGTGTTAACTTTGTTATTTTAAGTCATACTAAAGCAATAGAATAAACATTTAAAGCAGGTTCAATTCCTGCGGAATCTTTAATCAGTTGGGGGTGAACATTATATAAGTCCAATTATGCTTTTAGCTTTTCATGTAGGCGACAACCCAACTATAAATATGTCTATCTATATAGCTTCCTTTGGTTCTATATAGGTAGGAGCGCGTTAGTTTCGTTATTTATTTGTCACACTATAGCATCATGGGTTTGAAGGCCTTTGGAGGGGGTTCAATTCCTGTGGTATCTTTAATGAGATGAGGGCGAAAAAATATATTTTAAAACTATAATGTAATTATAAGTCTAATCTTGCTCTTTAGAGGCGTCAACCTAATTATGAGTAGTCTATAACAACCCGGTTGGACTGTTGCGGGTTCTAATCCTGCAGAATGCAGTAATTTGTGTGAACAGTGGAAGTAGGTATTTCCAAGACATGTATGTGATGTTTGTGTCTGGGTATGTTTGTCCGTGGTCCGGTGCCCGGGGCGCGGGGTGTCCTAGGTTGGGCTGGGTGTTTGGTGTGGATTTATCCTAGATATTTATTTTTAGCAAGAATGTCAAAATGGGATGAAATTTTAACGTAGGATACGATATCAAAGAGATATCGTAACGACGTTTTATAAGATATTATATTTATCTATGTAAACATAGCTTCTGAACTGATCGATGAGAAATAGATGTTTGTTGTCGTGTGTGACGGTGCTGTCCTCTGGTGTCGGAGATTGACGGGATATTTGAGTCCACTGGCGACTGCTGGAGAACGGTGGCAGCTGAGACCGCGGCTTGAAGTGTCTTCAATGCATGTAGAGATGGATAGCCACAAAAGACACATACAGATACATTTATTTAACATTAGTATAACAGTTTATTCTTCATGTTATAGAGATAGATAGGGAAATACCTAAACAAAATATTTTCAGTGCGTGAACGTTAACGTTACAAAACTAGGTCGTATCATAGATTTATTTTGAACCTTTGATCTTCTTAACTAAAAGTATGTCAACAATTTGTTAGAGAAATACAGAGATAAAACAGGAATAGAAATGCAGTTAGGTTTATTATTTGTAGTTTTAAAATGAAATTCTAACACTTCGTTTATACAGGTGTTTTATTCCGTGATCTCGGATCTAATATAACTTGACTTTTGAACTAATTGGTAGATACACGTTTTCAGTACTTAACGGAATATCTAGTAATCAAATATAGATGTTAAAGTTGTTGGTTTGATTCAAATTAAAGTAGGTATTTCTTATAAAAGAAACCAAGTTATTCATTAGTCAATGAAGTTCCCTCATTTGACCTAACTGCATGTTTAAGAAGTTAATGTATACTCTGAACTTATTCTTTGAAGATTGAAAAAAATACCTGGCTGCTATGTTGGTGATCTTGGCTCATGCAAAACTTTTCATATTTATCTATAAACTTGTACATATTATTGACAAAGTCGTTTTTCAAACATCTGAACATGCTTTTGATACCTAATTACAGTTCATAGGCATGCCAATTATGAAAATGACATCCATTTTCAAATCTCAAGACGATCGTCATGTATTTTCTTGTTAAATGTATGTTAGTGTCCTTTTTCAGGGATATTGTGGTGCAAATTATGTAAATGACATCCATTTTCAAATCTCAAGACGATCGTCATGTATTTTCTTGTTAAATGTATGTTAGTGTCCTTTTTCAGGGATATTGTGGTGCCAATTATGAAAATGACATCCATTTTTAAATCTCAAGACGATCGTCATGTATTTTCTTGTTAAATGTATGTTAGTGTCGTTTTTGAGGGATATTGTGGTGCTAATTATGAAAATGACATTCATATCCAAATCCAATATTTATTAATGCGGCGGGCATGTTTATTAATTAGGTTATTGATATGGGTGTCATTTTCGAAGTTTATAGGAGTGTGGTTTATTTATTAATGAATTAATGTTACATAGGTCATGTTTTTTTTTTGACAATGATCTCTTTGGCATTTACGATAGTTGTTATAGAGAAATTTGAAAAGTACGCCAACAAAAGAATTCAGTCGGGTTGGACATCTTCAGCAAGCTTCATCAGGTCTTCTCGTCGTAGTATGGACCACAGTGTATGAAGACAAAAGTTTTCAATCAGTTCGTCCTACCAGCCATGACCTACGGAGCCGAAACGTGGACACTCACGGTCAAAGTAGTTCACAAATTTAAGGTCGCTCTGTGAGCTATGGAGAGAGCTATGCATGGAGTTTCTCTGAAAGACAAGATTTGTAATGAAAATATCCGAGAGACAACCAAGGTAACTGACACAGATCTAAGCAAGCTGAAGTAGCAGTGGGCTGGTCCATTTCCCGAAGAACTGATTACATTGGAGTAGACGATAACTCGTGTGGAGACGAAGTCTAGGCAAACGTAGTGTAGGACGTTCTATGGACAGGTGAAGTGACGACCTGCAAAAAGTGACTGGAATAAAATGGATGGGAAGAGCTGAATCCCGAGCTCAGTGTCGTGTATTAGGAGAGGCTTACGTCCAGCAGTGGGCAGATTTAGGCTGATGATGATGATGATGATGTAATAGACAGGAAGATTTATTTTTCAGGAGATGAATACGAAAATGACGACCATATTTAAATCATATTTTAAACCGACATCAGTTTCGTAAACAGCAGTCAGAGAAACCTTGAAATCGACACCCATATAAATTTAAAAAAAAAACATGGCAACCATATTGGATTTGAAAACCAATGTCAGTTTCGTAATCTGCAACCCGAGAAACCTCGAAACATATCTCATATTAATGTCAAGAAATAAACAGGTTTGCCTACTTCGATTTGAAAATGGATGTAATTTTGTAATTGGCAACCAACCCCATAAAACCTCAAAAACAACACCCATATCAATATATTATGACAATGTAAACGGCTAGACGCGTATTCCCTGCAAAACCCCAAGAATATTAATTTTCATTCGTGTTCTTCGGGATATATTTTTATTAAATCATAACAGCAACTAAAATGTTATTATGCACTAGAAATTTATTAAAAATCATATATGAAAGCCACTATTACAAAAAAAAAACTGAATTTAGTCGTATTTTGGGCTGCTACATTTTGGATGCTAAATTTTAGCTGTCAATTCCACTCTGGTTTTGGGAATAAACAATATTTTACATGCGAAAGTAACTCTGTCTCTCTGCCTTTTTGTAATCTTTTCATGACTAAAAGGAAAGTTAAACTGGACGGAAAGTACCCTCAATATTGAAGCTAGCACATTTTACTCAAAGGAAACATTCGCTTATTTTTCAAAGTAAGAAAAACAACAAAACTGTTTTGAAAAGTTGCTTGCGTCAGCCGGAAATCGAACCGGTACAAACGCGAAAACATAGCATTCTGTATTTTTATGGCGCCAACCGATAGGATCAAATCTCTCTAACAAACATTCTTGATATTAAGGCAAGATCTTAAAGGGTACCAGTAACCGTAGACATAAATATTTCACAGAAAAAACACGTGGAGACGCGCGGGTTCATTTCGGGTATTTTTCATCTTCTATGCATTCGCGCATCGTTCGCCCGATTCTGTTGAAACTTTGTACAGCTGTTCAAAATAAAATACTTAATGAAATGGTCATTACAAAGCCAGTTGGGGTATTAATTATCTTAATTTAAATAAATCTATCAGTGTAGATGGAGTAGGAACTTGGTGACTTCAGCCGCTTTTAGAGGTACAATAACAATTGCTTGCTATAAAATATATTGATTTAATAAAAATACTTTTATATATCTACACGTTAATTTACAATAAACGTTGTTAAAGATTGGAGTCAAAAAGCATTTATTGTAAACAAGCAAAATACACTTTCATAAGTTAAATACTTAATATCTCCTGAACAAGGAGATCATTATAAAATAATATACATATTTCAAATCAATGAAATTAGATAAACCATACTTTGAGTTTGAAAAGGAAATTGCTCTTTTATGTAACGGCTGTTATTAATATAGCAGTCGTTAAGCCACTTCAGAGACCCTCGGGCGGCCTGACAAATTCTGACACCAGAGGGCAGCAATACCTCATACGACAAACAAACATGTACCGAATCATAGTTGAATCTCGTACAGGAAAAGGAAATAGCCTTCTGACTCTACCAGAGTTTAGGAAATACGCCCTGAAGAGAGCACCAAGGAAATCTACGGGGATTAAATTTTTGACAATACTTTTACTGTAACATAATATGTCTGTGTACAGAAGTTATAATACTAATCTATGTCATACTTTAAAATTAAAAATCCTTGGTCCTGGTACGAAAAAAATGGCAGTTAAAAATTATAACAAACCACCCAATCAAAAAATAAGGATAAAACAAACTGCTAATATCAATTTTAACAAATATTAATTATTGGTCTCACCGTTCTTATTACACTAAATTAATTTGAATTTGAATTTGAATTTGAATCTACCTAAGTTTCAACGCCTATCTTGCGAGAACCCATGAATTTTTCGAGATGTAAAGTATCCTTTGTCCTACCTCGTAGTATGAACTCAAATCATACAATAGTTCTGGCGGCGTGATGCGCGGCCAAGATACAGACAGACAGACAGACAGACAGACAGACAGACAGACAGACACAAAGATAGACAAAAATAAAAAAAAACAGTTTTTGGCTACTAAAAATTCAAAAGCCTCCAAAACAAAAACATCAATGCACAGAATTTGGGACATTATCCCGCAGAAACTCTTTATTTTTTCGGGATAAAAAGTATCCTCAATTTTAACCGGTTCCGGAAAGACACGTTCATTGAACATAGATATGTTCAATGAACATGTCTTTCCGGAACCGATTTCTGTTCACGGATCTCCTCTTGAAGTTGTTCAAGAGTATACCTTGGGCAAACGCTCAAGTTGGGTAAAAATAACTTAGAGAGAGTCCCGTAAAAGAATACAGCCGGGCTGGGCAGCATTTGGTAAACTTCGTCGAGTCTTTTCGTCACCAATTCTCCAATGCCTGAAAACGAAGGTCTTCAACCAGTGCGTCCTGCCTATTATGATTTAAGGAGCTGAGACGTAAACTCTCAAGGTACGACTAGTTCACCAATTCAAAGTCGCTCAGCGTGCTATGGAAAGAGCTATGCTAGGAGTTTCTTTGAGAGATCAAATCCGGAACGAGGGGATCCGACAGAGAACCAAAGTTATTGACATAGCCCAAATGATTAGCAAGCTAAAGTGGCAGTGGGCTGGTCATATTTGCCGAGGGACCGATAACCGCTGGGGTAGACGTGTTCTGAGTGGAGCCCGCGACTCAGCAAACGTAGTGTGGGACGCCCTCCGGCTAGGTGGAGCGACGACATACGCAAGATGCGTGGTGGCAGTTGGAAAAGAAGAGCCGAAGATCGGGCTCAGTGGCGTGCTTTGGGAGAGGCCTATGTCCAGCAGTGGACTGATGCGGGCTGATGATGATGATGATGATAAACTATGACTGTGCTAAGTTGCATCAAAATCAGTCCAGTAGTTTCAGCGTGGTAAGTGTTCTTTTAAATAACTTTTAACTCCTATCCTGCGGGAACCCTTTAATTTTTCGGGATGATATGTCCTACTATGAAAGTATCCTATGTCGTAGTATGAACTCAAATCATACCAAGTTTCATTTAAATTCATTCAGTAGTTTTGGCGTGATGCCTAGCCAAGATACAGGCAGACAGACAGACAGACAAAAATGAAAAAAAAACAGTTTTGGTTTCAGTATATAATACAGAAAAAACTAAAAAAAAAAACTTCAATGTACAGAATTGGACCCGTTACAGTTTTATAATAAGTATAGATTTTACAAATATTTTGTTAGAAAATAGGTTTCGTAGTTTCCGAGAAAACAAAAACGACAAAAACATTGCGAGCCACTAGTTAGTAGTGTAATTACGACTTAGAACGGAAATAAATTGTTAAAACATAAATATATTTTTAAAAGCTTTTATTTAACTTCACTTCTATGTATGTATGTATCTATGTATCTATCTATTTTGTCCTGGAATCTTGCAATTCAAATTTCTAATTCTTCCCGGTTAGCTATACGGCTGATACTTTCAGGGTAGCTCAAAAACCAATGACAAAGCAATAAAAAAAGGAAAAAAGAAAAAAGACTAAGAAAAAAAAGTGAAAATGAAACAAAAAAAAACATTCATTCAAAATGAGGTCGTAAAAGCTTGTTTTTTTAATATTTATTTTTAAGTTACACTTATTATGTTTCAGATGCGCCCGAGGACCGCGGTGGTTTGGACGCTTCGAGATCAGCTTGAGGTTTCCGAAAGCTCTTGAATCACGAGAAAGGGAGCAAGCAAGAATATAGTTTATAAAATGATGTAAAATATAATAAAACATAATTAATATTCACTAGTCACCCGTTACAAAGTAAAAAATGCAAAACAAACTTGAAATGAAAGTGTTCAAGCTAAAGTGGCAGTGGGTTGGTCACTTTTCCCGAAGAACCGATAACCGTTGACTATTTTTATTTATTTCTCATGTCAATTCACATAATCTATGAGAGAAATATAATAATAATTATGATATTTACAAGCAATACTTTCTTTTCCCACGTGACATTTTTTTCTGAAATAAGAAAAACCAAAGATAAGAGTTTCCTATATGTTTAGCTGTCAAATATATTTGTCGATTGCTCAAATTATAAAAAACATTTTTTTTATTTGTATATTAAAAGAAAACATCATTGGATTGCACGGGTTTGACTCACTGCATCGAGATGCAAAGTAAATAAGTTACAAAGTATTAAATGTAGGTAATTGTGTATGAGACCAACCAACTCTGTCTGGTGTGACTACGAGCCCTATATTTTGTAGCTTACTATTTGTCACACTAGTGTGACTACTTGGTTGTTCTTCTAATAGAACAAGTAGGAAAAATAACACTAAGGTATGGAATTTAAATAATCCCTCTGTGTTGCACCTCCAAATTTCAAATCACTAGGTCCACTGGTATTGGTTGTGCGTTGTCTGTCAGTCAGTAAGTAGGTCACGGTACTGATTTATAGGTATAGATCAGCCAAATAGCCACCACGGCTTTGCAAGGTGGCACATATCCGAGAGGTCAACTTTCAATGATTCGACTAAATAAATTTGACACGATATCATTCATGGCATTGGTTATTTTTGACTTTTATGCTATCAATTTTCTGCGGCTTATTTTCATTATTTTACGCAGGAATTGTCTATTTGATTTTCATAGACCCGTGATTTAACATGGTTCACTAGACAACCAGACATTCCGTTGCCGAAGTAAGTATGTGACCGACATAATCAAATGCCTGCGTCATATCACAATATATGGCACAGGTAGGCGTTCTAGTGTCAACATTAGTTATGAGTGTTGTAAAAGTCATATATGCCCTTGTTTATAGTTTTATTTTGACGAAACCCTTTTTGCTCATTACATAAAATATTATTTTGTTCCAAAAATGAACTCAATACCTTATAAATGTACTTTTCAAATATTTTTGAAAATACGGGAATTAGGGAAATAGGCCTATAAAAATTCAATAGTTCCCTGTCCTCCTTTTTGAATAAAGGTTTTACTACAGACGTTTTCAAGCCATCAGGGAAAATGCCATTAATAATACATAAATTGATTAAATAAGTTAAATGTCCACATAGAAAATGTGATACTGATTTGATTACTTTCGTTGATATGCCATCATGTCCAACACTATGCTTGAAAGTTATTTAAAAGAACACGAACCACGCTAAAACTACTGGACTGATTATGATGCACAGTCATAGTATAAATGATGGGCTTAAATTGAGGGTACCTTTTATCCTGAAAAGGGTTCCTGCGGGAAAGGAGTCCAAAGTGTTGTTAATTTTGAAGTAATAAATTATACATTTTTGTAGGGTACTCTATATTCGATAGTGAAGCCATAACTGTTTTTTTTTCTCACTTTTGTGTGTCTGTCTGTATCTTGACAGTGCATCACGTTGAAACTACTGAATGAACTCAAATTAAACTTGGTATGATATGAGTTCATACTACGAGATAGGATATTAGGTAGGTACTTTTCATCCCGAATAATTAAAGTGTTCCAGGATAGGGGTTGAAAGTTATTTATAAGATACAGTATCACGCTGCAACTACTGGATTTTGATGCAACTTGGCACAGTCAACTATCTATACTTATAATAAAGCAAACGGTACGAAAAAGGATGTACAAAGAACTCAAATTAAAAAAATGCTCAAGGGTACCCTTAAATAAGCTACAGACCAATTTATTTGGTTTATATTCGTGTCGTTTTGTCTGTTTGTCTGTATTTTTGTGCATCACGTAAAAACTACTGGACCGATTGCTTTGCAATTAATTATTAATTATTAAGTACTGGTCACTACACACTAAATCCACCCTTATAGTGATTTCCTACATTAGAACTAATAAAACCTATATTTTAAATGAAAAATTTAGTAAAGTACTTAATTCGATGATCCGTAACGTATCACAAATGTGCAATGGGGAATATGGTATTGGGAACGGTATCAGTGTACAGACATTTCCAAAAACACTTACCTGTTGTAATAAAATGTAACCATTTTTATTAATGACTGGTTTATTATAACAAGATTTTACTTACATTTAATATATGACATATAATCAATATTGTGGTTTCATTTTTTTACAGCCAGTAGTTTTGGAAATTTAATTCAGATATCGTTTCCTTTACCATAATTCTCCATTATACATTTGTGATCAAGGGCCTAATTCTCTAATTTTAAGACGCCAATTCCACGTCAATTCCACGCCGCCTGCGTGGAATTTGTTCGTGATTCCACGCAGGCGGCGTGGAATCGGCGTGGATCGGCGGCGTCATACAGAATCCAGGCCCAGATACGTTACGCATCATCGAAGTATGTACTATGGCATAAGCTACTTGGGTTTTAAAAAAATATATATATAAAAACTGGCAATCCAGTACGATAATTTAGTAAATAAAAGTAAATAAATGTACAATGAATAGAAATTCCATTTTAAAATTGAAATGAGATACATACCATTGCTGGATGTCAAATAGATTAATGACAACAAATAACATATAGTAAAATTCACATTTAACACAATACAATATTATCGCAATATTACCACTGCAATATTATTTTAATAATAAACTAATAATTATCACAATTGAGACTCAGAAGCATCATAAGACAAAATAAATAACAAACCAGAGGAATGTTTTGATAATTTTTAGGTAGTTCTGGGCGTCTCATTCAAAGTGAACGCGTGTATGACGACAGATGCAAAGGAATACAGCGCTTGGACCGAATGAATTCAATGTATGAGTTCGTCCCGGTTGATTTATTCCTGCGCTCGAGGTCACAGTGCGTACGCACGCCGTTGCTCGCCGCCAGTAATGGCGTTTCGCGGTGTTGGACCACGTATATATGAATCGTTTGTTTTTGGAAGTGCTATAAAATCAGCAAAAAACGGTTATCGGATACGGCTTGATTATCAGGCACGGTACGATTGTGGGTTGGATATTCCCAATCGACCACGACTGGAGCTTCCCCTAGACGGCTTGGTGATCTTATCATTTATTTTGCTGCGACGTGCTGCTGCATTTGTTACTGCTACCCTACGTTTGGTATCGTACTTTCTGCATGACCATATGTCCGTGTGGTCGAGGAGGTGGTTTGCCTCAACGTGTACATGCTGGTGCAGTCTAATCTACGTTCGTGAGCTTCTGCATATTTTTTAATAACGTTGTCGACAAATTCTACTTTGAGGTCCCGATAGAGATAGTTATTTCTTATGGACCAAGGAGCATTTACAATTTCCCTCAGTACCTCATTATTTATTATTATTATTTATTTATTCTTTAGCACACAAATACAATGTACATTCTGGAATCGTTGTAAAATTAAAGTATTGCTCTGTTTGTTGCAACCCCACAGCTGTATACCATAAGTTCAGGAATTAGGACTTGCTTCTATAACAACACTTTGTTGTTAATTGATAACTCAGAGTGACTTCCAAGCAGCCAATACATTTTTTTATATCTTAATTCTAGTTTATCTTTCTTCTTCTTGACGTGAGTTTTCCAGTGGAGCTTAGCATCAAGCATCATGCCGAGATACTTAGCTGTATTTTCGTACGGGATTTGTTTATTATTGATATAAACTGTAGAATACTGTTTTTTTTTGTTGCTGATGTAAATGTGTATAGATTTGGATTTACTTGTACTGTCTAATCCTCCCTTTTTCCATCCAGCTGTGGACTCGATTGACAGAAATTTGAACCTTCTTCGTTGCTTCTGCATGGGTACTTCCTACAGCTATTATAGCTGTGTCATCCGCAAAGGTTCCAATGGTGTTATTTTCTAATTCGGGAATAACACAGGTGTATAGTAGTTACAGGACCGGACCTAAGACACTTCCTTGTGGTACTCCAGCTTTTATTTCTTTCAATTCTGAAAATACATTTTCTTGTCTTATTCTAAGTACTCTACTTGTAATATGACATTTTAGTACATCCGCAAATTGTTTTGGTAGCATATTTCTCAGCTTATATATAATCCTTCATGCCATACTTTGTCAAAAGCTAAAATCAAATCCAACCAAGTTTCAGTTGAATTCATTCAGTAGTTTCTGCGTGATAAACGGCCATGATACAGACAGACAGATAGACAAATGGATCACAATGAAAAATAAAAACAGTTTTGGCTTCAATTTCTATTCAATACTTTATTTTATTTCATACGTAGTCCATATTTTAGTTAGTATTTAGTACAAATTTGATAAACCTATTTAACTAATATTAGTAACACAAAATTATGACAACAAAAACAAAAAAAACTTACAGTGGCTCAGCACAGGACAGTCCCACCTGTCAGCTAATGTGCTCAGGATGCTGTTAGAGCTCATGCGCACGCGATTTAGTAAAGAGGCACATCTCTTGCGTATTCTCGCATAAAAGTCATCAACTACTGCTTCCGCGAACGTACCAGAAGCATTACAAAAGCGTGGCAACCCCAACAGCACCCTGAACGCATTAATTCCTTTCTCCCCCGGACCCTTATGCAGAGTAGACGTGTTAAAGCGGTTTTCATTTCGTTTTTATTCACAATTTAATCAAAAATAGTGAGACATAAAACAAATTAAAATAATAAGAGTGCACAAATTGGAAGAAGGTCGGCAGACGCGTGATTTGTAGCTGTGTGCTATCGGTGAGTGCACCTCTACTCAAGTTATTCACTTGCATTGCAGGTGCGTGTGCGTGTGAAAAATTAAAACAACCAGCCTATAGTTGCGGAATTTTCTACCGTGATTCTTAAGGACAAAATCGTTGGATCTGTCAAGGCGTATAACAAAAAATATGCGACATGTAAATTCAATACTACAAATTTAAGACTTAAGGCCCACTTAAACCTGTTTTCATATCAGAGGATTTGACTCTGCAGGCGAAGAAGCTATTTTTTTGGCCAGGGAATTCGCAAAAAGCAATGTCTTCAAGTATTGCTGGACATTGCGTGGCAGGATATATCTGAGGAGAGTGGATGGGACTCCTCTCATCAAAGTCAACAATGAACGTGACTTGGAAAATCTTCAAAGTAAATGACTAATTTCTGTATCCTCCTATTTTGCCTACTTATTAGTTTTATTAATTCTAAGCTACTGCATGTCGTATAGCATAAGCTGTAGCATAAGATTTATTTTGTCTGAATATTTTTTTGTAACGTCTATACCTAAGCATACAACACAAAAACATATAATATTACACAGTCTACCTATTAAATACAAAAATATAAAAAATGTACTATTTTACTTCATAAATAAATACAAACTAAGCGTCTACGCTTACATCATACTGTTAAATTTAAAAATTATAATTGGTACACATCTTTTTCATTATTCATTTACTGCAATTAATCATAACCAAAAAAAAAACCCTTATAAAATTGAAATATTTATTTTTTACACATTTATGCACATAGTAACATACGATATGTATATTTGTAAATTACTTATGCACCTTATTATTGTCGTTCTTGTTAATGGATAATAACTCATTTGTTATAGCAGAAGTTGATAACTCAGAGAGGATAGAATGTCATTCTATTAGCGACTGTAACGGTTGCCTTAAACTTTTAAAACCGAACGTTGACAGCCATCAATCGCTTTGTATTGTAACGGCAAATATACGCTGTAATAACTGTAATTTTGATCTTTTCGTGGCATTTGTATCTAGTCTAGATGTGTCGGTAGATATTTTCGTACTGACTGAGTGTTGGACAAGCGGTCTCAATCCGCCACCAAGCCTCGATAACTTTTTTGGACAAAAAACTATTTGAACCAAAATGATGGTGTGGTAGCTTATGTTCGACGTGAAATAAAAGCCACTTCCTTTGAACCACCTTGTTCAGAAGACAACCGCTTTTTATTAACGATCTCTCCAGATTCTACGGTTATTTGCTCATATCGATCACCAAGTTTTCGCAATCCTAGTAAATATTTAGAGTCTATTGACACCGTTTTATCTTCAATCTCTACCAAAGATGTAATATTTACTGGTGATATTAATTTAGATATTCTGCCAGGAAATATATCAGCGTTTTCACAGGATTATTTAAATTTAATGGCTATGCATGGTCTTAGGCAAGGCGTAATTTGCCCAACCAGAGTCACTACGTGCATTGATCATTTTATGATTAAACGCTATGGTGATTGGAAAACTTTGGTTTTTGAACAACTGCTAACTGATCACTACCCTATTTTGCTTTATATCAATTACGCTAGAATCAAATAACAAACTTTAACTTTTAATAAAGTAATCTTTAATTATGAAGGGATCAGAGTACTGCTTTTGAATGAGTCCTGGCAAGACTTGTACTTCATTAATAATATAAATATTGCAACTGAATTATTTACGAACAAAATCCTTTCTATTGTTGATCAAAACACACTTATAAAAAAACTTACTAAAAAAATTCAACCATTGAAGCCGTGGATTACAAAAGGAGTAGAGAGATCAATAAGAAAGAGAGATAGATTGCACATGAATGTTAAAAAGGCACCAAATGATAAAAAAGTTAAAGAAAAATATACTAAATATAGAAATGTATGCAATAAAATTATAAGAAATTTAAAAAGAGATTTTTATAAATCTAAGTTAATAGAAAATAAAGGAAATATAAAAGAAACCTGGAAGATTTGAAAAGAGGTATGCAATATTAGTCAGGCAAAGCGGCCCTCTCTTGATTTATTACATATAAGCCAGGATCAAACTCAATCTCTCAATGAAGTCAATAACTATTTCACTTCTGTTGGTGAAACTCTTGCTAATGAAACTTTACGGAACATGAATACCACTGAAAGTGAGCTCGCGTTGCTTGGGTAAATTTCTAACCCGCCAGTCAATTCCATATCTTTGTTTCCAACTGACCCTGTCGAAATACTCAATATTGTTTTTAGTCTCAAGTCGCACAGTGCGCCTGGCTGGGATAAAATAACAGCCACTTTGTTAAAAAAATATATAATGCTCCTAGCCGAACCTATCGCTTTTTTATGTAATCTGAGTTTCCAGGCAGGTATATTTCCATTAGCTTTTAAAAAAGGTATTGTTTGCCCGGTTTTTAAAGCAGGGGACAAAAAGAACCCCACAAATTATAGACCAATTTCACTTCTCTCGACATTGTCCAAAGTTCTTGAAAAGCTAGTTAAAAATAGAGTTATGCGGTGCTTGGAGAAAAATAATCTCCTAATTGAGAAACAATATGGGTTCTGGGAAGGAAAATCCACAGAGGATGCAGTTCTGATGCTAACAACGAAAATTACGTCTTATCTTGATGAAGGTGACAAGTCTTTCTGGATCTCCAGAAAGCATTTGACACTGTTTCCATCCCTATCTTATTGACTAGATTGGAGAATGTTGGAATCAGGGGGTTGGCTCTTGACTGGTTTACTGATTATCTTGTGGGAAGGTCACAGCGAGTTCGTGTTGATAGTTATGAGAGCGATAGTGCAATGTGCAAATATGGCGTCCCACAAGGTAGTACCCTAGGACCCACTCTTTTTCTCATTTATATTAATGATTTATGTGTTACTACTTTTCCTGGTCTGGATCTGCTAATGTTTGCTGATGATACTGTTCTCCTTCTGCATGAGAAAACTTGGGAAAAGGTTGCAGGGATGGCTGAGGATTGTCTTTCGGTAATAATGAAACAGCTTGAGGATAGTCTTCTTTCATTAAACACCAGCAAAACTAAGTACATGTGCTTTAGCAAGACGACATCCGGAGGCCCTTGTACTAGCGTTAGCATAAAGATTCATTCCTACCCTTGTAACCGTAGCATTTTTCCTGTCCAATGTAACTGCTCAGTTATATCATGTGTGGACTCAATTAGATATCTTGACGTACAAATAGATGATAAGCTTAATTGGAGTAACCACATAGTGACATTGGCTTCGAGATTGAGGAAGCTTATTTATGTCTTTAAGGCACTGAGAACAGTTGCTGACTCTGAATTAGTCATTCAAAACTATAAGGCTTTGTGTGGATGTCTAGTAAGGTACTGTATCTGGGCATGGGGTACGGCAGCAAAATCGTACCTCATAGTAGCTGAACGAGCTCAACGTGCTGTATTAAAAGTACTTCAGTTCTTGCCATACAGGCACCCTACTACCGATGTATATGGCAAAAGTAGGTGTTCTTAGTGTTAGAAAATTGTTTTATATGAGAGTATACGACGTTATCATAGAAAAATTATACCGTTTTTACCTGTATCTGCAAAAAGAACGGATCGATGTCCAATTCCCAGAGTAAAAACGAGATTTGCTCACAAGCAATATAGCGTAATCGTACCTCACATATGTAATAAATTTGATAAAGAGCACAATGTTAGAAAATATAGCAATAATGAAATTAAAAAATATATAATTAACTGGCTCAATAAATTTGATTATGTTGGCATTGAAAAACTTTTAACTGATTGTTATTTCCGATTTTGATAACTTACTGGTTTATTATTAATATAACGTGTGTGTTGGCAGCAAAATGTATTAAGGTTTATGCGTGACGTGACGTGTAGACTTAACTTAACTTATTATTATTTTATTTTATTATTTGGTACTTTCATGTTAGGCATAATCTTTCGTGATATTTTATGGGAGAAGCCACTAGCTCCTGAAACACAGTTCTCACTAGTTTGGGAGCCTCTGGATTCACAATGTTCTGTGTTAAACTTATTATGTCAATAAACAATTTTGTATTTATATTTGTAATGTACTGAACCCGAAGGGCATTGTATGACCTTTGCGTGTAGTTGACCCACAGGCTGCAAGTGTAAAAAGCCTGACAATACGCTTTAAAGAGCGTTATATTTACCTGCTTGGTACACTTTGTAAACCTCCGAGCCAGCATGTTAGCGTGAACAGACATTGCCCTACGCATCATCATCACACAATTTATCGGTGAATTAATGACCCAAATACTTGAAACTCGAGGTAATGTTTAGAGTTTTACCGTTGATAGTGACAGGTGGCACATGAGAGTAGAATTTATTCCCTGATTTAAAAAGCATCAACTCACACTTTTTTTCCACTTTTCTTCAGTAACAAATATAGAGTACACTCCAAAAAAAAAATTGCTTCAAAATTAACATTACTTTG
Organism: Alsophila aescularia; assembly: GCA_946251855.1. Classification (NCBI taxonomy): domain Eukaryota; kingdom Metazoa; phylum Arthropoda; class Insecta; order Lepidoptera; family Geometridae; genus Alsophila; species Alsophila aescularia. The sequence goes on along the minus strand of OX276374.1, from coordinate 2,261,558 downwards.
GAACACTATCCGAAGGAATCCTTTATAATTTCGGGATCAAAAGTATCCCTAATTTTAACCTTTTATATAAATTACGACCGTGTCAAGTTGCATCAACATCCGTGCAGTAGTTTCAGCGTGATACGTCAAGGTAACCGACATAGCTCAAAAGATAAGCAAACTAAAGTGAGAGTGGGCTGGTCACATTTCCCGAAGAACCGATGACCGTTGACGAGACGAGTTCTCGAGTGAAGACAACGTTTAGGCAATCATAGTGTAGGATGCCTTGTGGCCAAGTGGAGTGATGACCTGCGAAAAGCGGCTGGCAGAAAATGGACAAGGAGAACTGAAGATCGAGCTCAGTGGCGTGCATTAGGAGAGGGTTACGTCCAGCAGTGGACTGATATAGGTTGATGATGATGATGATATGAAGTGCTATTTTAAATAACTTTCAACCAATATCCTGCGAGAACCCTTTAATGTTTCGGAATGAAAATTATCCAATATCCTACCTTGTAGAATGAACTTAAATAATACCACAGAATAAATAATACTACAAGTACAGAAGGATAACTGAGTAAATTTATTTAAATACATAGCAACTCTCGCTACAACACAATAAAGTGCAATTTAACTCGCGAAGCGCTGCGATATTTAAATTATATTTACCTAGAAGGCGCTCACCCATTGCGTGCAGGCTAGAATGTACCGTATTACAACGCGCGAGAGCTTCCATTGCTCTAACCGTTTCAGAATCGCTCTGTCACTTTTTCGCACGGCTGGGTTGTATCAAGATATAACTAGGTACTTGTACTAGTAATTATTTTGTGATATGATATTACTTAGATATTGTAACACAATAAACAATTATGTAATAATGTATATTTTTTTAACTTATTATTATAAATGTTGATAGTTCTATTAACTACTTATAAAGACATTCTTATCAGAATAGACCTAGTACCTCATTATTTGATTATAACTTAATTAGTATTGCACTTTGATGAATAAAAGGTGCCTGTCTGAATTCCATGCTTAATAATGAATGAAAAAGAAATGGCTACCTACGTAATAAAATGTTGGTATGTAGGTATTTTATGAGACTTGTCAGACCGAATGCTATGCAGTACATTCTAGGTTTCTTCATGGTACCCATAATTAAGAAAAGAATAAATTTTGACAAAACTTTACGTAAGTAGGTACTTTATCGTAAGCACACGGCGCGCGACTCATCGAGCGCACGCTTGACACTCTATTGAATTAGCCGCAATATTGCGGCCGTAAAGTGTAGGAATAATATTTGTACTTGTTGCGGAGTGCGACCGGCCTGATAATACTAAGTTTCAGTTGAATTCATTCAGTATTATCAGCGTGATGCGCGGTCAAGATACAGACAGACAGACAATAAAAACCTGTTTTGACTTCAGTGGTAGCAATTCGGGCATACACTAAACTAAACCTGATTACTTCAAATGTAATTTAAACCTTGTTGGCTTCGTAACGAGGTATTTTTGCTCCTGGCATCTTATCCTCACTTCAACTATATATGTCTATGCCTCACTTACTAAACTATCAATAAAGCCTGTTGGCGTAAAATCAACTTTGTTTCCACGCGGCGAGAGTCCCAATTTATCCAAGCGCTGTCTCAGAACGTGTCCAAATTTATCCAAACGCTTTTAGACAGCATGTTAAAAACCTGTTAGTTTTAGAATATAAATAAAAAACTTAACTACTTACACAAAACTATCTAAAAGTCCTTCAGAGGAAGGGAAAGTGCCCAGAATGCTAGCTGCATTGCCACACTGTATTGCAATACTATTTTTTTTGGCCTAAATAGGAGCCAGCATTCTGTCACATATCACCTCCACCAAACGTTTTGCCAAATCCCTATAAATTTCGTGGCCGCCTGGCCCCCACGGACCCAAAGTTTCAACCCCAAACGGCACAAACATGTAACCCCTGTCCCATATTTGCGCCGCTTGAGGTTTTCTGCTTTGGTTGCAGCGCCGCCAGCTTGAATCGTTGTCTCTGGAAGATGAGACGGCGCCAAGGTATCAACACAAGTTGCATTCCAAACTAAAGGCCGTCCCATTTTCCAAGGAATTAAAATCATACCTTCAGGCCTCTTGCCGTCGTCCCGCATCAGGCCATATGGTTCTAAGATTGACGGAACGCCGGCACTGACAAAGGCCCGACGGATGATTTCATTCAAACTGGCGTGTCGGGGAATCCTCCCTGCGCTTCTGTAGCAAGATAATCCGTGATGGCCAAGCCGATCCACCATATCACCGCATAGGCAACGACTTGGCAAAAAACGCCCTGACGCAGAGAAACGGCTAATTGGAATGTCTGGTTGTCTAGTAAATTGCCAATGTTTTTTGATGGAAGTGCTTGCAACCAAAGGCCTGATTCCCAACGTGAAACAGCAAGGAGCATGCTCTACAGAACAAACAGATGTATCAAGAAGATTTTTCCGTTCAATTTCGTAGAGCGGCCCGTCCCAATGCTTCTGGGAAGGAGGCGCTTTGGGCAAGGACTGATTTGGACAGGCTATTTTCCAAGCGTCCCTAGCCTCAGTCAAAAAACTTATTTCGTAATTTGTAATACAGGGAGATAAAATAGCTCCGATTAATTTTTGTGTGCTATAACTAACTAACTAAGCTGGTAGAGATACACTAGAAAATTTACGTATGCCAAGACCACCGCACCTTATTGGTAGTGAGGCCTGGCACCAAGAGCGATCATCGAAAGGTACATTGAGGATGGCGGTAAGCGTATCTCTTAAAATGCTGTCAAACTGTTGTATAAGTAAGGTATGATTCCAAAGTTGACAACATCTTAAGAAATACATACATTTTGGGACAAAAAGACAGTGGCGAATTATAAAATATGCCATACGTGTATTAATTTTAATGCAATCGGTCCGAAAAAACATTGAAAATTTTCAATTTTTTCTTCAACAAAATCTGGTAATGATTCATCGAGGATCGGGGCCCCTAAAAGACGAAGTGAACTCTTTTGCAAAATTTTAATATTTGGAGCAATATTTCTAAAAATATCTATGGTGTCGTTTTTTGTAATGATTGGATTTGAAATGTATAATTCACATTTAGAAAAATTTAGAGTAAGACCTATTGTTTTGAATTGTCTTGTTAAATTTTCGAAATCTTTCGCGACTGTGTTCACATCGCCTCCTAAAGTTCCATCGTCCAGATACCATGCGTTAAATTTTGATTCTAATTTTGTAATGATTGTATGTATAGCGAGGCTGAAAATAGCCGGCCCAAGTGGATCTCCCTGTTGACAACCTACTTCTGAAGAGATGAGAACCGCCTCACAGCTACCGCGCGAACCAAATCCCACCTGTATAGGTTGGAAGTATGTACAGAGGGATTCACTTATTGACTTACAGCAAATCTTGGCTGTAAGACGACGATAAACTGTGCCAACAGCAATAGGCCTAATGCCCCCATCCTTTTTTAAGTGCGCACATAAATTTGCCACATATAAAATATCTAGATTGTAGGTGTTCACTTTTCCAGAAAGCATGAAATTAGTCAAATTTGTTATTTCGTTTAAAAGAGCGTCACCGATCTCACCGCAAATACCACTTATTAAGTCTTTAAGGTGTTGAGGTGAGAGAGCATCGAGACCACCAGCAGACCAACTGGGGAAAGACGCAATGGCATTCGCTACGTCTTCAGGTGTTGCCGTTAAATAATCCTATATATTTTATCCTGTAAATAAATATTAATGTTAAATAAATTCAAAATATTGAAAAAAAAATATGAAAAGAAAACCTGTTTTAATTACGTTATTTTAAGCGGTGCATCTTAAATTGACGTAAGTTTACAATAGATGCCAGAGAAAAAAGACAGGGTTACGAAGTTTACAAGGTTTAACTTTACTTATAAAGAAATTAAGTCTAGTTTAGTTTGCGGAGTGCACTACCAAATCACTGCCAGTATCAAACATAGAAAAGCCTATTTTTTTTTACGTTTTATTAAAAAATAATGTACATTATTTGGACCCCTATCCCACAGGAACACCACGGTTTTTCGAGATGTAGCACAATACATCTAGAAAAACCATAGAGCACACTCCTATATCTTCAAGAGTTTCTCGATGATATTTGTGATTCTGTGTACTTGATCTATGGTTGAGAGCTTATATGCTTTTCTGGTTAGGTGAAACCTGACCAAACTGGTGATCCGGTATCAGGTTTCTGCTAACTATGATTAATTTTAGTCTCTTGAGCAACAACTTTGAGAAGTGAGTGAGCTTGAGAAGTTCTATAGTTAATTATTAGAAGTTTTATAGTTATACACCTCATTGCATAGTCCTCCTAGCACGTCTAGCGAAGCAAGAGCCCATTTGATTTAGCTAGATTTGGCGAATTTAACGAAATCAAATTCATACCTATATTACTATACAAAATTTCATATTATATGCTACATAGTTTATTCCATACAGTGTTCCATTATTTTTTCTCCCGTCGTGGTAAGACAGAAGCTGTCGGAAACCTCATGCTGATCTTGAAGCGTCCCCACCACCTCGGTTGTCAGGCGCAGCTGAAACATTAAGTAGGAAATTAAGCGCGTCGCTTGTTGGCGATACATCTACCATTGCGCATTATTACGCGTGCACACGCGCGTTAGGCAACTGGATATCCAACTGTGAAAACCACATCGCAATCGGTCCTGGCGTTTTTAGGTGATGCGCAAACAAACATACAGACAAACAAACAGACGGACAAAATTTAAATATATAAAAAATACTTATTCAGTATCTTATTTTATGAAACCTAGACCTTTTTCTTTTAAATTATCTTCTTTGCACAGACTTTTTCCTTCCTATTGCTTTATTATAACTATGAATTTATTCGCCCGCGTAATCATAATTTCATTTAAAAGTAGCCCATAAGTACCAAAAGCCTATAAAGGACCAAAAGTACCTATAAGGTACAAACATTCTACATTTCTTCAAAATTAATTATGCCGTCAAAAAGATGTTTATCGATTGCTTGGCTTCTACTCATCGGATCGCATCGGATTGTACTTTAGTTTTTAAATCAAAACCTAAGCTTTCTAACTGTAAAAAACCCATCGCAATCGGCTTAGTAGTTTTTACGTGATGCGCGAACAAACATATACACAAACTGATAAACATAAAAAAACGGTTTAAAAAAACTTCTTTTTGCATACCATTTCGTTCCTATTGCCTACACTAAATCCCGCGACTACGTCCGCGCGGACTACTGTTTGTCGCGAAAAAAAGCATCCTATGTTCTTTTTGGATATTAAAAACCAATGAAAAAGTAGGTGTAGCATCAATGCTCTTGAAGTTTCATGACATACTTGTTATTTCCATTTCATGGCAACCGTTCCTTACAATGAGTTAAAACATTTTCCATTATTTCCATGGATACTTTCAATTTTCCGGGATAAAAAGTATCCTATGTTTTATTCTAGGGTATAAGCTATCTCCATTCCAAATTTCATCAATATCCGTCCAGCCGTTTTCACGTGAAAGCTCCCCAGCTACATTAAAAACGGGGATAAAACCCTTATAAATCTTTTTAAGGGTCATTCCAAATCGTCTCGCAAGAAAACTTGACGAATTTCAGGCTCGTCACCTCTATTGGTTCGATTTTGACAAGATTGATAGCAATGGATGCGTCTTCTAGTAAAAAGTGTCATAGGATTTTTTTTTACCCGATTACGGCGAAGCAAAGGTAAGATTATGTGTCCAAACTAAAAAAAAACCTATGACACCTGAAGATGAATAGATATTTTTTTTCGTTTTTTTATTACGGACTAGGCAATCGTTTGACCACGATCTCACCTGATGGAAAGCGATGATGTGGTCGAAAGTGTAGCACGCTTGCTTAGTAGATTTGTATTGGTACCTCGCATATTAAAATCGGACCAATACGGTGGAACATCCACATATACATATAAACATACGTACACACATTGTTCTACTAATTACCTATTCCTGCTTCGTCGTAGTTGGGTTAAAATATTGCAAATCAGAAATTACCAGATTAAACAGATTTCTGGTACGTAATTGTACTAGTATCTTTGAAAATGTAGAATGGTAGTCATGCGGAACCAAATTGGAAAGGAAAAAATCCATAACAGAACCTGTAATAAAAAGAATAGTGTTACCAGTTTGTCCAGTGCACTTTCCGCATCTGCAATGCAACCTGCCGTAACGGAATATTCGCTCCTCGTATGGAGTGTTGTACAGCACGAACCGCCGGTTCTCTGTCAACAATCACGAGATGTACGTTAGTTAAAAAAAAAAACATATTTTATAGTCGTTGGATGGAGGTGGCACAAAATCGCTCGGCGTGGCGCTCTTTGGGGAAGGTCTATGTTCAGGCAGTGGACTTCGAAAGGCTGAAATGATGATGATGATGATGATTTTTATAGTAGTTTTTGAAAATGGTTGTATAACAGGGGACATTAAAACATGAGTGTTAGTCTGCGGTGTGAGTTTAATATTATCACATAAGTGTACACCAGTTTTAAGTCAAACCCTAAGCTACCCAACAGTGAAAATCACATCGCAATCGGTCCAGTAGATTTTACGTGATGCGCAAACAAACATCCAGACAAACTAACAAACATACAGACAAACAGACAGACACGATTTAAAAAAATGTTATATTCATGTTTACTTGCTTATTTAGAGTACTTACTCTAGACCATATTATTTTAAATAATCTTCATTGTGCAGATGATGTGACCCAAACATATTATTTCGCTACAGTACATTCGCTGCTACAGTATGGTTTTTTGGGTACGTTGTGCGGAGTAGGGAAGGGTATTCCGTCTCCAGAAAAGCACCATCAGAGCAACCGTGCGAACACCATGGGATATCCACAAGACCTTTTTTTAAGAGTCTGGAGATTCTTATATTGCCAGCTATAGGTATATTTCAAGCGGCAGTGTACGTGAAGATAATCCTGGCGTCATTCGCGACTCACAGCAGTGTGCACACATACAATACACGCAATGCACGGAAGCTTGTTGCTATACCCCAGAAGCTGGTAAAGTCATCCAAACTCACGCACATCATGGGTACAGTCATGTACAATAAGCTGCCGGACCACATAACTGCGGCCCCTAGTCTATGTAGCTTCAAGTCCCGTCTCCAACGCTGGCTCGTTGAGCATTCGTTTTACAGTTACGACGAATTAATTAGCTTTAAGGATTGATATTACTATGTAATATGATTATTTTTATTTTCTTTTAATATTACAATTGACAATTAATTTTTTTTTCTAACCTATACTGTCCCACTGCTGGGCAAAGGTCTTCCCCATATCCTTCCAAGATTCTCTTTCCTGAGCCGCCTCGTACCAGCCCTCTTGGTAGGCGTCTAGGTCATCTCGCCACCTCTTTCTGGGCCGGCCTCGCCGGCTTCGTCCATCTTCAGGCGTCCACTGTGTCATGACCTTTGCCCACCGGTTGGGATGCATACGGCTAAGATGACCCGCCCAATCCCATTTGAGCTTGGCAGCCTTGTAGCCTACGTCCGTAATGCCTGTCCTGGAGCGTAGCATAGTGTTCCGAACTCTATCGGATCTTTTCACACCTAGAACGCTACGCTCCATCGCTCTCTGGCAAACCCCGAGTCTAGACTTTTGTGATTCGGTCAGAGACCAGGTCTGAGCTCCGTAGGTTAGGATAGGCAAGATACACATGTCGATGAGTTTGCGCTTCAGTGAAAGTGGAAGGTTGCCCTTCATTAGCGACAATTCAATTCTATTCTATTTAAATTTTAAGGTTATGTATGATTTTTATTAACTTACATTTATTTAGAGCGATGGTGGCTAAACGGTTCTATAGTGAAATTTAGAATCCAATGATACCGAGTTCAAAACCTAGGCCAATGACTTTTCTGAGTTATGTGCGGTTTTCTATCGCTTCGTGCTTCGGAGGGCACGTTAAGCTGTCGGTCCCGGCTGTAATTGATTAATAGCAGTCGTTAAGCCATGTCAGAGGCCCGCGGGTGGCTTGACAAACTCTGACACCAGAGGCCAGCACTACCTCATACGACATACAAACAAACAACTTACATTTTTTTTTAATGTAATTTTTATTTGTGTATATGTTTAACAAGTGTAAACAATAACACGATGATTTTATTTTTATATTTGTATATTTGACGTGTAAATTGGCTTTACTAAGTAAATGATTATGATTATGATTTTGAATATCGGCCGCAAGCTTGAAAGATGCCATCTGGTGAAGTCTACCTCAGACCCAACTTGCTCCAGGCCGCATTTGGATCAGTACTGTTCCTGTTGAAAAATCGATTCGATACCATGGAAACTACAAATGATGTGAATGAGGAACTCTAAAAAGTTGTGGGAATCCTTAGAGAAGAAGGCACTAAATTTTGTCATCTGCAGAGTACGGGCATGAAGTCTGAGGTCTCGGATGTAGCTCTTCGACTTATGAACAAACGATGAGAATAATAGCAAGCTATACCGTCCGAAAAAGGCAGCTGAATCAAAAGGTCATTAAGCTGGTACAACATGACCTTTGGTGCTCCAATACGCGTCTGATAGAACAGACAAATGAGCAAAATCAGGGGTCAAAAGTCTCCGCCCAGCAATTGAATAGATCCAATCTGATGAAGCTTAAGGCCATTAATGGCACACCTTCGTCTCTAATGCGCCGGAATACTTCTATGGCCAATTGTACATCTTTCGTAGTTCTAGATCCGAACCCAGCACAGAAGATTCCCGCGCAATTCTACACTGAAGAACTGCCGCAATACTACACTGAAGAACATCATCTGTGCTAAGAATAACAGAGGTTATGTCGAGTTGAAATATAGCCCAAAAGGTAAACGGAATATTTGTGCTGCAAAGTAAAACTGCTAATTATGTATGTATGGAAGCGAAGACCAATCTCATCGCTCCAGGTCAACTTCATCTGCAAGTGGTCATCCTGTTGGATAACGATAACTTCTATGGCCTCGAGAACGATTCGCGTGCTCCTAGATCCGAATCCAGATCAGAGGTTTCCCACGCAATACTAACACGCCATTACACTAACGAACCGCCCCGATGTCAGCCTAGACAAGATTGAGGTATCGCTCAAACAACTTAACAATGGAAAGGCCCCCGGTGAAGATGGTATAACTTCGGAGATCTTGAAAGCAGCGTGGGATACCCGTATTTCTGAGTTTAATGTCTAATTAAGCACCGTTCTTAACGGTGAGAAAACTCCAGAGGCGTGGAGCGGGAGTTTAGTAGTTTAGTTTCTTTAAAACGGGGATAAAGCCCCTTGAAAGAATTACCGACCTATTTCACTCTTGAGCCACGTCTCTAAGTTGTTTTTGAGAGTCATTTCAAATCGTTTCGCAAGAAGACTTGACAAATTTCAGCCTCTTAAACAGGCCAGGTTTCGCGGAGGATTTGGCACCATACACCACATACGTACACACAGTGCGGCAGGTTAAACAGAAGCCAATAGAGTATAACTAGCCCCTGTGTCTTATTTTTTTGTGGCCTATGATAAGGTATTTGACTTCGTTGAAAACTGGGTGGTTCTAGAGTCTTTGCAGCGTTGCCTAGTGGACTGGCGATACATTGAATTTGAGTGGCCAAGAACAAAACCAGCAGTCATACAATACAATATAGCCAATAACGCAAAAGAGTGAGACAGGGGATGTTATATCCCAGAAACTGTTTTGGAAAATATGCTTAAGACGCTGTATTGGTAACGAATGGGCATTAATATAAACGGCGAAAACATCACACTTACGATTTGCCGATAATATCGTTCTTATGGCGGAGTCGCTGCCAGGCTTGCTAACCATGCTATACCAACCAACTATGTATGCTAACCAACTTAATTGATTACAGCTGCCTCTCGACGCATCTCGGAATGAACATAGTAAAGATCACGTTTAACGATCTTCTTGACCCGGAACCGATTGCAGCCAATGGTGTACCTCTTGAATATGGTCAATAATATATATAGAAAAAAAAAAACACAAAAAACCTTATATATTGCAATTAGAGAGAAACAACTTCGAGAAGGAAGCCAGAAGAAGAATTCAGCTCAGTTGGGGAGCATTCGGCAAGCTTCGTTAAGTCTTCTCGTCGACCATACCACAGTGCCTGAAGAAAAAAGTCTTCAATGAATGAGTCCTACCAGTCATGACCTATGGAGCCGAAACATGGATACTCACGGTCTTAAGAGTCCATAAATTTAGGCAAACGTAGTGTAGGACGCCTTGTGGCCAGGTGGAGTGACGACCTTGAAGAAAATGGATGAGAAGAGCTGAAGACCAAGCTCAGTAGCGTGCATTAGGAGAGGCCTAGCAGTGGTCATATATAAGCTGATGATGGTGAAATTTTTGGTGTGGCTGTGATTGTGGCGCGTATGAACAGGCCCTCTGAAACATACTTTTTGATCAAGATATGCAAGATCTTACCTTCGAGTGCTTCTGAGGGCAGAGGCTGCGGTGGTCGCTGCATAATTTCATAAGCAGGGTCTTCTGAAAATATCAAGGCCAAGTGATCAAGTTCGTTAAATGATAAGTTGCGAATGATATAGTAACTTGAAATGAACGAGTATTTATTAATTATATGATGAGATTATAATATTTTTAACACGCTTTTATAAGGTCGACCTTTAATTGCTAGGTAATGGAATCTAAGAATCTAAATTTAGCCCTATTCTAGTATCCATGTCAAACTTTGCAAATGTATGTAATTACGATTACAATACAATACTTAGGTACCATTGAGCTGCAGGGCAACCGCGGTTGGGCGATCGTAATGGAGTTGTAATCGTTTATGAAGTTACGACACTGTCCGTCCTTGTCATATCGTAACACAATGACAAGGACGGACAGTGCATTGTTATCGCTATCGCTATGGCTTAGAGTTAGGCGGTCACCAGCCTGGTCTGATGATGGAGCTGGAAGAACGGAACTCTTAAATAGCTATACCTTTTGAGTTTTGAGCTCATTTGATTAATGAAGAGTAAATAGGTATCTACTAGGCAAGTGTGCTACACCTTTGACCACATCATCGCTTTTCATCAGTTGAGATCGTAGTCAAAAGATTGCCTAGAACGTAACCAAAAAAAAAAGAAAAGAAAACTTAACGATTCCTATTCATTTCACCAGCTAACGAACACTGTATTTATTTAATTTAATTTGTAATTTACTTAATTAATTGTTTATATTTTTAGTAACTCATTAGAGTAAGGTCTTCTTTTTTATTATTGTTGTTAATTAAATACAACATAATTATGTTCAATATTACATTGATATTTCTTATATAAAAATTTAACTGTTATTAGTATATATTAATTTTATTTACCTAGTATTAAAAAATAGTATAAAAAAAAGTCGATTTCCGCCGTCTGTCTGTAAAGCTTAGTTTTTTAAACTATGCAACGGATTTTATTGCGGTTTTAATCATCAGTTAGATTATTTTTCACGAAAGTTTCATATTTATACTAACTTTCCCGCCCGCGACTTCAACCGCGCTGACTACAGATTATCGCTAAAAAAGCATCCTATGTTCATCTAGGATATTAAAAACCAATGCAAAAGTGGGTATAGCACCAATGCTCTTGATGTTTTTTGATTTATTTTCCATGGAAACCGTTTCTTACTTAGTAATCAACATTTTCTTCAGTTTTTTTCAGTTTTCCTGTGAAAACTTACAATTTTCCGGGATAAAAAGTATCCATTATTTTATTCCAGGGTATAATATATCTTCATTTCAAATTTCATAAAATTCCGCCCAGCCATTATCGCGTGAAAGCTCCCCAAACAAACAAGCAAACAAACAAACAAACAAACAAACAAACAGACCAGGTTTCACGTTCACGTCCCTAATTTTTTTCAAAAACAAGAGTAGTTTAGTTACTCCTTTTAAAATCAGCTATCTGCCAGTAAAAGTCTCGTCAAAATCAGTACAAACGTTTCGGAGATTTTTATTATTTAAGGATATAAATAATACGAGCATATGAGGCCTGAACTTAGCGAGGGGGAGGCGGCGAGAGAACTAAAATTTTCACCTCATTTTTTTTCTTAATTTCTCCATTACGATGCCGGGGCGGGTCGCAAGTAATAAATAAATATATTTTTAATTCTATACATGTGTGCCTCTGTACCTGGTAGTACACCTGGTAGACGTGTCACCTGGTAGTATGTGATGATGAGGTCGAAGATAGTACCTAAACACGTAAAGCCAAGGAAAGGTACTAATTGAAATAGGGCACCTGGCTTATTTCTTTGAAATAATTTTATGTTCAGTTGTATGTACCTGCTTTAAAACAAGAACGTGCCAGAGGAACATCGTATATGTGTTTTTGTGGAGTGTCGTACAAATATTCGTTAGTCTCCTGTATTTGTTTCCGGGTGACGACATTCACAGTAGGTGGCGCGGGTACAGATATTTTCTTGTAGCGTACTTAAAATAATTATAAATGTTTATTATTAATTGATTTATAATAAAGCAATGTCACGTTGTGACGATATCATCCATTTACATCATAATAAAATCTTTTGCGTATTCTATCACTGTATTGTCAACACATGTTCTAAAATTCAAATATTAACCTGTTATGCTAAGAAAAAGGTTTTTGTTATAATGAAAGAGGATGACATCGTGAAAACGTTTATACAAAATGTTACAATATTTAATTGTTTGTCAGGCGCCACGCTTGTTAGCTAGACGAGTAACTAGCTCATATCGTGACTCAGACGTATTCCAAAAAAACAAGATCTGTCTGGATGGTGCACCTTTTAGTACTGCTGCAGCGACTGCAGCCGCGACCGACACTGCGATACAACTACCGCCCGCTACGAGTCCGGTATAGTTACTATCTGAAACACACTCATACACTTAACATATAAAGGGTACAAGAAAAAAAGGAGCTAATCAACAAATATAAATATCAGAGATAATGGTTTTTCAAAAAATTGATCTCTAATTATTATTTGCCCAAGCATTTTTAATATTTTTTATCTGTTTAACACCTCAAATATCATGGAAACAAGAAAAAAACGAGTGAAAAAAACAAAGCATAAATCGAAGTATCTACTGTTTTGTACGCAATGTGCGCCTTTTATTCAGGTTCAAGCAACAATGGACTCATTTTACTGATATAAGGGTTTTTCAATAAATATATTTGATGAGCCCTATTTCATCATTATCATTATCAGCCCGCATCACTGGTGATAATGATAATGATAGTCCACAGCTGGACATAGGCTACTCCCAAAGCACACCACTGAGCCCGATCATCGGCTTTTCTCCTCCAACCACCGCCAGCCATCTTGCGTATATCTTTGCTCCATCTAGCTGGAGGGCGTCCTACATTACGTTTGGCGAGTCACGGTCTACAGTCAAGAACGTCACTCCAACGGTTATCGGTCCTTCGGCAAATACGATCAGCCCACTGCCACTTCAGCCTGCTAATCCTATGGACTATCGATAACTTTGGTTCTCTGTCAAATAACCTCGTTCCAGATTCGATCTCTCAAAGAACTTCAAACAAGGTCATTTCCAAAGCCCGTTGAGCAACTTTGAATTGGTGAACTAGCCGTACCGTGTGAGTCCAAGTCTCAGCTCCGTGAGTCATAACATCTCGCACTGGTTGAAGATTATAGTTTTCTGGCATTAGGGATTTGGTGATGAAAAGACTCACGAAGTTTACCAAATTTGCAATTGCTGCTCCACCTTCTGTATTCTTCTACAGGCCTCTCTCTCAAAGTTGTTTTTACCCAACTTAAAAATTTTTGCGTTTGCCCAAGATAAACAATCTTGAACCACTTCAAGAGAAGAATCGTGAACATCAATCGGTTCCGGAAATACATGTTCTTTGAACATTATCTTTGTTTTATCCAAATTCAACCGAAGACTGATGCGTTGAGATGAATCAGCTAGGCCGTTCAGCATCTGATGTAAGTCTTGCAGCGATTCTGCCATAATGACGATGTCATCCGCCAATCTCAAGTGTGAGATGTACTCGCCGTTTATATTTATGCCACGTTATTTCCAGTCCAGAGTCTTAAACATATCCTCCAATGCATTTGTAAACAATTTCGGGGAATTAACGTACTCTCGTCTCATTCCTTTATGCAGGAGTATTTGCTTGGTCTGCTGATTCTGTATTTAGACGGTCATTGTTGCGGCGTCATACAGGCATTTCAACACTTGAATATATCGCCAGTCGACTTGGCATCTCTGCAGGGACAAACCAGGTCTCGGTGGGGTCAAAGGCCAACTCATAGTCCACAAACGCTTTTTAAAAAACAGGATTTCTACACTCTTTTTTCATGCCTGTGGAGTTCTCGCAGAGAAGAGAATGGAATTAAATATACGCTGCAGTTCTTTGAGCGTGGGTTACCTCCTGTTTTTAAGAGTTCCGTGGTAATTCCGTCCTCTCCAGGGGCTTTTCCATTTATGAGCTGTTTAAAAGCCATCACAACTTCATCAAGGCTGATTCCTGGTAGCTCTTCGATAAAGTGGCGGGTAAGGGTGGCCCAAAAATCCTCAGTGTTGGGTTTAGTCTAGATGCCTGCGACGTTTATAAATTGCCATGAAAACCAACTAACCAGCTAACTACCGCAAGAATCTTTGGATTTGAAATGACGACTTCTCCACTAGATTTGGTCAGCCTCGTCAGATGGCTCCAACCCAGCTTTTGAAAACAGAGTTTTGATCCCCATTTTGCTCAATCGCTTTTTCTATAGAGCATGTTTTGGAGCTTCGGAGGTCTGGTCTCATCAGATAAGGTTATTTTTTGCTCAAAACCCGCTGTTCTTACGAAATGACTGCTGGATTATAGCGTCATTTTTCCATTAGCTGCAGGGACTCTCCCAATAGTTTAGATTTTTTGCCTGTACGTCACATCTCACAAAACTATATACCCTCTTTACGGAGGATTCCTAATACTTCGTCAAGCTCCTAGTCAACATGAAAATCTATTGTGCTTTCCAAAGCAGCGAATCGGTTTTCCAGTTTTAACTGGAACGTTTCGGATCCAACTACGTTCTGGAGCAGATATGGTCGGAGCGTGGACTTCATCATACGGACACGTTTAAGCTTGCAATCAATATCCAGAGTGCCTTGGACAAGTCGGTGGTGACTTCCAATTTTAAACCAAGTGACCACCAAGACATCTCTGATTATGCGCCTTCTGTCCGCTATAATGAAGTCGATCCAATTTTTTGTCATACCATAGGGGCTTCCACTTCCGTTGGGCTGCTTCTTATAGGATGAGTTCATTAAGAACAACTCTTCTTCCTCTAGAAAGTTAACGATCATTTGTCCCCTAAGATTTCTGCTGCCAAAATTATGTGGTCCTACTACAGATTCGCTGCAAGCCTGTACTCCCACTATAGCGTTTAAGTCCCCCATGACAACATTGAAGTAATCCTTGGAGGTGTTGTGCAAGGCCTTGAATGTGTCTTCGTACATATTATCCTCTACTTCATTATCCGAATGTAACGAGGTCGGTGCGTATACCTGAATAACCTTGAGATATACTTTTCGGTTATTTTGATTATAAGGTACGCAACTCTTGTTGGCAGATTTCAACAACGTTGTCAAAGAGGACCTTATTACGCAGGAACCCGCCTTGGGATGTCTGGTCCAACCCCCTCTCTGAAATACAAAAGATGGCCCGATTCTAAGGTAAAGGTATCCTCTTCCTTTCTTCCGAGTTCACACAAACCAAGAAAGTGCAATCTTAAGTTTTTCAGTTCCTCCTCTAGTTATACTATATGTTCATTCAACCAATATGTGCGTCCGTTTTAAGTAGCCAGGATCAGTCAGTTTTGGTGGCCTTCCGTAGCCCGGGGATTCTTAGCATGCCCAGTCCTGCCATTACCATGGCTGCCACCGTGGCCAGGAATAGCAGAGTGGCTGGAAACTGGAGGCCGTACTGTATTTGTGCTTGTCATAATTGCCATGGGTTAATGCCCATAATCACCACGCTGGGCAGACGGGTTGGCGATTGCAAAGCACAGCTTTTTGCACCCATGACGCTGCTGTCCGTCACTGGTCTTAGAATTTAACTGCGCCAATTCTGAATGGTTATACCGCCATTTGTCGGTCGTCTGAGCGTCATCCGTTTGTACTCCCTTACATCTCCTATTTAGCCCTATTTATGCTTTTTTTACAAAATTCTTATGAAAGCCCCTTTTAATACAAATCGAATTAGGTATGAAATTAGTTGGATTTTACAAAAAATGTTGATGAGCTCCTTTTTTTCCTGTACCTTTCATATGTATTTGACGTGAATCCCCTTATCATCTTGCAGGCGCTGTATAAACTGTAAGGGAATTATCAGAATGCCAGCAACATTTTTCTGTAAGTCAGATTTGTAGGTTTAAATATTCAGTGCAAATTGCATGCAGGCTTATTTGCATACAAGTGGTGGTAGTCACAGTTTACATCACGGGCGAAGGACTCGCTGCTGTAGTCAGTGTTACTTGCCTAGTAATTTCTGTGATGATAATTATTACTTATTGAATAAAAAATAGAAGAATAGTGTGAAGAAAAACAGAAGAAACCTGTTCAGTGGATTCAAAACTATGAAACTACTCAATAAAGATGATTATTTTTTCGTGCCCCTACCTAACAGCCATTATGTTTCGATAACTTGTGCAGCGAGAAAAACCATGCCCGTACACGTCTGCAATAACAAATGTGCCACTAACTTTTGCGCGGTCAATTTGCGCGTCGCTTGAATCAAAATGTACTAGTTCAAACTACCTACATACAACTTGTATCTTGTATGCAGGTTTGTTCAAGTTGCATGCAATTTGCAACTTCTATACAAGTAACTTACATAATGGAATCGCGCCTTAATGGCAAGCTACTATAATATATCTCCATTGCGGGACATTAGAAGGGGCAGCTACTATATTGAAACATTGGCAGCAATTTGGTCATTTTACTCTTTAAACTAAACTAGACTAAATTTCTTCAAATGTAATTTAAACCTTGCCGACTTTGTAACAAGGTCATTTTGCCCCTAACATGTATTCTAAACTTACGTCAAAAAAATATGTTATAAGCATCTTTTTGCGCTGAAACTATGACAAATTGAAAATGCTCGTTATCAAAAACAGAAACCTTTCTTTATAAAAAAAAGCGTATAAGCGTAGATTATATTCCATTCAAGCGATTGATTTTAATTTAAAAAAAAAACTCAATTTTGTGGGTGGAAAATGACAAGCCAGACCCAGCCCCAAAATACAAATTCTATTAAAATCTGTACTACTAAAACTCACAACCAGCAACTATCTCTCTCTATCACTGGTATAGGTGATCGGAGGTACGAGATGATATAGCAATACATTTACTATATACCTAATTTGCTAAGATTACATCAACAGATGTCATCGTGTCACGTGGTCGGCTGTTAAGTAGCCGGCGGAGGATAAATTGTCTATACAAAAGTAATTCCATTATTATTTTACACCGAAGCAAATCTTTACCATTCATGATATTATTCGGATTAGGAAAGTAGTTTTCTAGGTTTCCAACTGTATTTTATTTTCAAAATACTTACAATGAAATGTAAGCGAATTGTATGTTTGTCGTGAAAATATGCAATATTCACTTACATTTAAACACATTGCCCCTACCCACGCTACTTAGGTGTCACTCTTGAGAGCCGTTTCATGTAAATACCATTGTCATTGCACAAAGCAGAAAATGGGCACAAGTAACAACCTCCTTCGTCGTCTTTTGTCATCGTCGTGGGGAGCATCACCAACCTACTTCGCCTTACTGGCTTGTCACTGTGCTTTAGTGCAGGTGAATACGCGTGTCCAGAACGACACTGATCTACTTACCTTTTGTATTTTTTTTCAGCTGAGGTCGCTTTGTACTGGCTATCTCGTTGCTTTTTGTTCGAATAAGTTCGAGGTATGTAACTGCATTCGTAGATTTTGACAAGCATTTTATAGTAGAATTTTTCTGTACATTACGAAGAAGCTGAAACGTATTTCCTGCTGTTGTGTACGTGACAGGTTTGTAATGTGAAACTGAAAGAAAAATTAACGCACTCGTTAGTCACTACAGAAAATCTGCTACATATGAAAAGCTAGTGCGAGTCGACATCACTAAATTTTCGTTATGAATTCAAAATTCGAAGCCAGAATGATTTTACGAGCTGGGGTTCGGATAAAATTAATGTACGCTAATTACACCAAAAATTAACACCTTTATTCGAAAAATCACAAATAGACATTAATCCGATAAATAACGCTCAAATACTCTTTAACTCGACTGCATCAATTATCACTGAATACTCGCATCGAATCACTTTGATCGTTTCGTTTCGAAAGCCAAGTCAATACTATCCCAGGCAGTCGACGCGTGCCCTATTTATACCACGATGGACGTTTCCAGAAGGTACTCCTACGTAATCGTATGTACTAGCGGTAGTCAGTAGATATTTGAACTTTCAAGGTCGGCGGCGCCTTTGAAGTTGCCGCGCCGCGCCGCGCCTCTAGGTACCTAAGGACGGCGGTGCCTTTGATGTCGTGCCGCCCCTGTAGGTACCTAAGGCCGGCGGTGCCTTTGATGTTGCCGCGCCCGTAGGTATATAACTACCGCGCGCTCTGGAAACTTCTGTACGTACCTACGCTGCACTGGTGTGTTCGATAATGTGTATTACGTCATCCGACCGCGGCTCCTGCTGTTTTTTGAAGAATCGACCGGCGTAACAGTTGGGATTACTAAAATGTTTTAATTTATTCTTTCATTTCATATTATGTTGAATACATTACATAAAAAACTTAATTTTCCGGTATTCCCGTTCAAACTATATGCTTAATATAGTTCCTCATGTTCAATATAAGCAGGTTGTCACTCCATCTAGCCGGAGGGCATCCCATATTATTACTTTTGCCTATAAGTGAACATCAAGAACTCGCCTACCCTAGCGGTTATCGGTTCTTGGACATAGGTGACAGGCCCATTGCCCGGTTCTCTGCCAGATCACCTCGTATGTTGAATACTTACTGGTATAGCTCCACTTCCCGGCTTGCTTGTAAAAGGTACATTCTATCTGTAATTCCTCATCTTTAATATATTCATACTGAATTATAGTCGATTTAGTATTTGAGTACTTTAACAAAACTTTTGACATTGAAATGCCCTCAATATATGGTTCTGAAAAATTAAGAGAGGTCCTTATCGGTGATGTCTCACATTTCATAAAATTCTTTAGATAATCTCACACTAATAAATAAAAAACGATTTTTAAGATTAACAAAAAAAATTAGGTATATAGAATGGCCAGTGGCTTTGAAAACATTTGATTAGGAGCTGAAACGGTTTGAGGTTGTTGAAAATTTCAAGTCAGACTATCAGATCAAATGTGGTAAAATGAAAAGACATTTTTTGTAACTAACAAAACACTTGTTTATATTACGATTTGTAGTGTTTGTGTACTAAGCAAATATGTGAAAAATCTTCCAAGTGCGAGTTTTATTCGTGCTCCGAGGGTTCCGTACCACTACACAGTAATTATATTTTGTGTTGTGTACCTATTTACCTACCATGCAAAATGTTATTTCTTTGATTTTACGGGATACTTAACGCGAGTCCGACTCACAGTTGACTGGTTTTTATTATTTATTAGGTATTTACTTAAGAGTTTGCAATATAATCAAATCCTGTTTGAGGCTTGTAGAAATAAAATAAAAAACTCGAAAAAACGTTTCTTGAATAGGACCAACTTATTTTTACTTTTGTTTGATTAATGATGATTTTGAGTATATTATTAGATGTAAGCTTTTTCGGAAAAGGGTTAGTTTTAGCAATCATTGCCGCAATTGTGGCCTGCGCAATTGTATAGGTTATGCAGTGTTGCAGTATACTCTGCATAACCTATACAAATGTACACCTAGCTAAAAAGCTACTATAACATAGAACAACAATGTTGCGGTATACACTGTATAACATATACAACTGTAGATCTAGCTAAAATGCTACTATAACATAGAACAACAATGTTATAGTAGCTTTTTAGTTAGATGTACAATTGTATAGGTTCTGTCGAGTATACCTTAACATTGTTGCTCTAGGTTATAGTAACTTTTTAGCTAGGTATATAATTTTGGAATTTATCTAACCAGCATCATCAGTATCACATTTATGACACGTCATAACAACATGTATTGTGGGAATATTTCGACTAGTTACCGATTACGGTTCAAAATATATAGCCCTAACCGCGTGGCGTAGGCTTAGTAATAGGGCCCCGTTTGGACCCTTTGGGTACGACACCCTAAAACGGTACATTAGGTCTCAGTTGAAGGTGAACCACTAGTTATTAATCTTTTAATATTATCTAAATTAGAATAGCTCCAACAATTCAAAAATACTTACGATAATCGGCAGAATGGTATTTAAATATGATTTTCATAAATATTTCTCTACCTCTGATATGTTTTACTATACAATTCAAAGTCACAGTTGATTGTGTGTTAATAGATATGTTAAATGGGTTTTCAAATGGTTTATTGTTTTGTTTAATATCTGAAAATTAATGATTATTATCGTTCATTTTCTGTCAATATTAAAATTGGAATATCATAACATCAGATAAAAATAAACAGTGAATAATTTCACGGCGCATCTTTGAAGCACTTCATCAGTTCTTTACATACCTAACTAGCTTAAAAGCTAAAAAACACCCCTGCCCTGCCAAAAAATAACTGATGCTAATAAATTATATACTGTTGGAATGTGCTTATCAAGGCCTTCACATTGATTGAGCGATATTGCAAAATAGGAAGAAAAATATGTTTTTTCTTCATATTGATGGAGTCATACTGCATCCAAATAGACTTTAAAAAAAAAATAGCCTATGTTACTCGAGGGCATGTAAGGATTCTAACGATACATGTTCAGACATTTAAAAAATTTCGTAGAATAAATAAACTCACATACAACAACATAATTACAACATAATAACAACATAATAATTACATACCTACAACATAATTACATGAATCCTAGAAACATTACACTCCTTTTTGTGGGCAGTCGTGTAAAAAAGGAGATAAAACGAGGATGAAAAAATTAGTATATAGGGGTGTCACAAAGGTGAGTAAAGGAGTGAAAATGTGTCGTGTAAAAAACCAGCATTAGCTCAGCCGTCTCAAATCCGTTAACAGTTTTAACAGAGGCACACACAGGCCAACCAAGAGGCACACACAGGCCAACCAAGAGGCACACACAGGCCAACCAAGAGGCACACACAGGCCAACCAAGGGGCACACACAGGCCAACCAAGAGGCACACACAGGCTAACCAAGAGGCACACACATGCCAACCAAGAGGCACACACAGGCCAACCAAGAGGCACACACAGGCCAACCAAGAGGCACACACAGGCCAACCAAGAGGCACACACAGGCCAACCAAGAGGCACACACAGGCCAACCAAGAGGCACACACAGGCCAACCAAGAGACGCCTGACATAAAATGTGGCTAGAATTAATAACCTCGCCCCCTATGCTAACCTTGCAGAGGGGCTGCACTGGGCCACAAATTCCTGTGGCCCACGTGGAAAATGCTAAATAATTTAAACACAGCTGCAGGGGCAGTATAAGCAAATAGGGTTACATTGATCAGTCAGAGGATCAAAGACTTTGTGCTGAAACTCATCAAACTGTTGCCACATATGCTTGTGAATCCCGTATTTTCATGTAATTCGTGCCCTAAAATTACCAGCTCCAATAATTAACTATCTAGGACTATCGATAACGCTGTAGATGAATTCTGTGACAAAAAACGCATATTCAAATACTAGCTGATGCCCGCGGCTTCGCACGCATGGTCATTTCTGTAGGTTAATAGTACTCTTTGTGCTATTCCAGGACCTAAAATACCAATATACCAACAATTGATCAAAATACCATCAGCCGTCAAAAATATTTTTATTGATCGCTCGGCTTCTAGGCAATCGTTTGACCACGATCTCACCTGATGGAAATCGATGATGTGGTCGAAGGTGTAGCACGCTTGCCAAGTAGATACTTATTCATTCTTGACTTGAACACACCTGTGTTATAATTTACCGGAAACACTGACGAGGGCAGGGCATTCCACTCCTTTGCAGTTCTTATAATAAATGAAGAAGCGTAACGCTTCGTTTTTGTGCGAAGTATTTCAACCAATAAAGGGTGGCGCTTTGCTGAACTTCTAGTCGTACGGTGATGGAAAGGTGATTGGGGAATCAGGTTGTGTAGTTCTTGTGCACACTCTTCATAGTGCAATCTGTAGATACCGACAGACTTGCTACCTCGCGGCGATGCACCAGACTTTGAAGCTTACTCTTTACCAGAGTGTCATACCCAATGAGCCTGATAGCTTGTTTCTCAGTTGAATCCAAAGACTCGAGCTGATACTTGGCAGAACCGTCCCAGAGGTGGCAGCAGTACTACATACAGTACAGTACTGTACCGACATACAAGATCGGACCTGTGCTTGATAAAGATTCAAAAGCTGTCCCGATGTGAAGTACCGCCTAACCTTAGACAGAATACCAAGTTTTTTTGTAGCTACCTTTGCTTTGGATTCAATATAAGACCCACTATTCAGGTTTGACGTGAGTTCGACACCCAAAAACTCCAGATGGTCGCCTATTGGTATTGTTACACTTTGGAAAGACGGAGATCGGTTTCTAAGACTCTTTTTAGTAGAAAACAAACACGTCTGCGTTTTAGTAGCATTAAACTTAACCAGGCTAGCATAGCCCATATCGAACACGGCTTCTAAGGCTAAATTTAAACGGTCTACCATAGCCTCTCTCTGAAACTGGACAGCGTCATAGCTGGCTTGAGCATTGGAAGTGTATCTCTCAACTACAGTACTGTCATCAGCATACCTAAAGGTACCGGGCTTCAGAAGGTCATTAATGTGCAGTTAATACACCGGCTAAGCCATTTGATCAGACGAGCAGCCCTCTAGGACTACTCGAATAGATCTTTCCCTCAAGAAAACAACTATTCAATTGCATAAGCCAACAGGTAAACCATATGAGGGAAGCTTGTTTATAAGGCCATCGTGCCAGACCCGATCAAATGCCTTCGATATGTCAAGGGAGATAGCAAGTGCCTCACCATGCATCTCTGTGGCTTCGCTCGGCCCATGAGTGGCATACGTGAGAAGATCCCCAGTAGACCGGTTTCGGCGAAATCCGTATTGCCGGCCACTGAGGAGATCATTGTCCATGTTTATGACACGCTCCATACACTTACAGAGTAAGGAGGTTATTGAGATGAGACGATAATTGGCCGGATCGGATCGATTACCATTTTTTGGTACTGGTTGTACATTGGCAAGCTTCCAGCTCTTCGGAACTTTACCTGAGTGAAGATAGAGGCGGTATAAACGCGTTAAGATGGGAGACAATTCGGGCGCACAGTTTTTCAACACAATCGCTGGAATGCCATCTGGACCACTAGCCTTGTTCACATATAGAGCTCGAAGCGTTCTGAGAACCTCCTTCTGGCGAATGAAAATTTCGGGCATAAAACCCCGCAATGAGAAAGGCAGGAAGGTATCTTGCCGGAAGCATCTAGATGCGAAGCTTCTGCAAAAAGAGAAGCAAATAGATTCGCTCTGTCTCTAGCAGTGTGAGCCAGTGATCCATCAGGTTTCAGCAATGATGGCAGTGAGGGGCGGCAGAAGTTCACTTCGACCGACTTGGCCAGGGACCAAAAAGCTTTGCTACCCGCGGGATAAGAAGCTAGTTTGACTCCAATACGACTTAAGTGATCAAAATGAGCCTTCCTAAGTATTTTCTTGCTGGTTATAACGACAACGTTGAATTTTCTTTTCTTAGCCCGAATACCAGAAGATTTGCGCTTTCAAGCATCAGCCCAGACTAGATATAAAAAAAAGGTACAATACCACACCAATTACCTAGCCCCAAACTAGGATACCCTGTAATATGGGCACTAGATAACGGATAAACATACAAAAATACGAATATCAACATCCATGACTCTGAAACAAATATTTCAAAAATCATCAAAGGAATCAAAGTCAAAGTCAAAGTCAAAGTATTTTATTGTAAATAGGCAAAAATAATAGCACTTTTACAAGTCAAAATTAACATCTCCTGAACAAAGAGATTTACATAAAATATTATAAAAAGATCAAATCAATCCAAATTTAGATAAACTAAGTATTCTTTGAGTTTGAAAAGGATATTTCCCTTTCATGTGCCAACAGAGTTAAATCTCACACTGGAAAAGGAAATACCCTTCTGACTCTACCGGTGCTTCGGAAATACGCCCGTTAGAGAAGAGAGCACCAAGAAACTCTACGGGGATGTATTTATCCATATTTGTTCATTCTTTATATATTTTTCAAATGTCACCATTATAACAAAAAAAAATCTGCAAAGGAGTGGAATGCCCTGCCCTCGTCAGTGTTTCCGGTAAATTATAACCCAGGTGTGTTCAAGTCAAGAGTGAATAGGTATCTACTAGGCAAGTAAGTGTGGTAATGTGGTCGAAGGTGTGGTGCTACACCTTCGACCACATCATCGCTTTCCATCAGGTGAGATCGTGGTCAAACGATTGCCTAGTAAGTAATAAAAAAAAAAAAACTGCTCATCACACAAATGATTGCACTTTGCAGGATTTGAACCTGCGACCGTTTGATTTCGTTCCTAGGGTTACTAGCCACTAGACCAACCAGCCGTCAATATATATGCCGTACGCTTTAGAGCCACTGCACGACCACAGCTGGATCCAAACCAAGAATGAGCTTTGTTGAAAAGAGTCTTGTCACTGAATGGAATGAAATATTCCATTGCCTGACATATTACTCTGTGTAACAGCAGACGTGCAAGTCGACGGGTCCTGGGAGGTGAAACACGTTTGCCGCCAAGGGTATGATGCAAGGAATTGCCGCATCTCGTCTTAATCCACTGAGTTGTATCTCCACACACGTATCTCCATTACCCCTAAGGCTAGGATCAGGTGGGGAATACACTGAGACGGACTTAACCAGGCAGTGCTCAGAGCTACCAAGAGGTGGGGATACTGATACGGAGTATCGGTCTGGTTCAGTCGTCATCAACAGGTCGAGACAGTCTAGCAAATGCGTATTTTGGGCATAAAAGCTCTGCAATGAGAAAGACAGGAAGGTATCTTGCCAGCGGCATCTAGATGCGAAGCTTCTGCAAAAAGACAAAAAATAAATGCTTTCTCTCCAGCAGTGTAAGCCAGTGATCCATCTAGTTTCAACAATGGTGGCAGTAAAGGGCGGCAGAAGTTAGCTTCGACCGATTTGGCTAGGGACCAAAAAACTTTGCTACCCGCGGGGTAAGAAGCCAGTTTGGCCCTTTTTCGACCTACGTGATCAAAATGAGCCTTCCTAAGAATCTTCTTACAAGTCTTGTCGGCACCGTTGAATTTTCTTTTCATGGCCCGAATATCAGAGGATTTTTGCTTTTGAGCATCAGCCTAGTCCAGATAGCCGCATGTTTTAGAGCCACAGCATGACCATAGATGTATCCAAACCAAAGCTGAGCTTTGCTGAGGAGAGGCTTATCACTGAATGGAATATAATATTCTATTGCCTGACATATTGCCTCAGTAACAGCAGACGCGCACGTTGACGGATCCTGAGAAGTGAAACATGCTTGCCGCTAAGGGTACGATGTCTCTATACCAGCGTGGTCAGTTTTCTGGTATGGAACAAGCCACTCTTTGTGGTGGGCGTTAAAATCCCCCAAAAATACCAATGAGCAGACGGGTAACGCTAATGGGCCACACCTTCCGCCTCACTGAGATAGTCTACCAATAAAGTCATCCCCCGATCTCCATAGTGTGAGCGGTACACAAAGGCATAAAGTATTTTATCGAGGCCCGTGTCCACCAGCACGCAAATAACCAAGAAGTTTGGGCGCTCAAGATTTTGGAGACGCAGACAGCATATGTCATCACGGGTGTATACACAGACGCTGGCGTTTGGGGTAAAAAGACCTACGAATATTTGCAATATATACTTTAAGTGTAAGGAAGCGCATTTGCTGTTTAAACTTATTTCTTCTTTGGACTTTTTTATGATGAGTGTGAATAGGTTGGCCGAGTAATAGCAAACGCGATGTCTGAATGGCTAACCCACGGAAGTCAAGGCATAACTACGACGTTGAAAAACTTGCACGTAGACTGCAGGGACGCACGAACCCCCTAAAATAATTCATCTGTTCCTCAAATCTGATCCTCAGATGACCAATGGATTACTTTAGGATTTAATACAAGAGGCGGGGCAGCCTATTGTAGCTGGCTAAACTACTACTTGGGCCTCGTACAACTTGCGGTCGGATTACAACATCCCGCTACCCTCCGAAGGCCTCCGATGCTCCGATTTAAGAGACTTGATCTTTTTTGGAGTCCCTGCAACGACTGGACTGGATGCCAAGTCAACTGGCGGTATATCCAAGTGTTAAGGTGTCTGTATGACGCTGCAACAATGACCATCTAAGTACAGAACCAGCAGACTAAGCTTATCTCCTTGTATCGAGGTGTGAAACAAGGGGACGTTATTTATCCGAAATTGTTCTCAAATAATAAGGGGTGGTTTTTTAAAGGTATAGAATTATAAGTTGGCAGCACTTTTTTAACTGGTGGCCATTTTGTCAGCTGTGAAGTGATTTATGTTTAGTTTGGTTTGGCATTTCAACATGAATAGACTGACGCCTGAACAACGCTTCCAAATTGTGCAAATTTATTTTGAAAGTCATGATTCTGTTCGAAATACGTATCGCGCACTACGTCCATTTTACGGTCAACATAATCGTCTATGAGAGCAATTAATTCGATTAACTATGGAACGTTTTCGGACCATGTTTACTCTAAATGATAAGACGCATCCACAGAGATGTCGTACAGTGCGTACAGAAGAAATCATTGCTGCTGTAGAGCGTAGCGTAGAGGAAGACCCGAATCAGACTATCCGCCATCGTGCACAGGAGTTGGACATGTGTCCATCCACTTTATGGAAGATTTTGCGGAAAGATCTTGGTGTGAATGGGCGCAAAACCAAATTGCCGTTGATCCCGATTTCATAAGCGAATTTTGTTTAGCGATGAAGCTCACTTTTGATTTAAATGGATACCTCAATAAACAAAACTGCCGTATTTGGAGTGATGATAATCCTCAAGCTTATGTTGAGACACCGTTATATCCTGAAAAACTGTCTGTTTGGTGTGCTTTATGGGCTGGTGGAATAATTGGTCCGTACTTCTTTAAAAACGATGCTGGCCAGAACGTCACAGTCAATGATGATCGCTATAAAGCCATGATTACTGACTTTTTCGTTCATCAATTGAACAATCATGATGTGCAGAAGCTGTGGTTTCAACAAGACGGGGCAACATGTCATACAGCTCGTGCCACAATTGATTTATTGAAGGAAACGTTTGGTAACCACATAGTTTCACGTTTCGGACCCGTGAATTGGCCTCCAAGATCCTGCGATTTAACGCCGCTTGACTATTTTTTGTGGGGATATGTGAAGTTGCTAGTCTACGCCGATAAGCCTGAAACGATTGACCACTTGGAGGACAACATTTGCCGCTTTATTGCCGATGTACGGCCACAAATGTTGGAAAAGGTCATCGAAAATTGGACCTTCAGATTGGACTACGTCCGAGACAGCCGTGGCGGTCATATGCCAGAAATCATATTTAAATTATAATGCCAGAAGATTATCTTTCAAATACAGTAAATTTCGTGTCAGTTTAAAAAAACATCTTTGTTTTATTCCATTTCAAACTTCTATACCTCTAAAAAAACACCCTTTACATTGGAAGATATGCTCAAAACTCTGCTGGAAAGGATGTGGTATTAACATTAACAGTAAGATCATTTCCCACTTGAGATTCGTGGATGACATCGACATTGTGGCAGAAACGTTGCAGGATTTGCAACAGACATTGGACAGCCTAGTTGATTCGTCTCAACTAAGAACCATCTCGTGTACCCCAGCTTTCAAACATAAAAAACCGCATCTTAATAGGTCCATTCGTTTGGGAGCTATGATGCCACAGACAGACATACACACACAGTGACACAGTGACACAGTGATACACACCCTAAATTTATAACACCCGTCTCTTTGTTCAGGGGTTAATAAAACAAGGTACTATCGACAGGAAGAAGAAGAAGACTAGAAACCGATCATACTGACTGTTTTTGTACACCCGTGTGTACAGTATATCAGCCGTGTGAACGTGAGAAATGACTAAACAACGGTGTTAAGGTTAGCAAAGAGTATTCATATCATATCCTTCATTCCAGTGTGACTGTTAGTAAATTTTCTTCCTAACCATCACGCCAGTGTGACAGAGCAGTGCGAAGGTTAGTTGATCGCGATACTCACGTTCTATTAAACTTGTAGGTCCATGTTTCTCTTCCACACGACAGTTTCCATAATACCGATCTCCGTTCACGACTCTGATTGACAATGGCTCATTATGATAATATTTGTACTCGTACCAATAATCACAGTCAGAATAATCTTCATTGGAGAGAATCAGTCCGTTTATTGTAAAACCTAAAATAGCTAAAAAGAAACAACTAATTATAATATACTAGCTGCACCCCGTGGTTTTACCTGCGTGAGGGATGATGCTGATGATGATGATGATAATGAAAAGTATCCTATGTGTTATTCCAGGGTACAGGTTTATCTCTATTCCAAATTTCATCAAAATCCGTTCAGCAGCTTGAGAGTGAATTTTGATGCTGTTGATGATAATAATGAAAAGTATCTTAAGTGGTATTCCAGGGTATAAGTTATCTCCATTCCAATTTTCATCAAAATCCGTTCAGCCGGTTGAGAGTGAAGTATGATGGTGAAAAGTATCCTATGTGTTATTCCAAACTATAAGCTATCTCCATTTCAAATTTCATCTAAATCCTTTCAGTCATTTGAGCGTAAAGAATGCTGAGGATGATGTTGAAAAGTATCCCATGTGTTATTCCAGGATATAAGTTACATATTCCCATTCCAAATTTCATTAAAATCCGTTCAGCCGTTTCAGTGTAAAGGAGTAACAAAAATACACACACACATACAATACATACAAATTTTCGCCTTAGTATGTTTACATATACCTTTCGTACCTTCTAAAAAAACGCCAGTAAGCGTAATTCAAAATCATTTGCAACAGTGCCTTGTGACCATAGACAACTGCATTATTACTCATGTACTTGATAGACTTTAATCGTTTTCATGGCAACATTTCTGTTCTGTATTTTTGATAGCTTGGGTTACATCTCTCATCATATCTCTCTTAGGGATCTCTGAATTTTTGATAGCTTGGGTTACATCTCTCATCATATCTCTCTTAGGGATCTCTGAATTTTTGATAGCTTGGGTTACATCTCTCATCATATCTCTCTTAGGGATCTCTGAATTTTTGATAGCTTGGGTTACATCTCTCATCATATCTCTCTTAGGGATCTCTGAATTTTGAAAAATATAATACTGCTCATGTTACTCGTCAATAATGTAGCTTTCTATCATTATACAAAATATTTTTTCACCTCACAAGCTCGGAGAGATTGTTTGTCTTTCGAAATCTGAGTGCAAAAGTGCATTTTACCCGCTAGCGTGGAAAGAGTTTTTAAAATTCGAACCTTTCTATTCAATAATTTTATATACCGTTAATCCACTGAAACTGCATTAATACTAATTTATATTATATAATTATTCGATTCGATTCGTCTCTTACTCAACTCTATTTGTCTTTTTTTCGCCTCTTTTCGACTCTATTTGACGCTTTTCGTCTGTACTCGACTCTACTCAACTCTACTCCACTCGAATCTACTCGTCTCTACTCAACTCTACTCTACTTGAATCTACTCGTCTCATTTTTCAACTCTATTCTACTCTATTCAACTCCTATTTGACTCTTCAACTCTATTCGCCTCTAATCGACTCTTTTCGATTCTACTCAACTACATTCAACTCTGTTCGACTCTAATTGACTCTTACAGACTCTACTCGACTCTAATAGACTCTACTCGACTCTTAAATCTAGTATGCTGAGCTGGGGCCAGTTTGCAAATGGTTACATTTAGACGTACTTTAGTGTTAAGGTTTTTTTTTATTTATGTCATTGTTCTAAATGTTATTTTTTGCAAATAAATTGATTTTCTTCTTCTTCTTATTCTAATGGACTCTACTCGACTCTATTCGTTCTTTTCGACTCTATTTTAATCTATTCAACTCGACTCTATTTGCCTATACTCGACTCTATTCAACTTTGTTCGGCTCTACTTGACTCTACTCGACTTTACTCAACTCTACTTGACTCTATTTGACTCGTTTCAACTCTATTCTACTCTATTTCAACTCTACTCGACACTATTATTATTATTATTTGTTTAATTTTATTATAGTATTTGTTTTTAACGTCATGTATGTATATGTTTATTTATTTTTATTAATTATTTCATAATTATGATTATTTAAATATATATATTTGTCTTAATTGTTTACACCGCCATCCTCTCTCACTCCATCATTATTTCTTTCCATCCAAAGGTTGACTGGAAGGGATCGCTTTTAGCAATAAGTCCACCCGTTATACTTAAGTTATAAGATTGTTTCTATTTGTTGTAAATTTTTGAAAACTGGTGTACAATAAAGTATTATCTATCTATCTATCTATTCGACTGTACTCGACCCTATTCGGCTCTATTCAATTCTACTTGACTCTAAGCCACTTAACTCGACTCTAATCGACTCTACTCGATTCTAATCGACTCTATTCGACTCTACTCGGCTCTAATCGACTGTATTCATTTCAATTAGACTCTATTTGACTCTTTTCAACCCTATTCAACTCTTTTCGATGCTATTCCATAGGATTCTGTTCTATTATGTTTACACATCTGCCAGGCATCCCGTGACGGCTCATTTTTATTATTATTGTAAACACTCATTTAAAATATTAACTTGGTTGTTTTTCTTGCACCTAGGATTTTCCTCGCGGTAGTGAAGTGAAAAGTTGTGTGTTTCGCACCGCTGCAAAGTTATTCTGCATCTCGTACTTTTGAATACAAACGATTTCAATACAAGTACTCGAGCAAAAAAATCACTTTATAGCCTTGCATAACAAATAACTATTTCAAATCGGTTCATTACTTTTTGAGTTTATCCATTATAAACATATTATGTTTATAATATATACATATACTAAAAATATAAAATATAAACTTAAAATATGTATTTTTGTGTATTTATTTTATAATTTTATATAGATAAAGTAAATTACAGGTTACACGGGACTATGTCTAGGTTGAAAATATAAACATACGAAAAGTTTTCTTACCGCTGTTTTTTTTATGAACTAGTAGCACTGCGAAAGCAATTCGGTTTTTTTTTAACTCGTCCGTTATGGTGCAAATCAGCAATGTGCCATCATTAGAAGTTTTTGTTAACTTCAAGTACATTTCAACAGAGTCGGTTGTTTGCAATTCGGTCGAGATAGTGTTGCCAGCTGAAATATCCATAGAGCATTAATTAGCTAGGATCACAGATATCCGAACAACTGTGGCTAAGATAAACCGTCCAGTGAATGAACAGAAAAAACACATTATTCTCAAGAAGAAAATATAACATCTATCTATACTTATAATAAAGCAGTACGAACGAAAAAGTCTGTACAAAGAAGATAATTAAAAAAGAAATGGTCTACGGTAGGTACATAAAATAAGCTAGTGAACAAGATAAGCTAGAGAATATACCATTTTAAAAATCCGTCTCTGTCTGTTTGTCTGTCCGTATGTTTGTTCGCGCATCACGTAAAAACTGGACCGATTGCGATACGGTTCACTGTTATCAATATCTAGGGTAGGTACTAAAAATAAACTACTGAACAAGAATATAATGTTTATAAAATTCGTGTACGTCTGTTCGTCTGTTAGTCTGTTTGTCTGTATGTTTGTTCACACATCACGTAAAAACTACTGAGCCGATTGCGATGCAGTTTTCAATGTTGGATAGCTTAGGGTTTGACTTAAAAACTGGGGTACTTTATATCTCAATCCAATAAGGTAGAAGCCTAGTAATCGATAAAAAATATTTTTATCGATTACTTTATTTTTATTTTTATTGGTATTTTAGGTCTTGGAACAGCACAATAGGTACTTTTAACCAACAGAAATGTCCACGCGTGCCAAGCCGCGAGCATCAGCTAGTTTCTAATAAATATTACGTTTAAACTAAAATTTTGGTCCGATTTTGACAAGCAAGGCATCAATTGATTTGTCTTCATTTACAGTATCGTAGGCTATTTTGTTAACCAATTACGGTGAAGCAAGGGAAGGATTATGTGTTCAAAATAAAAACTTGTTTGCTAGCTTCCTATAAGTGACCCTGGGGTGGTACCAAAAGAACAACTGAATCACCTGGTGGTAGGCTTCGGCCACCGGCTTTTTATATTACCACCTTCTGGTCAAAGTCTTGATGCCAAACTACTTGTCGTGTTCCATCATTATGTTCAGGGAAGCCGTCCGGATGATTTGTACGATACAGTTGTGTTGCAAGGGTGGACCGTGATCGGAATCATGCGTCGGAGGCCTTGCTTCGGAGGGTAGCGGGATCTGAAGTACGGTGTTCTCTGCTGGCCGACCGCAATTTGTAGGGGGCCCAAGTAATAGTTTAGCCAGGTACGAAAGGCTGCCTCGCCGTTTGTGAAAAATCTAGAAATGATCCATTCCGTCTACGTAACTACTGGAGTCTAGTATCCCCACCTCTTGGTAGCTCTGATCACTGTATTGCATTTTTCTGTCCATCTCTGTGTATTCCCCACCTGATCCTAGCCTTAAAGGTAATAGGCGCGTGTGGAAATACAACTTAGCGGATTGAGACAAGATACGGCAATTCCTTGCAAAGAACCCTTGGCGGCAAACATGTTTCACCTCCCAGGACCCGTCGACTTTCGCGTCTGCTGTTACAGAGGTGAAAATGACAGGCAATGGAATATTCCATTGCCATTCATTCCATTCGGTGACAAGACTCTTTTCAGCAAAGCTCAGCTTTGGTTTGGATCCAGCTGTGGTCATGCCGTGGTTTTAAAGCGTGCGGCATATCTAGACTGGGCTGATGCTCAAAAGCGCAAATCATCTGATATTTGGGCTAAGAAAAAAAAAATCAACGGTGCCGCTACGACCAGCAAGAAGATACTCGTACTTAGGAAGGCTCATTTTGATAACGTAAGTTGAATTGGAGACAAACTAGCTTCATACCCCGCGTACCCACGGGGTATTGATCATTTGATTGAAGGCATTTGATCGGGTTTGGCACGATGGCCTTTTAAACAAGCTTCCCTCATATGGTTTACCTGTTGGCTTATGCAATTGGATAGTTGATTTCTTGAGGGAACGATCTGTTCGAGTAGTCCTAGAGGGCTGCTCGTCTGATCAAATGGCTTTGCCGGTGTATTAACTGCACATTAATGACCTTCTGAAGAACCTTTAGGTATGCTGATGTCAGTACTGTAGTTGAGAGATACACTGCCAATGCTCAAGCCAGCTATGACGCTGTCCAGTTTCAGAGAGAGGCTATGGTAGACCGTTTAAATTTAGCCTTAAAAGCCGTGTCTGATTGGGGCGATGCTAACCTGGATAAGTTTAATGCTACTAAAACGCAGGCATGTTTGTTTTCTGCTAAAAGAGTCCTCTAAACCGATCTCCGTCTTTCCAAAGTGTAACAATACCAATAGGCGACCATCTGGAGCTTTTGGGTGTCGAACTCACATCAAACCTGAACTTCGGGTCTTATATTGAATGCAAAGCCAAGGTAGCTGCAAAAAAATTTGGTATTCTGTCTAAGATTAGGCTTACACCGAGACAGATTTTGAATCTTTATCAAGCACAGGTCCGATCTTGTATGGAGTACTGCTGCCACGTCTGGGACGGTTCTGTCAAGTATCAGCTCGAGTCTTTGGATTAAATTGAGAGACGTGCTATCAGGCTCATTGGGGATGACTCTCTGGTAAGCTTCAAAGTCTGGCACATCGACGTGAGGTAGCAAGCCTGGCGGTATTCTACAGATTGCACTATGGAGAGTGTGCACAAGAACTACACAACCTGATTCCCCCATCACCTTTCCATCCCCTTACGACTAGACGATCAGCAAAGCGCCACCCTTTTATGGTTGAAATACCTCTCACAAGAACGGAGCGTTACATTTCTTCACTTATTATAAGAACTGTAAAGGAGTGGAATGCCCTACCCTCGTCAGTATTTCCGGTAAATTATAACCCCGGTGTGTTCAAGTCAAGAGTGAGTAGGTATCTACTAGGCAAGCGTGCTACACCTTCGACCACATTATCGCCTTCCATCAAGAGACCGTGGTCAAACGATTGCCTAATACGTAATATAAAATAAAAAAAATGGCAATTGAGGTTTTAATCGAACCGTCTTCTTCGCAAGTGTATCAGCAAATTTTTAGTCGTGTTTTATTTTGTACTTATGTGTAGTTTCTGATATAATTTTCTTATTACACGAGTACAGCAAATTAGGGGAAGGGTGATGAGTTATCTATTTTATCAATTAGTGTTTATCTAAATAGATTTATCAGATACATATATATATATATATACTCGTCACATTAAAAAGTTATATACGTTAATATTGAATGTTGTTTGGTTTTCTTCTTTTTGTACTAAATCAGGTAGTTATAAACTTATGTTTTGTTACTGTGATGTTTGAACCGAACCAAATATACTAATTTGAGCTATTTTATTAGATTATGGACCGATTGTTAAAATCTTTTATTTAACTTGCAATGTTTGTATGTATGTATGTTTTATATCAAATCTTGCAAGCAGATTTAGGACTACTTCGTCTTATCCTACAGAGTTGAATTTTCACATGTTGGTTCAGTTCCGATGACAATATATTTTTTTGGTAAACATGACCTGAATCGACATCCACGATCGACATCCTGAATCGTTTTAAATGAATGTAATATTTTTGTTCAGTAGCTTATTTTAAGTACCCTAGATCACTTTTTTTTATCTTCTTTGTACAAACTTTTTCGTACTGATTTCTCTATTATAAGTACGGATATTTATCACTTTAAAGTTAATAACTTTTGGGTTCTCTCAGGAACCCTTTATTTTTTCGGGATTAAATTTATTCTAAATTTTGACTGATCATAGAAACTAGTTGCATCAAAATTCGTCCAGTAGTTTCAGAGGATACATGTTTTTTAAAATAATTTTCAACCTATTTTATAAATCCTTTAATGTTTCGGGATGAAAAATATCCAATGTCCTACATATCTCGTAGTATAAACTCAAATCATACCAAGTTTCATTTGAATTCATTGAGTAGTTTCGTCGAGATGTGCGGCCAACGAAACAAGACAGACAGACAGACAAAAATGAAAATTTACAGTTTTGGCTTCAGTATCGAAATATAACAAGTTCACTCCAAAAAAAAATGCCTTCAATGTACAGAATTGGACCTGTTACAGTTTTATTATAAGTACTGGGCCAGCAGTCTCGACATAATATATGAAGTAACTAGTTTCACGCCCGCGACTTCGTCCGCGCGGACTACAGTTTATCGCGAAAAGAAGCATCATATGTTCTTCTAGGATATTAAAAACCAATGCAAAAGTAGGTATAGCACCACTCTTGATGTTTTTTGACACACTTGTTATTTCGTTTCTATGGCAACCGTGTTTTACAGCGATTGATCAACATTTTTCCAGATTTTCCAGGTTTCCCGTGGAAACTTACGATTATCCTGGATAAAAATTATCCTATGTTTTATTCTAGGGTATAAGCTATCTCCATTCCAAGTTTCATTAAAATCCGTTTAGCTGTTATCGCGTAAAAGCTCTCCAAACAAATAAACAAACAAACAGACAACGTTTCACTTTTATGTATTGGTATGGATTGCTTTACAACCAAAATCCGAATACCGATGACAATCGCTAGCTTTGACAGTTATTGTCAAACGCTCACGATTGACATCGATATTTGGCAGAGACTACCAAATATCATTATAATCGGACCTTGCGACCGATTTCGGTTGTAAAGCCATCGCTGTCGATGTTGAGACTGCAGGCCCAGACATAGAAGATGATTTCATAAAAAATAATAGTCTAAAAAAACTAAAAAACACGCTATAAATAGAAAACCAAACTAAAAAATAGAAAATAAATTTTAATAGTGTAAATAAGAAAAAAATGTTTTATTTAAAAAAAAAAACGTGGGGTGCATGGGTCAATAGTTATAAATATTTCATTGACAGATATGAGCACCCCACGCTTTTTTTTATATAAAACATTTTTTTATTATTTACATTCTATATTTTTGGTTTCGTTTTCTATATAAAGCGTGTTTTATAGTTTTTTTTAAACTATTATTTATACCGTTGAAAGTGGGTCAAAATAGCGTCCAAAGGAGTCGGTTACAAACATACAAACACACAAACATACAAGTGAAGCTAATATAAGCGTATAAAAAACGAAGTATTGATTAAAAATAAAGTGTTCTATTAGTGGCTTCTAAAAATGGTAATTCCAAATAATTACAAATTATTTTTCATTCATTGGGTATAAATAGCATATTGTATATATTAATAGCATATTGTTTCAGGCAAGTATATATCAAGCCTGATACATACTTGCCTGAAACAATTAGGTTGTTTTTTGAACATAGAGAAGAGAAAAGCTTGCGACCGGAGGTTCCTCGAAGGTTTGACAACGAGCTCAAGCGGACACTCTAATCATCACCATAACAACCTTTAACTACATCATCGCTTTCCATGAAGTGAGATCGTGGTCAAACGATTACCTATTTAATAGTCTAGGGCATAGGTAATCGTTTGACTAAGACAAATCGAGATACTTATTCGAGTAAACAACCGAAAAAACACGAAGTATGGATAAGTAACAGGAGAGTGTCAGGAAACAGTAACAGAGTGTCAGGAAACAGTAACAGAGTGTCAGGAAACAGTAACAGAGTGTCAGGAAACAGTAACAAATAATACCAGGAAAATAAACAAGAACCAAAATCATGAGTTTGTGTTGTTTATGGGTAGTTCTTATCGAAGCTCAAACTTGATAGTCATATATTGTTATATTGTCTAAACGGTATAAAAGAGAAACATAATTTGTGAATTGGAGGACGAATCATAAATACATAATTACATATACTATTTCATCGTAATTAAATACAATTACACCCAATAGTCTAAGAAAAATCTTTTCATATTTATTTTGAATTTAAAATGCGTCGGTCACACGATTTTAGGTAATTTAGATTTGCATAGTGTTAAGGCTGGCTGTTGAACACAACATTATGCAGTCACACAGAGAGATTCGGTCGAACGTCAGTCGTGTTCCGGCATCGCAGAAGTAAGAAGTGCGGCTCATCAAGCAGTGAGAAAATTAAAATTTAGGTGCATTGTATTTTAGCTATTGTAATAAAAGTTGGCTCATCGAAACCTCAAAATGTGCGAGATATTTACCCATGAAGTATTAGATTTAAAATTTTACACCTAAACTTTGCAGCAATTTATAAAAAAAAGGGATATTGTCGTCACCTTCGTGGCGTTTTATCTATGTAGGTGATTTTATGCCACAAACGTGGCATTCTCCTATTTGAGTATTAAAAATAACTTGTTTTTAAATGTTAAAAATAACATGTGATATTACAATTTAATGAGTTTCCAATGATGCACAATCATTAGAAGTTTAGATACATAATTACAGTTTGATGTAACTATTAAGTATGTGATAATATTTTATTTCGGAGGGTCTGTTAGAGTAAAATATACTCTGAAATATAAGTACCTGGTGATTTACTAACCAGGTACTTATATTTCAGAGTATATTTTACACAGTATCTTACACAGTACAGTTACTATTCGTCACCTATAATATTAATATTGTTTATTTTATAACTTTTCACTAAAATAATTAAAGTTTAAATTGCCTACGTTTTAATTGACGTAGCATATCAGTATTCCTATTTAGTAGGATGACCAAACATAGGACCGAACTGATAATATCAGTATTCCTATTTCGTAGGATGACCAAACATAGGACCGAACTGATAATATCAGTATTCCTATTTCGTAGGATGATCAAACATAGGACCGAACTGATAATATCAGTATTCCAATTTCGTAGGATGACCAAACATAGGACCGAACTGATAATATCAGTATTCCTATTTCGTAGGATGACCAAACATAGGACCGAACTGATAATATCAGTATTCCTATTTCGTAGGATGACCAAACATAGGACCGAACTGATAATATCAGTATTCCAATTTCGTAGGATGACCAAACATAGGACCGAACTGATAATATCAGTATTCCTATTTAGTAGGATGACCAAACATAGGACCGAACTGATAATATCAGTATTCCTATTTCGTAGGATGACCAAACATAGGACCGAACTGATAATATCAGTATTCCAATTTCGTAGGATGACCAAACATAGGACCGAACTGATAATTGTCTATTTCTTTATTTGTTGTTTGCCTGTTTAATTATGAAAATAAGATGAGTTTGTTATTTCCTGTTGTTTAGTTTGTGTCTCATGAACAGTAGTTAATTGGGAGAAAATAATGGCTGTAGAGTTACTGAGTTACTTTTGTGGATCATCGAGTCAGTTCATCTAGAACTTTAAAACCATTATTCTTCCAAACGAGAAACACGATTTGATAAATTTACTCGTATTATTAAGCGCTATTTTTTTTTAAACAGTTCGTAAATGCGAAAAAATATATTTGCCACGAATGTAACGATGAGAATCGTAGCAATGAGAATTAGCCTTATACCAATTGTACCGATATTTTTCTGTCACTTTTTTGAAGGAAAAGTAAATGTCCGAAGGATATAAATTATCATTATATCCTCTAACAAGAGAAAAAGTAAAAATGCGTGAAAAAATTACTGTGCTGCGAATATACTTATTTGAATTTGAGAACGGAAGTGTGAACAAAAAATTATATAAAAACTAAAATCCAACTACGGTCGGGTAAAAAGTAGCCTATGACACTCTTTAAAAGTAGCCTATGACACTCTTTAAAAGAAGATGACTCGATTGATAACTCGCTTGTCAAAATTGGACCAAGTTTTTAGTTTGAATACATAATTCTTCCTTAGCTTCACCGTAGTCGGATAAAAATGTGTGTGTATAGTGATAAGCTATATAATAAGTTTATTTCATATATTGAATATATTTATTTCAATTTGGGTACCTACTTACGGCGCGGTTGCGCAAGTGATGGGGTGTAGACATACTGTATAACGACGCCATCAGCCCAGATTTGTCCAGTTGCTGGACAAATGCTAGACGTGGCTCAAGAGTGGAATAGGCCAAAGAGTTATATACCCTTTTTAAAGTAGAATACTACCAAACTCCTGCTACATGCCTCTGGAGTTCTCCCACTGTCAAAAACGGTTCTAAATGACCCTAAAAGCTCGCGAAGTATGGGTTTCCCCCCTGTTTTCAAGAGCTCTAAAGTTATACCATCCTCACTGGGGGCCTTTCCATTCTTAAGTTGTTTGAGCGCCATCTTTATCTCGTCTAGGCTGACATCGGGGCAGTTCGTCAGTGTAATGGTGGGTTAGTATTGCACGGGAATTCTCTGATCTGGGTTTGGATCTAGGAGCACGCGAATCGTTCATTAGGCCATAGAAGCTAGAACATCGTTCGTTATCCAACAGGATGACCGCGTGCAGATGAAGTTGACCTGGAGCGATGAGATTGGTCTTCGCTTCCGTACATATCATAATTAGAACATATCGATTAGCATAAGCAGTTTTATTTTGCAGCACAAATATTCCATTTACCTTTTGGGCTATATTTCAACTCGACATAACCTCTGGTGTTCTTAGCACAGATGAAGTTCGTCGGTTCTCCTTCATAGAAGTTGTATATTCCATTATTTTTTAAGTTCTTGGGCTCCAGGTGGAAGATATCTCGGTTTGTAATCAGACGTCCACTTAGTATAGATCCTAAAATTAAACTGATTGTTATATCAACCTCAAAGAGATGTGTTGGTATGACACAGTTCTACAACACATCTAATGTAATTATATAAGCCGAGAAAATTCGTAACTAAGAATATTAGATCTACTCAGGAAGGCCTTTGAGAGATTTGTAATTGGCTGGAAATGACCTTTTGTCTTTAAATACTAGTAAAGCAAATGCCCTCTATTTTAGAATTTCACACCACTCTTGTACAAACACTATAGTGAATTTAAAATAACATTCCTGTAACTTTCAGCATGGTTGTTTT
Source organism: Alsophila aescularia (assembly GCA_946251855.1). Classification (NCBI taxonomy): domain Eukaryota; kingdom Metazoa; phylum Arthropoda; class Insecta; order Lepidoptera; family Geometridae; genus Alsophila; species Alsophila aescularia. The sequence goes on along the minus strand of OX276374.1, from coordinate 2,221,235 downwards.
TGCCCCACTGCAGACATAATATAATTTTGTCAAATCTTATAAAATATTCTGATAAATGTAACCGCTTGTCGTCATAAACTATTAGGTGATTTTCTCAATTCACAAGTAACGGTAGAGATATTTGAAACTTTCGTAAGAAAGCTCTTTAGAATGGCTATCACACTTAGTTTTCGGCATCTTGTTACTCTTTGATTTTCCTGGTGTCCAAACCTTATCTCAAATGATTGGAAGCGACATTTGACTTTACGCACATTTAAGGTATTTGTGGACACTATCTTTTCCAAAAATTTATCTTTTTAATTCATTTGTCATAACGGCTAGATCCTGTTCATCATAGTCGACAAACTCAACCTTCTACTACAAGGCAGAGGTATGTTTTATTTTTATTAATCATGGTTTCTTTTAAGTTTTCCCTATATCGTGTTCTATTGCAGATAGGTATATTAAGCTTCACATAATAATTCTTGACACCAATGGTCAAGAACATGGGCCTCAAAATTAGAAGATTTCTTTGAATTGTTGAAACAAAAGTGCGAACTTCTATATTTGGTCGGCTTTTATTTGGCCGCTAAATTCACACCGGTTAATTACGTAGGGTTGTTTAATAATGGTTTACCACGAACCCGCCCATCTGCTTTTCCAGCTTCCGCCTACGGTGCTACTTTTGTTGTCCCATGAAGCAAATTATACAAACAGTGCAAACAAAAAAAAACGGCGTATATATTTAGAGTTTGTGCCATGAAAGAAGTCCTACATACGCATACTAGTTTCTAGTAATCTAATAAGAAAACTCACAGTATTGGCCTTATACGCCATGTCACCACGCTCTGGGTATTAGTGACACATGACTTTGAATTGTTATGTACTTATGGACATACTGGTTTCCTCACGATGTTTTCCTTAAGGCATCGAATTCACATCAAATAAATCATTGGCGAGGCCGAATTTTTGAACCGGGTTCCGTTCGATTGTTAAAGTTTAATCGGTTTTATTTAATTTTGTCACTTTAGACAACTTTGAGGTTTACCGCAATAAATTTACTTCATTAAGCACCTTTTGCAACCACGAACCGATGTGATTGAATTCCTGTTGACATGTCTGTCTCGTCCATGTGGACGTATATAAATCAGACTGTTAGAAATCGGATTGTAATGGAAGTGATTGTGTGGCTAAGTCATATTGCGAATAGATTTACTTAAAAACTGCTGAACCTGCCTTGATGAAATTTATAATTTTATATTATTAACTACTACGTACTTGCAGATAACTAAGATTTTTTATAGTTATTTATAGTTTATTTCATCAAAGTAAGAGAAAAAACTCGACTGCCCAGCAAAAAAAGAACTTTCGAAAAAAAATACCTATTTCACTCGGGATGATGTAAAGATTTTAACGATACCCCCTATATCCAAATATGTTCAGGTATTTAAAAGTTATGGTGGAACAAAAAAAACACACACATACATACATACATACATATTTACATACCTACATACATGAATCCTAAACAACAATACTCCTTTTTTGGGCAGTCGTGAAATCAAAATAGGGAATTTCATTCTTCTTTGGAGACCGTTAAAAATTACACAAATTATTATAAATAAATAACGAACCTGTAACTAAATCTGCACAGCTAGTATAGAAGCTTGAACACAGAAGTAGCAAGAAAAACTTCATTTTTATTGGGTTGAAAGTTCCTATCTGTTCTACTATTTATTCTATCAATAGAACAAGTAGGGGAAAAAAGACATTGCACCAGTTCAATTGCAATGCTTCACTTAACTTGACGAACTCAACAAATGAAATTATTCCAGTGTCTTCATCTGAGACATCTGTTGGGTATTCCAAACAACATTTTATCCTGATCCAATAAAATTATAGTAAGGTGACCACACTAACCATTACCTCGTACTATTATTTATTCTGTGCCGTTATAGTAAATCGAATAAAATAACAAGAAGAACACAACATTAACAAGTTTCCTATTTTTCTCCTCAGGAATTGGGAAAAAGCACTTTTCAGGAAAAAAAAACGCGCTGGTAAGGGGTTTTTGTTTAATTTACAAGGAATTGTGTTATAAAAAGATTTTTCAACTATAAGAAACGTCACTTTGCACGGGCTTTTGCCATAAATGTCGTAATGACAATTTAGTAAAATATGTCTAGATTGGAATAAGCATTACTTTTATCGCACTTGCTTCATTCGCCGCTATAATTATGATAGTTTTTATCTATTTTCTCATACTTGGGTCATACTTATTTCTTTTTTTTTTCAAATACTTACGCTGGAAAAAATTGCTTAATTTTCCCTTGCTTCACGCACTCTAGGAGATCCGTTATTAATCAAGCTATAAATAGAGTTAGCATTAAAAAACGCGCTGCTTACGGAATGGCCAGAAGTTTTAGAAGCCATTTTGGTTGCGGTTTATAATATTTCGCTTCTTGTTTACATTAATCAATTCCTGTTTCGTTCATAAAACAATTGCTTGACGCGTCAAGGTCTTCTATATTGCTCTATAAAAAAATAAAGGTTGTCCGAGCAAATGCAGAAGAGTGGCCAATAAAATTTGTTGCCCTGAAAAACAGGAAAAATATATATTTATAGACATGTGCTATCTTCAGGAAATTAATATTTCCCTTTCCTGTTTTTGCATATTATTAGGTACATTCACAGTGTTAGTAACACAGAAATCGGAATAACATTCTAACATTAATCTAACATTGCGCACTACAGCGCGCATACTGCGCGTGCGCGTCGCAGTATGCGCTGGAGGTACTTGAGCGAATGCTGAACGGTCTGGCTGATGCTTCTCGACAAGTCGGTCTTGGGATAAACTTAGACAAGACCGAGATCATGTTTAACGATCTTATTACCCCATAATCTGTAGTCATCAATGGTGAACCCCTCGAAGGTGTTAATGAATATGTATATCTCGGGCAAACTTTGCAGTTAAGTAAATACAACTTCGATAGGGAAGCCAACAGAATAATTCAGTTGGGCTGGGCTGCATTCGGAAAACTTCGTCAGGTCTTCTCGTCGTCCATTCCACAATACCTGAAGACGAAAGTCTTTAATGCGGGCGTCCTACTAGTTATGACATATCGGAGCCAAGACATGGACACTAACAGTGGGACTTGTCCACAAATTTAAAGTCGCCCAGCAAGCTATGGAGAGAGCTATGCTCGGGGTTTCTCTGATGGATAAAATCAGAAAAGAAGTCACCGACATAGCTTAAAGGATTAGCAAGCTGAAATAGCAAAGGGCTAGTCACATTTCTCGAAGCACGGACAACCGCTGGGGTAGACATGTCCTCGAGTGGAGGCTGCGTCTTGGCAAACGTAGTGTAGGACGCCCACTGACAAGGTGGAGTGAAGACCTGCGAAAGGCGGCCGGTAGAAACTGGATAAGAAGAGCCGAAGATCGGGCTCTATAGCGTTCATTAGGAGAAGCTTTTGTCCAGCAGTGGCCGAAGACAGGCTGATGATGATGATAGTTTTACGCGAATAAATAGTTATTTTAGTAAATTTTTTTGAATTGTGTTTATATTGCCTAAAATATCTAAACCGATAAGGATGGTTGTGGTTTTTGTTAAAAAAAAAGTAGATTTTCAGTGTAGTCCCATATAAACATCATCAAAATTGGTTTAGTAGTTTTTATTAGAAGTTTGTTTTTGAAATGTTTATTTCCTCTCATATCTTCAGGATTTCCGAACTGAATTAGATTATTATTTTTACTTAAGAAAAAAGGATATTCTGAGTGATCTCTACTGTATCAATTTCATCAAAATTGGTTCTGTAGCTTTTTACAAGCTTTTATTTAATTCACTGGGATATTAAGCTTGGGACAAGTTTGCAAGTCAATTTTGAACCATTTAACGACGTCCAATGAAGCTGAAGTTTTGCACACTTGTGTAGTTCTGATGACAATACAATATTATGGTACTAATGAGCTATTCTGATGATGGAGCTGGAAGGTAGTTAGTTACAGGTACACCACAACAAAATTATGAAACCCCTTCTAGTTTGGACTCATTTGGTTTGTCTTGATGAGTTCCCTGGTGTTATGTGATATGTGATATAACACCAGAAACTCAGCCAACAGGTAGTCACAGGTACTCAATAACAAAATGATGGAAGCCGATGATGATGATGATGGAACGAGTTTGGGCTCATTTGGTTTGTTTTGATAAGATCTCTGATTTTATGTGGTATCCCGGGACTGATGATGGAAGGTAGTCACAGGACCTCAACAACAAAATAATGAAACCCTTTCGAGTTTGAGCTTATTTGGTTTGTCTTGGTGAGTTCTCTGGTTTTATGTAGTATCCAGGGTCTGATGATGGAGCTGGAAGGTAGTCACAGGAACTCAACAACAAAATGATGGAACCCCTTCGAGTTTGGGCGCATTGGATTTGTCTTGATAAAATCTCTGGTCTGTGGTATCGAGGGTCTGATGATGGAGCCGGAGTCACAAGGACCCATTACCCAACAATCAAATGATGAAACCTTTTCGAGTTTAGGCTTATATTATTGGACTCGATGAGTTATTGATATTATTGATATTTGTTATTAGTTATTGATATTGCTGGAGTGGATTGATATGTTGGTTTCTATATTGTACAGTACCTATTTATAATATTTTAGCAAAATCGGATCAGCCGTTTTGGCGTGAAAGCTCCCCAAACAAACAAACAGACAACATTTTAGTTTTATAATTGGTTGCGCTGATTCAATGTTAATTTCTTCGTGAACTAGAACGTTGCAATTATTCCCTATTTTCCCATCCCACTCCTGCACATACCCTTCTTGCATATGTGTGAGAGAGACTGCGACACACACTCGCGAGTGTTGCCCTCTAATCTGAGTAGGCTGGGTTGTTCGAATTTCGCATGGCGGCTGTCGAGTCCGTCTTCGCGCTCCTCGCATAAAAACACCGAAAAATCGCGTGTGATCTGTGATGAAAAGGACTAAACATCTCCTCAAAGTATTGCTACACATCACCATCGAGTTGTTAAGGTATTGTGCTCCTTCCTTCTACGTAGAACTGCTTCTAGTCTTACAAACTCCGACGCAGTTCTATCGCCCTCCATTTTATTTCGCATCAATCACCTTTGCATTATTTAGCTTTAATTTTACCCCGCGTAAACAATAATATTGGTGAATGAATGGTCGCGAATGGTCGCGGCCGTGAGTGAAATAGTTTTATATAACATGAATGGCCAAGTTGTGCCATATGGTTAGCAGATTGGTACGCCTTGCATTACCATCTTCATTGGATATATGCTCGAAGTACTAAACCCAAAAATCGTTTGACACGTCTGCCAAGCATGAAGTCCCTCAAGAAAGAGGCTGCGCGCCGCCAAAGACAATGCTGCTCCTTACACTCGGACAGTAGGACTGGTGATTCTTTCGTTGTGTGTTATTGTAAATTGTACTGTCACCTACCTGGCTTTAATTTCTAGAAGTTTTTCCGAACGGTATATATATATATATATATTTACACACACATATGTGTGTGTGTGTGTGTGTGTGTGTGTGTGTGTGTGTGTTTCAGAGAGTAAGTACACTGGATTCGTAGTGGGCGGCAGCGTTGTGCTAGTGTTGCTCGCGACTGCAATCGCTGCAGTAGTATTTAAAGGTACACATTTCACTCAGATCTATTTATTATCTAAACCAATATATAGTTTATTGGTTTATTTTGATATACACCTGAGTCACAAGACGAGCAGGTTGCTCGCATAGTAAGAACTTGTATTTTGATATACACCTGAGTCACGAGACGAGCAGGTTGCTCGCATAGTAAGAACTTGTATTTTGATATACACCTGAGTCACGAGACGAGCAGGTTGCTCGCATAGTAAGAACTTGTATTTTTATATACACCTGAGTCACGAGACGAGCAGGTTGCTCGCATAGTAAGAACTTGTATTTTGATATACACCTGAGTCACGAGACGAGCAGGTTGCTCGCATAGTAAGAACTTGTATTGATGTGATATTGCTTTTCTTAATAAAAAATAAGAAACTGCGCTAAAAGGCTTTGTCAGCGTGGAAATTTTCTGGAGAAAATAAAATAAGAGTCTATGTTATTTTTCAAAATACATACACACTATTTTCTTGTCAAATTTCATCACGATCGGTTTCGCTGTTAAAGATAAATATGATTTCTTTGTGAAAACATGTGTTTACATACAAATTAAGCATGCTAGGTATTAAAGAAAAAAGATGAGCTACATGTTTTGCCTAAAGAGGCGTAAAAATTGTCAAAAAATTACAAATTATAAAAATTAAAATAAAGCACATAATCAAATATTACAATCAAAGAGAAATATAATTTAGTAATGATAATTATCAATATTAATTATAAAAACAAGAAATTAAAGTCAATAAATTAAAAATTACCGTTTACAAGAAAGAGAAAATATTAATACAAGGAAAAATTTACTAATATGAAATAATGAATGAATTAATTGACATTTCATACAGCTAAAATGAAATGTCAATTTACTTATAAAAATGTTGTCAATAACAGCTAGAAATAAAATGTCAATAAAAAGTAATAATAATAAACAGGCTGAATTTTTCAAGTGGGCGTGTTTGGCTAAATCAGAAACTATGAGGAATAGCGAAAAGTACTCAAAGGAGTCTCGGGCCCGATTTTGATGAAAACTAAAACTGCATCTTTGGATTTTTGAAAAAAAAACTAGATTCCTCGGCAGGAATAGAACACGTTGATTTTGGAAAAAAAAGCACACGGTGTATTATTACACCATTCGATAGTATCGCTAATAAGGATTGAATTCTGGGAAGAAATTACATACGGCAAACTTAAGGAAAATTTTGTATTTTAATAAACTGATTCATATTTTAAAGTACTGTTTAATTCATACCTGCATTACCTGTTCCTTGTCCGAAATGATACTCAATATTTTTCTCAACACAGACCCACAGCGCGGTCATCTTCAGAACATTATGTTCTAATTTCAAATTTTTATTAGGTATGTCTTCGCGGTTAAAGGCCAGGCTTTTTTCTATGGTTTTCATTTCTTGCTGAGAGTTTTCGGCACGAGTGTTGTGTGGAGGCACTTTTATACGTAAGCTGACGTAACAGCAGAATAGAAAAATACAACTAAACTAAACTAAGAAATTATAATCAATTTAGGTATAACAAACAAAAATTAAGTTTAGTTCATTGTTATATCTGCTTAGAACAGGACTAAACTTAATTTTAGTGTAGTTAAGTCTAGTTCGTGCCAACCGAATCGGTACCAATGTGTAACAAAACAATAATTATAGAATAAGAATAAGAATATAAGAATATTTATTGACACAAAAAGAAATAATGAACTATACAAAAAAAAACAATACACTTAGAATATAAGGTATAAAACAAAAACTAGAAATAATTATTACTAACATTAACATGACACATATTTATAATTGAATTTTACATGTATATTGTTCACTATAAAGCTATAAGCCTCAGAAACCTACGCTAGGCTAAAAGCCTGTGTTATAGGGATCTGTGCTCTCCCAACTATATGACTTAAGTAATTAAGTGTATTAAGACGTAAAATTTGAATTAATAAATCATAAAAAAGTAAATAAAAAAATTGTATGTAAGTATAGTTACCTAATTGATTTTCATTATTATATTATAATATATTTGTATATAAATATTCACATTTAAAATTTACAATTGCTAAAATCTCGTAGAAAACTATAATATCACGCAGTACAGTGTGTCAACAAATGTATCCTACATTAGGGTGTGTAAACGGAAGATAAAGTTATGTATGAAATATGCTGGGTTGAGTATTGGGAAGATTTGGAAATTAATATGTAAGTATGAATGTGTTGGTAACAAGGAAGTAGAGAGAAGTATACTATAGCACTATCTCAAAACCGGTAGAAGCTCCTCAGTTTGGTCATAGGAATAAGATTTCAGTAAATTTGTGACCGTTTTTTTTCAAATTAAAATAGTTAAGGTTATGAATTTGTTTAACTTTAGATAATTTATTATAAATAAAGCCACCTAGGAAACATGGAAATCTCTTAGCGAAAAATTTATTGTATTTGGGTACTTGGAAAACCTTAACAGTGCGTCGCCTCTTATGTTTGGAATCTATAGGTATGATTTGCGGGCATAATTTATGTTGCAGCAACAACAGTCTAAGTATGAATATTTGTGTATTTGTCTATTTGTCTTTACACCTTGCAACCCCCTCCTGGCGCCCACGCTGATCACTAATAGATAATAGACGATTTTGCTCGGTACCTCGGTTGTAGAGAATTGAATTTGTTGTAAACTAGTAAATTGTTTTCGTTATTATTTAGCGATAGGTCGCTTCGTTCATAACAGCAAAAGAAACACATATAGCATTTATAGATTTATTGGAAAGAACAATGAATACATTCAAAAATATAGGTTTAGACTACAGAGGTAGAAGAATCATATACAAACTATACAAAAACCAAGAAATTGAAATAGAAGTAGGAAACGAAACAACAAAGGCAACAATAAAGCAAGGCGTAAGAGAGGGATGCCCTCTTTCACCAACAATATTTAACATATTTATTGAAAACTTGATTAGTAAAATAATAGAGTCACAAAGCGGAGGAATTAAAATAGACGGAGAAAGAGTATTTTTCATACGCTATGCAGATGACATCGCGGCAGTGGAAGAGAATCAGAAGGCATTAGAAAATCTTATAAAATTGATGGACACCTTTTAAGAAATTGGATTAAAATTTAATGTCAACGAAAACAAAAACAATGACAATCACCAAAGAATCACCGACTAGAAACCAAATTAAATTAAACAAGTAACCTCATTCAAATATTTAGGAAACCTTATCAGCAATGACTTCAAATGCAAGTCTGATATTAAAACTCGAATATCAATGGCAATCAACAAACAAAAAACATCTCCTTAAATCCAAAATTGCAAAGCATCTCAGAAAAAGGTAAATAAAAATTTACATCTGGAGCATTGTTCTGTACCGAAGCGAGACGTGGATAATGACACAAAAAGACCGGGAAAGGCTGGAAGCATTTGAAAGGCGAGTGGAGAAAATAAGCTGTACTGAAAGAAAGTCGAACGAAAAAGTACTCCAAGAAAAACGAAACTTAATGACGACCATAGAAATCACAAGAGGAAAGATGTTTGGCCACCTAACGAGACATGACAACTTCATAAAAACCATCATAGAAGGGAAGGTAGAAGGGAAGTGAGGTAGAGGGTATTTAAAAAAAAAGATTACACTTAAATATTAATTGTTTAATTTTTTATAATTAAAACACAATAGCTACTCTAACACATAAAAAATAACTAAATACACAAATTACTATTACTGATATTATTCTATAGAATCTTTACTTTTGATAAAGCAATACGTACGAAAAATTCTGTACAATATCGTGTCTGTCATGCACCACCCAGTACTTTGTTTCTCATGCAGAAAAACTCCCAGCTGGCTATGAACTCCCATTGCCAATATAGAAATCTCTAAACCAGCTACGAACACAAGTGGGTCGCTGCAGGAGTAACATGTGCAAATGGGGGTTTGTACCAGTTTCAAAAACTCAATGTGTAAAATACAGAACCCACACCAACAACGTCACACCTAATATCTTGCCCTTCGAGCCGATAAACATGCACGCCACTAGAATTAATGGAAGCCACAGACAGTGCCATAAATGTGGCCACCTGATTTTTAAGAGGCTGGCATCGACACGTCCGTCTATTCCCATTGTCCTCCACTTTTTGTCCACCACTGGGGAGCAATGGGAAAAAAGTAGCGTTGTCCCCCAGTGGGGGGCAGCGCTACATTATGTTTCGTTTATTTCGTTTATTTCGTTTCGTTATTTCGTTTATTTATGTTTCGCTTATAATTACTGTTTCGTGTCTATAGTGACAGGTGTCAAAGTGATAGATGTTAAAGTGACATGTCAATCGTCAAAGTCATACGTCAACACCTGTCAAGATCTCATCGATATCTTCGTTTTGATTGACAGCTGTCTAACTTAAAAGGGCTATAACTCTGAAACTATTGATCCTAGACTAGTTTTTTTTTTACAGAAGTGATAGATCTCATTGATAACTTCGTTTTGGATGACAGCTGTCAAACTTAAAAGGGCTATTACTCTGAAAATATTGGTCCTAGACTAGTAATTCTTTTACAGAAGCGATAGATATCATCGATATCTTCGTTTTGGATGACAGCTGTCAAAATTTAAAAGGGCAATAACTCTGAAACTATTGATTCCAGACTAGTAGTTTCTTCACAGAAGTGATAGTTTGTCAGAGGCCAAATTAACCCAATCGCAGAAACACTATCAATACTAGAGGGTTCCCATGCACCTCAATACTGGACCACTATCAACCTACAGCTGACCAAGTAACAGAAGAAGAATATAAACAACTACAACCGTACCTGAATACTTCAATGCGAGAAGCTGTCTTCAGAGCACTACACGAGTTAAGTCAGCCAGGAATTCGGAACAGAAGTGATAGATCTCATTGATATCTTCTTTTTGAATCATCATCATCAGCCACTGCTGGACGTAGGCCCTTCCTAATGCACGCCACTGAGCTCGGTCTCCAGCTCTCCTCATCCATTTTCTTCCAGCCACTTTTCGCAGGTCGTCACTCTACCTGGCCACAGGACGTCCTACACTACGTTTGCCTAAACGTGGTCTCCACTAGAGAACGCGTCTACCCCAATGGTTATTTATTCTTCGGGAAATGTGACTAGCCCGCTGCCTCTGCCACTGAGTTAAGTCGATTACTGGTTCTCCGTCGGATATCTTCATTACGAATCTTGTCCTTCAGAGAAACTCCAAGCATAGCTCTCGCCCTATTTCGCTGAGCGATATTCTTTTTCACAGGCAGACATTTTGTCTTCAGGCACTGTGGTATGGATGACGAGAAGACTTGACGAAGCTTACAGAATGCTGCCCAACCCAACTGAATTCTTCTGTTGGCTTCCTTCTCAAAGTTGTTCTTACCCAATTGCAATATTTGCCCAAGGTAAACATATTGTTGGACAACTTCAAGAGGCACACCATTAACTGCAATCGGTTACGGGTCAATAATATCGTTGAACATGATCTTGGTCTTATCTATGTTCATTCCGAGACCGATCCGTCGAGAAGCATCATCTAGGTTGGTCAGCATACTTTGCAAGTCTTGTAGCGACTTCGTCATTAGGACGATATCATCGGCAAATCGTAAGTGTGAGATGTTCTCGCCATCGATATTAATGCCCATTCCTATCCAATCCAGCGTCTTAAACATATCTTCCAGGGCATTAGTGAACAGTATTGATATATCATCCCCCTATCTCACTCCCCAGTGCAGTTTTTTTTTTTTTAATAATATCTTTATTGACCGAAGTAAATACATAGTGGAACAATTCTAGTGTAAATTACAATCCTAGAAGCTTCAAAATAATTAAATGGTGTTTGTTTTGCAAGCTATAACGCTTTTATAAAACTTATTACATGTACTTTGATTATTGTTTCAAATGTACATATAAATCATGAAGTAATTACATTGATCCTAATATGGCTTTATATAAACTTTAGAAATGGTATTACATTTATATTGTAAGAAATAATTAATAAGTAATCAGCCAAGGGCGGTAGTTGATAAATAAAATACACGCGCAATGTGCGAGCTGTAGGTAGTTAGCAGCAAGAACAAGACTAGCAAACATGTTAATCTCCCCTGCGCAGTTGTTATGTTTAGACTGTTGGTTTTGTACTTGAACCAACAGTCTAAACATAGTCATACAAAAAACAGTCTAAACAGTCTAGTCATAGTCGCGGCGTCATACAGAAACCTAAGCACTTCGATGTATCGCCAGTCCACTTGACAGCGCTGCAAAGACTCCAGAACCGCCCAGGTTTCAACGGAGTCAAAGGCCTTCTCTTAGTTCTTCTTATAGTCCACATAAGCAAGACACAGGGGCTGGTCATACTCTTCAGACTTTTGTAAAACCTGCCTCACTGTGTGTATGTGGTCTATGGTGCCAAATCCTCCACAAAACTTGGCCTGCTCAAGAGGCTGGAATTTGTCAAGTCGTGCCTGCTATTTTTTATATTGTCACTGCCTGTTATTTTTTATATTGCTTGTAATTTTGTACTGGATGTTTTAAGGTTTGACAGCTGTCATCCAAAACGAAGATATCAATGAGATCTATCACTTCTGTGAAGAAACTATTAGTTTGGAATCAATAGTTTCAGAATTATTGCCCTTTTAAGTTTGACATCTGCCATCTAATACGAAGATATCGATGAGATATATCACTTCTGTAAAGAAACTGCTAGTCTAGGATCAATAGTTTCAGATATATAGCCCTTTTTTGAGCCGTGGCGGTCTAATAGACACACCACAAAGACGGCCCCCAGTCCCCGGCGGCTCCGTTATTCCTGGCGCCAGTAGCAGCCATGTTGACGGTGGAGCAGGGGGTGCGAAGAATCCCCGGCAGAGACCCAGCTACCAACCCCCACGATCTCAGGACCTGCCCACTTATAACGCACGCACCTTGTGGACCGATGAGAAGTTCATAGAGCTGGAAGAAGTAGTAAGTAAGTTGCGGAGGGGGATAGGGTTATCAGAAGTCCGAAGAGAGGGAGAGGATACGATGACCCTCAATTCCGGCAACTTATTCTATTACCGAGAGGGCGACCAGCAGTCCCAACACGGTATCGGGTTTCTCGTCCACAAGTCCCTCGTCAACAACATTGTGAAGATCGAAAGCGTTTCGAGCAGGGTGGCATACATTATACTCATAATTACCGAACGTTATTCGTTGAAGGTCATGCAGGTGTACGCCCCATACTTGAAACGCCCGGACGATGAAGTAGAGACAATGATATATGCCCCGAAAACACACTTCACAGTGGTGATGGGGGACTTCAACGCACGGCTGGGCATGAAGAATGGCGATGAACTGAGAGTGCGCAGTTTGGATTTGGACAGCAGAATCAAAGGGGTCAGCGATTGGCCAACTTCATGAAGAAGGAGGGACTCTTTATGATTAATTATTTATTCAAGAAGCGCCTGTCAAGTCGCCCGTTTGACCCGACATTATACCGAAGATATCCCGGACGTCAGCCTATACGAGATCAGAATCTCTCTCAAACAGCTTAAGAGCAACATGGCACCAGGGGAGGACGGAATAACGACAGAGCTACTGAAAGCGGGTCAAACACCGGTACTTAAAGTCCTTCAGAAGCTGTTTAACTCCGTCATCCTCGAGGGTACTACGCCAGAAGCGTGGCACAGGAGCGTAGTGGTTTGTTCTTTAAGAAACGTGATAAAACCCTCTTGAGGAATTATAGGCCCATTTCGCTGCTGAGCCACGTGTATAAGCTGTTTTCGAGACGAGTTACAAACCGTCTCGCTTGTACAGCAAGGCCACCATAACAGTCCGTCTTCAGGATCAGAGCACGAATTCTATCCACGTGCAAAAAGGATGAGACGGAGACGTTATTTCTTCGTTCGTTCTTTTCTCGTTATTTCTTTTTTCTGTTGTTTTTCGTTCGTTCACCTCTGCACTGGAAGATATATTCAAGCTTCTGAACTGGAACGGATATGGTGTTAACATCAATGGCGAATACATCACTCACCTTCGATTTGCAGATTATATAGTCATTGATGGAACACAGGCCTTATCTCAGAGAGAAAAGATGTGCCATATTTCTTCCACCCCGTTCAAGTGTTCGTCACGTTGGTATTTCCCGATGTTTCAATTAAAATTGTCAAAAATAAGACATCTGACAGGATTCAAATTTATTATTACATTTACTCGTTTTTTTACATATTATTCCTTATGTGGAGAGTTATTATTTGCGACCGCTGAGCTACGTACTCCACGCTTTGTAATATGCTCGGATAATTCTTCTCTTATTTTAAATCTCTATTGGTATAATTGATAGATTCAGGCGTTACTTTGAGGAAATCCATATTTAAATTGAACAAAATGAAAATATGTAGCTTACTTCCGCCAAAACTGTAAGTCAGACAAATGATAAATGGTAAAATTAACACAAGTAAAACCCCACGCTAAACAAAACCCTACCCAAAATTGAACTAATGAAAAATATAAATGAAATAATAGCTAAGGCCTGGAGGCCAGAAAAAACACTTATATACAAATAATATATATAAATATATATACACAATAAAAAACCCCCAAGCTAAACAAACTCTACCTAAATACAAGTATCGAAACACTTATATATTCATATACATATAATATAAAAACACAATAAAAAACATATACCTCGATCCAAATACCAAACGTCTGACATCAATACGACACGTGTTTCGCCTCTGCACGAGGCATCTTCGGGTGATGTTGACTCGTCGAATGCTGGACTGAGAGTGCCTAAGCAATGGTGACAAATTCCCTTATATAGGCCACGCGCCTGAGCTAGTGCAACTGCACTACTGCATCGCCGCGAACCAGTTTGAGCCAGAATGAATCGCTATGAATCAAATCATGCCACCCGCGCAAGGTCATGCCACTATTGCACCACATTTACGATTACGTCATCGTCTCTATTGGTATTTTGTATTGCCTCCCGCGACACATGCTTGACCTTGTGCGGGGACCACTGGCAAATCTATTTATTTGTAACTAGCTTTCGCCTGCGACTTAACCCACGCGGACTACAGTTTATTGCGAAAGAACATCCTATTTTCGACTAGGATATTAAAAACTCATGCAAAAGTATAGCACCAACGCTTTTGATGATTTTTGACAGACTTGTTATTTTTTCGTTTCCATGGCAACATGTCATTCCGTTCCATACAGAGAGTAATCGACATTTTCTAGTTTTCCCGTGGCAAATTACCATTTCCCGGAATAAAAAGTATTCTTTGTAGGTGTCTATATTGTACAGTATCTATTTACAAAGTTTCATTAAAATTTGATTAGCCGTTTTGGCGTGAAAGCTCCTCAAACAAACAAATAAACAGACATAGTTTCGCTTTTATATACTGATGTGGATTTTCTTTTGGTTATTTAAACTTTTTGTATTTTATATCCTCTATTAATTATCAGCAGTTTTTTTTCCTTGTTTTGGGTAAATGTGCGTTAATAGTTATGTGCAGTTTTCTATCGACCTGTGCACATTGAAAGGTACGTTAAGTTGTCAGTCCCGACTGTTATTAATTAAAAGCAATCATTTAGCCATGTCATACGCCCTCGGGTGGCCTGACAAAATCTGACACCAAAGGCCAACATTACCTCATACGATAAGCAAGCAAGCACTATTTTTTTTGTGTGTTTGGTTTATTTGTGTTGAATTCTCATTAGTTAAAGGCTCAATAGGGACGGAATATTATTAATTTTATCGCCTACACAATAACATGGTGGTAAAAATAGAGGTCATAATAACAGTCTGGTAAAAATAGAGGTGGTATAAGAGAGTACGTTTTTACGTTTTTCCTCTGTGTCCGATTTATTAATAACATGGTTACTCTACAATCACACAAACATGGGGATAAAGATATTTAAAACATTTCGATGGTCTGGTTTATATTCAATGTATAATTTTAATTATAAACTGTAGTTCAGATGTGTAATACTGTAGCTGAATAATACTGTAGCTGAAGTAAATGTGGAAATATGTGGCTCTTTGTGATTTTACTTTATTCAAGTGTTTATTCCAGTGGTGCAAATGGTTTGTTATTTTCAGTATTGATTTATTTCGTCGGTATTTCTTGTAAAAACAAGGAAACTTTGAATACGAATAATTTTATAAAATGTGTTAAGTTAATGTCAGGAAAAAAATGCCTAAATTAGTTATTATTGTATAGCGTTCACAATTTTAGCATACAGGTTTAAGTAAAACGCGTTTTTTCTAGTTCATCCTAGCAACTCGTATTTACTTGTGCCTATGCACATTTGAATGATACATAACAGTAGTTTTAACTTTGAATGTTAGATAAAAAGCGAGAGGATGCACTATTTTTGTGTTTACAATAGACTGATTCTTCCCACCCAGGGCACCCCCAAAAAGTTAGGTTACGGCACTCAAGTAGTTTTCACAAGCAGTAAATTCCAACATTGTCACTACATGTACCCTACGGTAATTGGACATCTCAACAAAATTACTGCCTATAGAGTCTAAAAAAGTTCGAACCCTGAGAAACGCCTGTATTGATTACCAATTTTTCGAAGTTTGAACAAGCCCTCAAGTGTGCCTCAAGCATGACTCAAAACCATAGATCTAGTTAAAATGGGGAGATAAGGCACGCTTTATTATAACTTAAACAAAAACTGGACTAGATACAACTACAAGGCAAAAATATCCGCACTACATACGCGTACATTCCCACCATGTTGTGCTGCATCAACACAGAGACTCAATCTAATAATAAAAACACGCGGATATTTGGATATTTTGTTCAGACGGTTCGTGGAGAAATTTCCTGAAATGGACGTTTCCAAATAGCGAGTAGAAGACCAGCGACAAACGATTATAAGGAGTAAACTGATACCGGATAATTTACTTGAATCTATTAAGAAGGATGTAATTTGTTATCTACAGAATCCAAATAATAGGTTCACACAGGTACAAAATCAAGAAAATGAACGACACCACATAACACACAATCACAAACAAACTCAACTAACACGACGCGAATGAGATGGACAGATGATTTAAATGAAGCTATTATAAGGGCCTATTATCAAGTTACGAAATTAGAAACTAATAAAACCGCTTATAGGAAACCGCTTCATGCTTGCGTGATTGAACTATTTCAAAACATTTCCCATGTGTCAGAACAACGCATAGTAGACCAACGCAGAGTCATCATTAACAATAAACTTATAACAGACCAAAGAATGCAGGAAATTAGACAAGAAATAGAACAGAACTTAGGCACTTATTTAAATACACATACACTAGAAGAACAGCAGTGCGATTCTGTAAGCAACTCACTTGAACCCGCAGCGCGGATTCAGCGCTGTCGCAGCGCTGTGGCCAGATTGGCATTCAGTAACATCGATCATACGATAGCGGGCTCGACAGCGAGATCACGTTCGAGCTTCGTAGCAATCTCGACTCGTTTTGTATGGGATGACAGATTTATTGGCATTCTGTAATCTCGAAGCTTGCTGTGTTCGCTTGACCTTGGAGCCCGTCGTTCGAGTTTGAGCTGTCAAATGAAAAGTTACTAATTCGCTGGTGAACTATGAAGACGCAAAATCTAAAACCCTTTGTGAACATTAATTAGACTCTTGTGTGATTTGTTTTTATTGTTATTTGTGTAATAAACAGTGTTAAGTTCTAATAATGTTCTAATAAGACAATAGTATTGCTCGATTTTTGTACATATTGGCAACTAGTTAGAAGAAGCAATTTTCCTTGATAATCCCAATATCAAGCACGTAGGTAATAATAGAAGGCAGCAGTTACAATGCCGCTACTAGGATTATGTGGAGACTCTTCCAAGAGTTAGTTGAAAGTTTGGAATGTGATACCAAACCTTGAACACAGCTCCTACAAAGAGGAATATCAATAAGAACGAAGGTGAGACATTATCTATACATTTGTTTATAAACAAGTACTTAGGAACTAACTCTATTGATTTTTACCATTATTCTTCGAAATTTCATATTTTGTGCACACTATCATTTTTAGCCAAAGCTGTTATCAAAAAACAGTCATAGATATGTAGACACCCTATATACTTCCCTATAAGCACCTTTTTATTTACTTTCCAGGTAACTCGGGATATGCAAAGGGTCCGTACGGTGACGACTATGTCTTGAAGCTTGAAGTTACACCGGAGGGCCATTGCAATAAGCTATATAATTATTATGCTACCGCCCAAAACACAGTGGAGATAAATATTGGTTTATTAATATGTTGATTTAAATACTTACTAGTGCATCCAGAGTTCTTCATTACCACCCCAATATGGTGGCAAAAATGATTGTACATCGTCAAGAGTTAGTTCAGTCACTCTGGATAGCTCGGCAAATAAATTTGTGATTAGTGATATGAAAGTAAAAAAGTGATGAACAGTGAATATAATTCTTTTTTTCCACGTTTTTATTAAGTCACTTTCTTGTTTGTCTGACGTTCCGGCTGGAATCTAGCAACTCAAATTTCGAGCACTACCCTATTATTATTTAGGCTGAAACTTTCAGGGTAGCTCACTAAACGATGACAATGCATTAAAATAAAAAAAAAACGTTTTTTAGATAAGTTTTATAGTCTACATTTGCTGCTTGTTTATATCTAATGTTAAGATTTTTTGTTCTAAAATCAACCGGATAAATAAATAATTTATTTGTAAATCATTCTTCTTGATCCTCACTTTTTACTTTGTGTATGTTTGTAATGGATTAACTGAAAAAATAAGTAAAATCTTTCACTTAATACAAAGCTACATTATCACATATAATTATATATTTTTCAAAAAATTGTGACCTCAACAACTTTTTACTTTTTGTATGTTTGTAATGGATTAACTCAAAAAATAAGGAAAATCTTTCACTTAATACAAAGCTACATTATCACATATAATTATATATTTTTCAAAAAATTGTGATCTCAACAACTATTTACTTTTTGTATGTTTTTAATGAATTAACTCAAAAAATAAGGAATATCTTTCACTTAATACAAAGCTACATTATCACATATAATTATATATTTTTCAAAAAATTGTGACCTCAACAACTATTTACTTTTTGTATGTTTTTAATGAATTAACTCAAAAAATAAGGAATATCTTTCACTTAATACAAAGCTACATTATCACATATAATTATATATTTTTCAAAAAATTGTGACCTCAACAACTTTTTACTTTTTGTATGTTTGTAATGGATTAACTCAAAAAATAAGGAAAATCTTTCACTTAATACAAAGCTACATTATCACATATAATTATATATTTTTCAAAAAATTGTGACCTCAACAACTTTTTACTTTTTGTATGTTTGTAATGGATTAACTCAAAAAATAAGGAAAATCTTTCACTTAATACAAAGCTACATTATCACATATAATTATATATTTTTCAAAAAATTGTGATCTCAACAACTATTTACTTTTTGTATGTTTTTAATGAATTAACTCAAAAAATAAGGAATATCTTTCACTTAATACAAAGCTACATTATCACATATAATTATATATTTTTCAAAAAATTGTGACCTCAACAACTATTTACTTTTTGTATGTTTGTAATGGATTAACTCAATAAATAAGGAAAATCTTTCACTTAATACAAAGCTACATTATCACATATAATTATATATTTTTCAAAAAATTGTGATCTCAACAACTTTTTACTTTTTGTATGTTTGTAATGGATTAACTCAAAAAATAAGAAAAATCTTTCACTTAATACAAAGCTACATTATCACATATAATTATATATTTTTCAAAAAATTGTGATCTCAACAAAAATTGCAATGTAACCCAAGGTATCAAACATTTGCCTATAAAAGTCATTATAATATAATGAGTTTTCGCAGCGCACGCCATATTATTGCGTTATGATGCACTATAATAATGTGCAACATGTTTAGTACTCATTATTATCTACAAAAAAGACCGCGAGGCTATATACCTAACTATTATAGTTAAGTCACAATAACCGTTTTTTGTTCAAATTAGTCAAAACATGGGTAGAATCGTGTACGAATAAAGAGAAACCCTTAGCTACCAGTGCAAAGCCGGGCCAGTCAGTAGTATAGTATAAGCAGGTACATACAGGCAATAGACATAAATTGTATTTATCTATTCTATTTTATCTTTAACAAAGTGATATTTACGAAAAAGTCTGTACAAAGTTTTTTTTTAATTGTCTTGTGTACCTGCTTTTAATAAGCTACTGAACAAGATTTTTATTTTTTAAATCGTGTCTTTCTAGTTGTATGTTTGTTCGCTCTTCACGTAAAAATTACTGGACTGATTGCGACTCAGTTTTCACTGTCGGATAGCTTAGGGTTTGACCGTTTGAATTAAAAAGTGGGGTACTTGGTATTTCGATCCGATGAGAAGCTGCGGAATCGATAAAAAAACTTTTTGACGGCTGCAAGAATTTTGATCAAATGTTGGTGTAGGCGATGGATCGCAAGGTCTACACGATGTACTGGATGGAGACTTCGGTTCGTAGCTCCTAGTAGTTCAGGTTCCTGGTTCGATGTGGACTGTAGTTCAATTAAACACTGTTGCTTGTTCAAGTTCCGTTGATTGAATGGTCGGATCCAATCACTTTGACTACTTCAGTTCAACTACATTTATTTACCAAAACTTATCGCTATATATACAGTTATACGATCTTACAACTAGTGCGGTATACACGCCGCAGTTAAAAGGGGCGTGGCCTATTTTATATGTTGTCTGTGTTCATGCTGTCGCGGGCAGGCTCGGCGTCCACAACATCTCTCCCCCCGGCGCAGCTCGCGTAGCCTCTTCTTCCCTTAGCAGGACGGCGAGTTTGCTGGTAGGGCGTCGGAAGGTACCGCTCTTAGTTTTTACGTCGGCGACTCGAACGCCGCCATCTGGACCGGGATAGGTGCGCTCAACATTTCCGATTAGCCAGACGTTCCGGGGCAGCGTGTGGTCGACCACAACCACGATGTTGCCGGCTTGCAGTTGTCGTCGGCGGTTAGCTGGCTCCCCCCGTGGTACAAGCGTGGGGAGGTATTCCCGCAGCCAGCGCTTCCAGAAATGGTCAGCGAGCGCTTGGCTTGCTCGCCAAGTTCGTCGGTCAGCTTCATCGCAGGGGCCTGTGGTAGGTAGGCCGATCGATGACCCCAGCAGGAAATGGTTCGGTGTGAGCGCTTTTGGGTCGAGTGCACTCACGCTGACGTAGGTGAGGGGCCGAACATTGATCGAATGTTTGGCCTCGGTCAGGAGAGTCTGCAGGACCTCCTCGGACGGCACCTTTTCTCGCATCGTCATGTGCAGAGCGATCATCACGGAGCGTACTTGCTGCTCCCTCACTCCGCCCGGGTCGGGTGGCCAACGCTCGCTTTGTTCATCCCACTCGCTCGTGTGTGGGATATCTTCATGTTCGTCCTGCTCGCTCGTGTGCTGGACCTCTTGGTGGTCAGCAAACGCTTGGTGTGTGGGCCATTCTTCCTCGGGTTCACGAAGGAAGCTGGGCCCCTGGAACCATCGATCGCTAGCAGCTATGGGCGTGCGGTTCAGTCTCGTCGCGTCGTCGGCTACGTTATGTTCGATAGGCAGCCATCTCCACTCACGTCGGTGAGTTAACTCCGCTATCTCGCCCAGCCGGTGCGCTACAAAGGGTGTGTAGCGCTTCGCGTCGTTGTGCACCCAATGGACTACGGTCGCAGAGTCAGTCCAGTAGGTGGTTTTCGCTACTTCAACGCGATGCTCCTTTTTTATAACGTCCGCGAGCCTCGCGCCGATGACCGCTGCCTGAAGTTCTAGGCGCGGTATGCTCTGCGCGCGTCGCGGCGCTACCTTGGCTTTAGCAGCCACCAAGGCAATGGTAACGCTGCCGTCGTGGTGGATGGCCCTCCAAAAGGCCACCGTAGAGAATGCCTGCTCGCTCGCATCGCATAGTATGTGTAGGTCTACGCGCTTGTGTCCCTCTAGCGCGTAGCTACGGCGTAGGCGCAAGCGAGTTATCTCGCTCAGCTGGCGTAGCCATTCTGCGAAATGTTCGGCTTCTTCTGCAGGTATCGGCTCGTCCCATGGCATGTGAAGACGCCACAGGCTCTGCAGGATGATCTTCGCTCGAATGGTGTACTGACTGAGGAGACCAAGCGGGTCATAAATGGACATGACCGCGCTGAGGGCCTCTCTCTTCGTGGGTGCGCGGATCTGCGCGCGCACCTCAGCCGGTACGCGGTGCATTGCGGTGTTGAACCCCAGTTCGTCTCTGTTGGAGTCCCAGCAGAGCCCGAGTATCTTGCTCTCAGGGCTCCCTGCTCCCAACTGAGTGGGCGTGGTCGCTCGTAGCTCTGGTGGTACGTCTCGTAGCACGTTCGTGTTGCTAGCACTCCAACTGCGCAGAGTGAAGCCAGCGGCCGCGTGCACCTCGCGTAGCTCTTGTATGGTGCTACGGGCCTCCTCTTCATTGGCGTAGCTGTCTACTAGATCATCCATATAGTGGCTGTTCGTGATGGCCACTAGAGCGCGTGGGTGAGTCTGTGCATGTGCGCGCGCATTGTGGTTGCGCACGCTGTGCGCCATAAACGGTGAGCTGGCGGCGCCGAAAATCATGCTCGCCATCTTGTAGTGGCGAGGCGGGTTAGTTCGGTCCCGGCCTCGCCATAAGAACTGCTGTGCGGGCTGGTCTTCAGGTCGGATCTTCACTCGTAGAAACATCTCTTGTATGTCGGCGGTGACGGCGATCGGCCGTTCTCTGAATCTGAAGACGATTCCTTGTAGTGATAGTAGAAGGTCCGGGCCCTCCAGCAGCTGGTCGTTCAAGCTCACGCCGTGACATTGGTGAGCTGCGTCAAAAACAAGCCGTTGTTTACCAGGCTTGTTCGGGTTCTGTACTGCGAAGTGCGGGAGGTACCAGCAGACGGGGCTCCGTCGTTCAGTCCCGTCGCATGGCACCGCATAATTCTTAGCCAACAGATTTTCTATTTGCGCGGCGTATTGGTCCGCGAAGTCTGGGTAGGCGTCCATCTTTCGTTCGATGCTTTGTAGACGCCGTAGAGCCGCGCCGTAGTTCGACGGCATGGTGACGTCATCTCGCCGCCAAGGCAAGCCCACTTCGTAGCCGCTGTCTGTTTTCTTTATTGTTTCTTCGAAGATCTTCGTAGCTCGTAGATCTGCGTCGCTCACTCTCGAATGGATAGCGACGCCGAGCGCGTCGATGCGGAAGTGCGCCTCCACAAGCTCGTGTAGGCGCTGGTCGTGCTCGTTCGTACGCTGGTCGGGCGCGTATACGTGCAGCACGCTCTCGTTTTCGTAGATCAGGCTGCGAGGTGCGGTTCCATGCATCACCCAGCCAAGTCGGGTCCTCGACGCGGCCGGTTCATTTGGCCCGCCAAGACGAAGCTCACGGGATACAATGAGCTCCCAGTGGTCGGCGCCTACTAAGATGAGGGGGTGTGCCAGGTCGTAGCACACCTCTGCCTCCATCAAGTCCCGCAGATGATTGTGTCGAAGAAGCGAGCTTGGGACGGACTGCCGGTGTAGCTTCAGATCGCGCACCGTGCGCGCTTTGATGTCGTGACGTGTCGCCTCCTTAGCTCCCCTTATAGAGAGAGAGACGGTTTGGCTGTCTCCCTCTCGCTGCGACATGTTCACGCCGTTCAGATGTAGGGGCTGCGTAGGGCCTTCTGCGCCGATCTTCTTCGCTAGTTCATGGTCGATGAGCGTGATGGTGGCGCCTTCGTCCAGCAGCGCGTAAGTGTCGACCTCCCCCCGTGGACCGGTGACGACCACGGGGCAGATCTTAAGCATCACGGTCTTCAGGCCGGCAGCATTGGTGGGTGCTACCGACAAGACCGCTGCATTGTGGCTCGGTGAATGTTTGGGTTGCGCAGCAGATGGCTCGTTAGGTCGCGCAGCTGATCGCGTATTATGTCGCGTGTCTTCGTGCAGTGTTGAGTGGTGCGGGCGGTGGCATTGGTTAATGCCGCACAGCTTCGCCTTGCATTGGTACCGACGATGTTTCTTGTCGGCGCATCGGAAGCATACGCCTTTCTCTTTGACCAGCTCCCAGCGCTTATCGACGGTCAGTGCCCGGTAGGTTGGGCACTGATGTAGCGCATGGGCTTGGTTGCAGCTCTGGCATAGGTCAGTCTTTGTTTCTTGTTCCGCGCCCTCGTCGGTAGTGTACACGGCGTTCCCTTTCTTCTTAAATGCCGCTGGTCTCGTCTCACGGGCGGCAGAGGTCGCTGCCGGTGCGTATGTAAAACGCAGTGCCATGTCTGCTTCTCGCATGAGGAATCGAGATAGCATGACAATTTCTGGCTCCGAAGGTGACTGGTGTTCGTTGGCGTAGTGGCACCACTGCGTTTTGATGTGCGGGCTTAGCTTCTCCAGCACCTCACGCGCCAGCATCGGGTTATACAGGTACCCCCGCCGGTCGATGTTCTGTAGCACGCAGACGACGTTCTGAAGTTTGACAGCGAACGTGTTGAGGTCGGTCGCTGTCATCCCTGGCTTCGGGAACCTTCTTAGCTCTTCTAATGCTCGGTCGATGATGAGCTCCGGTCTCCCAAAGCTCTGTTCCAATGTTTTGATGATGACGTCAGGATCAGTGGCTGTGTGCAGTAATGCAGCCACGGCGTCACGTGCGTCGCCCTTGAGGCAACTTCTCAGCCGCTGTAAGTTCTCAGCGGCTGAGATGTGGTACAGGGCTGTGGAGTCCCGTACTGCTGCCTTGAATGGCAGCCACTCGTTTGGTGCCCCAGTGAAGACGGGCAGGTCGGAGTTGTAGCGGGCCCGAGGTCTGGCCATTCGTTCAATGGCCTCGGCGAGTTGTTCGATCCCGGATCTGCGGTCAGATCGACCCGGGGTAGGTGATCTTGTAGAACGCTCAAAGCGTGCTCGTCGTGGTTCTTCTTGTTGCCTCTCGGTGTTGAGGCGTGGCACATCCCCGCTCTCCCCCCGTAGGGTGGAGGGGTTTGTGCGTTGCAACCAATCGTCCACCTTCTGGTGGTTGTCGTTGTTCCGCACGGTTGGCTCGTCGTGAAGGCTCTGATCTTCTTCAATATTCGCGATCTGAGCCGCCAATCGCTTCTTCACTAGGTCCGCTTCCATTTCCAACTCCTTTCTCTTCAATTCAGCAAGTTTCTCGGCCGCCTCTAACTCCGCCAGCCGCAGCCTTAGGGTGGAGTTCGCAGTTCGTTGCGAGTGCGCCGGTGACTTGCTTCGTTCGATGTTGCCGGACGGGCCGGCGGTCGTGCCAGCAGCCGTGCCAGCGGCCGGCACAGATGGTGATGCCGGCGGCTCTAGGGATAGCCTTCGAAGGCGCTCTTCGTCCAACCGCTTCCGCTCTTCCAGCTCTGCCAGGTCGCTTTGGCTCCTCGTGACCACCATGTTCGATGGGCGGCAGACGTTCACTGGATAAGCTGTTGGTCGCTTAAGTTCTTCTTCTATCCGGCTCGAAGGACCAAAATGTAGGCGCTGGTTCTTCTATCCGGATCGTTAGGACCAAAATGTAGGCGATGGATCGCAAGGTCTACACGATGTACTGGATGGAGACTTCGGTTCGTAGCTCCTAGTAGTTCAGGTTCCTGGTTCGATGTGGACTGTAGTTCAATTAAACACTGTTGCTTGTTCAAGTTCCGTTGATTGAATGGTCGGATCCAATCACTTTGACTACTTCAGTTCAACTACATTTATTTACCAAAACTTATCGCTATATATACAGTTATACGATCTTACAACTAGTGCGGTATACACGCCGCAGTTAAAAGGGGCGTGGCCTATTTTATATGTTGTCTGTGTTCATGCTGTCGCGGGCAGGCTCGGCGTCCACAACAGTTGGTATATTGGTATTTTGGGTCTTGGAATAGCGCAGAGAGTACTTTAATCTAGAGAAATAACCACGTTTGCGAAGCCGCCGGCACAGCTAGTGCAATATAATGTAACAAACAAATTGTACCTACTTAAGCAATGTTAAATAAATATATTTCATTATTACTATTTTGTACTGTATAAATAAAAGTCATATACTGATATTTGTGTTTTTATTGCCTCTGCCCACAATTTTATGCTTTCATCCGCGTAAGCGCCACTTTTAGCATTCGGTCTCGCTCATGGCTCATGGTTCCACCAAGCTATCCAACTGCAGCCGCTGTTCCCATCAAAAATCTTTCAGACAGGCTACTCAAGTGACTCCGACGTTGAGAAGGTGAGAAGCTAGAAGTCGAACTTCTACGACTGTGGTGTGGAGCTGAAAAGAAAAATAAATATGAGCAAATTTTTGATCAACATAAAAGTCTTTGGAATTTTGAACCGATTTGGATAATTCTTTTTAATTTAAATTTTTTTTATTGAAAGATAGACTTCCAATGTATAGTTTCATATAAACTATACATATAATATAATATATATATAATAATATATATACATATATATATATATAAAACATGGTTTTTAGATTAGTTTTTTAATCTACATTTGTTATTTTTTTATCAATTGCTCACCTTCTACTTATCAGACTGAGATAAAAATCAACCGATTCTCGTGTAATTTTGTGAGCAGTTTTGATAATTATGTGTATTTTTAGTCGATTAGCTTTTTTTTTGTTTTATTTTTGTTCAAAGGTGCCTTGTGAGACAGACTCACAAGGTCTACAGCTCATAGAGCAACTAGTATCTTTAGTTGCAGGTTCTTATTTTTATTGTATTTTAGTATGTTTAGTGTGTGGTACTATTAATGCAAGCTAGTATTGCAGGGCTACTTCTTGATCTAGACCTAATTTTTGTACACGCATAATAATATACCTACATACAGAACCGATGTTAATTATTATTATTATTATTATTATTAAATAATACTTTAGAGGACAGCATTTTCTGCCAGTCATCCTGGTTGTGCAAGAAAGATGTGTATAGGCGTGCACTCGAGATATGGACAGTAAAAGGAAAATAAAGATAAATTAATCAAAATGAATACTAAAATATAAAACTTTGTAAAATATGTATATACAATTATTATAAATATTACATCATATAATATCATAAAAATAAAATACATATAAATATTATAAAATTAAACAGCTGGTGTAATAAGTCTTTTTTAAATGCTCTCGAGTTAACCGTTTAAAATTTTCTTTAGTTTGACACTTTCTAATGTCAATTGAAAGTGAGTTCCAGAGACGGACTGCTGAAACCTGGAAGGAGACAAGAAATGAAAAAAGTGAATGAATGAAGGAGGAGGAACGTGACAGGACAGTACACCCATGTTTAGGCTCATTTTGCTCCTTAAAAAAAAGGACTAGTGCGATTTTAACTCGCGTGAAGCGGGTTCCGTACGTTGAATATATTATCTAAAAATATTAAGACATTTATTTTAAAACCATAGACTTCTTATAGGTATTCCTTTAATATAAATTGTAAATAAAAATCAACTATTTAAAGGTACTCGAAAATATGTTTTTTTTGTCTGTATTGTTATTTGTGCCCTACTCAGCCAGCGATGGAACGATTTTGATGGGGGTTTCTACGTTTGGTATGTGTGGTTTCAACCAAAAATGTTATGGATACGAAATTTCAGATCTGGTTACGGATACGGATATAGAAATAATATTGTACAGTTTTCAGATACGGTTACAGATATGAAATTACGAGTATTTCAGATTATCCGTTAATTTCAGACAGTTTCGGTTACGGATATAAAATTTTTACGTTATTCAAACATGCAAGTGATGCGTGCTGCTGGTGTGTCGGCTCGGCCGCGTAGAAAAACTTGTTATAACGAGTCTCATTTAGGCTTTTATACTCCGCCCCATCCGAAAATATCCGAAATTTTTATATCGGATTCTATTACGCTTACGGATAGATTTTTATTTCGGATAACCCCTAATTTCAATTACGGTTATGGAGCTCCTTAACATCCCTGGTTTGAACCTACCAGATGAGGTTATGTTTAAAAGCTAATGTTATATAAGCGAGAGTTGTTTTTTTAACATTTATAGAAAACTTTACGTTCTTTCTAAGATTTTTATGGGTTTCATGAACATTAAATGTAAAAAAAACTAACGGACCCGAATACACTTGCTGACCGCCGACTTTTAATATAAATGCTCTAAGGGTAGCAGTAGCCTAACTTAAAAACACATGAAAAAATATAAAGTCGATCATAAATGGCTGAGTAGGTTTTAGTCATTAAAATAATTATAAATTCCATGTATAAAAATATCTAAGTTTTTTAACAGCACAAAAATAACTTCGACATTTTATTTTCAGATATAAATACGGAAATAGAAATAAAAGTAGTTACGGGCAATGGAGGTGATTTGTTATGTGATGGGACTAAGACTAAGGTGGCAGTCAATTCTTCATTTCACGTCTATATAAACCACAACAAAAACCTGTATCGGATAAGGTAGATTCTTATTTATCATCCGTTCAAATTTAAGATCTATCCCACTATTACAACCCTGATCATACGTGACATACGTCCAACTCGTCTGGGCAATATTCGCTTCTCGACGAAAATAATTATCTTAGACAAAAGTTTACAAAAAATATCATCACTGCAAGTGATGATTTACGGCACTGAAACATGGTCACTTACTACTGTCCTGATTCCTTAGCTCAAAATCACTTACCCCTACCCTAGACAATTTTTTAAATTTATTTTCTTTTTACATACTTTCGGTTTTATTGCTTTATTATAAATATAAATTATCAAGATAAGTGTCAATTCTATTCTTTCTTGTCGTTTCTATGATATAAGGGTAGGCCACTTATATCATAGAAACGATAACCGTTTAGGAAGAAAGGTACACGAATAGCAGCCATGGACTGGAAGACGGAGAGTAGGATGGCTCCTCATCTGGTGGACAGAAGACTTAGTCACGGGGAGCCACTGAATGCAAACAGGGAGCGACCATTCGTTGTGGTATTGGAGGAAAGTCTATGTTCAGCAGAGAACCAAAGTTATCGACGCACAGTTTTCGATTCGACCAATCTAGCTAGACAATATACATAAAAACTTTCCATGAAATTCAATTAAACCAATACATAAAAAAACTTACCTGATATTCCAAGCATCGAGTCTTATTATTAAATTAGCAATAAAAATAACCCGGACTCTTTTGCCAGTGCATGTATAGTAAATCTTTCTCAGTACGATTCAATTATCCCATTTTAGCGCATGTGGCTTGCTAAGTGATGGACATTTTTGACTAGTAATAAAAAAAAATGAACAAAATAAAAATATGTAGCTTACTTCCGCCAAAACTGTAAGTAAGACAGATGATAAATGGTAAAATTAACACAAGTAAAACCCCACGCTAAACAAAACCATACCCAAATACAAGTATCGTAACACTTATATATTCATATACAGATAATATAAAAACACAATAAAAAACATATACCTCGATCCAAATACGAAACGTCTGACATCAATACGACACGTGTTTCGCCTCTGCACGAGGCATCTTCGGGTGATGTTGACTCACTCACTCTCAGTCCAGCACTCGACGAGTCAACATCACCCGAAGATGCCTCGTGCAGAGGCGAAACACGTGTCGTATTGATGTCAGACGTTTGGTATTTGGATCGTTATTTGGATCGTACCTCGATCCAAATACGAAACGTCTGACATCAATACGACACGTGTTTCGCCTCTGCACGAGGCATCTTCGGGTGATGTTGACTCTCTCTCAGTCCAGCACTCGACGAGTCAACATCACCCGAAGATGTCTCGTGCAGAGGCGAAACACGTGTCGTATTGATGTCAGACGTTTGGTATTTGGATCGAGGTATATGTTTTTTATTGTGTTTTTATATTATCTGTATATGAATATATAAGTGTTACGATACTTGTATTTGGGTAGGGTTTTGTTTAGCGTGGGGTTTTACTTGTGTTAATTTTACCATTTATTATTTGTCTTACTTACAGTTTTGGCGGAAGTAAGCTACATATTTTTATTTTGTTCATTTTAAATCTGGATTTCCGCAAAGTAACGCCTGAATCTATCAATTATAGTAATAAAAAGAGAAGGTGTTTTTTTTTTGTTAGAACGTGTTCAAAAACAAATAAAGCAATTTTACAATTTTTAGAACCTGAATCCTTAGCAGGTTTTCGCACCGCTAGATAGGTCAAATCGAGTACCTACTGTGCGGCATAGGCCTTGTCTTCCGGCTGATCATGATGATGATGATTCCATAGTTGCTGCCTTGATCTGGTTTGTAATTAAATTCGATGTTGTTTTTAGATGTCACAATGAGGATATGAAGGTTGGTCTCAATAGTACAGATTTTTGGAGACAAAGTTCAAGACCTGGCTATTTAACCGTGAGTATTAAAAAAACTGTAAAGACTAATAGATTGCAAGTAACAGTTTAGCTCCCGCCCTAGCTACTAATTGCAATAATATGATTAGTGCAAGTCTACACTCGAGACCACGGTCAGTGCAACTTGATTGAAAAACATCAAAATTAGCCATTCGTTTGGGAGCTACGGCGCCTCTCTTTTCGCGTTCGGGGTTAACAAAACCATAACATAAATAATAGTACTATGAGAAAACTCGACAACCACATTATAACCACTTTTGAGTAAATGGTATTATGATATTAATTTGTTTGCGAATAGAATCGTCTTATTAACTTGGTATAGGGTACCATAAAAATATATTTTATAGAGCATGTTAACATGATATGACAATATTTATTTTCGTTTAATTTTTCAGAGAAGCCCCATAATTATGGAAAAACTAGGAATTTTGCAATTGGAATGTACATTCCATAAAAAACAATGTAATGATAAATTTCCAACTGTTTGTTATATTATCTATACTATAATAAAACTGTAACTGGGCTAAATCTGTACATTAAATATTTTTTGAAAATTTTAATTGAGATGAACTTCAAAATCGATATGGAGTGCAAAAAGGTTTTTTTTTAAATTTTTTGTCTGTCTGTCTGTCTGTCTGTCTATCTGTCTGTCTGTCTGTCTCTTTGAACACGCATCACGCAGAAACTACCCGACGGATTTTGATGCAATTTGGCACAATCATAGCTTATGTTATGGATTAACATTTAGAATACTTATTATCCCGAAAAAACAATGGTTCCCGCAGGATAGGGGATGAAAGTTATTTAAAAAAACACATATCACGCTGAAACTACCGTTCGGATTTTCAAGTAACTTGGCACAGTCAAAGTTTATAGTATGTGTTAAAATGAATGATACTTTTAATCACGAATAAATACGAGATTCCTGCAGGATATGAGTCTAAAGTTATGTCAATTTGAAAGGAATAATAATTGCACATCCGTTTATAAAACGGTACCGTGAATTCAGCTCCTATGCCACAAGTCAGAGTGGCACAGTAGAAGCGGTGTCCGCCTTGCAACCCAGAGGCACATGGATCGAATCCACGCGCTGCTATGAATGTTTTGCCTCAATATTTATAAGCATTTACATATTTTATGCCTTTTTTTACATTTTCTTTGATTTTTTTAAGGCTTATATAATTTCCTGAAGTAAACCGTCAAGTTTTGTTTGAAAACAATATATATAATGGGATCTATCCAAACGAATGGTCCGACTTAGGTGCGGTTTTTTATGTTTGCAAGCTGAGGTAATCGAGATGTTATAGTACGAGTTTGGTACGAGTAAAGATAGCACAATGGCATCAACAACTCAATGAATAAACCAAAGGCATCAAAGTTCTCCCTCCGATTTAACTAGATGGCGCTGATTGACCTTAAAACACGCAATCATTTCATTCCTGCAACCAAGGGTGCCGGTAAATTCAAATTTATCAGGTTTTTGGGATTCGGCTCACACTAGCACTACGAGATTCCTGCGGGATATGAGTCTAAAATTATGTCAATTTGAAAGGAATAATAATTGCACATCCGTTTATAAAACGGTACCGTGAATTCGGCTCCTATGCCACAAGTCAGAGTGGCACAGTAGAAGCGATGTCCGCCTTGCAACCCAGAGGCATATGGATCGAATCCACGCGCTGCTATGAATGTTTTGCCTCAATATTTATAAGCATTTACATATTTTGTGCCTTTTTTTACATTTTCTTTGATTTTTTTAAGGCTTATGTAATTTCCTGAAGTAAACCGTCAAGTTGTGTTTGAAAACAATATATATAATGGGATCTATCCAAACGAATGGTCCGACTTAGGTGCGGTTTTTTATGTTTGCAAGCTGAGGTAATCGAAATGGTATAGTACGAGTTTGGTACGAGTAAAGATAGCACAATGGCATCAACAACTCAAGCGAATAAACCAAAGGCATCAAAGTTCTCCCTCCGAGTTAACTAGATGGCGCTGATTGACCTTAAAACACGCAATCATTTCATTCCTGCAACCAAGGGTGCCGGTAAATTCAAATTTATCAGGTTTTTGGGATTCGGCTCACACTAGCACTAGCACGACTTCTAGGGGCCTAATTCTCTAATTTTAAGACGCCAATTCCTCGCTGCCTGCGGGGAAATTGGAATCAATCACGAACAAATTCCACGTAGGCATGGTCATATAAATAAGGCGAACAATCGTGTTTGCAAAATAAAAGTACTTGAAAGTAGAAAATACTTGCATAGCAAATTGATATTTGTCTCTATATATAAAAGGAGCACTATCGCGTGTGTGAAAAAGTACTCTGAAGCCTTGAAATTGTTTGTTTGTTTGTCGTATGAGGTAGTGCTGGCTTCTGATGTCAGAGTTTGTCAGGCCGCCCGAGGGCCTCTGAAATGGCTTAACTACTGCTATTAACCAATAACAGCAGGGACCGACAGCTTAACGTGCCCTCCGAAGCACGGAGCGATGGATAACCGCACGTAACTTCGAAAAGTCATTGATGCGGGAGCCTCTGTTTTGAACCCGGTATCGTTGGATTCTAAATTGTACTATAGAACCATTAGGCCACCATCGCTCTTTTGAAATGAAAGTAAAAAAATACTTGCATAGGAAATTGATCCGTGGGTATGCATAAATAAAGACCACAATTGCTTTTGCGTAAAAAATACTTCGAAGCGTTGCAAGTTTTCTGAGTATGTATATACATTATACGTTTTTTTATTATGTTTCTTCCATTGAGATATTATAATGTACTACCTACGTACCTACATAATTATATCGGAGGTTTCTTCATGTCTTACTGGCAAAATGGTTAGTTGTCGGTATTGAAATGTGTACATACAGAGGTAGGTACCTACCTCTGTATGTACTTTTTCACACACGCGATAGTGCTCCTTTTATATATAGAGACAAATATCAATTTGCTATGCAAGTATTTTCTACTTTCAAGTACTTATATTTTGCAAACACGATTGTTCTCCTTATTTATATGACCATGCCTACGTGGAATTTGTTCGTGATTGATTCCAATTTCCCCGCAGGCAGCGAGGAATTGGCGTCTTAAAATTAGAGAATTAGGCCCCTGGAAGTCGTGCTAGTGCTAGTGTGAGCCGAATCCCAAAAACCTGATAAATTTGAATTTACCGGCACCCTTGGTTGCAGGAATGAAATGATTGCGTGTTTTAAGGTCAATCAGCGCCATCTAGTTAAATCGGAGGGAGAACTTTGATGCCTTTGGTTTATTCATTGAGTTGTTGATGCCATTGTGCTATCTTTACTCGTACCAAACTCGTACTATACCATCTCGATTACCTCAGCTTGCAAACATAAAAAACCGCACCTAAGTCGGACCATTCGTTTGGATAGATCCCATTATATATATTGTTTTCAAACAAAACTTGACGGTTTACTTCAGGAAATTATATAAGCCTTAAAAAAATCAAAGAAAATGTAAAAAAAGGCATAAAATATGTAAATGCTTATAAATATTGAGGCAAAACATTCATAGCAGCGCATGTATTCGATCCATGTGCCTCTGGGTTGCAAGGCGGACACCGCTTCTACTGTGCCACTCTGACTTGTGGCATAGGAGCTGAATTCACGGTACCGTTTTATAAACGGATGTGCAATTATTATTCCTTTCAAATTGACATAACTTTAGACTCATATCCTGCAGGAATCTCGTATTTATTCGTGATTAAAAGTATCATTCATTTTAACACATACTATAAACTTTGACTGTGCCAAGTTACTTGAAAATCCGAACGGTAGTTTCAGCGTGATATGTGTTTTTTTTTAAATAACTTTCATCCCCTATCCTGCGGGAACCATTGTTTTTTCGGGATAATAAGTATTCTATATGTTAATCCATAACATAAGCTATGATTGTGCCAAATTGCATCAAAATCCGTCGGGTAGTTTCTGCGTGATGCGTGTTCAAAGAGACAGACAGACAGACAGACAGACAGACAGACAGACAGACAGACAGACAGACAAAAAATTTAAAAAAAAACCTTTTTGCACTCCATATCGATTTTGAAGTTCATCTCAATTAAAATTTTCAAAAAATATTTAATGTACAGATTTAGCCCAGTTACAGTTTTATTATAGTATAGATAATATAACAAACAGTTGGAAATTTATCATTACATTGTTTTTTATGGAATGTACATTCCAATTGCAAAATTCCTAGTTTTTCCATAATTATGGGGCTTCTCTGAAAAATTAAACGAAAATAAATATTGTCATATCATGTTAACATGCTCTATAAAATATATTTTTATGGTACCCTATACCAAGTTAGTAAGACGATTCTATTCGCAAACAAATTAATATCATAATACCATTTACTCAAAAGCGGTTATAATGTGGTTGTCGAGTTTTCTCATAGTACTATTATTTATGTTATGGTTTTGTTAACCCCGAACGCGAAAAGAGAGGCGCCGTAGCTCCCAAACGAATGGCTAATTTTGATGTTTTTCAATCAAGTTGCACTGACCGTGGTCTCGAGTGTAGACTTGCACTAATCATATTATTGCAATTAGTAGCTAGGGCGGGAGCTAAACTGTTACTTGCAATCTATTAGTCTTTACAGTTTTTTTAATACTCACGGTTAAATAGCCAGGTCTTGAACTTTGTCTCCAAAAATCTGTACTATTGAGACCAACCTTCATATCCTCATTGTGACATCTAAAAACAACATCGAATTTAATTACAAACCAGATCAAGGCAGCAACTATGGAATCATCATCATCATGATCAGCCGGAAGACAAGGCCTATGCCGCACAGTAGGTACTCGATTTGACCTATCTAGCGGTGCGAAAACCTGCTAAGGATTCAGGTTCTAAAAATTGTAAAATTGCTTTATTTGTTTTTGAACACGTTCTAACAAAAAAAAAACACCTTCTCTTTTTATTACTATAATTGATAGATTCAGGCGTTACTTTGCGGAAATCCAGATTTAAAATGAACAAAATAAAAATATGTAGCTTACTTCCGCCAAAACTGTAAGTAAGACAAATAATAAATGGTAAATGGTAATAATAAATGGTAAAATTAACACAAGTACAACCCCACGCTAAACAAAACCCTACCCAAATACAAGTATCGTAACACTTATATATTCATATACATATAATATAAAAACACAATAAAAAACATATACCTCGATCCAAATACGAAACGTCTGACATCAATACGACACGTGTTTCGCCTCTGCACGAGGCATCTTCGGGTGATGTTGACTCTCTCTCTCAGTCCAGCACTCGACGAGTCAACATCACCCGAAGATGCCTCGTGCAGAGGCGAAACACGTGTCGTATTGATGTCAGACGTTTCGTATTTGGATCGAGGTATATGTTTTTTATTGTGTTTTTATATTATCTGTATATGAATATATAAGTGTTACGATACTTGTATTTGGGTATGGTTTTGTTTAGCGTGGGGTTTTACTTGTGTTAATTTTACCATTTATCATCTGTCTTACTTACAGTTTTGGCGGAAGTAAGCTACATATTTTTATTTTGTTCATTTTTTTTTATTACTAGTCTAAAATGTCCATCACTTAGCAAGCCACATGCGCTAAAATGGGATAATTGAATCGTACTGAGAAAGTTTTACTATACATGCACTGGCAAAAGAGTCCGGGTTATTTTTATTGCTAATTTAATAATAAGACTCGATGCTTGGAATATCAGGTAAGCTGTTTTATGTATTGGTTTAATTAAATTTCATGGAAAGTTTTTATGTATATTGTCTAGCTAGATTGGTCGAATCGAAAACTGTGCGTCGATAACTTTGGTTCTCTGCTGAACATAGACTTTCCTCCAATACCACAACGAATGGTCGCTCCCTGTTTGCATTCAGTGGCTCCCCGTGACTAAGTCTTCTGTCCACCAGATGAGGAGCCATCCTACTCTCCGTCTTCCAGTCCATGGCTGCTATTCGTGTACCTTTCTTCCTAAACGGTTATCGTTTCTATGATATAAGTGGCCTACCCTTATATCATAGAAACGACAAGAAAGAATAGATTTGACACTTTAACTTGATAATTTATATTTATAATAAAGCAATAAAAACGAAAGTATGTAAAAAGAAAATAAATTTAAAAAATTGTCTAGGGTAGGGGTAAGTGATTTTGAGCTAAAGAATCAGGACAGTAGTAAGTGACCATGTTTCAGTGCCGTAAATCATCACTTGCAGTGATGATATTTTTTGTAAACTTTTGTCTAAGATAATTATTTTCGTCGAGAAGCGAATATTGCCCAGACGAGTTGGACGTATGTCACGTATGATCAGGGTTGTAATAGTGGGATAGATCTTAAATTTGAACGGATGATAAATAAGAATCTACCTTATCCGATACAGGTTTTTGTTGTGGTTTATATAGACGTGAAATGAAGAATTGACTGCCACCTTAGTCTTAGTCCCATCACATAACAAATCACCTCCATTGCCCGTAACTACTTTTATTTCTATTTCCGTATTTATATCTGAAAATAAAATGTCGAAGTTATTTTTGTGCTGTTAAAAAACTTAGATATTTTTATACATGGAATTTATAATTATTTTAATGACTAAAACCTACTCAGCCATTTATGATCGACTTTATATTTTTTCATGTGTTTTTAAGTTAGGCTACTGCTACCCTTAGAGCATGTATATTAAAAGTCGGCGGTCAGCGAGTGTATTCGGGTCCGTTGGTTTTTTTTACATTTAATGTTCATGAAACCCATAAAAATCTTAGAAAGAACGTAAAGTTTTCTATAAATGTTAAAAAAACAGCTCTCGCTTATATAACATTAGCTTTTAAACATAACCTCATCTGGTAGGTTCAAACCAGGGATGTTAAGGAGCTCCATAACCGTAATTGAAATTAGGGGTTATCCGAAATAAAAATCTATCCGTAAGCGTAATAGAATCCGATATAAAAGTTTCGGATATTTTCTGATGGGGCGGAGTATAAAAGCCTAAATGAGACTCGTTATAACAAGTTTTTCTGCGCGGCCGAGCCGACACACCAGCAGCACGCATCACTTGCATGTTTGTATAACGTAAAAAAAATATATCCGTAACCGAAACTGTCTGAAATTAACGGATAATCTGAAATACTCGTAATTTCATATCTGTAACCGTATCTGAAAACTGTACAATATTATTTCTATATCCGTATCCGTAACCAGATCAGAAATTTCGTATCCATAACATTTTTGGTTGAAACCACACATACCAAACGTAGAAACCCCCATCAAAATCGTTCCATCGCTGGTTGAGTAGGGCACAAATAACAATACAGACAAAAAAACATATTTTCGAGTACCTTTAAATAGTTGATTTTTATTTACAATTTATATTAAAGGAATACCTATAAGAAGTCTATGGTTTTAAAATAAATGTCTTAATATTTTTAGATAATATATTCAACGTACGGAACCCGCTTCACGCGAGTTAAAATCGCACTAGTCCTTTTTTTTAAGGAGCAAAATGAGCCTAAACATGGGTGTACTGTCCTGTCACATTCCTCCTCCTTCATTCATTCACTTTTTTCATTTCTTGTCTCCTTCCAGGTTTCAGCATTTAATTATTTGTGATGATTGTGCAATAAATAACACATCGTACTGTACGTACAGTACTACGATACCAACTATGACGATACTATCAGGATGCTCTTCGACATCTTGGAATTTCCGAAGAAACACAAACGTCGAACAAAAATCTCACGCTGAGGTTTTAGACAATTTTAATATTTTTAATAAAAGAGTGTAGTAAATTTTGTTTGACTATGTACGGACATACCGACATACCCTTTGAAAATTGATTGATGTATCAGACTCATTTTAGGTTCTAAACTTAGTGGACGTCTGACTGCAAACCGAGATGTCTTCAACGTGGAGGGGACGAACTTTACAAATTATGGAATTTACAACTTCTACGAAGGAGAACCGACGAACTTCAACTGTTATAAGAATACTAGTGGTTACGTCAAGTTGACATATAGCCCAAAAGGTAATCAGAATATTTGTGCTGAAAAATAAAATTGCTTATTTTAATAAAGATGTTATACTTATTTTATGTATAGATTCCATCACTGCAACCACGCCGTAAGTAGTTGGCCAAAATAAAAATATTCATTTGAAATATTTCACACTGAGCACTAAGCTCAAGTGTTGGTTGGAGCACAAAAAAATATATTTTCGGTGCACATTGTATAGCTGCCCAATAAATAGTTGCTCATAGTGGCATAGGTATTTCAAAAACCTGAACACAATTATGAAACAGTAACATCCATTAAACTGAGCATCTGGGTGGTTACATATTAGATTATCTAAAACTAAAACATCGACAACAATGCCTATGCTTAAAATCTTTTAAATTTAAAACTTCAAATACTTTTAAGCATACCAAACGGTTGAGTTACCTAATGGTTCTAATCACATAATATAATTATAACACATGTTTATAACATCGAAAAGTAAAATACTTTATCTACTCTCATTTCTTAACACCCGAACTAAAAAAAGGTGGCATAATGACATACTGTACGTTCGGCACGTCTCTAATCAGAAAACAAAATACATTATTACACAGTTTTTTGAACTAAACAATGTAATTCATTTTTTTTCCCATAAAAGCACCGGTATGTCTCCGTACAAAGAAGATGTTCGCCATTTATTATCCATGGCAGTGCGTATTATACCGTATGCGCGCGTATTCACTGTGGATTGGATTTTGGCGCCATAATTTACTTTACATTTAATTAGTACCTAACCAATTTAATGTGTTATGTGTTTTTGTTCATCACAGTTTTAACCTAATGAAAAATGTCCACCAACAGTGTTAGTAGGGAGAATTTGACTGCATCTGACATCACGGAAACAGCAACGAAAATGACGAACTAGCTTTTACCAGCAAAATCAAGAAAATATTATGTCATATTTTTTTCATTTATTGTATTTTCCTATTGTATGAGTGTAGATAAAGTAGTGTATGAAACGGCACATAACTAGGTATTAAAACACTCGAGTATACTATTAAAAAACTCTCCTATTAATAACCGTTGCTATGCGTCCTTTTCATAAACTACTATAAAAGGTAAGTAGATAGAAGAGAAAAAAAGAGCAGTGAAAAAGAGGGGGTAGATAGAATATGAGGCTGATGAATGTTTTTACCCGACTGAGGGCTATGTGTTTGGGTTGTATGTATGTTTGTATATTTGTACGTTTCTCAGGCGCGTCCTACAGCCTAAACGGCTTGATGGATTTTGATATATGAGGTATCATTGGATTCATCTTGATCACATATAGGATATATAAAACGTCAAGAAAACCAATATGGTGGCTTACAGCTGCCATATTGTATTTCCGACGGATCAAAAATTACCAAAACCTATCGAGTGAGGTACAAAGTACAGGTCTTTAAAAGACCATTTCAAAAATAAATAATTCTTGTAACAAAACAGTAGCCATTTTCTTTTAAGCTTCTTACAAAATTCTCAATTTTTGATTATTCATGTTTATTTAAATACTATAGTCTAATGTTACAATTGCAACTATTAACGTAAGTATAACAATATTATACTAATTTAATATTTTACTTATATACTCGTTTTATGTTAGTAAAAAATAAACATTTATTTAATATAAATACTATCTGCGCCCCGCAGTTTCACCCGCATCCCTCAGGAACCACACATTTTTCCGGGGTAAATAGTAGCCTTTGTGTTAATCAAATTTGTTCAGCCGTTTAAGCGTGAAGAAGAAACAAACATATATACACTCGCACACACACACACACACTTTATATATACATACCAATATATAAAAGTGAAACGCTGTCTGTTTGTTTGTTTGTTTGTTTGGGGAGCTTTCACGCAATAACGGCTGGACGGATTTTAATTAAATTTGGATGGAAGATAGTTTATGCCCTGGAATAAAACATAGAATACTTTTTATCACGGAAAATTGTAAGTTTCCACGGAAAAACTGGAAAAATATTGATTACTCGCTGTAAGAAATGGTTGCCATGGAAGGAAATAACTCGAATGTCAAAAAACACCAAGAGCATTAGTGATATACCTACTTTTGCATTGGTATCTAATATCCTAGAAGAACATACGACGCTTTTCTTACGATAAGCAGTAGTCCGCGCGGCGGACGAAGTCACGGGCGGGAAAGCTAGTTATAGATATAGATAAAATATATTTTTCTCAATTGCCGCTTTCGAAGAAGAAAGC
This sequence comes from Alsophila aescularia, assembly GCA_946251855.1. Lineage (NCBI taxonomy): Eukaryota > Metazoa > Arthropoda > Insecta > Lepidoptera > Geometridae > Alsophila > Alsophila aescularia. Next base: position 2,181,018 of record OX276374.1, on the reverse strand, counting down.
TAAAATGAATACACAAAATGTACCCCTCGGCTTCCGCGCATATATTTTTTGAAAATTATGTAAAATATTTTTTACTGTATAGTTCAGACAATAAAACTTAAAGAATTTTGATCAGATTTAAAATGTCTGTGAAATAAATTGGCACGTGCAAAGGTCATGGAGACAAAAAATACAAATTTCTATGCATAAATTCAAACAAAATCTGCTAAAATAGGCGAGTTAAACCTACATCAAGTATTTTATTGCACACCCATACCCCTTACATACAAACTTTCGTCTTTCTATTATGAGTGTGATTATTTTTGCTGGCGATCAGCTCGTATTAAATCATTTTGTTCCCACGGGTTTTTTTTAATTTTGTAAATTATTTTACTTGCTTAATGTCGTTTGTAAGTCAGTTACTGATATTTCAGATGATAGGTCTGGTGGAAAAATTACGGAACAAAGGGAAAAAGTTTGAAAAAGGTTTTCATGTACAACCTATCTAGTTTTTAAGGAGCAATTCTATCAAACATAGTAGTTATTATCTATAACTAGCTTTCCCGCCTGCAACTATATAACGTGGACTAAAGTTTTTCGTGAAATAAAGATTTGATATTTCGTTTCTATGGCAACCGTTCCTTACAGCTAGTTATCAATATTTTCCAGTTTTCCCGTGGAAACTTATAATTTTCCGGGATGAAAAGTATCGTATGTTTAATTCCAGGGTGTAAGCTATCTCCATTCTATATTTCATCAAAATCTGTCCTGCCGTTATCGCGTGAAAGCTCCCCAAACAAACAAACAGACAACGTTTCACTTTTATATATTGGTATGGATGTTCTATGTATGATGGAATTGGTTAGGTTGAACATGAAAACTATTAAAAAAAATGCTGTTTGAAAACTACAATGTTTGATAGAATTGGGACTACAAAACTATGGATAGGTTAGTTAGGTTGAACATGAAAACTGTTAATAATTAGTCCGTTTGCAAAGTAATATCTTCACCATCAATAGCCTACGTCTGTCCACTGCTGGACGTAGGCCTATCATAATGAACGCCACTGAGCTCGGTCTTCAGCTCTCTTCATCCATTTTCTTCCAGCCGCTTTTCGCTGGTCGTCACTCCACCTGGCCACCCTACCTACTACAACTACGTTTGTCACTTCGATGTTTTGCAAGTCCACTTGACAACGCTGTAACGACTTCAGAACCGCCCAGGTTTCAACGGAGTCAAAAACCTTTTCATAGTCCACAAAATCAAGACACAGGGGCTGGTTATACTCCTCGGACTTCTGTATAACCTTTCTCACTGTGTGTGTGTGTGTGTGTGATCTATGGTGCTTAACCCTTCGCGAACCCGGCCTGTTTTGAAATTCATCCATGAGATGAGATGTCGATTTGAGATGACCCTCGAAAACAACTTAGCTCAAGACAGACGTAGCTCAAGAGTAAAATTGGTCAGTAGTTCTTTAAAAAAGTTGTATCCCCCTTTTTAAAGAAGAGTATTTAATACCAAACTCCTGCTCCACACCTCTGGAGTTTCCCCACTGTTAAGAACTGTGCTAGCTCCCATAGTACGGATTTTCTCCCTGATTTCAAGAGCTCCGAAGTTATATCATTCTCAAGGGGGGCCTTTCTATTCTTAAGCTGTTTGAGTGTAATCTCAATCTCGTCTAGGGTGACGTTGGGCAGTCCGTTAGTGTAGTGCCGAATTAGTATTGCGTGAGAATCCTCTGTGCTGGGTTCGGGTCTAGAAGCATAGCGAGTCATGCAATCGGCCATAGAAGTCTTCAATCTCAGAAAAGATCTCCGTTGGCTATAAAGACGACGGTGGTTGTGCCATTACTGGTATTGAACTTAGTCAGATGGGATCTACTCAATTACTGGGCAAAATGTTTTGACCTCCGGTTTTTCTAAATTGCCTTTTCTATCAGGCGTGTATGTGTATGAGCACGAGAGGGCCAGAGGTCACGTAACACCAGCTTACTGATCTTCTGATTGAGCTGTCTTTTTCCTAACGGTGTGGCTTGCTGTTGCTCCCATCATTTGTCTATAAGCCGAAGAAGCTCATCTAAAATATTAGACTTTGTGACCGTATGTTGCAGCTGACAAGATTTAGTACCTACTTCCCTGGCGTTTCCCACAACTTTTTGGTGTTCTTCATGCACGTCATTTGTGGCCAAGGCAGCGAATCGATTTTTCAACTTGAGTTGGAACTATTCTGATCCAACAGTGGCTTGGAGCAGGTTGGGTTGGAGCGTAGACCTCACCAGATGGCATATTTTAAGCTTATGGGTGATATTCAAGGAGCTTCGGTTAAATCGGTGATCACTACCAGTGTTGAACCTGCAAATTACTGAGACATCCCTGAATATGTACTTATTGTCCGTCATGATGAAGTTCATCTCATTTTTAGTCACGGTGTAGGGGGCTTTGCCAAGTCCACGCTTTCAATAAAGAGCGATGGTTTAAGACTACAACTTAGAATCCAACGATTCTGGGTTTGATCCTAGGCTCCGCACCAATGACTTTTCTAATTTATGTGCGGCTTTTTATCGCTCCGTGGTTCGGAAGGCACGTTAAACTGTTGGTCCCGGCTGTTATTGAATAATAGCAGTCATTTAGCCATGTCAGAGGCCCTCGGGTGGCCTGACAAACTCTGACACAAGAGACCAAGCAATACCTCATATGACAAACAAACACTTCAAGTGTTTTTTGAAGAATTAATTCACCATCGTTTAAATTATAGTTAAGCTTATTTAAAAATATGTTTTTTTTAAACGTCTTGACATGATAATTTAAAACAAAATATATAACAAAATAAAAATATATAGCTTACTTCCGCCAAAACTGTAAGTCAGACAAATGATGAATGGTAAAATTAAATTATTACCTAAGGAAAACCTCACGTTAAACAAACCCTACCCAAATTGAACTATTATAATATATAAATTAGTGAAAACTAAGGCCTGGAGGCCATAAAAAACACTCATATATTTTTATACATATAATATATACCACAATATAAGTACAAAACATATATACACACAATAAAAAACCCCACGCTAAAAAAACAAAATTAATACAGATCTATCTATCTACGTACCTGCATAAAAAATCGAAATGCAGAAGTGACAAAACAAGAGACCGCAATCACACGAATGGATTTTGACTTTCAAACGTTCACAAACCGTATACGTTAATCTAGTAAATTATAAAATATTTTTAGATAATTACTTAAATTGGTTATTAAATATAGTTAATAAAAAACCCCACGCTAAAAAAACTCTACCCAAAATTCAACTATCGTAACACTTATATATTTATATACATATAATATATATACACAATAAAAAACATATACCTCGATCCAAATACCAAACTTCTGGCATCATAAATGTAGTTGATAAATTTTAATTGGTTATATTTAATAACCAATTTAAGTAATTATCTAAAAATACTTTATAATTTACTAGATTAACGTATACGGTTTGTGAACGTTTGAAAGTCAAAATCCATTCGTGTGATTGCGGTCTCTTGTTTTGTCACTTCTGCATTTCGATTTTTTATGCAGTAATATCGTAATTCGCGCGCTTTTCATTTTTTCCTCCTCTCCGAACATATACACGATTCTTTCTTTAAATACAGACAGCGCGCCACGCGACCCAATGAACAAAAAAAATGAGCTCAATGGTAATTTGTGAATCAGCAACTCTTCATCTGCTCCACACTAAATTGTTGGCCTCTTACCAGTCTCTTTCCAAAGACCAATGTGCAATATTTATCACCAGGTACTGTAACTAAACTTAAACACCATAAAAAGAAAATAGCCGCTATCCATAGTTTTGAGCCGGGGCAGCACACATAACTAATCGAATACGCACTCTGACACACGCTTGTGTGCGTAACACGTAAATGTTTGCGTGGAGCAAACAGGCAATCGGTACGGGTTAATGCGTGTAGAAAAGGATGGATCGCTTGCGATCTTTTGATGACGAACTTTGACGAACGGGTTGGTACCACGCGATACGCACACCCTCAGAGAAATTATAATTTCTTTGAGCGCACACCACATGTAGTCGCGTGATCGCATTTTGAATATTAGTAGTTATAAAGTATTAAGTGCTTGATCTTTATTTGTTTCTTTCATCGAAGGTTTATACTAGACGGTTTATCTTAGCTAATTATGCTCTTTGGTTGTTTCAGCTGGCAACGCTATCTCTACCGGATTGCAAACAACCGACTCTGTTGAAATGTACTTGAAGTTAACAAAAGCTTCTTATGATGGCACATTGCTGATTTGCGCCATAACGGATGAATTAAAGAAAAACCTAATTGCTTTCGCAGTGCTACTAGTTCATAAAAATACCAGTGGTAAGAAAACTTTTCGTATGTATATATTTTTAAACAACTGATTGTCTAGACGAACAGCTTATTCGCTTGATATTAAACGTTATGGATTTCCATAAAATTGAAGTTATTTAGAGGGGAACGGGGGTGGCGAAGTTTGCACGCGGTCAAAGCTGCAAGGTGCAACTAATATTGTTTGTTTATAACTGAGTCTGCTTTTATGCCCCTGAAATAAGTTTATTAATTTTTTACTAATAATAAGCTTGAAAATTTCTAGACGGATTGAATTAGAGTGTTCGGTAGCTTAGGTTTGAACTAAGATCTGAGATATGCTTTAAGTGGTAATTTGATAAATGATTGCAGAATTTCTCAACAATATTAGATACCTACATTAAATTTAAGTACTATGTAATTATTTTGTTGTTTTGAGTTTCCACTTAAGACTTTAGTATTGGTGACCAATCTAATACCGTGTTAGTTTGAAACTTTTCAACTACAGTGTTAGGATGCTAAACATAAAAACTGGTGTTTTGGTATCTCAATCCGATGAGAAGTAAGTTAAAAAAAAACATGATGGAACTTAAAACGAGCTATCATAATTATTTAATCGTGATAAAATGTCATGTCTGTGCTGTTAACCGTTGAGAAGTTCCTTAGACCCAACCCTGAGTGCAGCAACCATGTCATTGTAAAATTTAAAACCAGCTATCTTACAAAATGCGTTCACAAAATTTCGTGTCTGTGCTGTTGACCATTGAAGAGTTCTTGTATGTGGACCTAACAGAATTAGGTCCCTAGAACGAAATAACAAGTCTGTCAAAAAACCTCAATAGTATTGGTGCTATACCTATATTTGCATTGTGTTTTTAATATCCTACAAGAAAATAGGATGCTTTTTTTCGCGATAAATAGTAGACCGCGCGTACGAAGTAGCGGGCGGGAAAGCTAGTGACAATATAAATAGTAGACCGCGCGTACGAAGTAGCGGGCGGGAAAGCTAGTGACAATATAAATAGTAGACCGCGCGTACGAAGTAGCGGGCGGGAAAGCTAGTGACAATATAAATAGTAGACCGCGCGTACGAAGTAGCGGGCGGGAAAGCTAGTGACAATATAAATAGTAGACCGCGCGTACGAAGTAGCGGGCGGGAAAGCTAGTGACAATATAAATAGTAGACAGCGCGTACAAAGTAGCGGGCGGGAAAGCTAGTGACAATATAAATAGTAGACCGCGCGTACGAAGTAGCGGGCGGGAAAGCTAGTGACAATATAAATAGTAGACCGCGCGTACGAAGTAGCGGGCGGGAAAGCTAGTGACAATATAAATAGTAGACCGCGCGTACGAAGTAGCGGGCGGGAAAGCTAGTGACAATATAAGTGAAAATGAGACGACCCACAATCATCAAACAATCAAACGAGGGGTCATTCGATTCGTGTTCATGTATAGATTGTCATAGGCTACTTTTTTACCCTACTTCGGCAAGGCAAAGTAAAAAGAACCACTAAAATGAATAAAATAATTACAATTAAGCCAGAACAGTATCGCTTTTACGAATTAACGTAATAATAATGCAAAAATACCACATAAGATAAGAGTTTTTTGAAGGCGGTGCCAAACCTAGGCATCTTCTTTTTTTCCAGGTATTTTTTCTTTACGGTTTTTTTTTCGTTTTGGATGACAGCTGTCAAACATAAAAGGACTTTAACTCTAAAACTATTGATCCTAGGGTGCGGTCCGATTCACGCTCACGGTACCAATAGCACGCTCACAGCTGGTCCGAATCGTACGAATAGCGTATATCATTTGCACGATGAGAGGTATGACGTCACCTATGACGTCATCACTCGGCGCTCACAGTACTCACTGTCCCGCGGGTTTGCAACGTGAGCACTCCGTGCTAATAGTGCCAAATAGCGCTGTGAGCGTGAATAGGACGGCCGACGGCTTGCATCCGTCCATAAAAAAAACATACAATCACATGCTGTCATGTGAACTGTGTTGTTATTTCATTCAAGAAATACAATTACAAGTATTATTTAAAAGATAGTATGTCAGTTGTGTGTCCATTAAATTAGGGAGATCATCATCGCTGTCAAGAAACAAATAAACTGCTTGACTATTACAGGGCTAATGTTTATTTATCCCATAAATAAACGTATAGTTGTAGTTGAGTGTAGTACAAAACTCCGCTTATCCACAGATAGGCAGATTAGCCAACTTTAAGGTTATTTCCTTGTTGTCAGATGTCAACGTTATCATGAGCACGCTTACGTTTGGTCTGAATTAATAGTAGACGTAGCAGCCATATGCGTACTAATTGAAATGGACCATTAGTGAGCGCTCTGAGTATCATGAGTAATGTTGGCGTGAATCGGACCACACCCATATACTAGTAGTTTTTTACAGTGATAGATCTCATCGATATCTCCGTTTTGGATGACAGCTGTCAAACTTAAAAGGGCTATAACTCTGCAAGTATTGATCCTAGACTAGTAATGTCTTTACAGAAGTGATAGATCTCATCAATATCTTCGTTTTGAATGACAGTTGCCAAACATAAAAGGCTTGTAACTCTGAAACTATTGATCCTAGACTAGTAGAATCTTTACAGAAGTGATAGATCTCATTGATATCTTTGTTTTGGATGACAGTTATCAAACATAAAAGGGCTGTAACTCTGAAACTATTGATCCTAGACTAGTAGTTTATTTCCAGAAGTGATAGATCTCATCGGGCACAGTGGATTGCCTCGATTTTGATTGTGGAGGCAATCCACTGTGCCCGAGACCGCCACAGATGGTAACGGATTGTTCATGGAAAAGTTGGTCGGGAGCATCACGACGCTCAGCAGTGAGCAAACGACAGAAGGAGGAGGAGATCTCATCGATATCTTCGTTTTGAATGACAGCTGTCAAATATAAAAGGGTTGTAACTCTGAAACTATTAGAGATCTATACTTTATGTAAAGAAACTTCTAGTCTAGGATCAATAGTGTCACAGTTTTAGCCCTTTTAAGTTTGTCTAAGATATCAATGAGACCTAGTTGATACAGGAGTACTCAATATAATATTTTTAAAGTAAGTTCTGATATCTCCCCAAGAGGGGAGACACGAGCCCGGTACCAAGGCATATACTACTCTTTAGCAAGAGATCAAGTGCGTTGGAGCCAAAGAGAATACAATACGTTGGTTCTATACTTTTGCTTTGGTTTTTAAAATCCTGGAAAAACAAAGAATGCTCTGTTCGCAATGAACTAAAGTCCGCGCGGACGAAGTCGCAGGCGAAAGCTTGTTTTGAAATATAAGATGCAGTCGAAAGAATCACGCATTTTATTTCTCCTTTGACTGGTTTAGCTGGAATCCGGTATCATGTTGCCTTCGACTGCAACTTATATTTCAAAATGAAGCATCTGAAGCTTATTCATTTATTAAATTTTTGTTCTTAATTGGGATTTTTTTATTAATATTTATAATAATTTATATTTTGTAAATTGGTCTCTCTATTTTTAAGCGATTTCACACAAGGAGACGGTTATATGTTCGATTGGATGTAACTTTTTTTATGTTTGTCGGTCGATTTCTCAGTCAATTGCGGACTAAACTTGAAAAAATATTGTTTTGTTTTAAAGGGTACTCTCCAGGTGCTCCAACATAAATTCTACCAAAATTGGTTCAGCAGTTTTTCAGAGAATAGATAGTTTTATTAGTAAATCAATTCGTCTTTTTGTTTATATTGCCTTGATTTTGAGTTTATATTGCCTCAAATCTTTAAGATTTCTAAACTGATTTATATTGTTGTTTTTTATACATAAGGGTAGACTTTCAGTTTTGTCCGATATAAACTGCATCAAAATTGGTTCAGTTGTTTTGTAAGGAAATCTATTTGTTTTATAGTTTATGTTCTCAAATATTTTGAGATTTCTGAACCGAATAAGATGATTGTTTTTACTTGAAAAAGAAGACCTGTAGTGTGGTACTGTATAAATTTCATAAAAAAAACATTTAAATTAAATAATTATATTATAGCATTACACAAGCATTAATTCACTGTTTTATTACGCTTGGGACTAGTTTGCAAGTTAATTTTTAACCACTAAACGACGTCCAAAGATGCTAAAAATTTGCGCATGGGTGTAGTTCTGATGACAATTATGGTAGGTACTATTGAACTGACCTGATGATGGTACCGGAAGGTAGTCAAAGGAAATCAACAATCGGATTATGAAACCCCTTCGAGTTTGGCCTCATTTGGTTTGTCTTGATGGATTACCTGGTCTTATGTAGTATCAAAGATCTGATGATGGAGCCGGAAGATAGTCAAAGGAACTAAACAATCGGATGATGGAATCCCTTAGAATTTGGGCTCATTTGGTTTGTCTTCATGAGATCTCTGGTCTTATGTTGTATGCAAGGCCTGATGATGGAGCTGGATGGTAGTCACAGGAATTCAACAACAAAATGATGGAAACCCTTCGTTTTTATGCTCATTTGTTTTGTCTTGATAAGTTATCTGGGGTTATGATGTATCCAGGGTCAGATGATAGAGCTAGAAGGTAGCCACAGGAACTCAAAAACAAAATAATGGAACCCTTTTGAGTTTGGGCTCATTTGGTATGTCTTGATGGATTCTCTGGTTTTATGTGGTTCTGGTTATGCGTCTGATAATGGAGCCGGAAGGTATTCATAGGAACTCAACAATCAGATGATGGAACTCCTTTGAGTTTGGGTTCAATGGGTTTGTCGTGATAAGTTCTCTGATCTATTGTGGTATCAAGGGTCTGATGATGGAGACCTAGACAGAGGAATCCATTACCCAAACATCAAATGATGACACCCCTTCGAATTTAGGCTTATTTGATTGATCTCAATGAGTTCTTAGGTCTTAAGAGGTATAGATAGTGTCTCGTAAGAGATTGCTTTGAAAAAGCATTCATATATTTACAACTTATAAATCCATTTGTTTTGTGTTTGTTTCCTCATATCTACGAGATGTGTAACCATTTCTTTGAAGAGTTCGTTTTCATTCCAAAGAAATAAAAAAAGTTATAACTAATTCAGTTGTTTTATAAGTATGCTATTCATCTTAGATTTAAAGTTATAACTAATTCAGTTGTTTTATAAGTATGTTATTCATCTTAGATTTAAAGTTATAACTAATTCAGTTGTTTTATAAGTATGTTATTCATCTTAGATTTAAAGTTATAACTAATTCAGTTGTTTTATAAGTATGTTATTCATCTTAGATTTAAAATATAACTAATTCAGTTGTTTTATAAGTATGTTATTCATCTTAGATTTAAAGTTATAACTAATTCAGTTGTTTTATAAGTATGTTATTCATCTTAGATTTAAAGGGCATCGCAGACGATTAAGATACTATAATATTTGATGTTACGATATCTGCATATAAAATACTAGCTGTACCCGCGGCTTCGCCCGCGTGGTCTTTTCTTTAGGTTCAAAGTACTAACCATAATGTGCTATTCCAAGACCAATATACCAACATTTGAACAAAATTTCTTCAGCCGTCAAAAATACTTTTGTCAATTGCTCATCTTCTAACTCACCGGATTGAAAAACCAATTACACCAGATTTAAATCAAACCCTAAGCTATCTAACAATGAAAACCGCATTGCAATTGGTCCAGTAGTTTTTACGTAATGCGTGAACAAACAAACAGAAAGACACGATTAACAAAAAAAAATTGTTCAATACCTTTTTTAAGCACCCAAGAGCATTTTTTTCATTTGAATTCATTTAGTAGTTTGGGTGAAATGCATGGTCAAGATACTGACAAACAGACAGACAAAATTAATCAGTAAAATAGTTTGGCTTCAGTATCTAATATAGAGAACCATTCAAAAAATATTTTTTATTACTTAAATATTAACATAACTTTGGACCCATATCCCCATTACTTTTTCGGGATAAAACGTTTCCTCAATTTTAATCCATCATATAACTTGAGACAGTGCCAAGTTGCATCAAAGCCCGTCCATCAGTTTCAGCGTGATATGTGTTCTTTTAAATAAGTTTCAACCCCTATCCTGCGAGAACCCATAAATTTTTCGAGATGTAAAGTATACTATGTCCTACCTCGTAGTATGAACTCAAATCATACCAAGTTTCATTTGAATATTCATCCAGTAGTTCCGGCGGCGTGATGCGTGGCTGTGATACAGATTGACAGACATACAGACAAAAATGAAAAAACATACAGTTTAGGCTTCATTATCGAAAATATAGTAACTTCCAAAAAAACACCATATCTTTAATGTACAGAATTTGGACCCATATCCCTCAGGAACCCTTTATTTTTTCGAAACAAAATGTATCCTTAATTTTCACCCATCTTATAAACTATGTCTCTGCCAAGTTGCATCAACATCCGTCCAATAGTTTCAGCGTACTACGTGTTCTTTAAAATAATTTTCCACCCCTATCCTGCAGGAACACTTAATTTTTTTGGGATGAAAAGTATCCAATATCCTACCTCGAAGTATGAACTCAAATCGTACCAAATTTCATTTGAATTCATTGAGTATTTTCGGCGTGGTTCGCTGCCAAGGTACAGATAGACAGACGGACAGACAGACAGACAGACAAAAAAAAAACAGTGTTGGCTTTGGTATTGAATATAGAACGGCCTCCAAAAAAAATTACATAATATCTTCTACTTACAGAATTTTTGACATAATCCCGCAGGAACACTTTATTTTTCGGGATAATAAGTATCCTCAATTTTTACATGTCCTACCTCGAAGTATGAACTCAAATCATACCAAGTTTCATATAAATTCTGTAACGAGAAAAAAGGTATTGTAACACTATAAAAGGGTGAAACGGTGATTTCTGAAAGTAAAGGTAATAAAAAATAAATTGGGGCAAGTTGGACCAAAAGTGGGGTGAGTCGGGATTCTTGCCCCATTCGGTCGTCCTGTACGCGAGGACGCTATACCTTTCCTCAGAATCACTCGAAACTAAAAATACTCGTTACTATTTTGAAATTAATAAAATTACCTGGATAAACTTAGACCGGAACGAGCTTCAAGAACTATTGGATCAAGACCGTTCGGTAATGTACTAGCTAGTGGGTACTATAGTGGAAGATAAAACATACAACTCAAATTCACCAATATAATCTTTATTACCTTGGTTTAATCTTGCTCATGTACTTAAAATCTAAGGAACCGTGCCGTCGGTACGTTGAACGGACGCTCAAGCTAGCATGTAAAGTTGAGGACAAAACATGCAATTTAAATTCACCAATACAACATTTATTATCCTTGGTTATAATTCTGCTTACTTACTTAAAATCTAAGGAACCGTGCCGTAGGTACGTCGGACGGTCACTCAAGCTAGCATGTAAAGTTGAAGACAAAACATGCACTTTAAATTCTCCAATACAATATTTATTATGCTTGGTTTAATCTTGCTTATTTACTTAAGGTGCAAATAGTCCTAGCCTGCAGATCCAACTCAGCAGCCAAGAAATACCAAGATCTAAGATTACCCTGCTATAATTAGGGTCGATATAGAATTGACAAAATTAAGTATTTACTCTAACAGAACATTGATGAATTTGCCGGCCGGCAGTATAGTCTACTTATTTACCTTTTTTCTATAGGGTTTAGCCGTTATGTTGGTGAAGGTAATTTTCCATTCGACGTTTCAGCAATGTCCAATTCGCGTGAGAGGTAGCCAGGCTAGACCCCTCAGGCGTTGCAGATGTCCAGCAAAAGTTCAACACTCCGGTTAATGAAATATATGGATAAAATACGATACCGCATTCCAAGAACGTGACAGGAATCGTTGGATATAATATCGGCGTGTCGCGACGTATTGTACTGCGACGCGGCGCCTTTTCAACTTAAATCCGGGGGAAGAAGCCTCCTTCGTGGTATTTATCAATCCCGGGGGGAGAACCCGCTGTGAACCAATAGACACAACGTTTTTTTAGAATTCGAGACTCCGCAAACGCCACTGCTTTCGGCTCGCTAAAATGGCGTCTCGAGAAATGGATAAAAGTGATCTCACAATCGTAATCATTACTGCCGCCAATCACGAAAATAACACCAACAAATACTCTCACCTTTTTTTACGGGTTTTATGATATGCAGGGAAAAATCCTGTCAGTCCTGTTAGGATCTTCGGCACCAAAAAGAAAGGACACGTCTCCGTTGCCGGTTTCTTTCTGTCTCGCCGGATCTAGTTTTTTTCTTTACGAAATCTATCGGGGATACATTTCGTTTCACCAGGAAGCCTATCGGCGTTTACACATTGGCTTTGGACAAGTAATCGGGTTTTATTTTTATTTTTAAATTTCTCACCCTAGAAATCACATTTGTTTATTTATCGTTTTTTTCAACTACTTTTGACAGCTAAACAACTGCCAAACGTCAAGAATTGTTATAAACTATATTCTATAAAAACGTTCCGTTTCAGACGAAAGGTACGGAACGCGGTTCCTTTGCTCCGCCACCGTCCTATCCTCGTAAAACTATATACCGTGACTATTAAATTATGATATTGTATGGGTTTGCTTTGGAAAAAATCTACGTTCCTAAATTTAGCATTTGTTGCATTTAATTACTTTGTTTAATTTATTTCTATTTGCTGACATCGCGGGGCCGTGCCGAACAACGGAACGCGCCCTTTTGCTTTGACAGCCAATCGATGCAAAGATAACTAAAATTTCCTGTAGATGTCACCACCTGTCTCCGTGTTCATCAATTGAACTTTATTAACTGCTTTCGCTGGTATTCACCAAATACGAACGATAGTACTGTTTCAATCAACTATGTGCGACTTCAATGTCGTCATCTGATTCTAACAACAAACAATAGCATGGCTTGTCTTGTTTATTCCTACTTTTTCTTGTCGAATTGTTGTTTTTATAGGTTTATTGTTTTTTTATTTAAGTAGCGTTTTGTCAACGCTACAATTCATAAAGAATGAACAAATATGGAAAAAATATATCCCCGTAGAGTTTCTTGGTGCTCTCTTCTCTAACGGGCGTATTTCCGAAGCACCGGTAGAGTCAGAAGGGTATTTCCTTTTCCAGTGTGAGATTTAACTCTGTTGGCACATGAAAGGGAAATTTCCTTTTCAAACTCAAAGAATACTTAGTTTATCTAAATTTGGATTGATTTGATCTTTTTATAATATTTTATGTATATCTCTTTGTTCAGGAGATGTTAATTTTGACTTGTAAAAGTGCTATTATTATTGCCTATTTACAATAAAATACTTTGACTTTGCTGTTTTCAGTTTATTTTTCTTTCATTCTGTTTTCAATAAAACCAATAACAATCTACAAAGTTTAAAATAAAACCTTCATGCAAGTGCCAGTAACAATCTACAAAGTTTTGAATAAAACCTTCATGCAAGTGCCAGTAACAATCTACAAAGTATTAAATAAAACCTTCACGCAAGTGCCAGTAACAATCTACAAAGTTTTAAATAAAACCTTCACGCAAGTGCCAGTAACAATCTACAAAGTTTTAAATAAAACCTTCACGCAAGTGCCAGTAACAATCTACAAAGTTTTAAATAAAACCTTCACGCAAGTGCCAGTAACAATCTACAAAGTTTTAAATAAAACCTTCACGCAAGTGCCAGTAACAATCTACAAAGTTTTAAATAAAACCTTCACGCTAGTGCCAGTAACAATCTACAAAGTTTTAAATAAAACCTTCACGCAAGTGCCAGTAACAATCTACAAAGTTTTAAATAAAACCTTCACGCAAGTGCCAGTAACAATCTACAAAGTTTTAAATAAAACCTTCACGCAAGTGCCAGTAACAATCTACAAAGTTTTTGTAATCGTGTCCGACACGTACGTAGCCGTTTTTTTCCCAAATCCTGCACGGAATTGCCAACCTAAAACAACTGTACAATGTTTCAATGTGTGTGTGTATATATATAGATTCTAGTAAACTAAAATAAAGCTTCTACTGTTTGTTTTTAGCAACTCCAGGGTTCGAAGTAAACGGCTTGATACTCCCGCGCATCAGGCTGAACGGAGCCGACACCTATCAGTGTGAGTACAAATATTGCCCTGGAGAAACCTGGTCTATCAGAGTGCTTAAAGGCGATCTGAAGAATGGCGACTTGAACTGTACGGTCGGAGGACCAGCGCCGGAGTATTTAAAAGAACGTAAGCTCATTTATTATTTTTCATCATCATCCATTCTAGGTATTAGAGCTCATGTGTCCACCTGGCTAGCTAACTCATGTGTCCACCTGGCTAGCTAACTCATGTGTCCACCTGGCTAGCTAACTCATGTGTCCACCTGGCTAGCTAACTCATGTGTCCACCTGGCTAGCTAACTCATGTGTCCACCTGGCTAGCTAACTACCACAGTCAAAAAGACTGTCCTTAAGAGGCAGTCCCATAATAGACACCAAGTGTCTTCAAACACATTTACAGTAAGGCCGTCCGCAACTTTAAGCGGGCTCCTGCGACGGAGGAGTTCTCTGTAAACTGGTGATTTCTACAAAAAAAGGCGCCGAGCAGCGAAACTCTGGCCGCACATTGCTGCCCGCCGTGCGTAGACACGTTAGCTCAACTTACACTAGTTAGTTCCTATTTATGTAGAAATCATCTGTTTAAAGTGAGTCCCTCCGTCGCAGGATCCCGCTTAACGGTGAGGAGGGAAAAAAAGTCAAGATGAAAACTCTTTATTTAAAACCAACTGTACTTGCGAAATTGTTCGAGTGGTCATATCTCTGTGTTAAAAGTAATCTATATGTTATCATTACAGAATCAAAAGTACCTATAAAGTAAAAAATACCAAACGTTCAACCGTTAGATGGTTAATTTATCGATTACTCGGTTTCTAATTATCGGATTACGATACCAAGTACCCCAATTTTTACGTTAAAATCTAAGCTATCCAACAGTGATAACCTCATAGGGGCGACGCTATGGTAAAATGACCACATACCTACATACATACACACATACATACATACATACATAGACTGATTAACACATTACCCTTCCCTTGCTACACCGTAGTCGGGTAGCACCTAATTTCTTGCGTCTACCTAATAACCTAATCTAATACGATGGTAGCCTAACGGTTCAACAGTGCAACTTAGAATCCAACGATTCCGGGTTAGATCCTAGGCTCCGCACCAATGACTTTTCTAAGTTATGTGAGGTCACGTTAAGCTGTCGGTCCGTGCTGTTACTGATTAATAGCAGTCGTTAAGCCATGTCAGAGGCAGCCTGATAAACTCTGACACCAGAGGCCAGCATTACCTCTTACGACAAACAAACAACCTAATTTCTTTGATTTATTAATTAATAATACGTACGTGCTATTTATTATTTTCCAGATTTCAACAATGACAATATGCTACTAAAAAAACCTTACAACATGATCCTATTCCAAAAACATACCTATACATATGTGAACTGTACAGTACAAAACAACAGGGAGCCGCCAAATAATGTTCAAATTTCTATCATATTTATTTCACACACTCCAGATTACAGTAAGTACCCAACTGTGCTTACATATGTACCTATTACATACGTATAATGTACAATTCGTAAATACCTACACTTAATTTGTTTTTTTTTACAATATAATCTGCTGTCCTTGAGAGGCAGTTCCACTCTATCCGTTCATCAGTTCATTTCCATCAGTTCCATCTGCCACCACATAATGGCGGCTAACTTATTTTTCAATCCCTTCAATATGAGTATCAAATGAAAGGGGTGGACAAGTAGAAAACACACTGTACACTTTAGATATATCATCTAGGGGAGTAGCGTAAACTGAGTAATAGAAACTCCCCCCACTATTTTATTTTATTTTTTATGGTAATTTATTTTATTTTTTGTTAGTAAATTGTGTAAGTTCTAAAGTAGGCAGACAATCAGAGTTACTGATTATAGTCAACGTCATCCATGTCATAAAACACAAGTTTAATTTGATGTCCTTGTCGTTACATAATTTACATACCGATATGGTTCAGAGACATGTACTGATCTACTTATGACACTAACACAAGCCTTACACTCGACAATTCTGTTTAAATCGATAACAGAATAATCTTTAAACAAAATAGATTTATTTCCAGATTAAAAAGTCGTCACAACACTATTTGGTTCAAGCGGTTTCACACTCGTGGTCTTCTTTTTATGTTCAAAGTACCATAATGTGCTACTCTAGGACCAATATACAAACATTTGATAAATTTTTGTTCAGCCGTCTTAAGTACTTTTATCGATTGCTCGGCTTCTTATTCACCGGTTTGAGATACCAATTACATCAGTTTTAAATCAAACCCTAAGCTATCTAACAACGAAAACCGCATTGCAATCGCTGCAGCATTTCTTACGTGATGCGTGAACAAACAAACATTCAGACAAACAGACAGAAATTCAAAAAGAAGTAATATTCTTGTTCAATACCCTTTTTAAGCACCACGAGCATTTTTTTATTTATCTTCTTTGTGTAGACTTTTTGTACCTATTGCTTTATTATGAGTATAGTTGATATATGACTGTGTCAATTTGCATCAAAAAATCCGTCCAGTAGTTTCAGCGTGATACGTGTTCTTTTTAATAACTTTCAACCCTTATCTTTCGGAAACTCTATAATTTATCAGGATGAAAGTATCCAATGTCCCACCTCGTAGTATGAACTTAAATCATACCAAGTTTCAATTGAATTCATGCAGTAGTTTCGGTGCGATGCGCGCTCAAGATACGGACAAACAGACAGAAAAAAATAAAAAGTAAAACAGTTTTGGCTTTAGTATCGTATATAGATACGATACTGAAGCCAAAACTGTACCATCCTAAAAATATTATTTATTTCTTCAATAATAACATAGTTTTGGACCCATATCCCGCAGAAACCCTTTAATTTTTTCGGGATAAAACGTGTTCTCAATTTTAATCCATCATATAACTTAAGACGGTGCCAAGTTGCATCAAAATCCGTCCAATAGTTTCAGCGTGCTACATTTTCTATTAAATAACTTTCCACCCCTATCCTGCAGGAACCCTTTAACTTTTTGGGATGAAAAGAATCCAATATACTAACTCGAAGTATGAACTCAAATCTTACCAAATTTCATTTGAATTCATTGAGTATTTTTGGCGTGATGCGCTGCCAACAGCTAGACGGATAGACAGACAGAAAAACAAAAATTAAAAATATACTGTCTTGGCTTTAGTAATGAACATAGAAAGGCCTGTAAAAAAATTACAAAATATCTTCAATTTACAGAATTTGGGACATTATCTTTATTTTTTCGGGATAAAAAATATCCTCAATTTTTACCCATTATATAAACTATGACTTTACCAAGTTGCAACAAAATCCATCCAGTAGTTTCAGCGTGATACGTGTTCTTTTAAATAACTTTCAGCGCCTATCCTGCGGGAAACCTTTAATTTTTCGGGAACAAAAGTGTTCTATGTCTTACCTCATAGTATGAACTCAAAACATACCAAGTTTCATTTAAATTCATTCAGTAGTTTCGGCGTGATGCCTAGCCAAGATACAGACAGACAAAAATGAAAAAAAAATACAGTTTCGGCTTCAATATCGAACATAGAGTAACCTCCAAAAAAAAAATTCAAAAGATCTTCAATGTACAGAATTAGACCCGTTACAGTTTTATTATAATATTATTATTATTATTATAAGTATAGATATAAAACATATTTGTCTAGTATTCCGGTATTATTCATAATAAATTGAAATAATTTCTCAATAAAATTAGAAAAAATATTATGACATAGACAAAAATATGTTAGAAAATTTAAATTTTCAACCTTTTATCCCATACAAATAATCAATAGATGCATATGTTTTACAAAAAGATGAAAACATAGTCACTCGCCTGTGAAATGATAATTTAGGGCGTTCTTCCCTATATTTGGAGTCTCAGCCTCTTATAACGTACTGCACCATAATCAATTTATTAAATTTTACTATGATATTATCGAAAATATTTCTTTCCGAAACAACAAACTGAAACGAGTCAACATTTGAATTTATAAATGGTTGATAGCTGCAATTAAGGAATTTATAATATAAACTTATATAAATTATAATAATACTAACGTAACCGGAAGGATCACTGATGGTACAAGAAACGCGGTCCAACAGAGACTAAATATTAAGGAGCTGTGTTTCGTTCTAAAAGGGCGACCATAATGTATGAACTAAGCAGGAAAACAGCTTTCATGCTTCAGGTTGTAGCCTCTCGTTAGAAAGTCTTCGTCTTTGAAATGTAAGCTGCATACAACAGAGGAATTATTCCCGAAATCCCCACCAGACCGTCTCCAACTGTGGGGATTTCGGGAAAAACCTAAAAAACGGACTTCTAAACTTTTTTTCATTAGACTTTTGTTTTAAGTATTACTTATTTACAGAAGTGATAGATCTCATCTATATTTTCTTTTTGGATGAAGGTTGTCAAACTTAAAAGGGCTATTACCATTTACAAATTTTATATTTCGATCCAATAGATCGAAATATAAAATTATATCATTTTTAGCTGATAACTTTTATCTGATTTTTATGTTTGTATAATTATATCATATTTTCATTATTCCTTAGCACCCTTTATTGGAGGGCTGTCAATGGCTAATATCATGATGAAGTACGCTGACTCCACGACAAACGTAATACGTTACAACTATATAGAAAATGAGAAACTAGATTTGTCTTGTATCGTTGGCTGGAAATCAGGAACATTTAAATATATCCGTAAGTTTTATACGTAAGACCTTTACTACGTCATATGTTACGTTTATTTTTTACCGTAACAATACTGCCTGGCACAACCAGAAGTGCTTTAAGAATTTTCTATATCCTGTGACACTACAATTATTATCAATATCTGCTTATGTCTTTACTTAAAATTACCCGTAGGCTTACTCATTACCGGTGACACTACTGAATTAAAATCCAATAAAGCCATATATATATATATATATATATATACTAACTTTCCCGCCCGCACTTTGTCCGCGCGGACTATATTGTTTATCGCGAAGAAAAGCATCATATGTTCTTCTAGGATATTAAAATCCATTGCAAATGTAGGTATAGCACCAATGCTCTTGATGTTTTTTGACAGACTTTTTATTTCGTTACCCTATGTTTTATTCCAGGGTATAAGCTATCTCCATTCCAAATATCTTCAAAATCCGGCCCATCGTTATCGCGTGAAAGCTCCCCAAACAAACAAACAAACAGACAACGTTTCTCTTTAATATATTAGTGGATATGCATGCTATTTTATGCATGAATTTTAATAATGTAAGATCTGTTGGTTGACTTGATTAAATAAATATCTATCAATATCAATAATTTAAATAAATCTACCAATAATTGTTATTTTAATAAAATTCATGTATATAATAGCGTAATTTTAACCCTCGAACAAAGAGACGGGTGTTATAAGTTTAGGGTGTGTATCACTGTGTGTGTGTGTGTGTGTGTGTGTGTGTGTGTGTGTGTGTGTGTGTGTGTGTGTATGTGTGTGTGTGTTGTGTGTGTTGTGTGTCTCTTTGTGGCATCGTAGCTCCCAAACGAATGGACCGATTTGGATGCGTTTTTTTCTGTTCGAATGCTGATGTGATCGAGATGGTTTTTAGATATATGGGGCATTAGGGGAGGGCGGGAGTAGATGAGAAAATGGGGGTCGTAGTTTCCAAATGAGTGTCTAAGCTATTATGGGGAGAAGGAGGTTGGGGGGAGGGTGGTGAGACTCGTAGCTCCCAAACGAATGGACTGCGTTTGATGAGGTATTTATGTTTGATAACTGATGTGATCAGGATGCTTCTTAGCTATCTATAAGGAAGGTGGAGGGTCGGTGGTATTTTTTTGATTTATTTGTGCTTGTAGCAACTTCTGCTCACTGGTTCCTGTTTATTGTTTTTCACTTTAAATGCTGTCTTGACGAGAAATTTGACCAACACTTCTGGAACAATCGTTCGTGATGACTGAGCTAAACGACTGCAGTAGGTACCGCACTGACAGCACTGACGCACTGTCTGATGGGCAGCATAATACTTTGCACCAAAATGTCTATAGGTAGATGAAAGGATGATGAAATTAGGGAGGTGTATAATAGGTGTGCTGAATGTATCCAAAGTATGTCGCGGCTGAACACTAACTGACTTGAACAGCAATATTTTGTGGAGCTACTGACTTTGGAAACACTCAGGCGTGCAACACTACCAGAGTACCATATTGTTAACCCTGTCACTATTTGTTATTCTGTGTGTATGTGTGATGTGTTGAGTTCGTGTTTCTTATGGTAACTGTTTTATTTTAAATTATTAAATGAAAACTGAAAACGGCCTCTAAGTACTGTTTTTAATATCTTTGTTTCAGCTAACGATTTCCAAAGCGGTAGAACAAACGATTTCACTCGAAAATCATTCCAACTTCTTCCTCATATCATGAATACTACGATTAAATGTTACTCAGATCAAATGAGTATGACCACATCCCTTGAGCTCATTAGAGAGAGCGTTCCAACGTCGCGGCCAGCAGCGACTACCGTGATACTTTTAGAAGTTGTCACCCCTGGAGGTATATATTAGCTGACTAGTTGAGCCCTGCAGATTTGTCCGCTTGGATATTTGACAGTTTTTGTTATGTTTGGCAGAACCGGGAGCTCATGCAAAGAGTCCTGCGTCGGATGGCGTGACTCCTGCCAGTCTTCCCACACCAAGAGGAACTGGCGAGCCGCGCTCAGCGGACAACACGACCAGCCCAGCAGACGAGGCCTCGACAAATAATAGTAACGTATTGTTTGTCGAAAGATAAAGCTTTTTAATGATAAGAACGCCGCTCTTATTATTGTTATTTTTGAATAAGGTAACAGATGCGTGTATATTGTTAAAGTGCATTTTATTTTATTTATTCTTCAGATATGTTTAAACAGTTTATCGAGGGAGCACTTATCTACATCAGAGTTTCCGGTAATTTGTTCCTGTCTCCACGTTTGTGCGAAAAGTATTTATTATTTCTAATATCATGTACACCCACACTTCACAGTTTGTGTGAGTGTCCACTCCACGATCTAGTTAATTTTTAATACTCTTGAGTGTCAAAACCACATTTTTTAAATAAATATTACGTTTTGAAAATGAAGTAACGGCGTAAACTCCATTTAGCTGTCTGCTTTTTGGCGTATTCAACCACGAATAGCCTTCATTTCATTCACCTTGTACATAATACTTTATAATTTGTGTTTAGTCACTACCCCTTGTAATAGCAAAAGCCATGGTTTCGCTTGTGTCACTGTTCGGTATCTTTTACATTCTTTTAACATTTGTCTATTTCATAAAACCTCTGTTCATCTTAAAACTATTTAAACTACTATCGTGTATGAAGTTCATATATGTATATTTAATGAGTAGGAACACTGGTAATACAAATTGCTTAAGATTCAATTAGTTGGACTATCGGAAAGTCCTACTTCCGATAGTCCACTGGAAAAAATAAAACCCGTGGTCCTACTAACAGAACCACGCGATTGGACAACGGGCACCACACGGTCCACATAATTTATTTAGATTTAAACATCATCATCAACAGCCTGCATTAGTACACTGCTGGACATATGTCTCTCCTAATGCGTGCTACCTAATTAAGTAGGCCATGGAAATTAATAGAACCCCCTGGTACACCCAGTTACCTTAAGGACACAAGAAGCAAAAAATAGCCATGTACAGCCAGGTGAGCTATATATGTGGACACCTACAATAGTTCACCTGGCTGCACAGGGGCATTTTTTTCTTCTTGTAGACACGATAAAATCAAAAACGTTGTATTGGCTGAATTGTAGAGTCGAGGATTTGATGTAAATATCATTCAGAATGGTTGCTGCGCTCTACCTTATTTTTTGAATATTGGATTTTTAGTTTTTGAATCGGTGTTTTTTTACTGTACATATTGAAAACGAATACCTGTTAAGATTTTCGAAGTGTCACCCAGTTCTGATATAAGTACATATTCACATCTCATCATCAGACTGTCCACTGCTGAACATCGGCCTCCCTCACGACGAACGCCACAACGAGCAGGGTTGTTAGATGTTTTCCTAAAATAAGGGCAATTTTTATTTCGTCATATTGCATAGCAGGCGTCTTGTTTATCACCTTTGTTAGGCATAAAGTGGTAATACACAGGCAATGCGGTGGTTATTTCCTGAAAAGTCCCTCAGCTGGTGCCCATAGCTCCCACAGAATGACAAGGGGACTTACACACGTCAAAATTAAATATATATTATAATACACCACCGTCTTTGCCGTATATTAATTCCTTTCCATCCAAAGGTTGTCTGGAAGAGATCGCTTTTTAGCGATAAGACCGCCCATTGTCCCATATATTTTGTATAAATGTTTTAGTTATTATTGTATTTTTGTTCTATGTGGTGTACAATAAAGAGTTATCTATCTATCTATCTATCTATGTATAATTTATAAGTGTGTTTCAGAGAGTACCTACACCGGACTCGTGGTGGGCGGTAGCTGTGTCGCAGTGTTGCTCGTAGCTTCAGTCACTGCAGCAGTAGTTGTACAAGGTACATCATCCAGACAGATCAGCTCGATTTTACATCTTCTTTTCTTGCCTAAGCATCCGAGTCTCGGGGCGAGCGATTTACTCGTCTAACGGTAAGCGTGGCGCTAGACTATGAGTTTAAAATTTATTTTTATTTTTAAGTACGCAACAAGAAAATATCTGCGCCCGCGCCGCCCACTGCCAATGTCGTCGCCAGGAACATAAGACAGGAGACTGACGAATGTTTGTACGACAAACCACAAGAACATATATACGATGTTCCACTGGAACCTTTTTGTAATAATGCAGGTACAACAAAAAAAAACCATACCAATATATAAAAGTGAAACGTTGTCTGTTTGTTGGGAGAGCTTTCACGCCATAATGGCTGGACGAATGTTGATGAAATTGAGAATGGAGAAAACATAGAAAACCCTGGAATAAAACATAGGATACTTTTTAACTCGGAAAATTGTATTTTTCCACGAGATAACTGGAAAATGTAGATTAATCACTGTATGGAACGGTTGACATCACAGAATCGTCTGTGGTTGCTATGGAAACGATATAAAAATTCTGTCAAAAAACATCAAGAGCATTGGTGCTATACCTACTTTTGCATTGGTTTTTATTATCCTAGAAGAAAATAGGATACTTTTCTTCGAGATAAACAGTATTCCGCGCCGCACCTCATACAACCAGATAGACCGATAAATCGCCTAATGCGCAGCCTAACCGCCGGAGTTCTTTTTACATGACGTGACCTATAGTCCTACTCTAGGCGCCGCTTGTTTCCCATGTTCTAACACATCGTCACTTAACAACGGGAAGATATGGGGCAAAATGAAAGTCTAAAGACATAGAAAATATAATAATTAATAACAGTAGAGATATATAAAATAATACATTAATTAAATTTAGGAGAAAATATATAAGAAGAAAAAGATGTATCATAAATATTAGTTTTATTTCATACTAGTTTACCCGCCCGCGACCTCGTCCGCGCGGACTACTGTTTATCGCGAAAAAAAATACTTTCTATGTTCTTCTAGTAAATTAAAAACCAATGCAGAAGTAGCTATAGCACCAATGCTTTTGTTTTTTTTAACAAACTTGTTATTTCATTTCCATGGCAACCGTTCCTTACAGCGAGTAATCAACATTTTCTAGTTTTTCCCGTGGAAAATTTAAATTTTCTGGGATATATAGTATGAGCTATCTTCATTCCAAATTTCATCAAAATCCGTCCAGCCGTTACCATGTAAAAGCTCCCCAAACAAACAAACAGACAACGTTTCACTTTTATATATTGGTATGGATAGTTTCTGTAAATATAACAACATCTAGCCAAATATTATTTTGTTATGTAACTACTAGTAAGTTATTAAAAATTAAATAACAGGCCTACAAATTACTATAAAAATGTAGTCGTATAAGAAACTTATTACTACTTATATAATTATTAAAAATTGTTCTAAAAAGGGATCGTCATCAGGTGAAATGAATAGGAATCGCTAAAGGGATCGTCATCAGGTGAAATGAATAGGAATCGCTAAAGGGATCGTCATCAGGTGAAATGAATAGGAATCGCTAAAGGGATCGTCATCAGGTGAAATGAATAGGAATCGCTAAAGGGATCGTCATCAGGTGAAATGAATAGGAATCGCTAAAGGGATCGTCATCAGGTGAAATGAATAGGAATCGCTAAAGGGATCGTCATCAGGTGAAATGAATAGGAATCGCTAAAGCAAATCTAATGAGCCTAAAACTGGAAAGGTTCGTTAGTCTATTCGAGGGTTCAGTTACCCACCTTCCAGCTCCATCATCAGACCGGCTCGATGGTGCCATACTTCTGTATTGTTATCGAAATTACATACATTTGCAAAGTTTCAAATGGACACGACCGCGAAAAGTAGGTAACATTCAGTTCCTTAGATTCCATTAAATAGTTACAGCTCAACTTAATAAATAGTTACAGCTCAATTTAATAAAAGCGTGTTCCAAAAACATTTCAAGTTAGTGTACAGTAACTTGAAATGTTTCATTTAATTCGCAACTTATTATTTAACGAACTTGATCACTTAGCCTTGCTATTTTCAGCAGACCCTGCTCATGAAATTTTGCAGTGACACCGGAGCCTCTGCCCTCAGTAGTTGCTGCAGTCACTGCAGTAGTATTAAAAATTGCACGATCCAGTCAGGTCAATTAATTGTCTATTCACTCCCGTACGCGAAAAGAGAGGGGTGTTATAAGTTTAGGATGTGTAGGTCTGTCATAGGTCCGAATTGAAAGGACTGATTTCGTGCGTTTTTTTTCTGATTGAAAGCTGATATGATCGAGATGGTTCTTAGCTATAATGAGGGGGAGGGGAGGGGGGAAGAGGGATCAGCATTGTAGCTTCCAAATGGCTAGTTTATAAATGTGAGTTAGTAAATTATCAAATTTTTCGCCTAATGGCAAGCGTCGCGCTTGACTAACGATTTAATATTATAAGAACCTGTTTTGAAGTGAGATTGCTTTTATAAATAAATTATTTTTATTTTTAAGTACGCAACAAGAAACGTTCTGCGCCCGCGCAGCCTACTGCCAATGTCGTCGCCAGGAACCTAATACAGGAGACCGACGAATGTTTGTACGAAACTCCACAAGAACACAATAATATATACGATGTTCCGCTGGAACCTTCTTGTTCTTATGCAGGTACATACAACTAAAAGTAATATTATTTTTAGGAAAAAAGCCAAGTGCCCTTTTTCTTAGTGCAAAGTCCGTACTTTTCTAGACTTAACTTGTTTAGGTACTATCTGCGACCTCGTCATCACTTAGCACCAGGTGATCTAGTTGGTAAACGCTAGTTTATAGATTTAAAAGAGTTAAGTTATTAGTATATTTTTTTACACTATTTCAATCAAATTTAAATTCATTAATTACATTTTAATTTAATATTGAGTATTATTGATATAATATTAACTACATAATATTTGTTTAGTAGTCAATGGCATGCTTTACGAAATTGTACTGGAGTATACTTACCGTGGAAAAATTGTTAAACTGGGTAGAAACATGTTTGAGAAGGAACCAATAGGATTGCTGGGCAGCTTTTGAAAAAGTCTTCTCATCGCCTATTCCACAATGCCTGAAGACAAAAGTCTTCATCCAGTGCGTCCTACCCGTAATGATATACGGAGCCGAAAGACGGACACTGCCTGTGAAACTGGTTCACAAGCTTAAGGTCGCTCAGCGAGTTATGGAACGAGCTATGCTCGGAGTTTCTCTGAGAAATCGAATTTGAAATGAGGTGATTCGGCAGAGAACTAAGGTAACCGACATAGCTCAGAGAATTAGCAAGCTGAAGTGGCAATGAGCTGGTCACATTTTTTGTAGAACCGATAACCGTTGGGGAAAACGAGTTCTAAAGTGGAGACGGCCAACGTAAGTAGTTTAGGACTCTCTCCAGTTAGATGGAGTGACGATCTGTGCAATGTAGCTGTCAGTCATTGGAAGAGAAGAGCTGAAGATTGCGCTCAGTGGCGCACCTTAGGAGAGGCCTGTGTCCAGTAGTGGACTAATTTATAGGTTATAAATATAAAACGGCTAAAAACTCACTTTTCTTGTTTAATTTCTAATTTGAATTTTAAACGCGTTAGTTTTCAAAAAATTAAAGTGTCGATGATGATGATGATGATGATGATTTGTTTTTATTTTATAAGGCTGCTGTAAATTTAAACAAGAACTAGCAAAATAAGCATGATTATTGCGTAACTCTAATAATTTATTAAAAAATAGATTACAAAATACAAAAAAATAAAAAGTAAAATATTATGTAATTTAAAAAAAAACGACTTTAAAGATATTATTTTTTGAGGTCTGTGCTGCGCCCAAACTGACTAACTAACTGACTAACTGACTAAGTAAGTAGGCAAAGACATAAAAAAAATATAAAAAAATTATAGCCTATATGTACTATATTTTATTCTGTAACGACGCGACCGACCGACTTCAAACAGGGGCGCAAGTGCAGCCGCGTGCGGGCCTCCGCAAGTCGAGACGAGCAACCTTAGCAAGAGCGGCACGCATCCATTGGATCTTAGCAAGAGCGGCGCGCATCCATTGGATCTTAGCAAGAGCGGCGCGCATCCATTGGATCTTAGCAAGAGCGGCGCGCATCCATTGGATCTTAGCAAGAGCGGCGCGCATCCATTGGATCAAGCGGTTTAGTGTAATATTGCAAGTTTTTTACGATTTGTAGTCGTTTTTTTTTTACGTGTAAGCATCTTATGGGGCAGTACTGGGGTAATAACGCCGACTCTTGCCGCGGCGACGTGAAGTGCCTGGCGACGCGTCACTGCGCCGCTCGTGCACGTCGGCTCTTTCCGCCTCAGCTCGACCATATTAAAAATGTTTACACATCTGCCAGGCACATCGTAAAGGCTCGTTTTTTTATTTTTACACTTTAGTCCCGCCTAAGAAAATGAAGTATTTATTCCGATCGCTAGGAAAGAAACAATAAGTACTTGAAAGAGTTAGCAGTCCATATCGTAACTACTCAATCGATTTTTATGAATAACTATTCCCTGTGTTGGAATATACTGAAACTATTTCAAAAATAATTATTGCAATTGTTTACGAGAAATACGTGGACAAACTTACATATGGAATATTTGTTCAGATACTCAGAGAGAGGCATGCGGCTTCACATGGACTCGCTTACAATGTGAAAAAGAGCGAGTACATGGTATTTAAGGCCGCCGGTAAATGTCCTGAAATAATTCCTAGTATAACCCTTAATGGCGTGCACATGAAGAGAGTGACCTCTTTCAGATATCTTGGGCATTTTCTTACCGACGACCTTAAGGACAATGTAGATATCGAGAGGGAGCGCAGGGCGCTGGCGGTCCGAGGTAATATGTTGGCACGTAGATTCGCCCGCTATTCAGACCAGATCAAGATAACGCTTTCTAAGGCGTATTGTCAGGGCCTTTACACGGGCAGTCTATGGGTTGACTGTACCGCATAAACTATAAAAAGTAGCTTCCTCGATGAGCAGGGTACGAGCAAGTCACAACAGCATCCTGAAAACTGTGGCGGAGAGTTTCCCCTCTCCGTTTTTGAGGCATTTTGTGTGGACGATGATCAGCTAAACTCAGTGTTAAATTGATCGTCGTCTACACGGTTGGCTCAACCTATTTAAATTGTATTAATTTAGTGCAAAATATTTCAGACACTAGCCTATAAATATATTTTTTCTACTAACCCATGGATTTTTGTTGTCCGTTTAAAAAATAATTTTGAATTAGAATTTGAATAAAGAATATAGGTATACTTGTTCAGACGTATTATATGAATATTATGCATTTCTAACAATATTACATACATACATACATACTCATGAAATTTGGTAAATATGCTTAGTCATTAGACTATGAAATATGAATATCACGCAATTTCAACGTACAAATCAATTTGAGAACCTTCTTTTTTTAAGACACACACATACAAATCAATTTGAGAACCTCCTTTTTTAAGTCGGTTAATAAGTCCTCGTCAGTAGGTGAAATAAATAGGATGTGCCCAAAACTCGAAAGGTTTACTCAAAGCTATATGTGGGTTCCAATACCTACCTTCCAACTCCATCATCTGACTAGCTCAGAGGTATCTAAGTATTGTATTGTAGTATTACATACATTTGCAAACTTTCAAATGGAAACGACAACTAGAGGAGGATGAAATTCAGTTCCTTATAGTTAATTACATTAAATAAAAGTTGATCTAATAAAAGTGTGTTAAAAGTATTATAATGGCATTATATAATTAACAAAAACATTTCAAGTTACTGTATCAACATTACTTGGCCTTGATATTTTCAGCAGACCCTGCTTATGAAATTATGCAGCGACCACCGCAGTCTCTGCCCTCAGAAGCACTCGAAGGTAAGTTCTTGAATTTCTTGACCAAAGAGTAAATATAAAAATACTTCATAGTAATATTCGTATTCAGACGCGCCTCAATCACAGCCACACAAAAATATTCGTATTCAGACGCGCCTCAATCACAGCCACACAAAAATATGGTCGGGCACATCATCGTATTCAGACGCGCCTCAATCACAGCCACACAAAAATATGGTCGGGCACATAATCGTATGAGAAAACACGTAGTTCTATTCAGACGCGCCTCAATCACAGCCACACAAAAATATGGTCGGGCACATAATCGTATGAGAAAACACGTAGTTCTATTCAGACGCGCCTCAATCACAGCCACACAAAAATATGGTCGGGCACATAATCGTATGAGAAAACACGTAGTTCTATTCAGACGCGCCTCAATCACAGCCACACAAAAATATGGTCGGGCACATAATCGTATGAGAAAACACGTAGTTCTATTCAGACGCGCCTCAATCACAGCCACACAAAAATATGGTTGGGCACATAAACGTATGAGAAAACACGTAGTTCTATTCAGACACGCCTCAATCACAGCCACACAAAAATATGGTCGGGCACATAATCGTATGAGAAAACACGTAGTTCTATACAGACGCGCCTCAATCACAGCCACACAAAAATATGGTCGGGCACATAATCGTATGAGAAAACACGTAGTTCTATTCCCACGTACAACATGTTGCAGTAGCAGTCATATAATATTGCGAACGTGTTGTCAATAATATCGAGACCACAACGCAACCACTTGTGGCAGCAGCGCGCAAACGGCGAACCACATCGCGACTACCATACGTGCGCCTTCCCTGGGTTCCCCTTCCTCCGCCCTTCATTTCATTATGAATCTTTTCCATTTTCCGATAAGGAGCTTTTGCTTTTGCAAAAACACAACCGCACGATTTTGTGGCTGCCACAACGCAACTCCAAGCTGAAGTTTGGTCCGCTTGCGTTATTTTTGATACTGTGGTCGTGGTTGTGGCGCGTCTAAACAAGCCCTGAGATGCAAATATAATAAATTGCGGCCTAATGACGCCTTATTGTCAGGAGTCTTATTCAGAAGTTGTTATTCGTATATTCGTAGACATCAAAAAATTCCAAGCTTAGGCTAATACAGAACGACACATTAGACACAGGCTAATACAGAACGACACATTAGGCTAATACAGAACGACACATTAGACAGGCTAATACAGAACGACACATTAGGCTAATACAGAACGACACATTAGGACGTTAGTTTGTATATTTGTTCCACCGAAACTTTCTATTGATCTTTATGAAATAACTAGCTATTGCCCGTGGCTTTGTCAGTTTATCGCCAAAAAAAGCATCCTTTGTTCTGCTAGGATATTAAAAAAACAATGCAAAAGTATAGCACCAACGCTCTTGATGCTGTTTGACAGTTTTGTTTTTATTTTGTTTCCATGGCAACCGTTCCTTACAGCGAGTAATCGACATTTTCCAGTATTCCCTTGAAAACTTTCCATTTACAGGCATTGATAGTATTCTTTGTTGGTCTCGATATTGTACTGTAACTATATACAAAGTTTCATCAAAATCCGTCCAGCCGTATGGCGTTAAAACTCCCCAAACAAAAAAAAACTTCAATTTTAACCGATCATATAAACTATGACTGTGCCAAGTTGCATCAAAATCTGTACAGTTGTTTCAGCGTGATAATTATTTTAAATAATTTTCAACCCCCTATCCTGCGGGAACCCTTTTTTTCAGGATGAAAGTATCCAATCCTGTCCTACCTCATAGTAAGAACTCAAATCATGACAAGTTTCATTTGTATTCATTCAATAGTTTTGGTGTGATGCGCGGCTAAGAAACAGACAGACAAAAATGAAAAAAAAAAACAGTTTTGACTTAGTATCGAATAAAGAACACGCTCCAACAAAAAATTCAATATTACTGCAATGTAAGTATAGAATTGGACCTGTTACAGTTTTATTAAATGTTACTATTACTTTCTTATTAGTATCTTATACACACCAATATATAAAAATAAAACGTAATTTATTATTATTATTGACAGAGCGAGCGCGAAGCGCGAGCGAAGCGTCTCCGTTTCAGTTTGGGCAGAAATGCTTTCGTATGTCCGGATCTCTGTTCTCCTCTACAGGTCGCATTTCTCAACCAATCTTGACGAAACTTGGTATACAGGTTAAACAAATTTTTAGTTTTTTTTGTTGTCGGGGATTTTTGATTGGTACTTCCCCCTAAAAGAGGCAAAGAGGGGGCTACTGAATATCTCCTCCTTATTAGATCCGATTTCAATTTTTCTTTTTTTATTTGAAATGTACCTACTTTAAGTTGGTCCCATAAAAATTTGGTGAAGATTTGATGAGGATCTTCGGCGTGATGATCAGAATAGCTCCTCAAATGCAGTAAATTTCTCACTTTTAGTTTTCTACGAGTGGAATCAACCCTTTACCTGCTAGGTAGGGATTGATGGAGCAACTTGGTTACTAATGTTAATTTTACAATAAGGTAACTAGATGGCGCTATTGTGCATGCTTCATTGTTTGCAAAAAAGTGTATACTCGCGAGGTCTACACTGCCCTCTTAATCTGAAATTACCTTAGACAAAATCTCGAATCTCGGGGTTTCTATAATAAATAAAGAAAATACTAATTTATTCTATCTATATTAAGTTTTATGGATTTATTGATCAATTAATAAGGTAATTTAAGAAAACTATTTTTTCTTCTTAAATAATTACTTATAAACTTGAAAAATAATAAACAAAAAACACAAGGTACCACATATGCTGTATGCGCCTACAAACTCATTATATTAACACAAGGTACCACATATGCTGTATGCGCCTACAAACTTATTATATTAACACAAGGAACCACATATGCTGTATGCGCCTACAAACTCATTATATTAACACGAGGAACCACATATGCTGTATGCGCCTACAAACTTATTATATTAACACAAGGAACCACATATGCTGTATGCGCCTACAAACTCATTATATTAACACAAGGTACCACATATGCTGTATGCGCCTACAAACTCATTATATTAACACAAGGTACCACATATGCTGTATGCGCCTACAAACTCATTATATTAACACGAGGAACCACATATGCTGTATGCGCCTACAAACTCATTATATTAACACGAGGAACCACATATGCTGTATGCGCCTACAAACTCATTATATTAACACAAGGTACCACATATGCTGTATGCGCCTACAAACTCATTATATTAACACAAGGTACCACATATGCTGTATGCGCCTACAAACTCATTATATTAACACGAGGAACCACATATGCTGTATGCGCCTACAAACTCATTATATTAACACGAGGAACCACATATGCTGTATGCGCCTACAAACTTATTATATTAACACAAGGAACCACATATGCTGTATGCGCCTACAAACTCATTATATTAACACAAGGTACCACATATGCTGTATGCGCCTACAAACTCATTATATTAACACAAGGTACCACATATGCTGTATGCGCCTACAAACTCATTATATTAACACAAGGAACCACATATGCTGTATGCGCCTACAAACTCATTATATTAACACAAGGTACCACATATGCTGTATGCGCCTACAAACTCATTATATTAACACGAGGTACCACATATGCGATATGAGCCTACAAACTCATTATATTAACACAAGGAACCACATATGCTGTATGCGCCTACAAACTCATTATATTAACACGAGGAACCACATATGCTGTATGCGCCTACAAACTCATTATATTAACACAAGGAACCACATATGCTGTATGCGCCTACAAACTCATTATATTAACACAAGGAACCACATATGCTGTATGCGCCTACAAACTCATTATATTAACACAAGGAACCACATATGCTGTATGCGCCTACAAACTCATTATATTAACACAAGGTACCACATATGCTGTATGCGCCTACAAACTCATTATATTAACACGAGGTACCACATATGCTGTATGAGCCTACAAACTCATTATATTAACACAAGGAACCACATATGCTGTATGCGCCTACAAACTCATTATATTAACACAAGGAATCACATATGCTGTATGCGCCTACAACCTCATTATATTAACACAAGGAACCACATATGCTGTATGCGCCTACAAACTCATTATATTAACACGAGGTACCACATATGCTGTATGCGCCTACAAACTCATTATATTAACACAAAGAACCACATATGCTGTATGCGCCTACAAACTCATTATATTAACACAAGGAATCACATATGCTGTATGCGCCTACAACCTCATTATATTAACACAAGGTACCACATATGCTGTATGCGCCTACAAACTCATTATATTAACACGAGGTACCACATATGCTGTATGCGCCTACAAACTCATTATATTAACACGAGGTACCACATATGCTGTATGCGCCTACAAACTCATTATATTAACACAAGGTACCACATATGCTGTATGCGCCTACAAACTCATTATATTAACACAAGGTACCACATATGCTGTATGCGCCTACAAACTCATTATATTAACACAAGGAACCACATATGCTGTATGCGCCTACAAACTCATTATATTAAGAATCTAAAAGGACACATGTTTTTTTTTTTAGGATAATTGAAAATATTTATTTTTTGGAGTCCCTGCAACGATGCCAAGTCGATTGGCGCTATATCCAAGTGTTGAGATGTCTGTATGATGCTGCAACTGTGACCGTCCAAGTATAGAATCAGCAGACTAAGCATATCCCCCTGCATTGAGGTATGAGACAAGGGGACGTTGTTTCTCCAAAATTGTTCTCAAATGCATTGAAGGATATGTTTAAGACTGTGGACTGGAAAGGATGTGGCATAAAAATTAAGGATGAGTACATCTCACACTTGAGATTCGCGGATGTCATAGTCATTGTGGCAGATACGTTGCAGGACTTGCAACGGATGTTGAACAGCCTAGCTGATTCGTCTCAGCCCATTGGTCTCCAGATGAACGTGGACAAAACCAAGGTTAAGTTTAATGAATATGTTATTCCTGAAGCAATTGTTGTTTACGGAACTGCCCTCAAAGTTCTTCAATAGTAATAAATGCCCCAGATAAAGAATCTGGGGCTAAGTTTGCAACTAGGTAAAAATAGCTTTGAGAGAGAGACCCGCAGAAGAATACAGCTTGGCTGGGCAGCATTTGCGAAACTTCATCGAGTCTTCTCTTCACCAATACCGCAAATTTTGAATACAAAAGTCTACCACCATTGTGTCCTACCTGCTATGACATACGGAGCCGAGTCGTGGATACTCACGGTACGACTACTCCACTAATTTAAGGTCGCTCAGCGGGCTACGGAAAGGGACGCTCGGAGTTTCTGTAAAAGATCGTATCCGGAATGAGGTGATCCGCCAAAGCACCAAAGTTGTTGACATCTTACTGAAGTGGCAGTGGGCTGGTCATATATGTTGGAAGGACTGATAACCGTTGGGGAAGACGTGTTCTTGAGTGGAGACCGTGACTTGGTAAATGCAGTGTTCGGTGCCGTCCAGCTAAGTGGAGCGACGATACACGCAAAGTGGGTGGCAGCAGTTGGAAGAGAAGAACCGAAGATCGGGATCGGTGGCGTGCTTTGGGACAATCCTATTTCCAGCAGTGGACTTACACGGGCTGATGATGACTGTTTTAACCAAAACACTAGAGCTATCTAAAATAAATTCAAATTGTCAACAATGGATCTCAAATTGTCATCAAAAATATCGACATCTTAGAACTAGTGCGTAAAAACATTGTCTGTTTGTTTGTCTGTATGTGTGTATGCGCATCACGTAAAAACTACTGGAACAATTGCAATGCAATTATCACTGTTGGATAGCTCAGGGTTTGACTTAAAAAATAAGGTACTTGATATCTTAATCCGATAATTTGATGCCGAGCAATCGATAAAAAACTATTTGACGGCTAAACGAATTTTGAAAAAATGTAGTCAGTACTTATAATAACGCAATATGAATAAAAATGTCTGTGACAAAGAAGATAATAAAAAAAATGCTCTAGGGTACTAAAAATAAGCTACTAAACAATAATTTTTCGCCGCCATTTTCCATCGGCGTGGGTTCAGCTAGCAAGTGCGGATTTATCAGCGTTTTTTCCGTGTTTTGAATGGGATTGGAATGACAAGATTATCAAATATCAGTTTGGGCAAGATCTCCATAAACATTTTTATGATCCTGAAACTTGTGGTTAATGTGCAAAATGGTTTATGGTACAAGTACATCGGAAACTTTGTTGCTGGGATGGTAAAGAGAGAGTCTTAAGTCTTGATCCGAACTGTTATTCCTACCTCTCTCCTTTTCTTCTCCTTTTCATTCGTCCTGTTATTTTTTCGGCTTCTCTGTCTCGTCCCGTGTGACGAGATCTCTGGGGTATGGCTTCATTTTTCGTCTTCCTCGTTCGTCCGTTGGTCATGGAGAGGCGCAATGCCGCTGATGTGGGCATAGCGCGTCTGGTCCACTCTGCTGATCATCACTGTTGTTCATCTTTTAATGAAGGTGTTTAGATTATCTATCTTTAGGTCTCGGGCTATTGTAGCGTTTCTGACGTATCTTGGAGCGTTATCTAAGACAGTGATTCTCCTGCGCTTGTAGTGCTTTCTTGTTGCTGGTGGTATATGTAGGCATACCACGTGAGTAGATGAATGCCATACGACTGCTGTGGCAGTTTTAGTTGCAGGATAAGGCGGAGCTTGGCACGGTCCCCCTCCACCTTTCACATAAAAGACACCATATCTTTTATGTGTTTTTGAAATGTGAGGCGTCGGTCAATTACGAGTACACCCTACGCATTAAATGTGTTTCTAGGTATTTGAAATCTGATGTCTAGGGCACAGCTTGTCCCTTTAGTATCAAGGGTGGTGGTAGATTGGATTTCCGGTATTGATAACCTGGGTCTTCCCTACATTGACCGACAGCCACGATTTCTCAAGCCATTCAGGCAGGGCGTCCATTGTCGTATAGAGTCTTTTCGCAGCCAGAGCCAGTGTGTATGACGTGTGTAGATGGCAACGTCATCTGCGTATAGTGCAAGTATTGCCTGCCCAACGACTTGGGATGTCGTCGGTGTACCAAGCTTAGCAGTCGGGGGAGAGGCAGATTCCTTGTGGTACTACGGCTCTCAACCACTCTCACTGTCGACAAGGTGTTTTCCACAGCAACCGTTATGTAACGTTATTTGAGGAAAGCAGCTATCAATTAAATTACTCTTCTGGGCGCTGGTGCCTTCGACAGTTTGTATAGCAACCCCTCGTACCATACTCTGTCGAAGGCTTTCTCCATGTCCAGAAAAATTGCTGCCACGAACTCCTTCTTGTCGTAGTTCACAGCCATGTCGCTTACTATCCTGGTAATCGGTAGCGTCGTCGAGTGTTCAGATCAACCCAAACTGCTTTTCGCAGTGGTCTTATATGTGGAGTCAGGTGTGGCATCAGTAATTTCTCGAAGAGCTTCGATAGAGTGCTCAGCAGGGTTATCAATCGATAGCTTTTTGGTGTATTTGCCCGGTTTCGGTATCATTACAACCTTTTCCGTTTTCAAGCTCGTGGAGAAGTGACCGGAGCGCATGATTCCATTTAAATATGCGAGTCATTGCAGCCACTGTCTTGGGTGGTAGATGCTTGAGTACTTCATTTGTGATACTTTTAAATCCTGGTGCCTTCTTTGATGGGAGTCTTTAGATCTGCCTCTCTACCCTTCCGGGTGAGAAGATCGTCTGAGATGAAATGTGGGTCGTCTGTGGGTGGTGCCGCCGAGAAGTACTCTTGCAGTTCCTTCTCGAAGGATGTGACGTGATTCAAGTTGTTTGTGAGATTTGTCGGGAAATTATGTTCGAGGCAGTCCGCAAAGGTTTCCGCTCTATCCTTGGCTTCATACTTGGGGTTTCCATCCCATTCAATGAGCGGTCTGACTCTGTGGGGTTGTCGATAGCTGACGGTATAGGCTATGAACTGAGGTTTCAACAGTTGCCACAACTTCCTCATCTCCTTTTTGTCACGGATCAGTGTCCTAATCCACGTCGGGAAGGGGTCGAGGCTCTCACCCAATGTGGAGGTATGTGAAGTTGTCTCTTAGGAGGTTTCGATCGTTGCGGTCAACTCGTCCGTTGCTCGATCTTCGTCTTCATGCTGCTTGATGAAATGTGTGGTGGTGTTCTTCTGGACGTCTTTATGGATTGACTCCCAGAAGATCTTTCTCTTCCCTCTGGGAATGGCAACTCTGCTAGGGAGTTCTTTGAAGACCATCAGCACGGGCTAGTGGTCCGAGGGTAGATCGGGCAGCACAGCACTATCAGCGATGGTGGTGATAGTGCTGCCCGATCTACCCTCTAATCACAGCATGAGTTTGGAACAGACTTCAGGTGCAACATGTTGGTGAATATACAATTTCCTGTCGCAAGTGGACTTGTGTTTATACTCGCAAAATGTGAAAGGGGCTTCCTTCCTTTCCTCTTAGATTACGTTAAAAAAGTAACCTGGAAGTCTCGAGGAAGGCGAAGCTGACACTTCAGTTTCTGCAAACAACAACGCTTTATAGATCAGGAGTAGAGTCTCCAAAAAACATGGCACCGGAGATGGCCGGAGAATTGAAGATGATCTACTGGAGCAAGAGTGTTGGCGATGTCTCATATGTCTTGTTGGTTGGTAGAACTCGGGAATGAGAATCTCTTATTTGTTTAGAATGAAATGAAGTAGGATTTTACTTTGCTTTCTATCTTTGCTAGGACAGCTTTGCTGTGTACAGAAGAGAGTTTTCTGTAGGTAGAATTAAGTATTTTTTTTGGGAGCTGATTACAGATAATTTTTCGAGTAAGCGGTTTTTTTTAATTCCCATACAATACAGCCACGCCACCGGCGCCGCGCCGCCGCCACGCGATTTTTGCCGGCGCGCCGCCGCCACGAAATGTAGGCCATGTCCCATGTCTAATATGGGCTACTTTTAAATAAATGATATTGCGGGCTAGTTGATAAAATACAAACACAAACTTAAAAAATATATGACCCCCGACCCCCCCACCCCCATTATAGCTAAGAAGCATTTCGATCACGTTAGTTTTCAAACATAAAAAAAGCATCAAAATCGGTGCATCCATTTGGGAGCTACGATCCTCATCCCCATCCCCCCCCCCCCCATTATAGCTACAAACCATCTCGTCTACCCCAGCTTTAAAACATACAAAACCGCAGCTAAATAGGTCCATTCGTTTGAAAGATACGATTCTCATCCCCCTTTTCTCGACTTCCCCCTCCCTGTTCTCATATATATAGCTAATAACCATCTCGATCACATTAGCTTTCAAACAAAAAAATGCATTAAAATCAATCCAATTGTTTGGGAGTTACGATGCCACAGACACACACACACACACACACACACACACACACACACACACACACACACACCCTTACACACCCTCGTACACACACACCAATTTATGCAGTAGAAATGTCATGGTGGAACTTAGAAACTATCACATTTAAATGCATATAAAACATTTCGTGTCTATTAAGCAATGTGCTTTTTACCATTGAGGAGTTAGTTAAGTAGGGAACTCAAGGACACAACCCTGAGTGCAGCAAGAATGTCATGGTAAAACTTAAAACCGGCTATCATAATAAAACACAGTACACAAAATTTCGTGTATGTGCTGTTGACTGTTGAAGAGTACCTTTATCTAGAGCTAATCCTGCATGTCGATTAGGGTCATGCTTACCATAAAAATGCACTATCATTGGAACTGAACCAACATGTAAAAGTACAACTTCGTAGGATAAGAGGAAGTGGCTCTAATTCAGCTTGCAAGATTCTACATAAACAAACAAACAAACATACGTTGAAATTTAAACAAGCACCAAAATGTAGATTAAAAAACTATTCTAAAACACATTTTTTTCTTCATAATGTGAGCTTCGATTTGTGAGCTACCCTGAAAGTTTCATCCGGATAACTAATTGGAAAGTGCTCGGAATTTTAGTTTGAAGATTCTATCCGGAAAGGCAGACAGAAAGACAAACAAGAAAGTGACATAATAAAGACGAGGTAAATTTTTATTAACTAACAAACATATCGTGCTTGTCTACAGAGAACCAGCGGTTCGTGCTTTACAACACTCCTTACGAGGAGCGAATATTCCGTCACGGCAGGTTGCAGTGCAGGTGCGGAAAGTGCACAAGATAAACGTTTTCAAATAAACTAGTAGTATCATCTTCATGATGATAAATGATGATGAGTTTCACGATTGGAGAATTCACTGCGGACTGTTTAATCTGAGCCGAAATTCAATTATACTGATAATGTTTGTGAATTTTGTTGGTGACCTCGGCGCGGCTAACAAAGGCCGATGAAGAAGCAGTGGAGGGACGATTTGGACACGTACAAAAAGGGCTTGTCGAATTTGCCCCAGGACCGACCCTTCTGGGGAACTGGGGTAGACCTTTGCCCAGCAGTGGGACAGTATGGGAAAAAAGAGGTATAAAAATAATATAACACTATAGTTTCTTATATGTATTGTTGATATCAAAACTAAGTGGTTTTCTTTTAATCTGCTAACTCTTTAGCTTTCTGAAATTTTTAGAAATCTAATATTATTAATCGTTCGTGTCTGGTTAAAACGATCAGGCCGTTGCAGTACGTGGAAAGACTTCAATACTTCCATATTGAAGTCGTTCCACGTACTGCAACGTCTCGTCTAGTTTTCTGCCTCTGATCAATATCATGTCGTTTTTTCGTGGGTTCGTTTGCCAACTTTTGTTCAGCCACCATCATTGGTGTGAATAACGTAAGTTTCAGAAGTCGTCACACTCGCGGTTTGGCCAAATTAGAGGGTGGTGGCATCGACATAATTTTCAAGGAGAGAAAACTCACTTTTAGCTCGAGGCGGCTAATATCGATCGCTGGAATAGGCCCGGCAACGAGAGTTGTCTGTTATCGGGAATTTCCAGCTATTTTATGAATTAATTCAGACCTGCTACAAGGTTCGTAGCAACTACGAGCTAAAGAAGACGCAAAAGGGATTTCTGGACAAAACGTCTAAAAATCTCTTTCGCAGGATCCTTTTATTCCATAAGTCCCCTTCGACAGGATTGTCGAATAAGCCTTATGGAATAGGCCCTTCGTAGCAGATATCGCGTAGATCTTAGTAGGCACACCGGGCACTGTGCCGAAGCAATCAGCTGCATTTGACGTATCAATCTTAAAGCCAAGCGGTTTAGTAGAACGAGTTAAAAACGATACCGGGTTCAGTCCTAGCTCGACCACCAAATACTTTTCTCAGTGCAGTTTTCCATCGTTCCGTGCTTCGGAAGGCATACTGATAGCTTATCAGTCCCGTCCATTATTAATTAAAGCAGTTATTAAGCCATGTCAAAGATTATTGAGCAGCCCGACAAACTCTGACTCTGGAGGCCAGCACAATCTCATAAGCAAGCAAGCAATGTATCGATCGAGTCGCGGGTGGTTTGAGAGCACTTCGGCATCGGCAGTTGCTTTGGGCGAAATCAGCTGTGAGCTACCCTCAACAGCTGCTTTTAGGAGAGTAATCTCTTGTTAATGCGCTTGTATTGCACCTGTCCTTCATTACAGATCATCATAATCATCCTATATTCATATCAACAGCCTATATTCTTCCACTGCTGGACTTAGGCCTATGGTAGTGAACGCGATTGAGCTCGATCTTTGGTTCTCCTCATCCAGTCGCTGCCAGCCACTGCAAGTCGTCACTCCACCTGCTGGCGGATGCTCCACACTATGTTTTCCTTATTGTTAGAACAAATAGTAGAACAGATGGTAACTACCCTAACGATTGTCGGTTCTGCGAGAGATGTGACTAGCACATTGCCACTTCATCTTGCTATATTTGGTAATCATTTTAATTCGACGACTGTGCACTCCAGCGATTGGACTTTAGATCCTAGGTCACTGATAACTATTGTTAAGTCACGAACGGAGGATTTTGAGCCATTCTTTAAATTACAGCCAACAAAACACGGGACCGTGTATATTTGTACTTGGACAAGACACGGGACCGTGTATATTTGTACTTGGACAAGACACGGGACCGTGTATATTTGTACTTGGACAAGACACGGGACCGTGTATATTTGTACTTGGACAAGACACGGGACCGTGTATATTTGTACTTGGACAAGACACGGGACCGTGTATATTTGTACTTGGACAAGACACGGGACCGTGTATATTTGTACTTGGACAAGAGAAGGTCCCTGTTTGGGGCAAAGTATTCCTAATTTGTATTATTATTATTTATAGTGGAAATGAACTCTAAAGCGTTTCTTACATAAATGTTTCAGCTGCGCCTGAAAAACGAGGTGGTGGGGATGCTTAAAGATCAGCTTAAGGTTACTAAGAGCTTCTTAATCACCAGGACGGGTGCAAACAAGGGAATACTGTCTATTATAAACTACAGTCTCACTTCCTATCATGGGTACTTGAGTTCAGTTCTGAGGTATGGTCTTTCACTCTGGGGAAATTCTACTAACATTATTCAAGCATTCAAAAGAACCGTCCCAAGCCTTACTACACCTACACGTACAACTCTACTGGTCAGTGGTATTTTGCGCCCTGCAACAGGACCATTAAAACAAAATTCGGCTTTGCAAGCCATTTTCGCTATCACCTCTGGAGCTCACCACAACAGGGTTCGCCGTTGACGGATATGTCAAGGAGGACATCATTCATCATTAAAGCATTCATAGTTCAAAAACAGTGTATCAGGTCTAGTGGTTTTGGTCCGTTAAAGTCATGTAGACCATTCTTTGAAAGGTTGGATTTGACTTTGACCAGCAAATATTCCTATTTACATACAAGTTATATAAATTGGAATATTAGTTTATGAACACCCTGAAAGTTTTAAATAATTTAACGAATCCTAATATTTGCAATTTACTGGTCGTGATCATACCAGAATATTGATGGCCAACTGTAGAACTGCTTTATGTCATCGCAACTGGCAGGTTATGGCCATCAATGTTTTTAACAAATTTAAATAAAAAATACAAAATAAATATTTTGAAGTGAAACTACACAAATGGCTAACTGAAAACGGTTTTTATGACATTAACTATATTTTATTTTTATTTTAAAATGTATATTTTAGCCTGTTTTGCGATGTTCTATTGAATTATTAGTTAATTTCATTGTATACAGATAATTTATCATTTAATTTCATAGTTTAGACATGACCTTGAAATTACCAACATTACTTTATTTTTTATAATTTTAATTTGTAGTATTTTTGTTAACTTTGAATACCTAACTTACTTTAATCTTAAATAAATATCGTGTAATTTTGAATGGTCAATATAAAATTTAATGAATAAGTGTAATTAAAATAATATGGACTAAAAAACATTTTCGAAATTTTGTATTCCAATTTGTAGTTTGCTGGACTATTTTATTTACTCATACGCTATATTACCTGTTTGTCCTATGAACAAATAATTCATTTTATTGTTTTCATTTTCAAATTAATATTGACTGATTTATTTGTGAATAATTATCATTTTTGTAAACATAAGTATTCTCTATCGGTAATTAATTTCAATGATTGTTTTTGCAACTCTTTTATCTATGAAATAAATATTTTTATCTACATCAACTGACTTTGACTTCGGTGGTTCGGGAAACGGAATTAGGTTATAAAGAGATTTATTATCATTACAAGATGAATTTATTAATTTTACAATTTCTTATCTAAAAAGTCACTTATCTATAACTATAAAACAATACCGTGGACTGACTGACAGACAAAGCACAGCCTAAGCCCGTGAACTTCGAGATTTGAAATATGGAATAAATATTCCTAGAGGAGCACCTCATGCACTTAGGAAGGATTTTTTGAAATTCCATCCCTAGAGGGGTGAACGGTGGCAAAGATTGTAAGAGGGCGAAGCTGCGGGCACAGCTAGTTTACAATATATGTACTAAATTTACTATACCTGGCCTGAAATAGGCCTAATTATCTACTCTTTCTCATCTTGCGGGTCAAAATGAGTCCGGGAAGAGGGCAGTAACATTTTCCTATGTAAGTAACATCTACCACAATCGCCACGCCGCCCGCCCAGCGTAGGGATTATGGGAAATCCCTCCCAGGCTAGTGTTCAGCTGTGGACTTCTTCCGGCCGATGATGACAGATTTGATTTGTCTCGGTAAGTTTAAGTGGGAGCCAGGGTCTTATGGAGCTAGAAAGTAGTCACAGAAACCCAACAATCAAATTGGTGATCAAATACATCCCAGTTTAGGCTCATATGATTTGTCTCGATGAGTTCACATACTGGAGACGGCTTTTAAACATTAATAAAACATATTACAAATTAGAATATGGATTTTCTTCATTTGAAAACCATTTTACTACAAAAATATACACGATGTCAGACCAATAACCATAATAATCATTATCTAATAGCCATTATCGTGACGATGAATAATCTTAAATTAAATTATTAAAACTTATAAGTAAAAGCGATCTCTTTCAGTTAACCTTTCGAGAAGGGTAAAAATAAATATTATGAATGCTTAAGTATTAAAAAGAATACAGTTAGTTCCTATCATCTCAATGATTGACGTAAATAAAGTTTACACAAGCTACACCTGCATTAGGATTTTCCGCGTCTCGGGTGGCATGGATTCACATCAACACACCCTGACACACACATACATCACAAAGATAAAAGACCTGAGAACAAACATTTATGCTCATCACAATAATGTTTACCACAACCAGGATTCTAACCTGGGACACTCAAATTAGAAGGCAGGTGCACTACTAACTGTGCCATTGTGTCGTCAGAATGGTTTAAGTATTAGACTATTTTTTCGCCAGATTAAATTCGCAGTAAGCAGGTTCAGTGTATTCTTTTTGGGCTTCCACATTCGCATAATTTTCTTTCCTGACAAGTCTAGCTTTCAGCTCCTGAATATTGGCATAAAACTGCCCATCTTTCAGTTCCTGAATATTGGCATAATTTTGTCCATCTTTCTGTTCCTGCATATTGGAATAGTTGTCCTCTTTTGGAGCTGACTTTTTCTGGGATTGATTGCCTGTAGGATTATGATGGACTACATCTGCGTCCTCTGACCCCTGAATTGTTTTGAGATTTTGGTACTCAGTTTTTTTTTCAACTTCTGCGTAAGTTGGCTCATTGCAGTTATTTTGGACTACAGCATAGTTTGGTTCCTGGCTCTTCTTTTGCACAGAAGCGTAAGCCTCGCAGCTTTCCTGCACAGAGGCATAAGTAGGCTCACAGTTTATAGCATCTTGCACTTGTGCATAAGTTGGTTCAGATGGTCGATTCCTTAGGCTTTTCGGCTTGGCTTTTGCGTACAAGTTTTCAAGGTTTCTCTCGTTGTCAGGTACTGCGTAGTTTAGGCAGTCATCTTGACGCGAGTTCCACTGAGCGGGCATTGGCATCGGCCCTTCGTTGTGCGCAGGTATATTCTCGTAGTTTATTTCGGATGGGTGCGTCTGAAATGAAACGACAGAAAAAAATAGTTTTAATATATTAAAGCAGTAAGTAACAAACAGTCTGAATAAGATCTATTCTTAAAAAAAATATCTAGGGGACTTGAAACTTGAAGCTGCTGAACAAGTTTTTTTTTTTTAATTCTCTGTCTGTTTGAAACCGATTGAAATATTGTTTTCATTGCTGGATGCTTTAGTTTTTGACTTATAATGTGGTGTACTTTGTATTTCAATCCGATAAGTAGAAACAGAGCAATGGATAAAAACAAATTTTAAGATTAAACGAAATTTGGTGAAAATGACAAACCGGGCACATACGCGGGCACAGCTGGTACATTATAAAGCACACGTGGTACTGTAGCCTGAAAAGTTAGTGGGCTTAAGAAGGACTGAAGAATAATGCCACAGGAGGTGACGAGCGAACTGCTCTGCAAGATTTTAGATTCTAAAATGTTGGGTGCTACGTTCGCCTTGTTAT
Organism: Alsophila aescularia; assembly: GCA_946251855.1. Taxonomy (NCBI): domain Eukaryota; kingdom Metazoa; phylum Arthropoda; class Insecta; order Lepidoptera; family Geometridae; genus Alsophila; species Alsophila aescularia. Next base: position 2,136,188 of record OX276374.1, on the reverse strand, counting down.
TAAATTATTTAGTTGTATATAAATACTTTACCTGCACACAAAGTTACTATTATAACAGCAAAGAAAAACATACTTAAATAATTATAGTTAAGTCCGTCCGGACCTGTTTTGGTTTTGAATTTAAACATCAAGTTAAAACTATAATAGGTCCGGTTCATTTATAATACCAATTTTACTGGCACAATGTAAATAAGCCCACCTAAAGTATTTTAAGATCATAACTATAAAACCAATTATACTGGCATAATGTAAAATTAAAAAAAAAATATCTTAAGATTTTCCTAAGTAATTGCAGGCCTTTTTAACCAACTTCACAAAAGGAGATGGTTATTTGTTCGTTTTTTTTTTGTTCTTTGATTTCTCATTCAAATACATAACTGGTTTTGAAAATTCTCTCCAGGTGGTCCCATATAACTTTGAACTTTTTTAAAAGTGGTTAAGCAATTTTTATAGCATAAATATTTTTTTTTAGTAAATCCATTTGATTTTGTGTTTTTAGTGCCTCAAATCTCTAAACCAATTTAGATGGTTGTTTTTTTATTCAAAAGGGTAGACTTTCAGTGTAGCCCCATATACATTTCATCAAAATTAATATAGTAGTTTTATTATAAAATCTATTTGTTTTATAGTTTATGTTCTCTAATATCTTGGGATTTCTGTACCGAATTAGATAATTGTTTTTACTTGAAAAAAAAGACCTCTAGTTTGGTACTGTATAAATTTCATCAAAATTCGTTTAGTAGCTTTAAACAAGCTTTAATTTAATTCATTGTTTCATTATGGTTGTGACTACTTTGCAAGTCAATTTTGAACCATTTAACGACGTCCAGAGATGCTGAAGTTGTACACATGGGTGTAGTTCTGATAACAATTATGGTATATACTTTTGAGCTAACCTGATGTTGGAGCCGGAAGGTAGTCAAAGTAACTCAACAAAAAAACGATAGAACCCCTTCGAGTTTGGGCTCAATTGGTTCGTCTTGATGAGTTCTCTAGTCTTATGTGGCATCCAAGGCCTGATGAAGGAGCCGGAAGACAGTCAAAAGAACTCAACAATCGGTTGATGGAACCCCTTCGAGTTTGGGCTAATTTGGTTTGTCTTGATGAGTTCTTTAGTGTTATGTGGTATCCAAGGTCTGATCATAGAGCCGAAAGGTAGTCAAAGGAACTAAACAATTGGATGATGGAATCCCTTCGAGTTTTAGTTTTGGCTCATTTGGTTTATCTTGATGATGGAGACGGAGTCATAGGAACACATTACCCAACTACCAAATGATAAATCTCTTGCAAATTTAGGCTTATTCGATTGCTCTCAATGAGTTCTCAGGTCTTACGTAGAACTGGTGGTTTATCGTAAAAGATTGTTTAATAAAAGGATTTCTATATATGCAACTTCTAAATCCATTTATTTTGTGTTAATTTACTCATATCTACGATTTTTTAAAGTGTTTCATTTCATTCCAGTGAAATGAAGGTTTTTTTTTTTTTTTTTTTTTTTAAAGTAGCTTATTCATCTTTGGTTTTAATTTACCAACGCCTTGAATCTAAAGTGAGTTTAATTAACTGTTTTATAAGTAGCTTATTCATCCTTGGTAATATTTATCAACGCCTTGAGTCTAAAGTGAGTTTAACTGCTTTATAAGTAGCTTATTCATCCTTGGTTTTAATTTACCAACGCCTTGAATCTAAAGTGAGTTTAACTGTTTTATAAGTAGCTTGTTCATCCTTGGTTTTAATTTACCAACGCTTTGAATCTAAAGTGAGTTTAACTGTTTTATAAGTAGCTTATTCATCCTTGGTAATATTTACCAACGCCTTGAATCTAAAGTGAGTTTAACTGTTTTATATGTAGCTTATTCATCTTTGGTTTTAATTTACCAACGCCTTGAATCTAAAGTGAGTTTAACTGTTTTATAAATAGCTTATTCATCCTTGGTTTTAATTTACCAACGCCTTGAATCTAAAGTGAGCTTAAGTTTGAGTGAGTTTTTTAACTGTTTTATAAGTAGCTTATTCATCCTTGGTTTTAATTTACCAACGCCTTGAATCTAAAGTGAGTTTAACTGTTTTATAAGTAGCTTATTCATCCTTGGTAATATTTATCAACGCCTTGAATCTAAAGTGAGTTTAACTGTTTTATAAGTAGCTTATTCATCCTTGGTTTTAATTTACCAACGCCTTGAATCTAAAGTGAGTTTAACTGTTTTATAAGTAGCTTATTCATCCTTGGTTTTAATTTACCAACGCCTTGAATCTAAATTGAGTTTAACTGTTTTATAAGTAGCTTGTTCATCCTTGGTTTTAATTTACCAACGCCTTGAATCTAAAGTGAGTTTAACTGTTTTATAAGTAGCTTATTCATCTTTGGTTTTAATTTACCAACGCCTTGAATCTAAAGTGAGTTTAACTGTTTTATAAGTAGCTTGTTCATCCTTGGTTTTAATTTACCAACGCTTTGAATCTAAAGTGAGTTTAACTGTTTTATAAGTAGCTTATTCATTCTTGGTAATATTTACCAACGCCTTGAATCTAAAGTGAGTTTAACTGTTTTATATGTAGCTTATTCATCTTTGGTTTTAATTTACCAACGCCTTGAATCTAAAGTGAGTTTAACTGTTTTATAAATAGCTTATTCATCCTTGGTTTTAATTTACCAACGCCTTGAATCTAAAGTGAGTTTAAGTTTGAGTGAGATTTTTAACTGTTTTATAAGTAGCTTATTCATCCTTGGTTTTAATTTACCAACGCCTTGAATCTAAAGTGAGTTTAACTGTTTTATAAGTAGCTTATTCATCCTTGGTAATATTTATCAACGCCTTGAATCTAAAGTGAGTTTAACTGTTTTATAAGTAGCTTATTCATCCTTGGTTTTAATTTACCAACGCCTTGAATCTAAAGTGAGTTTAACTGTTTTATAAGTAGCTTATTCATCCTTGGTTTTAATTTACCAACGCCTTGAATCTAAAGTGAGTTTAACTGTTTTATAAATAGCTTGTTCATCCTTGGTTTTAATTTACCAACGCCTTGAATCTAAAGTGAGTTTAACTGTTTTATAAGTAGCTTATTCATCTTTGGTTTTAATTTACCAACGCCTTGAATCTAAAGTGAGTTTAACTGTTTTATAAGTAGCTTATTCATCTTTAGTTTTACATTACCAACGCCTTGAATCTAAAGTGAGTTTAACTGTTTTCTTTGGCATATGTTCTTTTTTAATGTTTGTTTAGGCCACTAAAATAAAGAAATAAAAATACTTGTCAAAAAAAAAACGACGTCTTATTAAAATGTTATTTTGCAAACAACCACTAACAATAATAAAATAATTACTATTGAGCCAAAACAATACAACTTTTTCAATATTACCAATGTAATAATAATACATAAATACAACATAAGAAAAGAAAGAGTTTTATGAAGGCGGTGCCAAACCCAGGCATCATTTAAATCTAATATATTTACAAAATTAATACATAAGTATCTACGTATGAAGTAATATGCAGTTGTCTGTGACGCACCCTCATACAAAACACGAAACGCAGAAGAGGCAAAACAAGAGACTCAAATGAGCAGATTTTGACTTTCACTCGTTCACAAACCAATTGACACGAATACAGCAATCTAGTAAATGATAAAGTTTTTGTAGATCGTTACTTCCATAGCTTATTATTTTATATAGCACGTCCAGCCGTTTAAGACATTATCTTTATGAATAAGCTCAACCATATTAATAACAAGCTTTCCCGCCCGCAACATTGTCCACGCGGACTATTGTTTAGCGCATCCTTTGTCCGTCTAGGATATTAAAAACCAATGCAAAAGTAGGTATAGCACCAATGCTCTTGAAGTTTTTTGACAGAGTTGTTATTTCGTTTCCATGGCAACCGTTCCTTACAGCGAGTAAAAAAAAAGAGTATTCCAGTGAAAACTTACAATTTTCCGAGATAAAAAGTATCGTATATATTATTTTAGGGTATAAGCTATCACTATTCCAAATTTCATTAAAATTCATCCAGCTGTTATCGCGTGAAAGCTCCCCAAACAAACAAACAAACAGACAACGTTTCACTTTTAAATATTGTAATGGAATATGGCGTGGTTTGGCACCGCCTTCAAAAAACGCTTTCTTATCTTATGTTGTATTTTAGCCTTATTATTACGTTGGTAATTTCGAAAAAGTGATATTGTTCTGGCTCAATTGTGATAATTTTATTCATTTTAGTGGTCGTTTACAAAATAATATTTCTAATAGGTATGAAATCGTATATTTCTTTTTGGAAAAATATTTCTGCTATTTTTAGTAATGTTCAAATGATAAATGGTTAGACAGGTTTAAAAAAACATTACACCAAGAAAGAAATGTAAAAAAAAAACTTACATGTGGCTCTCTTCGTTTTCGCTTCCGTAGGTGCATTATGGTCCATAGAATAGCGGCGGCTACAACAGCAGCCAGCACGCAAGCTGTTGCCACGATTACAGGAGTTGCTTTTTTGTTTTCTGAAATAATTATGACATGCCGTCACCAAAGTTCATGTTGTGAAAAAAAAAGAAACGATATCACATCAAACAAAATACAATAATTTTCGAGCATGTACCTGTGTACGGTAGGTATTGTAATGTAGGCAATACATGGACGTCTTCATATAGGTAGCTATTAGCTAGGTATATAAACAATGTAGGACAAAAACAAAAAAAGTGGGCGGGGCTGTGTTGGCGTGCACGTGCACGGATTTGTACTTGGCGTAGACGTAGACGATAAACAAACGTTTATCGTGAAACGTCTACGCCAAGTACAAATCGCGAGTTATACCGAAGTACCCCACCTATCGTTACACATTCCCACCAATCTTCAACCATCCCCACTCTTCCAAGTTTCCGAATTTAGCCCTTAGTTTGACGACTGTCATACAAAACGAAGATATCGATGAGATCTGTCACTTCAGTGAATAAACTACTAGTCAACCATCAATAGTTTCCGAGTAATAGCTGTTTTAAATTTGATAGCTGTCATCCAAAACGAAGATATCGATGAGATCTAAAACTACTTCCGTTCACTTCCCCTCAACTTCCCTCCCCCTTACCCCACCCATTCCAACTCATCACCACCTCTTCTCACCCTTCCCTCTCTTTCCCCCACCTTTTCTCACATTTCCCCACTTTCCCCCACTCTTTCACCACCCATTCCATACCAACTGTCACTGTGATATCTGTATAATCCTCCCCCACTTTCCACTCACGGTTTTCTTACTTTTAGCATTTTATTACCCGTCGTACCTTCTAAAAAAATACGCAAGTACACACACACTTACTTGATATATTTGTTAATATTTCGTTTCTATGGTAACGTGTCATTATTATTTCATTTCCTTAGCAATGCCATTCCGATCTGTATTTTTGATACCTTGGGTTACATTATTTCAATTTTCAAAGGGATCATTAACTTTTGAAAAATATAATACTGCCCATTTTCCTCGCGTACAATGTAGATTTATATAGGTGAAAGAACTTTTAAAATCGGTTCTGTATTTTTTGAATATATCCTTTACAAAAAAACAAACAAATATACAAACTATAAACTTACAAAGAACTCAATCTTTCGTTTTTATAATGTTAGTGTAGATAATCGGTAACAAGAGTCAAAATGCAAATGAGAGGTGAGGTGTGCCGTAATCAGGCTGTTAGTTAAACTCTCAATGTATCCTCCAAGGTTAAACTGTTTTATATTTACAAGCTGCTGCCCGCAGCTTTGCGCGCTTCATATTTTTCACTTCCCATCCACTCTAAAACCTTTACCAATATAACATACTCCTCCCCCCGCCCCCCCAACTAATCCCCTGGACCCCCTCACAACCCTTTCCGCGGTTTACCCGAAAAGTACGAATATCCATCGTTCGAAACTCATTTGTTGACGTGCTGCGAGGGAGGCCTGCTAAAGGCGAGCAGCAGATTGTCAGGCGTGTTTTGTTTATTCTAGAATTTCGATCAATAACCCCATAATAAGCATGGCAGCCGAACGGCATAACATGATGTAAATGTGTGTGTGAAGCATGTGCGTACGAGAGGACCGGCATACTGTCTTGAGTGTTTCACTATTGCATTTGGCGGTGAGGATATTTTTAAACGTTTTTGGCACCAAAATGCTGGTAGCATTGCTCCGTCGAATTTTAATAGTTTGATAAACCCTATAAGTACTTGTAAGTCCTGGCATTTTTGTCTTCGCATTAACTAGCAGATTTGATAAGTTTATAACACGCACAAATTACAAATATATATAGCCCCCGACTATCCCGCCCTCGAACCCTCATGGCTTCCCCCGTCCCCCTAACAGAAATAACGCATCAAAATTGGTCCATTCGCTTGGGAGCTATGATGTCTCAGACAGACATACGGATACAATGATACATACACACCCTAAACTTATAAAGTCCATTTCTTTTAACTTCGACGTGGCTGTTCAGGAAATGTCGGTTTCACGAAGCCTTCACTATTTTGAATGCGTTATTCCGTATTGGTACAATATTAATTGAGAAATATTTGTGTGTTACATAAACCTGAATCGTCGGCTTAATAACCTAAATTGGAAACTCCATTTAATACAACTTGTGGGAAACGTGAAACAACTGCTTTAAAAGTAACATATACTCAAGAGCAAGTTATTAAAAATCCAGCTGGTAACTATGTATTAATATGTCTTGGTATATATTTTATACCAAGACATAAGTTCAAATACTAAAACCCGACCGTAGTCGGGCCGGCCTATGTCATTAGGACACTCTTGCGATGAAGACGAATCGATTGATAACACGCCAGTCAAAATCAGACCAAGAATAATAAGGGTTGAGTTTGAACACATAACCATTATTTTGCCTTGCCGTAGTCGGGAATAAAATATAACATATGACACTCTATACATGAAGACAAATCGACTGATGCCTCGCTTGTCAAAATCCGACAAAGTCTTAAGTTTAACACATAACCCGTCCTTTGCTTAGTAGTAGTCGGGGCAAAAATACTCTATACGTAAAGACGAATCGATTGACACGTTGCTTGTCAAAATCGGATCAATAGGGGCGACGCTATGGTGGAACATTCTCATACCCACATACATATTATATACATATATATTATATACATACATACATACATACATACACTGTTAAACTCATTATCCTTCCTTTGCTTCGCAATAGCCAGGTAAAAATATATGCATTTTATTAATAATAGTAGTATTTATGGCAACACAATGGAGTTGAATTATGTTCCCTTAATGATATAAATTTTCATAATGCAAGGTAAGAAAATTAAATATATATGTCTGACTCTCAAAATGTGTCTAACTCCCATGCACATTTAATTAAACTAGTGTGATTCACCCATTTAATTCTAGAATATTTCTGAAAATGATTAAAATATGATACATTAATACTTTCACATAAAACACGAATCTTGCGAGCAGTTACGTGTTTAAGATCATCTCGATCACATCAGTTTTCAAACATGCATCAAAATCGGTCCATTCGTTTGGTGGCTATGATACTCACCCCCCCCCCCTGCCTCCCCCATTATAGCAAATAACCATCTCGTTTACCTCAGATTTGAAACATTAAAAACCGCAGCTAAATCGGTCCATTCATTTTCTCGCCCCCCTTTTCTCAACTCCCCTCCCCACCCCTCTCCCTCCTATATGGGTAAGAACCATCTCGATCACATCAGTTTTCAAACATAAAAACTGCATCAAAATCGATCCATTCGTTTGGGAGCTACGATCCTCACCCCATTCCTTCCCCCCTCCATTATAGATAGCTAGAACCTTCTCGTTTACCCCAGCTTTCAAACATAAAAATCCGCATTAATCAGTCCATTCGTTTGAAAGCTACTATTCTCACCCCCCTTTTCTCACCCCCTGACGCAATGTTACACTCTGACATGCCTGTAACATTGCGTCAAATGGTGGGAGTTAACCAGTTTGCGCGGCATAAAGTATGGATGTGGCGATAGCATGAATGATTGCGGCGCGAATTCTATAATCTGGGTTTAGCTTATTTTACGGTTACAGAGTATTTTTGTGCCATTATTTTGATACCAATATGTAATTTTAGCCGAAAATGGAGTTAATACCCAACCCGAAGGAGTTATTTAGCAGACAAAATATTGTTTATAATGTATTTATAAAAACCTATCCGGATCTGGTTAAAGCATCTAGTGACCAAAGTGCTGGCCTTTATTTTACCCAAAGACTAATCATGACCTTAACATGTCAATGCTACTCGTATACGAATTTGAATAGCATTTTGGACACGTTGCCTACTGGTAGCGGTTTGTTAGGCTAGGTTTAGGTAAGCATACTTGTAGTAATCGTTTTTCTTATATGTATGTATATCACTGGTTATTTTTATAAATCAAAATATATATGGATCACGTCACGATTAGTTACAGTCTAGTTAGCTCATCAAAGTCTGATTCAATGGTTGATTTGACGATTTTCTTACCAGATGTTGAGCTGGTTGATTTGGCGTCAGCTGATCCTGATGATTCCGTTGATGGAACTACTTCTTGTTTGGTAGAACCGGTTTTATATGATGATTCTGTATGTTCTCCATGATTTTTATTTTTGCAGTTGCATGTCGCAGGACATAATATATTTGTAGAAGGTTCCTGATTAATCTTTGGTGCAGATGGTTCCTGGTCGTTTATTGTCGGTTTTATTGCAGATGAACCTTCAGAAAGGATATTTTGCAGGTGTTTTAGGAACTTTCTCACCAGGTTTTTTTGTAGTAAGTTCCAGTTCAGCCCCTTGATAACTATTTATATTTACTTCTGGCGGTCTTGCAGAAGGTGTATTTACTGTTTTACCAGAATATTTATTTGTAGTAGGTCCCAGTTCACTCTCTTGAAAATGAGTCGTATTACCTTCTGGTTGGTTTACAGAAGGTGTATTTACTGTCTCACCAGAGTATTTATTTGTAGTAGGTCCCAGTTCACTCTCTTGAAAATGTGTCATATTACCTTCCGATTGGTTTACAGAAGGTGTATTTATTTGTAGTAGGTCCCAGTTCACTCTCTTGAGAATGACTCTTATTACCTTCTAGTTGGCTTACAGAAGGTGTATTTACTGTGTCACCAGAATATTTATTTGTAGTAGGTCCCAGTTCACTCTCTTGAGAATGACTCTTATTACCTTCTAGTTGGCTTACAGAAGGTGTATTTACTGTGTCACCAGAATATTTATTTGTAGTAGGTCCCAGTTCACTCTCTTGAGAATGACTCTTATTACCTTCTAGTTGGCTTACAGAAGGTGTATTTACTGTGTCACCAGAATATTTATTTGTAGTAGGTCCCAGTTCAGCCTTTTGAGAACGAGTATTATTACCTTCTGGTTGACTAACAGAAGGTTTATTTGCTCTTTCAATAGCATTATTTGTTCCCTGAGCACTAGATTTATTAACTTCTGGAAGTATTTCTGGGTGGCTTGCGGAAGGTCCATTTCCTGTCTCACCAGAATTATTTGTCGTAAGTCCCAGTTCAGTCTCCGGAGAACTAATTTTATTAACTTCTGGTTGGCTTGTAGAAATAGTATTTACCGTCTCTCCAGAATTAGTTGTATTAAGTTGCAGTTTAGTGCCAAGAGAACTGGTTTTATTAATTTTTGGTTGTCTTGGTGGTTTATAAGCTGTCTCAGCAGAATTGTTTGTAGAAGGTCCCAGTTTAGCCTCGTGAGAACTAGTTTTATTAACATCTGCTTGGCTTGCGGAATGTGTATTTACTTTTTCACCAGAATTATTTCTAGTAGGTCGCAGTTCCTTCCCATGAAAACTGGTTTCATTAACTTCTGGTTGTCTTGCAGAAAGTTTATTAACTGTCTCACCAGAATTATCTGTAGTTGTTCCCAGTTCAGTCTTCTCAAAACTAAATTTAATTACTTCTGTTTGTCTTGTAGAAGGTGTTTTTTCTGTCTCACTAGAATTATTTGTAGTAAGTTCCAGGTCAGTTCTACCAAAACTAGTTTCATTTACTTCTGATTGCCTTAAACATGGCTTATTTTCTGTGTCAGTGGAATAATTTGTAGTAGATTCCACTTCAGTCCCACGACAGCTAGTTTTTGTAACTTGTAGTTGTCTTGCAGAAGATTGTTTTACTGTCTCACCAGAATTATTTGAAGAAAGCACCAGTTCAGTCCCAAGAAAACTAGTTTTATTCTCTTTTGGAAGTATTGCAGAAGATTGTTTTACTGTCTCACCAGAATTATTTGAAGAAAGCACCAGTTCAGTCCCAAGAAAACTAGTTTTATTCTCTTTTGGAAGTATTGCACAAGATTGTTTTACTGTCTCACCAGAATTATTTGAAGAAAGCACCAGTTCAGTCCCAAGAAAACTAGTTTTATTCTCTTTTGGAAGTATTGCAGAAGATTGTTTTACTGTCTCACCAGAATTATTTGAAGAAAGCACCAGTTCAGTCCCAAGAAAACTAGTTTTATTCTCTTTTGGAAGTATTGCAGAAGATTGTTTTACTGTCTCACCAGAATTATTTGAAGAAAGCACCAGTTCAGTCCCAAGAAAACTAGTTTTATTCTCTTTTGGAAGTATTGCACAAGATTGTTTTACTGTCTCACCAGAATTATTTGAAGAAAGCACCAGTTCAGTCCCAAGAAAACTAGTTTTATTCTCTTTTGGAAGTATTGCAGAAGATTGTTTTACTGTCTCACCAGAATTATTTGAAGAAAGCACCAGTTCAGTCCCAAGAAAACTAGTTTTATTCTCTTTTGGAAGTATTGCAGAAGATTGTTTTACTGTCTCACCAGAATTATTTGAAGAAAGCACCAGTTCAGTCCCAAGAAAACTAGTTTTATTCTCTTTTGGAAGTATTGCAGAAGATTGTTTTACTGTCTCACCAGAATTATTTGAAGAAAGCACCAGTTCAGTCCCAAGAAAACTAGTTTTATTCTCTTTTGGAAGTATTGCAGAAGGTTGTTTTACTGTCTTAGCAGAATTACTTCTTGCAGCCCCCAGTTCTGTTCCATGAAAATTGGTTTCATTAACTTTGGGTTGCCCTGCAGAAGGTATATGTACTGTTTTAGTATAAATATTTGTCGTATTTCCCAGTTCAGTCTCCTGAGAACTTGTTTAATTACCTTCTGGTTGGCTTGATGAAAGTTTATTTACTATCTTACCAGAATTATTTGTACTAGGTCCCAGTGTAGTTCTATAAAAACTAGTTTCATCGAATTCTAATTGTCTTGCGAAGGATTTATTTACTGTTTTAGCAGAAATATTTGCAGCAGGTCTCAGTTCAGTCCCATAAGAACTATTTTTACTAGGCAATTTTCCCAGTTTAGTCTTACGAAAACTAGTTCCATTAACTTCTGATTGTCTTGAAGACTTTATTTTCTGGTTTGGCAGAAATATTTGCAGAAAGTTTTAGATCAATCCCATAAGAACTATTTTTATAAGGCAATTCTGTACTTTTTGCGATAGTAGTGTTTATCGTATTATTAACTTCGTGCTCTGCTTCCAGTGATCTTGTATTTCTTCTACGTAGTGGTCCTATGGAGGTTTATTAATTCGTGTCAATAGGACCATAAAAATAACAATGCTCGTACTAACGTTATTGCTTCAAATATTTTAAATTTTACGCAACTATGCAACTTCGATTAAAAGAAGACACTAACAGATATACATTTCACACCGTTTCAATGTGAAAATTTTATTAGCTGATAAGGCGAATAATGATTGAAAGTAACTAAAATAGATTATTTGAAGGAAACGTTTGGATCGTGGATTCGAATCCGAAAACATAGTTCCTGTCCTCAAATGAGCTACCTAAATAACCTCTTGAAATTTCTTTCTTTACAATAAATCTAGCGACTTCGTACGCGTGAGATTCGGACGTTATTCTGAATACCCTATTTTTCACACCATAATACCCTAATGTTGCCATAGTCACCACGCTTGGCAGGCGGATTGGTGACGTCGGTGTAGCAAATATGTGCTTGGAGGTCGCTGCTGCCCATCTTCCGGTGTGTAATCCCTTAGTCGCCACTTACGACATCCACGGGAGGATTGGGAGGGGTCTTACTCTCTTAAGCCGAGACCACCACGGCTATTATAAGGGATAATTTAGGGAAACAAAAAATATATGTCTTTGATTATTAATCAACTTAAAAAATAGGTTCTCAAGTTGATGTGTATGTTTTTTATATTGTTGAAATGTGTGTTTTTTACTAATGTAAATAATTTAAAGTAATAAGAACGAAAAAGTCTGCACAAAAAAGATCATTAAAAAATTTGTCTAGAGTTCATAAAATAAGCTACTGAACAAGAATAACAACAAACAAACATTTGTAAAATCGTGTCTTCTGTTATTTTTGTTGAATTATTTATATCCAGTGAGTGTAGTTTGTAGCTTGTATTGCTACTCGCTGGTTCGCCCACCAGTTCTCAACCTACGTCGACCTATGAAGCACGCAAAAGGCTCTCAGGATCCTTGCGTTGACCTGAAGCTGGAAGCCGGACAGTGGGCTTGCGACTGTATTATTTCCTCACTGAGTTATCTAATCTAATATATTTGTTGGTACATCGCATTAGGCAAATCCCAAAGATCACACACGCTCCTTCGACTCGCGGAGAAGTAAACACAACCATCTACTACATCAAGATAAATAAATAAATTTCGATAAACGTGTTTAACTTGAAATTAGAGTAATAAATTTGAAACTTTGAGTCATAATTATCTAACTACCTACACGACTTGTCAAATTGCAATTTAATCCAACAGGAATCCTAGAAAGTGACATAATAATCAAAATGTTATATTACTTCATTGATTTAAAAATTGAATTATAGTTTGATTTCTTCTTTTTTTGCCGGACTGCACTTATACATTTAAAAATATTCGGTTATTATTTTCTAGTTGGAATATAATAGAAAAGAATATAGAATATTTTTAAAAGCATTTCCAATCTGCTGATTCCAGCTATGCGCTAGATTGCCAACCAATGCAATTGGCATGGAAGAGCGTGAGTGTTTCGTTGTATTGCTTTTAGTTGGAATGGGTTATTGATTACAATATTGAAACGGTAAATGCGTGAGATTTGTTTCCTAATAATGTTATTCGATAATATAAGACACAATGTTTTCTACACAGACTTTAAATTTGATCCCTATAATTGAATTTGGCCCTGTCAATAATTGATGGCATAAATTCCTATACAAAGATTTTGGCATTTTTTTCGGTTCGATTTCTGCCTGAGGCAAGCAAGTTTATGAAAATGCTTGAATGCGATTTTTGATTAATTTTAAAAATAAATGTATGTTTCCTTTGAGCAATTTAAGTAACATTCGCTATCTTCAACATTTAGGATACTATATCTCCTACGCCCCTAAATTCCACCTGCATATCCACATTGAATTCTCATCTACATAAAAGTTTTTATACTAGTGTGAACTTTTATTATTTACTAGCTTTCCCGCGCGACTTCATCCATGCGGACTAAAGTTTATCGTGAAAAAAAAAACAAACAAACAGACAATATTTCTCTTTTTTATATTGGTATGGATTCTCAAAAAATAGCAAAGGAAAACATCGTGATGTAACCAGGCCTTCCAAGGACCACAACATTAATGTTTGACAAACCAATGTTCCAGATACGTACCTGTCTGTCAGTATTGCGAGTAAGTGAACTGCATTCATTGCATGGATGGGCCAAGAGACAGGTATCAAAAGGACAGACAAAAGAGACAGGTATCATTGTAAAATAGGAGTAAACATAGTTTTCGCAAATATGTTGCGAAAACTATGTTTACTCCAGAAATTACACTCCGATAATATGATGTTAAAGTTTATTTGCCCAATAACATAGGTACAATGTTTACCTATGTTTAAAATATTTTTTATTGTAAAATAGCAAAATTTTTTACCGTATATTCCTCATACCTAATATAAATCAATATTTCCTACCATTTTAAACCTAACATTTAATTAACAAAAATTTGGTGCTTATAATTCTCGCGTTTATTACTTAGATCTTACAATATGTAATTTACATTAAAAATATGAAGTTATAAGACTTTTTACCCGACTGAACGGGTATTGAGTATATCAGTTTATATATTGTGTTGTGCTGTACCAGTGGCTTTGCACGCGTGGTCATATTTCTAGGTAAAATGAACACTATTACTATTCCAAGACCTAAGGTACCAATATAACCACATATGATCATTGATTAAACGAACTTAGCTGTAAATTAAGTTCTAACTATCATAATTATAGGAGCGCCTAGTCCGAAGAGATTGATATATAAACACATGTAGTATCGCCACCCGGTCCCGCCATTTTATGCACAAGGTTAGAGTAAAAAGTTGAAGAAAACCTCCTTGCTTCATTAAACCTTCCCGTATTTTCCTATTTCTAGTTATGTCATTCGCATAATCTGTGCTCACATTTGCACATGTTCCTTTTTTTTTGTTTTTAAGGTGTTTCTACGAAGTTAAATAGGTAAATATGTATAAGTGTGTAAAATAAACGTTCCAAAATAAATATTGGCATATCAAGATAGCAGGCGGTGTTCATATAAACAAAATACCTTCAGCCGTCAAAAAGTTTTCATCGATTGCACGGCTTCTATTCATCGGATTGAGATAATAAATACACCAGTTTTTAAATCAAATCCTAAGCTATCCAAATGTGAACCACATCACAATCGGTCCAGTAGTTTTTACGTGATTCGTGAACAGACTAACAGATAAACAGACAGACACGCTTATTTTTAGTAACCTAGATCTTTTCTTTTTTAAATATCTTCCTTTTACAGATTTTTTGGTACTTACTGCTTTATTATAAGTATAGATGCACTTTACTTTTGGGCAGAATAATAAAAATATGTGTGTTATTACATTATTTTAATCATGCTTGTAAAACAGTACCGTGACATACCTAGCGGCACGTAAGTCTAGCGGTGAATGAAACGTGGCGGGGATCTTTGCACAGTCAGTTTTCGGGATAAAAAGTATTCAACATGGACCTAGGTATTTGAAATTTAGAGGAATATTTCTTGAATATCCTAGAGGTGACAACAGAAGTAACTATAAACCGTAAAACATAAATACCAACTCCAAATAAAATACCCCTGTCCTGCGGGAACCCTTTAATTTACCGGCATGAAAAATATCTAATGTCCTACCTCGTAGTATGAACTCATATCATGCCAAGTTTCATTTGAATTCATTCAGTAGTTTCAGTGTGATGCGCGTCCAAGATACAGACAGACAGGCAAAATACAATGGGCAATGGGGGTGAGAATCGTAGCTCCCATACGAATGAGCCGATTTTGATGCAGTTTTTATGTTTGAAAACTGATGTGATCGAGATGCTTCTAAGCTATAATGGAGGCTGGGGGGTCGGGGGTTATATACATTTTTAATTTGTATTTGTTCTCATATATCTTACCTTCTGTTGCAGGGATTTCAAAATGTTTCTGTGTAGACGCCATATCAGTGCTTTTTGTTTTTAAATTTTCGTGCGTGGTCTTAGTAGATGCGGTAAAAGTAGAAGTAGGAGTATTTTTAGTAGTAGGAGTAGGAGGAGTAGGAGGAGTAGAAGGAGTAACAGGAGTAGGAGGAGTAGAACGAGTAGAAGAACTAGAAGTAGTAGGAGTAGAAGTAATATGAGTTTTAGCAGAAGCAGGAGTACAAGGAGCAAGAGGAGAAGTAGGACTAGACATAGTAGTACTAGGCATGTTGTTCATAGCAGAGTTCGTTACCGTTACTGCTAAAATAAAAATAGTACATTAGTATTTATTTAAGCTCAAAAATGGCGAAGGAAAACGAAATCGATCCTTACAAAAACTACAAAATTCAAATTTATGTACAACAAATCAATCTTATAGGTAGGTGTTCTTAGCTGCTTATACAACAGCTGCATTTATTCATATGCATTTTACAAAATTTGAAATTGTTTTTTTTTTACTCATTTTTTTTGTTAATTAATGAGTAAAATAAGAATATTAATTTTCAAACTATAAACTTTAAATCTTCTTTTATAAGGTTGAATTAATAATGTTATTTAATAGATAAACAAAATAGTAGAGTCAAGAAAATAGATAATTTTCTATTTTGTATGTACTTTTTAGGGGCACTCCATCAGAGGTCAGTTCAACTTAATGTTTTGCAATATTTTGTAAAATAAATAGAACATAATAATTGTAATTTATTAACATACAAACATGCTCTACTAAAGACTTAACCCTCTTTAAATCGGGCAATAATAAATATTTTAATATAACTTGTTTTCCCGCCCACGACTTATTACGCGCGGACTACTGTTTATCGCGAAAAAGCATCCTATTTTTGTAGGATATTCAAAACCAATGCAAAAGTAGGTGCTCCAATGCTCTTGATGTTTCTTGACCGACTTGTTATTTTGTTTCCATGGCAACCACAGACCATTTTTGTGATGACAACCGTTCCTTACAGTGAGTAATCAACATTTTCCAGTTTTTCCCGTGGAAAC
Source organism: Alsophila aescularia (assembly GCA_946251855.1). Lineage (NCBI taxonomy): Eukaryota > Metazoa > Arthropoda > Insecta > Lepidoptera > Geometridae > Alsophila > Alsophila aescularia. The sequence goes on along the minus strand of OX276374.1, from coordinate 2,119,691 downwards.
CTATAATTTTCTACGATAAAAAGTGTCCTATGTTTTATTCTAGGGTATAAGCCATCTCAATTCTAAATTTCATCAAAATCCGTCCAGCTGTTATCGCGTGAAAGCTCCCCAAACAAACAAACAATCAAAAAAACAGACGTTTCACTTTTTGGTAACGAGGTATGTATAGTAGGTTTTTTCCTCATTATTTTCTTTCAAAACCCCTAAATCATACCAGATTCACAAAAAATGTAAGATTGCTGAGCTTTTCGCAGATTTAGCTAAATAATATAAATTTGGTTTTATTACTAGTTCGAGAGATTTGATCTTTTCCATCGACTCACATCAATTGGTGCATGCGTTTTTGTATTGCATAAGCAGCGATATACAATTTCACCCGCATAGAGTATGATAATGATGATGGTGAAAAGTGTACTTTATGTTATATTAGGACTTAAAGTATTATATGTCGTGACGATATCGTAGAATTGATTATTTCATGTTGGCCACATCATTAAAAAAATATATTTAATGAAATTATCGGTGACATCATGTAATGGTTTGGCCAGAGGAATAAATGATTAGCCATTATAATAAACGATTAGCGTTTGACGATATGAACAACTGATCGCACGGCTACTTCATGATATGGTCAAACATATCATGGTCATAGTGATCATATCATAAAATACACCATAGCGAATAAACCTTACCTTTTGTAGGGATTTTAAGGAATGTATCTGTCGATTTCATCTCAGTGCTCTTTGTTCGAATAAGTTCGAGTGATGTGATCCTTGTATTATTGGATGGCGTTTGTGGTGAACATCTCATCGTAGAATTCTTTAAGCCAGGTACAAGTTCAAACTTGTTTCTGTTATTATTCGTTTTGAAATGTGTAGCTGAAACAAATTGTAGTAAATGCCCTCGTAAGTAGCTACGGAACATTCGCAATCTATACCTACTTAAAAAGCATTAACAAAAACTTATATTACCAGAAAGTAATTAAAATGTCGCGGAAACCGTATACCATTTTTTTTTAATAATTTCATCTGCATATCGTTGCCTGGGTTCCGTACTTCCGAATAAAAACAATGAAACCCTTATAGGATCACTCGTGTGTCTGTCTATCTGTCCGTCTCTCACAGCCAATTTTGCTACGAATCAACGGGACCGACTAAATTGAAATTTGGTACACATATGAATTATAAGAAGGCATACAACAGTATCCCTTAATTATAACCGGGACAACAGGCCGAAGTTATGTACTATAATATATATGTTTGAGAAAATTGTAATCATATTTGTGAATTTTGAGTATTAAGTTAGTAGTATTTCCTATTATAAGATCTTGCTGTTTAGAGATTATTTGATGCAGAACAAACTAAATTAAGTGTAAAATATTTCTTTTTGAATTCCTCAGTAAAGGGGAGAGTACCAAAACTTTGATATTTCATGTGTGTTTTTCTATTTTTGCAATAAAGCCCTTTGTTATTGAATTTACCATCTTGTTTTAATTCCTCGCCTTTACCTGAGAAGGAGGTCCGTTTCCTTAGCCGGGCAACGGTCCTTTTAAATACGAGTATGAACTGAAAGGGCTTGTTGCGAGGGTCTCAATTTTCTACAAAATTAATAGTTTTATCTACACTCATATGGTAAAATCCGGATTATGAACTCAAAAATGGTGGCATAATGACATACTTACATATATATATATATATATATATATATATGAATTTTATATATAACTGTCATCATTTTTTTCTTATTCACCAGTCAATATGCCACCATTTTTGAGAAAACCCGGATTTAACGATATGGGTGTAGATAAAGCTATTTATTGTGTATACTAGCTGTAACCACGGTTTCGCACGCGTGGTCATTTCTCGAGGCTAAACGTACTCTATGTGCTATTCCAAGATCCAAAATACCAATATACTAGCAATTGATTAAAATTCCTTCAGCCGTCAAAAAGTTTGTTATCGATTGCTTGTCATCTAATCATTGGATTAAGATACCAAGTACCTCAGTTTTTAAGACAAACCCTAAGCTATCCAACAGTGAAAACTGCATCGCAATCGATCCAGTAGTTTTACGTGATGCGCGAACAAACATACAGACAAACCAACTAATAAACAGACAAACAGACAGACACGATTTTAATCTTGTTCACTAGCTTATTTTCAATCGACTTCATAAAAGGAGACGGTTACATGTTCGGCTGGATATATGTTTTTTTTTTTATGTATTTCGGTCGATATCTCCGTCAATTGTAGACTGATTTTAAAAAATATTTTTTTGTTTGAAAGGATATACTTTCCAAATGGTCCCATATAAATTTTATCAAAATTGGTTCAGCAGTTTTTCGAGAATAAATAGTTTTGTTGAGTAAATCCATTCGATTTTGCGTTTATATTGCTTTAATTTAGTGTTTATCTCTGAGATTTCTAGATCGATTTAGATGGTTGTTTTTTTATTCATAACGGTAAATTTTCTGTGTAGTCCCATACAAATTTCATCAAAACTGGTTCAGTAGTTTTATTATAAAATCAATTAGTTTTATAGTCAATGTTCTCATTAGAGATAAATCTTGGGATTTCTGAACTGAATTAGATGATTGTTTTTACTTGAGTAAGAAGACCTCTAGTGTGGAACCGTATAAATTTAATCAAAATTGATTTATTAGCTTTAAACAAGCTTTAATTTAATTCTTTGTGTTATAATGCTTAGGACTGGATTGCAAGTCAATTTTGAACAATTAAAGGACGTTCAAAGATGCTGAAATTTTGCATCTGGGTGTAGTTATGATGACAATTAAAAACTACAGTAGTAGTAGTAGCAGTAGCAGTAGCAGTAGCAGTAGCAGTAGCAGTAGCAGTAGCAGTAGCAGTAGCAGTAGCAGTAGCAGTAGCAGTAGCAGTAGCAGTAGCAGTAGCAGTAGCAGTAGCAGTAGCAGTAGCAGTAGCAGTAGCAGTAGCAGTAGCAGTAGCAGTAGCAGTAGCAGTAGCAGTAGCAGTAGCAGTAGCAGTAGCAGTAGCAGTAGCAGTAGCAGTAGCAGTAGCAGTAGCAGTAGCAGTAGCAGTAGCAGTAGCAGTAGCAGTAGCAGTAGCAGTAGCAGTAGCAGTAGCAGTAGCAGTAGCAGTAGCAGTAGCAGTAGCAGTAGCAGTAGCAGTAGCAGTAGCAGTAGCAGTAGCAGTAGCAGTAGCAGTAGCAGTAGCAGTAGCAGTAGCAGTATCAGTATCAGTAGCAGTAGCAGTAGCAGTAGCAGTAGCAGTAGCAGTAGCAGTAGCAGTAGCAGTAGCAGTAGCAGTAGCAGTAGCAGTAGCAGTAGCAGTAGCAGTAGCAGTAGCAGTAGCAGTAGCAGTAGCAGTAGCAGTAGCAGTATCAGTAGCAGTAGCAGTAGCAGTAGCAGTAGCAGTAGCAGTAGCAGTAGCAGTAGCAGTAGCAGTAGCAGTAGCAGTATCAGTAGCAGTAGCAGTAGCAGTAGCAGTAGCTGTAGCAGTAGCAGTAGCAGTAGCAGTAGCAGTAGAATTGGACCCGTTACAGTTTTATTATAAGTATATAGATTACAATAAAAAGTTTTAGAGCTGTTTAAGTAGGTTCCTATAATACTTACGGGTATAATTCCATTTTCCGAGTTTTCTGTCATATATACATGTTATATGCAGTTCTTCATTTCCAGTGTATTCGTATTGAATTCTAGTAAATTCAGAATCTGCGTACTTCGTCAAAATATTAGCCATTGAAAGGCCTTCAATATCTGAAAAATAAAGGCATTATTTCTTTCACACATACGAGTACAATAATAATAGAATAGGTTTCTGTTCGACCATTTGGGTACGGAACCCTAGGAGTTACTTTTATTTATTTATAGTGTTATAGTTTGCCAGGCCTGTTCTCCTTTTCTTGAGGTCAAAGTTTAAAAAAGGAACACATATTAATCGTTTGAATTGTGAGTTAGGGTCTTTAGTTTTTATCTTTGCCGCGCACTTTTTGAATTTGGAACATCTTAGAGTTCAGCGCCAAAGAAATTGAACGCAAATATTGTTTGAATAAGGACTGGCTGGTACGACGGCCCATAGTCGCGCCACCGGCAGAATAAAAAAAAAAAGAAATCAAATTAAAATTCGCGCGAACTACAGCCCGCGTTTTCGTCAATTTTCGCGGATTGTTAGAAATCATTAGGGTGTTTTGCAAAATGAGTTCTTCAAGTGACAGTGAAAGTATAGAATTAACTCCTGAAAGTATTAGAACTGACGCAAGAAATGTGATGGATAATCTATTAGCGATGGTGGCCTAACGGTTCTGTAGTGCAATTTAGAATCCAACGATACCGGGTTCAAAACCTAGGCTACGCACCAATGACTTTTCTAAGTTATGTGCGGTTTTCCATCGCTCCGTGCTTCGGAGGGCACGTTAAGCTGTCGGTCCCGGCTGTTATTGATTAATAGCAGTCGTTAAGCCATGTCAGAGGCCCTCGGGCAGCCTGACAAACTCTGACACCAGAGGCCAGCACTACCTCATACGGCAAACAAACAACAACATCTATTACCTGCAAAATCCCGGGAGAAATATATATATATATATATATATGTTAATTTTATGGAATGGATAAATTCAAGAGGTGCCTAATTGCGAAAATGTCTCAAATGTAAATATAAGTCTTTAGTTGTTTTATTATTAGATACTATTTAATTTCAATTTAGTTGTTACTCTATGTATTATTAAATAATAATATTACAATAAAATATGAGGCGCCTTTTATTTTCTCATAGCGGGTGATGAAAAGTAGAGTGTATCACTCGGGCGCAAAATATGGAATCGATCGCATAATTTACCATTTTATTCTTAGGTGTTATATTTCTGTAATGTGTTTTGTGCATCTAATATATAAATAAATAAGCTACCACCGTACCAAATTTCACCCAAATCCGTTTAGTCGTTTTAGCTAGAAGAAGTATTAAACATACACATACATACAAACTCTCGCCTTTTTTTTAGCTCGTAGTCTATAATTTTGTTCGCAGTTGGGTTTTTTATGTTTATATAATAATTTTACTTGTTTGTGATAATTGTTTAAGATGTAAGAAGAAATGAAGCTGACTAAGAGCTTTATGAATTTGGAACGTTAAAGTTCGTTTGAAAACTCACATAGATACGGGCATTGTTAAGAAGGTTTTATTCGAAATTCGAACTAGCCACCTTAAGCAGAAGACAAAAGAAAGGCGCTATATACCCATATATGGTCTGTGGGAGCGATTGTTAAGTATGAGACTTTGTTTGGTGTTATATTAACAGTTCCGTATTTAATCATTTTCAAGTAACCACAAAAATGTCGTGAAACTATTAGTGTGATACGGATATCGCAAGCAGAATATAAAAATATAAATATAAACTTTGCATCAATGTATCGGAAATTTAAACAGTTTATTGTAATAGGTCAACCGACGAATCCAACTCGGATGGGCAGCGTTCGGGAAATTACGCCATATCTTCTGCCACTGGGCTACTGCGTGTTGCCAGTGATGACATACGGCACTGAGACGTGGTCGCTAACTATTGGTCTCATACAAAAGCTCAGAGTTGCGCAGCGTGCAATAGAGAGAGCTATGCTAGGTGTTTCACTACGTGATAGAATCAGAAATGAGGAAATCCGTAGAAGAACGAAGGTTACCGACATAGCTCTCAGAGTTTGTAGCCATCGCAGGAAGTCGGTGGATGGAGGTGGCACAAGATCGCTCGTCATGGCGCTCTTTGGGGGAGGCCTATGTTCAGCAGTGGACTTCTAAAGGCTGACATGATGATGATTGTAATATAAATATTAGATCAAGCAAAAATCATTAGTTTTACATACTTTTGGCGTCCAAATATTGATTGATTTTTGTTCGTATCAAAATTACTTTGAGCGCCATAATGCGACTTCCATACGCTAGAGTTTCATTTCTTATTCCTATGTTTTAGAAAGATGGGTACTTACGGTAATCAGGAAACTTATTGTATTTAAATGTGAGAGCAACATGAAAACTTTGCGATTCATTATACATATGTCGTACTGTACAACTCAGATGCACATCTGATTGCGTGTTAATATTTGTGGTGTAAGGGGTTTCAAATGGTTTAAAGGCGGCTTTGATATCTGAAAAGCAATCAACACATAATATTGTATTAAATATAATAGTAATGTTGTATAATAACATTCCCATGGTCCACAATTTGAAATTGAAAAAAGCGTTTGACGGGTGATCCGCTCTCTCAAACTTTACATTAGCGAGCGTCTAATAACAGATAATATAATTGAAGTTTAACACTAGAGCGCACGTGAGCTCTACCATGGTAAAGTGGTCAGTTAATACTACCTTATTTAGTAAAAAATTTAAATCATTCTTATTCAAAAATGCTATTACTCTGTAGAAGAATTTTGAATTAGACAAACTGGAACTATTGACCAATGACTCAATTTTGTGATAAGGCTGAGCTGTTACAAAATAATTAAGTGGTGTGAATATAATATTATTCTTATTAAAAATAATTATTGATTATAATAATAATCTATCGGGGCGTCTGGTCGAAGCAACACGTGACCAAAATGCTGGTCTTTACTTTGCCCTTTTACATTGTTGGGTATCACCGTATTCAGGTTTAAGTTCAAAAACTAAACCTGAATACTGTCATAGTAGACTAAAAGTCACAAACAAGAAATTTCAAACGTTTCATGAATATAAAACTTTAGGGGGGGTTGGCTATAGAAACGAGGGACAGGAGTTGGGGGGGGGGGGGGGGTGGTGGAGGGCTACCACCTGGTACCATTCCCAATGGAGACGTGTAGGTTTTTTTAAATCGTATTTTAGTGTATGTAAACTGAAATACAATTTGCGGGAGCATTTAACTATGTGTGGCCGCCCTTCTCGGGTCCTCGGCAATACTTCCCTACCAATGGCTCCAGGCGTTTACGTCTCCAGTTACTAGGAGATTTCAGCTCAATATCTTGGCACCCCTTAAATTAGACGGAAACTACTCTTAGTTGTAGGCTTCCACCTACCAGCAAGACTGCCGTTTCGGTCTCGGTGACCAACTGGGGGTCGTGAATTACCTCTAGTTGATCACCGAAAACAATTACGGCTGCCTTAAACGGTTTTTGGCGATTGAAAGTGCATTGGATGAATTGTGTTCCTTGATGTTGTTTTAGGACGCCGCTTATCCCACGTAGGGTTCCTGTACAAGGGCTGTCGAAACTCCAGTATCCACCGCAACCAGAAGCAGTTTGGCTGTTGCTAGTTGGGAGCGTCTAAAGTTTGCTTGGATGAACTGCAAACCAGTTAGTTCTATTTCATCTTGGAGGGAGTGAGCATCATTGGGGAGGGAGTATCATTGGAGTGCCCTCATCAATACAATATGCGGAACCACGCTATGGAGTCCCACTACAGTTTTTCAGGGCATTCTTCGCTAAAGGCATTGTAAATTATCTCCATGCCTGCTCTGTTCTGTGCTGAGCAGTTTTTGCATTTTGGGGCTGGCTTTCCATTCTCGCCTTACATTAATTATCCTAGAAGTGAGCCTTTCCGCGATGACTGCATGAGTCTTCGGTCTCGCAGCATACTGATCCACGTGATATAGAGGTAGCGTTCAATGAGTACTTGATAGCATCAACAAATACAGACAACCCAGTTAAGAATACTTTGAAAAATAGACAGTGTAGCAGTATCATCTTAGCGCCATTAATTCTAGATGAAAGTATATCTATCTCTCATGTGTCTCTAAATAACACCAATGCTGAAGGATTTGGTGAGATTGCTACCTTCAAACGTACCTTGAAAATAGAAAACAATTTGTCGAGATAGCAAATATCAATAAAAATAAGAAACTTCAAGCGTATAGATCTACTTTTTTTGTTAATAATTATGGTGTTCTACAGGGCAGTGTCCTAGGACCGCTCTTGTTTTTGATGTACATTAATGATCTTCCGGACATAGCAATTAATCCTTGTATTTTGTTTGCTGGCGATATTTCTTTAATTATGACATGCAATAAAAATACTAACATTAATAAATATACAATTGACATAAATAATTCAATAAAATCTATAATTAATTGGTTAAATGACAACAACCTCCAAGCTAGTTTGACTAAAACAAATTTTATTCAGTTCGCATCGACATCGTGAGCTCAAAATTTCTTACAAGGAAATCCAGATATCGGAGGTACCACCTTCGATTTGCTGATGATATAGTCATCATGGCTGAAACCCTGGAAGACCTAAGCACAATGCTCAGTGACCTCAATATTGTTTCCCAACAGGTGGGTCTCAAAATGAACATGGGCAAGACGAACATCATGTCAAATGCCCATGTCGCACCCATGCTGGTTTATGCTGGGAACGATATTATCGAAGGTGTTGATCACTTGGGCCAGACGATCCAACTGGGTAGATCCAACTTCGACAAAGAGGTCAACCGACGAATCCAACTTAGATGGGCAGCGTTCGAGAAATTACGCCATATCTTCTCGTCGCAGATACCGCAGAGCCTCAAGACGAAAGTTTATAATCAGTACGTGTTGCCAGTGATGACATACGGCACTGAGACGTGGTCGCTAATACAAAAGCTCAGAGTTGCGCAGCGTGCAATGGAGAGAGCAATGCTCGGTGTTTCACTACGTAATAGAATCAGAAATGAGGAAATCCGTAGAAGAACGAAGGTACATACACAACACACATACAGACATAGCTCTCAGAGTTTGCAAGTTGAAGTGGCAATGGGCAGGCCATATTGTTCGCAGAAACGACCACCGCTGAGGAATAAAGGTTCTCGAATGGCAACACGAACAAGCAAGCGAAGTGTGGGGAGACCCCCCACACGATGGACCGACGACATTGTAGCCATTGCAGGAAGTTGGTGGATGGAGGTGGCACAAGATCGCTCGTCATGGCGCTCTTTGGGGGAGGCTTATGTTCAGCAGTAGACTTCTAAAGGCTGACATGATGATGATGATGATGATGATGATGTTATTATGCTTGGGACTGGTTTGCAAGTCAGTTTTGAACCATTTAAGAACGTCCAAAGAAGCTGAAGTTTTGCTCACGGGTGTGGTTCTGATTACAATTATGGCAAGTACTATTGATCTGACCTGACGATGGAGCCGGAAGGTAGTCAAACGAACTCAGCAATCGGTTGTTGAAACAATACAAATTTGGGCTCATTTGGTTTGTCTTGATGAGATCTCTGGTTTTATGTGGTATCCAGTGTCTGAAAATGGAGTCGGAAGGAAGTCACAGAAACTCAACAACAAAATGATGGAACTCATTCGAGTTTGGACTCATTTGGTTTGTCTTGATGAGTTCTCTGGTGCGATGTGGTATCAAGGCCTGATAATGGAGCCGAAAGGTGGTCACAAGACCTCAACCACAAAATATGGAACCCTTTCAAGTTTGGGTTCATTTGGTTTGTCTTGGTCAGTTCTCTCGTTTAAAGTGGTAGCTAGGGTCTGATGATGGAGCTGGAAGGTAGTCACAGGAACTCAACAACAAAATGATGGAACCCCTTTGAATTTAGACTCATTTGGTTTGTTTTGATGAGTTCTCTGGTGTTATGTAGTATCCATGGTCTGATGATGGAGCCGGAAGGTAGTCATAGGAACACAACAATCAAATAATGGAACCCCTTCCAGTTTGGGTTCCTTGGGTTTGTCTTCATAAATTATCTAGTCTAATGTGGTATCGAAGGTTTGATGATGGAGATGGACTCATAGGAACCTGTTAGCGAAGGAAGGACAAAAGATATATTTTGCAAATTAAATCAATGAAAAGAAACTAAAGTGGACTATTTTAATATTTTTCTATTTTTGACAACTACTTATCAAAACTGATACGCACTCTCTTTTTAAAAACTGACAAGTCTTCAAGGAGGTGGCGCGTCGTCTACAGGAACCCATTAACCAACCATTGAATGATGAAACTCCTTCGAGTTTAGGCTTATTTGATTTGTCTCGATGAGTTCTCAGATTTTTAGTGGTACTGGTGGTGTCTCGTAAAAGATTGGTTTAAATAAGGACACATACATAATTACAGCACTGACAAACTATAAATCCGTTTGTTTAGGGTTTCACGATTTCCATATTATTTTTACGATTTCCATTTTATTTCAGTGGAATCATACATAATTTTCGTCAAATCTAATTCAAAACTAGTTTAAATATAGCGCTGTGCAAGCTCTTGAGGATGGACGTCTTTAACGTCCGAACACCGGTCGAATTGATTGACGAAATAACTTGTGAGTGACAGTCGTAACATATGTTTAAATAATAAATCTAATTATACATGTAGGTTTAGTCATTCTTGGTTTTAATTTACCATCGCTTTGAGTCTTAAGTAAGTTAGTATCTACTATTTTCTTTGGCATATTATTCTTTCCGATGTTTGCGTAGTTCACTCAAAATTAAGATATAAAATATTTTCCACATCACATGTTCAATTTTTTCAAATTTACCAACCTAGTAATAATGCAAAAATACAACCTAAGATAAGAAAGAGTTTTTGAAGGCGGTGCCAAACCCAGACATTATTTAAATCTAATATCTTTACAAAATTAATTCATATCTATCAACGTACGAAGTAATATGCAGTTGTCTATGATGCACTCTCATATAAACATGAATCTGTAATACTTCGTAAATGAGGTTCATGCATATAAAACACGAAACGTAGAAAAGACAAAACAAGAGACTCACATGAGCAGATTTTGACTTTCATACGTTCACAAACCGATCGACAAGAATACAACAATCTAGTAAATGTTTTTTTTTTTGTAGATAATTACTTTAAAAGCTTATTATTTTATATAGCACGTCAAGTCACATTATCTATCATTATCATTATCACATTATATTTTTGAATAAGATTAACCATATTAATAATTATGGCTCAGTTTGGTACCTAGAAAATTATTTCGAAGGCGGTACCAATTATCTTGCATTATTATTAGGTTGATAATTTCGAAAAAGTGATACTGTTCTGGCTCAATTGTAATTATTTTATTCTTTTCAATGGTTGTTTACAAAATGTCATTTTTAATATGAAGTCGTTTTTATTTTATTTGGAAACTATTTTATAATACACTTTTGTGAGTCTTTTTTACTATCATTTGAGCAGTTACTTACTTGGTACATGGTGTTTGTGCTATTTTCCGCAACGAGGTCCAACATCGTCCTTTTGCGTGATTTAGGCGTGGCAACTATTAGTTCAGCCACAGCTCAGGAAGGCCAGCAGCTCAAGTAAGTAATCCGGCACAGGGTTCCCTCAGGGTTGACGTTGCTCCCAGAACTGTTACCATAGTAGCACCTCGCTTTCACACTCAAGTGCACGTGCGTGGCACTCTCTTCTGCTCCCACGTATCCTCTTTAATTATTATAGGACAAAGTAGTTGTATCAGTACTCACATTCTTTTAATAGTTTTGGTCCATTTTCGTAATCCACGTTACAATTTCGGTAATACTTCTCTCCGTTTACTACTCTGATTGACAGTTTTTCATTATGATAATATTTGTACTCGTACTCAAAGACAGTTTGATTGTCGTTTTTATCGACAGGGGGGAGAATCAACCCATTTACTGCAAAACCTAATGTTGCTAAAAACATAAATAATTATATTGTACTAACAAGCTTCACGGAAAACAACGTTATCTGCGTATGTTACAACGTTACCTGCGTATGTTACAACGTTACCTGCGTATGTTACAACGTTACCTGCGTATGTTACAACGTTACCTGCGTATGCTTATGCAAGGCTAGCTGGCTGAATTACGGTAATATTATGCGGCGAAAGTTAAAACTTCATGCATCGAATGCATATTTTGGCGAATGTGAATCGCTTGCAACGGCGCGCGAATTAAATGAATTATTCCAACTTTTATACGCGACTTGTTCCCGTTAGTGAAATTCAATCAAAATTAATACCATCAGTCTCAAAGCAAAATGACAAGACATATGTTCAAAAACTAAAACCCGACTACGGTCGGGTAAAAACTAGCATATGACGCACTTGCGATGAAACGATTGATACCTCGCTTGTTAAAATTGGATCACGTTTTAGTTTGAACACACAAACCTTCCTTTTCTTTGCCGTAGTCAGGTATAAAAACTAGCATATGACTCTATACCTGAAGACAAATCGATCGACACCTCGTTTGTCAAAATCGGACCAATAGGGGCGATGCTATGGTGGAACATCCACATACCCACATACATATTTATACATACATACTTACATACATATACTGTTAAACTCATTAACGTTCCCTTTCATCGCCGTAGTCGGATTAAAAGCAAAAGACAATCCACACCAATATATAAAAGTGAAACGTTGTCTGTTTGTTTGTTTGGGGAGTTTTGACGTAATAATGGCTGGACGGATTTTGATGAAAGGAGACGGCCCATAACTGCCCCAGAGTATTTTTATGTTTGAATATCAAAAATAGGCCAATAAACTGAATGAAAATATTTCAATAAATTTTTGTTATTTAATCGGTACACAAGGTATATTTCAATACCTAGTGCCTATCGGGAATTGTATTTTGTAAATATAATAGTAACTTTTACCATTTCCTCCAATCTGTTTTGATATTTTTATTCCAAAACACAATAAGATAACATTTTGAAAAGAAATTGCCATTGCTTTTTGGTAACATGCTGGCTAGATGCCTTCAAAAGATTTTTACGTAAAAATAAAATGTATATAGAATATGATGATGCACCATTTAGTTAGAAATAACATAGAAATATTTTAGTAAGGCGGAATGTGTGCATTTTTGTCTATTGGACTTCGGAACGCGCTCTGTGGTCACTCTCCGCTAGGAGTAATAATGCTCTGTGGTGGTCACAAACAAAACATAACAATAGCATAAAAACATGAAGTTGTATACTAGTGACAATTACTTCCTTGCATAAAACCGTAGAGAGTTGATACTCTCTCCACAGAATACCTAATAATACTACGTACTCTCTATACGCAACACAACGAAATGAGCGGTTTCCCAAGTGTCATTTTAGCATTACTTATCTCTCGCTAGATGGCGTTGGTGACAGTTTTGGTAACAGTGCCGTAGTTTGGTATGACCAAGGGAGTTCTTTAAGGACATAAAACGTCCTTGGGTATGACCAAAGATTTTAAATTACGCTTACTGGCGGTTATGACATTCTGCGTTCCCTTGTTTATGGCAAGTTGCGCGTCAGTTTTGTAACAAATTCATTACTTATAGTATTTATTAGTATTATTTTCTACCTTGTTGATATCCTATATTATAAATTACAGCTAATGATACAAAGAAATGGACCGTTTCATTAAGTTTTAATTTATATGCTTTAATAAAGGGGTAAATATAATCTGAATATGTCAAAACTGCCAATGTCTAATAAAAAATACAAATAACAAATTTCACTACATAGACTACTTGTCGTTCGTTTGATTCGCTCGTGGTTTGTATATTTTTACGGTAAAACGCTGTTTTTACTAGCTTTTGATGACTACGTTCAGTTGAGTAAATACCAAAAGTTACGTGAGCGCCATCTCTTGACGATGAAAGAACTAAACTGACAATGCCTAATGGAAAACTGCTAATTCTCTGTTTAATCGCTAACCGTGACCAAATAGTATACAAATACTATGTAAACCGTGACATGTTTGTGCCAGTTGTGATTTGAACTTGTTTAATGTTTGTATTCTATCCAAGTTAATCTTGGTGTCCAGCAAAGAGAATTGTGTTGCATCACAGTTTGCGTCTCTGTGATTTTCTTGTACTTCTCCGCCAAATCACAAAATTAATAATGGCCAAATAGTCAATTTTCACACATAATATATACTAATACATCTTTACACTTTCCCACGTTTGACAATGAGTCAGTTGGAGTTGATAGCACTCGGCACCTACCAAATAAAACAGGCTCGTTCTTACTAGGAAGAGCACGTCAGAGTTGGTGGTATATTTCATAAATGATTTAAATTATCAGTTGAAAGCAAGTGAAATTATATTAGGAACTCTAGTTTGCGATATAAGGATATAAGGTCTCACCATTCGACCAAGATTTATTATACATAAAGCCCCTAAGGGTACACTCTGACCGTTTAATTTATTTACCTTACAACATACCTATTGGACTGCACAGAATTAAATGATGTATGACTGGTTAGCCACCCCGATAGGCAAAGACTACAAACTTGTTATTTCATACAGGTTTTTTAAAATTAATTTTAAATAATATCTATAGCAAAAGGACTCACTGCATTCTTTTTAGAATATATAAGTATAAGTACCTTTTTTCTTATTTATTTAGAGCGCTAAAGTTTGCTTCAGTTTGTGGTGCCACATATAATAAAAATTTGAAATTTCACTATTAAGAAGAAAGAAAACGATGGAGTCTATTACTGGAAAATGAAAAACCAACCCAGAAAATAATTTGATCGTGACGCATGCATTTTCAGCAATTTTCAACCTCTGAGGCAAACAATGTATTAAAATAGGGCCATATCATCATGAATAACACACAGAGTACTTTTTATCCCGAAAAATGTTAAGTTTCTCTATGGCAATACTGAAAAATATCGATTACTTGCTTTAGAACGGTTGCTATGGAAACTGGTAATAAAAATTCTGTCAAAAATCAACAAGAACGTTGGTGCCAAAGAGTTTACAATACGTTTTTGCAATACTTTCGCATTGGTTTTTAATAAATAGATAAATAGGATGCTTTTTTTCGCTATAATTTGTAGTCCGCGCGGACAATATCGCGGGCAAAAGTTAGTTTTATTATACAAATTGAAAAACAAATTCAAACCCCAGTCAGTAAAAAGCAAAGTGTCGTGCTTCCAGTAGGCGTTTCAAGTATGTTTTTTTTTTTAGTATGCCTTAATAGGTAAGCCTCCCCCCCCCCCCCCCCCCCCCCGCCCCATATCTATCGACACCTGAGTTATCGAAGGGTTCTTAATCGGGAGGCTGGTTAAGTAATGGAAACACGATGCTTTGCAAATTTCATTAAGTCTGGTTCACGTTTACTTTTCAATTTTTATTTTTTGGGCCTGTCTGTCGTGTTCCACTTGTAACGTCTGTTTTTTTACCCGACTAAACCAAACAAATTAAGGATAATAAGTTTAACAGTCTATGTATGCATGCATGTATGTATGTATGTATGTATGGGGGTATGTGGATGTTCCACCATAGCGTTGCCCCTATTGCTTCGATTTTGACAAGCAACGTGTCAATCTATTCTTCTTCAGGTATAGAGTGTCATAGGCTATTTTTTATGCGACCATAGTTGGGGTTTAATTTTTGACCTTAAGTCTTGTTGTTCTATAATGGTAATCTGAAACATTAATAATGACGAGCCGAGTATATCACAGGATTTCAAAGTCTGCGAAACATTTTGGGAGGCCTTTGTCCAACAATGGGTTTGTACTGGACGAGCTACAAATATTTGAGAAATAACTAATAAGTTATTCATCAATAAACATTCCTTACTCACCCTCGGGTATTTTTTTAATTAGTTGCAATTGGGAGATAACTTGGTTCTTTTGTTGCTCATCTGTTATTGTACAAATCAGCGATGTGCCATCATTAGAAGCTGTTAACTTCAAGTAAATTTCAACCGAGTTACTTGTTTGTAATTTCGTCGATATGTTATTGCCAGCTGAAATAACTAAAGAGCATAATTATTAGTTATTGTGATTTTTATCATTGGCTTACTTAATCGATAGAGGACTGCAATGCAAACAGTCTAACAACTAATCGATAGAGGACTGCAATGCAAACAGTCTAACAACTAATCGATAGAGGACTGCAATGCAAACAGTCTAACAACTAATCGATAGAGGACTGCAATGCAAACAGTCTAACAACTAATCGATAGAGGACTGCAATGCAAACAGTCTAACAACTAATCGATCGAGGACTGCAATGCAAACAGTCTAACAACTAATATTTCCTATTGTCTGTTCATTTTTTGTTAGCATTGAAGTCCTTTATCAGATTACGTTCGATCAGTGGCCGCGAACATTTCGGTGTTTTCATTTGAAGATGGCGGCCACAAGGGTCTTTAATGACTCTCTTCTGGAAGTTTGAGATTAGACGGCGTGACGAGCGTGTGTCACGCTGTCACTTGCAGACCTCGCAGCGCTCAAATAGTTTCAAAGTCAAATCAGCAATGTTATGTGGCAGCTGGAGATTCTCCTTACCTTTGGGGTTATATGTTAACTCAACATAACCTCCGGTATTCTTCTGACAGATGAAAATCGTCGGTTCTCCTTCATAGAAATAGAAAATTTCATTCTTTTTCGAGTTGGTTCCAATGTTGAAGAATTTTCGGTTCGCACTCAGACGGCCCGTAAGCTTAGAACCTAAAATGACACACTGTTACTTATATCCATACACTAGCTGTACCCGAAGCTTCGCACGCGTGTCCATTTCTATAGCTTAAAAGAACTCTATTACTAATCCAAGACCTAAAACACCAATATTCCTTCAGCCGTCAATTTTTTTTTATCGTTTGCTCGGATTCTACTTGGATTGATAATAAGTACACCAGCTTTGAACGCAAACCCTAAACCATACAATAATGAAAACCGCATCGCAATCGGTCCAGTAGTTATTACGTGATGCGTGAACAGACTAACAGACAGACACGAATTTTATAAATGTTTTATTCTTTTTCAGTAGCTTATTTTTAGAACCCTAGATCATTGTTTTTAAATATCTTCCTTTTACAGATTGTTTGGTACTTACTGCTTTATTATAAGTATAGATGCTCTTCACTTTTGAGCAGAATAATAAAAAAATGTTTTATCACATTATTTTAATAAATTTATTAAATTTAATAAAAATAAAATAAAAAAAGTCTTACCGTGACATAACTATTGACTGACTGACTGACTGACTGACTGAATGACAGACAACGCCCAGCCTAAACCAGTGGACCTAAGTATTTGAAATTTGGAGCAATATTCCTTGAGTATCCTAGAGGTGGACTACGAAAGTAACTATAAACCGTCAAACATGAATAACAACTCCAAATAAAATACCCATATCCTGCGGGGACACTTTAATTTACTGGTTTTAAAAGTATCCAATGTCCTAACTCGTAGTGTGAACTAAAATCATGCCAAGTTTCATTTGAATTCATTCAGTAGTTTTGGCGTGATGCCCCTTCAAGATAGAAGACAGACAGACAGACAGAGACAGACAGAAAAAAAAAGTTTTGGCTTCAGTATTGAATATATAACAACCTCCAAAAAAATAAGAAAATATCTTCATTCTACAGAATTTGGACCCCTATCCCACAGTAACTCTTTATTTTTTCGGAATAAAAAGTATCCATAATTTTCACCCATTATTATATACTATGACTGTGCCAAGGTGTATCAAAATCTGTCCAGTAGTTTCAGAGTGGTAAGTGTTTTTTTAAATAACTTTCAACCCCTATCCTGCAGAAACCGTTAAATTTTTCGGGATGAAAAGTATCCATGTCCTACATCGTAGTATCAACTCAAATCATACTAAGTTTTATCATACGAAGTTTTATTTAAATTCATTCAGTAGTTTCAGCGGCGTGGTGCGCGGCCAAGATACAGACAGACAGAGAGACAAAAATGAAAAAATAAAATAAAAATGTCTTCTGTGTTCTGTGAACCCATATCCAGAAGGAACCCCATTTTTTTCGCAATAAAATGTATCCATATTTTTCACCCATCATATAAGCTGTGCCAAGTTGCATCAAAATCCGTCCAGTTTCAGCGTGATACGTGTTCTTTTAAATAACTTACAATCCATATCCTGCGGGAACCCTTTAAGTTTTCGGGATGAAAAGTATCCAATGTCCTACCTCAAAGTATGAACTCAAATCATACCAAGTTTCATTTGAAATCATTGTCATGATGCGCTGCCAAGACACAGACAGTCAGACGGACACGCAGACAGAAAGTCAAAATAGAAAAAACAAACAGTTTTGGCTTCAGTACCAAGTATAACCAAACTCCACTCTCCACCGACACCAAAAAAAAACGTAATATTTTCAATGTACAAACAATGTACAACGATTTATATTTTCGGGATAAAAAATAGCTTTAATTTTCATCATCATATAAACCATGACTGTGCCAACTTGCACCAAAATCTGTCCAGTAGTTTCAGCGTGATACGTGTTCTTTTAAATACCTTTCCACCCCTATCCTGCGGGAACCCTTACATTTTTCGGGATGAAAAGTATCCAATGTCCTTCCTACCTTAAAGTGTGAACTCAAATCATTCCAAGTTTCATTTAAGTTCATAGAGTAGTTTCGGCGTGATACTATGCCAAGGTACAGACAAACGGACAGACAACTAAACAGAAAATAAATAAAAAGAAAACAGTTTTGGCTTTAGTACCGAATATAAAACAGACTCCAAAAAAAAATGACTTCTTTAATTTACATAATTTTGACCCCTGACTCTTCAGGAACTCTTTATAGTTTCGGAATAAAAAGTATCCTTCATTTTCAATCATCATATAAACTATAACTGTGCCAAGTTTCAGCGTAATATGTGTTCTTATAAAAATCGTTCAACCCCTTTCCTGCGGAAACCCTTTAACTTTTCGGGATGAAGAGTATCCTATGGTCCTACCTCTGTAGTATGAACTCAAATTATACCAGGTTTCGACTTGCAGTGTAGTCCCAAATAAACTTCATCAAATTTGGTTCAGTTCTTTTAAGGAACTCTTTATATTTTCGGGATAAAAGTATCCATAATTTTCAATCGTCATATAAACTATAACTGTGCCAAGTTACATAAAAATCCGTCCAGTAGTTTCAGCGTGATACGTGTTCTATAAAAAAATCGTTCAACCCCTTTCCTGCGGAAACCCTTAAACTTTTCGGGATGGAAAGTATCCTATATCCTACCTCCGTAGTATGAACTCAAATTATGCCAGGTTTCGACTTTCAGTGTAGTCCCATATAAACTTCATCAAAATTGGTTCAGTTATTTTAATTAGAAAATCTATTTGTTTTATAGTTTATGTTGTCTTATATATTGGGATTTCTGAACCGAATTAGATGATGGTTTTTACTCGAGAAACAAGACCTCCAGCATGGTAATGTTTAAATTGAATCAAAATTAGATTAGTACTTTTAGTTAATAGTTAATCCGATTGAAGGCGATTTTTTTGTACCATAGTTTTTTGTGCAGCACTTGTTTAAGACTATATTTACAAGGTGTCATCATCATCTATTCTATCATACTATAATAAAACTGTAACTGGGCTAAATCTGTACATTAAATATTTTTTGAAAATTATAATTGAGATAAACTTCAAAATCGATATGGAGTGCAAAAAAGGATATTTTTTTATTTTTTGTCTGTCTGTCTGTCTCTTTGAATACGCATCACGCAGAAACTACCAGACGGATTTTGATACAACTTGGCAGAATCATAGCTGATGTTATGGATTAACATTTAGAATACTTTTATCCCGAAAAAATAAAGGGTTCCTGCAGGATAAGGGTTGTAAGTTATTTAAAAGAACACGTATCACGCTCAAACTACTGGACGGATTTTGATGTAACTAGGCATAGTCAAAGTTTATATTATCTGTTAAAATTTAGAATACTTTTACTCCCGAAAAAATAAAGGAGTTTTAAGATATAAGGGACCAAAGTTTATGTTAAATTAAAGTAATAAAACATCCGTTTAAAGAACGGTACCAAATTTTGTTGTCCGCGTCACGTAACGAGTACCCGAGCGGTCAACATGCGTGGAAGTCTAATCCAGACGTCCGTGGATCGAAACCACGCGCTTTTAGTTTCTTTTGTTCCATAATTAATAGCGTTTACATATTTTATGCGTTATTTTTACATTTTTTAACCCCCGAACAAAGAGACGGGTGTTACAAGTTTAGGGTGTGTATCACTGTATGTGTGTGAGTGTGTGTGTGTGTGTGTTTTTTTCGTATTTTTTTGTTGTTGAAAGCTAATGTGATTGTGATGGTTCTTAGCTATATGGGGAGGGGGAAGGAGAAGGTGAGAAAAAGTGGTGAGAAACGTAGCTTCCAAACGAATGGTTTGATTTAAATGCGGTTTTTTATGATTGAAAGCTGAGGTAATCTAGATGGTTCTTAGATATTAAGGAACGAGTAGGTATAGCACAATTGAGTATCCTACTTCCTTAACACGGCGTAAGTATTTTTATTGTACAACCTCTACACAAGAGAGCGTAGTATATGTACTTATAATAAAAGCAATAAGAACAAAAAGACACTACATAATTTACCAGCATCAAAGATTATTAGAAAGCCAGCATCAAATCTTTGCCAGCATCAACAACTCCAGCGCATAAATCAAACGAATCAAAGTTCTGCCTCTGATTTAACTAGATGGCGCTGATTGTCCTTAAAACACACAAGCATTTCATTCACTGCAACCAAGCGTTCCGCTAAATTCAAATCTGTAAACTTTTCGAATTTGGCTCACACTAGCTTTAGCGCTTTGCCTCAGCACGACCTCCAGCTCTCAAATCCTTGCGAGTTGCGACTGGAAGTTGTCTGTCTGCTGAATTGCCTACTGTCCGGTTGATATCAAATTACTCTGCGTATATTTATACCTATAATAAAACTGTAACGGGTCCAATTCTGTACATTGAAAATATTTTGAAATTTTCTTTTGGAGGGTACTATATTCGATTCTGAAGCCAAAACAGTTTTTTTTTTCATTTTTGTCTATCTGTCTGTCTGTCTGTATCTTGGCTAGGTATCACGCCGAAACTACTGAATGAATTTAAATGAAACTTGGTATGATTTGAGTTCATACTACGAGGTAGGACATATTTAATCCCGAAAAATTAAAGGGTTTCCGCAGGATAGGCGTTGAAATTTATTTAAAAGAACACGTATCACACTGAAACTACTGGAAGGATTTTGTTGCAACTTGGCATAGTCATAGTTTACAAAATTGAGGAAAAAAAAGAACAGAAAAAATTAAGAGTTCCTGCTGGATAATGTCCCAAATTCTGTAAATTGAAGATATTTTGTAACTTTTTTGGAGGCTGTTCTACATTCAATACTAAAGCCTAAACGGTATTTTTTTATTTTTGTCTGTCTGTTGGTCTGTCTGTCCGTCTGTGTACGTTGGCAGCGCATCACGCTGAAAATACTCACATAATTCAAATAAAATTTGGTATGATTTGAGTTCATACTTCGAAGTAGGGCATTGGATACTTTTCATCCCGAAAAATTAAAGAGTTTCTGCAGGATAGGGGTCAAAAAATTACTAAATTAATTAATTTAATTATCAGTCTCAAGACGAAAGTTTATAATCAGTGCGTGTTGCCAGTGATGACATACGGCACTGAGACGTGGTCGCTAACTATTGGTCTCATACAAAAGCTCAGAGTTGCGCAGCGTGCAATGGAGAGAGCTATGCTCGGTGTTTCACTACGTGATAGAATCAGAAATGAGGAAATCCGTAGAAGAACGATTACGTAGGTTACCGACATAGCTCTCAGAGTTTGCAAGTTGAAGTGGCAATGGGCAGGCCATATAGTTCGCAGAACCGACAACCACTGGGGAATAAAGGTTCTCGAATGGCGACCACGAACAAGCAAGCGAAGTGTGGGGAGACCCCCCACACGATGGACCGACGACATTGTAGCCATCGCAGGAAGTCGGTGGATGGAGGTGGCACAGGATCGCTCGTCATGGCGCTCTTTGGGGGAGGCCTATGTTCAGCAGTAGACTTCTAAAGGCTGACATGATGATGATGATGATGAATTTAATTATTTCAAAGAACACTTAGCACGCTGAAACTATTGGACGGATGTTGATGCAACATGGCACAGACATAGTTTATAAGATACTTTTTATCTCGTAAAAAAAGGCTACTGCGGGATATGGGTCCAAAGTTATACTAATATTTAAGTAATAAATAATATTTTTTGGATGGTTCTCTATTTCTATACCTACTGAAGCCAAAGCTGTTTTATTTTGAAATAAAAAGTAAAACAATAAGTAAGTAAGTTAGTAAGTATTTTTTAATGAATTCAGTAGTTTCTGTGCGTAACTAATGAATTCCATCAATTTTTGTAATATAGGTTGTTTCCACAATATAAGTGTTGAAAGTTATTAAAAAGAACACGTATCACGCTGGAACTACTGGACGGATTTTTGGATGCAAATTGACACAGTCATATATCTATACTTATAATAAAGCAATAGGTTCGAAAAAGGCTATAAAAAGAAGATAAAAAATGCGATTGGGTCCCATTCCCATCTCGATCACATCAGCTTTCGAACAGAAAAAACCGCATCCAAATCGATCCATGCGTTTGGGAGCTACAATGCCACAGACACACACACACACACACACACAGTGATACAGACCTGTGATACACACCCTAAACTTATAACACCCATCCCTTTGTTCGGGGGTTAAAAACAGAGATCCTTGACGAATTGCTTATAATAATATGCTAATAAGTATTTTCAATTTGTTTTACCACAAACCACAAGTGTACACATGACACATGACTAGAATACATGACACACACACACTAGTGTGTACATGACTAGAATATGTTACTATGTAAACTATAAGATATCACAAATTAAACCCGCGAAAGTATAATATATTTTACATAGAAAAATAAATACAACCAATCACAGGATAGATGCCTCGTCGACTAAGTTCTTTATTTTAACGACTGAGTAACTCAGTTTTTTTTTATAGTACCCCGCGTAAATTTGCGTTAGTTCGAACCAGCGGGTTCGTCTTAAATAAGCTTGATTCAAAATATTTGGTCATAACAGACGTATTATCACGACGTACTATTTTCAGATATATAAAACAAAGTTTTGACATGCCATCCAAAGATGTTTATCCCTATTAATCCTCCTTTAAGGTCGTTCGTTTTGAACCAAATGGCGTAAAACAAAACATTTTCAGCAAACTATTTCTGGAGCTCACGGTATCCTAAACTCGAGTACAAAGCGAGCGAGAGCATTTTTTTGGATTAGATGTGATACTTGCAGTTATAAATAAATACTTATAATAAAGCAGTAACTGACGAAAGTCTGTACAAAAAAATATATAAAAAATATGTATATTAAATAATGATTAAATATATTTAAAAAATATTTTAAAGAAGTAGGGGACCTCTTTAAAATATGTATTATAAATCATTTCTGTTATCACGTAAAAACTTGGTTTAGACTTAAAAACTGATTACTTGGTATCTCAATCCGATTAACAAAAGCCGAGCATTCGATAAAAAACTATTTAACGGCTGAGTGAGGTATTTGGTACTTTTAGTCCTAAAATAACACATGCTTTTAACCTAGAGAAATGATAATGATACGCATACGCATAGATAGATACAAGGG
The DNA here is from genome assembly GCA_946251855.1 of Alsophila aescularia. Classification (NCBI taxonomy): domain Eukaryota; kingdom Metazoa; phylum Arthropoda; class Insecta; order Lepidoptera; family Geometridae; genus Alsophila; species Alsophila aescularia. The sequence goes on along the minus strand of OX276374.1, from coordinate 2,096,332 downwards.
AAGTAATCAATCCGGGAAGTACTCGGCTAATAAGTTTAAAATGTGGACACTACTCCATAACATACAAATACACATACATTATACCATCATACTCGCATATTATTGCAGTTCTTATCCATACAAGTCAATAATGCATGCAAAAAAAATAATAAAAAAATTGGTGCTGTGTCGGGGTGCACTGCCGTTTGTTTGTCGTGAAACGTCTCCGCAAAGTACATAACACGAATTACGAATTAAAGATCACAAAAACATAAATTTCGTTGATTCTGAGCGGGAAAGCATGAAAGTGGCCACCATTTATAATCACATTCTTGAATTAGGCGGTTTTTTTTATTTTTTTTATTATTACTTTGAATGACGAGACGGGCAGGTCGCTCGCCTGATGGTAAGCCTACCCATAAAAGTTGCAGAGCCATCCAAAACTTTGGTTGCAAAATCTCGCGTGTCAGTGACGAAAGTGCGCTCGTCACCCTGAGACATTGGTTGTTAAGTCTCATTGTCCATTAATTTCACTGGAAACATTGCCCTTCAAACCGAAACACAGAAATGTTTCCACACTACTGATTGGCGATCGAATATCTGACAAAGGTGCAGTACTTCTCCAGGCGGCCACATGCGCAGGAGGCCTACCACTACATATCTCACCTAGGTAGTATATTATAATTATTCTCTTTGGTACCTATTACTTCCATCAAGCGTAATTGAATTATATGACGGCGGATTTCCAATGGCCAGATTCCGGTGCTTTTCCGTCGCCAGCCATTAGTGGTAAAATACTCACGTCGCGTCCATCACATAACCCTGTTAACAACACTCAAATAATACTTACTAATCTGGTCTGCTGACAGGACTTCGACATCGAGTGAACATTTGATTGCATTATCTTCATGCATATCGTTGTGAAAATAACAATTATTTGGCAATTTATCATTACATGGGTTTTTATGGAATGTACAATTCAATTGCCAACTGCCTGGTGCATTCACTGTCTTGGGAGGTCTCTGTAACAAACGATTAACAATGATTGTTACATATTTTCTGCATATTGAATTTTTACCAGAGTAAAGTAGCAGGCTCCAATCTGTTGTTACTTGCAACCTGCAACCACGCGCGCCATTTTTTCGTATAATCCCAACTGCCCCATTAACGTCCCCATCACTGGGACAGATGGGAATTTAAATTCCCACCTGCCCCATTGGCGTGAATAAAGTGTAGTCCCGTTGTCCCCGTAAACAACAGGACGTCATTAAATTTCCCTAACGTTGTTCCCTTTGTGTCCACGTCACGGGGGATACTATACTGTGACAGTACAGTAGTCTGTGACGAACGGTTTGTCTCGTGGCTAGTGATCATTTGTGTGATGAGCAGAAAGTTTGTTTCCGAGTCATGGATGTTATAATATTCGTATCTATGTATGTTTATCCGTTATCTAGTACACATAGTACAGGGTATCCTAGTTTGGGGCTAGGTAATTGGTGTGGAATTGTCCCGAATATATTTATTTATTTTATTTTAGTACGGCAGGGTGGTCTTTGGGCCACCCTTAAGCCGCAACTATGTTTATTTTACAAAGGTGCCTTTATCTTCGTGTTTTTTTTAGCTTTGACAACCTATCTGGCTGGTTGAGAAGGATTGTACACCTGAGTTTATAACCACTTGAAGGCAATTTATTTTGCTATTTTAAAATTATTATTGACACTACGAGACTGACTATTGTACTTCTGAGTTTGAAACCAGTTGAAGGCATAATATGTTGCTTATTTAAAATTATTTGATTGTTATCATGAGACGGGCCGACTGAGACGATTGTACACCTGAGTTCGAAACCAGTTGAAGCAAATATATTTTGCTAATATAACATTATTTTATTTTAACTACGAGACTAACCGACTGAGGCAATTATACACCGGAGTTCGAAACCAGTTGAATAATGAAGACTAGACAAGCCAGTATTAAAGACTTGGAACTAAAACTAAAATCAACTCTACAACAATTATTAGATGTTGAAACAGATAATATAAAGTTATTACAAGAGAGAGAAGACAGTGAAATGGATATACAAAAAATTATAGACAAAAATACACAGTTAAAATGACAACTTTCAAGCCTAGACACACAATTACTAGAGGTAATTCATGAAAGAGACGACCTTCAGTCAATTGTAAAGCAAAATGAACAATGCAATAATATGTTTGATATTGCAATAGGAAAAATACAAGATTTACAAAGTCAGCTGAATAAGTCAGAAAAATCTATAGCTAAACTACATGACAATAATCACCAGAAGGAACAATTCGAAACTGCTAGCATGTACAAAGTAGTTGTAGAAAACACTTCGCAATTGCCAAGGAACTCAATGTATACGAATGAAAAAATGGCAAGAAGTAATAAAGTGAAGAAATATATTAATATAAAAAGAATTATCCATAGAACCAAGAAATATATTAAACAACAAACGAGTAATATTAATACAATGACACTAAGAAAGGAGAAAGTTAAAATTAGCAACGACCTTGCACACTATAAAACAGGGACAGAAGGATATGAACCAGAATATAAAATAAATATGGAGAAAGTAATGAGACTGGAAGGTGAACTGAAAAACCTGAATTATAAATACGCAATTGCTCAAAGTCATCAATTAATACACTGCTGATATTGAGCTCCGACTGCAACGTCGAGCCTACAGAGTTAATCACACACCAGCCTTCATTATATTCAGACAGCAGCAATGAGAAGAAGGTGGAGGATGCCAGCTCGCAGTCAATACCTGTGAATATGAAGGTATACAGTACGACGTCACAGAAAACAGCAAATAACACTGATAACATTTATAGTAAAAGTGTCAGTTTAGCTGATAATAATCTTCCAGCCGCAAATGATAGAGAAATTAAGATATTATGTGATAGCATAGATAAGGAACTAGGCATAATTACCTGTAAATATATAAGTGGTTCTGTAAATAATACATGTATTCCGGACATATCATACAACCAAATTATGAACAAAGTTATAAAAGGAAAATATAAGGAAGGGACTGATATAGTAATTTTAATGGGTGATAGCTCAGACGTGAGCAGAAGTATAATCAGTCAAAGTGTAGAATCACTATTGAAATTACACAAAGCTGAAAAATTAAGCAAAATTGTACTATCTACTTTTCCGTATTTAAACTCTCTACAAGCAATTGAGAATGAAAGGATTAACAAATTAAATTTAGTTTTATATAATTTAACATCATTATATAGTGACTAATTTGTATTATTAGATACAAATAAATTTATTTATAATTATGCTTTGACCTCAAAAAATATGTATTTAAATAAAAGACAAAAAACTGATATAGCTAAATTAATTGCGCATATTTTATGTTTCTATCAGATTACATGTGCTGGAGCTAGCCAGAATAGAGCAGGAAACCTTATTGTTATCAAGACTTTAAACCAATAAGTTTGACAAAAGGACGACCTAAGTACGTTGCAAAGCAATCTGAACCAGGTCAACCTTGCAACTCATTGAATAATACGATCTTAAATTGTAATTCTAAAACATCCAGTTTAATTAGGTTAATGCATCAGAACATCAATCGGTTACCACGTAAACTTTTAGAAATAGAATCATTTTTAAAGAAATATCCATTTGATATAATGTGTATCACCGAAACCTGGATGGAATCTATGCTAAAATACTTAGTTTAAATAATCTTAATGTGATAAGTTCGTTCTATAGAAAGTCTGCACAGGGTTGCTTAATATTTATTGACAATCAAATTAAAGCCAAAGATAGAAAAGATGTCGTGTCGCTTTCTAAGGAACGAATCTGTGAAATATCATGTGCAGAGTTAGATAATCATATCATTTTATGTATATACAGTCCACCGTCATCTCACTTTGAATCTTTTTTTAGGATTTTGGGGGAAGCTTTAGAGAAAGTTTCAAGAAAAAATAAATATATAATAATGTGTGGGGATTTTAACGTAGACTTGTTGACTGATTCCCTTCAAAAACAACGATTTATGATATTATGTACAATTTAATTAACCTTTTTAATGAACCCTGGTAGGTTCATTACTTATTATATTACTTTGAATACTGCTACTTGCCTGGATAATATTTTTCTAGATTGTGACTTTCAGCAGAAATCATTGATTGATTGACTGATCATATGGGACAGAGCGTAGTGTTTAGTGGAAATAAGCCATTAAACGATTGCAAAGCTATCAGTAGACCTCTAACATCAAAGCGAATGAAATTGTTTGAAAAATCTATTGCTAAGGAAATTGATGTTTTCCATTGTGACAGCGATGATCCTAATCATAATTTCACGATTTTATTTGAGATAATCTGTTCAGAATTCAATAAACATTTTCAACGCCAGGAAATAAAAATTAAAAATAAACCTTGTTTTGCAGAATGGGCGACTCCTGGAATAATTATAATTAATAATAATTCTATTGAATCCATCCAAAACGAAATGTGTGAAGTTCTCTTTACCCAATGTCAATAATGTGAATGCTGAGGTCAAACTGATGGGTAAGAAACTAGATTTTGTGCGTTCAACGGAGTTTTTGGGGATAGAATTGGACTTTAAAATTCAATGGGGACCTCACATTGCAACTGTGGGAAGTAATCTAAGCTCTGCTGTCCATGCAGTACGTGAGATTAGAAAGATCACTGATGTGGCAACTGCCAGACTTGTATACTTTGCTTATTTCCATAGCATCATGAGTTACGGAATTTTGCTGTGGGGGACAGCTGCTGACATCAGTGTGATTTTCATCTTGCAAAAAAGAGCTATTAGGTCAGTCTACAAGATGAGCTCAAGAACATCCTTACGTGATCATTTTAAGAGAATTAATATTCTAACAGTGCCATCCTTATATGTCTATAAGGCAATCATGTACACTCGCAAGAACATCCAATCTTATACTAAACGAAGCGACGTACATTCAATAAATACTCGTTATAAAGATAAATTATTGAATACCAAATTTAGGCTACAGAAGTGCAACAAGTCATTCCTAGGAAATGCACTACGGTTCTTTAATAAAATTCCCAAAACCATAGTCGACTTAAATGAAAGATTGTTTAAAAATAAAATTAAAAGTATTTTGTTGAAAAAAGCATATTACAGTGTTAATGACTATGTAGAAGATAAGAACGCGTGGACTGATGTAAATCTGTGCAATTGCAATAAGTCTGACAAAGCCCATGTACAGCTGCAGCAAATTATGTAATTTATTTTTAACTGACAAGGCCACTTTACAGCCTCTACAATTTTAATTTTTAATATTTAGAACTTAGGATGAATTGACAAAGCCCTTATACAGCTGCTTACTACATTGTACTACATTGACGATACTAAGAGTTCCCTGTGTTCCAATGGTGTAAATAAATTGAATTGAATTATCTGCTCAAACAATAAATTAGAATTTGATTTGTTAGAATTAATTAGTTGCCATTTTATTTCTCATGCCAATGGTCTGCTCCATTAATGGGGACGTTAATGGGGCAGTTGGGAATATACCGTATTTTTTTTGTAATAAAAAAGGATACTTTTTCTTTCCATTTATATAATTTTGGTGATCAAGTTTTCGCAATTTTGACACATTATTAATACTAGGATATGGACCTGGTTTCCTCGACACAGAAAAAGGTAGGTAGTTAGGAGTGACACAGTTCGCGTTGTGTGCGATAATACGGTTGGCGATAACGCAATGCAAAGCAATGGATATTCACCAACGGCGTTGGCACTTGGACGATCTTGGTCTCCGTCGTGTAGCCTCAGGCGCTTTCCTCCGTCCCGGCCACTATCACCACATCTATCACACCGCACGTGCCCCATCCGCTTATTAGCTAATTAGCAACACTATCATCATCATCATCATCAATTTTGACACCAGAATTTTGATTGCAGTTGTGATATTCTCTGAAATGCTCCAAAAGTCATATCACCTAGCGCCTTGCGACTAGTGGCGCAACAGCAACAGCAACAGCGGGCGATTGAGCTATAAACAAGAATATGCGACTACGGTCGGGTAAAAAATAGCCTCGAATCGATTGATACTTCGCTTGTAGGGCTTGCAAATATTTGTAAATTTTGTTATTCGAACATTCGATATTTTTTGGCCATTATTCGAATACTAAAAAAAAATACAGCAGTATTCCTAGTCATTTACATTTATTTGTCAATGTCATAACTAAGGAGTCTTAGCCATCAATGAAAAAAATAAATTATGAAAATGAAGGAACATTACACTAATTTCTAAAGGTCTACTGCACGCAGTCTAACAAAAAAGTGGAAAAAGGTGATGCCGACTTATGAGACAAAGGCGACCGATACAATTCGATACACACAATAAAACACCGTCTTATAAAGCGAGGTCTGATTATTGTAATAATATCTATAATACAATATATAAAAGTGAAACGTTGTATGTTTGTTTAGGTTATGCACCGACCTCGGCACACTCGGATGATGAGGTAGAAGCCCATGAGGTACACAAGGGTCCAATACAATGTTATCATGGGAGATATTAACGGCAAAGTGGAAATACAAACTTGCAGTGAATCGAAAATAAGTCCACATGGCGATGGAAATAGGAATCACAGGCGGCAAATGCTAGTTAACTTTTTTGAAAATGAGGGTTTCTTTTTGCTGAATTCATTCTTCAAAAAGCAGCCTCAGAGGAAGTGGACTTGGCAAAGCCCTGACACTGTGACTAGTAATGAGATCAACTTTTTAAAAACGGACAATACGCAGATGTCTCAGTGATACGTAGGTTCAATACTGGTAATGATCACTGACTTGCCCGAGGCTCCTTGTTTATCAACCACAAGCTTGAAAGATGCCGTTTGGTGAAGTCTCCGCTCCGACTCAACCTGCTCCAAGCCGCTGTTGGATCAGAACAGTTTCAACTCAGGTTGGAAAATCGATTCACTGCCTTGGAAACTATAAATGACGTGGTTGAGGAACTCCAAAATATTGTGGGAATCCTTACGGAAGAGGCTCTTCGGCTTATGGACAAACGATGGGAGCAACTGCAAGCCACACCGTCAGAAAAAAGTTATCTCAATAAAAAAAACAGTAATGGTGCGTCATGACCTCCGATGCTCAAATACTCGCCGGATAGAAAAGACAAGCAAAATTGGGGGTCAAAGTCTTCGCCCAGTAATTGAGTAGATCCTATCTAACAAAGCTCAAGACTAATAATGGCACAACGGTGATCCTTTCTGAGATCGAAGATATGGCCGATCGTACGACTCACACGTTTTAAGACCCGAACCCAGCACAGAGGATTTCCGCGCAATACTGACCCATCTTTACACTGACAAACTGCCTGACATCTGCCTAGACGAGATGGAGATGGTGGCGATGGTATGTCACAGAAGTATTGTAGCATGTTAAATCATGACTCCAAGGGAATTTTGTCATAACTCCCGATTAAATAAAATATATTGGGTACAACGTCATCTGGCGAGGAGGGGCGTCTTCTCTCCGAGATTGCATATAATGCCGGCATTAGCAAGACCTATTGGTAGAAGCGCCATCTAATGAATCGAGGTGCGTTTTCTCCTCAAGTGGAAACCAGTCTCGAAGTTTAGTAAGCAACGCCGAACGACCGTTTTCTCCTCAAGTGGAAACCAGTCTCGAAGTTTAGTAAGCAACGCCGAACGACCGTTTTCTCCTCAAGTGGAAACCAGTCTCGAAATTAAGTAAGCAACGCCGAACGACCGTCCGCTGCGCTTCGTAGTCGGCCAGTCGATAAAATGATCAAATGAAAGCGATGTTTACTAAAGACTGAATGATAATTTTGCCTTCCTAAAAATCCATGGATAATGGAGGAATCTGGCTACGCAAGTGGAAAGGCAAAGTTTTCATCTCAAAATGGTTGAAATGGTAAATCCACGCAGCGACAGCTAGTGTCGAGAGACATTAACTAGAAGGAAGGTGTAAACGATGTGGAAACCTCTGTCAGGAAGTAGCGCAACTTTTGGTGATACCCTTATAATAAACGTTTCAGAATTATTTTCAGGCCCTGGATAGTTTCAAACAAAGGGCAAAATATTTGGAGAATCCGGCATAAGCCGTATCTTTGAGTTGGCGAACAAATCAGAAATTTAGAGGGCAGCGATTCATATTTCAAAAATAATTTACACATACAAATCGCTCGCGATGGTCACACCATGGAATGTTATGACAGGTCGAGTAGACCGCAAGAAATTTCTAGTTATTTGGGTTTTCTTTATATGGAGTTGAGATAAAAAACAAGTTAATCACGGCGGAACTTGACTGGATTGCACCGGAGCTTGCTGAAGGACTGTGACCCGTATAGCTAGGCCGACAGGGTCTGAATTGCGATGCAAGCTGCAGTGTTGTTTCCAGAAGATGCTGGAACCCGAGGTGTGTTGTGTTTCAGGGTGCAGTTTGCTACTCATCGTAAAACCAGTATCTGTATAAATACAAAAAGGAAGGCCTGCTTTCCAAATACGGACAGTGAATTAGTTTGTTTCACATATTTTTCACGTGATTGAGATCGGCGCAGGTGAGAAAATTGTTTATCCCTGGGATTCAGTAATTCTGTGCGAAATCGACATTGTTTTACGGGTCTTAATTTGCAGACAGCAGCGGGCACGCAGTCTTTTGGTGTGGACAGAGCGACCGAGATATGCAGTGAAGAGCGTCCAGAACAAAGCGCGGAAACCGTGACTACTTGGTAACCGGGGAAATAAGTATACGAGAGCAAAAACCAGGTTAGTGAAATATCCCGTGATTTAAGGATTGTTCTAATGAAATATCTGTTTTGATTTTGTGCCGCGACCATCTAAGGCGGACACCGCGAAACACCATTTAAGCACAGAGGAAAGTGGGTTTCAGGAAGTAGACGAGCATCGACGGATGATCGCTGCCATCATCACTGCAAGCTGCTGTTGCGCCGATTTCCGAGGGGCACCAGCCGTTCGTAGCACCAAGCCGATCTCCGGGGCGCACCATCTGACCCGTGGAAGGCACCGATTGAGAGAGACACCATACACCGACTGTGGGAGACGCAGAAACCGTTTGAGAGGAGCGGAAGGCACCGTTCGTGGAGAGCACGAGGAGCAAAACGAGTGGAGTAAAGGAGGGGATCCGCGGCGGCACGCGAGTCGACAGTACGGTGACCCGGGAAGCTTCCAGGTTGGTCCGTTCCAAATCATTTTGAGTCAGCGAGCTGCGGTAGTGAAGGAAGCCTTTGCCTTGTTGCGTGTAGGATATAGTTTGAAAGATACTTTCCGTTTCAAAGACACACACTCCTGTTTGTACAAGTATTCTTGATTTAGAACGTGCTTAGGCATAGTTGACAGTATTCTGTTGCGTTGTGACCAGTATATGGTGAACTGCTGACCACTGTCTCTCTAAGTTTTTACTAGCCTAGGTTCCTGCAGTTCTAAAAGTAAATTCATATCGTACAGGCCGAACTTATGTACTCTTTATGTAAGAGAATTTTGTAATCATATTTGAGTATTTAAATCTTATGACAAAATTAGCTGTAGATCATATTTTTGATGCAAAACAAACTTAGTTAAGTGAAAAATATTACTTTTTGAATTCCTCAGTAAAGGGGAGAGAACCAAGCTTCGATAACATATGTATATATTTTTACTGTAATAAAGCCGTTTGTTATTGAATTAACCATCTTGTTTAAATTACCTCGCCTTTACCTGAGAAAGAGGACCGTTTCCTTAGCCGGGCAACGGTCTTTCAGTATGCTTGGCTCAAATAAACATATCTCGGACCTTCTTTATCAAATAACGTCATTTGCATTTGGATTGACGTTTCCAACTCTTCTTTATCTGATAATTAGCGGTAGATGTACAAAAGTTGCTCAATCTTTGTGATTGAGCATTATTTTTAGTTGTTCATAGAAAAATGCGCAAAGACGCGACGTGACGCTACCACAAAGACGCGACGTGACGCTACCACAAAGACGCGACGTGACGCTACCACAAAGACGCGACGTGACGCTACCACAAAGACGCGACGTGACGCTACCACAAACCACTGCAGCCGTATTTTATTAGTCAATATCAACTCCAATGCGCGGCATTTATGTGCAGTTTAGCATGCACTTGATAATTAAAATCTGATAGCAACTTGTCGCATTTACTTATGTAATACGACTGTTGATCCTCCGAGTATTCTAGAGCGCTTCCAAGTTCCACGTTAGACGTCGCGGGCTAATTTTAAGAGTGTATTTTTTGCACATCAGAGTCCTGAGGTAGGTAGGCGTCAGGAAGTTTATCGAATATTCGAATATCACAATTTTTTGTTCGAATATTCGAACTAGTTTATTATTCGAATTATTCGAATATTCGAATGCAATCCCTACTCGTTTGTCAAAATCGGACCAAGTTTTTAGTTTGACCACATAACCATTCCTCTGCTTTCCGTAGTCGGGTAAAAAATAGCCTATGACACTCTTGCGATGAAGACGAACCGATATATACCTCGCTTGTCAAAATCGGACCAAGTTTTTATCGAAAGGGTTATCCACTCCTTTGATTCGCCGTAGTCGTGTAAAAAAGAAGCCTGTGACACTATATCTAAGGACCAAGGAATTTATAACTTACACAAGTATTTCCGCCCACGACTACTGCTTATCGCGAAAATAAGCATCTTATTTTGTTCTATGATATTAAAAACCAATGCAAAAGTAGTTACAGCACCAATGCTATTGATGTTTTTGACAGATATGTTATTTCGTTTCCATGACAACCACAGACCATTCTGTGATGGCTACCGTTCCTTACAGTGAGTAATCAACATTTTCCAGTTTTCTTGCGGAAACTTTCAATTTTCCGGGCTTAAAAGTATTCTATATTTAATTCTAATCGTATAAACTGTCTCTATTCTAAATTTCATCAAAATCCGTTAAGCCGCTATTGCGTACAAGCTCCCCAAACAAACAAACAAACAAACAAGCAAATAAACAGACAATGTTTCACTTTTTAATCGACTTCATATATATTGGTATGGATAAGTTTATAAATTATTTGCCATAAAAACGAATCGATTGACACCTCGCTTGTCAAAATCGGTCCAATAGGGGCGACACTAGGGTGGAACATCCACATACCCACATACATTATTACAATATTTACATACATAGACTGTTAAACTCATTACCCTTCCCTTGCTTCAACGTAGTCAGGTAAAAAGGTAACTTATTCAAATAGCGGTTGCTGCGTATAAAGTAGGATTATTTTTTATTTATATTGAGGTTTTGTATCAAGTTATCGAAGTGAAAATATAAGTAAGATTGTGAATATTTTTATATTAAGGTTTTGTATCAAGTTATCGAAGTGAAAATATAAGTAAGATTGTGAATATTTTTATATTGAGGTTTTGTATCAAGTTATCGAAGTGAAAATATAAGTAAGATTGTGAATATTTTTATGTTAAGGTTTTGTATCAAGTTATCGAAGTGAAAATATAAGTAAGATTGTGAATATTTTTATATTGAGGTTTTGTATCAAGTTATCGAAGTGAAAATATAAGTAAGATTGTGAATATTTTTATATTGAGGTTTTGTATCAAGTTATCGAAGTGAAAATATAAGTAAGATTGTGAATATTTTTATATTGAGGTTTTGTATCAAGTTATCGAAGTGAAAATATAAGTAAGATTGTGAATATTTTTATATTAAGGTTTTGTATCAAGTTATCGAAGTGAAAATATAAATAAGATTGTGAATATTTTTATATTGAGGTTTTGTATCAAGTTATCGAAGTGAAAATATAAGTAAGATTGTGAATATTTTTTATTTGGTTATTGAACATCACAAACAAATAGTTAAGGACCAAATTACAAATAATATAGTACCTTTAATGTATAATAATGGTTTTTTGTTTGGTAATCCAAGAGATTACCTCACAGAGATTACCTACACCAACAAATATATCTTGTATATTTCAGTTTTGAAACCATTGATTGCAGAACGATTGCAGATATCCAATTAACCACAGACTACTAAGAAATACTACGTCATGTAACAGGTAACTTTGTTATTTGTTTGCGGTCACTGCCGTCAGTCGCTAGTGGAGCTAGCATCTATGCTAGTATTTCCGATCACAACTTTAATTGCGATTATTTGACGTTAGCATACATAATACCAATTTAATAACCGGTCGCACGATCGATAGAGCAACGATTGGGCAGTTAGTATCAACAAGCCGCGCGTGCTGGTCTGAACGAGCCGCGGCCCATTTCCGTTGCGTTGTGTGCGTTTCCAACTATTATTTATTCTGTGGCGTCGTGATCTCGCAGCGTGACATGACAGAGAGCGTTGGATACGCTCAAAACCTAGGTCAACATTTACGTTTATCCCAGTGGCAAGCCCGTGGCACCTAGGTACTTGGCACAAATTTTCTCTCTACCGTGACACTACTATTCTCAATAGTTGCTTATGCCCATACATTAAAAGTACCAGTAGACTTACTTATTACTGGTGACAATACTAAATAAAAGTACCAGTAGACTTACTTATTACTGGTGACAATACTAAATAAAAGTACCAGTAGACTTACTTATTACTGGTGACACTACTGAATAAAAGTACCAGTAGACTTACTTATTACTGGTGACACTACTGAATAAAAGTACCAGTAGACTTACTTATTACTGGTGACACTACTGAATAAAAGTACCAGTAGACTTACTTATTACTGGTGACACTACTGAATAAAAGTACCAGTAGACTTACTTAATACTGGTGACACTACTGAATAAAAGTACCAGTAGACTTACTTATTACTGGTGACACTACTGAATAAAAATACTAACAATCCTAATAATTAGTTATGTTATGTTATGTTAGTTTAGTACTGATGTTCTATAAATCGTTACGGCTACGGCCTCCCGCGAGACAGGCAAGCCCTAGTGCGGGGGCCCTTAGAAGTCATATTACGAATATATAAACAGAATATGTTTAGTTAATTGTACCTAATCTGAATAAAATCATATGTGAGTTGAATAAAAGGTGTTTCACTGCGAGGACACTGATTCTAATGGGACTAGGCTAAGATATATCGAGTTATTTATATAAAAAAAATACTTTCAAAGTATAAGAGGTTGAAGAAAAACATTGAGAAATAAAAAAAAACCTACTTAAGTATATCAAAAAATTATTAGATCCCTGGAAGTGCTACCGGAGATCCAATTACTAGATCCCTGGTAGTGCTACCGGAGATCCAATTACTAGATCCCTGGGCCCCGATTCTGTAAGCTATTGAACCGCGATAACGCAAGTCGATCGCTTGAATTTTTTTGAGAATTTTTCTTATTTACCACTTAAAAGTGCTAGAAGTGTTTTTTTTTTGGAGATTGGATTTTTTGGATTTGGAGAGAGAGAAAAATAAAAAAACTGAAAAATAAAAAAAAAAAAGCAAAAATTTTAGCAAAATTTTCGCTTCCTGCACTTTTAAGAGGTAAATAAGAAAATTTCTCAAAAAAATTCAAGCGATCGACTTGCGTTATCGCGGTTCAATAGCTTACAGAATCGGGGCCCTGGTAGTGCTACCGGAGATCCAATTACTAGATCCCTGGTAGTGCTACCGGAGATCCAATTTCCTATGACACTACTTCTTCAGAGTAGTGTCACGCGAAAAGTTTTTTACCATGGCCCTACCAGTAGTGTCACGGGAGAGAAAAAACCCTATAGCACAGCACTACTGGTAGCGCCAAACAGTAGTGTAACGGGAGATAAATGGTCATTTCGACCCTAAAACGTGAGTCCTACCCGGTTAGTAACATTTATAATGTTTCTATTCTCACGGTTTTTATTCATAGTTACAATCATTACCCCTGATATTAGAGAGCAAATAGAATCCAAGACTACAAACTTAAATAACAGTTAATCCAAACTAAAACTAAATTCAAACAATTACAATACTTTATATACTCACAGATAAATAGCCGGATCTTGAAGATTCTTTCCAAAAATTAACGACCGTAAAGCTCTCACTGATACATCTACAAACAACATCGAGCTCAGTTACAACAGACTAAGTCTAAGATGGTGGGACAGCAATCATTCATTTGTAGTGATATTAAAACAACTTACTTTATCCGAAACAGGTCTTTGTTGTGGTTAATATACACATTAAATGGAGTGTTGACTACTACCTTAGTCTCAGTCCCTTTACATATCAATTCACCTTTATCGTTCCTAGTTACGTTAATTTTTACTTCGGAGATTTTATCTGAAAATAAAGAAAGGTTATTACTTATTGTTTTGTACTTATACCATTTATATAGGTATTTTTATATTATCGACTTATTGAACCAATATTTACGGTGTTTATAATTATGGGGTCAGCCTTGCTGGAGTGGAAGTGTATATCGTTTCAAATAGAGAAACGTGGTGAATGTCCTTTTAGGTTATTATGCCTTCGTGGTGTCTTTAGGTAAGGCTTCAGCTACCCCTAGTGTAGTAGGTAAGGCTTCAGCTACCCCTAGGTAGTAGGCATAAACCATAGAAAGAACGTAAATATTTTTTTGATTTTAGCAGTTGACGCCTGCTTAGCATAAACATATATAATAATTTTCTAATGTATCTCGTCCGTCATCCAAATTTTTCCATTACAAAATAATTTAAGACCGCAAAGTTTTTTATTTTAACCCCCGAACTCAAAACGGGACGGGTGTTATATATTTTTTTTATATATATCCTTTTTTTAAACATTGTTTACAACTCCGAATTATAAAAAATATATAAAACAAACCTCATCAAGTATTTTGAAATCACAGCTACCAAACGTAGAAAACTCCATCAAAATCGATCCCATGATTTCTGAGTTTAGAGGGCACAAAAACAAATATGTAGGCAAAAAAGAGACTTGGACATTGTTAATGCAGTTTAATATTATAAGAGCGATGGTATCCTAACGGTTCAATAGTGCAACTAAGAATCCAACGATACCGGGTTCGATCCTAGGCTCCGTACCAATGACTTTTCTAAATTATGTGCGGTTTTCTATTGCTCCGTGCTTCGGAGGGCATGTTGAGCCATCGGTCCCGGCTGTTATTGATTAATAAGCCATGTCAGAGGCCCTCGGGTGGCCTGACAAACTCTGACACCAGAGGCCAGCACTACCTCATTAGACAGACAGACAATATTATAAGAAACTCTAAAAACCCTTTGATATATAATTCCAGACAAATCTATATGTCGTGGCGATATCGTAGAATTGATCATGAAGTGATTAATACTATTATGAAATGGTTCTTATTCTTCAAAAGTTGAGCTAAAACTGACCACATCAGTGAAACATCAACGTTTAATGAAATTTAAATCCATGTTTGGCCATACCATTAAAAATCATTAATGTAGGGTTTCCATGATACCAAACCTTTACCACAAAAACTATCAAAAATAAGCACCTCCGTGGAAACCATTACAAGGAAACAGTCAGCTTCAATAAGTACCTACATAATTATACCAATATAAATGTATCTAATGTTTCCTCAAATCATGCCATCGCAGTATAAAATGTAAATCATGACTCAATATGACTTATTACATAAAATAAACAAAAAATGCAGAATAAATCAAATGTATAGTTATATATTTAAACGGGACTTAATCGCGCTGAAAACATAATTTATATTTATATCACGAAAGTTTAAAAGTTACAAAAACAAATGTATTTCCAAATTGGTGTGACTCCCTGAATATGTTTTGACATATTTTAGTTCTTTATTCATTCAATAGCTAATGCCCGCGGCTTCGCACGCGTCATCATTTTTCTAGGTTAATATTACTCTATATACTATTCCATGACCTGAAATACCAATATACCAACATTTGATCAAAATTCGTTCAGCCGTAAAAAAAAAATTATCGATTGTTCGGCTTCTACTCATTGGATTTAAATACGAAGTACCCGAGTTTTTATCATCATCATCATCATCATCATCAACCTATATCTGTCCACTGCTGGACAAAGCCCTCTCCTAATGCACGCCACTGAGCTCGGTCTTCAGCTCTCCTCATCCATTTGTCACGAGGCGGTCCCAGGGTTTGGGCTTGCTCCACCAGCCCAGGGACCAAGCCTCAGTGGACAACAGAATTACAGGAACAACAGGTGCATAGACTTTTTCGTGGTGCTACAATATGGATGAAAACGACCACTTACGAAGGTATTATTTTATGTATTTTAAAAGAGTCCAGTTGTAATAATCTTATTATTGATATTTTATAACAAATTCGGGTTTGCTAAAAATCCATATATTGGAATGACAGGTTATTTGTATATAGAATGAATAATGAACTATCAAAATGAAAAGAAATGGATTATGAAAGAATTAAGATATCAAAAGAGTATTATTATGAAAAAGGTTTGGACCTCGTCACACATTTTCTGCCAGCCGCTTTTCGCAGGTCGTCACTCCACCTGGCCACAGGGTGTCCTACACTGCGTTTGCCTGAACGTGATCTCCACTCGAGAACTCGTCTAACCCAACGGTTTTCGGTTCTTCGGGAAATGTGACCAGATCACTGCCACTTCAGCTTGCTTATCCATTGTGCTATATCGGTTACCGTGATTATCCGTTGGATATCTTCATTACGAATCTTGTCCTTCCGAGAATCTCTAAAAATAGCTCTCTCCATAGCTCGCTGAACGACCTTTAATTTGTGGACTAGTTTGACCGAGAGTGTCCACGTTTCGGCACCGTAGGTCATGACTGACTGACAGGACACACTGATTGAAGACTTTTGTCTTGTCGATGAGAAGACCTGACGAAGCTTGCCGAATGCTGCCCAACCCAGCTGAATTCTTCCGTTGGCTTCCTTCTCAAAGTTGTTCTTACCCAATTGCAATATTATTTCATACTCCAAGCTATCCAACAGTGAAAACTGCATCGCAATCGGTTTAGTAGTTTTTACGTGATGCGCGAACAAACAAACAGACAAACAAACTAACTTTGTCGATTGCTCGGCTTGTAGTTTGAGATAACAAGTACAGCAGTTTTTAAGTTAAACCCTAAGCTATCTATCAGTGAAAACGGCATCACAATCAGTGTAGTAGTTTTTACGTGATGCGCGAACAAACAAACAGACGCAGATAAACAGACAAACAGACACACACGATCAAAAAACTTATATGTAGGTATGATACACTAAATATAAATCAAATTTATAAATGTGATGTCGTTTTAATAACATTACAACAGATAACTGTGCAATATTAATAGCAATTAACATTTCTTGAAAAAAACGATTTCCTTAATTGATCGGTTTTTTTTCAGATTACTGAAGACTATTCTACAAAGTTTCACTAGTACTTATATTAAAGTCAAATAACTGTTCTAAAACTTTTTCTTGTTTTTCTCGTAGAATGAGTATTATAGCCGATTTTCTGCTCGGGAGGGTGCCGCCCCCCCCCCCCCCTTTTACACCCTGATCATCGAAGTAGTACATACTTCGATGATCAGGGTGTAAAACTCTTAATTAAAATTTTCATTTAAAATGTAGGTTTTATTGGTATGTACTCAACCTTAGGTATATAACATAAAGCAACACTAAAAAAAACAACATCTATCATTTTACATAACCTAACCAAAATCGCGATCCGATGGGAAAATATTTAACAAATTTTGAGTGGCAACGGATCGCGGTATCGGTTGACACGACACACTGCGATCCGTTCACACTCTAAACGGATCCGTTGGTACAAACCCGGCTAACCACAATTTCGAACTTTTTAGGAAAAATGGCCAATGTTGAGTACTGCATCTCAAGATTTTTTTAAAAATAACTGAGCTGCGGTTGGATTCAAGTTATAACAAATTTTGTTTTTTTTTATAAGTGCTTTTAATATATTTTCCTTGGAAAGCACCTTTTAGAATAAATAAGCAAAAATCTGAAAATTATCGAAATGTTTTTCGACTAACACGAAGTTAGCTGAGGAGTTTCGAAGCTGCAAATTTAGTTTTACACTACTTGTAAAAAAACAAGAACAACAACGTCCCAAAGAAACAGGACGGTACAGATTTTTACGACCTAACCACTGACCAAGGCTAACGCGAGTTTAGTGTATACATAATCATCATCATCATCATCATCATCATCATCATCAACAACCTATACAAGTCCACTGTTGGACGTAGGCCTCTCCTAATGAACGCCACTGAGCCCAATCTTCGGCTCTTCTAAACCAGTCGCTGCTAGCTGTCTTTCGCAAGTCTTCTCTCCACCTAGCTGGCGGGCGTCCCATACTACGTTGTGTTTGTGTCTACGGTAATCCTATATGATAAAGTGCGACGTACGGCTCACGTTCAAACGTTCCTGTACATTTCGTTTTCAAGTTATTTGGACATAGTACCTCAGTACTGAAATTACTGTAATTTCTGCACTACAAACCCGATAACCTTGAAACTTTTACATGACAATATTAAAAGTAAGTAGATGCGGTGCCTCCTTTTTAATAAAAAAAATATGAATGTAATTGGACTACGCGTTAATGAATTACAACTAAGTAGACATTTTGACTTTCATCCCCTCTCCCAAGGGAACCATGCTAAATATCGGGATAAAAAGTTTACAATGTCCTACTTTGTAGTATGAACTCATATCATACCAAGTTTCATTTGAATTCATCTAATAGTTTCGGCGTGATGCGCGGTCAAGATACAGACAGACAAACAGACAGACAAAAATGAATAATATATAGTTTTGGCTTCAGTATTGAATACAGAGTTCCCTCAAAAAAAAACTTCAAATTTAACATATCTTTGGACCTCTATCCCGCAGGGACTCTTTATTTTTTCGGGATAAAAAGATATGTACTCATATTTAGCCCACCACATAAACTTTGACTGTGTCAAGTTGCATCAAAATCCGTCCAGTAGTTTCAGTATGATACGTGTCCTTTAAAATAAGTTTTAACCTCTATCTTGCGGGGGAACCCTTTAATTTTTCTGTATGAAAGTATTCAATGTCATACCTCGTAAGTATGAACTCATATCATACCAAGTTTCCTTTGAATTCATTCAGTAGTTTTGGCATGATACGCGGTCAAGATACAGACAGGCAGACAGAAAGACAGACAGACAGAAAAAATATGTTTTGGTTTCACAATTGAATAAAGAGTAATATCCGAAAAAAAACTTTCATGATTAACATAATTTTGGACCCGTATCCCGCAGGAACCCTTTATTTTCTCGGGATAAAAAGTATCCTCAATTTTAACCCATAACATAAACTATAACTTTGCCAAGTAACATTAAAATCCGTCCAGTATTTTCAGAGTGGTAAGTGTTTGTTTTAAATTACTTTCAACCCCTATCCTGCGGGAACCCTTTCATTTTTGGGATGAAAGTATTCTATGTCCTACCTCGTAGTATTAACTCAAATCATACCAAGTTTCATTTAAATTCATTCAGTAGTTACAGCGTGATGCCTAGCCAAGATACAGATAGACAGACAGAAAGACAGACACGCATAAAAAAACAGTATAAAAAAAGAGGACCCTCCAAAAAAAATAAACTACATATCTCCAATGTACAGAATTGGACCCGTTACAGTTTCATTATAAGGATAGATAGATGTGGGACTATTGTATTCATAATACAAATATTAAAAAGAAAATAGACAAACAGTCCGTATTGTTTCATAAATAAACGCAAAATAGTGAAAACTGAGGCAATATTCACGACAAAGAATGACAAGTTAAAAAAAAAAGTATAGAATTTGTAAGGTAAGGTTAAAAATAGGGACAAAATTAATCATAATGATACGAAATTTAACAAACCATCTGCACCACTGACACTGGTGTAAAAACTTGAACATAGTAAAATCACAAAGAGCCACATATTTCCACATTAACTTCAGAGTATTACACATCCGAACTACAGTTTATAAATAAAATTATACACTGAATATAAACCACACAATAGAAATGTTTAAATTATCTTTATCCCTATATTCGGTATGTGGTTGTAGGGTGACCATATTAGTGAATCGACGCAGCAAAACAGCTCATAAACCTTCTGTATTGTGACGAGAGTTGTTTTTCGGGTGTATGACTGTATGTACGTATAATTATTTGCATGTGTGATCCTTTGGCGCATCCTTTAATGACTTCAGGGTTATAATTTATAGGACGTCGCGCGTCGAAGGATTCTTATTCTCTACAGTGATCACGCAAGAAAAAGTCACGATAGTGGTCTTGCGACTTTGACTTTGATTTATTTAATAGAGCGATTAATTGTATCTGGTACTAGCTTTTCCGCCCGCGACTTCGTCAGCGAGGACTACTGCTTATCGCGAAAAAAACATCATTTGTTCTTCTAGGATATTAAAAACCAATGCAAAAATAGGTATAGCACCAATGTTTTCGAAGTTTATTGACAGACTTGTTATTTCGTTTCCATGGCAACCGTTCCTTACAGCGAGTAATCAACATTTTCCAGTTTCCCCGTAAAAACTTACATTTTTCTGGGATATAAAGTATTCTATGTTTTATTCTAGGGTATAAGGTATCTCCATTCCAAATGTCATCAAAATCCGTCCAGCCGTTATTGCGTGAAAGCTCCCTAAACAAACAAACTAACAAACAAACATACAAACAGACAACACTTCACTTTTATATATTGGTATAGATTCTATTAAATATATATACTTTTTTCCTTATTCTTAGGGTACGTAAGACTAACGCACCCTATTTTTATTACAATCTAGCCACGATTTGGCTAATAAGTAATTCGAATATAACTTAAACTTTTACGTTGAGTATGTAAAAGTTTAGTAGTAGTAATAATGATATTAAAACCTGGGAAACCACCTCATGAAACCAAATCATACAGACCGATCTCCTTGCTCCCCATAATGTCAAAGCTTTTTGAAAAATTGCTGAAACCAATCGTAGATCCAACTTCGACAAAGAGGTCAACCGACGAATCCAACTCGGATGGGCAGCGTTCGGGAAATTACGCCACATCTTCACGACACAGATACCGCAGTGCCTGAAGACGAAAGTTTATAATCAGTGCGTGTTGCCGTGCAATGGAGAGAGCTCTGCTCAGTGTTTCAATACATGAAAGGGAAATTTCCTTTTCAAATTCAAAGAATATTCAGTTTATCTAAATTTTGATTGATTTGATCTTTTTATAATAGGTTATGTATTTCTCCATGTTTATGTGATGTTAATTTTGACTTGTAAAAGTGATATTATTTTTGCCTAATTACAATAAAACACTTTGAGTTTGACTTTGATAGCAAAAATTTAATACCAGAGCATCAGTTTGGTTTTCGAGAAAAGCACTCGACTATAGATCAAGTGCACAGATTAACAAACATTATAGAAAAAAACTCTTGAAGGTAAATAAGTGTGCTCTGCAGTATTTCTAGATGTGGCGCAAGCTTTAGATAAAGTGTGGCATGAAGGCCCATACATATACATAAACTACATACATAAACTGAGATATATACTACCAAAACATTTTGCGGATATCCTAGAATAGTAATATATCAAATAGAGTATTTAGAATAAGACAAGAAGATGCCTTCTCAGAACTTATGGAAATAAAAGCTGGAGTACCTCCAGGAAGTGTTTTTGGGTCCGGTCCTGTACCTTCTTTACACTTGTGATATTCCTGAGGTAGACAATAACACCATCGGGACCTTTGCTGATGACACTGCTATAGTGGCAGTAGGAAGTACCCATCAACAAGCAGCAGAAAAGGTCCAAACAGCGGTCAATCAAGTCTATGACTGGACTAAACAATGGAGGATGAAATTAAACGAATCCAAATCAATTCACATTGACTTCAGCAACAAGTAACAGGAATATTCTCCAGTTTATATAAATAATAAACAGATTCCATACGAGAATATAGCCAAGTATCTCGGGTATGACGCTTGATGCGAATCTCCGCTGGAAAACGCACATCAAGAAGAAGAAAAGAAGTTCGAAATGCGATTCAAAAGAATGTATTGGTTGTTTGGAAGACAGTCCACGCTGTCAACACACAATAAACTATTATTATACAAGCAAGTCCTAAAGCCAGTCTGGACTTATGTTAAACAGCAAACAGAGCAATACATTAATTATTCAACGCTTCCAGAACATAGTGAATGCACCTTGGTACATAAGAAACAACGATCTCCATCAGGACCTCAAAATAGAGTTCGTTGTCAAAGTATTTAAAAAGTATGCAGAAGCTCACGACCATAGACTTCATCATCATGTGAACATAGAGGCAATCCAGCTCCTCGATCACACTGACATAGTTAGAAGTCTTAAAAAGACAAAACCATTTGAGTTAGTGTAGTGTATTAGTGTAGTGTAATGTGTAATAAGTGCTACTTCTAAAGTAAACATTAACAATGTGACTTCACCTTAATATAGAGACAGATAAGAAAAGTGTTAATGGACACACTCTTAGTATACTTAATGTAAAAATTTAAGTTATATTCATATTATTAAATATATAAATACAAAATCTATATTTATCCCGAGCATCCGTATTTGCATTAAGCTTTAATTAGCTCGATATTGTCTTTTTGTGAACACATAACTAAATTTCAATAAATTTTTGCCTCCCCAATTTAACCATGGCCAAGGCTAAGAACAAGATTATCCGATCATAATCCAAAGCGTGGACTGCGTAGCTCAGTGGTCGCTTCTTACAAAATAACTTCCCAACCAAATACGAAATGAAATATATGCTATGGCCCGCGGCTTTGCCCGCTTGAATAATGGGGGTGAATAAGGTTGGGATTTCAAAAAACCTCCCATATTGCACTTTTATAATATTTTGGGAATATTTCTTCCAAATTTCAAATCTTTAGGTCCATCGGTATAGGCTATGCGTTGTACCATAGGTTTAGGTCCATCGGTATAGGCTATGCGTTGTACCATAGGTTTAGGTCCATCGGTATAGGCTATGCGTTGTACCATAGGTTTAGGTCCATCGGTATAGGCTATGCGTTGTACCATAGGTTTAGGTCCATCGGTATAGGCTATGCGTTGTACCATAGGTTTAGATTGAGTTTCGTATATTATTATCCAGTCAGGTGACTAAGTGTTTTTGTGGACGAATGCGGTATAATCCGGTACATAATAACATTATTATTTGAATCATTGAAAAATACCACCGTGACGAAACCGGTATGTCTGATGACTCAAAATTCTCCACTTGACCAGGTTTGTTGAATAGTAAGTACACGTACTGTTCCAGCAATGAGAACTTATAAAACTGATTTTGTTTGTTTTTTAATGTCTTATGAGCTAGTGATGGCGTCTGGTTTCAGAGTTTTTCAGGCCGCCCGATGTTTTTAAGTTATTTTAACTAATGAGACTACACTACGCAGAAAAAATACGTTAATTTAAATGTCACTCGAAGAACCGACAACTGGTTGGGGTAAAAGAGTTCAAAAGGAGACCCTGCTTAATGCGTTTTTTTTAATTTCATCTTTTTGTGTACGTTGTTATAGATCGCGTCATGTAAAAAGAACGCTAGTGGTTAGGCTGCGCACTAGGCGATTTATCTGTCTGTTTGGTAGTATGAGGTGCGGCGCGGGGTGGGCGGCTATACAAAGCTGCGAGCGAAATGATAATCAATAATTATTTCCATCACCGTACGACTAGACGATCAGCAAAGCGCCACCCTTTTATGATTGAAATACCTCGCACAAGAACAAAGCGTTACGCTTCTTCATTTATTATAAGAACTGCAAAGGAGTGGAATGCCCTGGCCTCGACAGTGTTTCCGGTAAATTATAACCCCGGTGTGTTCAACTCAAGAGTGAATAGGTATCTACTAGGCAAGCATGCTACACCTTCGACCACATCATTGTTTTCCATCAGGTGAGATCGTGGTCAAACGATTGACAAGTCAGTAATAAAAAAAAAACAAATAACAATAGTAGGCATTGTACTTTTGGGCGCGAGTGAACCCACATGCAAACACACCCCTCCACTATTGGGCGCGAGTGAACCTACGCGCAAACACACCCCTCCACTTTCTTCCAGCGTTCTTTTTACATGACGCGATCTCTTTATAAACATACTCTCTAAATATCAAGTCTCTACATTCAGCGGTTAAGAGTTGTTCCTGCATTGGGCCAGTTTTAATTCCTGAACAAAGAGACGGGTGTTATAAGTTTAAGGTGTGTATCACTGAGTCACTGTGTTACTGAGTGTGTGTTTTGTGTGTGTGTGTGTGTGTGTGTGTGTGTTTTGTGTGTGTGTGTGTGTTTGTGTGCGTGTGTTTGTGGCATCGTAGCTTGCTAAAGAATTTATCGATTTTTATGCGGTTTCTTCTGTTTGAAAGCTGATGTGATCGAGATGGTTTCATATCTATATGGCGAGTGGAGGGGGGGGAGAGAGAAAAGGGGGATGAGAACCATAGCTTCCGGTTTTTTATGTTTGAAAGCTGGGGTTAACGAGATGGTTCTTTTGTATAATGGGGGGAAGGAGGAAAGGGGGAGGGGAGTGAGAATCGTAGCTTACAAACGAATGGACCGATTTTGATGCGGTTTTTATGTTTGAAAGCTGAGGTAAACGAGACGGTTCTTAGCTATAAAGGTTTTTTTTACTGGTTTTTAGCATTAAAAACGCATCAAAATTGGTCCATTCGGGTTATGGGTACAAATTAAAAACTTTCCTATTTTGACAAGCGAGGTATCAATATATTTTTTTTCATTTATAGAGTGTCATAGGCTATTTTTTTGTCCGATTATGGCGAAGCAAAGGAAGGGTTGTGTTGAAACTAAAAACTTGGACCAATTTAACCTGTGGACGAGTGCGTTTAAACAAGCGAGGTATCAATAGACTCGTCTTCATCGCAAGAGTGTTCTAGGCTATGTTATACCCGACCGTGATTGGGTTTTACTTTTTGAACTTATGTCTTGTTGAGAACAGATACTAACATCACAGAAACTCTAGGCGAAAATCACTTCAGAATTTAAAGTGTATTTATTAGTACTACAAAATAAAACTAGCTTTCTACCGGACTGCACGGTAATGTTTTTTTTTTATTTCTTTGTATGACGAGACGGGCAGGTCGCTTGCCTGATGGTAAGCGCCACGCCTGCGCATAACAGTTGCAGTGCCATCCAGAACTTAAGTTGCAAAATCTCGCGTGTCATTGCACTGCGCTCGCCACCCTGAGACGATGGTTGTTAAGTCTCATTGCCCAGTAATTTTGCTGGAAACATTGTCCTTGAAACCGAAACACAGAAATGTTCTTGGAGGCTGAATATCTGACAAAGGTGGTACAGCCCCAGGCGGATGATTGGGTTGTATGTATGTTTGTTTGATTGTATGTTTCTATATTTGTTTGTTTGGTTGTTTGTTTGTATGTTTCTACAGCCTATATGGCTTGATGGATTTTGATAAATTAGGTATCATTAGGTATTTTTGAGGGTTTATTGTTTGCTCGCGTCCGTAGGATTCAGCCCTCGATGTCTTACACGTGACCCTCGGGTGGTGCCAAAAGAGCAACCGAATCACCTGGTGATAAGCTTCGGCCGCCGGTTTTTTATATCACCACCCTCTGGACAAAGTCTTGATGCCAAACGACTTGTCGTGTTCCATCATGATGTTCAGGGAAGACGTCCGGATGAGTTGTAGGATGCAGTTGTGTTGGAAAGGTGGACCGTGATCGGAATCATGGTGTTTCTGCGTCGGAGGCCTTGCTTTGGAGGGTAGCGGGATCCGAAGCACGGTGTTCTCTGTTGGCCGACCGCAAGGTGAGGATCGTAGCTCCCAAACGAATGAACCAATTTTGATGGCGATTCATAAAGGAGAGTTATGATTTAAACCGGTATGTATGTGGGTAGTGTGGGTGTGTAAGTATGTATTTTCATCTTTTCCCTCATAATTTCTGAACTACTTTTCAAAATTTGACAAATAAGGTATCGTTTTAAGCGTCTTCATCGTCCGCTGGTTTTAGGCTGTGACGTAACATTAAATTAAATATGGACATAAAGACGTGAAATACAGAAATATTAGCTCAAATTTTGCTACATTTTTTTGTTGCGAAAAAATAAAATTTTAGTTTCGATTCGACTAGTATTTTTTCGAAAAAACTGGAAGGTACGTTTTCTTGATAAGAAGATTATCCACACATTGTCCGTAGCATTCTTATATTGATTAAAAGAATGATAGATCACAACTTTTTTAATTCGTAGAAATTAAAAAAGTTAAGAAGTTGATAGTTCCGGAATTAGGTGTACAGTATGCTATCCCTTACATAAACGCTCAGAGCATTTCTATTGGTATCCTCTTTCTACGAGTATAAAGTACCTACAATTTTGGGGTTACCCACTTTGCAAAATAAATACCCTGGCGAGTAACAATATTTAGCTGCAAATTTATATTCGGCCTATAATGTAAAGTTAGTGTACAACATAGTAAAGTCAATAAAGGTTTTGATTGAAAGAACTAAATAATTTTCTGGTAAAGGACATTAATGGAGCAAAGTACATGAAAAATAAAAATCACACAAATATTATAAATGCGAAAGTTTGTCGGTATGTGTGTGTGAGAGAGAGAGTTATAGTATGTTTGATATTCCTTCACGCTGAAAGGATTTGGATGAAATTTGGTATGAAGGGTAGCTCATACCCTGGATAAACACATTTTATAACATTTGCTACATTTTACATTTTGCTACATTTTAACCCAACAAAATAATGCTTCCAGTAAGTAATCGGGAAACCGCGGGGCACTGCTAGTGTTAATCATGAAGTGCTGACTACACAGTATAGAATTAACTTACGTCCACATCAATTGTAGGTACAGAACCGATTCGTACGAACGTTTTCTTTTCTATTTTCTGAAATATTTTGATACAAAATGTTTTGAAATAGAGGATGTTTTTTGGAAACTAGTTTGTGCGACCTGTCCCATAACTTTCTTATGGTCAGATTTTGAGGAAATCTGGAAAAACGAAGGGGATGGATTAAATTAGGAAATTGACAGAAATAATTAATTTTATACAATTCAATTCCATTTTGTGTTGTAAAATTTTATATTTTTAAAGATTTTTCACACACGCCATTTAGACCTAAACTAGCAATGCTTGTACTATAACCGCTATCGGTGATCTATACTTTTTTTTATAATACATACTTTTTAAACATTACAGCACCCACACACAGAACAAACAATAATTATTATTTGACATTAGATGCTTAAAATTACCCGGCATTCGAGGTAAAAATATGGTATCTCTAAAATCAGATTAACCTACGAAATGTAGTAGATTCGTCGTGTATGTTCTTACTCGTTCCAGCTCACTCAAACCACATCAAGATAGAGCGAGATAAACACAAATGTAAAAATAAAACAAGCCACGCAATTTGTGAGGATAATACTTTGAAATAAATAACCTTTATCCATCAAAAAATACTAAAAATATCGTCTAAATTCAATTAAATCTTACCATACCTAACGCTAATGCGAATTTAATAGCTATGATTTATGCAAGACTATTCAATAATGTACTCGAAAAGCTAATCTTTGGTGTGGAAGGAATTTTTATTTTTTTCGTTCCGTACGGCTTTTACAGCTTACAATGCAACAATTCACCATAATGTAAGTCAAATTTCAATTATTCACTATAAAACAGCTGTCAGAAACGTTCAAATGCAGTCAATATAGAAAAATTCAAAAAAATATCGATGACAAAAATCTCTTGAACGGTTTGTTTGCCAACAATTACCTTTCGGCCAAACAACCAACACAACAAAGGCAAAAAATATTATCATCTTCTCTTTCACTATCAGGTAACGGTGTATAAGTTTATCCCGCTTGTCTAATCATTATTATTAAATGAGCTTCTCTATTCTTGATGCTATCTCAGTGTAATAATACTACGCCCGTATCTCCTTCCTAGTTTGTGGTGGTCACTATCAAGTCACTATCAGTGTGGTTTAAATTGCACTCACAGTGCTGAGACTGCAAAGACTGCTAACGATCGGTTTATATTGTTGGTCAGCATATGCACGCTAACAAATTAAACCGACGATTGCATGCTTATGTCATTTGAGTCAGCTGTTCTGTGAATCTACCTACTGTTGTTTTGTTTTGTTTTTAGTTTTCTCATTTCTCTCTTAGTTCTGTTGAATTCGTTTGCTTCTGCTAAAAGAATATAATCTTTATTATATGTACTGGCAGTCTGGCGGGAGTTCCAACAACATATCAACACAGAATGACATATGTCAATTGAATTTGACGTTACCTCTTTTTTGTGAGCGTTGTGTGCACACCAAAATAACGTCACTCCTGACGTCATGTAACCGACGTGGAGAATAAATGCGCATTTTAATCCGACTTTGTGCGCGCTGACAGTACACATAGCGCACATTGGTGCAATTTAAACCACAGCATATGTCGTCGTATAGACATTTCTTATTGTCGTTGGTTTGTGCTCTGTGGACGTATTATTTGTATACTCTTTGGTCTGTGGTGTTATGAATCTTCTATAACACCTCCGAAAATCATAGAAAATGTAGTAAAATTAAAATACCACTTCATTTCGTTTTTTCGGCTTGATTTTAAAAATTACTTTACTGTGTAAAGATAAAAATGAGCAAAAATTTAGATAATGAGTTTGATAAGCTAAAAAAATATGGGCATGATAGTGTAGATGACCTTGTGAAATGGATCAAAGATTGTAAGTTGAGTAAAAATCAAGAGTGAATAGGTATCGGTTGGAGTGTACCCTTGGAAAAACTTAGGTTTTTTAAGGACAAAACATTTTTTTCTGAGTCTTTTTCCTAATTGATGTATATATAATATAAGTATTCGATGAGTCGTCATAGATAAAAAGGAAATTAGGTGAAACGTGTTTCGAAGTAGCGTAGTGAACCCTTTTCCTATAGAGCCCCTAAGGGTACACTCTTACCTAGGTTTCTACAAAGCAAGCTTACTACACATTCAACCACATCATCGCTTTACATCAGGTGAGATCGTAGTCAAACGATTGCCTAGTCCGTAATAAAAAAAAGAAGTAAATATCTTGAAATATACAAGCAGAAACCGCGGACTGTTCACTGCCCGTAACCGCAGTGTCGCATACACTGTGGAGCCTGCCATCACAGGCTCAACAAAATTCAAACTTCAATAATAATAAATTAACACCATCTAAGCGACATCACTGGAACAGCTGTGACAGTGACTTAAAGCCATGTACCGGTACATAAACGAGCTTGGGTGGTTTGGGTAGGGCTGGAAGAGGGAAATGCACAATACACCCCAAGCGGGACGACAGTGCAGGCCTTACCACCCCTATCTCGAATAAAAAAAAGAGCCTTCCAGCGTTTTTTGATCAAACTTTAAGCCTCAGAAAACTTAGTGATTTGTCATCGCTCCGTGCTTCGGAAGGCACGCTATGTCGTCAGCCTGGTTGCACTTTGGCCACGTCAGAGAAACCTCATTGGACATTTTACCATAATCTCACCTGGTTTGTTTGTTTGTCGTATGAGGTAGTGCTGGTGTCAGAGTATGTCGCCCGAGGGCCTCTGACATGGCTTTACGACTGTAAGTAATCAATAACAGTCGCGACCCACAGCTTGGCGTGCCCTCCAAACTGCTTTGGAGCTATGGAAAACATGATGTTACGAGACGATGTGATCAAAAATTGGACTGGCTCTATATTGTTGATGGAGCACCCCAAATGAGGCTGATGAAGATGATGATGATGATGATGTGGTAGCTAGAAAGGAGGACCTTCAAACTACCCTACCACCTAGGTTATTAACCATCCGTTTATACTCTTTCAGCAAAAATAATAGACCAGACCAAAGAAGCAGAAAATAAAGCGAAAAAGCTCTTTGACAAAGTCAAAGACAAGCATCACGTGAAGCTGGAGCAATTTAAAGAAGTCGTTACCAAGTTGGCAGAAGAGCAGAAGAAGTCTGTAGAGCAACTTAGCTCGATGCTGCTTGAAACTCTACCTAAACTTCAAAAAGCTTTACTTGATGCTGCATCTGCAGTACAGGATGCCTTGTCTTCTAAGAAACATAAATAAACTGTTTAGAGGTTTTCGTAGATTTTATTTCTTTAGGTATATTATTAAAACAATGGGCGTTCAAATTAGTTTGCGGGCCACCACTACTTTCAAAGGTGTTATGGGTTTTTGGTTTTTGTTTTTTTTTTGTTTTGGTTTCCGGCCAACGAGTACATAAATACTATGCGGGGATCAGACGAAAATCTCCGAACAACCAATACCGAGTACTTCTGACAGAATTATTATATATTCTATGGCGGTAGTTTAGAGGCTGACAATGTTTTTTGAATCTTCTTTGCAGTCTAGTTTCATCTATGCTGTTTAGTTTTTAACCATAGAGGTTTTATTACGCATAAAGTAAGCGTAATAAAACCTCTTTGTTTTTATCCCACCTTACAAGCCCGGTAATGAATGGCCCAAACAAACGTTACTCCAAAAACATTTGTAATTAAAGCACATTTTCTCCATATTATGTACTATTCTGATTCGGATAGTAATTGTCTAGTTTCCGGACTGTTTTTTTCTTCAAAATGCTTATGTACCTACTCAAAACGAAATGTAAGGGAAATTATTTTTACGACAAACATACAATAACACAAAAGTTGGAAACCTAGGTATATAAAATTCCGAATCCGAATAATACCATAATATTAAGGTGGAAATAGGTATGGTTCAATTACTTAAAAATGATTTTGGAATTACGTTTGTACGGACAATTCAGCCGACCCTAATGCTTCTGTTTAGTCCTGCTGAAGGTAGAAACCATAAAATAAATTCCTATATACTTCCTACAGCTGGGTATTCAAACAACACGATATTGCTTTCGTAAGCTACAAATTATATAAGTTAGCCCATTAAACTAAAATAAAAAAAAAAATTAGAAAAATTAAAACAAACATTTTATTATGTAAGCAAATTTAGTTAATTCATATAATAAAAGACGTAAAATCATGTTCTATAGATATATACGTATACGTTAGGTAGGTTCGTTCGGTTAACATGAATGATAATATGATTCAAATGCCCAATATGATAGAATAAAATAAGAACTTGTTATACAAAAACAACTTTTGTAGCTCCTCTGACCTGAGCTCCTTCAATTTAGCACAAGTTACAGGTATTTTCCACTACTCCGTTTGCTTTTGCAATGTGGAACACTGCAAGTATCGTTCATGGTGAAGAGTACACTCCTATTATTACAGTATAAATAAATAATTCAAAGTTTAGTAGGTAGTCCAAATAATTAATCCGTTATCTAATATTAGTCACCGACATTGAAGAACATTGACAACTAGTGACAGAAAGTTTATAGTAACCGTTTGGTAACCGTAATTCTCCTCTTTGGTATCAGTAATTATTCTTGCGCGAGTAGGTAAGCTTAATTCAATCTCCTTGGGCGCTACGGTCAGGGGGGTAAGAAACAAGGTGAAGAGGCTGACGCATGTCAAATTCAAATTACCCTTCAAATACAAATAATCTGTGAAATTCAAAATTAGTAAGTTATCTGTGATAAAATATGAGCAATTTTTTTTCTTTTTTCTATATTTTATGCCGTGTGCAATCTGTAGAATACCGACAGGCTTGCGACCTTACGTCGATGTGCCAGACTTTAAAGCTTACTCTTTACCAGAGTGTCATCTCCATTGACTCTACGCCATTGACATAATATATTCTACCGATAGACAAGAACATTCATGAAAACTATTTGTTCAAATGCTGCTGAGTTAGAACTAACGTTCGCTGCAGTGCTGCATTATTTATGTTGTCTAGCCAAACTATTAAAACACGCAGTGCTAGATCGCTTATAGTGTTACAACCTACCGTCCCCATAGATTTTACACCACAGAAGTAACACAGCTGTTGTACCTACAAAACTTCATTAGAATTCATACTCTAAGTACTTCAAAATATATAAATAGTTAAATAAATGAAAAAATTGTAAAGTAGAAAAGTAAAAGAAAATGAATTGTTAAGGTTTATTAAAGCTCAAGTACTGTTAAGAACAGTGCCATCTATGGCTAAATGCTTAAACGAAGACACCTCAATCGATGTATAGCATACTACAATCCAAGTTAGTTCCTAAACTCGTCACCAGACGGCGCCTTTCGGGCGTATAAAAGCGCTAAACCGGATGGCTGCGACCTCTTTTCTTTCGGATCCTACATTGAAGACACCGACCTCATTGGACAATAAATAGAAGATACAACAGCCCGCCGTCTCTAATTCAACCCAACCCGAAGCCCCCATCAGGATCTCTGGATAGGAGCAACAAGTACGTTAATAGTGGTGTAATCTTATTTTGGCGTATTTTTCAACCACTGCTCTAATTATGTGTTCTGTGATTTAGTGTACATGGCTGCTGTAATGAGTGTGGATATAGTGAGTCGAATAACTCTACTAATAGATGTTTTTAATGTATTTAATACAATTGTATCTATATTACTAAACATCCTGAGTAAATTTTTGCCATATTAACATTTTATCAAATGACGTTTCAGTGTTTCTGTGTTCAAACAAATTTTGTATACATTTTCTGTTGAATAGCATAGCCCTTCCATATCATTTAGCGGTATCTATTTGTGGTGCCATGTTCGAACTGACTAACCAAGCTAGAAATGCACTCTTCACATATAAATTCTTTATTCAATTTTCTTGCTACGTAGCCCGATATAGAGCCCACAATCAAATTTGTAGCAATTAATTTTTCCGCATTTAAATGATCAAAACAAGAATTTTCCAATTGGTTTTCAATTATTTAATTACAATTACATTACTGAAAAAAATTAAAACACTTTCTAAAACCACCACGTAAAGTCCGTGTTCAGTCACACATTTTTACTTACAACCGGTTTTGTAATGGAACATCTGCATATTTTAGTCTGATGATTTTAAATGGCGTGACATTTTAATGAACATATTTTCTATTTTCTATTGTGGTACGATATTATATATACGATATTATTACGTATTTATTAATTTGAACAACAAATAATTTTAGTTACTTAACAACTGAGTTGTTATTTATGTCCCAGGTACACACTTTGATTTGAATTTTCATATTATTAACGCCACTCCGTACGCAACCACACTGCGTGAATGTCGAAGCAGCATTAAAGAAAAGGTGTGCCGATTGCAGTACAGTTCAGTCGAATAGTCTGTGGGTGTTCGGATCGTGAAATCTAGTGCTTAGTACATATATATCGATGGTCATCTCCAATGAGCCTCATAGCACGTCTCTCAATTGAATCCAAAGCCTCGAGCTGATACTTGGCAGAACCGTCCCAGAGGTGGCAGCAGTACTCCATACAAGATCGGACCTGTGCTTGGTAAAGATTTAAAAGCTGTCCTGGTGTGAAGTACCGCCTAACCTAAGACAAAATACCAAGTTTCTTTGCAGTTACCTTGGCTTTGCATGCAGTGTAAGACCCAAAATTCAGGTTCGATGTGAGTTTGACACCCAAAAGCTCCAGATGGTCGCCTAATGGTATTGTTACACTACGGCAAGACGGAGATCGGTTAAGAGGACTCTTTTTAGTAGCATTAAACTTAACCAGGTTAGCATCTCGCCAATCGGACACGGCTTCTAAGCCTAAATTCGAACGGTCCACCGTAGCCTCTCTCTGAATCTGGACAGCGTCGCAGCTGGTTTGAGCATTCGAACTGTATCTCTCAACTCAATACCCGTAACTCTTTTTTAGTTTGTGGACTATTTAGTCTGTGCCATATTTATATGCATACTCTTTGGTCCTTGCTTATTGAAAACATTTAATTAAATCATAATAAAATAATAATTTCGTTGTTTTTAGTGTAATAATTGTGAAAAATATGGACCAGGCGTTTGAAAGTCTAAAAAAGAATGGCCTAAATAATGTCGACGGCCTAATGAAATGGTTCAAAGATGGTATTTTTACTTTTGTCTTCTAGTCACTTGTACGTCGGCGACACACCTACAGTTTCATAAATGTGTGGGTCACAGTGTGGGTCCACAAGTACAGTAGTAAATAGTATATATATTTACTTCGTATTTATGTAATTTTATGAGTATAGGCCACACAAATAATTTATAAACTAATTTTATATATTCTAGCGATACGACGCGCTGCCTTATAGCTAACCTAGTTATTGACCGCGCCTTCGTCCCGATATGGATGGTTTCAGTTTATTACGATAAAAAATATCCAATGTCCTTTCCCAGGATTCAAACTATCTCTATATTAAATTTCATCACGATCAGTTCGGCCGTTTAGTCGTAAAAAAGTATCAAACAGACAGATAGAGACACAGATTTACTTTTACTTTTATAATATTGGTAAGAATGGATAAAATATGGGTCACAGTATAATTCGTCTATTCCTGTTGTCCCGCACTTTTTTTTTATGTCACACACGTACAGTAGTACTGCAGAAGTATGTGTCTCGGAAGTTATCTGCTAGTCGCTGCACAAACCGCTATTTTTCACGCGCAATCCCAATGTTGACGGTGAAGACAGCATAGTATTTATTTATTTAGTTATTTATTGAATTAAAACGGTTTGCACCAATTACATTAATTATTACGCTATAAAACTAAATATACAAATTAATAGAATTCAAATTAAAAAAAAACAACAACGAATACAAAGAAAAATATAAAATAAAAAACAGTCTCACACAATCATTTACTCCTCTCACAAAATTGCAAACATTCACACAATATACTTTGCCATCCATCCGCAAACAAATCACATTCTGGATTGGCGACCAGGAGAGTGTTGAGTGTATAACTGCATCACTCGCTTGCGTTTTTCGCATATTCTATCTCGCTCTTACTTGATGCTGTTTTATTTCCACAACATACCTGCGCAAACGTTCACAGAGCCTAACTTCACAAACATTTAGATTGGCTGCGCCTACTATAAGTCAAGGCGGGATAGCGAGGTATACGAGCTAAATTACGAATTTGAATAGCTGAAAATTTAAACTCCTCTTACACAGTGCCTGCTACTGCTCTGACAATAGACAGCTTCAATCACTGTATACTCGCATGACAGTGGATCTACTCGTCTCCACCGGTCACACAATTACCCCTTTCTCATGTTAATTTTAGTGGTATACAGTAGCCATATCAATCTATCTATACTTCATCATCATCATTTCCCCCTAAGAGCGCCATGACGAGCGATCTTGTGCCACCTCCATCCACCGACTTCCTGCAATAGCTACAATTTCGTCGGTCCATCGTAAAGGGGGTCTTCCCATACTTCGCTTGCGTGATCGTGGTCGCCATTCGAGAACCTTTATTCCCCAGTGGTGGTTGGTTCTGCGAACTATATGGCCTGCCCATTGCAACTTGCAAACTCTGAGAGCTATGTCGGTAACCTTGGTTCTTCTACGGATTTCCTCATTTCGGATTCTATCACGTAGTGAAACACCGAGCACAGCTCTCTCCATTGCAAGCTGCGCAACTCTGAGCTTGTGTATGAGGCCAATAGTTAGCGACCACGTCTCAGTGCCGTATGTCATCACTGGCAACACGCACTGACTATACTATTATCTATACTGATTATACTATTATTTATTATATTATTATCTATACTTATAATAAAGCTATTGGAACGAAAAAGTCTGTACAAAGAAGATAATTAAAATACAATGATCTAGGTTACTTAAAATAAGCTACTGAACAAGAATATAACATTTTTAAATTTCGTGTCTTTCTGTATGTCTGGTTATCTGTTCGCGCATCACGTAAAAAATACTGGACCGATTGCAATATGGTTAGCTCATTGCTGGGTAGCTTTGGGTTTGACTTAAAAACTGGTGTACTTGGTATCAAAATCGGATGAGTAAAAGCCGAGCAATCGATTAAAACTTTTTGACGGCTGAAGGAATTTTGATCAAATGTTGTTATATTGGTATTTTAAGTTTTGGAATAGAACATAGAGTACTTTTAGGCTAGAGAAATGATCACGGGTGCGAAGGCACGAGCATAAGATAGTATAAAATAAATTAATTTACAGAACATACAAAAAAGGTTTTATGCGGTAGCCATTACATGGTGAAACTTAGAACTGGCTATCGCAATTAAATGCGTATACAAAATTTCGTGTCTGTGCTGTTAACCGTAGAGCAGTTCTCTAGTCAGGACCTAACCCCGAATGCAGCAACCATGTCATTGTAAAGCTTAATACTGGCTATCATTATAAAATGCGTATACAAAATTTCGTGTCCATGCTGTTGACAGTTGAAAAGTTTTTTTATCTCCAGCTAATCCTGGATGTTGATTCAGGTCATGCTTACCATAAAAATACATTGTCATTGGAACTGAATCAACATGTAATATTCAATTCCGTAGGATAAGAGGAAGTGGATCTAAGTCTGCTTGCAATATTTGACCTAAGCAAACATACATAGTTATAGACAAACATTTTAAGTTATGTATACAATTTTAATTAATGTTACAGCAAAACTACTAGACTTCAAAAAAGACGCAGAAAGTTCGATAAAAAATCTCTTCGACAATGTCAAGGACAAGAAGAACGTTGACCTGAGTAAGGTCAAGGAAGTGATCTCCTCATTGGCAGGAGAGAACAAGAAGACTGTGGAACAGGTGACAGCTATGCTGCTGGGAGCTATGCCCCAACTGCAGGGGGCTCTATCTGGAGCTGCTGCTTCAGCGGCTGGTGCACTCAAAGGTGTTTTTTCTGGCAAATAGACTAATAACGAGCTTTAACTGAAATAAACTCATAAAGGTTTTCATTGTTTAATGTGGAAGTAGCTAGATCCTGTGCATCTTTTTTTTTATCAGCCTCTCGACTAATGGATTAACAAGGGGGCGAGATAGAGCACCCCTAAGACTGTCGATGTAACCTCTATGTTTTTATGATCGTGTTTCTTTGTATAAGGTGTTAGTTTTTTTTATAGCCAGCCTTCTTTTTTTTTCAAAATTTGTTTAATACTAGCTGCGCTGCGCAGTTTTCTCGCATGCAAACTTTGCCACTCTTGTTCACCCCATAAGAATAGAATTTCAAAATAACCCTCCTTGTGCACTCCCCTAGGTTACTCAAGTTATACTTCACCTAGAGTAATTCAACCTCTTTGGAAAAAACGGACAAAAATAAGTTACGAACCAAAGAGAATAATCTAAACGCTGAAGTCGTCTACTCACACGTCTTCCGCAGGGGCAATCTAGGGTTTAGAGGTAGGGATGATGGCCTTTAATTGCCTCGTAAGTTGTGATGTGTGTGCTCGCATAGGCAAGTAATTTCCTGAATCGTTCCCTAGGCAGGGCGGCAGGGAATAGCAGGGACTGAGCTATTGAGCTAGGTTCTTATTTAGCTCAAGTTGTACCGCCCTGCATAATCGCGTGTGTAGCGTGATTGGTGCAATTTCTCCGTCAGTTCTTCACGTGCGGAGTGGGCTGCGAGTTGCTTTGTGTAGCTTGGTTCGGTTAATCCAAAAATGGAAAAAAAGAAAAAACATGAATTATATAAATCGTTTTTTTTGTTGTACCCCTGATACAGCTAAGGGTATGCCGTTTTTTATTTTATTGTTGTAGTATTTGCGCCAAGCGACACGTCTGTTCCATGGCACGTTCCTTCTCATGCCAAAGGGCTAGCAAGTGTATAGAAAAGCCTTCTTAATTGGTTAACGTCGGAACGGATAGTTGCATGGAGCGTCGGGCAATGAGTGTATATTCAAGAATTGTTATTAATTTACTTTTTGCTACCTTTCCTAAATAATTGCTATCTTAAATACATACAGAGAAATTAAAAAAAATGAACAGCCATTCTGATAGCAGGATGGCTGGTAGCCACATTGTTTAGCATGAAAGGCGCAGATTATCCAGAAGTATGTAGCACCAATAATTGCTATCTATTTGATAGTTTCACGAATTAAAGTTTCAGCTTTTTGATTAAATTATAAAGGCAACAATCTTTAGATAGTCGTCGTCATATTTATACGACAGGCGTTCAACCATTTAATTGGTTAAAAAAACGTAAACAAAGTAGGTAGGCCACCTACTCTGTTTACGGTGGCCTTATTACAATTTAGCAGCTATTTCTTTCAGGTGATTCCCTATTTTCAACGCCTGCCGTCGAAACAATATGAAAATGTAGTGTTCAAAATGGTTGCTTTAATAATTTTATCAGGCGCTTCTTAATAAAATTTACAATCAATTAAATGTTATATCAAATGTAGATATAGAGCTGAAACATTAAATGGTGAAGCTAGCAAATAGATAGCAACTACTGGTACTATACAATTCTGAAAAATCTTCTTTTTTTTTTTCTTTTTTTTTTTATTACGGACTATGCAATCGTTTGATCACGATCTCACCTGATGGAAAGCGATGATGTGGTTGAAGGTGTAGCACGCTTGCCTAGTAGATACCTATTCATTCTTGACTTGAACACACCGGGGTTATAATTTACCGGAAACACTGACGAGGGCAGGGCATTCCACTCCTTAGAAGTTCTGAATAAAAATGTAAAAGCAAAAAAAATAATGAAAAAGCGTAACGCTTCGTTCTTGTGCGAACGAAGTGCGCTTTGTTCATGCTAAAAAAAAGTGGCCACCACCCATTCTGATATCAGAATGGCTGGTCTAATGTTTTTTTTTTAATTTCTTGGAATAAATCGTCGATAGCAATTATTTAGGAAAGCAAGCAAATACTAGCAAATTGATCGTTATTATTGAATACATACTCAGCGCCAGACGCCCTAGGCAACTAGCCATTCTGACGCTAACTCTTAATTGCCCCGTTCACCCTGCACCCTAGATAGCCCCTGCGACAGGCGTGTGGTTAGGTGGCGCTAGTAGTTTATCTCTGAGAAACAAAAGAAGTGAGTGGAATTCATCCTCTTTGGTTTATATCCAGTACCTATCCAAAGATATTGAATGAACTACACCGTAAAGATTTTGAATTACGCTTACGTAGCACCCCATAGTATATTATAGTCCTTACGGACTATATTAAATACAGTGCCCATAGTAAGCGTTATTCAACCTCCTTTTAGCACCTTCATAACAATGTATAGAGACGTTAGAGACAACTGCATGCACAGACAATAATTACGTAGTATCCAAGGAAGTTATATGTACTTACGACTTCCTTGGTAGTATCGTAGTATCACTGCCTAGTCTGTGTCA
This sequence comes from Alsophila aescularia, assembly GCA_946251855.1. Taxonomy (NCBI): domain Eukaryota; kingdom Metazoa; phylum Arthropoda; class Insecta; order Lepidoptera; family Geometridae; genus Alsophila; species Alsophila aescularia. The sequence goes on along the minus strand of OX276374.1, from coordinate 2,057,198 downwards.
CAAACTAAATAGTCTGTGCGTAGTATCACCACTTATTAATATCACCAAAAACTAGTCTGTGATACAAAATCTTTAAGCACCCGTTGTAGCACTCATAGATATTATTATCGTAAATTACAAAGAAAACTGATCAGAATATGGACCAGGCGTTTGAAAAGTTAAAAAAAGATGGTCACAATGGTGTTGACGATCTTATGAAATGGATCAAAGATTGTAGGTAATGTTTTTGATACTTGTTGATGCATTTTTAATCGACTTCATATTATTTACTAAGTACAGCTTAAGATTAGACGCAACAGAAACCCACTTACTGACTTAGGTACGTAGGAAAAAGCTTTGCTAGATGGTGGTATTGCCTGATTAGCTACCTACAAAACAGAAATCTGTCGACAAACAGTATTCAGGACAATTCAGACCAATACCTAGCCTGGAACTAGGATACTCTGTACTATGAGGAACGAATAAACATTAAGCTTGCGGGATTTGAACTCATGACCTTTAACTTTGCAGTCTGAGTTTCTACTCGTAGCCACTCGTCCAAAACTTTAATTTTAAACTTTCAGCCAAATTGATAGACGACACAAAAGAAGCAGAAGACAAAGCGAAAAAGCTCTTCGATAAAATCAAGGACAAGGACCACGTGGAATTGGATAAGTTCAAAGAAGTGGTCTCCAAGTTGGCAGCAGAAAACAAGAAGAGTATGGACCAGGTTACAGATATGCTGCTGCAAACTGTACCTAAGCTGCAGGAGGCCATAAACGCAGCTGCTTCTTCGGCGGTAGCTGCGGTTCAAGAAGCTTTGTTTTCTAAAAAATAAACTGACCTGAACTACACACTTTTTTCATAGTAACTTATTCTTTTTGCAACCTTTAGCAACCCGTTTTTTTTTTAAATCGATCAGCGGTCTATGCAAAGGACTCAGTTTCGCTGAAAGATAGAATATAGGCAACCAAAATTACTGTCATTGGTGAATACGGCTGATAAAATACTAGAAGTATGAGGCAGGCTTAGATCGTAGGGAAGCTCAGGGATAGAGATAATCTATCTCTACTAATATGGTGAAACCACGAGGAACAATGTTTACCCCACGGTTACACTGGGTAAAATCTGGTGTGACCACCAGGAAGCACTCATATTTTTGTAGGACCGGTTAGTCACCTTCAGTTACAGTAGTATGCGTATTACTACCACAAAAGAAGATACGGGTATATTACTACAGAGAAGCAAATAGGAAGGGTAATGACATAGTATATACAAAGGACTACTAAATGTACTGTGGTAATGAGTTAAATCCATTCCAATATTTAAAAGTGAAACGTTGTCCGTCTGTTTGTTTGTTTGTTTGTTTGGGGAGTTTTCATGCGATAACGGCTAGACGGATTTTGATGCAATTTAGAATGTAGATAGCTTATGCCCTGAAATAAAACATAGGATACTTTTTATCCCGGAAAAATGAAAGTTTTCACGGGAAAACTGGAAAATGTTGATTACTCATTGTAAGGAACGGTTGTCATCACAGAATAGTCTGTGGTTGCCATGGAAACGAAGTAACAAATCTGTCAAAAAACATCAAGAGTGGTGCTATACCTACTTTTGCATTAGTTTTTATTATCCTAGAAGAAAATAGGATGCTTTTTTGCGATAAACTTCCTATTTTCGACTTCTCGCGGGCGGGAAAACTAGTAGTCTATGTGAGTATGTATGTATCTACGGTATGTGTTATTTATGTCATAGTCGTATAGACATTTCTTACTGTCGTTGATTTATGTGGATGTTCCACTATAGCGACGCCCCTATTGGTCCGATTTTGATATGCGAGGTATCAATTGATTTGTCTTCAGAAACAGTGTCGCTAGAAATAAAAAATAGCCAGACACACTTGCGACGAAGAAGAATATATGTGAGCTACAGGACTGCGGGTGTACCAACCACTTTTTATGTCGAAATGCAGCAGTTTGAATATGGTACCTGCATGGCAATTCTCACGAAGTGATAAAAATATTACATTAGATAAATATCTAAAAATCCATACATTTTTCAATATATATCTATTGTGATATTTATATCACTTCGTGAGAATGATTTTCATAAATTAACACTGAGTTATTATATAAAAAAAGGTACACTCGCCAACCTGACGTCTCACATAGCCGCTGGGCCTTCCCTAGGGCTCAGTGGTAGGCGTAAATGCATTTCCCCATGAAAAAAAAAAGGGACGGGTTGGGATTGAAGTTGTGAGGATAAAGCAGCGTAAAGTAAGCAAGATAGATGATGTGAAAAACATAAGCGAGTGAGCGAGGCAATTATATAATGCGGTCTTCACCTTCAACATTGGAATTGCGCCTGAAAAATAACAGCTTGCGCAGCGACTTGCAGACAACTTCCGAGCCACAAAGATTCGTTGTGACTAATAAAGAAGAGCGTGAATTGTACTTATTTAACTCTTACTCAAGATATTACGTTAGTAAGATTATGCATACAACGACACCAATATGAAAAAAACTGATAAACTTAGAAGTAGAGTAAATTTTGCCTAAACTGCTTTTGACGATTTTAAATTAAAAGTAATAAAGCGTACAATATTTTTTTACAAATAGATACTACAAGTCAAATTATTTTACTATCAACTTTCAATGTACCTAACTCCAAGCACGTTGGTGAGCAGGCCGCGAGCGGAAAGCGGGGTGCCCACGATCCGTTACCACGGCAATCGCGAGGCATAGCCGCGGTGACCGCGAGGTCTAGCCGCGGAGATCTCAAGCCGTAGCTGCGGTGACCGCGAGGCATAGCTGCGGCGATCACGAGGCGTAAGCGCGGTGATGGCAGGTTGACCAAGCCACAGAATAAATAATAGTACACCAAGCGCCGTAAGCACAGATTACTAAATAGTTACTACGTAGACAAATTGGACGGAGCCGAGATTTTAATAAAATAAACAACAAATTAAATTTGAAGTTAATTTTATTGGTCTTACTTTTGACCGTACAATTCAAGCGAAGATAAAATAATGACAATTTGTACTTAGTAACTTCCTTATATAACTTTTATAAATGCGTAGGCGATTTCTAGTACATTCTTCATTGTAATAAACAACTAAGTAGTTACATTTCTCATACTTTAGCGAGAAAAACATCTAAGTACATAAATGCTTATTCAGCTATGCGCAATTAAATCAAATCAACATGTAGAGTACCTCTACTGCGCATTATTCATAGAAAAACAACATAAGTACAAAAAGTGCTTAATTGATACTTTCACAATCAAAGGAAGTACCTACTTGTATGATTAAATATGTCGCAATTGGACTTCGGTAAACAACGGTGGGTTTGTGGTACATATAACTTCTCCATCCTGAGATTGAAAATTATCTGAAAGTTCATTTTCTGAAGTCAGATTATTTTCAATTTTACATAATTTCAAAATTTTATTTTTATATTTTATAATAAAGTATACAATAGTAAAAATCATTATAATATAAAGTATTAATGTCCATAAACTAACACTTTTTATTTGCACTTTATTGACCATTTCACTCATTTCACTATATTCACTGTTTTCACTTTTCTTCAAAATATAATTCAGCATTTGTAGATTTTCCATTTTTACTCCATCTAAGTTAACAGGTTTTCTTTTGAAATTATTTGTAACTGGAACACTTGGTAAATTTATCAATGGTAGTTTAGGAATATGTAAGTTCATTCCTCTGAACAATTTCTTCCGTAGAGTAATATCTTCAACTTGTATTTTACAATTATCGTCCAAGGTTAAAATATAAGTACCAAGGATTTTCTCTCGAGTAATCTCATTTTCACAGGTTTTTGTCAAGTACGTTTGGTAACTTGCAAAAATTATCCATATGTTCATTTCAATTTGTTGAACTTTTATCTCTGAAGTTTCGATTAAAATTGGAGAACACGACGTAATATTCAACGTAAATTTCATTAAATCAGTTATACATTTATCTTGTTCCAATACGACTGCACAACTTTCTTTACAAAGAAATAATTTCTCATCAATCTCGTCGCATGGCTTGGAGAGCAATGTAATAGAGTTCAAATCCTTCACGAGGATAAAAGGATATTTAGGAAGTATCAAGGATGTAATATTATTAAAAGTATCAAGGATAGGTAAGGGGAATAACTGGTAATATTTGTAAGTGTTTTTGCGTACAATTGGAATTGCCAGTACAAATGTAATTTGCCTACCCTTAATATAAACTTTTATCTCTATATTTTGCTCTATATTTACTAAATTTTCATAATTAACAGGGAAAATTAACTTATCTGTGCTCTCAATATTTTTTAACAATTCAAATAATTCATTAGATTATGAGTTAACAAACTATAAACATGAGTAACTTTATTTTCAAAATCATTTATTTTATTTTTATTTAATGCTTTCTCAATATCAATTAAATTTATCTCAAATTTTATAAAATTATAATTAGAAGTATTAGTGAAATAGCATCTTAGTTTTAATATCAATAATTAATTCATCTTGATTGCATCAATAAAAAAAAATAAAAAATTGCATAGCTTTGTTCTTGATGCATACGATTTAATCTAAGTTTCATTAGATTTTCAGACAATATATCATCTAAATCACAATCTGTTTCCATTTTCAATTATATTATTAACAAGATTAGAATAAAAAGATTTTCAATTGTAGCCATGTCGCTACTTTCATTTAATAGTGAGGCTGCTCTGCCTACAACTCTACTTAAAATTACATAAAATAAATATAATTATTGTGCTGCCATTACTTTGGATCCACTTTAGCTACGCACATATTCACATTTTGAAATAAATAAATTTAATAATTTTTCATTCCCATCAAATTTAGGAATCAATTTCACAATTTCATTTGTTATAATCCTCATAGATTCCATTTTAAATTATTATTTAAAATAAATTCAAAATATTAAAATTGAGTATGTGTTTGTACAAAATAACACATATAACACACAAAAATTCAAAATACAATTAAATAAAGGCACATAAAAGTTCAATAAAAGCACAAAAAATCAATAAAGACACATTAAAATCAATAAATTCACATAAAAATCAATTATGACGCATAAAAATCAATAAATTCACATAAAAATCAATTATGACGCATAAAAATCAATAAATTCACAAAAAAATCAAATATGACGCATAAAAATCAATAAATTCACATAAAATTCAAATAAAAACGCATAAAATATCAATACATTCCCATAAAAATCGATAAAGACATATAAAATCAATAAATTCACATATAATTCAATAAAAACGCATAAAACGTCAAAAAATTCACATTAAAATCAATAAAAACACATAAAACGTCAAAAATTCACATAAAAATTCAAATAAAAACGCATAAATCAAAAATAACAAGTGTATTGGCAATGTTTGTCCAAAAACACTAAGGGTCGAATAGCAGGGCAAGAATACGGAAAGTGAATGATTTTCGACTCACTTAAAACCGCTCGATCCCATGCCTCGGTGATTATTCCACTCGCTGAATTGTTTCTCAACTCCTTTTTCCAATACAGTCGTATTTGTTTGGTTCGAGTATTTTTTCCGTGGATTTGTCAGGAACTCACTGAAGTTATTCAGGACAGCTGCACCAAATATGTAAGTTGCGCCAGACAAATTATATTTCACAATTTTTGAAGTAAGCGCCGGACAGATTAAATTTCCACGACTTTAAAAAAAAATACAACCGGCTGCGCCAGACAAATTGGACGGAGCCGAGATTTTAATAAAATAAACAACAAATTAAATTTGAAGTTAATTTTATTGGTCTTACTTTTGACCGTACAATTCAAGCGAAGATAAAATAATGACAATTTGTACTTAGTAACTTCCTTATATAACTTTTATAAATGCGTAGGCGATTTCTAGTACATTCTTCATTGTAATAAACAACTAAGTAGTTACATTTCTCATACTTTAGCGAGAAAAACATCTAAGTACATAAATGCTTATTCAGCTATGCGCAATTAAATCAAATCAACATGTAGAGTACCTCTACGGCGCATTATTCATAGAAAAACAACATAAGTACAAAAAGTGCTTAATTGATACTTTCACAATCAAAGGAAGTACCTACTTGTATGATTAAATATGTCGCAATTGGACTTCGGTAAACAACGGTGGGTTTGTGGTACATATAACTACGTTACGTCGAGGCGAGGCGTTGCCGATCCGGTGCCGGGGCGTATAGTGTGCGGTGACCTTTATCCGTATCAAAGAGTACCTATCAATACAAATACTACACCCGTTCTCCTGTAATGTCTTACGTAGGTAGTTTACGTAGACAGAGGATACATACTCGCGTCTACGGTAGTTTAGTTTTGTCTTTGCTATGTGCACAAGGTATGAGTGGGTATGAGATACTGTCCAACGACAGTAAGAAATGTCTGTATAGATACTATCTTTATGCAAAGATTACGTAAATAAACACTACGATATGGTATGTGTAATTGTGTACTACGTTACGTTGAAAAATTGTTAGTATAAATTCCTTGCGTAGTATTGTATTCTCTTTGGTCTTTGCCCTATTTAGTTTGTGATTGCTATCAAAATAGTAATATATTTTCTCAGATTTAATAATTAATTTATTGATTTATAACAAGATTTTATACATATATATTGTTACCGTCGTTTATCAAGAAAATGAGTAAAAAAGAACAAGATATGGAAAAAGCGTATGAAAAATTGAAAAAGGATGGTTATAATGGGGTCGATCACCTTGTCCAGTGGATCAAAGATTGTAAATAATAACTGATACATTTAATTCTTGGTTGCACTCTTGAAATTGACTTATAAAAAACTTGCGTACCAGTGACCTCAAAGTGTACAAGCGGAAGCCACTGCATTTAGGTTTAAAAGTCACGTAACCAGCAAAATTACTAGGCAAAGACTAGGATGTTTTCAGCAATCCCATTTTAGCCTCGCAGCCTTGTTAACATCGATCATTCCTATCCCGGAGAGTAGCATCCGATCCCTATATCTGATATTTTCATGCCTAGTATGCTACGCTCCGTTGCTCTTTGGCAAATATTGAGCCTAGACTTTTTTCATTATGTCAGAGACCAGGTCTGAGCACTCTAGGATAGGATAATTTCTGGGGCAGCTATGGAAAAACTTTTTTTTTGTATTGATACTTTTTCGTATTATTTTCAAAAAAAAACACTGACCCTAGATGCACTTAAAATAATCTAGGGTCTTGAAGGGATACAAGTGGGAGGTCACCCTTCATTATTGTCTTCATGAACCAGTAGCTCCTCCAGGCGTAATTGATGCGGTGATTTCCTTGCCAGTTGCTGAAGATGGTTAATCTGTCCCAGGTGCAGTACATCGACATAATGTATAATATTTATCTTGACCCCATGTTTCACTCTATTGGTGATAATGTCGAGTTTAAGATCCATTCTTCAAGGCTTGCCGCAATCTGTTAGAATTCTCGGGCAAATGGGGCAAAATGCTCAATATCGGCGGCAAAGCGGAGGTTTCATCATCATCATCATTATTATCATTAGCCAGTATTTGTCCACTGCTGGACGTAGGCCTCTTCTTGTGAACGCCACTGATCTCAATCTGCGGCTCTTCCTCATCAAGTCGCTGCCAGACACTTTTCGCAAGTCGTCACTCCACTTGACTGGCGGTCACCCTCAAGTACGTTTGCTTAGGACTCGTTTATGCCTAATATTTATCGGTTCTTCAAGCTGTGACCGGCCTATTACTGCTTCAGCTTGCTAATTCTTTGAGCTATGTCAATTACCTTGGTTCTGGCGGATCACCTCGTTTTGGATGCGATTCGTTAGGAAATCTCCAAGCATAGCTCTCTCCATAGCTCGCTGAGCGACTTTAAACTTATGAACCAGTCGCACTGTGAGTGTCCACGTTTCGGATCCGTAGGTCATGACGGGTAGTATGAACGCGTTGAAGATTGTCGACTTCAGGCACTGTGGTATGGACAGCGGTTTATTAACCTTTCATTGCAACTTCAATGCCCTTTTTCCCATAAGGCTACCAATCTCTGGAATATTTCCAAGATAGCTATAATAGTATAGACGTTATTTCAGCTCACTTAATAGAAGACACAAAAGAAGCAGAGAATGAAGTGACAAAGCTCTTTGATAAAGTAATGGACAAGGCCGACGTGGGCCTAGAAAAGTTCCAAGAAGTGGTCACCAAGTTAGCGGATGACAACAAGAAATCCCTGGAACAGGTTAGACTTATGCTGCTAGAAGCTATACCGAAGATGCAGAAAGCTATAATTGCAGCTGCATCGGCAGCAGAAGAAGCTTTAAAGAAATAAACTGTTACAGAGGTTTTTTTAGGGGTGAGACAAGTCTTTCTATAAGAGCCACGATCTTATAAATTGCAGTGCAACGTGCCTTGAATTGTAAAGAGTATTGCACGGCACTGCACTATGCTCGTCACCCTGCGATATAATTTATATCAATTATGTTTTGTTTTCAAATTTCGTGTAGTTACTAACAACAATAAAAACAAAATTCTTATTATAAAAATATTTATTTACAGTCCTGACTAGACGTACAAAATACTACATACTTACATTAAATATAACATTTTAAAAAACTTTCTATATTATAATACTGTCCAAAATTCATCCTTATTATTGTGCCTTAAACAGCAGTTCAGTTGCTCAAAGTCTATAATACATTTTTAACCGACTTTGGTGAAGCCAAAAGGGAGGTAATGATAATATTTTGATAGTGGTTGAGTTTGTTCATTGGCGCTAGCCTTACAATAGTCACTACTTGCTACTAACTAAAATAATAGTGACTTAGTAATTAGATACAAATCATGCATATACTTATTCTAAAAGAAATTATCACTATTTTAACCAGTTATCTAGACTTGGTTAAATTGTTTCAATCAATATGATAACAGTTAATGTGTGCGACAAAACAGCCTAACTTTTACGATCAATCTACATTATATAGTTAAAATATGATTATCTATCTTTTATCGCACTGCCACACATTATATGATGGTTACAACGTGCACCGCGCCTCAAGTTGACCAGACAGTTGACGAGCAGGCACAAGGAACGAGTCATTTAGACGTTCTAGATAGAACATCTTTGGGCTTGAGGCATGGTGCTTTAGTATATTATACTATTATTATATAATGTGTGGCAGTGTGATAAAAGATAGAAAATCATATTTTAATCACATTGCATATTATGCAGGGAAGAGCAATATCTCCACGTATGGTATGGGATCAGTCAATGGTTATGTTTGTCTTGACCCATGCGACAGTAGATTGCTACATAGTTACACAAATATTAAGCGCTAATGTGTTATTTATTGGAATCATCTGTTACGTTACGAAAATTCATATTTTCAACAATTTGACCATTTATGTTTGATTTCAAGCGATAGAAGGTTGCTACAAACAATATTTAGCAAAAATAGCCTCAAAAGTTAGTGGGTGGACTCAGACAGAAGAAATAATAGGACTAACGTACAGAAGGCTCACTCTACTAAGACAATTAAATAAAAAGCGACTGTTGCTGCTACTTAATAAAGTGCAATTCAGCTCGTACGACCTTGATACATATCATTTTACATGCGTCTCTTTTTCTAATGCGTAAGTCTATAAGTCTTTCTCGCGGCAGGCCACGGATAGAGTAACGCGGGCGTTACAGAAATTTACGCGCGCAAGTACATCGAGTGAGACAGGCCGGAATAGGCAATACTTTGTGGAAATACATGAACATACTGTCTATTTATGTTTATCTTGACTTCTACATAGTTACAACAATATTTAGCAAAAATAGCCTCAAACCATTCAGTTGTTAAATTCTAGTACATAATAGAAATCCGTGTTCAATTACTGACTTTTAATTATTATCTTGACTTGACCCAAGCAACAGTAGGCTGTTACATGGTTACAACAACATTAATTAGCTAAAATAACCTCAAGTTAGTTGATAGACTCGGTTACTTTATAAAAATACATATTTAATTACTGACCATTTACGTTTTTCTTGTCATGAGTCTAGCGACAGTAGCACAGAATAAGTAATAGTACTAAAAGTAGGTTGCCATAGTCACAACAATATTTAGCAAAAATAACCTCAAACAAGTTAGATGTTAGACTCGGTTACTCTATAGAAATTAATATTTAATTACTGACCATTTCTGTCTTGACCCAAGTGATAATAATGTTGCTACATAGTTACAATAACCATATTAAGCAAAAAAGCCCATATAAGTTAGACTCATACGTTTCTTTGTGAAAATCTATGTTCAATTACTGACTATTCATGTTTGTCTTAACCCGATAGACAGAAGTTTCCTATGTATTAACTAATAATATTTGGCATTAATAGCCTCAAAAGTTATAACAGACGAAGGAGTCACTTTGCTGAAATCCATACAAAAAGATGGAGGTTGAGGGACGTAATTAATACTGTCTTTTTTGACATTATCAAAAGTTGCTCAGTTCGCCGTCATCTTCTCGATCAGTTCTTGTATAGCTAGGGCTTTGGCGAGACGTCTTCTGAAGTCCTGCAAACAATAAAAAAAGTTGGTTATATAACGCAATATCCTTAGCAATAGCCAATAGAGTTAGTTACCTTGCAAAGTAAAGTTCAGTTCTAACCAAATAAAATGAAAAACAATACCGCCGTTTCAGATTTATATTATTTTCGTATTGTATTTCACTTGCGCATTAGTTTTTAAAATCAAACTAAATGAAGCTTAGTTAATGAAGCTCGCGCATTACTACGCGCGGACTACTCAAGGACTACTGTTTATCGCGAAAAAAACCATCCTATTTTCTTATAAGATATTAAATACCAAGGAGAATACAATACTATTAAAAACTAATGCAAAAGTAGGTATAGCAGCAATGCTCTTGATATTTTGTGACAGATTGGTTATTTCGTTTCCATGGCAACCACAGACCATTATGTGCTGGCAACCGTTCCTTACAGAGAGTAATCAACATTTTCCAGATTTCTCATGGAAACTTTCAATTTTCCGGATAAAAAGTATCCTATGTTTTATTCCTGAGTATAAGCTATCTCCATTCTAAATTTCATCAATATCCGTCCAGCCGTTATCGCGTGAAAGCTCCCCAAACAAACAAACAAAGTTTCACTTTTATATATTGGTATGGATAAAGACTGAATGAACACACTTATTTAATGGAGCTTGCAACTAACATAATGACGCTCATAGTGAAACTGACATCATATATACTGTCTTATTGAGCGGAAAACTTCGTGATTCAGAACTCCATACATTAGAACTGACAGTCCATACAAAACATCATAAAATGCATTTAAACCAATCAGCGCCATCTAGTTTAGAAGTGTGTTAGTGTGTGTGTGTGTGTACGTTTGTTACTCCTTCACGCCAGGATTTGGTACCAGGATAGCTTATATCCTGGATTAATACATAGGCTACTTTTCATCATCATCATCATCCATCATCATAATCCACGCGGGTGAAACCGAGGGGCGCAGCTAATAATATAATGAAGCTAATAACTTACATAATGAAGCTTGTGCCCTTTGTCCGGTACCCTTGCTGCGAACATCTCTTTAGTCATGAGACAGAGTGCCTTGCCGTTCATTGGGAAGCGCTCTGGGAGGCCGCCTGATTGCGCCACCCAGCGGGCGACGTCGGCGCGGCACCAGGTGCGAGGGTCTGTGGAGAAATAAATGAAGTTACTACTAAGAGTAAGTTACCCATGTATGTAGGAGCCCTTGACTGAGACCATAAAATAATTAAAAAAAACAATTTTATACATGCGGGGAAGTAACATCCATAAGAATAACTTTAATCTACATCTACGTTTATACATACACGAATATTATAAACAGGAAAGATTTGATTGTTTGTTTGTTTGTTTGTAATGGATAAACTCAAAAAATATTCAACCGACTTTAAAATTCTTTCACCTATAGAAAACTACATTATCAGCATTAACATGGGCAGTAGTTCATTCTACAAAAAATAGAGATCCCTACTAAATTTGCAATAATGTAACCCAGTGTATCAGAAATACAGAACGGAATTACTTACATGTTGCCATGGAAACGAAATAATAACGAGTCTGTCAATTACGTGAGCAATAACGCAGTTATCTATGGTAAAAAAAACACTAACACAATCGTTGCTCCCAAAGATTTTGGATTACGCTTACTGGCGTATTTTTTTAGAAGTTACGAATGATATAAAAATGCTAAAAACGCCGCGGTGTGAGCGCTGCCCGTGCAAAGCCGGGGCGAGTCACTACAATACCGATATAATGCATTGAAGCTCTAAGTAGGCACGTCAGTTGGTCTTCACACTTAAATATTAATACAAGTATTAAACAATTGCTTCGAGAAAGCAACCAACTCCGTTTGAGGATTGAGTTGGCTGTTTGCTCAAAGTAAAAATTGCGTAATTTTGTAAGTGGTTGTCTGGAAGAGATCGCTTTTTAGATAGAAGCCCGCCAATAATACTTTCTCTTTAATTATTATTTATAACTAGCTGTAACCGTGGCTTAATTTTTATGGTCATTTTTCTAGGTTAAAATACTCTATGTAACTACTAGTCCATGACCTAAACTACCAATTTACCAACAATTGATCAAAATTCTTTCAGCCGTTAAAATATTTTATCGATTGCTCAGCTTCTACTCATCGGATTGAGATATCAAGTAGACCAGGTTTTAAGTCAAACCATAAGCTATCCAAAAAAGAAAACCACGTCACAATCAGTCCAGTAACTTTTACGTGATACGTGAACAAACAAACATACAGAGAAATAGACAGACATGATTTAAAAAAATTGTTATATTCTTGTTCAGTAGGATTAGACCTTTTTTAGTTATCTTTGTACAGACAGACATTTTCATACATGTTGCTTTATTATATGTATAGATATTTATCACTTCAATATAAATATAACTTTGGACCCCTATCCCACTACAGACAGACATACAGAAAGAAAAAAAAGTTTTGGCTTCAGTATCGAATATAGAGTACCCTGTAAAAAACAATTTAAAAATATCTTCAATGTACAGAATTGGACCTGTTACAGTTTTATTATAAGTATAGATTTGTATCCTTGAGTGTATTTTTTTTTGATGTGCTATAAGATGTATTTGTATTGTATTGTGAGTGAGGATGTGTGTCGGTTCAGCGTGAAGAAGTAACAAACATACACAATCACACTCGATTGTATATGTTTGTTTCTTCTTCACGCTGAAACAACTCAATGGATTTGAATAAAATTTGGTACCTATGTAGAAGATAGTTTAGGTGCTGGAATAGCACACAGAATACTTTCATCATAATGTTCATCATCATGACGCGCGGGAGGCAGGTAGTGTAAAATACAGGATTGTCATGGCACACCCCTTACCTAGTGGAAGGTTGTCTTCTTGCAAGACCCTCAAATCCAGGGCGTCCCAGGTTGCAGCGTGGGCGGGCGGAACACGGTCGCAGCGCGCTTGGCTTGGCATGGTGAAAACTGGTGAAAAGGTCTGAAATTAAATAAAAAACATAATGGACACCAATTTCCACATAAATTTGAAGGTTTTGAGTAGATACTAATAAACTATAAAGTATGTTTTTGACCGAGCAAAGTTTCAATCACCATATTATTATTTTTATTACGGACTAGGCAATCGTTTGACCACGATCTTACCTGATGGAAAGCGATGATGTGGTCGAAGGTGTAGCACGCTTGCCTAGTAGATACCTATTCACTCTTGACTTGAACACACCGGGGTTATAATTTACCGGAAACACAGACGAGGGCAGGGCATTCCACTCCTTTGCAGTTCTTATAATAAATGAAGAAGCGTAACGCTTCGTTCTTGTGCGAGGTATTTCAACCATGAAAGGGTGGCGCTTTGCTGATCGTCTAGTCGTACGGTGATGGAAAGGTGATGGGGGAATCAGGTTGAGCAGTTCTTGTGCACAGCCTGACATATTTTCACATTAGTGGGGGAAATAATATAAATTTGAATTGCAACGGATCATATGATCCAATGGGAACGCTGAGCGTGACCAGTTAATGATAAATTCTGATCATGTGATCCGTTGGGAAGCACCCGTTCCCTTGACTACTATTGAGGCTTTTGAATCTCAATAGTTAAATTAATGGTGAGACTAACAATTTAATTGAAATTATTCTGATTCAAATTCAAAAGTTCAGTTCACTACGATGTTTTCCTCGCCGAAATGTCATGCTCAATTTACACGATTGTGAAACATCGCCCTACAGGACGTGGCGATTGATGATAACAAACTGAGCACTTGATGCTGTTAAAGTGACGACGTGGTTGAAGACGATAAACTTGGCTGGTAAAACCACGGGCAAAAAAAAATACCCGTGGTACTACCCAGCACCACCAACGGTAGTACCACGGGTCAGTCGCGGATTAACACATCATCGTCAGCCTATTAGATCCTCACTATTAGGACTACAGATGGTAATCTGTGATTAGGACACAGGCTTTCTCTCAGAGAGAGAGAGAGAGAGAGAGAGAGAGGGGGGGAGGTGATCGTCCACGCTGGCCTAATCACAGAACAGATTAAGAGTACTATAATGCGGGTTTGTATATAGATGTCACAGATTGCAAGTTTTATTTTTCTGTTTTTGAGCGATGCAGATGCCATAGAAATCCACACATAACTTACTGGTACTATATAAGTCACTAGCGACTTGTCCTGGCTTTGCACACGTAGCTAAGGGTTTCTCCTTAATTGTACACGATTCTAACCATACGTTGATAGACTAATATGAACAAAAAACGGTTATTATGACTTAACTACAATAGTAAGACATATAACACTATGGAGTTTTTCGTGGGTAATGATGAGTATCGCAAACACATTTATTAATTTATTAATTTTAGGAAAACTTACAGCTAAAACAACATAGTGTAAAGTAGGTATGCGAAAATGTACAGCAGGCCAATTAAGTTTCCACAAACAAGTATATAGAAAGAATAGAATAATTACAAAGTAAACGGACACACAAGATATCACATTATTAAGTATATAAAAGTAGCTACACTAAACAAATCTTATTTTCAAACAAAAAAATCAGCAGTGAGCAGCCGCTTTAGCTGCCCGGCCTTCGATGGTAGATACATGATCGAAGTGAGCAGCCGCTTTAGCTGCCCGGCCTTCGATGGTAGATACATGATCGAAGTGCCCGGCAGACAATTACGACTTTAATGCTTAACCGATATTGTTTTTAAAATAGGTTAAGAATTTGTTTTAGTTGATCCATTACAAACAAACATACCTACCAAAAATCAAATCTTTTCCTATAATAATATTACTGCAGATTGGTGCCGGGCATTGATATAGGTACCGGGCAGAGGTTTAGAACCGGAAGCCGTTGTATTGTAAAACGCACATGCTACCGTTTGAGCACCACCGCTATCGCTCTTATCAATAAACACTACTAGGTCTAGACTCGAACCCTGACGAACACCTCAACTGGTCTAAACTTTAAAAAAAGTTTTACGTTAATACTCAACTTAAATAGGCATATAATATTATGGTAACTATAACGTCCTGCGGGCTGTGCTATGGGTTCGATACCTAATTGTCCATTATACCATAGCATTCAGTACCATTCAGCATCCTTCAATTACATAATAATGCAATTTTAATCCGGCATGAGTACGGTCGCGTGGCCCACTTCCGGTTTCCGGTGGATAAAATGTCGGGAGTGTTGTAAATGATCGGTTTCCGCCAAGATGGCGTCGCATTGTGACCGTTTCCCTACTGTTGTGCGGATTTCCGCTTTTTTCAGTATTTGTATGGGTTTCAAAGGAAATTGATGAATGACAAATGTTATTTGGAGGGAAAATCTATCTTTTGTACTATAAAAGTTAATCTCGTATGTTAGAATATATAACCAAACTATTGCAACTAACCCTAATGCACTCCAAAACTTAAATCACAGATGTTGGACAAAATGCCATCAGCCTGAAATGGAACTGAGCTGCACGGACATATCTGTCGCATATCAGACGATCTTTGGATAAAAACCGCAGCAATTTGATGCCAAAGTATAATCCCTGGACGAGGATAACTTAAAAATTTGACCACGTAAGCGTGAGGAAGGATGGAAGGACTGAAGGGAAACCTGTGTTCTGCAGTGGGCTGAACATGGTTGAGAATAATTAAAGTCATGAAATATAAATTAATACAGTTTTTTTTAATGACCTGCCATGGTAATTTGGCACTTCATTAAAATTACAATCTAGTAATGATTAATAATTATTTGTCCAATTTTACTTAACCTAAGCTGCTAAGTAGAGTAAATACATATAACACTTTACCTACTGTCTCTAAGTAAGGTTAAGTCACTTTGTTTTTGAGTACAGTTGGTTTGCGCTCGTTCTAATATATTATATTATCACTTAACTCAAAGGTTTTTTTCGTTTAAGTCTTTATGCTATATCCGTGTTGTCGAGAAGCTGATAGCCCCGACATTGACATGATAATGAAGACTTCGTTCATGAGCTTCCGCATTTTTTTCTCCTTCAGGTCCCGATGGAAGTCGTTACTTGTAATGTACCGCGGTGCATTTACGATGCCTCTGAGTACTTAATTTTGGAAGAGTTGAATAATCTGTGTTGCTTGGTTTGGTACAGCCCCAAAGCTGGATACCAAAAGTCCATAATGGCATGAGGACTTGTACAAAAGTAATTTATTGTGAACTGAATCCAATAAATGTTTGTGTAGCGAAGCTCCATTTCTTTGCTTTTCGTTTTGACATGGGCCTTCCAGCGAAGCTTTGTGTCTAATGTCATATTTAGCCGTATTTTTGTGTGGGATTACTTGATCGTATATGAATACCCGATCATAGTTTTCTATTATGTTGGTTATATCTATACGAATAAAATAGAATGATTTTGATTTAAGATTGATGGTGTTACTTAATTATTAGTCTAGTTATAGATTTCTAAGTAACTATATCAAAGAACGTATTATGTAATACATTGGAAATCGAGCAAAGTAAAACGACTATGTCCATAGCATAATAGTAAAACGACTATGTCCATAGCATAATAGTAAAACGACTATGTCCATAGCATAATAGTAAAACGACTATGTCCATAGCATAATAGTTGAGACATCGACACGAATAAAGAAAACCGCAGAAGTCGAATTATTCGGTTTTTAAATTCGATGATTTTATTAACAGTTACTTGAACCAGTTACTGTGGATGCTATGGGCATGGTTTGTCTTGGCACAGTACCTACATAATATAGTTGTTACGGTTTTGGTTGTAATATCGCAGAGACCGGATAAGCCAGGGCCCTAACTAGCTACTAGCTGTGCCCGCGACTTTGCCCGCGGCTAGCCCTCGTGATCATTTCATTTAAAAGTAGTCCATGAGTGTTATTCCAGGACCAAAAGATAAGGTACAATAGGTATACTACATTTCTTCTATATTCGTTCAGCCGTCAAATAGTTTTTTATCGATTTCTTGGTATCTAATTATTGGATTAATATACTAAGTACCCAATTTTTTAGGTCAAAGTCTAAGCTATCCAAAAATGCGAACCACATCGTAATTGGTCCAGTAGTTTTTAATACTTAAAGTAATGCATTAAGTATGAAAAACACTGTACAAAGAAGATAATTTAAAAAAATGGTCTGTTTCTTAAAATAAGCTACTGAACAATTTTTTTTTTCTTTTAAATTGACTGTCTGTCTTTTTGTCTGTATATTTGTTTGTTAGCTTGTCGCGTTAAAACTACGGATAGCAATGGTTTGAATTAAGAACTTGGGTACTTGGTATCGCAATCCGATGAATACAAGCCGAGCAATCGATATAAACTTTTTGACGGCTGAAGGAATTTTGATCATGTGCAGGTGCAATGTATTTAAGGCCTTGGAATAGTACATAGAGTACTTTTAATAGAGAAATGACCAAGCGTGTGAAGCCGCAGGTACAGCTAGTAATAAATAAATTCATGTGATCTGGAATCAAGATATTTTTTTATATTTATTTTTTGTTATATTGTTTCAACATTCTTTAAATCTCCATTGAGCTTTTAGTAAACTTGTTTTTGCAAAGCCGCACTGTTGGGGATTTCTGTAATAACATTATGTGCAAATCCTGCTCTGAGGTCTACTTTTACCGTTTCCAAATTAAACTAATAACATCGCTTATTAAAATTATTAGCCGAACCCGGATATCCCTGACATTGAAAAGGATGCAAGGGTAAAACAAAAACAAGGCAGGTGTCTATACCCCGACACGCGACAGGCATCTGCAGAACCATATGTCTGATCACGTCCCTTACAGTTTTTTACATCTTTTTTTTACTATTCAGCCCGTCGTTTGATATATTAGAAGTCTGTGGGTATAACTTACTAATGTCAAAAAATATTGTAGACAAATAATAATTACTTATTTTTACCTGACTACAGCAAAGCAAGGGAAGTGTAATGAGTTTAACAGTTTAAGTATGTATGTATGTATGTATATTTGTATGTGGTTATGTGGATATTCCACCATAGCGTCGCCCCTATTGGTTCAATTTTGACAAACGTGGTATCAATCGATTTTTCTTCAGATATAGAGTTTCATAGGCTATTTTGGTTTATTCAACTACAGCAAGGCTAAGTAAGTAGGTATGTTATGTGTTCAAACTAAAAACTTCCGATTTTGACAATCAAGGTACCAATCGATTCGTCGTCATCGCAAGAGTGTCATAGACAATTTTTTTACCCGACCGTATTGGGTTTTAGTTTTTGAACTTAAATCTTGTATCAACCATTTCCACAGAAATACACGTAGAAAATAATGCTATTATTCACTTCATAGTTATATATTTAAACGCGACTTAATCGCACTGAAAACTTTATATTTATTTACCTCGACGTTTCGATGCACCGCGACCAATGACCACGATTTTTGACCACGATCAATGCAACTTGATCGAAACGTCAAATATAAAGTTTTCAGCGCGATTAAGTCCCGTTTAAATATATAACTATGTGTTCGAATCGCGAAAGTTTGAATCGCGAAAGTTTAAAAGTTACAATTATTTACTTCGTTGTTTGGATCGAAAAATTTAATCTGTATCCATAATTATGATATACATATAATAAATCAGAAAGTACCAAAAAAAAACTGTACAATAAAGATATTTAAAAAAACGGGGGTACATAAAATAAGCTATTAGACTTAGTCTAGTATTTTTATAATCATTTTTTTAAATTCATGTCTGTCTGTTTGTTTGTCAGTATGTTTGTTTGCGCATCACGTAATAACTACTCGACCGATTGCAATGCGGTTTCACTAATGGATAGATTAGGGTTTGACTTAAAAACGGGTTTGACTTAAAAACTGGGGTAATTCGTATCTCAATCCGATGAGTAGATGCCGAGATATCGATAGTTTTTATCGATATCTCGGCATCTATTTGAAGGCCGAAGGAATTTCGATCAAATGTTGGTTGAGTATTGGTAATTTAGATACTGGAACAGCACATACTACTTTTAATCTAGAGAAATGACCACGCGTGCAAAGCCGCGGGCACAGCTAGTATTAAATGACCACGCGTGCAAAGCCGCGGGCACAGCTAGTATTAAATGACCACGCGTGCAAAGCCGCGGGCACAGCTAGTATTAAATGACCACGCGTGCAAAGCCGCGGGCACAGCTAGTATTAAATGACCACGCGTGCAAAGCCGCGGGCACAGCTAGTATTAAATAAAGTTTGTGTTTTTAAATGTAAATTCTTATTTTTAACCACAACTAACTCAAAAATGTATTACAATTTGATAACTGTGTTTTAACCAAAATTATTAATGTTAGTGCGATGGTGGCCTAACGGTTCTATAGTGCAATTTAGGATCCAACGATACCAGGTTCAAAACCTAGGCCCCGCACCAATGACTTTTCTGAGATATGTGCGGTTTCCCATCGCTCCGTGCTTCGGAGGGCACGTTAAGCTGTCGATCCCGGCTGTTATTGATTAAACGCAGTCGTTAAGCCATGTCAGAGGCCCTCGGGCGGCCTGACAAACTGTGACACCAGAGACCTCATACGTCAAACAATGTTAGTGAATTGTCGTATACTTAGTTAAACTGTCAATTTGTATACATTTTGACTATTATTTAAGTAGGTACTATAATATTAGATTCTATTCTATGACTGTGAATTAGTTTATTACCTTAGGATGAAAAAATTACGTAGAAGCATTAAACGCTTCTTCGGGAGTATCTATTGTCCAGAAAATAAGAAAACTCTTCGTGGTTGTTTTTCGAATCCGACCGGTGTTTGTATTTGACTGTACGTTACCTAATTTGCATGAGTATCCTGTTCGGACCCATGTGTATGTGTTTTGATATGATTTGATGGAACAGTTGACCATTAGTGAAGGTCTTTCGGTTGATACCAAATTTGAGTAATGGCAAACAAATCAGAAAAAAATATCTTTAGTCTGACTACCACGCCACTAGGAACTAGCTCTTTGTAGCGACGATGCTGTAAGGTAAGCCATCGAAAATGCTATTGTTATATATTATACTTTTGATAATGCTTAAATTTCTGTTGATAGAGCAAAACGGAAACGTCTAAATCCCAGATAAAAGAACAAACTGGTCGGATGTTTATAAAACGTTTAAATTTTAATATTGAAAAGTCAATCGTTTGAGCGGAAACGCGCTCGCCGTCTTCCCGCCAAACGGACGGACGCGCCATAATCGAAATCGACACTTCCGGTTGCTTTGAAAAAGGAACGCATTGTCGCTGTTTTTTATCATCCGTAGTGGCAAAGGTGATGAGTCTGTCTGCCTGTGTACGTCTTTTTATAGCCCTATGATAGTTATGGTTTTATTGACGTACTAGAATAAATTAATTATTGTAACTTTATGGGCTGCCGGTCTGAGAAGGTGCCTATCCCGTAATTTTTTATTGATTTAGCTTGAAGTTTGCCGATTACCTGTTGTTAAATGACGATGTGTTGGAAGAAGGTAAACACCCTGCCTCTAGAATGCGTCTTGATCTGAAAGGCAGCTACCAGAATATTGCGAAAAGAGCGACAGATTTCCTACTTGATGGTGAGCTAAAATTTGAAAGTGCTCAAACAATGTTTTCCGTAATCTATGTACCTACTATATAATAGAGCAACTTGGGTAATTAATAGTGATGGTAGCCTAACGGTATACTAGTGCGAGAATGAATCCAAGGATACCGGATTCAGTCCATGGCTCCGCACCAATTACTTTTCTTCATTACTTTTTAGGTATGTGCGGTCATTCATCGACCCGTGCTTATAAGGGACCGATAAGCTATCGGTCCCGGCTGTTATTGATTAATAGCAGTCATTAAGCAATGTAAGAGCCTGCGGCCTAACAAACTCGGCCACAAGATTCCAGCACTACCTCATAGTACTAGCTAACAATAAAGTGTAATACAATTATAGTGCTCAGCTATGGCGTGCCAATAATTTGTCTTCTAGCTACTGACAATCACTGAGCGAGCATCTGACAGAAGAGAAATCACGCCACCGTGGTACGTATTGTTTACATTTTTCTTTCTATTTCATTGGCCCAATGGCGTGGTACCTAGAGGTTAACCAAATGCTCTCGTTCAATGATGGGTTAAAACTCATGACCTTAGGCGCGGTATTTGACCACACAAGCAATTAAGTATCGTTTCATTAACAAACCACTTTCTGACCACAAAACAGTGATTTGATGATATTGGTTAGCGTCTTTTATACAAAGTATATATATTTTATATATATACTTTGTTACATACATTGGCGTGGTCTAACTGTAGCTGCATGGTGGTTGCGTTGTGGTTACTGCAAAAACTTGTATTTGCGATCGCCGACTCTAACAGAAACATCATCGCCGACTCCATCAGTTTTCCATAGCAGGAAAGACTGAGCTCTCTGAACCGTCCTTCTGAAAAACCACGTAAACCTGCTGCTGATTGGCGCTATTATCTATGATTTCCTGCTATTTTATCAGTCATTTCCCGCGCTCTTTCTACATCCGGCGATGATGACAATGGCGGGAAAGACGTCAATATAAAATATGGAATGAGCTTTGTGTTAAGAGAGGTACGGGTTTGTAGTAGTAATTTAATTGATATTTATGCAGAACACCACATACTTTTTTTCCTTTCACCACTTCGTTCCCCGGATAGTTAACACACTAATATTATAAAGGCAAAAGTGTGTATGTATGTTTGCTACTCCTTGACGCTGAAACGGCTGAACCGATTTAGATGAAAATTTGGTACCAGGATAGCTTATATCCTGCAACACATAGGCCACTTTTCATCACAATCATCATCATCATCCACGCGGGGCGCAGCTAGTTACAAATAAATTATAGTTATATGTAATGGGAGTCGGACCATGGCAATGTAATGAAGAAAATATTATTAAATACTTTCGTTGGTAAAAAAATCTTCATCCATTTCGATCTTTCAATTTTTTTTTTGAATTTTTCCTTTTTGCCGATGACATGGGATGAATCAAAATTTCTCCAACTCTATTGTAGCTACTCAGAATGAATAATTCTAACACATTTACAAGTTCACGCTTTTATTAGTTCAGCTTCATAGACAAGCTGAGTTAATGTAGCTCCGAACTCCGAATTCTTGAAAATTCCAAACAAAAACCTCAATTACTGTTCTAATTGGCTCATTGTTCCCGCCTTAATAACTAGCAGCAGCTGTTCCCGCGCTCTCACTCACTTCCGGTTCCGGCCGCGATGGCGGGAAGATGAAGATATGGCGGTTTCGCCATTCTAGCATTGTTTCGGTTCCCATGGTTTTCTAGAACCAACGTCTTGTTACGAACTGTTGATTATACGCTTTCCCTTCCCATGTGCCATAATTTGTATGATGACTGATGAAAATTCTCAGCATCGTCTATTTTTTCTTCGTTTATGAAGGTATCTTGGGCTATTTTTAGAGGTTTCGTAGTCAAACAACGAACCGTGTCTGTCTGTCCGTTGTCTATCTGTATGTTACAGCCATTCAATTCACACAGGTTAAAAAAAAGAAGAGTTAAATGGGGTAAGTAAAAAAAACATGATTATCGATGATTTAGGTACCTACTAGATTACGAATTATACCCGACATGTTATGAGCGCGTAGTACCATGTTCGTAAATTCTGTGCGAATTCCACAGTGAGATACATAATCCAACCGTAAACAAGACATATGTTAAAAAACACTCTTGCTATGAAGACGAATCGATTGTCAAAATCGGTCGATTGTTTTAGTTTGAACATTATAATCCTTTTGCTTTGCTATATTCGAGTAGCCTATGACACTCTTTACCTCAATACAAATCGATTGATACCTTGCTTATCAAAATCAGACAAATAGGGACGATACTATGGTGGAACATACACATACATACATACATACATACATTGAAGTTAACAGTTAGACCCTTCCCTTGCTTCGCCTTAATCGGGTAAAACAAACATTGTTTACACTCAAAAACTACTGGACCAATTTTATTGATACGATACCTATTCATGCCCAGTTTGGGTTCGTGTAGGTACATTCGCATCTCAAAACCCAAGGATATATTAAAAAAGACATGTGAAAATGACCCAGTTCTCCCACACAGTGACATCAGCATCGAAACTGCACATCATTTGAGATATAAGTCATTGGTGCAGAGCCTAGGTTTTGAATCGGCTGCCGATGGATTTTGAAGCAAACAAACGTTACCACTTCGCCAACACCGCTGCTCTCGAAATGTCTTTGATGTACGGGTGATATACTTCGCTGATCCTACGACTTATCCTGTTTTAGAACTGGAAAGGATAATCTCTTGCAGGTTTTGCGCACAAGTCAAGGTCAAGTGACAAGTAGACATTCTTCTACCTTAGAAGCACGAAAAGTGTCCGACTAGTTAGGGCCTAACTCGCGCGAACATTTTTCATTCCACACATACAAACAAAAATGTCTAATTAAAAAAAATTGATCCCTGGAATTATAGCTAACCACTTGAGCATAAAAAGCGGTATTAACCGGTATTCCAGTAGTAGCTACGTTGCTTTGGCGTTGTTATGCTCATTTTAATCACATCAGCTTTCAAACAGAAAAAACTGCTTCTAAATAGGTACATTCGTTTGGGAGCTACAATGATCGCCCCCCTTTCCCCCATTATAGCCAAGAACCAACTCGAAAACATCTGCTTTCAAACAGAATAAACCACACTAAAATCGGTCCATCCGTTTGGGAGCAAACGATGCCACAGACAGACACTTGGATACAGTGATAGGTTCATACAGTAATAAATACAGTGATAGATACGATGATAAATACAGTAATGCAAACACTGATACATACAGTGATACATACAGTAATACATACAATGATGCATACAGTGATACACACAGTGATACATATAGTGATACATGCAGTGATACATACAGTGATACATATAGTGATACATGCAGTGATACATACACACAATGATACACACCCTAAACTACACCCCTCTCTTTTGAATTCAGGGGCTTAAACTTACTTGTTAACTGACGTTGTCTGCATATAGCTTCCACGTTCAAGCAAAAAAGGGCGACCAAAACACTTTCTTCCCGAAAGAGTTAGCGGTGGAACCCTTAAAATGTCAGACCCATACACGGAATTCTTACTCTATGACCAATTTCATGTAGTAACATGTGAATGTGACCCCTCACATGTGAACACGTGATGAGATAGTGGTCTAATCACATCATCAGCCCCAAGAAGTCCTCTCTGAACGTCAGCCTCCCCTGTAATAGGGGTGCTTCTGCCATAATCACCACTCTTGGCAGGCGGCATTATGATTGCAGTAGTTGTGGAAAACACACAGGAATATTTTGATATTCAATTCCTGATTAAATCTCACAGCACTTGCGAGATCAGAAGGGGTATAATGCCGGGCCCGTACAGCATAGGTCTAAAGTTATCCTTCATATACATTTTATCTACACTCATATCGTAAAATCCGGATTAAGAAAATCAAAAATCATATATATTAGGTGGCATAATGACCTACTTTACGCACGGCGTGTCTTTAATAACTTTACATTAGTACCTAACCAATTTGTTTGATTGTCGATCAAAAGTTTATTATCCTGATTAAAAATGTCCGACAGCAGCTCACTCTCGTGTTTTAATACCCCTCATTATGCAACCGTTTCATAAACTACTATCAATTTTGTTATTTGGGATAGTAGAAACAGTAAACAAGACTTGAGTTCAAAAATAGCCCAACTACGGTCGGGTAAAAAATAGTAACACTCTTGCGATGAAGACGAATCGATTGATACCTCGCTTGTCACAATCGGACCAGGTTTTTAGTTTGAACACAAAATTCTACCATTGTATCTACCATCCTACCATAATTCTACCATTGTATCTACCATCCTACCACAATTCTACCATTGTATCTACCATCCTACCATAATTCTACCATTGTATCTACCATCCTACCACAATTCTACCATTGTATCTACCATCTACCATAATTCTACTTTAGATAGTCGGGTAAAAAAAAACCTATGATACTCGTAATCAAGACGAATCGATTGATACGTCACTTGTCAAAATCGGGCAAATGGGGAATGGGTGTGATCCTATGGTAGAATATCAACATACATAGACTGTTAAACTTATTAATTACCCTTTCCTTGCTCCGTCGTAGGCACCCGCCTAAAAAAATGGTTGTTCGAACTATTTCGGTTTACCTTAAGAACGAATCATACTGCTCATACTTACCTATAGTTTATAAAAGCTAAGGTAATTTTTGTATATTTTTTCATATTGTATGTTTATTTAAGTCAAATCTTGCAACCTGAATTGGAAGCACTACCTCTTATCCTACGGACTTGAATTTTTACATAGGTATTGGTTCAGTTCCGATGACAATGTATTTTTATGGTACGCATGACCTCAATCGACATACAGGATTAGCTCCAGATAAAGGAACTCTTCAACGGCTAACAGCACAGACAGAAATTTTGTTTACGCATTTTATTACGATAGCTGGTTTAAAGTTTTACCATGACATGGTTGCTGCACTTAGGATTGGGTACTGACTAGGAAACTTCTCACCGGTTAACAGCAGAACACGAAATATTGTATACGCATTTAGTTGTGATAGCCCGTTCTAAGTTTCACCATGACATGGCTAATGCTTAATAGCTTCTTTTTTTTATACCTATGATATGCGTGACCTGAATCGACATCCAGGACTTGCTCCAGATAAAGGAACTCTTCAACAGTACAGACACGAAGTTTTGTAAACGAAGTTGTGTGTTTTGTGTTTCGCATTTTATTATGTTAGTCGGTCATACATTTTTCCATGACTTGGTATCCAAAGAAAGGAGCTCTTCAACGGTCAACAGCACAGACATGAAATTTTGCGTACGCATTTTATTATAATGGCCAATTTTTAATTTAGCATGGTGGCTGAACTCAGGGTTGGGTGCTGACTAGAGAATTCCTCAACGGTCAATTCAAACACGAAATAAAAAACTTTAAAAATGCACGCAGTTAATTGTGATAGCCCGTTCTAAGTTTCACCACAGAATAAATAAGTTCACCATGACATAGCTACTGCGTTAATGTTTTTCTAAAACGTTTTTTGACTAACTTATTTGAATTGTTTTAACTCATTTTAAAATACAATAAAATTATAACGAAAAATTTGTATATAATTTGTATTTTTTCAGATTAAAAAATGAATCTGTGGTTCCGTTTAATTTCGTAGTGTATCTAGTTATTTTGCGGAATAAGTTGTTTTATTTCAGTAGTAAT
Source organism: Alsophila aescularia (assembly GCA_946251855.1). Taxonomy (NCBI): domain Eukaryota; kingdom Metazoa; phylum Arthropoda; class Insecta; order Lepidoptera; family Geometridae; genus Alsophila; species Alsophila aescularia. The sequence continues at coordinate 2,030,398 of OX276374.1, read as the reverse complement.
AAACGTGTTTAGTGGGTACCATAATCATAATTAAACTACAATCTCAGAAAATATACAAACAAAATTCTTCGAAATACTAGTACTTATTCAAATTATTTGAACCGAAAAAAGGACTTAATTAATGAATTTACTACCTAGGTACTTACAAAATTATCGAAACAATTTGTTTTACTGCATGAAAGGCAATAAAAAGAAACACAAATTAAAAGCCCTCGACCCCCCATTATAGCTGAACCATCTCGATCACATCAGCTTTCAAACAGAAAAAAACCTCATCTAAATCGTTCCACTCGTTTGGGAGCTACGATGCCACAGACAGACATACACACACTAAACTTATAACAACCCTTATCTCTTTTGGGGGTTACAAAGTATGTGTCCAACCCAGATAATCTTAAATATATCGTACATAAGAGGCACCTAACAATTAAAAAGAGGAACCTCGAAACCCAAACAGATAATTTCTTAAGTTTAAAAAAAAGCATAATACGGTAAATGTAAATTGATATAGTTTCAGATGAAACAATTGATTATTAGTTAATCGTGTTTTTCATTATACTTACCATTAAGCAAAATATAAAACGGAGAACAATCCACACATTCAAAGTTTTTCACTTAATCACAGTATTGTCACAGCACTGTTTAAACTTTACGTAATATTTAATAAAATATAATACGACTTATCTGTTAAACCGAAATAACACGTGCGTTTTCCAACGTTGCACGAGATGTAATGAATAGTTTTAACTTTTACTACACAGTACACAAACAAGATATGAATGAATGAATGCGTTTTAGAGACACTATTTCAATAGATCTTATAACACAGATATAAAGTCAAATAAATATGAACTTTCTCAAGACGGAATAGGATTGAAATTAAATCAGCAATAAGACGACGCATCTGACATAAAAATTAAGAGTCTATTTTGCAAGCATGCCCCGTCCGTATTCCGGATGCGGGTATTTTTCTCTCTTTCTCACTAACCTTGTTCGTAATTAATAAGAAAGAGATGGTCGGTCTTTAAAAATCGATAATGAATTTCTCGCATCCTGCCTGTCAGCATGTGGTCCGAGACGAATCGTTTCCGCACAAATAAACTATAACAAAAAGTTGTATCTCGATTTTGTGATATTCTAATAACGCATTTATTGTAATAAACAGAGGGTTTATTTTAGCAGCCATTATTTTTTTGCGATTTGAACATGCTACTTGGAAGTTATAATTAGGGAGATGTGTTTCCGTCGCTATTTCGGTTTCCCGCGCAAAATGTATATTGGTCGATTTACAGAGGGACGTTTTTTTGTTGAAACGATAATGAATGACTAATAACCAAATTAGATGACACTTCGTAATGTTTGAGAACGTTGTTACAGTTAACGGTACTTACTTTGACATTGGCGCTTTTTTGCAAAATGATTTAATTAATTTTGAACTTTGCTTGAGTAAGATACACCTACAAATAAAAAAATACTTGAAGATGTTTGCAAGAAGATCGATGGAATTGAAGCAAACTACTAAATACTACTACACCCCGCGGCTTTGCATGCGTGCAGATTTTGCCACCCCTGTGTTCCCCAGGAAAGAGATACCTACCTACAAATGTTTTTTGAAGAATGTGTGTCTTGTTATATTATATAAGTAGGTACATATAGATTTGCAGTATACATACATGCATGGGGCGGTTGGATTGCCTCATGTAGGTGCACCGCCATTTTCGGTACAATTATAAAAAATATAGTTAAACAATAAACATTAAATAAAAAAACTTGCAATGCAACACATAACATTGACAATGGACAAAATGTCTGCCATTGGGATTATGTCGTACAAAAAGAGAGTAGACCTGGTGGTCACGTCACTGGTTAAAAAAATATCCTACGTGATTGAACACAAAAATACATTTCACTAAATTGTAAAGGTGTTTACACACTTCGTCCGGTGGTTTGTCTACACTTCCGTCGTCAGAGGCTGGACAATAGCCGCTCTAAAAAAAGTTCCGGTTTATTTGTTATTTTTCGGGCCTTTGGCAAATATCACGTAGCCAGTATTTTTTTACCCGACAGACTGGAGGGTATTGTGTTTATCAGCCTATGTATGTATGTATGTATGTATGTATGTATGTATGTCTGTTCGTTTGTGGCCCTATATAGACCAAACGCGTGGGCCAATTTTGATGATTCTTAAGTCAATCGATTTGTCTTAATCTTGTGAGTGTTAATAAAGTCGTGACAGCAATCAAAATCCAATATGGCGACCATATTATTGTGGCAAAAAAATGGAAGTAGACAAACTATGTTGTGGGCATAGACCAATTGGTGGGGTATCATTGAATAGGTATTTGAAAATCATCTCTAAGTTTCGCTTATCATTTGTCATTTCGAATGACCATTTAGGATCTATAACGATCTAAAGTTGGTTAGCAACCATTCTCACTTAAATTTTGGCCACTTTTTTAGATTTGTTCGCAGTCAGGTTTTTATGAAAGAGCTTGACCGTGCTTGTTTGGATTTGTGTCAGGTAGTTACCACAGCGTACAGAGAAGGTTAAGTTATTACTTTTTTAAGCTTTCATTTAACTTTTATTGTATGTTTGAATGTCTATTTATCTATGTATTTCTGGCTCCTGGAATCTTGAAACACAAATTTCCAGTACTTTCTGTTTAGCTATCCGGTTGAAACTTTCAGAGTAGCTCTCAACTCGATGACAATGTATGTTAAAAACTTATAATATTCTAGTTTCATTATTATTTCTTAAAAGCTATTTTTATGTTAAGCTAGTGTCTCGCCCCAGCTTCGCACTCATAGCTTATGCTAGTGTCTCGCCCCGGCTTCGCACTCATAGCTTATGCTAGTGTCTCGCCCCGGCTTCGCACTCATAGCTTATGCTAGTGTCTCGCCCCGGCTTCGCACTCATAGCTTATGCTAGTGTCTCGCCCCGGCTTCGCACTCATAGCTTATGCTAGTGTCTCGCCCCGGCTTCGCACTCATAGCTTATGCTAGTGTCTCGCCCCGGCTTCGCACTCATAGCTTATGCTAGTGTCTCGCCCCGGCTTCGCACTCATAGCTTATGCTAGTGTCTCGCCCCGCCTTCGCACTCATAGCTTATGCTAGTGTCTCGCCCCGGCTTCGCACTCATAGCTTATGCTAGTGTCTCGCCCCGGCTTCGCACTCATAGCTTATGCTAGTGTCTCGCCCCGGCTTCGCACTCATAGCTTATGCTAGTGTCTCGCCCCGGCTTCGCACTCATAGCTTATGCTAGTGTCTCGCCCCGGCTTCGCACTCATAGCTTATGCTAGTGTCTCGCCCCGGCTTCGCACTCATAGCTTATGCTAGTGTCTCGCCCCGGCTTCGCACTCATAGCTTATGCTAGTGTCTCGCCCCGGCTTCGCACTCATAGCTTATGCTAGTGTCTCGCCCCGGCTTCGCACTCATAGCTTATGCTAGTGTCTCGCCCCGGCTTCGCACTCATAGCTTATGCTAGTGTCTCGCCCCGGCTTCGCACTCATAGCTTATGCTAGTGTCTCGCCCCGGCTTCGCACTCATAGCTTATGCTAGTGTCTCGCCCCGGCTTCGCACTCATAGCTTATGCTAGTGTCTCGCCCCGGCTTCGCACTCATAGCTTATGCTAGTGTCTCGCCCCAGCTTCGCACTCATAGCTTATGCTAGTGTCTCGCCCCGGCTTCGCACTCATAGCTTATGCTAGTGTCTCGCCCCGGCTTCGCACTCATAGCTTATGCTAGTGTCTCGCCCCGGCTTCGCACTCATAGCTTATGCTAGTGTCTCGCCCCGGCTTCGCACTCATAGCTTATGCTAGTGTCTCGCCCCGGCTTCGCACTCATAGCTTATGCTAGTGTCTCGCCCCGGCTTCGCACTCATAGCTTATGCTAGTGTCTCGCCCCGGCTTCGCACTCATAGCTTATGCTAGTGTCTCGCCCCGGCTTCGCACTCATAGCTTATGCTAGTGTCTCGCCCCGGCTTCGCACTCATAGCTTATGCTAGTGTCTCGCCCCGGCTTCGCACTCATAGCTTATGCTAGTGTCTCGCCCCGGCTTCGCACTCATAGCTTATGCTAGTGTCTCGCCCCGGCTTCGCACTCATAGCTTATGCTAGTGTCTCGCCCCGGCTTCGCACTCATAGCTTATGCTAGTGTCTCGCCCCGGCTTCGCACTCATAGCTTATGCTAGTGTCTCGCCCCGGCTTCGCACTCATAGCTTATTCTAGTGTCTCGCCCCGGCTTCGCACTCATAGCTTATGCTAGTGTCTCGCCCCGGCTTCGCACTCATAGCTTATGCTAGTGTCTCGCCCCGGCTTCGCACTCATAGCTTATGCTAGTGTCTCGCCCCGGCTTCGCACTCATAGCTACCCCGTGCGAAGGGTTTCTCTAAATATTTTTAAAGAACATTTAGATTCTACCAATGTTTTGATTGACCAATTTGAACAAAAAACGATTATTATGACATATCATCCCGGACTTTTTTGTGGATTAGTACTAAAAACATGTCTTGGTACTTTATTTTACTTTATTTCAATGGAGATCGCAGCGCACGCCACATAATGACTTTTCTTGACAAAATTTTGATACGAGTACCTCGGGTTACATTATTGCAATTTTCGTAAGTATTACCAATTAGAAAAAAATATATCACCCATTCTACTTGCTTACACAGTAGCTTTTTTTAATTGATAGAATTTTGAATATCGGGTCAGTGTTTTTTGTGTTTATCTATTACAAATAAACAAACATACATAAAATCAAATTTATTCTCTTTATAATATAAGTGTATCAAGCTCTTGCCCATGACTTCGTCCGCGCCCCGCGCAGACTACAGTTTATGGCGATTAGGAGTATCTTATGTCCTTCCCCAGGACTCAAACTATCTCCATACCAAATTTCATCAAGATCGTTTCAGTCGTTGAAAGTCATGAAAAGTTAACAAACAGACAGAGTTCCTTTTGCTCTTTGGATATTAGTATGGATAGTTATAAGAAGTATTGATATAATTTTGCTTTTAGTCTAAACACAAGTTATATTACACAGAAATAGCTGTTATATCCCAAGAAATTCTACACAGGCTTATTATCCCGGGTAATAAAAAACGCTGGAAAGCGGAGAAAGCCGCTTGCCGGAGCAAGCAAGCGTGGCGATCACCAACAGGCAACGATCTGCTCGTCTCATTGCTCACTTATAAAAATATTCAATATTCTAATATATATTTTTAAATGAACTTCAAAAATAATTATAAATGATATTTCCACTTCAGCAAAAGTTCTCAATTAGTTTTTTTTTGTGAATTTTAATCATTATAACTGAACTAATTTGTATGATTCCTTTTTATTTGAAAACGAATACATTAAAAGTTTAAGAATAGTTGAGTAGTTATAACGTTTAATTTACACTCCGTCCACCTGTCTGTCCTAACTGTCTGTATCTATGGCACCGTTCACAGAACTTAGGTTGTTCAGATTATATATAACATCATTGGATTGTTTCCATAGAATTTATGTGTTACTAGCCGTGCCCCGCAGCTTCGCCCGCATGCAAACTTCGCCTGCATTCAAACTCCGTTTACCCCATTAGGGAAAGAATTTAAAAAAAAACCTTCCTTGGAATACGTCTAGGATACTTAAGCAATATTTCCTTCAAATTTCAAATTTCTAGGGCCATCGGTTTAGGTTGTGCGTGGTCTCTCAGTCAATGGGTATATCACCCAAATGAAGTCAGTTTTTTCTTCAAAGAAATCATCTTCATCGGAAATGGTCCGAGTTATAAAATAGTCATGCCGTCAATAGACATGCCGTCTCCAACGCTTTGTACAAAAACGAAATAGATGTGTTGTCCTTCCTTCCGCTAATACCGGAAATGCGTTGTAACAGGCATCTTTGTCATCGGTTATATAATGAAGAGCATAACTTACGTAGTATTTGTATACTCTTTGAGCATAACCATCGTGTAAAGGGTGTCCCACTTTTGTGACCTTGGTCTAATCATAGAATAAGTAATAGTGTTCAATCAAAAATACCTCAATAGGACCAAATTAGTAAAAGATAAGTCTTGTATTTAGTGTATTCTGTTTCCGTTATAAGTTTTAACAAAATGGTGGATAATTTAATGTTACGAGAGATAGCTTTATATACAGGTTATAAATGAAATTGTAATGTAATGTAATCCAATGGCATACCAAGAGCTAAGCTACGCTGAAGCTAAGTTAAGCGTACTTAGCTTAACCAGCTTCAGCTTTACTTAGAATGTGTTACATGCCTACCCAAAACTATGTGAAAGGCAGTCATTATCATTTTGTCGAGTTGGACGGACGTGAAGCTAGCTGGTTCAGAAAAAGATCGATGATGGAAAATCTGAATAAGGTTACATTCAACACACGAAGATAAAATCAACATAAGAAGAGATAAATAAATACTGTCTTAATAGTTACATAAGTAATAACCGCAATCCGAATAAGTAGACACATCTACGAATAATATAGACATATTTTGATGTCTGCAATTAACTGAGTTTAGCACTTTACCTTAAGAAATAGGTGATGCACGTAGAAAATACGGCAAAAAGAGATGATGCGGGCTTAGCTCAGCTCGCATATTATTAGCTTCGGATACACATACACAACACTGCTTCACAATGTTGGCTAGTCGACATAGCTTAGCATACACTGGCCTTCAAAACTTAGTATGTACCAAACTTTTATAATTAATATAATTTTGATTAAATTGCTTGGCTCCTACTCATCGGATTGAGATACCAAGTACACCAGTTTTAAAGTCAAACCCTAAGCTATCCAACAGTGAAAATCATATCGCAATCGCTCTAGTAGTTACATACATTACTCATATTATAAGTGGTACTAAGTTTTGAAGGCCAGTCTAATTTTCGGTCGGCACATATTAAGAAAAGTAACCTCAGCTATGCGAAATTAACAAAACTAACTTAGTTACTTGTTTCATAACCCGCTTTACAGCGCATTACTATTCATATATAATATAGTTAAATATTTAAACGGGACTTAATCGCGCTGAAAACTTAATATTTATTTACCTCGACGTTTCGATCAAGTTGCATTCAAGTTGATTTCGATCAAGTTGCATTGATCTTGGTCACGAGACTTGATCGAAACGTCGAGGTAAATAAATATTAAGTTTTCAGCGCGATTAAGTCCCGTTTAAATATTCAACTGTGTGTTCGAATCGCGAAAGTTTAAAAGCTACTTATATAATATCAGGTTGAAACACAAAATAAAAAACAAATTACAAAGTACTTTCCTCCATTCATGAGATTGGCGATGTTTTGTTGGTACTTATTAATGTTATTTTAGTAGTGTTTTACGACATGTAGAACTAGGTTTCTTTTTCTACATACAATGGGTAAGTCGCAATGGGTATGAAGGTAAATAAAACACTCTGTATTGTTGTAAGAAGGTCGTAAAACTAGTTTTTACAACTTCCTATGCAATATTCATAAAACTGAGGCGCATCCTCTCTTTTGTTTACAAAGAGGATGCCAGGTTGTATGGTCAATGTTCTTTGCCAAGGCGCGGGGTAGCAAATAAAGTACCACGCGCGAGTTAAACCACCTAGCTCCTGGGGTTCCGTGCTTCTAACTTACAGTAGTTATATTGTACTTGTTAGTAGGTATGTGCACCTAACTACATACCTACTGTAGGTACGTGGGTGCATATACTGTCTAATACTCAATTGACATAATTATATTACAATTGTATAAATAAATACACAGGTAACTTATATAAAATCTACATTATTAATAATACTATATTGAAATATTTGATTGTATGGATGTTTCTTTGTTTGCAAATGATAGGTAAATACAAAAAATAATGAGCCGTTTTAAGAAAATCTCCATAGTAAGCTATATAATTAGCGTATAACATAGGCAGCATTTAATTTTTCGAAAAAGTAGAGATCTTTTCTAATATTGCAATAATGTAACCCAAAGTGTAAAAAATACAGAACGGAAAGACGTTGCCATGGAAACTAAATAATAACAAGTCTTTTAAGTTGGTAAGTGAGTAATAATGCACTTGTCTATGGTGAACAAGCACTGTTGCAAATGATTTTGAATTACGCTTACGGGCGTTTTATTTTAGATGTTACACCCATTTTTTTTGCTAAAAGTAAAAGAATTGCCGCGGTGCGAGCGTACCCGTAATTACCCGTGCCTAACCAGGGCGAGTCACTAGCAATTAATATGTTACTATAATTATTTTAGATTCACTGCGGTACCAAGAAATTAATAAGTATGAGGTTGTCCAAATAGGAAATAGCCAAGTATATAACGATTTAATTTTATATTTAAAACCTCTTACAAACTTCTTCTTCTTCTGACGACCGGTTGGTCTAGTGGCTAGTGAACCGAACTACGAAATCAAATGGTCGCGGGTTCGAATCCCGCAAGGTGCAATCATTTGTGTGGTGAGCCAAAATGTTTCTTTTTGAGTCATTGATGTAATATTTGTATTAAACAAGATTTGGTAGGTATTGTTAAGTAACTTTTAGTCAAAAATAATCATTATTCATACCTGCATGGATCAAATATAATTAATTCGTACGTTTTCAAGCCGGCAGCAGCGAGATGAATAAAACAAATGAATAAAAACAAGCAGCAAATCTATATACTTATAATAAAACTGTAACAGGCCCAATTCTGTACATTGAAGATATTTAGTAATTTTTTTTGGAGGCTGTTGTATATTAGATACTGAAGCCAAAACAGCAATTTGTTTCATTTTTGTCTGTCTGTCTGTCTGTCTATCTGTCTGTCTGTCTGTCTGTCTGTCTGTCTGTCTGTCTGTCTGTCTGTCTGTCTGTCTGTCTGTCTGTATCTTGGCTAGGCGTCACGCTGAAACTACTGAATGAATTCAAATGAAACTCGTCATAATTTTAGTTCATACAACGAGGTAGGACATAGGATATTTTTCATCCCGAAAAATTAAAGGGTTCCCGCAGGAAAGGGGTTGAAGATTTTTATAAGAACACGTATCACGCTGAAACTGCTGGACGGATTTTGGTAAAAAAAATTTGGAGTCTTTTTTGTATTAGGTACTGAAGCCAAAATTGTATAATTTTTCTTTTTTTCTGTCGGTATGTCTGTCCGTCTGTCTGTATCTTGGCATAGCATCACGCCGAAACTACTCAATGAATTCAAATGAAACTTGGTATGATATGAGTTCATACTACGAGGTAGGACACTGGATACTTTTAATTCCGATAAATTAAAGTGTTCTCGCAGGATAGGGGTTGAAAGTTATTTGAAAGAACACGTATCACGCTGTAACTCTGGACGGATTTTGAAGCAAATTGGCACAGTCATCTATCTATAGTTATAATAAAGCAATATGTAGGAAAATGTCTGTACAAAGAAGTCAAATAAAAAAAGGTCTAGGGTACCCTAAAATAAGCTGCAGTTTTTTTTTAATTCGTGTCTTTCTGTCTGTATTTTTGTGCATCACGTAAAAACTACTGTACCGATTGCTATGCGGTTATGTATATATTCAGTGTGGGATAGCTTAGCGTTTGGCTTAAAAACTGGTGTAATTGGTATCTCAATTTGGCGATTAGAAGCCGAGAAATTGATAAAAATATTATTGATGGCTGAAGAAATTTTGATTAAATGTTGGTATATTGGTATTTTAGGTCCTGGAATGGCACATTAAGGTACTAAAATGAACACGCGTGCGAAGCAGCGGGTACAGCTAGTGTAGATTAAATATCTAACCTATTTATTATTAAATTTCATTTTCAACTTGTTGTGAGACCTCGCGCGTACAAACTTTTTTGCAATCAATCTAGCGGTGCACAGTAGCGCCATCTAGTTACCTTATTGTACAACTAACAGTAATAACCAAGGTGCTCCATCAATCCCTACCTAGTAGGTAAGTAAAGGGATGATTCCACTGGTAGAAACCTAAAAGTGAGAAAATTACTGTTATTTGAGGGGCTATTCTGCTCATCACGCCAAAGATCCTCATCAGAACTTTACCAATTTTTTATGAGACTAATTTAAAGTTAATGCCTAACAGATAAAAAAAGAACCCATCCAAATCGGATCTAATAAGGCGGATATATTCAGTAGACCCCTTTTTGGAGAAATTATTTCCTTAATCAAAAATTCCTGACGACTAAAAAATTCGTTTAACCTGTGTACCAAGTTTCGTCTAGATCGGTTGAGAAATGCAACCTGTAGAGGAGAACAGAGATCGGTACCTGAAGAGGACGGACAGACATCCGGACACACGAAAGCATTTTTGCCCAAGCTGAACGGAAACGCTTCGCTCGCGCTTCGCGCTTGCTCGGTCAATTATTAAGCCCCAAACTCGAAAAGAGCCCTCTCTTTTAAGTGTTATAAGTTTGTGTTATAAGTTTAGGCTATGTATCCGTGTATTTGTCTGTGGCATCGTAGCTCCCAAACGCATGAACCGATTTTGATGCGCTTGTGCTTTTTGAAAGCTGATGTGATTCAAATGGTTCTGAGTTATACCAGTATAGGAGTTATAGGGAGAGGGAGACGTGGATCGTAGCTCCCAAATGAATTGACCTAAATTGATGCGGTTTTACACCCGACTGAGCGGAGGCTATTGTGTTTATCAGCCTATGTTTGTTCCTTTGCGGCCCAACAAGGACCAAACGCGTGGACCGATTTTGATGATTCTGACGTCCATCTATTTGTCTTAATCTTGTGAGTGCTACTAAATACATGACATTAAGATTCAATATGGCGACCACCAGATGCCATATTGTGAAAAAAAAAATGAGTCGGCGAACTATGTCAAGTGGGGTATCATTGTATAAGTTTATTAATTTAACTTAGGTGTGGGAATGGCCAGTGATATGTGGTTGGCAAAAGGGGCAAGTCAAAAAAAAATACAAAGAAGGCTGATGTCGTCGTGGGGTTCCATTATCTCTTTACTCTTGAGATACGGAATCCTATAGATGTAATCCCATTCGAGCCTTGTACGGATGCAGGAGGCACGTGCGCGACAAATAATAAGAATGCGATAATTTTAGTTACTTGATATTCATTGTCAATGAAAAAAAACAAGAGCAGCTTATTCGCTCTATGGTAATCGCCTTGTCTATGAATATACGTTAACGGAGTCGGATACAGATGGAATATGAAAAAAAGACTTCTAGATAAGTTTTCATCCGTAGACATCCGTGTCTTCCGGATAATTTTGGATGTAAAGATTACTTGAAATGTTGTTTTTTTTTTAATAAATTAGCACATTAATGATTTCAATGGAAACAATAACTAGGTACCTAGGTATTTTATATGTATCGAATTCGTATACGAACCCATATTTTTGAATAACGGTTATTGCAAATGAAAATTTGAAACCTATAGTTAGATAAATAAATAAAAAACCTTTCTAATACCCGGTTTTCATTCGCTATAAGAGTTTTATAGATAGGTAGGTAGAATTTAAATTTCACTTATTTCGAGTTTAGGTTGCACGTTCATTTTATTAATATCTGTGAAAAAATAATTTGTTATTAAATAAATAAAAATATCTATAACACTCACTACACTGCATAACAATTCCGGATGTATAAAAAACATAAGCATCCTAATGAACCATGGTCTTTGCCACCGCACGTTCCGAGAAAAAAAATTATAAGGGCGGAAATAGCGGCAACTGTAAAAACTGTCAACAAAAAATCTTTTATCAATCGACAATATCCTTAAAATATCTCGCATTTTCGGTTACAAATCTTGCGTAAAGCCGAAATGGGGATAAACAGCTTATTTCGAGGTAGAAATGAGAAATTAGTCGCATCCGTTTAAGTTTAGCTGTCAAATTTTTGACAAGTCCGCCGAAGAGGGCAAAAAGTTGGGGTACCGAACATTTTTAGCGAAATAAGATAATTTATTGATGGGGTTTTTTGTAGTCTAATTCGATAGAGTTCATGCCATCACTCATAAGGATCTTTAAGTTTCATGCCAAAATTACTCACGTGTGTCATCATGAAATCATAATATTATAATAGTAGTCATTTTTTTTTATAGTGCAATAGTTTACGCACATAAAAACCAATTAAATTAAAGAAGACATTGTCCAAGATACCACCAATCCACACGCCATTGATATCCACCAATCCACAATGGGCTGCGTGATGGATTGAAGCCTGCACTAAATCACAAAAATAAATAGACAATTCAGACTGCAACCGTTGGCCACAACTGACATCCTCGTTTTCTTTTCGCTTCCGGTGGCAAAGGCAGTACACGTGCTAATCCTGCCACGCTTCCCGCCTTTTAGAGATTAGGGATTTGGTCATGGGCAGGCGTGAGCTTACTATCAGGTGACCAACCAGCTCGTCTCGTTGATGAGTATCTTTGTCTAAACAAAAAAATGTTATGAACATAGCGTTTATGTCCAAAACATATGTTTTGAACATTTTTTTGTTTAGACGTATTTACTCAGATGAACATAGAGGTACATAGATGAACAAAACCCGCGTAAGTACACACTCATACGCCATTAGGATTTCATATGTCGCGGGTGGCATGGATACACTCATCTAAATAACCCCAATATTCAAGACCCGACAACAGACACTTAAGCTGAATACAAATATGTACAGATTATAAGGGGAACTCACATGTTTGTGGTCATCGTTTAATCCGTTCCATTCATCAAGAAAAATAAATAGGACCAAAATAAACATCCTCAAATGGATTTACTAATAACAACACAAATAAAAAAATATAACCTCCCACTCCTCACCCCCCATGATAGGTAAAAAGTATCTCGAACACATCAGTTTTCAAACATAGAAATCGTTCCATCCGTTTGGGAGCTACGATCGTCACCCCCATCATAGCTAAGAACAATTTCGTTTACCACAGCTTTCCAACATAAAAAACCACAGTTAAATCGGTCCATTCGTTTGGACGCTACGATTCGCAACCCCCTTTTATCACCTCCTCCCTCCCCCCTTCACATGTATCTAAGAACCATCTCGATCACATCAGTTTTCAAACAGAAAAAACCGCATCAAAATCGGTCCATTCGTTTGGGAGCTACGATGCCACAGACAGTCACACCCTCTCTCTCACACACACACACACACACACACACACACACACACACACACACACACACACACTTAATATATATAATACCCTAAACTTATAACACCCGTCTCTTTGTTCAGGGTTTAAAAATAATTTAGGTTCAAAAACTAGAAACTAGAAATTTAAAACTTTAGGGCCGTAGGAGTGCGATATAAAATTATCATTGATGAACCGACATCTGTTATCCAAAAAGAAGATATCGACTAGGTCCATCACTTTTGTAAAGAAACTACTAGTCTAGAATCAATAGTTTCAGAGTTAAAGCCCTTTTAAGTTTGACAGCTGTCATCCAAGAAGAAGATATCAATGAGATCTATCACTTCTGTAATGAAACTACTAATCTAGGATCAATAGTTTCAGAGTTAAAGCCCTTTTATGTTTGACAGCTGTCATCCAAGAAGAAGATATCGATGAGATCTATCACTTCTGTAATGAAACTACTAGTCTAGGATCAATAGTTTCAGAGTTATAGCACTTTTAAGTTTGACATCTATGATCCAAAAAGAAGATATCGATGAGATCTATCACTGGTGTAAATGTACTACGAGTCAAGGATCAATAGTTTCAGAGTTATAGCCCTTTTAAGTTTGACAGCTGTCATCCAAGAAGAAGATATCGATGAGATCTATCACTTCTGTAATGAAACTACTAGTCTAGGATCAATAGTTTCAGAGTTATAGCCCTTTTAAGTTTGACAGCTGTCATTCAAAAATATGATATCGATGAGATCTATCAGTTCTGTAAAGAAACTCTTAATCTATGATCAATAGTTTCAGAGTAATAGCCCTTTTAAGTTACTTCTGTAAAGAAACTATTTTTCGTAAAAAAAATACTTAGTCTTTTTCCGTAAAGCCCCCCAAAGATAGTTTTATATTTCTAATTTCTATAGTTGCCGTGGTGGGGAAAAGGGTAAAAAACTTATTTTCTTTTATGAAATCCCCACTGATTATAGTTAGTGGGGATTTTGGAAAAACTATTTTAGCTTATTCCCGAAATCCGTTTGGTGTGGGTTTTAGGAATAATCCCTTGATAGTTAGCGGATTGTGGATTCAAGTGGCATAGAAAAATATTATTATATTTGGATCCCCTCGTTTGTGGATCGAAGTAGCTTATAAAATTATGATTAGAATTGAATCCACTCAATGGTAGATTTAAGAAGAGATAAAGGTGTCCACGGATCCACATGTGGAGCCGAGCTGTGGATCCAAGTGGACGGAGGGCATTTATGTGACGGCTATAAACGACAAGTCAGCAACCAGTGGTTTGCGAGTTGTACACTAATTCTGTTATTTTGTAAAATGTGCTGTACGTAACTCTAATAAAGCTCATATTTCAGTGCTTCACTTTTAGTCGAGTCTGTAGAAATTATTAATGCGTAAAAGCCGGCCCTAAGTCTGGCTTAATAGCGAGACCTACGGACAAAACTGCTAAATAAATTGTGTACCTGGGCAGTGGTCCAATTAATGAAAAATACTAGCTGCTTCTCGCGGTTTCTCTTGACATGTGTCAAACTAACAGGTGTCAAAGTGACATGTGTCAAAGTTTCACTTTTATATATTGGTATAGATGGCTATAATTATCATGTAGGTATTTATGTAGTCTTTTTTCATTTATTCGTTAACTCGCCTGAAAAATAATAAGTAGGTAAATAAGAAAAATGATCCAATTAATTCATCATTAATTAAGTGTCTACATTAGATATTTATTTAAAAAGGAGTATCTTAGATATTTATTGACAGAGCCAGAGCGAAGCGTCTCCGTTTCAGCTTGGGCAAAAATGCTTTCGTATGTCCGGATGTCCGTTTGTCCAGATCTCTGTTGTCCTCTACAGGACGCATTTCTCAACCGATCTAGACGAAACTTGGTATGTAGGTTAAACGAATTTTGAGAAGTTTTTAATCGTCGGGGATTTTTGATTGGGGGGTACTTACCCCAAAAAGGGGCAAAAAGGGGGCTACTTAATATCTCCGCCTTATTAGATCCTATTTCGATGGTTCTTTTTTTTTAAAGTTACCTAAAATTGATCTAAAAAAAAATGGTGAAGATTTGTTGAGGATCTTTGGCATGTTGAGCAGAATAACTCCTCAAAATGCAGTAAAATGCTCACTTTTAGGTTTCTACCAGTGGAATCAGCCCTTTACCTACTAGGTAGGGATTTATGGAGCATCTTGGTTATTAATGTTAGTTTTACAATAAGGTAAATATGATAAAAAATAAAAATGATAAATGAGTTTTTATTGCCAAAAAGAGATTAATACAAATGAAAACAAATAGGAAGTAAAAACAAACAGAGAAACATCAAACTAGATTGTCGGTGTACCCCAAACTAAGCACGAGGCCTGTATCTTGGGGCACGAGTGCAAAGGACCATAACTGCCCCAGAGTAGTTTTATGTTTGAATATCAAAATAAGCCAAGAGACTGAGCGAAACTATTTCAATAAAATTTCACATAATTAATCAGTAAACAATGCATATTTCAATAAGTAGTGCCTAGCGGGAATTGTATTTTGTTAATATAATAGTAACTTTTACCATTTCCTCCAATCTGTTTTGACATTTGCGTTCCAAAACACACTACGCCTACGTTCGAGATGATGAGATGGCGTTGTGGGCAGTTTAGAAATGTACATTTTTAACAAGCTGTTCGGTTTGAACATTTTCAACACTTTTGCCATTTATGCAACTTTTGACACTACCGTTCCTTTCCAAACCGAATGAAAAACGACTTTAAGTATGACGGAATAAAGTCGATTTTCCTATGTCAACGAGTTATCTAAACATGCAAAACGAACGGTGATTGAAAACATTTCAGGACGCTAATTTTGCCTAAAAATGTCCAACGCGAACGGCAGATGTGGTCATATTTTGCGTTTTTAACAGTTATTTTCGACAAATGCTTCAAACAACCTACGCTACGATAAAATTTTAACAAGAATTCGCAATTTTATTGCTTTTTGGTAATATACTACTGGCTAGATAGATAAATAAATAGCTTCGAAAGATTTTCACGTAAAAATAACATGTAAAAATGAATATGATGTTAATGCACCATGTAGTTAGAAAATATGTATCAATATTTTAGTGAGACGGAATGTGCGCATTTTTGTCTATTGGAACTTTGGAACGCGCTCTGTGGTCACAAACAAAACAAAACCACAGAATACCTATACAACAGAATACCTAATGACCATACGTATACGTAGTATTATTAAGTTTCTGTGACCATTACTACTTATTATTATTAGGTATTCTGTGACCATTACTACTTATTATTAATAGGTATTCTGTGCCATTACACCGAAAGATTTTGAATTACGCTTACTTTACACCACGTAGAACGTACTCGTATCGTCAGATGTCCTCGGGCAGCCTAACAAACTCGGACACCAGAGGCCAGCACTACCTCATACGACAAACAAATCTAACTTGCTGCGACCCGCAGCTACGCCTACTTGGTCATTTTCCAAAAAAAGTATAAAAAAAAGTAAAAAAAAAACTATTTTTTTTCTCCTTGTAAAATTATATCATGATCGTTTCGACTCCCGAGGGTTCGACTCGGGTTCGAAATTTTCACAAACGAACTGCTGAACGATTTTGATGTTTGTGACAAACGCAATTTAAATTTTTACCCCGGAAAAATTATCGCGATGAAAATGACCGCGGAGTGCAGCTAGTATCATATGAAGGTACCTCTCAGAGATCTAGTTAAAGGGACAAGATCCGACATGCTTTAATATCACGTAAACAAAATTGGACTAGAATATAACTACAGGCAGACACACCTACACAGCTAAATTTCCTTTATCGTTCTTCATGGGCGTCAACAACAAAGATAGAGAGACTTACGCAGACTGCAACTGATCTGTATTGTTATCATAACAATAATTGTCACTGCATAGCTACTTAAACGCTACTCCGATTGTGACTAAAGACAACCGAGTGCATTGCAACTTATTTATGTAATCCACCCCCGAGTAGCTAATCTTTACACTGTTAATGAGAGTAGAGTGTAGTGTCTATGGTAGTAGAGTGGTTCACGACTGTCCAAAATAAATAATAGTTTAAAAAAACTAAAAACAATCGTGGGGTGCATGGGACAATAGTTATAAATATTTCATTGACAGGTATGAGAAGCACCCCACGGTTTTTTTTAAATACAACATTTTTTCTTATTTACACTACTTATTAAAATTTATTTTCTATTTTTTAGTTTGGTTTTCTATATAAATCGTGTTTTTTAGTTTTTTAAACAATTATTTATTTTCTACTTATTTTTTTTCGAATTATCACATTGTCATTGGTCATTGACAGGTGTGCAAAATTTGAATGAAATCTGACCGTTTAAAGTGGGTCAAAATAGCGTCCAAAGGAGTCGGTTACAAACATACAAGTGAAGCTAATATAAAGCGTATAAAAAGGAGTGTAATGTTTTCAGGGTTCATGTATGTAGGTGAGTTTCTTTATTCTACCATAACTTTTAAATGCCTGAACAGATTTGGATGTATGAGGTACCATTAGGATCCTTACATCAATCCCATGTGACAGTGGCTATAATTTTCTTGAATAGTTTGTTTTTTGGCAGGGCAGTCGTATTTTTGGCGGGGCAGTCGTATTTTTGGCGGGGCAATTGTATACTTTCTCTTACCACGATGGTTTAATATAATAATCTTTAATTTTATTTAAGTGCGTTACATGATGGTACGTGGAAGAGTTGGTCGGTTGGACCCTAAAGCCGTGACGTCACATATTGTAGAGCCACAAGATGTTGATGATGCTGAACCTCAATATGAAACTATCCCAGAACACAATTATGAAACTTCAAGTGGGTCTTGCCATACAGGTATTAGTTTATTTTAATACTTTGTTACAAATAAAAATTAATAATAAAAAAAAGTGCATAATGCCTTCTAAAACTCGTCTCATATTTCAAAATTAATTATTTAAAAATATGCATGATGCCTTCGAAAACTCACCTTTTCAAAATTAAAAAAATACTTTGGAGATTAATAAATAAAACCTCGAAATAAATCATAAAACAGTGAAAATACAGTACTAAAGTTGTACACCCTAAACTTACTCGTAGTATGACATCACAAGGTAGAGGGTTTATTTTCCACATTGCGGATTATAGTATGAAAATACGAATCTTAAAATTAGATAAATAATTGTTTTGAAATTTACAAGCAAAAGCCTTTTCATAATAATAATAATAATAATACCCGCCGTTTGTTTGAAATAAATGAAAACCTTTTGGATACATTTTTTACATTCTTACAGTTGAATATTAAATTATTATTTGACGGCCGGTTGGTCTAGTGGCTAGTGGCTAGTGACCCTAGGAACGAAATCAAATGGTCGCGGGTTCGACGTGCAAGCATTTGTGTGATGAGCAGAAATGTTTGTTTCCGAGTCATGGATTTGATAGATAGATACCTACTCGTAGATAGATGAACTCTCCATTGAAACACCACAATACCCAGTTTTTAAGCCAAAACATATACTATCCAACAGTGAAAACCGCATCGCAATCGGTCCAGTAGTTTTTACGTGATGCGTGAACAAACATACAGACAGACAAACAGACAAACCGACAAACAGACAGACACGAATTTTTAAAATGTTATGTTCTTATTCAGTAAATTATTTTATGTACCATAAACATTGCTTTTTTAATTATCTTTTATGTACCGACTTTTTCGTTCCTATTGCTTTATTATAAGTATAGAAGATAGATAATCAATTTCAGATACCTTTAACAATTTGCCGCACACCTTACCATTTTACTTACATGACCAAGATGACTGGAGTTAAATGGTTTCTATCATTAAGTCCTGCATGTATTTTTTTTGTTTTAATTTATTAAATAATAATAAATATGGTTTCTTATTTTTCAGAAAAATCCACCTCTGATATTTCCCAGAGACCGCAGTGCCCATTGCCTCCTGAAGCTCTTGAAGGTAAGCTTTGAAATGTAACGAAGTTACTAAAATGGTGTTCAAACACAAGCCAATCTCTCTTTCTTAAAGTCAAACGGCAGAACACACCATTAATTATATCGGACAGGAATAAAGGAATGTTTTATAATTTGTTTTTTTTTAATTAGGCTCAAGTTTCACTATTCTTTATTTTCAATCAGATCAGAATAGTCAAGGAATAGAATACATAAAAATAACATTTTCATTAGTAGTCATAAATGGTTTGAAAAGTAAATTATTAAGAATAAGTCTTCAAAAAATTAATATTATTTATTTACGTGACCTAAAACTTTTGTGCATTTAAAAATACGGAAACTACCGAAAGAAATACCTACAGAATGGTTCGAAAAAAAGTACATAATATAATTCTTAGGAATGATGTTACTTACTTTTAAGTCCTCCTTACCACGCATCAGTTGATAACTTTTCACGGAAGGGTTAGGTATATAAAACGAAGAGAATACGCCACCTGAACGTAAGGAGGGGGGAGGCAGCGTGCGAAGCTGGCCACCAACCCAACTTAATAAGTGAAGTTTTATCATAATTATACGAACGTCGACTCCAAACAGTTTAGTAGGGTTACACAGTCATGTAGTATCGTTTCAGATCTCACCACCTCTTGCATTGGTTTAGAAGAAAAACTGCTGAAAAACAAACCTCATTAATTATTTCATATTTTTTTTAAACTTTCTCCACTATTCTTCTATTTTATATTGCGTTATTTTGTTTAGAGCCGAAAAATCTACAGTTCATTGATATATTACCAAAAGATGTACTTTTTTGGGCTACAAATCTGTTCGAAGTCTACGCTCGCATAACAAGTGCGGTTTAAATTAAATGCATTAAACAAAATATGCACTCCAGTGAACTGATGTTATGTCTAATCTGAACGAATTTTATAAAATGTTTTTGTTTTTGTTTTTGCGAACTAAATTCATGTCTGAAAGTCTAAAACTCGATAACAAGGAATCTGTTTGCGAATTATTCGCGTCTTCTCCTCTAGATTAGTAGGTGTACATGTAGCGTCCGAGTTCTCGATTTGCCGCCATTTTTTTATCCTTAAAAACAACACAGTAGATTTAATTTTTGTAGGGAAAATATCTTCTTGTCTGCGTATAGGTGCCCGTAACATAAACAAACAAGGTTTATGACCACTTCGGAAGGTCCGTTTGTTTAGAAAATGTCACGTTTGAATAGGTAGCAGACCAGGCAAATTGATTTAAGTGTTATTAATAACGCAGTAATTTATTAAAAAAATGTTTTAAGTTAGAAAAGAAACTTTATTTTAGAATATTAATTGATAAGGTATGTTTTTTTTTGTTTAATTGAGTACAACAAATAAGCTTTATAAAAAAAAAAGTGACGTGGGAGCGTAATTTTCGCCTGGTAAACATGATTTATAAATATTTTTTTTCATCTTTTAACATCAAATTACATCAATATTGCAAGAACAAAAAAACAACTTACCATCTGCAATATTTCATAATTAAATACAAAGAAAGACGGGCAACTTATCGGTCTGAATGCTTATTAAATATTTATTTCGTAAAACGAAACATATATTTCGGAAGAATTTGAAATAACGAATATTTTAACGTTGCCACATAGTACGTACTCATCGTTATTCCATCCAAACGTGAATGTTCAAAAAGCATGATACCAAAAAACGAAAAAAAAGCGGGAAACAAAACTCTTGAACAAAATTAATTGACGTCATTAAATCTATTTGAATGGCTTTGAGATAACATAAATTTTTTTTTTCATTCATTCATTCTTTTTTTTTGATTTAACATAATTTTATTATAATACACCAAAGGGTATAATTATTCATTAATATTAAATTAAACATGTATAATTTGAAAAAATAATAAGCTTTTACGGTATTTTTTAGTGATTGTCACTTTTTTTTGTTGCTTTGTAACCCTTTACGTTTTTACGTGTTATTTTTCTTTTTCCTTCTTTTTTATTGCTTTGTCATAGGTTTGTGAGCTACCCTGAAAGTTTCAGCCGGATAGCTAATCGGGAAGTGCTCAAAATGTGAAATGCAAGATTCCAGGACAGACCAAAGTACAAAGATACATACATACATAAATACATAGATTCATACAAACATAGATACCTACATAGAAACATACAAGTGAAGTTAAATAAAAGCTTTTAATAAAAATAGCAAAATGGAGAAGTCCGTTCTCATGGCTGGAGGTACGTTTGGACCAGAAGCAGACGTGTTTTCGTCCGCCGCGAAACAGGTATGCCATCTTTCTGGGTGCGTTCAGAAGTGGACCTCAGGCAAATATTTGGCGGCGAGTCAAGCGTTGGGTTGACTATGGTAACACGGGTAGATTCTCGCTGAAGCGAAATAAAGAAACACAAAGTTATAATAAAATGGTTTGTTGTTTATGTTCCACGTTTACAGTGTATAAATACTTGACAGTTTTGTGGCGTAGTAACATCGTAATTACGATTGTACTATCTCTTAGCTTGCTATAATAAATTATGTATTATTTGTTTTAAACTAAAACAACTTGGAGGCTTCGTTATAATAACAGAAGTTATGTAGCTAATAATTGTAAGGATGTCATTTTTGTTCATTTTTGTAGATGTGATGGATTAGTTATGCAGTTCTTTCTGCACGATGTGTCATTGTTTACTTTTGAAGATAATATATTACAACTTATATGATGGCTACTAAAAATCTTAAAGTTGGATTATACAATGCTGGTTCCCTTGGCACTAACCATGACAATATCATAGCGTCTGTTGCTCGAAGTAGTGTAGATATCCTGGCTTTGAATGAGACCTGGATCTATTCGGGTCAAGAAGGGCGCGCCCCGGCGATCCCAGTATACAGGCTGAGGCACACGCCACGACCACGCGGGTTACGATCCCGTGGTGGCGGCGTTGGTTTCTATATCAAACGAGGTGTCGTCTTGGCGTCATCCGGTTGATCCCATTTATAGTGCGGTTGAACAAATGTGGATCACTGTAAACTATAACGGAAAAAAGTTGATGATTGGTACAGCTTATCGGCCTAGATGATTTATTTTTTGGTGCAATCACATACTCTATCAGTAGGCCAATCACGAATATTTGCGAGAAAGTGTTCGTATCGTTAGCGTAACCATTTTGTATGAGATTTGATAAGCGCCTCTACCGGGCGTTAATCAGCCTTAATTTCGGCAGCAGAAATACTATCGTGTCGCCTGCGTATCGCCTTCGTATCGCATGCCTAGCGTAACCTAGTACATTTTGTATCAAAACAGCGATCACGAATATTTTTTTGACATGAGCACGCAGGCTGGCTCACGTCATGCTACGGTGAACGTACGCAAATTTATTCACGTAGATTTTGTCAGTGAAAATACTTTCGTAAGGTATTGAATTACAATAATATTGTTTAATTCTAGTATTTTATAGTTTTTTATGTAGGTACATAAGTTAAATAACATTTTTTGTGGCTCTATGTTTCTAATATGAACATATTAATGACCATGTTGTAACATGTTAAATCATGACTCCAAGTTAGATTTTTGTTATAGATCCCGATTAAATAGAATGTATTGGGTACAACGCCATCTGGCGAGGAGCAGCGTCTTCTCTATTAGATCAGGATGTGTTTTCTCCGTATCTGAAAGCCAGACGCCGAGTTTGTAATAAACGCCGAACTCCACCACGCGCGCGCCACTTTCTTCGTTGAAGGAATAATGAAAGCATTTCTTTGTTGAAGACTGATTGATGATTTCGCCTATCTAAGAATCAATAAAAAATGGTTGAATTTGCCTCTGCGAGTGAAAGGGAAAAGTTTTCATCTCATGTCTCAAAATAGATAAAATGGTTAATCCACGCAGCGACAGTAGCTACAAGAGGCGTGAACTAGAAGGAAGGTGTAAACGAGGCGGAGGCCTCTGACGGGAGGTAGCGGGGCTTTTGGAGTGTAGCTATTATAATTGGCGTTACAGGAATATTTCGGGCTCTGGATAGCTTTGGACGAGAAACGGGATGTTTAAAAATCCGGAATAGGTCGCATCTTTAAGTTGGCTAACAAATCGGAAATTCAGAGGGCAGCGATTCATATGTCGAAAATAATTTACATCTACAAATCGCTTGCGATGGTCACACCATGGAATGTTTTGACGTAATATCTAATTCACATCAAAGTTCCAGAGAGTTTTTTTTTTGTATGAACTTTTTTGAAGTAAACAACGGAAGCTGATTGGAATGTACCAGAGCTGGCTGGAGGACAGTGACCTGTATAGCTAGGCCGACAAGGTCTGCTTTACGGTAAAAGTGGCAGAGTAGTTTCTAGAGTTTTCTGGATAAGCGGAAGTTCGATTTCGGAGTAGAATGCTACTCGACGTGGAAAGCCAAAGTTCGTATATATACAAGAGAGAAGCGAGATAGGCGCAGGCAGCAGAAAAACACGCACTCTCTTGTGTGGACAAAACGACCGAGACACGCAGTCCAGAACGAAGCTGCTCTGTAACAGGCGAAATAAGTATACGGGTGCAAAAGCCAGGTTAGTGGGGTTTCCCGTGATTTCAGTATTGTACTAACGAAATATCTGTTTTGATTTTGCACCGCGACTATCTAAGGCGGGCATCTCGAGATACATTTGAACACAAAGGAACGTGGGTTTCAGGTTAAAATCGTGCATCTACGGACGGCTGTTGCCGTCACCTCTGCAAGCTGCTGTGCGCGATCTCCCGGGGCTCACCACCGTACGTGGAAGAAGCCGGTCTACGAGGGACTCCAGAAGGACTCCAACGCACCACCTGTCCAGTAGAAGACACCAGGCACCGATCGTGAGAGACACTGAAACCGTTCGAGAGCAGCGGAAGGCACCGTTCGTGGAGAAGCAGTAGGAGCTGATCGAGTGGAGTAAGGAGGCGTTCCGCGGCGGCACGCGAGACGATGGTACGGCGTCCCGTGAAGCTTCCAGGTTGGTCCACTCCAAATCATTTTGAGTCAGCGAGCTACGGTAGTGAGGGAAGCCTTCGCCTTCTTACGTGTTAATATACTGTTGAAAGATACTTTCTGTTATAGAGTTTAATATCCCTCTGGGAAACACAATCTTACACACACACACTCTGTTTGCACAAGTTCTCTTTTAATTTAGAACATTCAAAGGCAAAGACAAGACTATTCCGTTGCGTTGTGACCAATAAATACATGATGAACTGCTGAGCACAGAGTCACTAAGTTTTTACTAGCCTAGGATACTGCAGTACTATTGTAAATTCATATCATACAGGTCGAAGTTATTATATTAATCATATTTGTGAATTTTGAGTTTTGAGTATTAAGTTTGTAGTATTTTCTATTATAAGATCTTGCTGTTTAAAGATATTAAACAGCAAGAAGATATTTTTAAGATATTTTGATGCAGAACAAACTAAATTAAGTGTAAAATATTTCTTTTTGAATTCCTCAGTAAAGGGGAGAGTACCAAAACTTTGATAACTCATGTGTGTTTTTTCTATTTTTGTAATAAAGCCCTTTGTTATTGAATTTACCATCTTGTTTTAATTCCACGCCTTTACCTGAGAAGGAGGTCCGTTTCCTTAGCCGGGCAAACGGCTTAGTCGAGGTTATGCTACTAGAAAACTTGTGTGTTTTAAACGTATAAAAACTGTTTTATATGCTCAAAATGGAATGGGGGGCCTCTTATTATTTAATTTGCTACAAGATAAATTGAAAACAGGAAGAAGAAAGCGATAAAATGTGAAGATAAATATCATATATTTAGTAAGTACCTAGGTACCAAGAATGTTATATACAAGACAATAATATTGTTTAATTCTAGTATTTTATAGTTTGTTATGTAGGTACCTAAGTGAAATAACATTTTTTGTAGCCCTATGTTTCAACTAAGTAGATATTGATCATATGTTGAGGTTATGTTATTGCCTATAAAACTTGTGTATTTTATATGCATAAAAACTGTTTTAGATACTGAAAACGGAATGGGGGGCGACTTATTAAATACTACAAGATAAATTGAAAACAAGAACAAGAAAGTGAAAGAATGCAAACAAAAAAATATATTTTTCAGTCTTAATTCTAGGTACCAAGAATGTTTAAAACAAGACAGATTCCACACCGCTAAACAAACGAGTGAAGCATAGCAAATGGCTGCTGTGTATAATATATAATTCAAGATCTTTGTGTAGAGCATCGTGTTTTTATCGATACAAAAATGATGTCACTCAAGATATGCCAGTACTCATAATCATTTCTCTAAGCTCAAGATAGTTGTCTACGATAAATATAGGAAACCTTATAACCTCATACAAAGATATTGAATTATGCTTACTGCTTTATACTACCTCTATGGGTTCATATCTGCTGACCGAGCAGGTCATTAAATTATATGTCAACTTTAAAATTAACCCGTCAAATGTTGCAGCATGCGGGGCGTTTTTTTTTTATCATCAAAAAGTTATTATCAAAAATTTAAGATTTTTATCATCAAAAAGTTATTATCAAAAATTTAAGATTTTTATCATCAAAAAGTTATTAACACTCTTTAAGTTGAATCAATGCTACACTATTAAAAAGTAACAAGTACCTAAACATAGCAATTTAGGTGTTAATGCACACAGTGTGCTACATATGATTTTTTGACTGCGATAGTACCTAGCCTAAGTACTTATGTATCTACTTTCAGAGATATTAGCTGTGATATTAGTCAAAAGGAAAAAGGACTGAACATGTTCATGGATTTTAACATAACCAAATCGGAAGAACAAGCAAACTAATCAGTCTCATCGCCTCCTAACATTTTAAAAGAAAACAGTAATGAGGTACAAGAAATAATCTAAATCAGTTTTGCACTGCACTGTTACAAGTGAAAGAGCCTTCGCTTCGCCTACTTGTGTTCACTGCTACCTAAATTAACACTTGTACATGACTATCGAACACTAGAGAAATAAAACCATTGATTTAATAAAGAATATATGTATTAAATCAGAACTATTATTGAAATCCCATCCCACTTTTTCTGTGCATGACGACATCAGACAAGCGGCAGGAGTGATGTGGAACAGAGAGGCTCAGGAAAGACATGAATGGAAAAGGTTGGCGGAGGCCTTTGCCGATTGGCAAACAGATCTACAGAAAAGAAGCAAATAGTAGATATACAACAACATACTTAATTCTCATCTATTATAATCTTTATACTATGTAAATAATAGATCTGAATGTAAATAATTATTATTATTATTTAAATAAACAAATTTATTGAAAAGAAACTTCCAATCTCTTTCATTCTTTTTTCTAGGTACAATAAGCAAATAAATCTAGTTACTGGCACATTTGTTGTAGGTACCTATTTAATAATAATTGGTGCTTGGAGAAAGGGATGGGCTTTCTCCCTTTGACTAATTTCTCCAAAAGTAGGGAAATAGCTAGTTAGGTACTTATTAGTGGTATGGTTTAACTTTAAAAGACTCACCGTACCACCAGGGGTACAGTTTTATTGTCCGTTTATTTTAGTGGATTTTTAGTTGTCCAACGAATATGTCAGTCTCATAGTATACACACTAGTTTCTAACCGCTTTTGACCAAACTATATGTGGACTGATAGAGCATCCCTGCTGTGCCAGATGTTTGCGCAGCTAAGATGCTCTGGAACAGACCCACATCAAGTTGGTTTACATTTACCACCTTAAATAATTCCTCTCTCATAGGTGCTCTCCAGACTTATTCATTCCATCAGAAAATGGTAGACATCTTTCGAAATACCACTTAGATCACAGTTGGGGCTGTTGTTTTTCTTCGTTTAAGTGTTTAAAGGCATATGTCGAGTGCAATCTATGAGTAATCACAATTAGTTTCCTACTCAACTTCATATCGGCACACCATGGTATACGACGAGGCTCACTTTGCATTGTTCTGTACCATATTCATTTTCTCGAGAGACAATATCAAAATACTCATTCTAATGGGATGGAACTTTTGTATTGGATAAGTACTTCGGATTATCTGCCTCCTCATTACCATGTGTGCCTACATGTGAGAAATCCTGCAATCCTAGGGTCGACTCCCCTCCCCCCCCCCCCCCCCGCGCTACCAGCACTAGAACACAGCACTGCACTGAGTAGAGCTACAGATACTTCAATAAAACCATTGAATTAATAAACAGTATATGTATTTAATCAGAACTATTACATAAATAACAAGATTTATTAAAACTTCTTTCAACAAACAAGTGCATCATCATTCTTCTTTCTATTGTTTGAAAAGGCTTCCATTCATTGTTCATCAGGGATCTCCACCACCGGCTTGTCCCCACGTGTGCCGATCTGAAACATTAAATAGGGAGGAATAAATAAGAGATACCTATTCAAAACTACTGGGCCAACAGCTTGTGACAATGTCTTCCTCATCAAAATTATAACCTCTTTCATATTTTATCACCGTCTCGGTAGAGATTAACTATATTCTTTGATCACCGTACTGTGGCATATACTTTTATGACATTTAGACATTGTCTTTAATTGGCAAAACTATGTTTTTACCTATCCTTGTACAAACTTTAATAAAACAGAATTTAAACTAATGAATACCCGCTTATAATACATTCAATTTTAAAATCAAAGTTTACTGCACGTAGTTGAAGGAAATGTGTATATAATAGTATGCAATAGACAGAAGCTGTGCCATGTAGCTGTGCAGGTGTTCGTATGAAGACTTGCAGCTGAGAAGCCTCCACTGCCCATTGAAGGAAGAGCCGGCACAGAACTTGGTGCTGTTTGTGCACTAGGTGTTCATTGGTTTGTTTGGTAGACTCTTCCGTGTTCCTGTACCGTATTATTGTTTGCTGACAGTCGCCCCCTTGAGCTAGTAGGCCATTCCCTCGGAGGACCACCTTGCAACAAGCTCAGTAGGCCATACCCTCGGAGGACCACCTTGCGACAAGCTCAGTGCAGTGCTGTGCAAAACTTTACAGCTTGATATCCTAAGTGAAAATACAACCATCATGGTCAGGTGTGATGCTTAGCATCAGGTGAATGACTTGCTTGTCACATTACTTACTTTTTGTGGTGGAGCTTGTTCATCATATGCCATTTTTCGTCTGAACTGTCCCCGGTGCCGTCACTTATGTTAGCATGGTTTTATTAGTGTATTCTATGCTATGGCTGTCAGCTCCTTTCACTTCTCCTGGAGGATGTGTCGGCCCTGATATTCCAAAGGGGATTTAGCTAAATCTCCATGTCTAGAACATAAATTAAAATAAGTAATTACATTTAGGAAACACACGTACCTTTTCTATATTAACCTCATTATCTACACTAATATAATAAGGAGGAAAGATTCGATAATTGTATGTTTATAATTTTGTAGTATTGTTTGTTTGAATTTTTTACCATGTTTTTATTAAGTCACTTTCTTGTTTGTCTGTCTGTCTATCTGATGTTCCGAGACGGAATCGTCGATCACTTCCCGAATAGATATCCGCCTGCATTTTTCAGGGTAGCTCACAACTCGATGACAATGCATAAAAAACGTGATTTTTAGTTTAGTTTTATAATCTACATTTGATGCTTGTTTTTAAATGTTTGTTTGTAATCGATAAACTCAAAAAATACTGAACTGATTTTAAAAAATCTTGCATTCATAGAAAACTACATCAGCAAGTATCATGGACTGGACACAATTTCATCATCTATACTTATAATATAGCAATATGAATGAAAAAGTTTGTACAAAGAAGATTATTTAAAAAAATATGGTCTGTGGTACTTAAAATAAACTACAGAAACATTTTTTTAAATCATGTCTGTCTGCTTGATTGTTACTTTGTTTGTCTGTATGTTTGTTCGCGCATCACGTAAAAAATACTCGATCGACATAGACATCTATAGATTATAGAATCTAAATATCAGATTATCGACATAGGTCGATCGATTGCAATTCGGTTTTCAATGTTGGATAGCTTAGGGTTTGACTTAAAAATGGGGTACTAGAGTACCCCATAAAAATCTCTAATATAAAATAAAATAAAAAAACGATATAATTTATAATTCATAAATATAAGTCGAGCAGTCGTAAAAATAATTTTGACGGTTCAAGGAATTTTGATCAAATGTTAGTATAATTGGTATTTTAGGTCCTGGTACTTTTAACTTACCGAAATGACCACGCATGCGAAGCAATAAAGTACGCACTACGTTAGTTACAGAACGGCATGACAGGTTGCCATGGAAACGATAAAATAATATCATTTTGCCTTGGAAATGAAATAAAACAAATCTATCAACTACGTGAGTAATAATGCAGTTGTCTATGGACAAAAAACAACGAAGTATTTATTATTACGTTGGTAATTTCGAAAAAGTGATACTGTTCTGGCTCAATTGTAATTATTTTATTCTTTTTAGTGGTAGTTTACAAAATATCATTTTTTATTATGAAGTCGTTTTTTTTTTGGAAAAATGTTCTATTGATTTATAAGTAGATGGAGAAAACATCTGCCTTTCGGCACTGCTAAGCGCTTGCTCTAAATTTACCGTTATAAAACCGGTTTCGCAGTACTTGGTTTGGCGATTAAGTTACCAGTCGCTATTTCAGTCTTCCCGAAACCAATATCTAAAACGTGGTTACTAACTGTAGTTTGTACAACATAGCTTGATCGCCAAGACAGCTGCCAGAGTGATATTTCTAGGGTTGGAGTAGTGTAGGAATAAATCGTTTATCGAACGATGATGAAAACAAATACGATCATATAATTATGTTGCTCACTTATATCCTATATTCTAATTGTGACTTTTCTAGTACATACATTATCTATATCTATCTAAATATATTTATACATATAATAAAACTATAAACAAAGTGAAATCTGTAAACGGAAGATAATTTAGAAAAAAAACATTATTATTTCAGTAAATGAAAGTAGGAGAATTCAAAAATATGGTTTAGAATTATTATTTTTGTCTGTCTGTCTGTCTGTGACTTCATCACGCAAATACCACGGGTTGGATTTTGATTATGTTTGCTGAACTGTATACCTTGGACTCCTGCTGTGGTTTTTATCTTTGATTTTTCAAAATCGGTTCATCCAAAAAGGAATAACATAATTTTTATCTTGCGCCACAGAATAAATAATATGGGGTACTTCTGAGGTTGTTCAATATTAATATCTCTTAATTCCTCTTGTAGGTCTGTCTCAATATGCCGTAAAATATCTTCGCTTGATGAAATGTCCTCGACCTCAGACTCGGCAAAATCTCTTAGTTTGATTTTTTTCAGAGTATTTTTACCCAAAGTTGGTAGCCTTCATCATCGTTATAAGCATTTCTTTTATGGCTTTCATGTCCAATTTCATGCGTGGCGCCAACAAACGCCATCCAACGGGACGGACAGCCAGACATACGAAAGCATTTTTGCCCAAGCTGAAACGGTGACGCTTCGCTCGCGCTTCGCGCTTGCTCGGTCAATAATGACCAAGTTTCAGTTCCGCAAGTCGTCAATGGCAACACACATTGGTTATAAACTTTCGTCTATAGACTTTGAGGTATTTTTGATGAGGGCATAATACTTTATTTATAACTTTTGACATACTCTTATTGTAGGTAATTAAATACCTAAGAACAATTCTATTTTTCTATATCAGTTAGTGAATAGCTACCGTAGACCATTGCCCTGTTAAAAAACTCAACCAGTAAAGGATCTTTCCCAATATTCTATGGAAGTTAGGCTGAATTTGCGTCTGGACAAAACTGTCGCCAAAAGACGGGAAATGAACTAAGCATTATTATGAAAAGAAAATCGTTTAAATATTTGACGGAAAATTGGAGTTATCATAATTTCAAAAAAGATAGGTTATAAAAACTAAGGCATCATACGTTAGTTATAAATATAATATTATATAGGTATCTACTTAGCTTAATTACTTTATCTAGTTAGCCACGATAAACCACTCCAAATCTTGACGTCATTGCGTGATTATTAGTTGACGAAGGACTATTGCGGGTCGTTAAATCAGATTTTTTCACCCAATACGAAAATGCAAACACAAAAACACAATGACATGACGTGACGCAGTGACTGGCTGCAATCACAGTTCATATCGGTAGTGATGCTGTACTAATTCGTTTTATCAAATTGATTAATCGATATTTTGGTTACGAATCAATAAATAAATATATTCGGGACAATAGTTTCATTATTTTACGAACGTGTGTATTCGTACTTTAAATCAATTTAAATACCATGTTTCCAGTCAGTAAGTGAACATGAAAATGTGGGGGATTATCGTGATGGTAACTGAAAGGGCAAAATAAAATATTTTTGACAAATATCGATCACGAGTAGATATAATTATATTTATCGATTTTCAATCTGCTTTTCTAACTTCGGTTGAAAACATGACGGTTACCGGTCGGTCTGTGGTCGTCGATAAACATGACGGTTACCGGTCGGTCTGTGGTCGTCGATAAACATGACGGTTACCGTTCGGTCTGTGGTCGTCGATAAAACATGACGGTTACCGGTCGGTCTGTGGTCGTCGATAAACATGACGGTTACCGGTCGGTCTGTGGTCGTCGATAAACCTGACGGTTACCGGTCGGTCTGTGGTCGTCGATAAAACATGACGGTTACCGGTCGGTCTGTGGTCGTCGATAAAAATCAAGCTACGTCATTATTGTATTTTATTTTTAAACCCCTATTCCAATAGGACTAAAAAATATATAAAAGGATTCATAATTAAGACCAAAATGTTTGGTACCTACTTGAATGGTGATGACACATCTTCAGCCTGGTTTTGGGCAAGATTCTTTGGAGCCAGTATTATACATGAATAGTTATCTACTAGTCGTATTATAAATATTGTAGCTATCTGTCAAAATACGCAATTTTATCCAACATAGTAGTTTGTAAGTAGTTTGTAAACAGACAAATGTTCAACCTAACTAACCTGCTAAGTTTTTTAGGCGCATTTTTTATTATTTTAGTTTGATTAAATGGCTAAATATCATTCAGGCCGTTAATTGAATGGTTTCATCAGGTGAACAAGCTAGGCAGTCAATTTAATGTTGGATGTAATTATATACTAGCTGCACCCCGCATCTGTCCGGCTGTTCTCCTCTAGAGGTCACATTTCTCAACCGATCTAAACGAAACTTGGTATAAAAGTTAAGCAAATTTTTTGATATTTTTTGGTCATCATGTATTTTTGATTGGAGGGGTACTCGCCCCAAAACAGGGAAAATCTGAGTAAAGTATGTTAAATCTGATTTCGATATTTCTTTTTTTATTTTAAAGTAGTAACTTAAAATTAGCCTCATAAAAATTTGAAGATCTGATGAGGGTCTTTGGCGTGATGAACAGAATAGCTCATCAAAATGCAGTGAATCTCTCACTTTTAGGCTTCTAATCAGCGCTTTACCTACTAGGTAAGGGATTGATGGGGCACCTTGGTTATTACTGTTAGTTTTACAATAAGGCACAGAATAAATTATAGTACAAGAATAAGGTAACTAGATGGCACTACTGTGTACCGCTAGATTGTTTGCAAAAATGATTGTAAGCGCGAGGTGTACAGCTCACAGATCCCCTGTATGTTCTCTATAGAACTAAATTTCCCGCACGAGACTTTGCCGCGCGGACTACTGTTTATGGCGAAAAAAACACCCTATGTTCTTCAAGGATATTAAAAACCAATGCAAAAATAGATATAGCACCAATGCTCTTGATGTTTTTTGACATACCTACTTGCTATTTCGTTTCCAATGCTAGCGAGTAATCAATATTTTTCTTGTTTTCCCGTGGAAACTTGCAATTTTCTGGGATAAAAAGTATCCTATGTTTTATTCCAGGATATACGCTATCTCCATTTCAAATTTCATCCAAATTAGTTAAGCCGTTATCGCGTGAAAGCTCACCAGACAAACAAACAAACAAAAAAACAGACAACGTTTCACTTTTATATATTGGTATGGATTGATAATTCGGCAGGTACATTTGACCTAGCAAGTGACAACTTTTTGTCAATGTCAAGTCTCTCAGAAACGGGATAGATAATTGTCAAGTTTCTCAAAAACGGGCTAGATAATTGCCGCAGTTTTACACCTAGCCAAAAAGCAACTAGCAACAATGTTGGGGTACACTGCTATTGCATTGTCTATACAAATGCAACATCAATTGCCGAAAAACTAGCCCGTTTCTGCGGATTTTCAAGCCACTCAGAAACAGGCTAGACAATTGCCGAAGCTGGCAGATTCATAGCATTCATAGACTCAGATACTTAATACATTCCAAATCCACGGTACACCCGCGGTCCTCAGTCATGATGGCGGGTGAACCTTTCTTTAATATTAACTCCAAATTTATAGCGGTACGTTAATATTCATTTCAGGTACCATTAGATACATTGCATGTACAGTATACATCTATGCGAACTGCTGCA
The DNA here is from genome assembly GCA_946251855.1 of Alsophila aescularia. Classification (NCBI taxonomy): domain Eukaryota; kingdom Metazoa; phylum Arthropoda; class Insecta; order Lepidoptera; family Geometridae; genus Alsophila; species Alsophila aescularia. The sequence continues at coordinate 1,996,904 of OX276374.1, read as the reverse complement.
TTTCAACTTAAAAACTGGTATATTCAGACAAAAGCAAGTCCTGACCTTGGTAGTTATGTAATGAATATTTATTTGCATTTCCTTGGCTTAAAGTGAATCTACTAACGGAATTCACTTCAACTTCTTTCCTCCTTACTCATTGATGGGAAGCCGATATCAATAATATTTTTTGTGTATATTGATAAATTGTATTACCTATTTTCTGAAGAGTTACATAATGTACTGGTTTATATCAAGGCAATATTCAATTTGCGCTCACGGTCTTAACTGCCCTAGGAGACTTGTTGTTGCTTACGCTTATATTTCAATTGAAAGACTGCTTGGCGTTTTTTTGCACCAACTTTTCAAGAATCCTGTACTAGTTATCTCATTTGGTACCATGAAATTAATCAGCTTTGACTACATTTATGCAAATAGAACAGAAAAGAATGAATTGGAGAATGAGGATTCGGAGGAATTGAGAAAAGTAGTCGCGACTCATAATACTGTCATAGTTTATCTCTACTTAAATCCATTCTAATACATTCTGCAACGCATTTTGATATCATTAATTTTTGTTTCAGCTGCAGAAGTGAAATAAGCAGGTGGTGAAATATTTAAATAGCATTAATTTGTTATTATGTATTTTTAACAAGATTCTTAATACCTTAAGTACGTACCGATCATAAATAAAAATAAAACACAATTGTATCATTTTCGATGGGTTTCAAAAGTTGAAAGTTTCCCGAGGTATTCATCGCCTTTCTTACTAATTAAGAGCTTCATTTTGATTAAAAGAGGATTCACTTAAAAGAAAATGTATACTAAAGTTTTTTTATTTCCTATTTAGGAACCAAATACCACGGAAATAGAAATTTAACTCAAAATAATGTTTTTTATTTTTCTGTTATGTTTGTAACAATTAAAATTTGGCTTTATTTGCAAAATTATTGCAGTATTTCAAAAGACGACGAGTGAAACCTTTAGAAAAATGTAGCTCAATTTTGAGAAAGTTAGAGTAATTACTTAATATTTTCGATCTTTTCGTAGTAATGTAAAAATACCACGAATGTATGTTTTTTGACTTATTATATAGATTTCATAGTATTTCAAAATGTATCTTAATTTTACCAACAAAGTGTTCGACTATAATGTTAGTTGTAGTGGTAGGCATCTTACGCAAGAGGCTGCCTGGGGAAGTACCACACCTTTGTCAGGTATTCAGCCACCAAGCAGTAGTATGTAAACATTTCGGTTTGAAGGACAAGGTTTCCAGCAAAATTACTGGGCAATGAGACAACAACCAATACAATACAATACAATACAATACAATACAATACAATACAATACAATACAATACAATACAATACAATACAATACAATACAATACAATACAATACAATACAATACAATACAATACAATACAATACAATACAATACAATACAATACAATACAATACAATACAATACAATACAATACAATACAATACAATACAATACAATACAATACAATACAACAACTCTTTATTACACACTAAGAAAAAAAACACGATAGCGAGCAAATGTGACGCGCAACATTTTGTTACTAAAATTCTGAGTGGCACTGTAACTGTTATGGGCAAACGTGGCGCTTACCATCAGGAGAGCGAACTGCCCGTCTCGTCACAAAAAGTAATAACAAAATAATGAAAAAAATTGTAAAGTTTAGTTTTTTCTTCAATTTAGTATTACGTACATCTATATAATTATCATAAAATGAAATCGACTATAACTAAAAAAAGAAACTAAATATAAGCGAGGCTAATTATTTGCCCTAAGTCATAGAATTATATATATAAATATATATGTATATGCCCTAAGTACAGGCCAGCATTCTGGTCATAAACATAGTATTAAGTTATGTTTGTAATTATAAATTAAATTTTAAAATTGTATACTGTTTTTTTATTTCTTAATTAACTCAGTTTTATTTTACATTTTAGTTATTTCAAATACTACCTTCTAGGTGATTTAGTTGGTATATCTGCTTGTTAATAACAATAACTAACCACATGGGCACTTCTCTATATGAAAAGTATGTGATGTCAAATCTGTCTCAGTCTTTTTGTCAACATCCCCAAATAAACTGGTACTAAGTAAGTTTTCACAATAAGTTTCCCGTTTTAATGTAAACTGTAATACCAATGTACCTACTTGTATAATTTCTACATATTTTTAATTGCTTTGTATCTTTATTTCATAATATTTTTCCAAGAACTTAATTATTTGTTGTATATGTAGCCTAGCGTTTAAATATCCACTTCCTCACAAGACGTAACGAGATGTTAGAAGGCGGTAGGAGCTTGCGTTCAGTTTTACAGAACCGGTCTAGCAGCTGTACTTAGTCGAGTAAGTGAGTAACGCGCCGCCTCGAGTGAGACTGTCCCTCAAGGGTAGCTGCTGGGACGCCCGAGAGAGGCACGCGCCAAATACATTATTTGAGATTGGTTGGAATTAAAAATACTTTACAATCGGACATTTTCAATACACATCATCGCCATCATCAGCCGGTAAAGGTCACCTGCTGTACAACGACCTCCTCCTGAGAATTTCACAACGAACGGTCGCTCGCTTTACTACCCTATGAGGGATTATTGCCATATCACCACACTTGGCAGTCTCTCGGTGATCCTGTAGTTGGTGATGGTAATACATATGAAAATGCTGCTGGTCATTTTCTGAGTCCCGTTGCCTTTACTCACAGCACCCGCGGGGGGAGGAGAGCCTCCTGTTGTTGTGCCGGCACTACACGGCAGTGTTTAAATTACTTGGGAAAAGTTCAAAACATATGAACATACGACAATTTATCATACTAATATGGACATATCTATGAACTGTGCTAATATTATGAAGGCGAAAGTTTGTATGTATGAGTGGGTGTATGTTTGTTACTCCTTCACGCTCAAATAGCTGAACGGATTTGAATGAAATTTGGAATGGAGATAGCTTATACGCTGGAATAACACGTAGGATACGTAGGTTCATCATCATCATCCAAGCGGGTGAAAACGCGGGGCGCAGCTAGTCAATAATAAGCCTAGTCAGGCCCTCTGACTAACTCTGAGACCAGAGGCCAGCACTAGACTCATACGAAAAACAACAAACGAACAGGGTAATTCATATTAAAATAGGTAGTGGTAAGTTGCACCTTTTTAACCAATTTTATTTTAATTAAGCTAGCTTGTGAGCAATAAATAAATATAATAATAATAATTACTATAATGCTATTTGTTTATAAGTAGTCGTTAAAAAGTATGATTCCGGCTTAGTAATGGGACCTCCGCTTCACATCCCGCGGGTGCTGTTAGAACCAGCAACAGGGATTTCAAGCAATAGACAACAGTCTGTGCAGGAGTTTGACAGAGTTATACTGCATATTATTTCCTTGATTTTCATCTAAACATATCTTTAAGAAAGTAGGTAACGAATGATAAGGTTTTTGAAACAGTCACTTTAGAGCCATTTACAAAAACGATGACATGCTCATACATAAGCTCCGTAAAGATATTATACTAGGCATTACAAATATATGATAGTGGCTGTAACTTTTTTTAGGGGTTCGTAGCTCAGGAAAAAATAACCCTTAAAGGAATACTTCGTTGTCCGTCTGTCTGTTAAGAAACTTATTTTCAAAAACGCGTCGAAGTATCAAGTTGAAATTAATATCAAGTACTAGGGTCTGCAATCTCTTGGAGCTGTGAAAAAAAACAAACATATGAGATAAAGATTAAAGATAAAGATAAAAGATAAAGATTATTTATTTGCATAAAACATGAGTATACATCACAATAATGCACAGATGATAGTAGTCTGTTAGTATAGTAGCTCACGTTTTGCCTTTCACAGGCGTACAAAATTAAAAAAATACTAATTATTCGTAAATAGCATGCAGATTAAAATAACATGCAATAATAAATAAAAACAAATCTGACTATACAATGCCATAAACTAGATAATATTTCACAATTTAATATTATCAGAGAGAAGTGACAAAAAGACAATTGGGTCAACGCAATCATAAGTTACGGCTGTTTATGGCAATTATTTTAAACCTCGCAAGGGAATCAAAACCTATAGGGTACTTCCTATTGACCTAGAATCATGAAATTTAGAAAGGGAAATATACGAAAACCGTAAATTTGTAGTTATACATCACAAAAAACATATTTGATTCCCTTGATAGAATTATTTACATACCTACCTAAAAGTTTGTACGGAACCCTCCGTGTGCGAATCCGACACGCACTTGGCTGTATTTTTTTTTAGTACCACCTCTGTCAATCGACAGCATTCAACATCTACTGTATTCTACATCTAGTTGTGGTATTTTCCAGTCTCATATTAATAAGGAAATACCAATATTATTTTATAATTTTCCTACATTACATATGCAATATAATTAAATAAGAATTGCGTGGACTATTATACTCGGGCTAACGTTGAGTCATTCCAATATATGACGTCACCAGTTACGCTGAAGAGCGCACAAACCTGTGCGATTGCGGCGCCATTCAGACTATGGCTTACCTAACTAGATGCTCCTCATGTCCCGATACATGCTCCCATGAAGACCTGTACAAGGTTAGCGATTCCGCAATAAAGAATTCCGGTCGGGTAAAATTTAAACGGATTTGCCATTGAATCGCAAAATAGGCACGACACGGGTTCTTCCGTGATTCTCTAACTAAATTGCAGACGTTGGTCGTTGCATAGTTAGAAAATTTACACTACCTACTACAAACCTACCTTACCTACAACGCTCTTGACGTCAGAGATAGTGTTGGCATCGGGTATGTTTTAAAATCCCGAAAGCGAAAATGTATTCTTCAAAAATATACCATAAAAGTATACATTTGAACATTTATGACGTCACTGGCCGAGCTAAGATCGGGTATGAGTTGAGTTTCGAATTTAAGATTTTGCGTGGCGTATTTTGAAAATATACCTCCACATAAAGCTATTGCAACACAGATAGATTTCTGTCAATAAAATTCAGTGGTGATCCAACATGGCCATGATAGGTTAGAAGACAAAGGCGGGAGCTCGCTAGGCTTCGTTCCCGCCTTCGTCTTCTAACCTATCACGGTCATGTCCGGTTGCTACTGAAGATCTGTACCTATGTAAGTTTGTTCGCGCATCAACTAAAACAACTAAATCGATTGAAATGTAATTTTCACCATTAAAAACTGGTATACTGGGATCTTAATTCAATGATTAGACGCCGAGCAATCGCTAAAAAACTATTTGACAGCTGAACAAATTTTGAACAGATGTAGTAAATTGTACTTTGTAGGTACTTTTGGTCCTGGAATAACAGTTATGAGCTACTTTTAAATGAAATGACCACGCGGGTAAAGCGGAGGGTACAGCTAGTTTATAATATTTACACATTAACATTTCGTTTCTCAATGGAACGATTTCTTCCGACTTATCACAGTTATATCACAGTTATAGCTAAATATTTCTGAAATTTATACGAAATTTGTAGACTTTCTTAATATTTTAGGTAATTTATAAAAATAGGTTCTAAACAAAGTTACTTAGTAATTATGATCATTTATTTTTTACTTTTGGAACATATAGAAATGAACCACATTGCAATTGGTCCAGTAGTTCCATTCTTGTTCAGTAGCCAATTTGAAGTACCCTAGACTATATATTTTTTGTATATATACATTTTCGTACTTATAGCTTTATTATTAGTATAGATATTTGTTACTTCAAAATTGACATAACTTTGGACCGCAGAACCTATTTATTTTTTGGGATAAAAAGTACCCTCAATTTTAACCCATCATATAAACTATGACTGTGTCAAATTGCATCAAATCCGTCTAGTAGTTTCAGCGTAATAAGACTTCTTTTGAATAACTTTCAACCAATATCCAGCGGGAACCCTTTAAATTTTCGGGATGAATAGAATCCAATGTCGTACCTCGTAATATGGTCTTGATTCATACCAAGTTTTAGTTGAATTCATTAGGTAGTTTCAGCATGATGCACTGTCAAGATAAAGAAAAACAGACAGACTAAAAAAACAGTTTTGGCTTCAGTATCGAATAAAGAAAAGAATCCAAAAATACAGAAAAACTTCAATGTACAGAATTTGGACCCATATCCCGCAGGAACAAAAATTAAAATTAAAAAGGCTGCTTAAAAAGGGTATTGAGCACGAATATAAAAGGTTTTTAATCGTGTTGCTCTGTCTGTGTGTCGGTATGTTTGTTTGTTCACGCATCACGTAAAAACTATTGAACCGATTGCAATACGGTTTTCATTGTTAGATAGCTTAGGGTTTGATTTAAAAACTGGTGTAATTGGTATCTCAATCTGGTGAGTTAGAAGCCGAGCAATTGATAAAAACACACACATATATATAGATATACACACATATATACATTTTTTGTATATTTTTGACAGCTGAGGAAATGTTGATCAAATGTTGGTATATTGGTCCTGGAATAGCACGTTATGGTACTTTAAACCTTAAGAAAAGACTAAGCGTGCGAAGCCGTGGGTACAGCTAGTATATAATATAATATATTCGGGACAATTCACACCAATTACCCAGCCCCAGGATACCCTGTACTATGGGTAACGGATAAACATACATATATACGAATATTAATTACATCCATGACTCAAAAACAACAATTTCAGCTCATCACACCAATGATTGCACCTGGCGGGATTTGAACCCACAACCAGTTGAATTCATAGCAGGGTTTCTAGCCATTAGACCAACCGGTCGTCAATCCGGTCGGTCGTTTATGAATGTTTATGAAAGAATGATCTGAGCTGAATATTTTAGGGATGGAAGTAGTTACGTCTTCCATACAAACCAAAACACCATCTCGCAAACTCCACCGTGAAAAAACTAATTTAAACTAAATTAAACCTACTGCAAATAGTATAAAACTTGAATTAATGAAATCATCTATTTTTCTATACTAATAACAAAGCAGTAAGTAACAAAAAGTCTGTACAAAGAAGATACAAAAAAGAGGAACAGGACAAGAATATAATGCTTTTTAAATTCATGTCTGTCTGTCTGTCTGTCTGTCTGGATGAGTATTCGCGCATCACATAAATACTACTATAGCGATCGAAATGCGGTTTTCATTGTTAAATAGCTTAGATTTTGACTTTAAATCTGGTACACTTCATATTTCAATCGGGCAATAGTTAAACATTTTTTGATGGCTGAAGGAATTTTGAAATATTGGTTTAGGTCCTGGAAAAGCTCAAAGAGTACTTATTTTCAACCTATAGAAATGTCCACGCGTGCAAAGCCGTGGACACAAAAAAAAAACAAAATGGAATATTCGCTTATCTTTCGTTTTAATAAGTAGTTGTTATTTAAATAAAGTATTTGTTAAATAATCCATGAAAATGTGTTTTAGTTTAGGAGTTAAAATTAAAGCAATTATATTAATCTTAACATTGGTACAATAAGAGTGTTACTTACGGTAAAAATATTTAAGTGAAGCATACTACTGTAACTAGGCTAGTAGGATGGTAAATTTTGCAGTAGTGCTAACCACAAACAACATCATTCTCTTTGACACTTACTGTGACTATAGCTAGGATGTATAAATAAATTTCAATCTATTATAAAGCATACCATATTATTGATTCTTAACTTAATGTAACAAAAAATATACTTAAATACATAATTGCAACTAATAATCTATACTTATAATAAAGCAGTAAGTGCCATAAAGTCTGTGCAATGAACATTATTTATAAAAATGGTCTAGTTTAATTAAAATAAGCAAGTGAACAAGAAAATATTATTTAAAAAAATCGTGTAACTCTTTGTTTATCTGTTTGTTCGCACATGCAAAAACTACAAAGCTGATTGCGATGCGGTTTTCACTTTTAAATTTTGACTTAAAAATTGCTGTACTTGGTATCTCAAATCGATGAGAAGGAGCAATAGAAAAAAAAACATTTTTGTCTGAACAACATTTGGTATTTCATATTTTATAGGTACTTTTGGAACCTACGCAAGAAAAGCCACGGGCACATCTAGTTGAAATACTTATTTCAAAGAGCTTTGTAAAATCTGAATCAGCTAAATTGTACGTTATTCAAAGAATTATTGTATGTTTTATAGTTCTTAGAATCATAAAATATGCTTGGTTATTTCCATTAGTAATATCCAACTCACAATTTGTATTTGTACTAATTCTTACATAAACTAAATAAGATAACCAATTTAAATGTCAATAACTAAATAAAATGCTTACATTTAAAAAATCTCAAAAACAAAATAATTATAAGCAAAAATATTAACTGCCGTGAGTAGCAAAAACCCTACTTTGGTAACGAAATTTATATGTCATACTTCAAATCAAGTCACACCATTAATATTTAAATTTATATGTCATACTTCAAATCAAGTCACACCATTAATATTTAAATTTATATGTCATACTTCAAATCAAGTTACACCATTAATATTTAAATACCTATGTAGTTCTTTAGTCTATTTACTGGATTTTCAAATATGACACGAAAACACGACTATATACTCTTCATCAAAATATGATTTCAAACTTAGCTCTTTTTTGGTCTTTAAATATAGGTAATATCTTAAAAACATGCATATCAATAATCGAAAATTTGCTTTGTAAGATAGTTTTTAAGTTGATCTAGATTCTTGCCTAGCAAGCTCGATTACTTCACAGATATTATACGACTATTTATAATGTTTTGAAATCCATAAGATAGTTACAGAAGGTAACGTATTTCAATCATCCTATCTGTAAAAATACGTAACATTTGAGATACTTCTAAGCATCAATAGGGTAGGTATTCTTATTGCAATGATCTGGAATACTAAAAAAATGAATATTGCCTGGTTAATATATTTTGTACAGCAAATCTCACTTACTGTAATTATGCTAAGAGAATATTCGCAAAGAATTTAAGGTATTTATAAAGTAAGTACTCTTACTGCCATTATGTTAAAGTTTGGTGAAAAAATATTTCATAGGTGTCTCAAAATATACACAGCAAGTATTACTTGCTGTACTTAGGCTAGGCTATGTTTGGTTTAAAAATGTCCGTATTTTAACATTAATGAAAGCAACATTACTTACTGCAGCAATTCATAGGAAAGAGGGATAATTTATTTAAAAAAATACTATAGCAAGTTATTCCTACTGTGTTTATAATATGAATACTGCGGCGCCTTAAGCGACTTCATGTAGTTTATAATATGAATACTGCGGCGCCTTAAGTGACTTCATGTAGTTTATAATATGAATACTGCGGCGCCTTAAGCGACTTCATGTAGTTTATAATATGAATACTGCGGCGCCTTAAGCGACTTCATGTAGTTTATAATATGAATACTGCGGCGCCTTAAGCGACTTCATGTAGTTTTGCTTAAGTTTATCTATATATCTATCTGACATTTTAAAGTTCTGTAAATACAGAAATGCAGATCTTGATCTTGTGATTCCAAACATGTATGTAACTCATTATTGTCAAAAATGCGACTTACTGTGTTTATCACAAGAGTGACAGACCTGTGCCCGTGGCTTTGTCCGCGTGGTCATTTCTCTGGGTTAAAAGTAGCATATGTGTAATTCCAGGACCTTAAAATACTTATGAAGTACAATTTACATTTCATCAAAATTTGTTCATCCGTCAATTATTTTTTTTCGATTGTTCTGCTTATACTAATCGGATTGAGATACAAAGTAACCCAGTTTTTTTTATCTAATCCTAAGCTATCCACCGGTGAAACCCGCATTGCATCGGTTCAGTAGTTTTTTACTTGATGCGCAAACAAACTGAAAGACAGACACCTTTTTTTATGTTACAACCTTGTTCAGTAGCTCATTTTAGGGACCCTAGGCCATATTCTTTTAATTATCTTCTTTGTATAGATTTTTTGTTAGTCACTGTTTTACTATGAATATATATATTTTTTTTTTTTTTAGTCAACTTTTGAATCATTCTATATTTTAAAAAATAGCCCAAGAACTCCGAAAAAAGCATTCGTCCACAGGTTAACAAGTGCCAACATACCTGAAATATATATATATAAAATATTTTTTTTTTTATATATATATAAAATAATAAGCTTGCAGTGTTTCATATATATAATAATGAGCTTGCAGTGTTTCACGCAGCCGAATATTAATATGATGTTGAGTTGGTCACATGTACTTACGTAGGTACTTTGTTAATCATACTTTTGCCACCTATTGTTTGAACCCGTAGGTATGTTGTTGGCACTTGTTAATATAGACTATAATGTTTGCTAATAATTATGTTTGTTACTTACCTGGGCTTAGTTTTTAGGATTCCGCAGTGGAACAACGAATCCTTATAATTTTGTTGCGTCTTTCTGTCCATTCGGTTGTCTGTCCTTATGTTTGTACGTTATATTCAAAGCCATTTTATTCAGACACTATTGACACAAGAAGTTTGTAATTTGGCACTAGTAAACAAATAAAAAACTGATAATATTTAAAACCACTAAGGCGTTTAAAAAGGTTATTTTTTTAATTGGTTACCGTACGATAAGAGAATAGGATTTTTTTTCCTCGATTGTGATACCTATGGTTGAATTTATTATAAAAATTAAAAGCAACCTAACAAAATTATCATGCATGTTTAGGATTTATTAGATTATGAGTTATGGCCGCGTAAAGTTATAGCGTAGTTCTACCCGCATCAACACTGAAGTTATAGCGTAGTTCTACCCGCATCAACACTGAAGTTATAGCGTAGTTCTACCCGCATCAACACTGAAGTTATGGCGTAGTTCTACCAGCATCAACACTGAAGTTATAGCGTAGTTCCACCCGCATCAACACTGAAGAAAAATATTCAAATAAAAAAAAAAACAACTTGAAAAACTGTCCGGAAGGTTTTATAATCTGCACGCCCTGGTGGATCTTACCTATAAAGACTCCTTGTTAGATCATAAATAGATTACGGAACCTTAAAAACAATCGTGTCGCTACCCCATCTATGGGCTATACAGGCTTCAACTGGACACTCAGTGGTTAAGGAAAACCAACATTATATACGTAGTCTGAATGACAAATTCATAGTATTTATCCTTCAGTATGTTACATAGTGTGAAATAATATAGCCGAATGTGGAACCAAAATGTGGCTTCTTGTGATAAGTTCTGTTGTGATATTATCAAGTTTAAGGAGTTCTGCTGGCGCAGGTGACGTTACTAATATCAATATTTTTTTCATAACCTAATTCATTACACAATTTTCCACGACCAGCTCGATCCATGGCAATCAATGTTCACCAAAGCTTATAACACAAGAAACTTATATCTACTTTATTTTGTACACAAGACGAGTAGACAACCATTCTGGGTTTCTTCCCATTTTTTGTTTTATTTATACTTTATGAAAATCCAAATCTTAGGTTAGTTTTACATGGGCGGTGACAGACGAAACTAGGCATTACGTTTTCAACATTAAAAAGTTACGTCTACTATCTTATAGAAAGAAAGGTTACCTGAGGTCGATCACTTGATGTAAAGCAACAACAACAGTACACCCTCTAGAACTTTAAGAGTGAATATAGTTACTTGCTGTGCCCGCGGCGGCCGAAACGTGGACATGCACGGTTAAACTAGTCCACAAATGTAAGGTCACTCAGCGAGCTATGGAGACAGCTATGCTTGGAGTTTCTCTGAAGGACATGATTCATAATCAAGATATCCATCAGAGAACCAAGGTAACCGACATAGCTCAAGGGATAAGCAAGCTTAAGTGGCAGTGGGCAGGTCACATTTCCCGAAAAACCGATAACCATTGGGGTAGACAAGTTCTCGAGTGGAGACCACGTTTAGGGAATCGTAGTGTAGGACGGCCTGTGGCCAGGTGGAGTGGTGACCTCGAAAGGGATACATAGTCACCTGCGAATGTCGTTTTTGCGAATGTCTATTCCTCGAAGTCTATTCATCGAATGCTTACATAATCGAAGGGTCGTTACTGCGAATGGTCAAAATTGCGAATGTACGTTTGCTCGAATGGTCAAAACTGCGAAGGCTTATTGCTGCGAATGGTCTTATGATCGAATATACAAATATTCTATCCCTAATTTTTAACCCAATAAAAAAAGAGAGTTTTCACGAGTACCTATCGCGTATCTGTTGAACATGCGTAATACTCATATACAAAATGGATAGTTCAAACGGGACCTGGAAGGAAAGTACCCTCAATATTGAAGCTAGCAAATTTTAATCAAAAGAAACATTCGCTTATTTCCACACAAAGTTCACACAACGCACAGCTTAGTACGTTGGCTGTCATTTTTTCAGTTGGTATGTTATATAGGTATAGATTTTAATAGTTCAAATTATTGATTGTAAGTAGACATCATAATATCAAATAGGTACATACTATAGTAATTTAACAAGAGTAATTTAACAACTACTACTATAGTAATTTAACAACTTGAGTACAAGTTCTCCTTGCTTTGATTGCCACCAAATGAGTCTCGTCTTGAAATACCGTCAACTCCTGCTAGCAACATATGCTAACCTGGTACTTTTTTGTTTTTGTTCGTATAATCTAAAAGCTATAGGTAAAAACAACTTTAGATACATACCATAAATTAAAAAAAAAAACGCCTGCTTGCCAAAAAAATAACATTTATTATAAAACACTAAGATTTTTCGCATTTGTTTTGGAGCCATACTGCCAACACTATGGACTGTCACTGAATTTTTTCAATTTTTATTTTTTACTTGGGATGACGTAAGGATTCTAACGATACCCCAAAACATCCAAATCTGTTAAGGCGTTTAAAAGTTATGGTGGAATAAAGAAACTCACATATATGCAAACATAAAAACCCTGAAAACATTACATTCCTTTTTTGGGCAGTAGTGTAACAAACAGGAATAAAATATGGGGATGTGTGTGTTAGCTCGTTTATTAGAAAATTCGAACAAACGACCCTTCGCAGGAATAAACCTTCGCAATATTGACCATTCGAGCAAACGTACCTTTCGCAATTTTGACCATTCGCTGGAAAGACCTTTCGAGGATGTAAGCATTCGATGAATAGACTTCGAGGAATAGACATTCGCAAAAACTACCTACAAAATTACGTACGTATCCCCCTGCGAAAGGCTGCAAGAAGAGAATGGATAAGGAGAAGATCGAGCTCAGTGGCGTGCATAAGCAGAGGCCTACGACCAGCAGTGGACAGATATAGGCTGATGATGATGATTCCTCTTGTTTATTTTGATTTTTGAAAGTCTACGAACAATAATAAATGTAGAAGCATAATTCTCGTACAGCTATCGCTTCAAAAGTGGACCCACTTACGCATACAAACTAACAGCAATACAATGAAACACCATTGGTTAACACCATAGGGGAGGAATAGTATGAAACTGACAACTGTCAAGTTGCCAGTTCTATGTGGACGTCCAAAACCGTTCACTAACTCCGGATGATCGAGCGATATTCGCACGGGTGATACGAGCGTAGTAAGTGAACGCACCCCTGATAGTTTAAAGAGAAGATGATAATATATTTTTTCCCTTACTGCCTTTGCTGTGTAAATTGATGGCCCAAAGCTCATTGTAGGCAAACAAACCCTTCAACAGATTTTCATCATCGATATTTTAATGATTTATGCTTTATTTTACTGACTGCATTTGAACGTTTGTTACTGCTGTTTTAAAGTGAATAATTTAAATCTGACTTACATTTATTTACACAAATATAAATACATAATGGTGTATTGTTGAATTGTAGGCTGTAAAAGCCGTAAGGAACGAAAAAATTAAAAAAACCTTCCACACGTAAGATTTGCTTTTCGAGAACATTATTGAACTCTTGCTTATATTAGATTCCCATTCGCGTTATGTCTACTAAGATTTAATTGACTTTAGACGATATTTTTAGTATTTTTCGATGGCTAAAGGTTATTTATTTCGAAGTATTATCCTCACAAATTGCGTGGCTAGTTTTATTTTGACATTTGTATTCATCTCGCTCTATCTTGATGTGGTTTGAGTGAGCTGGAACGAGTAAGGACATAAACGATGAATCCACTACATTTCGTAGGCTTAATCTGATTTTAGGGATACCATATCTTTACCCTCAAATTCTGGGTAATTTTAAGATTTTTCAGTATATAATGAAAAATAATAATTGTTGTTTGTTCTGTGTGTTGGTTTTTTGATGTATAAAAAGTAAGTGTATGCAAAAAAAAAAACACTGATAGCGGTTATCAAGTTCCGATAGTACAAGCATTGCTAGTTTAGCGCTAAATGGCGTGTGTGTGAAAAATCCAACCAAATTTAAAATTTTACTACACAAAATGGAATTTAATTGTATAAAATTAATCATTTCTGTCAATTTACTAATATAATCTCTTTAGTTTATCCAGATTTCTTAAAAATCTGACCCTTAGAAAGTTATGGGACAGTGTAACAGGTTGGCTGGCTTTCAACAATTTCCTCGTGTATATGCTCAAAACATTTTGAATCAAAATATTTCAGATAAACAGAAGACGAACCTTTCAGACTTTTTTCAGACCTTCTGACAAATCGGTTCTGTACTTATAATTGATTTGCACTTTAGTTAATTCTATACTGTATAGTCAGCCATTTTTTTTTACCAGGAAAATTATCTAGTTCTATCAATCAAAACCTTAAAAGTCGACTATTGACTATACGTTGTTGTACACTTTATAATTTGAGCCCAATATAAAATTGCACCTAAATATTGTTGCTCACCAGGGTACTTATTTCGAAAAATGGGTGCGCGTGGAGCTTCTATAGATTGATACTCTCTCAACGGATTGGTCGAATCAAGATCAATACCGCGGTATTTATTGACAAGGTGCCAATTTTGAGGTTGAATTACATTCCTGTTTTATTATTATTCGCAGGTAAATGTGCTATTATTTTGTCTATTTACAATAAAAACATCTTTGACCTTGATTTTTGAGGCAGCGCTGGCCTCTGGTGCCAGAGTTGAGAGGCCGCTGTAAGGCCTCTGACATAGCTTAACGTCTGCTATTAATCAATAACAGGCCATGCCCTCCGAAGCAGGGAGCGGAGGAAAACCGCATGTAACATAGAAAAGTAATAGCGGAGCTGAGGTTCGGACCAGGTATCGTTGGATTCTGACTCGCAATTGTATATAGTTAGGCTACCATCGCTCTAAAAAACTAAAAAATATAAAAGGATTAGATAACTGTACTAAATATCCTTTTATATTTTTGTCCCCATCTGTGTCTGTTATATCCCCATAGATTTAATTTTATGATACCATGGTGTTGGACAATAGTCCACTTGGCTAGGTTAGCTCCTCCCCTACCCTCTAGTAGAAATCAGTCAATAAGCCTCTTAACCAGGGTCCTGTTTCATAAAACTTACAATTATAGTTTACAATTACAATTTTTACATGCTGGATTATACGTGAAATAATCCAGCATGTTTCACCAGAAACTGACATACAAATTTTTTTTACACATCATCATCATCATCATCATCATCATCAGCCGCCTATATCTGTCCACTGCTGGACGTAGGCCTCTCCTATTGCACACCACTGAGCTCGGTCTTCAGCTCTCCTCATCCATTTTCTTCCATCCGCTTTTAGCAGGTCGTCACTCCACCTGGCCACCTGGTCCTTCACTATGTTTGCCTAAACGTGGTCTCCATTCGAGAACTTATAAAACAGTAGAATTAGAAATTATACAATACGATTAAAATGATTCAAAATTAAAATTATTATATATATTAATAAAACTAAAATTATCCATGTCATATTAAGCCATAGGCTTAGGATTTTTTCGCTTATGTACTAAGCACATAATATTTGATCAATGATAATACTTATTAGATTCATTTCAGTATTTATGTCAATATGATGTCAATCTAATAAGTGCAGCGCTCGTCGCTCCTCCACAAGCTTCGCGCGCTTTTCGCCTAGTAACCAACTGCCGTGATACGTGTATCGCCCCGCTCACCCCGCAGCACCCCTCCCGGGCGCCAGGCACGCGCCGCGCCCGCGCCATCTAGCTTCGATTAGAGGTTTTAGTCAGCCCGTAGCTCTGTTTGTGCGCATCGTTTTGTAGGAAGCTGCGTCGATATAGGTAACCACTGTGCCTAGGCTGAGACTCCACTTATTACCTATAACTGTGCTAATGCCTTTTATAGTGCCTAAGTAAAATACCGGAACTTTATATCCCGTGTTACGTCATTTATACATGTTAAAATCAGAAAACTCCTTTATGTCAAAACAATTTTCGGTAAGCCACCTGTGTAATTTTTGTTTAAAATATTTAATTGGCATGTTCCTGATTGTTTACGGAATTTTGTTAAAGACTTTGATGGCCATAACATTACAGTTCCGGTGACGCAAAGCAGTTCTGCAATTGGCCAACCTTAACCTGTTAGGGTCACGACTAGTGTACTGAAAATGTTTATCTTTTTCCAATTTTTCGAACAGATAAGGGTGCTCCATAATGTATATGTCGGTCCAGGATGCCGAGATTGTTCGTTATGCTCTTGATCTGTCATTTTTATCTAATAGGATGTCAAATATGAACCACCACAAATTTAGTCACATAACAAAGTTTATTGTTCTACACATTACTAGGTATAGTTATTCTTATCACTAATTTGTCTTTTCACTTAATTACTTTAATGTTTATCACTGTCTCTTTATTACAATTAATTACAATAATAATTATATGGACACTATCAAAACGTATGACAGTTCCTCGGCACGCGCGCGTCTACTCTAGGTTCACTCTCAATCTCTTCTGTACGTTTTATTCCTTTCCACCGCCGCCGCACCGAGACTGCCGAAGCGACACAAAGTACCCTTTATGTGTCGCTTGCGTTTTGTAGCACCATGATGATGGACATTCCGACATATATATATTTTCCCTGCTGCATACATATATATATATATATATATATATATATATATGCAGCAGGTATGTTTTGATCAAGCATGAGAATTTGTTTACGTGTGCAATGGTTGAATACGTAGTTAAAATTCCCATACAAAAGTAATATCTTAGAAATTAGCGACAACCCTAAATGTTTGTTTACTTTCTTATCACCTCGCACCAAAAAGAAGGTACCTATGTACTTACTGCTCCATGTGCAGGTTCAGGTTGCAACGCCTCCTCTCGCCCTCTACTCGCATCTTCTCGCCAGGCGCTGGTGGAAAGACCTGGTTGAGTGGAGACGGTTCAGAAGCGAGAAAGACTGAGCGAGCCAGCCTATTGTTGCATGCATATAATAACACAGAACAAAAAATAACACCGAAGGCTTAGGAAAGGAAAATGTTATCTTACACTTGAAACATATTTTTTTACCTTTTAATAGACGTACACATTTTACTCATTTTCATTTTGACGTTCAGCCACAAACTACAAAGAAGATACGGGTGTCGTTCAGCTGACCACAATTCGATTTCGACAGATTTCACTATGACAACAACTAACTACGAGATAGGAGATAATGGCCTAACGGTGTTATAGTGCAATTTAGAAGCCAACGATACCGGGTTCAAAACCTAGGCTCCACACTAATGACTTTTCTGAGTTATGTGCGGTTTTCCATCGCTAAGTGCTTCGGAGGGCACGTTAAGCTTTCGGTCCCAGCTGTTATTGATTAATAACAGTCGTTAAGCCATGTCAGAGGCCCTCGGGCAGCTTGTCAAACTCTGACATCAGAGGCCAGCACTACCTCATACGACAAACAGACAAACAAACATTGAACCTAATAGTGATATAAAAATTGATCAGTTGCTGGCATAACCTTCTATTGAAGTGAACGTAGTCCTTTCCCTTTCATGTGCCAACAGACCTAAATCTCACACAAAAGGAAATATCTTTCTGACTCTACCAGTGCTTCGGAAATACACCTGTTAGAGAAGAGAGCACGAAGAAACTCTAAGGGGAAGTCATTTTATCCAGAATTGTTTATTCCATAATTTTTTCAAATTCATCCTCATAAAACAAGCAAGCAAATGCTATCCATGTGATGTTCCAAAGCATTGATAAATTCACAGAGGTGATGTCTTTTTCCTGCGTATGTACATTCAGCTCTGAATCAGCAGAAAAAAGGAAATTACCCTGTTAAAACTCAAAGTTTAGGTATTGTAATACCTAGAATCTACATAATAAATAACTAACTATGACACGGAACTTGCTGACAACATTGCTCTGATGATTTGAGGTACTAATTTAATGAACCAAACCAGAATTTTGGTCTGCATAAAAATGAGTTTACAATGTTGCCCGGAGCCGGCCCAGCTGCAGGTATTCCTCTGGATGATAGTCTCTCGAAGGTGTCTACTTAGTTTACAATGTTGCCCGGAGCCGGCCCAGCTGCAGGTATTCCTCTGGATGATAGTCTCTCGAAGGTGTCTACTTAGTTTACAATGTTGCCCGGAGCCGGCCCAGCTGCAGGTATTCCTCTGGATGATAGTCTCTCGAAGGTGTCTACTTAGTTTACAATGTTGCCCGGAGCCGGCCCAGCTGCAGGTATTCCTCTGGATGATAGTCTCTCGAAGGTGTCTACTTAGTTTACAATGTTGCCCGGAGCCGGCCCAGCTGCAGGTATTCCTCTGGATGATAGTCTCTCGAAGGTGTCTACTTAGTTTACAATGTTGCCCGGAGCCGGCCCAGCTGCAGGTATTCCTCTGGATGATAGTCTCTCGAAGGTGTCTACTTAGTTTACAATGTTGCCCGGAGCCGGCCCAGCTGCAGGTATTCCTCTGGATGATAGTCTCTCGAAGGTGTCTACTTAGTTTACAATGTTGCCCGGAGCCGGCCCAGCTGCAGGTATTCCTCTGGATGATAGTCTCTCGAAGGTGTCTACTTAGTTTACAATGTTGCCCGGAGCCGGCCCAGCTGCAGGTATTCCTCTGGATGATAGTCTCTCGAAGGTGTCTACTTAGTTTACCATGTTGCCCGGAGCCGGCCCAGCTGCAGGTATTCCTCTGGATGATAGTCTCTCGAAGGTGTCTACTTAGTTTACAATGTTGCCCGGAGCCGGCCCAGCTGCAGGTATTCCTCTGGATGATAGTCTCTCGAAGGTGTCTACTTAGTTTACAATGTTGCCCGGAGCCGGCCCAGCTGCAGGTATTCCTCTGGATGATAGTCTCTCGAAGGTGTCTACTTAGTTTACAATGTTGCCCGGAGCCGGCCCAGCTGCAGGTATTCCTCTGGATGATAGTCTCTCGAAGGTGTCTACTTAGTTTACAATGTTGCCCGGAGCCGGCCCAGCTGCAGGTATTCCTCTGGATGATAGTCTCTCGAAGGTGTCTACTTAGTTTACAATGTTGCCCGGAGCCGGCCCAGCTGCAGGTATTCCTCTGGATGATAGTCTCTCGAAGGTGTCTACTTAGTTTACAATGTTGCCCGGAGCCGGCCCAGCTGCAGGTATTCCTCTGGATGATAGTCTCTCGAAGGTGTCTACTTAGTTTACAATGTTGCCCGGAGCCGGCCCAGCTGCAGGTATTCCTCTGGATGATAGTCTCTCGAAGGTGTCTACTTAGTTTACAATGTTGCCCGGAGCCGGCCCAGCTGCAGGTATTCCTCTGGATGATAGTCTCTCGAAGGTGTCTACTTAGTTTACAATGTTGCCCGGAGCCGGCCCAGCTGCAGGTATTCCTCTGGATGATAGTCTCTCGAAGGTGTCTACTTAGTTTACAATGTTGCCCGGAGCCGGCCCAGCTGCAGGTATTCCTCTGGATGATAGTCTCTCGAAGGTGTCTACTTAGTTTACAATGTTGCCCGGAGCCGGCCCAGCTGCAGGTATTCCTCTGGATGATAGTCTCTCGAAGGTGTCTACTTAGTTTACAATGTTGCCCGGAGCCGGCCCAGCTGCAGGTATTCCTCTGGATGATAGTCTCTCGAAGGTGTCTACTTAGTTGAAACATATTGACTATGATCAACTTACTCTTAAACAACTTCGAGGGAATTTCTGTTAAAAGCAGTTCTTTCTGAAATAACTTTATTAATTTGAATCACGAACGGGTAAAACGGGTAAAATCATTAAACATTAGCATACTCATTGAACATAATTATAATTGTTTATGGAGCAAAACGTGGACTCTCACTGTCAGACTAGTCCATACATTGAAGTTCGCACAGCGAGCTGTGGAGAGAGCTATGCTTCGAGTTTCTCTGAAGGACAAGATTCGCAATAAAGTGATCCGAAAGAGAACCAAGGTAACCGACATAGTTTTAAAGATAAGAAAGCTAAAGTGGCAGGTCACACTTCCCGAAGAACCGATAACCGTTGGGGTAGACGAGTTTTCAATTGGAGACCACGCAAGCCCTGTGGCCAGGTCAAGTGACGACCTGCAAAAAAGCTGCTGGCAGAAAATGGATGAGGAATACTGAAGACCGAGCTCGGTGGCGTGCATTACGAGAGGCCTACGTCCAGCAGTGGACAATATGACGATGATGATAGTTTTATAGTCACATTAAATTGCATTTCATCAAAATTCGTTCAACGGTCAAATAGTTTTTAATAGATTTCTTGATTTCTACCTGTCGGATTGAGATATAAAGCACACCAGATTTTAAGGCAAAACCAAAACAATCCAACAGCGAAAAATAAATTTCAATCAGTCCAGTAGTTTATACGTGATGCGCGAATATACAGACAGAAAAACAGACGAACACCATTTAAATATTATATTCCTGTTCTGTAGCATACTTTAAGTACTTAGCTTAGACCGTTCTGATGACAATTAAAAACTACAGAAGTATTAGTAGTAGTAGTAGCAGCAGCAGCAGCAGCAGCAGCAGCAGCAGCAGCAGCAGCAGCAGCAGCAGCAGCAGCAGCAGCAGCAGCAGCAGCAGCAGCAGTAGTAGTAGTAGTACTACACAATTGAATGATGGAATCCCTTCGTGTTTGGGCTCATTTTTGGGTTTGTCTTGATGAGATCATGTCTGGTTTTATGTGGTATCAAGGGTCTGATGATGGAGCCGGAAGGACATAGGAATTCAACAACAAAATGATGGAACCTCTTCGAATTTGGACTCATTTGTTTTGTCTTGATGAGTTCTCTGGCGATATGTTGTATTCAGGGTCAATTGATGGAGCCGGAAGGTAGTCACAGGAACGCAACAACAAAATGATGGAAAATGGTCAAAAATAATTCAGTTGTTATATATGTAGGTTTTATTCATCCTTGGTTTTAATTTACCAACGCTTTGTGTCTAAAGTGAGTAAGTGTCTACTATTTTCGTTGGCATATATTCTTTCCAATGTTTGCTTAGGCCACCAAAAATCAAAAAATAAAATATTATTTTTTAATATTAAAAAAAACACTTCATTATAAAAATGTTATTTTGTAAACAACCACTAAAAAGAATAAAATAATTACAATTGAGCCAGAACAGTATCACTTTTTGAAATTACCATCGTAATAATAATGCATATTATGTTGCATAATAATGCAACATAAGATAAGAAAGAGTTTTTTGAAGGCGGAGCCAAACCGAGACATAATTATTAATATGGTTGAGCTTATTCAAAAAGATAATGTCTTAAACGGCTGGACGTGCTACATAAAACGAATATATAGCACGTCAAGCCGGTCAAGGGAAGTACAGACGAGAGCCGAGAACTACACAACCTTGCAGTTCTTACAATAATTGAAGAAGCGTAACGCATCGTTTTTGTGCGTGGTATTTCAAACATAAAATGGTGGCGCTTAGCCGATTGTCTTGTCGTACGGAGATGGAAAGATTATCTGGGTTTCAGATTGTGCGGTTCTTGTGCACACTCTCTGTGACGCAGGCTATATTATTATGACACTTGTGACCTCATTTCGATGCACCAGACTATAAAGCCAAGCCTACTCTTTAAATGGCGCACGGGACCTGACACAGTAAGGACAAGACAAAACAATTATAAATTAGTTTGGTCAATTAATTTAATATTAAAATGTTCAAAACTCTGGTTTTAAAAATATGCGACTAATTTTTGTTTCCATTATCCACTTTTTTTTTAAATTATATTTTGAAATCTGAAAACGGTACTAATCAAAGAACAATGGCCAACACGCATACATGATTTTATGTCACTAAAATTCACGGCGTCTTTAGGCCAAAAATATCGCTAGAAATTCAGCATCATTTCCTGAGATTGTTAGTCTCAGGAAATGTTAGATTTGTTTATTGAGGAGCCCAGGAATAATTGTTATCAGGCTTCAAAGTTTTGTGGACTAGGTTATTGTTATGTAACGACTTTTGAAACAAGTCTTAAGAGATTTTAATCATTTCATCTGCATAACTAGGTAGGCAATTAAGTACTTACCTATGCTTGATAAATACAAAGTTTAAAGATATTGTAGTTCAACAGACTAGCCTTTAGAATAATAATTATTATGAAGCTGTTACTGCCTAGCTAGATTACAAAACAGTATGTTTAGATATGTTGCTGTTGTTTCACTGTGCAGGGAAACAGTCGTCTAATATTACCACAAATATTTCGCAAAAAATCCTAAATAATCCTAACAGCAATTCCTTACTTCCTCCATAAACTATAATGCATTGTATTCTCTTTGCTAATATGTTTTTTATAGGTTTTATACGTTTTATATTGACGTACCATTTTGTATTAAGTATTATTCTGTTTAATGCAAGGAGGCTGAATTATGCTTTCTGATAAAAGGTTACGCCAGTAAGTGTAATTCAACCTCCTTTGCCTTAATAAACCAGGTGGAAAGTAAGCGTAATTCAACCTTCTCAGGTTTAAAAAACCGGGCGGGAAGTATACTGTTTTGACGATTTTGACGTCCGAACCGGAAACGTCATTGTATTATCTTTTTTTTCACCCATTGGACAGGAAACAAGGCCAGCAAAACCCGTAGACAGAGAAACCAATAGACAACTAGATAGTTATATGTACCACAAACCCACCGTTGTTTACCGAAGTCCAATTGCGACATATTTAATCATACAAGTAGGTACTTCCTTCGATTGTGAAAGTACCAAGTAAGCACTTTTTGTACTTATGTTGTTTTTCTATGAATAATGCGCAGTAGAGGTACTCTACATGTTGTTTTGATTTAATTGCGCATAGCTGAATAAGCATTTATGTACTTAGATGTTTTTCTCGCTAAATTATGAGAAATGTAACTACTTAGTTGTTATTGCAAATGAAGAATGTACTAGAAATCGCCTACGCATTTATAAAAGTTATATAAGGAAGTTACTAAGTACAAATTGTCATTATTTTATCTTCGCTTGAATTGTACGGTCAAAAGTAAGACCAATAAAATTAACTTCAAATTTAATTTGTTGTTTATTTTATTAAAATCTCGGCTCCGTCCAATTTGTCTGGCGCAGCCGGTTGTATTTTTTTTAAAGTCGTGGAAATTTAATTTGTCCGGCGCTTACTTCAAAAATTGTGAAATATAATTTGTCTGGCGCAACCTACATATCTGGTGCAGCTGTCCTGAATAACTTCGTGTGTTCCTGACAAATCCACGTAAAAAAATACTCGAACCAAACAAATACGACTGTATTGGGAAAAGGAGTTGAGAAACAATTCAGCGAGTGGAATAATCACCGAGGCATGGGATCGAGCGGTTTTAAGTGAGTCGAAAATCATTTACTTTCCGTATTCTTGCCCTGCTATTCGACCCTTAGTGTTTTTGGACAAAAATTGCCAATACACTTGTTATTTTTGATTTATTGTATGCGAATTTATGATTTTTATGTGAACTTATTGATTTTATGTGTTTTTATTGATTTTTATGTGAATTTTTGACGTTTTATGCGTTTTTATTGATTTTTATGTGAATTTTTTTGACGTTTTATGCGTTTTTATTGATTTTATGTGAATTTATGTGTCTTTATTGATTTTTATGTGAATGTATTGTCATTTTATGCGTTTTTATTTGAATTTTATGTGAATTTATTGATTCTTATGCGTCATAATTGATTTTTATGTGAATTTATTGACTTTTATGCGTCATAATTGATTTTTATGTGAATTTATTGATTTTTATGCGTCATAATTGATTTTTATGTGAATTTATTGATTTTAATGTGTCTTTATTGATTTTTGTGTTTTTATTGAACTTTTATGTGCTTTTCTTTAATTATATTTTGAATTTTTGTGTTATACGTGTTATATTGTACAAACGCATACTCAATTTTAATATTTTGAATTGATTTTAAATAATAATTTAAAATGGAACCTATGAGGATTATAACGAATGAAATTGTGAAATTAATTCCTAAATTTGATGGGAATGAAAAATTATTAAATTTATTTATTTCAAAATGTGAATATGTGCGTAGCTTAAGTGGAACCGAAATTACTGCAGCACAAGAGTTATATTTATTTCATGTTATTTCAAGTCGACTTATAGGCAGAGCAGCCTCATTATTAAGTGAACGTAGCGATATTACAACATGGATACAATTGAAAAATCTTTTTACTCAACATTTTGGCGACCCAAGGTCAGAACAATGTATTGCTATTGAACTTGAAAGTCTTAAAATTAAAAATGACGAATCCTACATCGATTTCTGCCACCGTATTCAAAATGTGAGAAGTTCTTTGATTGCAAAAGTGAATTTAATTGAAGATTCGGGAGTTAGAGCAGCCAAGGCTATAATTTATAATAGCACTGCATTAAATGTATTTATGTACAATTTATCTGAAGATTTACTTCGATTTGTGCGTCTGAAAAGTTGCGTTACTTTAGAACAAGCTCTAAGTGTTGTGATGGAAGAGGTGAATTTCCAAACACAATATCAAATGAAAAATAAAAAAATAATTACTCAAAAACCATTTGAGAATAAACCAGCTTTTATTCCTCAACAAAATCAATTTAAATTTGGCATCTCACAAAGGCCAACATTTAATAATAATCCTCCAAATAAATTTATACAACCTCAAGGTTATAAGCCTTTTCTAAATAGGCCAAATAATCATTTTATGCCACAAAATAATTTTAAATTTGGTAATGCGAATAAACCGCAAGTAAATAATTACAAAGCTTCAGGGTTTTTCAAACGACAACCCTATCATAAATTTAATTTTGGTATTCCTCAAAATAAAACAACTGATTTCAATGATAAAGATGTAACAATGAGAACGGCACCACAAAAGCCAAACCATCTTCACGTAATAAACGAAGATAATAAAAATAAAAATAAAATGACTATTCCAAATAAGGAAAATTTTTATATGAGGGCCTCAAAAGAGCATCCTCCGATATAGAAACTATAAATTTAAATTGTAACTCTTATTTAAAATTACCAAGTATAAATTTTAAAAATCTGAACTCCAAATTTTTAATTGACACAGGGAGTAATCGTTCTTTTATTAATCCAGAATTAGCAGAAAAATATTTTAAAGATTTCAAATATCAAGAAACATTTCAAGTCGTAAGTACACATGGCACAAGTACTCATCATGAAGTAATTTTTATACCATTACCTGATGAATTTAAAAATGATAATTGGTACAAATTTTATATTTATAAAGTCGATGGAAGATACGACGGTTTAATAGGAACAGAATTATTATCTTTGTTAGGAGCTAGTATTGATATGAAAAATCAACTTCTTCTAACACCTGAAACTGCAATTCCTATTAATTATAATCCACCATATGAGATAAAACTTATTCCTCGATGTGAAATGAAAGTTAAAGTTCCAGTAAATCTTATATCAGACTCAGGAATTTTAAACTTTCATGAATTTTATCCTGGCGTTAGAATGCCATCAGCTATAGTAAATTGTAAAAATTCATTTGCTGAAACTATAATACAAAATACTACAAATACTCTACATACAATTATTTTTAATGAACCTCTTAATGTTGAAAAATTGAATTTTGATGAAATACAAGTAAATAATATAGTTGAAAAAATGGAAACAGATTGTGAATTAGACGAAATATTGTCAGAAAATTTAACAAAACTGAGATTAAATCATATGAATGAAGAAGAAAGAAATGCAATTTTTAATTTATGCAATCAATATAAAGATATATTCTATTGTGAAAAATTACCCCTTTCATTTACAAATGATGTTAAACATAAAATAAGAACTACTAATGAGGATCCAATATATATTCGACCTTATAGGCAACCTCAAACAATTAATGATGAAATAAACAACCAAGTTGAAAAGTTATTAAAAGATAACATAATTCAAGAATCATATTCACCGTGGAATTTTCCAGTTCATATAGTTCCAAAAAAAGATGACGCATCTGGTAAAAAGAAATATAGAATGGTAATTGATTATAGACGATTAAATGATATAACTACGGATGATAAATATCCTCTACCAAATATAACAGATTTATTTGATAAATTGGGAAAATCCACTTATTTTTCAACTTTAGATTTAGCAAGTGGATATCATCAAATCGAAATGGATAAAAATGATAGACAGAAAACAGCTTTTAGTACTCAGTCTGGACATTATGAATTTTTAAGAATGCCTTTTGGTTTAAAAACAGCCCCAGCTACATTCCAAAGAACAATGGATAATGTACTGCGTGGACTACAAGGTATTCATTGTCTTGTTTATTTAGACGACATAATTATATACTCATCCAGTTTACAAGAACATATAAATAAACTTAAAAAATTTTTTGAACAGTTGAGAAAAACAAATTTAAAAGTTCAACTTGATAAATCAGAATTTTTGCGAAAAGAAGTCTTATATCTTGGACATTCAATTACAAAAAATGGTTTGAAACCTAATAATGATAAAATAAAAGCAGTATTAAATTTTCCTTTGCCTAAAACGCAAACAGAAATTAAAAGCTTTTTAGGATTGGTTGGATATTACAGAAAATTTATAAAAGACTTTGCGAAGTTAACAAAGCCTCTTACTAAATGTTTAAAGAAAAATCAAAAAGTAATAATAAATGAAGAATATGTATCGTCATTTGAAAAATGTAAAGAATTATTAACCAATGCACCACTTTTACAATTTCCTGATTTTGAAAAACCTTTTATTTTAACTACGGATGCATCAAATTATGCAATCGGTGCAGTACTTTCTCAAGGAACTGTTGGTAGTGATAAACCTATTGCATATGCAAGTAGAACACTCAATAGTGCAGAAATACGTTATAGTACAATAGAAAAAGAACTCCTTGCCATTGTATGGGCAACAAAACATTTTAGACCTTATTTATATGGTAAAAAGTTTTATATTTATACAGACCATAGACCACTAGCATGGTTGAATTCAATAAATGAACCAAATAGTAAATTGACACGATGGAAATTACGATTAGCTGAATTTGATTTTGAAATAACATATAAAAGTGGGAAACAAAATAAAAATGCGGACGCTTTATCGAGATTAAAAGTAAATGCACTAGGAGATGATGATAATCTCTCAATGAAAGTTAATATTGATAAAAAAGAAAACAAATTAACAAATAAAATTTCCAAAAAAGGAAAACAAATAAGATCAACTTCTCCAATTACAATATCTTCTGATTCAGAAAAAACTTTAAGTATTTCTAGAAGGTCACCTTATTCAATACCTTCATTTGATAGTAGTACAATTACGGCATCTGATATTCCTGAAAATTCTAGTACTGAAACAGCACATTCTCATGAAAATATGGATATGGAAAGCATACCTATTTTACATGAAGCAATTGATACAAAACCAAATCGTATATTAATTTACTCGTGGAATTTAAATAAAATGTCTGTAAAAGATATTTCAAGAAATAAACAAAAAGTTTTAGAAGTACATATGCCAGTAAATAATACAAATTTAGTAAAAGAATTTTTAAAAGGTTACATAAGACCTAAAATTAAATATTTTATATATTTTGAAGAAGAAGCATACAGAAAAGATTTTGCTTCAGTTGTAACTACTTTATTTAAAAAGGATTCAGTAAAATTATTTGAATGCACATTAAGAGTAGTATATGTTGAAGATGAAAACGAACAACGTGAAATAATTTTAAAATATCATGAAGGAAAAACAAGTCATAGAGGTATAAAAGAAACACTGGCACATTTAAAAAGAACATATTATTGGAATAATATGGATCAAACAGTTGCAAGCGTTATAAATTCTTGTCAATTATGTAAACGTATGAAATATGATCGTAAACCAATTAAACCTGAATTGCAATTAACGCAAACCCAAATAAAACCCTTTCAAGAAATATTTATAGATACTTTTACTATTGAAAATAAATCATTTTTGACCATAATTGATGCATTCAGCAAGTTAGGTCAAGCAATTGAAATAAATACAAAGTCTACCCCTGAAATAATAAGAGCATTAATAAAATATTTTTCATATTATGGAATACCAAGTAAAATTAGTTCAGACCCAGGTTCTGAATTTAATAATACTTTACTGAAAGAAATGTTATATTTTTATAAAATAGATTTACATATAGGAACGCCACATAATCCAAATTCAATGGGATTAATTGAAAGGTTTCATTCAACAATTATAGAAATTTATAGACTTGCTAAATATGAGCAAAAATCTACTGAAGCCGCATCTATAATGACATATGCAGTATTGTCATATAATCAAACGATACATTCGACAACAAATCTAACACCATTTGAAGTAGTATTTGGACATACGGATTCAAGTAGCATGTTTGCTGTAAACTTTGATAAATATTTTACTCAGCAATTAGTTAAAGAGCACGCACAAAGAACAAAATATCTTTATAAATATCTAACGGAAAAGTTAGTTGAAAAGAAAGAAAGAATTAAAGAAAAACGAGGCGGAGAAAATAAATTTAATATAAAAGTAGGCGATAAAGTTTTTATAAAAGGAGTTAATACTAGGCGAAGTAAAGATAGTCCTAGATATCAAAAAGCACAAGTGACAGGAGAAATAGTACGTAATACTGTCCCTGTAAAAATAAATGGTCGTAAAACTAAGGTTCCAATAAAAGATATTAAACGTCCACAGATTCGTCATCCTGACACTGATGACCCAAGGACTAGCTATTCAGCTACAAAGGATTGAAAATAATCCTGGAGTAATGCCTGTTAAAAAAGGAAATGCAATTTTGGAATATGATAAATGGAAGTTAATTAAGGTATTAGACTTAAGCTTAATTAAAGATGATTTATATTTAAACATAAATAAGTTGAAAGATTTAAACATATATTTAAAAGATAAAGTTAATTATACGATTAATTTTAATGATGATAAAATACAAACTGAATTTATTAAAAACTTAACTTTAGAGAGGTATGAGCAATTAGTCCCAACTTTACGTGTTAAAAGAGGACTTATAAATCCTTTAGGATCAATAATTAAATTGATAACTGGAAATATGGATAATGATGACGCAATCAAATATGATGAATTAATTAATCAAATTAAAACTAAACAAGATGCTATTTCAAAGAAAGTTACTTTGGTTGCAGAAATGGTTGATGGTTTTGTAAATTTTACTAATACTTCTTATTATAATTTTATACAATTTGAGAATAATTTAATTGATATAGAGAAAGCATTGAATAGAAGTGAAATAAATGATTTTGAAAATAAAGTATCTCATGCTTATAGTTTGTTAACTCATAATTTTCAAATAATTCTTTCTAAGTTAGATGAGATTGATACAGCAATCGCATTAAGTAAAAATAAGATATTACATAGATCAATAATTGATACTAATGAATTATTTGAATTGTTAAAAAATATTGAGAGAACAGATAAGTTAATTTTCCCTGTTAATTATGAAAATTTAGTAAATATAGAGCAAAATATAGAGATAAAAGCTTATATTAAGGGTAGGCAAATTACATATGTACTGGCAATTCCAATTGTACGCAAAAACACTTACAAACATTACCAGTTATTCCCCTTACCTATCCTTGATACTTCTAATAATATTACATCCTTGATACTTCCTAAATATCCTTTTATCCTCGTGAAGGATTTGAACTCTATTACATTGCTCTCCAAGCCATGCGACGAGATTGATGAGAAATTATTTCTTTGTAAAGAAAGTTGTGCAGTCGTATTGGAACAAGATAAATGTATAACTGATTTAATGAAATTTACGTTGAATATTACGTCGTGTTCTCCAATTTTAATCGAAACTTCAGAGATAAAAGTTCAACAAATTGAAATGAACATATGGATAATTTTTGCAAGTTACCAAACGTACTTGACAAAAACCTGTGAAAATGAGATTACTCGAGAGAAAATCCTTGGTACTTATATTTTAACCTTGGACGATAATTGTAAAATACAAGTTGAAGATATTACTCTACGGAAGAAATTGTTCAGAGGAATGAACTTACATATTCCTAAACTACCATTGATAAATTTACCAAGTGTTCCAGTTACAAATAATTTCAAAAGAAAACCTGTTAACTTAGATGGAGTAAACATGGAAAATCTACAAATGCTGAATTATATTTTGAAGAAAAGTGAAAACAGTGAATATAGTGAAATGAGTGAAATGGTCAATAAAGTGCAAATAAAAAGTGTTAGTTTATGGACATTAATACTTTATATTATAATGATTTTTATTATTGTATACTTTATTATAAAATATAAAAATGAGATTTTGAAATTATGTAAAATTGAAAATAATCTGACTTCAAGAAATGAACTTTCAGATAATTTTCAATCTCAGGGTGGAGAAGTTATATGTACCACAAACCCACCGTTGTTTACCGAAGTCCAATTGCGACATATTTAATCATACAAGTAGGTACTTCCTTAGATTGTGAAAGTACCAAGTAAGCACTTTTTGTACTTATGTTGTTTTTCTATGAATAATGCGCAGTAGAGGTACTCTACATGTTGTTTTGATTTAATTGCGCATAGCTGAATAAGCATTTATGTACTTAGATGTTTTTCTCGCTAAATTATGAGAAATGTAACTACTTAGTTGTTATTGCAAATGAAGAATGTACTAGAAATCGCCTACGCATTTATAAAAGTTATATAAGGAAGTTACTAAGTACAAATTGTCATTATTTTATCTTCGCTTGAATTGTACGGTCAAAAGTAAGACCAATAAAATTAACTTCAAATTTAATTTGTTGTTTATTTTATTAAAATCTCGGCTCCGTCCAATTTGTCTAGATAGCTTCCATCGCAGTCATACAAGAAAAATAACAACATATGCATAGGTCTTGTGAAGAAATGACTCAGAATGATATGATCTTTTGGTGCAGGTTGCGTGCCGGTTTTTTCAAGGTCCTTCTCCTCCTCTGTGCTTAAAAAAATTGTCAGTTCGCCATAGTTTTGTATGGATTGTGAGAATAATAATTCAGCTTAGTGTGTTGCCTGCATTCGAAATTAAAGTAAATGGTAGCACACCCACCTATCGTTCTATTTCACAAGTGGCACAACAACCAAGTGTCTATTGGTTTCTCTGTCTACGGTAAAACCAATACTGCCTAAATTCTAGAATCTCTAATTCTATGGGTAAAACATTGTAGGAAGGAAATGAAGTTTCAATTTAATGTTACTTTTATTTGATTTTTTAACCTGGATTTTACTTGCTTACAAGCTATGTTGGAAAAACGTAGAAAAATAATTACTTAAGTTCTGTAGGAATGATATTTCAAGACACTGCAAGATTTCTCGCATAAAATTTCGTTCTTTATGTCTTATACAGAGTTAGCAAACACAATTTATAAAATACATCGTGTTTTTGCAACATACTTTGTATATTAATTTATTAAACAATAAAACTAAAATCATTTACATTAAAAACATTGTTTTTAACACGTTTAATAAGACAAATGTTTTTAACTAGGTAATGGTAAGTAGGAAATTGTAATATTTATTCATAATAGAAAAATCACATGTCAAATTGTTACTCAAAAATATTTCAAAAGCGATAATAATTAAAGCATCAAAACTTATTCACTAAGAAAATCTAATAATTGCAACAAAAAATATTAGAATATTGTTTGTAGTAAATAAATGTAGTTAAATATAACATTAATTATTTAAAACATGAAAAAGACAAAACATTATTATGATAATAATTCATTTTTGTAATAATATTAAAAAAGCAACATTATTTTAATTTTCGTGTTAGTTTTTTGAAAATTATATGTTTGTAGGTACTTGCATATGTTTTTATTTAAATCAAGTGATTGTCTTTTTTCCATTCCAGGTACACTAAATCACTGAATTAGAAAAGCCCTGGGGTTATTTTATTTTCTTTTGATTGAAGTATAAATTACATTTAAAAAAAGTTTTTGTAATTTTCCGGGTCAAGTCCAAAAACATCAAAATAGCCCGATAATTACAAGCTGATGGCAAAATTCAACAAAATACAGACTGAAAAAACTGTGTTTTATAGTTTGGACTTGGTCTGGTCTATCTGTTATCACTAAATCCAAATTTCAGAGCGGCCATGATGAAGAGTTAACATTTTTTTTAGTTTCTTCTGGCGTGGATGTTTTTTTCTATGCCGTAATTCAATTTAACTTCATTATAATGTAAAGTTTTTTTTAACATGAATGAAATTTTATAAAATCATACTAGCTTTAATAAAGTAGAGTAACTTTCATTGCTTTCGGGTACAGCTTATTGATATTATTGGTGATTCTGTGGCAGGGAGCACAAAAAGACGAATTTCAAGTTTTGCACAGCCGAACTCAAGCTGTCGGTTCCGGCAGTTATTGACGAGAGGCCCTCGAACGGCCTGATAAACTCTGACACCGGAAGCCAGCACTATCTCATAAAACAAGCTTAACCGAGCGTCACTTTTGGCTTGTGCTGAAGATCAGTGGCCCAATTACAGAACCGACAATCGGATTATCACTTTTTTCATAGCAATTTCGACTCTATCGCAAGGCATTAGTGATATCGATACTGACAATCCGATTGAAGCTAAGTTATGTAATCGGGCTGCTGGAGTATTTACCCGCTGCACAACTGAGCTACACTGCGGGTAGTATCGTAGCGATTATATTAGCTTTATTCACAGTATTTTGCAGACCCTTTGTGACGGCACGTACACTGTACAGTACATGGCCAGCTATCTTTGTGACGGCACGTACACTGTACAGTACATGGCCAGCTATCTTTGTACACAGACGCCGAATTGATAGTTATGTCTACTTCCTGATTAGTGTGGTGCTGTACTTGCTTTGTACCAACAGTTTGTGTTAATTGGTCTCAACAATCATTGTATTTGGTTATTTTCAGGTATTCCAGAAATGAAAATTCATTTGAATAAACATGTTGACGGTACGATTGGATGTGATCACATTGACTCTCCAAAGCTCATGTGGGATAAACCATTCACTGTTTCTGTGCATGGTGATAATGTCACCCTTCATAGTGGAAGGTAAGAAATAGTGATGCTAATATCTGTAATTTGTGTTTTATGATTATCTGCTTGCGAAATCATATCTTGTAATTGTTGTAAAGGAAATATGAAAAGATTCTAACCCTTATAATCCTTGCCTCTCCACGGCACATGCTTTGCCAGTCCAGCCCAACGATACGAAACTTTTCGATAATGAACCGAATCGATTCAATTAGATTTCGTTATCGTGTCGTACGTTTTTTTTCGGGTTTCTGAGGATTTGATTCGATTTCGAATACGGTATTATAACGAAGTCGAGACCAAAACTTATCGACGATAGCGTTTGTTAGCGTTTGTTGGCTACATCCCATGTTACTCATAACATCGCATTTAGGGAACCTTAATATCTTATATTTTTGCTAGTTGGAGAGTGGAGAAAGTGTGATGGTAGTGGGGAAGATATGTGAGGGAGACGAAGACGAGGGAAAACGAGGACGAAGACGAGGAAAGGTGGGGGCAGGGGAGGATGGCATCCTGCCATCAACCTTCCTAGAAATAAACCACCCCACCCCCACCTGTTCCCCATCTCCTCCACATCCACTCTTCCTACCCTATTTTCACCTCCTTTGACCTCCCCAACTCATTCCCTCCTCATCATTTTCACTACCCTTTACTTCCCCTTCCACCTCCCCCTCCCTTCACTGTAGCAAAAACGTAGGTTATTATAAACGGTAACTATCAGATGCTATGTTAGCATCGACAAGTTACCGTAGAAAATAATCGAACGTTCGGGAACTCTGTTTCGATAAAAGAGTTTTTTTTTTACTGTCTCGGTAATCGTTTGACCACGATCTCACCTGATGGAAAGCGATGATGTGGTCGAAGGTGAATTTTGAATTGTAAATTGCGTTACGTAGTTGTAACGGTTTGGTATGACGTCAGTTTCGATTCGATTTCGATTTCGTCACGTTCATCTTCAATCCGACTATTGTCAATTAAAAATGTATTCAAACGTAGGTTATCTAACGAAAAACAACTGAGTTATTACGTATAAAACGACAACTGAGGTGTCGCGAGGTTCTGAATCGGCCCACAGCAACCGTCACCAATATCGCAACCCAAAGTCTTGCTCAATTTCTTATTGTATACTTCTTATGTGGAGTATCTATTGTATTCCCGCTGATTTAAGAAACTGACAATAGCTGAATTGACAAAACATGTGCCGCGCAGAGGCATGTATGTGGGTTCGAATCCCGTCCTTAATCTATTTTTTTTCTTTAAACATAAATACGCTTATAACTTAATTATACTAATTAATTAATTGCATTAAGTATTGTATGGTATCCTTAGCCTAAATGACATGTTTATTGCATTCGTCATTATCGCCAAATAGGAGTAAAGACTTGCAGTGAATCGAAAATAGGTCCACACCGCTATGGAGACAGGATTCACAGGGGGCAAATTATGCTAGTTAACTTTTTGGAAAAGGAGGGGTTCTTTTTGACGAATTCTTTCTTCAAAAAGCAACCCCAAAGGAAGTAGACTTGGCAAAGCCCTGTCACTGTGACTTAAAATGAGATTGACTTTATCATAATGCACAATAAGCACATAGTCCGGGATGTCTCAGAGATCAGCAGGTTTAATACCAGTAGTGATCACCGAATTGTCCAAAGCTCCTTAAATATCGAACACATGCTTTAAAGATGCCATCTGGTTAAGTCTACGCCCCGACCCAATCTGCTCCAGGCCACTGTTGGATCAGAACAGTTCCAACTCAAGTTGGAAAATCGATTCACTAACTTGGAAACCATAAATGACGTGAGCGAGGAACTCCCAAAAGTTGTGGCAATCCTCAGCGAGGAAGGCACTAGTTTTTTTCAGCTGCAACTTACGAACACGAAGTCTAAAATCTCTGATGAGGCTCTTCGGCTTATGGATGAGCGACGAGAGCAGCAGCAAGCCACACCGTCGGAGAAAAGGGAGTTCTATCAAAAAATCAGTAAGCTAGTGTGAAGTGACCTCCGATTCTCAAATACACACCGAATAGAAAAGGCAATTGAGCCAAA
This sequence comes from Alsophila aescularia, assembly GCA_946251855.1. Classification (NCBI taxonomy): domain Eukaryota; kingdom Metazoa; phylum Arthropoda; class Insecta; order Lepidoptera; family Geometridae; genus Alsophila; species Alsophila aescularia. The sequence goes on along the minus strand of OX276374.1, from coordinate 1,961,546 downwards.
TCGGGGGTCAAAAGTCTTCGCCTAGCAATTTAGTAGATCCCATCTGACGAAGCTCAAGACCAATAATGGCACAACTGTCGTCTCTAAGCCCATCCGGCTTAAAAAAGGGGATAAAGCTCTTTTAAAGAACTACCGAACTATTTTAGTCTTGAGCCACGTCTATAAGTTGTTTTCGAGGTTTATCTCAAATCGCAAGATGACTTGACGAATTCCAGCCTCATGAACAGGCCGGGTTTTGCTCCTTAGACCACATACACACAGTGAGGCAAGTTTAACAGAAGTCTGAAGAGTATAACCATCCCCTGTGTCTTGATTTTGTACACTATGAGAAAGCCTCTGACTCCGTTGAAACCTGGGCGGTTCAGGAGTCTTTGCAGCGTTTTCAAGTGGACTGGAGATACATCGAAGTGCTGACATTTCTGTATGACAATGCGACTATGAGTTTCCAAGTACAAGCCAGTAGTCTAAACATATCCAACTGCCCAGGGGAGTGAGACAAGAGGAAGTTATATCCCGAAACTGTTCACTAATGCCCTGGAAGATATGTTTATAACGCTGGATTGGAAAGAAATGCGCATTAATATCAATGGCGAGAACATCTCATACTTACGATTTGCCGATAATATATTCATAATGTCGGAGTCGATGCAAGACTTGCAAAGAATGCTTACCAACCTAGATGATGCTTCTCGACGCATCGGTCTCGGAATGAACATAGATAAAACCAAGATCATGTTTAACGATCTTATTGACCCGGAACCGATTGCAGTTACTGATGTACCTCTTGTAGTTGTCCAACAATATGTTTACATTGGGCAAATATTGCAATTAGGACATAAAAAATTGAGAAGGAAGCCAACAGAAGAATTCAGCTGGGATGGGCAGCATTCAGCAAGCATCATCAAGTCTTCTCGTCGTCCATACCACAGTGCCTGAAGACAAAAATCTTGAATTATGATGATCTACGGAGCCGAAACGTGGATACACTCACGGTTAAACTAGTCCATAAATTTAAGGTTGCTTAGTGAGCTATAGAGAGAGCTAAGCTTGGAGTTTCTCTGAAGAAAAGATTCGAAATGAATAACGATATCCGACGGAGAACCAAGGTGACTGACATAGCTCTAAGGATAAGCAAGCTATAGTGGCAGTGGGCTGGTCACATGTCCTGAAGAACCGATAACCATTGGTGTAAACGAGTTGTCGAGTGTTGACCACAGTTAGACAAGCGTAGTGTAGGACGCCCTTAGGCCTTTGCGAAAAGCAGCTCATTTGATGAAGAGAGCTGAATACAGAGCACAGTGGCGTGCAATACGAGAGGCATTCGTCCAGTAGGGGACATATATAGTCTGATGAAGATGACGATTAAGCATTATCATATTTTATATATTTTCTACCGGAGCGAATAAATGGCAGGCTTTGTAGAGTAGGTAACTTCCACTGGGTGCATCTAATGTTGCCGACTTCTAAAGGCCACTATGCTTTTTACCATTTTGTCATCAGGCAGGTCGTCTGTGGCCACTTACGATACAATTAAAAAAAACCGACTAAAGTAAGTAAGTGGGCACTTAACCGACACAGACCTCAAAAAAAGTTTTTTTTTAAACGTTTTTTAGTCGGTTTCTATTTTTAATTAAATCGTATAAAAATCGTGTCGTTAAAGTAGGCCTAGGAAAATGAAATATTTATTGAGCTCGCTACAAAAAATGACATACTGGAAACAGTTAACCGCCCATATCTTTTAAAAACCGAACGGATATTGTAGAAACTTAAATTTTCATTAAAAAAAAAACAACGTTTAAATATACTAAAACTATAGAAAAAAAATGCGATTGGACTCTTAGTTTCCGAAAAACACGTGGACTAACATACATACATACATACATACATACATACATACATACATACATACATACATACATACATACATACATACATACATACATACATACATACATACATACATACATACATACATACATACATACATACAGATATACATACATATATTCGCGAAATTTGGTATAGTTATGATTTTTATAACAGTTAACGCCTGCTTAGCGTAAACATCAAAATCATAAAAATAGATTTAGAAGGCGTTATCTTTCAGACACGAAGTTAATCAATATTAGCCGTGTTTGGTTGGTTAGCTCGTAATACTACCAATAGATAGCGTTACCGTCCCCATAAGACGGGTTCAAAGAAGCTAATGGAAAGATTTGGATGACGATGCATAGGTCACGGTAGCCGAATGGGTAGAGGCACGTGTCGCGCTGAGGCACAGCATGCGAGGTCGAATCTAGTCAATGATCCAAATTTTTCCATTAGAAAAATATTATATTTGTTATAGTTGTTCGGTTACTCATACAAACTACTCGTAATATATATGAATATTATGCATTTTCAACAATCTAATATACATAAACATTAACTTGAGAACCTACTTTTTTGAAGTCTGTAAAAGACGAGCTCTGATTATAAACGTATATACATAACCCCCGACTCTATAAAACGCATCAAAATGAGTCTTTTTGTTTGAGAGCTAAGATGCCATAGATAGACATACGGATACAATGATACATACATACAAACACACATACACACATACACCCTAAACATATAACACCTCTCTCTTTTCGAGTTCGGGGGTTAATAAACAAATTCATTGGTTGAAATCACAATAGGTGAACTTTGAATTTTCCCATTAATAAAAAATTAACTCGTTTCTTTTATTTTTTAGCTGTTCCTCCAGTAACAATAACATTACAATTATTTTTTAGCTGTTCCTCCAGTAACAATAACATTACAATTATTTTTTAGGTGTTCCTCCAGTAACAATAACATTACAATTATTTTTTAGCTGTTCCTCCAGTAACAATAACATTACAATTATTTTTTAGCTTTTCCTCCAGTAACAATAACATTACAATTATTTTTTAGCTGTTCCTCCAGTAACAATAACATTACAATTATTTTTTAGGTGTTCCTCCAGTAACAATAACATTACAATTATTTCGGGTTTCCGGGAAGAAAACGATTATTACGTTCCCACTGATGTGAGTATACTAAAATAATTTACATTAAAATTGGCAAAGAAGAAAAGTTGCCGACATGGGCTCAGAGAATAAGCAGGCTGAAGTGGCAATGCGCTGGTCATAAACTTATGTCGAAGAACTATAGGTTCTTCGACATAAGTTGAAGGGCTAAAAGAGTTCTTGAGTGGAGACCACGTGTAGGCAAACGTAGTGTGTGGACGGAGGGCCGGACAGATGGAGCGACGACATGCTCAAAGCATAGGTACATACGAAGTAAACTTTAAGCAGGTCATTCGAGAAGAGCCTAAGATCGGGCTCGTGGTGCTCATTGGGAGAGCTCTGGCCTTGGCCTTGGGATGTCCAGCAGTTCTCCACTGCTGGTGATGATGATGATGATTACATTATTAATAAATACAGCCATGTACGTGTAAAATAACAGCCAACGTGGAGCGATGTTCACGATTTCGTGAAGCGGAATGGCATAACCCTTTCGATTCAAAGATTTTCCAATCTTTAAATCGAAAACGTTATGATTTAAAAAGCGAAAATAACTCGTGCGCAAAACGGCTACAACTTTAAAAAACTGATTTTAGCCTGCTACATTTTGGCTGGCAACTTCACACCCGACTTACATCAATCTACCTATCCCCATATTTTCTCAGTTCTAGAAACTGCATTTTTTTTTGTTTTTTATTTTTTTATCATTCGATAAAATAATTAAGTTAACGCCATCTATTGGTCAATTCAGAATACTGCCAATAGATGGCGTTACCGTCCCCGTAAGACGGGCTTACAAACTGCGAGAAAAAATTGAAGCATGTAGTACCTGCCACGGTAGCCAAACTTGGTAAAGGCATGTGCCGCGCAGAGCACGGAATAATGCGGGTTCGAACCCCGTCCGTGATTCAAATTTTTCGTTTAGATAATTATTAGATAGTTCTCGCTAAGCAGGCGTTAATGCTAAAATTATATAAACATTTGATTTGGGAGGCGTTATCTTTACAACACGTAGTTAATTGCAATATTAGCCGTGTTCGGTTGGTCAGTTGAGAATACTGTCAATAAATGGCGTTACCGTCCCCGTAAACTATTTAGTATTCTGTGCTTACGGCGCGTGGTCAACCCAACCCGCCCCGTCACCGCGCTTGCGTCTCACGGTCGCCGCGCTTGCGTCTCACGGTCGCCGCGCTTGCGTCTCACGGTCGGTGCTCCTAGCGGCCTGTTTACCCACGCCTAGTGTTGGGAAAATAAGTTACATAAAAAATTTAAAGGACATTATTAGTAAAAAAAATATTGTAAACCATTATTTTTAATTTAACCTGATCAACAACCTGGGCAACTTTACTTTTTCTAAAGGCAATAGTACTATTTCTATATTAAAATATAGATAGAGATTAAACTAAATATTTTCTAAGTGATTAGTTTTGGATGGTCGAATCAACTAACCGATTTGATGAAATTAAAACCAATAATTGGTATTCTTAACTCTTTGAACCAAAAAGTGTTTATGGATAGAGCCGACTTGGCTTTAAACAAACTTTTTGTCAACTCAAAATATATTTTACTTTAACAGGAGCTGAAAGTAAATAAGTATATAAGAAAAGAGTTAGCATGCAAATTGTATGTGTGCCCTGCGAATACGCATCACTGTGAACACAAACAGCAAAAGTTATACTGCAATGTCCCAGTCGATATTCGGGTTCCAAGTAAGTAGAGTTTATCTATGGTGGAGCTGCTTATCCATATTAAACAGAAGACTGTACTCAGTGTTCCAGAATCGTTGTGACTAATGCTAATGTTAACCGCCCCTGTGTTTTTTTTATACCTGCTTTTAACATAATTTATTTTCATTTACTTTACTGTAATGGTAACATAAATTCTATCTTATACCTACTTGTTGCAAGAATTTCTCATCATCGAGCAAATAGTGCCCTATTCTTGCCTATTCCCTTGAGTACTACATAGTGCCTCCTATTCCCTTGAGTACTACATAGTGCCTCCTATTCCCTTGAGTACTACATAGTGCCTCCTATTCCCTTGAGTACTACATAGTGCCTCCTATTCCCTTGAGTACTACATAGTGCCTCCTATTCCCTTGAGTACTACATAGTGCCTCCTATTCCCTTGAGTACTACATAGTGCCTCCTATTCCCTTGAGTATTCCCTTGATTTGCTGGTTTTTGAATGAATTCTACAAAATCTTGCAAAACTACTTAAAACGAAATTGTTGTTTTTTATTGCTTGGATGACTAGATCGCCTCATAATGTATTCTCAAATGCGTTTAAACAACATCATGGCATTATTTAAAGTAGAATTAATAACTGCCTCTGAGACTAGATCGCCTCATAATGTATTCTCAAATGCGTTTAAACAACATCATGGCATTATTTAAAGTAGAATTAATAACTGCCTCTGAGACTAGATCGCCTCATAATGTATTCTCAAATGCGTTTAAACAACATCATGGCATTATTTAAAGTAGAATTAATAACTGCCTCTGAGACTAGATCGCCTCGTAATGTATTCTCAAATGCGTTTAAACAACATCATGGCATTATTTAAAGTAGAATTAATAACTGCCTCTGAGACTAGATCGCCTCATAATGTATTCTCAAATGCGTTTAAACAACATCATGGCATTATTTAAAGTAGAATTAATAACTGCCTCTGAGACTAGATCGCCTCATAATGTATTCTCAAATGCGTTTAAACAACATCATGGCATTATTTAAAGTAGAATTAATAACTGCCTCTGAGACTAGATCGCCTCATAATGTATTCTCAAATGCGTTTAAACAACATCATGGCATTATTTAAAGTAGAATTAATAACTGCCTCTGAGACTAGATCGCCTCATAATGTATTCTCAAATGCGTTTAAACAACATCATGGCATTATTTAAAGTAGAATTAATAACTGCCTCTGAGACTAGATCGCCTCATAATGTATTCTCAAATGCGTTTAAACAACATCATGGCATTATTTAAAGTAGAATTAATAACTGCCTCTGAGACTAGATCGCCTCATAATGTATCCTCAAATGCGTTTAAACAACATCATGGCATTATTTAAAGTAGAATTAATAACTGCCTCTGAGACTAGATCGCCTCATAATGTATTCTCAAATGCGTTTAAACAACATCATGGCATTATTTAAAGTAGAATTAATAACTGCCTCTGAGACAAGATCGCCTCATACTGTATTCTCAAATGCGTTTAAACAACATCATGGCATTATTTAAAGTAGAATTAATAACTGCCTCTGAGACTAGATCGCCTCATACTGTATTCTCAAATGCGTTTAAACAACATCATGGCATTATTTAAAGTAGAATTAATAACTGCCTCTGAGACTAGATCGCCTCATAATGTATTCTCAAATGCGTTTAAACAACATCATGGCATTATTTAAAGTAGAATTAATAACTGCCTCTGAGACTAGATCGCCTCATAATGTATTCTCAAATGCGTTTAAACAACATCATGGCATTATTTAAAGTAGAATTAATAACTGCCTCTGAGACTAGATCGCCTCATAATGTATTCTCAAATGCGTTTAAACAACATCATGGCATTATTTAAAGTAGAATTAATAACTGCCTCTGAGACTAGATCGCCTCATAATGTATTCTCAAATGCGTTTAAACAACATCATGGCATTATTTAAAGTAGAATTAATAACTGCCTCTGAGACTAGATCGCCTCATAATGTATTCTCAAATGCGTTTAAACAACATCATGGCATTATTTAAAGTAGAATTAATAACTGCCTCTGAGACTAGATCGCCTCATAATGTATTCTCAAATGCGTTTAAACAACATCATGGCATTATTTAAAGTAGAATTAATAACTGCCTCTGAGACTAGATCGCCTCATAATGTATTCTCAAATGCGTTTAAACAACATCATGGCATTATTTAAAGTAGAATTAATAACTGCCTCTGAGACTAGATCGCCTCATAATGTATTCTCAAATGTGTTTAAACAACATCATGGCATTATTTAAAGTAGAATTAATAACTGCCTCTGAGAGATGACTTTCACAACTGAACCGATTTAGGTATATCCTTGTTTAGCATTAACCCTAGGATAACTTTGAGTACGGTAATAAATCGGCTAATCGGGTTACGCTTACGCACCTCGCAGCATCCGCATGGTAAATAATTCATGGAATATCAATAACAATTCATGGAATATCAATTAAGAGCGATGGTGGCCTAACGATTCTATAGTGCAATTTGGAATCCAACGATACCGGGTCCAAAACCTAGGCTCCGCACCAATGGCTTTTCGAAGTTATGTGCGGTTTTCCATCGCTCCATGTTTCCGAGGACACGTTAAGCTGTCGGTCCCGGCTGTTATTGATTAATAGCAGTCGTTAAGCCATGTCAGAGGCCCTCGGGCGGCCTGACAAACTGACACCAGAGGCCAGCACTACCTCATACGATAAACAAACAAACAATAATAGTTATTTTCCTGCAGGCATGGGTTACCCGGCAGTAAATAGTAAGGAGGTGAATCTCACGCATCTGACGCCGGGTAATGCGGACTACGACTCATATGGATCATACAGTTGTACAAACGGCAAACAGGTGAAGATTACTTGCCACAAAACTTTCAGTAAAGCAGTTCTTGTACAGCTGTCTTTTCATAAAAATGGTAGGTTGTTATCTAATCATTACTAATTTTAAATACGTATATAAATATTTGTCTTAAAAAATAACGTTTTTAACTTTCGATCTATTTTAAACCAAACACTGAGAAGTATTAAAACATTTATATAACAGAATTATTTACAACGAATTATGCGTTATAATTAAGTTTTTGGATAGGCGTTGTTTAGGAAACATCTTAACGTTTTTCAAACTCAATTATCTTTTATTGTAAATAAGCAACTTAATGTACACTGTATGATGCACATTATTTTCTTGTCGTTTAGTCGTGAAAAAAATAAACAAAGCAACAAATACAGAGTTACTCTCACATTAATTTATAATGTTACTAGCTGCGCCCCGCGGCTTTGCCTGCGTTGACATTCTCGTGATGCACACTAATTCAATGTCAAATCTCCCCACGATTGGTTAAGTTGTTTAGTCAAGAAATGGTTAGTAATATTCACGAAAAAAATAACACTTTTTCTTATTTCAGGTATTAACATTATCAAGACTGGATTGGAATCATCTAAACAAAATATTGAAATGTATATTAAATTGATTGAACAGTATGATCAAGGCTACATTGATTGTAATTTTCAAACTCTTGATGGAGACCGCCGATTAGTCACTCGAATATTTTTGACACTTAAGAATATAGGTACCTATGGTTAATAATTATTAATGATAGTCTAATCACGTTGAATTACCATGTCATGTTTAATCATGGGAGTAACGGAGCGCTTACCACCATAATTCTCCAAGTAAACCACCCCTGCCCGTGATGCATCCTGCCGTACAGCGAACGAACTGACGAACGACGGATGGCGGTATAACTATAACGATAATGGCGTAGTTAAATCCCACAGGCCGGTGACGGGCAGTTACATCACCAGTGCAAGTAACTACGCCCTGCGGTCACCAATCCGCATGCCCAGCGTGGCGACTTACAAATAACTGGGCAAACAAATACTGGGCAAATACCTCCAAGGTTTGAACACAAAAAATAAACGACCCCTAGTTATGCTCTGCTATTCCTGGCCAAGGAGGCGGTCATGGTGACAACAGGGTGGGGTTGCCAAGAATTCCCGGGCTACAGTAGGCCACCACCAACAAAAACTGACTTTGGCAAATTACAACGGAAGAACGCTCAGGCTTGACGACTGTATGGCACAGCTCGAAACGGAACTGGCAATGATAAGGTGCACATTCTGGGGTTATGCGAAGTCCAAAGAGAGGGCGAGGACACCATAACTCTAGAATCAGGCCACCTTATGTACTACCAGGAGGATGACCAGCAATCTAAAGGTAGTGTAGGGTTCCTCGTCCATAAAGTCTTCGCTGACAACGTTGTAGAGATCTCTAGTGTGTCGACCAGGGTAACGTACCTCATAATTAGACTGACTAAGAGGTATTATAGCCATTAGGTCGTGCAGGTATACGGATGACGCAGTAGAAGAGAAGTATGAAGACATCTCTTCAGCTCTTCACAAGACCAAGAAGATGCACTACAATGTTGTCATGGAGAATTTTAAGGCTAAAGTGGGAGTACAGAATAGCAGCAAATCGAAGGTTGGTCCACATGGTTATGAAAGTAGGAACCACAGGGGGAAAATGTTTTTCAACTTATTAGAGAAAGTGGGGCTTTTCTTAATGAATTCGTTCTATAAGAAGCAGTCCCAAACGATGTGGACGTGGCAGAGCCCCGATACTGTGACGAAAAACGAGATTGACTTTATCATGATGGATAGAAGGCTTATATTTCGAGATGTCTCTGTGGTCAACAGGTTTATTACCAGTAGAGACCAACGACTACTACGAAGCTCTCCGAGTTTCAACTAAAAGCTCCAAAGATCCCTTCTGATGAAGTCCATGCTACCAAACCAGCTCTAAACCATCGTGGGATCAGAACAGTTACAACTTCATATGGAAAAATGATTTGCTGCTCTGCAAACCGCAAATGACGTTGACAAGGCCCTAAAATAAGTAGTAGGTGTCCTAAGAGAAGAAGGGTCGAAGTTCTGCCAGAAGCAGCGTGAAGGTACGAAGTCCAAACTCTCAGCAGAGACTCTTCAGCTAACGGATGTAGGACGGGATGATATACAGGCCACTTTATCATAGAAGCGGACCTTCAATCGAAATATCAGCGGCTATCAAGCAAAATCGGGGACCAAATTTTTTGCACAGCTATTGAGAAGGCCCCATCTGACGAAGCTAAAAACATCATTTGGCAATACCGTCATCTCACAGCCAGAGATTCTCGCTGATATAGAGAACTTCTATGGCCGACTGTACGGCTCGCATGCTCTACGATCCGAACCAAGCAATGAGAATTCCCGAGCGACATTGACCCGCCATTATACTGACAACCTGCCGGAAATCAGCCTAGACGAGATCGAGATAGCCCTCAAGCAGCTGGAAAATGGAAAACGTTCCATAAGTTGTTTAACTCTGCTCTATACGATGGGAGAACTCCAAAAGCACGGAACAGAAGCTTGGAAGTTTTGTTTTTCAAAAAAGAGGTAAAACTCTCCTTAAAAACTACAGGCTTCTATCTCACTTCTGAGCCATGCCTATAAGGTCTTGTTTTCTAGGTTGTAGTCTCGAATCGTCTAGCGAGAAGGCTTGATGATTTTGAGCCTCAGGAGCAGGCTGGGTTTCGAGGGGGTTATGGGACCATGGACCATATCCACACAATGCGGCAGGACATACAGAAGACTGAAGAGTATAATCAGCCACTGTGTCTTGCTTTTGTGGACTATGAAAAAGCCTTTGACTCTTTTGAAACCTGGGCTGTTCTCTAATCCCAACAGCAATGCCAACTTGACTGGTGATACATTGAGGTGATGAGGTACTTGTATGATGCCGGGACTATGTCTGTTCACGTCCAGAACGCGCAGACTAAACCTATCCAGCTGCGCAGGGGAGTTAGACAGGGGGATGTCATATCCCCGAAACTGTTCACTAATGCCCTGGAAAATATGTTTAAGACTCTGGACTGGACAGGAAAGGGCATTAACATAAATTGCGATAACGTATCACACCTCCGTTTTGCTGATGATATTGTCCTTATGGCGGAGTCGCTGCATGGTCTCGAGAAATGCTAATCAACCTAGCTCAGGCCCCTAGTCGTATCAGTCTCGGTATAAACATGAATAAAACCAAGGTTTAACAACCTTATTACCCCGCAACCGGTCGTCGTTAGCGGTGTCCCCCTTGATGTTGTTCAGATATATGATTACCTCGGGCAGACTATGCAGTTGGATAGGAACAACTTCGAAAGGGAAGCCTATAGGAGGATTCAGCTGGGATGGGCAGCATTTGGTAAACTACGTCAAGTCTTTTCGTCGTCCATACCACAGTGCCTAAAGACGAAAGTCTTTACCGCGTGTGTTCTGCCAGTTATGACCCACTTACGGTGGAACTAGTCCACAAATTTAAAGTCGCTCAGCGAGCTATGGATAGAACTATGCTTGGAGTTTCTCTAAAGGACAAAATCCAAAATGAGGAGATCCGCAAGAGAACTAAGGTAACCGACATAGCTCAAAGAATTAGCAGACTGAAGTGGCAATGGGACGGTCACATATCTCGAAGATCCGACAACCATTGGGATAAATGAGTTCTAGAGTGGAGAACGCGTTTAGGCAAACGTAGTGTAGGGTGCCCGCCAGATAGGTGGAGTGACAACTTGCGGAAGGCGGTCAGTAGCGGCTGGAAGAGGAGAGCCGAAGATCGGTTTCGGTGGCGTTCACAAGAAGAGGCCTACGTCCAGCAGTGGACGAATACGGGCTGATGATGAATCATGTCGAACTGGGCCATCTTCTACGTGGATTTGAGATACATCATCGCTTATTTGAGATAGTGTCGTAACTGACATATTTGGCGTATTTGACATTAAAATGTAACATTCATCTACTTTGATCTCATTAATCATAACTTCACTGTGTATGTGAAAAATATATGTTTGATGTATGTTTTCTACACTATGACATATTATGAGATTCTTATTATAAGGATAAGTTCTAACTACAGAGTAGATACTACGTCCGGCTACTACGAGGCTCTATAAATATACATTTTAAGCTCGAAATAATAGCTTCACAACCGAAATTGGCTGGCGAGTACAGATACCGATGACAATCGTTAGCTTCTGTCATTTTAACTGTGGAAAGCTAACGTTTGTCATCCTATTACGGTACTGTTGTTTTTCATGTTGATTTTGCGATCAGTAGCTTGCGATGACATAGCTATGTGTGTCGAGACTGCAGCCACTGTCAAACATATTGATTGGTATCGGTATCATAACGAACTTTTTGCAAACTTCACGAGTTTTCCTAATGTTTGAGAATAACTTTGCGTCCATTATTGACAACCCGCAAAGTTTTCGGTATACGAACTTCTAATACTAAAAAAACTTGAATTACTCTAGTAATTAAGTGTAATACAACCTCTTTGTACTTTTACGCCGGTAAGCGTAACTCAATATATTTGTACTTTTACGCCGGTAAGCGTAACTCAATATATTTGTACTTTTACGCCGGTAAGCGTAACTCAATATATTTGTACTTTTACGCCGGTAAGCGTAACTCAATATATTTGTACTTTTACTCCGGTAAGCGTAACTCAATATATTTGACTAGTATGCGTTTATTACGTAAGGGGATCTTTTTCCCATTTTAAATTAAACTTTTTTGAAAAATTGTTATGTACAGTGCCACCAACTTATCTGTGGACTGTAAGTTTTTTTATAGTAAACTCATGTCTATTTTATAATAATGACTATTATTTCATTTATTTTAATGAACAAGCATCTTACACCTAAAGATGGAGAACATAGTTCTCACAAAGTGTCGTATCTGTTTTTAATTAACTTATGAAATTACTTCTATCTTCTCTTTTATCTTACTCATTTGTACTTGCATGTTTTTTTTTGTACTGATTGTAAAGGCGACCTATTCGCTATTGATGCAAGGTTCGATTTCCTACGGGAAGACTTGGAAGCACAAAACAGACATGTGGTGTTAACGGTGGTTTATTGGAAACTAAAGTACAGCTATGCAGTGGACTGTATGGTTAAACTTAGCTATATGTGTATATGCACTGTACATTACATCGAAGTTGGTTTCTATCTATACTTTCGGTATGTAGGATGAATTTGGTCCATAAAATACCTAACATACCGCCCACCAAAAAACACAAGTTTTTTCGCCATCGTAACAAAAGTTGTATTTTAAATCCTATAATATTCTAATGCAATAAAACAAAAGTAACATCTGACTACGTTATTCGTATTATTTCTTCTGTGATCTAATGTCGAACGTCAAAAGAAATTCATAATAATCCATCTCATTGACTCTTCAAACAAATCTAACATCGATACAAACTTCTTCATAAACAACAACTGAGATCCATAAGTAAGTACAAATGTTAGAAATAAAACGTAAACTTAACGAAACAACTAAATGAACTCGTATCAAGATTAACTACGAGCCTACGACTCGAATAGGCCGTGCGAAACAAAGGTTGTTTACGACTACGACGACATGCCTACTGCTCGACTAGTTACCTATAACCAGTCAAGATAAAGTGAACAGGGCTGCATTAAGGAACATACAATTAAAATTATTTCTAATTTTAGATTATGTTGAATCTACCTGCTTATGATCTTAATACAATTCAATTTCTTAATTTAAATGAATGGTATAGGCAAGAAACAATGATACATATATACAAAACAATGAACACAGAACAAAGGAAATTGTTGAATGACATAAATATTTGAATGACATCAACTATTTTGGATATTAATAACATAATTTTATTAATATTCGTTTACTCTTTTACTCACTATTTATAGGAAGTTGGCACAATTTAGAGACAGAGCGTTGGGTTATTTTACCGTGACACCTTAAACTGTACACTCTGCAAACATTATCATTCCCTACACGTTTTTGTACTATGCGACCCATTGACCACTTACCAGGAGGAATGTTATCCTCTTTGACCAGAACGACGTCACCGATCTCAAACTCGGGTGTGCGTCGTTGCCACCTTGGCCTTTCTTGCAATCTGGTTAAATATTCTTTCCGCCAACGATGCCAGAAATTCTGTACCAGTTGTTGACAGTGTTGCCATCTGGACAATCTGTTGAGTGGAATGTCACACAAGTCTGGTTCTGGGACGTTGATCGGTGCTTCACCGATCAGAAAATGTCCGGGTGTCAAAATGTCTACTACGTCGTCGCCGTCGGGATCTTCATTGTTTGCCGGACAAAGCGGCCTAGAATTTAAACACGCTTCTATTTGACACAGCACTGTTGAGAACTCCTCAAATGTCAGATTAGAATTTAAAATTCTCCGCATGTGGTACTTTATTGATTTGACTCCACTTTCCCAAAGCCCGCCAAAATTAGGACTGTATGGAGGAATAAAGTGCCATTGAGTTCCATCTTCAGCCAGTAAATGTTGTAAGTGGCCAGGCATCTCTAAGTTGGCTTGGTCCCATAGCTGAGCTAACTCTTTATTACCCGCCACAAAATTAGAACCTCGATCGCTCCATAGGTGAGTACATCTCCCTCTGCGTGCGACAAATCTTTTGAATGCATTCATAAATGCTTCTGAGGTGAGATCACCCACGAGCTCCAAGTGAATGGCCTTGGTGACCATGCATATGAAAATTGATATGTAGGCCTTATAGCACTTGGCTCCGCGGTGCCTAGACATCAAGACTTGAAATGGTCCAGCAAAATCAACCCCTGAGTGCAAGAATGCACGTGCTGGTGTTACTCGGACCTTAGGTAAGTCACCCATTATTTGTTCTCTATTTGTAGCCTTTTGTTTAGCACAAATAAGGCACTTGTGTATGCGTGACTTCACAGCACTTTTCAATTTCAGAATCCAGTAGTGGGATCTCAGGTAAGTGGAGGTAAGTTGAATTCCACCATGCAATGTCCTTTTGTGTGCATTATCTATAAGTAGGGGTAAGAGATCATTATTATGTCCAATAATTATTGGATGTTTTTCCATTTTAGCTACTTCTGCGTTTCTGAGGCGACCGCCCACCATGAGAATATTCTTTGGACTAAGGATGGGGTTAAGAGTTTTCAATTTGCTATTCCGTTTTATTGATTTCTTTCCTTGAAGCTTCATTATTTCATCTTCAAACTCTTCTCTTTGTACCTTTCTTATTATAATATCTAAAGCTTCTGCTAATTCTGATGTGCTTATATTCTTAGCTTCTTCCTCTTTTGCTTTTTTGTAGTTTAAAAATCTTCTTGCGTAAACTATTACTCTTTGTAGCTCTATTAATGTATCATATTCTTTCAGGTTGATTTTCTTTTTTTCTTCGGTGATGTCGACTACTGTATGAAAACATTTTCTCTTCTCTAAATCTGTTGCCTCTATATTGACCCTTTCAAATGGAATTACCTTTGTTCGCAGCCAAGCGGGACCGTTCCACCACAACTGATCGTGTACCAGTGCAGAAGAAGTCAGCCCTCTAGTCGCTTTATCGGCTGGGTTATCGTCAGAAGATACATGGTGCCATCTGCTGTTTCCAGTGTTTTCCAAGATTTCCACAACTCTGTTGCTCACAAAGACGTTCCATCTTTCAGGATCCCCTTTCAGCCAGGACAATACCACTGTGGAGTCAGTCCAAGCGAATATGTTTTCGTTAGAGATTCTGGTGGCTTCTCTTACTTGTTTCAACAGTCTGGACAACAGTACAGCGCCACAAAGTTCCAGCCGAGGTAGAGACACAGGTTTTACAGGTGCTACTCTCGTTTCAGCAGCTATGGTACCTGTTTTGATATCTGCATCTTCAGTTTCTACTCTCATGAACGCAACAGCTGCATAAGCTTTGATTGACGAATCAGAATAGCCATGGATTGTTGTCCCTTTCATTCTTTTTTGTGTTGTCCAAAGCCATCTATCTATATTTATTTCATTTAGTGTTTCAAACCCCTTTCTTAAACTCAACCATTCTTCTTTCAGGTCACTGTCTACTTCTTCGTCCCATCCAACACCCTTTATCCATAACTTTTGCATGATCATTTTTGCAGGTACAAGCGCAGGAGATATCCAGCCCAGAGGATCAAACAGACGCTGTTTTTCTGAGAGTATTACTCTTTTTGTTATGATAGCAGGAACTGGTAGTTGATCCAGGTGGTATTGGAACTCATCTTGGCCTATATTCCACGATATGCCAAGTGTTTTGACAGTGCCGTTAAGCTTCATGTCAAGGTTGACATGTGTACTTCTCTCACTGGGTTGAAATTGTTGCAAAAATTCTGCGTTGTTTGAGGCCCACTTTTGTAATGTAAAACCTCCCTTTTGAAGAATATCTTTGACTTCCAATGCAACTGAAATGGCTCTGTCTACGCTTTCGTGACCTGACATCAGATCATCCATGTAAAAATCTTCTTTGATCATTCGTGCTGCATCAGGTTGGTTCAACCCTTCATCGTCAGCTAGCTGATGTAGTGTTCGGACCGCAAGATAAGGAGCCGAAGCTGTCCCAAAGGTCACTCGAAGAAGACGGTATTCTTGAACCTCTTGATCGACTTCGTCACGCCACAATAAGCGTTGGTAATCTGCATCTTCTTTGGTAACTAAAATTTGTCGGTACATTTTTTGGATATCCGCGACAAAACATACTTTCTTCATTCTCCATCTCATTATCAAATTTCTTAAATCTTCTTGAATCTGTGGTCCAACAAGCAAATCTTCATTCAATGAAATATTGTTCTTACCCTTGCTGGACGCATCGAACACTATTCTCGTCCGAGAAGTCTCCTTCTCTTCTTTTATCACAGCGTGATGTGGAAGGTATACCGCTGGTCTATTCTTCTCTATTTCTGGAACCCTTTCCATGTGCTTCATTTCTATGTACTCCTTAATAACCTTTGCGTATTCTGTTTTTAGTTCTGGTTGTCTTACAAATCTTTTCTCTAGCTGATGTAATCTTCTTAATGCTATATCTCTTGTTTCTCCTTCAGCTGAGAGTGGTTGTGGTGTTTTAAAGGGGAGTTTGACAGTATATCTTCCTTCGTCAGTTCTTGAATGTATGTCTTTAAATATCTTCTCGCAGATTTTTTCATCCGCAGTGGGTGCTCGTTTCTCTGAAGATTCCAACTCCCACATGCTTTTCAACATATTATCCAGATCCGCATGAATGTGCAATGAAATTAATTCCTCTTGACTCTCTTCTCCTGTTTCTCCTAACAATATCCAGCCTAACCTGGTTTGTTGCGCGCTAGGTGTGTTAGGAGGACCTTGAATTACACCACTTTTAAGTATTCTGCTATACACCTTGGAACTTAGCAACATGTCCACTCTTCCTGGTTGATTGAAACTCGGGTCTGCCAGTTGGAGTCCTTCAATGTGTTGCCAAGTACTTGAACTGATGGGTTTCTTTGGGAAAAAGGTGGTGAGTTTGCCTGACATAACATACGCAACAATCTTGAGGCTGAATTCATTTTCATACCTAGATAGTACCTCAAAAGATGTCACGTGACTCACAGACGCCTTTGATGACCCACTACCAAACACGTGTCCCTTGATAGGTATTTTGTTTGACCTTAACATTTGAGCTGCTTGTTCGCTAATAAGTGTTACCTGAGCACCTGAATCTACAATAGCACGTAATATCGTTACATTCCCTAGTCCGTCCCTGACTGGTACTAACGCAGTCGCCAGCAGGCCGGGTGAGTCGACCGCCGTGAAGAATGACGATAGTGCGGCTTGCAAACCATGGTTTGGTTGTACCTCTTCTTCTCTCTTCTTCTTCTCTTCTACATTTTTGTGTAATGAAACCTCTGTGTGTTGTGTTTTCTCTGTATTATCAGACGTTTCCTGCTTCAAATACTGATGTAGAAGAGAATGATGTCTTCTGGCACAAATTTTACATGACGATTTATGTCGGCAGAAGTGTACAAGATGCCCTGGCAATAAACAATTAAAACATAATTTCTTACCTCTTACGAAGTCGCTCCTGTCCGATTGTGTCAGCTTGCTAAATTGTTTACAATTAAAAAGTGAGTGATTTTCCTTGCAAAATAAACATGACTTACATGACCTATCATACTTATCATTATAAGACGAGGAGGAGGGTGACGTAGTATGGAAGACTTGTTCTCGAACATTCTTAGGGGGTGCCGCTGACGTCAGCTCCAGTGTGTGAATACGGCTCTCCAGGAAGGTCATCAGATCTTGCTGTTTTGGTAACCCAGCGCCGAATGTCTTGGTAACATGGTCTTCCCATTCCTTGTGTGTCATGTGGTCTAATCTCTGGACCGCCATAAATATCACGATTGGGTCCCATGTAGCTGTAGGTATCTTCAAGTTTTCTAGTCCGGTCAAACACTCCCGTGTAGTATCTATAAACTGTTTGAGTTGACTGGTAGACTGGTTGGTCATCTTCTTTTGTTGGAACAGCCTCTTGAGGATTGAATTGACGATTAAACGCTTGTGACTGTATCGCTCCTTCAGGCAGTCCCAGGCAGGTTGGTAGTTGCTTTCAGTTATTTGATAAAACTTCAGAGTGGCAGCTGCTTCTCCTGAGAGGCACGACTTTAGGTAGTGTAGCCGTTGAACGTCACTGAGCGCTTCGTTTTGAGCTATCAACGAAGTAAATGTATCCTCAAAATTTTGCCAGTTTTCATATGACCCTGAATATTTCGGGAGGTCAATGCGGGGGAGGTTGACCTCGACTCTGTTGCGAAATCCTTGTGAAGGCTGCGAAGAATTCTCAGGTGTAGGATCTGTCCAATTTAGCGATTCTAATACTTCTTGCATATCATTTTTTAAAGATAGGTACAATTCCTCAGTAGTGTCGTAATAGTCGGTCACTAACATATCCGTGCGTTGCTCCTTTGTGGTTATTTCTAACAACTCCACGTGATACCTTTTAAATTGCGCCCAGTAATCATCAATACACTGAATACGCACTTTGATGTACGCTAATGTTTTTCTCACTTTTGGACATTTCTTGAAGTTATCTTGTGCTTTCTTCAAAAGTTGATAATTATCTTCCATTTTTGACTTCAATTCTTCAATGGTAGGCATGGCGGCGTTATGGCGATAAGCACTTCACAATTGACTAAAGTTTTGCACGAACAATGTTTGAAATAGTTTTTTATACACTTGATTAACAGTGAATCTCACTCGTAACAATTGTCCTTTTCACTTAAATATCGGAGTGGCGATCGTAGCTAAGAGTTCTTCTTCCCGTACAAATAAAATATCCGCGCTCGAATTCGACCAATGTAAAGGCGACCTATTCGCTATTGACGCAAGGTACGGGAAGACTTGGAAGCACAAAACAGACATGTGGTGTTAACGGTGGTTTATTGGAAACTAAAGTACAGCTATGCAGTGGACTGTATGGTTAAACTTAGCTATATGTGTATATGCACTGTACATTACATCGAAGTTGGTTTCTATCTATACTTTCGGTATGTAGGATGAATTTGGTCCATAAAATACCTAACACTGATCACTTGTAATTTTTGGAAATTAATATTCTATTTTAATATTATTATAATTAACCAATGATTAAAATTAAATCAAAATATTGTTTGTAGGATAAACTACATTTTGATATATTAATAAGGTATAAGTTCAGAGACTAAGGTTTGCAGTTTCGTTTTAGCCGGGCTTTTTATACGAGTGCTACAGTCAATCGTAGTTACTCCTAAACTTAAAAACCTTCTCTTGTAAAATTACCGTCATGCCAGTTACGACAATTAGTCAAACAAGCGACGATATACCGGCATTTCGAGATCCTAATAAACGTCAGTAGTTTGGCACTCAAGTTGATAAAATAAACGAAGTCCGCTTGATACTTAGTGCGCAATTTGGCCGGAAAATTAGCTTTTTTGCATGATGACAGTTGGTGCTCCCAAGTTCAGCCTTGCCATATCCTCTAGGAATTCCAACAGTTGCCAGTGCTCCCCAGGAACTGGGTCTGTTAATATGCCACGCCTATATTAATATATCTATATTTTCTCAGTAATCCTGGTGCAGGAGATTCATTCTTTGTTGCATCCATGCTCGGATTATGTTGAAAAGTCAGAGATATTTGTTGTATATACCAACAATATGATAGTCTTACTCTCGCATCGTCCCCACACTATAACCAAACTAAGTACGCCTATGAACTTCCACAATTATTAATAGGCAATCTTTGATTTAAGAAACAAATATTCTTTCATCAAAAGCAATCAGCCGCAACCATAGATAAAAAAAAACAATACTTCATGGACGCTGTTTTTTCTTTACAATATGGAAGTGACGCGCTCCTTACCTCCGATGTTTTTATCGAGCCCACAGATTATGTCACGAAGTCTTTCAGCTTTGTAGTTACCTTCTTACCCACAGAACATAGTGTTCTTACCGAAAGCATAAGCTACGCGCGCTGTATACATCTGTATACATCATTATAACCTATTTTCTTTCGACCATCTAATCTTGAAAATCCAATAGGTCCCCACGACGATAGAGCTAATCCCCATTTAGCATCGTGGGCTGTGAACTGTTATCCAACATTAATATTTTTTATTACAGACTACGTAGGTTTTCAAGTGAATGGATTAACTTTGACTCCTATACCCAACCAAGGCGACAACACTATAGATTATATTTACGAATCTTTTGATGGGGAAGAGTTGAGTGTCCAAAGTTTTATGAATAATCCGAAATATGGAGAAATTCAGTGCGAAAATAAAGCTGGTCATACGAGTGAGTATTCGCAATTAAGTAAGATATATTGAAATAAAAAATAATATAACTTTAGGGGTTGTTTGTTTGATCCAATAGCTAACTTAATCAAAGGTCAAAGTTGATGGATTAGGAATAATTATGTTATTTCCTCAATAAATTTGAACTATTAACAACATAGGACTTATGCTATATTACTTAGGTAAATTAATATAAAGATATCTGCTGATGCATAGCCTGAAATCCACTGTGACGTCACAGTGCCACAACACTGGATAGCCAGTCCAGGAAACGACCCATGACAAGGACCGACAAAACACCGCGTAATTTTTTGACGCAAATATTTTTATTATATTAATCAAAATCAAATTAAATATACACTAAACCTTTGCGTTTTTATTAAAAGATCAATATTAAAGGACATATTCCTAATGGATAAATCAATTGTTAAAAAAATATCAACATTTAATAAAGCGGATCGATTTTTAAAAATGAGGACGAATGGTAATATTTGCATCAACTTTAATATTACCTATTGCATCAATTTTTATATACCCTTTTAAAATAACCCGTAGATCAACTAGTAGAAATCTTCATTTTTATATTTGTTTCCGCATTACCGCCATGTTGAATTCAAATCTTCGGACAGTGCGGGCGTTTTTAATAAACTTAGTAACATAAACGAACTGGAAATATGGGTGATTAAATTTTAGTAAATAGATATAATTATTATATAACCTTAAACTATTTAAATTTAACCAAAATACGATCACGAACGCACGTAATTAGTAAAATTCTGTATAGATTTTTTACAATTATTTTGATGTAATGTAAAATAATGTATGAAATAATGAAAAAAAAAATAATGTATGAATAATGTAATTGAAATAATGTATGATAAAGTTAATCTATCTTAACCAAATTTCCATTTCGTAAATGTACAAATTTCTTGTAATTTTTTTCATCATAGTTCGTTAATTTAAAATAGTGCGCACTCACAAAAATGCACACTCACAATAGTGCGCACTCATAATAGTGCGCACTCACAATAGTGTGCACTCATAAAAGGTCAATCAGAAATGTATTTTAAAACAATTTTTAAATTATTAACAAGAAAACTAGTTTTCTGTCACTGCCCCAGTTTTAAAACGACAGTTCTCAAGATATCGAAAAAAAAACTATGACGGACATAATTTTTTCGAGCTTTAATAATTCTTTTTTTTAATAATTCTTTTCATTATTTACAATAGAGAGCTTGATAATGGCTGCTCTTAAAAACGCATAACAAAAATCTACTGCAACATGGAGAAACAATGTCGGGGTATAACCTTTTGAACTCGCTACACAATAGCGGGAATCATTTACAAAAAACTAGCCTGTTTCTGAGCGTGTGATGTTCTTGCTACTTCCTTATTATTTTTAAGAATTGAAGTCTCTTTTACATCGAACATATAATAGAATTGAAGTCTCTTTTACATCGAACATATAATAGGCCGTGTGGGCCCGGCACAATACCAGGTCCACCCCATCACACCCCGCGCGTGCTGTGAGAGCCAGCAAAATGGGCAGTAGCAATGTTTGTGTGTCAACATCCACTGCGGTCACCGCGCCGCCCGCCCAGCACGTGGATAATGGGGAAACACCTCTATTATGAGGGGAGGCGCATGTTCAGCAGAGGATTTCTTCGGGCTGATGATGACGATATCACTTTGGGAACACGTCGAGTTCAATTTTCCAACATACTTTGTTGTTGTTATTTACATAATTTTTCACATAATATAGTTGAATCATGGAAAAGTATCGACGGCAAATTATTATTTTCAACTACCATGAAAGAAGAACACAACATTTCGGTAACCTGTATCGTCAAGTTGGATCTGGACAAAACGACAGCCCTTAGAGGGAGTGACCGTTCTATTTCATTGACGATAGTTCCGAATTCTTTCAATTATAGTAAGTATCTCTCACTTGATTCATCTCCTTAATTAATCTTATCCCACTATCACGACTGTGAGGTCAGTGCACCATGTAAGTACCTACCTACTTCGCTTCACTAATTTTCATTTTGCTATACTCGTCCTTTGCTAAGTCATAGTTTAGCCGTCTGGGTGCCTACCCACTTCGGGAATTTTCATTGATGGAATACCATACAATAAAGTACCAGTCGATTGAAAGGGGCTCGAGATGGTAAGCGCCCCTTCTTTCTAGCATCTGACAGATTCATGACCTTATCTACTACCAACACAGAATAAATAATAGAAGGTACGCTACACCTTAGTTTGCGGCGTTTGTAAATTGGATGTGGATTTTGTAAAAGGCCTTTACAAAAACCACGGGATGATAGTATTATTGAATTTTAAGCCGAGACAAGCACGGCACATATAACTTACCAAGTAAAGTAAAGTTAATCCAAATTTTTCAGAGTATATAACTTGAGGAAAAAAAAGTAACAGAGATTATCCCGCGATAAACACTTTATGGGACATCTATCTATCGTATCTTCTATCTATCTATCTATATATATATATATATATATATATATATATATATATATATATATATATAGATAGATAAATAGATATTGTTTTATATATAAGTATCAAAGTGACAAGTGTCAAAGTTACAGGTGCCAAATTAACAGGTGTCAAAGTAACAGATATGAAAGAGACATCTATTTTTCAAATACGAGTACAAAAACTAATGGAGAGGTGTCGGTATGGGTTTTAGAGGGGACGGGGTCAGGGGAAGGAGGATGGGAGAAAAATTTGTACGTGGGCAAAGCCGCGGGGCGCAGCTAGTATTTAATAAATATGTCACAGAGAGTATCCCCGATGAATTCTTTATTGAATATTTTTAATAAATACTCATATGTTACAGAGATTATTCCATGATTATTATTTATTATTATTTTGATTTTGAGATTTTGTGTTAGGGATTGACGACCAGTTGGTCTCGTGGCTAGTGATCCTAGGTACGTAATCAAACGGTCGCGGGTTCGAATCCTGCAAGGTGCAATCATTTGTGTGATGAGCAGAAATGTTTGTTTCCGAGTCATGGATGTTATAATATTCGTATATATGTATGTTTATCCGTTATCTAGTACCCATAGTACAGGGTATCCTAGTTTGGGGCTAGTTAATTGGTGTGGAATTGTCCCGAATATATTTATTTATTATTATTATCCGCGCTGAACACTTTATTGAACATATTTAATACATATGTTACAGAGAGTATCCCCGATGAATACTTTATTGAATATTTTTAATAAATACTCGTATGTTACAGAGATTATCCGCGATGAACACTTTATTGAACATATTTAATACATATGTTACAGAGAGTATCCCCGATGAATACTTTATTGAATATTTTTAATAAATACTCGTATGTTACAGAGATTATCCGCGATGAACACTTTATTGAACATATTTAATACATATGTTACAGAGAGTATCCCCGATGAATAATTTATTGTACATATTTAATGAATACTGGTATTTTACAGAGATTATCCGCGCTTAACACTTTATTGAACATATTTAATAAATATGTTAAACAGATTATCCCCGATGAACACTTTATTGAACATCCATACCAATACACAAAAGTGAAACGTTGTCTGTTTGTTTGTTTGGGGAGCTTTCACGCGATAACGGCTGGACAGATTTTGATGAAACTTGAAATGGAGATAGCTTATTCCCTGGAATAAAACATAGGACACTTATTACCCCGAAAATTGTAAGTTTTCACGGAAACACTAGAAAAAAATTGATTACTCGCTGTAAGAAACGGTTGCCATGAAAACGAAATAACACGTATCTCAAAAACATCAAGAGCATTGGTGCTATAACTACTTGTGCATTGATTTTTAATATTCTAGACAAACATAGGTTTTTTTTTTTGCGATAAACAGGAGTCCGCGCGGACGAAGTCGCGGTACCAATTTTTACATATGGATAAACTCTCCCATATGGATATCAAATGAAAGGACTTAACTAGTAGAATACAGTACTTACACCATGAAAATAATTTCAAATCCAAGATGGCCGCCACTCTCCTCAATATTGATATCAAATGAAATGGCTTAACAAGTAGAACACATGTACTGCATGTACACTTAAGAAATAACTAAACATGAACTTAAAAAAAAATTTGCTTTTTGTACATTATCTGCTACACTTTTAAGTTTCTTTACATTACAACCGTTTAACATTATTTTGTTTTAATCTTTCTTGAGTTCAAATAGATTATATGGGGTGAGTCTCAGAGTTCAAGAGTGGATGAAATAACTACATCCTCTAAAATTTTAATAATGCTATGTTGTATTTAAATAATAATTGCTGACAGTTATATTAACGATCTCAATTATCCTTTTCAGGTCCTTATATAAAAGGCCTTTCAATGGCTAAAGTTTCTCTAAAGATTAATGGTTCGACATCTAACACAATACATTACAAATATGACGACAAGGAAGAATTGAATTTAAGATGCTACTCGGTAACTGCAGGGCCTAAATGGGACTACAATAGTATGTATATAATTTGCAGATCATTACTAGTTAGTATTTTATTTTTATGTTTAAGTGAAGAATTTAAACAATACCTCCTAAGCTTTTATATACATAATATATTGAATTATTGAACATGTACCATATCATTATAAAAATTGCTAAGTTACACATTACTTCTTGTGTAATGTCATAATAATAGTGCTAGTATCTAATGCTTTTTCAAGCAGTAGATACTAGCACCTAGATACCTAGCGCTCATACAAGAGCTTTTAGGCTAATAAAAAGTATATCTCCTTCACAAAATCTTTGTGTGGGCTTTCGGAAATTCGCCACATCATTCAAACGTTTTCTTCACCACTTTCTAGATACAATGGTTTATGTCACTTAAGATATTACTGATGTTATTATTATTATTCAGACTTTAAAAACTGTAATCAAAAATAAATGATAAGTTTTTGTTAACTTAATGAGCTCTTATATTTTTCAATGCAAATATTGAGTTTTACATATTGATATATTTACATAGTTTGATTCCGGTTCGGCTCGTTGTTTCCTATAATGAAAATAAAACTCACATTTGTTGTTTCCTATAATGAAAATAAAACTCACATTTGTTGTTTCCTATAATGAAAATAAAACTCACATTTGTTGTTTCCTATAATGAAAATAAAACTCACATTTGTTGTTTCCTATAATGAAAATAAAACTCACATTTTCACATTTGCCTACCTGATTTACTCAATCGTGTTCATGGGGGTTTTTACTTTGATGATTATGTTTGTTTTGTAATATTAAATCCCTCAAAAAACACCTAGATAATTGCCGCTAATGCAATATTTTGAGCAACAATGTTGGGTTACACTGCTGCATAACTGCACTGGCTATACAAATGCGGAAATAACTGCCGAAAAACTAGATCTTTTCTATGGACCCTTAAACCAGTTTACATCGGGTAATTTGCAAGATGTCTCTCAAAGTTCTGTCAGATTGGCTTGCAACAAGGAGCACTTGCAGCTATCGAGAGGCATCCAACCCGAATTTGTATCCACGACATAAGTTTTGTGTGTTTACAACCAAGAATGTTTTAAATAAAGACGAATTACACACCGCCAAATTGAAAGTGAAGCATCCATAATACGAGTATAGCTATGAACAAGCCTCACGTACTTATAGTCCTGGGGCCTGCTGCCATTTTGAGTGCATTATTTAAAGAAAGCTAACAATTTGTGCTCTTGTTCATTTAGTGCTGCTATTAAACAAAGTGACCGTCAGCTAACGCTTTTGCGGTGGGTGTAAAATAAAAATCACATGTGAAGAAAGCTGAAAGTTTGTTAGTTAATTTGTTATGAAGTAATTATACGGGAAAAAATAATCAGCTGACCTGGGGGTGGGGGAATATGTAGGTCAGCTTCTCGCCCAAACACGCAAAAAAAACACGTGCTGAGAAAAGTCATACTAAGAAAGCTGAAACTTCGTGAACTAATAGTTACCTACATCAATTACTTAAATGAAAAAAATAGTCCGCTGAGCTTTTCGCGGTGGAAAAGTCCTCAGCTGACGATTGTAAGGTACGGCGTAACGTTATGCGCGCGGGCGTGTGGCGTATTTCCCATACTGAGGATTAGTTACTCTGGTTATTTACACATGTAGGCGTTAAGAAGGTAATAATTTATGGACAGTATAAATAAAAGTGCCAAAGTAAAGATCCAAAAAGTGTCAAAGCGATCGGCAAAGCGCCATCCTTTTATGGTTGAAATACCTCGCACAAGAACGAAGCGTTACGCTTCTTCATTTATTATAAGAACTTCTAAGGAGTGGAATGCCTTGTCCTCGTCAGTGTTTCCGGTAAAATATAACCCCGGTGTGTACAAGTCAAGAGTGAATAGGTATCTACTAGGCAAGTATGCTACACCTTCGACCACATCATCGCTTTCCAACAGGTGAGATCGTGGTCACACGATTGCCTAGTCAGCAATAATAAAGAAAAAAAGAAAAAAAGTGTCTTAAATGATCATTAGATTAAAGCTACTTGAATTGAAACCATTTACACTTCTTACATAGTTTTATAACCCCTAATAAGTTAACTATTTCATTAATTGAAATAAATATACATCAAAAACAAAAAAGGTGAAACTTCATGAACTAACAGTTATCTGTATAAGTTACATATAAAAAAAAGAGCTTTTCGCGGTGAAAAAGTACTCAGCCGATGCGGGGAAACATGCCACGCACCCGCACGCATAACGATCGTATGCCCGCCGTACCTTTCAATCGTCAGCTGAGGACTTTCCCACGGCGAAAAGCTCAGCGGACTATATTTTCATGTAATTGATGTAGGTAACTATTAGTTTATGAAGTTTCAGCTTTCTATTACTTTTCTCAGCGCATGTTATGTTTTTCGCGTGTTTGGGCGAGAAGCTGACGTAAATTCCCCCACCATCAGATCAGCTGACTATTTTGTCCCGTTTATTTAAGTCATAACAATATAACTAACAAACTTTCAGCTTTCTTTATATATGTTTTTTATTATTGTACATGTGTGGGTGGCTGACGCGGTACCTACACCCACCGCGAATGCGCAATCTGACGGTCACTTCGTTTAATAGCAGTACTTAGTGAACTATGCAACCAAAAATCAAAAACAATACAATCTTGTATTAGGAAAGTAGCTGTTCCCACGGCGTGTTATTTTTCTGGGATATAAATAAGGATTAACAAAATAACAAAATACCAAATTATACTTCTCATCGGATTGAGATACGAAGTGCACCAGTTTTTAAGTCAAAGCCTAAGCTATCCAGCATTTAACCGCATCGCAATCGGTCCAGTAGTTTTTACGTGATGCTCGAACAAACAGACAGACACGTTTTAAAAAATGTTATATTATTTTCCAGTAGCTTATTTCAAGAACACTACCATTTTTGATGTGTAATATCTTTCCGCTCAATTTCCTAAAATCTATGGGAGTGATTTCATGTTTTTTTTTAGACAGTGTGTAACGGAAAGTGTAATAGGAAGCCGGGGAAGCGCGCGCTATTTGATTTGACCAATGAGCGCACGCGGTGCTATCAATCTAGAAGCCATCACTTTTTGTTTTATAGTGAAAAATAACATTTCAGTCGAGAATAGAACTCAAGTACTTCAGACTATCAGCCGAACGTTTCCCGGCTGAGCTATCAAGGCATACGATTTTCTGACGAAAAGTAAGATCAGATAGGTCAGATTAAGGGGTGTGTACCAACGGATCACGCGTTCCGTTTAGAGTGTCAACGGATCAACGGATCGCAGTGAGTCGTGTCAACTGATATCGTGATCCGTTGCCACTCATAATTTGTTAAATATTTTTCCCATTGGATCGCGCTATCCGTTGAGACCCAAATAAAATAAAAATATTTTCCCATCGGATCGTGATTTTGGTTAGGTTATGTAAAATGATAGTTTTTTTTTTAGTTATGCTTTATGTTATATACCTAAGGCTGTGTAAATACAATAAAACCTACGTTTAAAATTAAAATTTTATTTAAGTACATACTTCGATGATCCGCATGTGAACACGAATGTACAATGGAGAATATGATATCGGTATATGGTACATTTCCAAAAATTATTGCATATTGGAATAAAATGAAACCACAATATGCATTATTATATAATCTATTAAACAAGCAAAAAGTTTTTTTTATCTAAAACATGTTTTTATTGCATAATCATCGAGTTGTAAGCTACCCTGAAAGTTTCAGCCGGATAGCCAATCAATCGGGAAGTGCTAGAAATTTGAGTTGCAATATTCCACATTTAACGATAGACAGACAGACAAACACGGAAGTGACTTACTACAAACGTGGTATAATAAGTAATTACGTTATTGTAATAATAATCAGTCATGTTTTAATTCGAAAAATAATCAACAATAAAAAAACAGGTAAAAAAGGAACTAACAAGAAAGGTAAAAATCAACACAGTCAAATATAAAATATGATCACACATTCAAAAAAGTAATAGGTAACTACATGTTTTTATACTGACATGGTTACAAAGAACTTACACTAAAGTCAACATTAGAAACGGAATATTTACCATATATTTATTGTGTTTTGAGTTTTCTATGTTTCATCACTGTTTCAAGCGGTATCGCATCGCAGATTCGATCGCAGATAAAATGAAGTAAAAGCAGTACCAAAACATGTTTACAGTACATGTTTTTATTGCGTTTATAATGTTGACTGAAAAAATATATCTTCATTTTAACTATAATCAACTATTATAAACATAACACAAAGTCAAACAAAAAACATCACAGATAAAATAACAATAATTAACATATTATATTAAATTCGCGAGCAACAGTCAAAACAAAATAAATATATGGTAAACATTCCGTTTCTAATGTTGATTTTAGTGTTAGTGCTAGTTTAGTTAGCTAGTTTTAGTTTTATAATATCGATATTGTGGTTTCATTTTATTCCGAAAAACAATAATTTTTGAAAATGTACCTACTGATACCTTTCCCAATACCATATTCTCCATTGTACATTCGTGTTCACATGCGGATCGTCGAAGTATGTACTTAATTAAATTTTTCATTTAAAATGTAGGTTTTATTAGTATGTACTCAACCTTAGGTATATACGTATATAAAGCAACATTAAAAAAAACAACATGTATAATTTTACATAGCCTAACTAAAATCGCGATCCGATGGGAAAATTATTTTATTTTATTTGAGTCTCAACGGATAGCGCGATCCGATGCGAATATTTAACAAATTTTGAGTGGCAACGGATCGCGATATCTGTTGACACGACTCACTGCGATCCGTTAACACTCTAAACGGATCGCGTGATCCGTTGGTACAAACCCAGATTAAGTAGTTGCTGATTCACAGTTGACCAATAAGCGCACGCGGTGCTAGAGTATATTAATGTTGCATAATACCAAGGTGAGATGTCAGATTACACATCATATGCGACTACTGTAAGGCTCGCTCTTTTTTATGATCGTTATTGTACTGACTTTTATGTACAAACTGCTTTATTATAAGTAAGGAGGATGGATTGTTTTTATGCCACCAGAAAACACCACAATTTATCCACTCACGCTTATCTAAGCAGCGGTCATTCGCTATGCTTCACTCGTTTGCTTCGCGGTGTAGAGTCCGTCTTTTTTATACTTTCTTGTTGCAAATATACATTTTTGTTTCATTCACAAAACGAACGCTTGATGAGTGTCTACGGAAACGGTTAATAAAATATAACAACGGCTTACGACGTTTCCCATGTACTTTGATTTTGAATTATATAATACTTATTATTTCAGCTACAGATGTGGAAACTTTAATCTATAACACAACCTATAAAGATACAATGAATGGATTTGAATTACCAGGCAAATTCAAGCTAAATCCTGACAAAACGAGTGCTGTCATTAGCTGTATATCGCCTGAGAGTACTACGCTGAAGAAGCTCAAAACAATGACCAGAGTGGAATTATTCCGGAGGAAAAAAAACATTAATACCGAGGACACAGGTACATTATCAAACATTAATACCGAGGACACAGGTACATTATCAAACATTAATACCGAGGACACAGGTACATTATCAAACATTAATACCGAGGACACAGGTACATTATCAAACATTAATACCGAGGACACAGGTACATTATCAAACATTAATACCGAGGACACAGGTACATTATCAAACATTAATACCGAGGACACAGGTACATTATCAAACATTAATACCGAGGACACAGGTACATTATCAAACATTAATACCGAGGACACAGGTACATTATCAAACTATCCAAATAACCCAGAGCTGTTCACAATTAATTAGCTGCACATCCTACCGTTTGTAATGTTTGCTTGTCGTATGTGATAGTACTTGATGTAAGTTTGTCAGCCCTGCCCTAGGGCCTCTGAAGTTATATATTTTTATGTAGGTACGACCTTGATGAGTGATGAGTACTGTTGCCTATCATTAAATACTCCATGCACACTTTGCAAAACGCTGCTAATAGAATGAATCCCTATAATAATGCTTTGTGACCATTTATTTGCCAAGCTTTGTTGAAAGACCGTTGCCCGGCTAAGGAAACGGACCTCCCTCTCAGATAAAGGCTAGGTAATTAAAACAAGATGGTTAATTCAATAACAAAGGGCTTTATTACAGAATTAAAAAAAACACACATATGTTATCAAAGCTTGGTTCTCTCCCCTTTACTGAGGAAATCAAAAAAAAATTTTTTTTACTTAACTAAGTTTGTTCTGCATCAAAAATATGATGTACACAGCTACTTCTTATAATAGGATTCAAATACTCAAATATGATTACAAAATCAGACATACTCATACATAAATAGTACATAAATTCAGCCTGTACGATATGAATTTACATTAGAACTGCAGAAACCTAGGCTAGTAGAAAACTTAGAGAGAGTGGTCAGCAGTTCATCACACATTGGTCACAACGCAACGGAATACTGTTGTCTATGCCTTAGAACGTTCAAAATTAAAAGAGTACTTGTGCAAACAGGAGTGTGTGTGTAAGGTTGTGTTTCCCAGAGGGATGTAAAAACTTTAAAACAGAAAGTATCTTTCAAACTGTATCCTAACACCAAGTAGGAGACGGCTTCCCTCACTACCGCAGCTCGCTGACTCGAAATGATTTGGAACGGACCAACCTGGAAGATTCCCGGGTCGCCGTACTGTCGACTCGCGGGCCGCCGCGGATCGCCTCCTTCAATCCACTTGTTCAGCTCCTCCTGCTCTCCACGAACGGTGCCTTCCGCTCCTCTCGAACGGTTTCTGCGTCTCCCACAGTCGGTGTCTGGTGTCTCTCTCGTTCGGTGTCTTCCACGGGGCAGATGGTGCGTCACCCCAGATCGGCTGGTGACCCCCGGGAGATCGGTGCATAGCAGCTCGCAGTGGTGACGGCAGCGGCCGTCCGTCGATGCTCGACTACTTCCTGAAACCCACGTTCCTGTGTGTTTAAATGGTGTCTCGAGGTGCCCGCCTGAGATGGTCGGGGCGTAAAATCAAAACATATATTTCGTTAGAACAATCCTTGAATCACGGGATATCTCTCTAACCTGGCTTTTGCACTCGTATACTTATTTCGCCGGTTACCAAGTAGTCACGGTTTCCGCGCTTCGTTCTGGACTGCGTATCTCGGTCGTTTTGTCCACACAAGAGACTGCGTGTCTTCTGCTGCCTGCGAGTTTAAAACCCGTAAGACAATGTCAGTTTGGCACAGAACCTACTGGAACCCAGGAACAAACAAATTTCACCTGCGCCGATCTCTATCACGTGCCAACTATGTGAAACAAACTAATTCACTGTCCGTATTGGAAATGCTCACAGACCTGCTGTGAGCATTCTTCTTGTATTTATACGGATTCTGGCTTTACGGTTAGTAGCAGGTTGTACTCCGAAACATTAAAGATCGGATTTTTGCCAAAAGAACCTGGCGTCGAACTCGCCCTCTTCGCTGATGATAGCGCTTATTTTGCTTCCTCGAATAAAGCGTCCATATCCGCGAGCAGATTACAGCGGGTCCTTGATATTCTGCCAGATTGGCTTGATAAGTGACGCTACTGACCGGTGGACAGCGTATTCTGCCTCCTCTATTGCATTTTCGAGGCCAAAACGTCAAGTGGGAAAGCACGATCAATTACCTGGGTATCTACATTATTAAACGGATTTGAATTTTTCCATGTTGGTTCAGTTCAGATAACAATGCATTTTTCCATGTTGGTTCAGTTCAGATAACAATGCATTTTTGCATGTTGGTTCAGTTCCGATGACAATGCATTTTTGCATGTTGGTTCAGTTCCGATGACAATGCATTTTTGCATGTTGGTTCAGTTCCGATGACAATGCATTTTTGCATGTTGGTTCAGTTCCGATGACAATGCATTTTTGCATGTTGGTTCAGTTCCGATGACAGTGCATATTTTAAACGGTTTTATTTAGCTTGCGCTGTTTGTTATTTGTTTGTTTGGGTCAAATCTAATAATTGAAATTTTACCCTTTTCCTGTTGACCGATTGATCTGAAATTTGGCACACACCTTGAGTGCTGATGACAATACAATAATAATATGTATATTCAGTATCATCGTGAATCTATGACGGCCGCCGCCACAAAATTTCGGGTGGCGGAGTACATTATTTTTATCAACCCCCTCAATATGGGTATCAAATGAAAGGGCTTAACTAATAAAATACAGTAAGTACACCATGATACAATTCCAAATCCAAGATGGTCAACACTACAAAAGGAGGCATTACTTTTTTTTCAATCCTCTCAATATGGTTATCAAATGAAATGGCTTGACAAGTAGAACACAAAACACTTTAGAAATAATTAAATAAAAAACTGAAAACTTATAAAAATAAGTTTTTTTTAGTTAAATGGTTAATTATGTAAGAAATTAAAAAAAAAAGTGGGCGTAGCGTAAACGCAGTAATAGAAGCTTAGTTTGCCCCACGATTTTATTTTACTTTTTAGCTTTTAGTACATAAATAATTAACAGTGCTTAACTTAAAAAATAACTTGCAATGCTTTTATTTTACTTGCAATGTTTGTATGTATATCAGTATGTATGTATGTTTGCTTAGGTCAAATCTTGCAAGCTGAATAAGAACCACTTCCCCTTGCTAAAAAGCTTTTATTTTATGTTTTAAAATTAAGTTATTTAAAACTTTTTAATTATCTTATATCATTCGTATAATTCGTGCATGTTCCAAATTTAAAATATTTGTAATCACTCAGTGACTAAAAGAGAGTTTTATTCACCTTTTTTTTACCCGACTACGATGTAGCAAAGGAAGGGTTGTTCAAACTAAAAACTTGACAATTTTGACAAGCGAGGTATCAATCGATTCGTTTTCATTGCAAGAGTGTTTTAGGCTATTTTTTATCCGACAGTAGCCGTGTTTAATATTTTGAACTTATGTCTTGTTCAATAAATAATTTTATATTTAATCTATAGTCTCAAGTGTCATATTTAGTCATCGGTATAATGATAATCGATAGTTAAACCAATTTTCATTCTATAAACGGGAAACATATGTTACAGGGACAACGAGGAACTCATTGATCTCATCAACGAATCCTGAAAATGGTAGAGGTAATATAAAGTTTACATTACTGTGGACATGCACATTATAGGACGTTACAATTCTTAATTCTGAAGCTTGCTTTCTTGTCGTTTGAGGTAGGGTTCGTTCTACTGTCAGAGTTTATCAGGCCGTTGGACGGCCTATGACATGGCTTAAAGACTGCTGTTAATCGAATAGCAGCCAACCGGCAGGTAAACGCACCCTTCAGAGCATGAAGCGATGGAAATACGCACATATTGGTGCGGCACCGAGGATCTAACCCGGTATCGTTGGATTCTAACGCTCACTAGTATAACGCTCGGACAGCATCGCTCATTCTGAATGTTTAATCGCATATGAGCACTTTTTAATCGACTACAGAAAAGGAGACGGTTATATGTTCGGCTGTATGTATGTTTTTTTTTATGTGTGTCGGTCGATATCTCCGTAAATTGCGGACCGATTTTAAAAAATCTTTTTTGGTTTGATAGTGTATACTCTCCAAGTAGTCCCATATAAATTGTATCAAAATTGGTTTAGCAGTTTTTCGAGAATAAATAGTTTTGTTGAGTAAATCCATTCGATTTTGTGTTTATATTGCCTTTATTTTGTGTTTATCTCTAAGATTTCTAAACCGATTAAAATGGTTATTTTTTTATTCAAATGGGTAAACTTTCCGTGTAGTCCCATATAAAATTCATCAAAATTGATTTAGTAGTTTTATAAGAAAATCAATTTGTTTTATAGTTTATGTTCTCTAATTACTTGGGATTTCTGAACCGAATTAGATGATTGTTTTTACTTGAGTAACAAGACCTCTAGTGTGAAACTGTATAAATTTCATCAAAATTGGTTAAGTATTGCTTTAAACAAGCTTAAATTTAATTCACTGTATATTTAGGACTGGATTGCAAGTCAATTTTGAAAAATTTAAGGTCGTCCAAATATGATGAAGTTTTGCACCTGGGTGTAGGTCTGATGACAATTAAAAACTACTGTAGTAGTAGTAGTAGTAGTAGTAGTAGTAGTAGTAGTAGTAGTAGTAGTAGTAGTCAAAGGAACTACACAATCGGATGATGGAACCCCTTCGAGTTTAGGCTCACTTGGTTAGTCTTCATGAGATCTCTGGTTTTATGTGGAATCCAGGGTCTGATGATGGAGCCGGAAGGTAGCCACAGGAACTCAACAACAAATTTATGGAACCCCTTCGAGTTTGTGGTCATTTGGTTTGTCTTAATGAGTTATCTGGCGGAATGTGGTATTTAGGGTCTGATGATGAAACCGGAAGGTAGTCACAGGAACTCAACAACGAAATGATGGAAACCCTTCGAGTTTGGGATCATCTGGTTTAAATTGATGAGTCCTCTAGTTTATTGTGGTATCCAGGGTCTGATGGAGCCGGAAAGTAGTCACAGGAATTCAACAACAAAATGATAGTAAATGGTCAAAACTAATTCAGTTCTTACATAAGTAGGTTTTATTTATCCTTGGTTTTAATTTACCACCGCTTTGAGTTTAAAGTGAGTGTCTACTATTTTCTTTGGCATTTATCAACGCTTTGAGTTTAAAGTGAGTGTCTACTATTTTCTTTGGCATTTATCAACGCTTTGAGTTTAAAGTGAGTGTCTACTATTTTCTTTGGCATTTACCAACGCTTTGAGTCTAAAGTGAGTGTCTACTATTTTCTTTGGCATTTACCAACGCTTTGAGTCTAAAGTGAGTGTCTACTATTTTCTTTGGCATTTACCAACGCTTTGAGTCTAAAGTGAGTGTCTACTATTTTCTTTGGCATTTACCAACGCTTTGAGTCTAAAGTGAGTGTCTACTATTTTCTTTGGCATTTACCAACGCTTTGAGTTTAAAGTGAGTGTCTACTATTTTCTTTGGCATTTATCAACGCTTTGAGTTTAAAGTGAGTGTCTACTATTTTCTTTGGCATTTATCAACGCTTTGAGTTTAAAGTGAGTGTCTACTATTTTCTTTGGCATTTATCAACGCTTTGAGTTTAAAGTGAGTGTCTACTATTTTCTTTGGCATTTACCAACGCTTTGAGTCTAAAGTGAGTGTCTACTATTTTCTTTGGCATTTACCAACGCTTTGAGTCTAAAGTGAGTGTCTACTATTTTCTTTGGCATTTACCAACGCTTTGAGTCTAAAGTGAGTGTCTACTATTTTCTTTGGCATTTACCAACGCTTTGAGTTTAAAGTGAGTGTCTACTATTTTCTTTGGCATTTATCAACGCTTTGAGTTTAAAGTGAGTGTCTACTATTTTCTTTGGCATTTATCAACGCTTTGAGTTTAAAGTGAGTGTCTACTATTTTCTTTGGCATTTATCAACGCTTTGAGTTTAAAGTGAGTGTCTACTATTTTCTTTGGCATTTATCAACGCTTTGAGTTTAAAGTGAGTGTCTACTATTTTCTTTGGCATTTACCAACGCTTTGAGTCTAAAGTGAGTGTCTACTATTTTCTTTGGCATTTACCAACGCTTTGAGTCTAAAGTGAGTGTCTACTATTTTCTTTGGCATTTACCAACGCTTTGAGTCTAAAGTGAGTGTCTACTATTTTCTTTGGCATTTACCAACGCTTTGAGTTTAAAGTGAGTGTCTACTATTTTCTTTGGCATTTATCAACGCTTTGAGTTTAAAGTGAGTGTCTACTATTTTCTTTGGCATTTATCAACGCTTTGAGTTTAAAGTGAGTGTCTACTATTTTCTTTGGCATTTATCAACGCTTTGAGTTTAAAGTGAGTGTCTACTATTTTCTTTGGCATTTACCAACGCTTTGAGTCTAACGTGAGTGTCTACTATTTTCTTTGGCATTTACCAACGCTTTGAGTCTAAAGTGAGTGTCTACTATTTTCTTTGGCATTTACCAACGCTTTGAGTCTAAAGTGAGTGTCTACTATTTTCTTTGGCATTTATCAACGCTTTGAGTTTAAAGTGAGTGTCTACTATTTTCTTTGGCATTTATCAACGCTTTGAGTTTAAAGTGAGTGTCTACTATTTTCTTTGGCATTTACCAACGCTTTGAGTCTAAAGTGAGTGTCTACTATTTTCTTTGGCATTTACCAACGCTTTGAGTCTAAAGTGAGTGTCTACTATTTTCTTTGGCATTTACCAACGCTTTGAGTCTAAAGTGAGTGTCTACTATTTTCTTTGGCATTTACCAACGCTTTGAGTCTAAAGTGAGTGTCTACTATTTTCTTTGGCATTTACCAACGCTTTGAGTTTAAAGTGAGTGTCTACTATTTTCTTTGGCATTTATCAACGCTTTGAGTTTAAAGTGAGTGTCTACTATTTTCTTTGGCATTTATCAACGCTTTGAGTTTAAAGTGAGTGTCTACTATTTTCTTTGGCATTTATCAACGCTTTGAGTTTAAATCGAGTGTCTACTATTTTCTTTGGCATTTACCAACGCTTTGAGTCTAAAGTGAGTGTCTACTATTTTCTTTGGCATTTACCAACGCTTTGAGTCTAAAGTGAGTGTCTACTATTTTCTTTGGCATTTACCAACGCTTTGAGTCTAAAGTGAGTGTCTACTATTTTCTTTGGCATTTACCAACGCTTTGAGTTTAAAGTGAGTGTCTACTATTTTCTTTGGCATTTATCAACGCTTTGAGTTTAAAGTGAGTGTCTACTATTTTCTTTGGCATTTATCAACGCTTTGAGTTTAAAGTGAGTGTCTACTATTTTCTTTGGCATTTATCAACGCTTTGAGTTTAAAGTGAGTGTCTACTATTTTCTTTGGCATTTATCAACGCTTTGAGTTTAAAGTGAGTGTCTACTATTTTCTTTGGCATTTACCAACGCTTTGAGTCTAAAGTGAGTGTCTACTATTTTCTTTGGCATTTACCAACGCTTTGAGTCTAAAGTGAGTGTCTACTATTTTCTTTGGCATTTACCAACGCTTTGAGTCTAAAGTGAGTGTCTACTATTTTCTTTGGCATTTACCAACGCTTTGAGTTTAAAGTGAGTGTCTACTATTTTCTTTGGCATTTATCAACGCTTTGAGTTTAAAGTGAGTGTCTACTATTTTCTTTGGCATTTATCAACGCTTTGAGTTTAAAGTGAGTGTCTACTATTTTCTTTGGCATTTATCAACGCTTTGAGTTTAAAGTGAGTGTCTACTATTTTCTTTGGCATTTACCAACGCTTTGAGTCTAAAGTGAGTGTCTACTATTTTCTTTGGCATTTACCAACGCTTTGAGTCTAAAGTGAGTGTCTACTATTTTCTTTGGCATTTACCAACGCTTTGAGTCTAAAGTGAGTGTCTACTATTTTCTTTGGCATTTACCAACGCTTTGAGTTTAAAGTGAGTGTCTACTATTTTCTTTGGCATTTATCAACGCTTTGAGTTTAAAGTGAGTGTCTACTATTTTCTTTGGCATTTATCAACGCTTTGAGTTTAAAGTGAGTGTCTACTATTTTCTTTGGCATTTATCAACGCTTTGAGTCTAAAGTGAGTGTCTACTATTTTCTTTGGCATTTACCAACGCTTTGAGTCTAAAGTGAGTGTCTACTATTTTCTTTGGCATTTACCAACGCTTTGAGTTTAAAGTGAGTGTCTACTATTTTCTTTGGCATTTATCAACGCTTTGAGTTTAAAGTGAGTGTCTACTATTTTCTTTGGCATTTATCAACGCTTTGAGTTTAAAGTGAGTGTCTACTATTTTCTTTGGCATTTACCAACGCTTTGAGTCTAAAGTGAGTGTCTACTATTTTCTTTGGCATTTACCAACGCTTTGAGTCTAAAGTGAGTGTCTACTATTTTCTTTGGCATTTATCAACGCTTTGAGTTTAAAGTGAGTGTCTACTATTTTCTTTGGCATTTATCAACGCTTTGAGTTTAAAGTGAGTGTCTACTATTTTCTTTGGCATTTATCAACGCTTTGAGTTTAAAGTGAGTGTCTACTATTTTCTTTGGCATTTATCAACGCTTTGAGTTTAAAGTGAGTGTCTACTATTTTCTTTGGCATTTACCAACGCTTTGAGTCTAAAGTGAGTGTCTACTATTTTCTTTGGCATTTACCAACGCTTTGAGTCTAAAGTGAGTGTCTACTATTTTCTTTGGCATTTACCACCGCTTTGAGTTTAAAGTGAGTGTCTACTATTTTCTTTGGCATTTATCAACGCTTTGAGTTTAAAGTGAGTGTCTACTATTTTCTTTGGCATTTATCAACGCTTTGAGTTTAAAGTGAGTGTCTACTATTTTCTTTGGCATTTATCAACGCTTTGAGTTTAAAGTGAGTGTCTACTATTTTCTTTGGCATTTACCAACGCTTTGAGTCTAAAGTGAGTGTCTACTATTTTCTTTGGCATTTACCAACGCTTTGAGTCTAAAGTGAGTGTCTACTATTTTCTTTGGCATTTACCAA
Organism: Alsophila aescularia; assembly: GCA_946251855.1. Lineage (NCBI taxonomy): Eukaryota > Metazoa > Arthropoda > Insecta > Lepidoptera > Geometridae > Alsophila > Alsophila aescularia. The sequence goes on along the minus strand of OX276374.1, from coordinate 1,922,151 downwards.
CGCTTTGAGTTTAAAGTGAGTGTCTACTATTTTCTTTGGCATTTATCAACGCTTTGAGTTTAAAGTGAGTGTCTACTATTTTCTTTGGCATTTATCAACGCTTTGAGTTTAAAGTGAGTGTCTACTATTTTCTTTGGCATTTATCAACGCTTTGAGTTTAAAGTGAGTGTCTACTATTTTCTTTGGCATTTACCAACGCTTTGAGTCTAAAGTGAGTGTCTACTATTTTCTTTGGCATTTATCAACGCTTTGAGTTTAAAGTGAGTGTCTACTATTTTCTTTGGCATTTACCAACGCTTTGAGTTTAAAGTGAGTGTCTACTATTTTCTTTGGCATTTATCAACGCTTTGAGTTTAAAGTGAGTGTCTACTATTTTCTTTGGCATTTACCAACGCTTTGAGTTTAAAGTGAGTGTCTACTATTTTCTTTGGCATTTACCAACGCTTTGAGTCTAAAGTGAGTGTATACTATTTTCTTTGGCATTTACCAACGCTTTGAGTCTAAAGTGAGTGTCTACTATTTTCTTTGGCATTTACCAACGCTTTGAGTCTAAAGTGAGTGTCTACTATTTTCTTTGGCATTTACCAACGCTTTGAGTTTAAAGTGAGTGTCTACTATTTTCTTTGGCATTTATCAACGCTTTGAGTTTAAAGTGAGTGTCTACTATTTTCTTTGGCATTTATCAACGCTTTGAGTTTAAAGTGAGTGTCTACTATTTTCTTTGGCATTTACCAACGCTTTGAGTCTAAAGTGAGTGTCTACTATTTTCTTTGGCATTTACCAACGCTTTGAGTCTAAAGTGAGTGTCTACTATTTTCTTTGGCATTTATCAACGCTTTGAGTTTAAAGTGAGTGTCTACTATTTTCTTTGGCATTTATCAACGCTTTGAGTTTAAAGTGAGTGTCTACTATTTTCTTTGGCATTTACCAACGCTTTGAGTCTAAAGTGAGTGTCTACTATTTTCTTTGGCATTTACCAACGCTTTGAGTCTAAAGTGAGTGTCTACTATTTTCTTTGGCATTTACCAACGCTTTGAGTCTAAAGTGAGTGTCTACTATTTTCTTTGGCATTTACCAACGCTTTGAGTTTAAAGTGAGTGTCTACTATTTTCTTTGGCATTTATCAACGCTTTGAGTTTAAAGTGAGTGTCTACTATTTTCTTTGGCATTTATCAACGCTTTGAGTTTAAAGTGAGTGTCTACTATTTTCTTTGGCATTTACCAACGCTTTGAGTCTAAAGTGAGTGTCTACTATTTTCTTTGGCATTTACCAACGCTTTGAGTCTAAAGTGAGTGTCTACTATTTTCTTTGGCATTTATCAACGCTTTGAGTTTAAAGTGAGTGTCTACTATTTTCTTTGGCATTTATCAACGCTTTGAGTTTAAAGTGAGTGTCTACTATTTTCTTTGGCATTTACCAACGCTTTGAGTCTAAAGTGAGTGTCTACTATTTTCTTTGGCATTTACCAACGCTTTGAGTCTAAAGTGAGTGTCTACTATTTTCTTTGGCATTTACCAACGCTTTGAGTCTAAAGTGAGTGTCTACTATTTTCTTTGGCATTTACCAACGCTTTGAGTTTAAAGTGAGTGTCTACTATTTTCTTTGGCATTTATCAACGCTTTGAGTTTAAAGTGAGTGTCTACTATTTTCTTTGGCATTTATCAACGCTTTGAGTTTAAAGTGAGTGTCTACTATTTTCTTTGGCATTTACCAACGCTTTGAGTCTAAAGTGAGTGTCTACTATTTTCTTTGGCATTTACCAACGCTTTGAGTTTAAAGTGAGTGTCTACTTTTTTCTTTGGCATTTATCAACGCTTTGAGTTTAAAGTGAGTGTCTACTATTTTCTTTGGCATTTACCAGCGCTTTGAGTCTAAAGTGAGTGTCTACTATTTTCTTTGGCATTTACCAACGCTTTGAATTTAAAGTGAGTGTCTACTATTTTCTTTGGCATTTATCAACGCTTTGAGTTTAAAGTGAGTGTCTACTATTTTCTTTGGCATTTACCAACGCTTTGAGTCTAAAGTGAGTGTCTACTATTTTCTTTGGCATTTACCAACGCTTTGAGTCTAAAGTGAGTGTCTACTATTTTCTTTGGCATTTACCAACGCTTTGAGTCTAAAGTGAGTGTCTACTATTTTCTTTGGCATTTACCAACGCTTTGAGTCTAAAGTGAGTGTCTACTATTTTCTTTGGCATTTACCAACGCTTTGAGTCTAAAGTGAGTGTCTACTATTTTCTTTGGCATTTACCAACGCTTTGAGTCTAAAGTGAGAGTCTACTATTTTATTTGGCATTTACCAACGCTTTGAGTCTAAAGTGAGTGTCTACTATTTTCTTTGGCATTTACCAACGTTTTGAGTCTAAAGTGAGTGTCTACTATTTTCTTTGGCATTTACCAACGCTTTGAGTCTAAAGTGAGTGTCTACTATTTTCTTTGGCATTTACCAACGCTTTGAGTCTAAAGTGAGTGTCTACTATTTTCTTTGGCATTTACCAACGCTTTGAGTCTAAAGTGAGTGTCTACTATTTTCTTTGGCATTTACCAACGCTTTGAGTCTAAAGTGAGTGTCTACTATTTTCTTTGGCATTTACCAACGCTTTGAGTCTAAAGTGAGTGTCTACTATTTTCTTTGGCATTTACCAACGCTTTGAGTCTAAAGTGAGTGTCTACTATTTTCTTTGGCATTTACCAACGCTTTGAGTCTAAAGTGAGTGTCTACTATTTTCTTTGGCATTTACCAACGCTTTGAGTCTAAAGTGAGTGTCTACTATTTTCTTTGGCATTTACCAACGCTTTGAGTCTAAAGTGAGTGTCTACTATTTTCTTTGGCATTTACCAACGCTTTGAGTCTAAAGTGAGTGTCTACTATTTTCTTTGGCATTTACCAACGCTTTGAGTCTAAAGTGAGTGTCTACTATTTTATTTGGCATTTACCAACGCTTTGAGTCTAAAGTGAGTGTCTACTATTTTCTTTGGCATTTACCAACGCTTTGAAATTAAAGTGAGTGTCTACTATTTTCTTTGGCATTTACCAACGCTTTGAGTCTAAATTGAGTGTCTACTATTTTCTTTGGCATTTACCAACGCTTTGAGTCTAAAGTGAGTGTCTACTATTTTCTTTGGCATTTACCAACGCTTTGAGTTTAAAGTGAGTGTCTACTATTTTCTTTGGCATTTACCAACGCTTTGAGTCTAAAGTGAGTGTCTACTATTTTCTTTGGCATTTACCAACGCTTTGAGTCTAAAGTGAGTGTCTACTATTTTCTTTGGCATTTACCAACGCTTTGAGTTTAAAGTGAGTGTCTACTATTTTCTTTGGCATTTATCAACGCTTTGAGTCTAAAGTGAGTGTCTACTATTTTCTTTGGCATTTACCAACGCTTTGAATCTAAAGTGAGGGTCTACTATTTTCTTTGGCATTTATCAACGCTTTGAGTTTAAAGTGAGTGTCTACTATTTTCTTTGGCATTTACCAACGCTTTGAGTCTAAAGTGAGTGTCTACTATTTTCTTTGGCATTTACCAACGCTTTGAGTCTAAAGTGAGTGTCTACTATTTTCTTTGGCATTTACCAACGCTTTGAGTTTAAAGTGAGTGTCTACTATTTTCTTTGGCATTTACCAACGCTTTGAGTCTAAAGTGAGTGTCTACTATTTTCTTTGGCATTTATTCTTTCCGATGTTTGCTTAGGCCACTGAAACTGTAATTATTTTATTCCTGTTAGAGGTGGTTTATAAAGTTACATTTTTATTATAAAGTCGTTTTATTTTTATGGAAAAATATTTTATTCTAAATTAAAAAATGTAATATCGGTACAAAAATACCTATAACATGAGACAAGAAAGTTTTATGAAGTCGCTGCCAATAACCTTTATAACCTTAACTTTATATATGGTTGAGCTTATTTAAAAATTATATGTTTAAAATGGCTTGACGTGCTAAATTAAACTTTGATCACACTGATATTACAAATCAGAGAATCATATTATTTACAATGCAATGTATGAGATTAATATATATTATTTGGTTTTGTAAGTATCTGTGTATATAGTCACATTAATATTACAAATCAGAGATGTGTAGCCACTGTCGTAACCAAACCAATCAGAGTTTAGAGTTTTGAATATGAATATTCTCTTATCAAGCAGAAAACTTCGTATGTGTGATGCAGTTCTCTATACATTACAGCTAACAGTCAATACAAAACGTCATAATATGCATAAAAACCGACTAGCGCCACCTATCTTATCTTATCTTAGAAATGTGTGTGTATGTTTGTTACTCCTTTACGCTCAAACAGCTGAACGGATTTAGATGAAGTTTATATGGGACAGACTTTTGAACAAAACAACAACCATCCAAATCTGTTTAGAAATCATAGATATTTGAAGCAATATAAACACAAATCAAATGGATTTACTAAAAAACTATTTTTTCTCAAAAAACTGCTGAACCAATTTTGATACAATTTATATGGGACCATCTGGAGAGTATACCATTTCAAACAAACAGGCCGGTCATACTAGATATTCAAGGTTAAATTACATAGAGCTAAAAATTGGTGATGTTGAGAACACCATTATAAATGAAATGTGAAAAGTCCCCATCGATCCCACATCTGCAAAAACCAAAGTGTGTATAAACCCAGGTGTGTTCAAGTCAAGAGTGAACAGGTATCTTCAAGACAAGCGTACTAAACCTTCGACCACATCATCGCTTTCCATCAGGTAAGATCGTGGTCAGACGATTGCCAAGTCCGTAATAACAAATAAAAAACAAACACAAGGTCAAAGTTAGAAAATATGGGCTTTTTGCATTTTTGAGCTAACCGGTAAGTTTTATCATAAAAATTGTAAGATCATACAATCCATACCAATATATAAAAGTGAAACGTTGTCTGTTCGTTTCTTTGTTTGGGGAGCTTTCACGCAATAACGGCTTAATGGATTTTGATGAATTTTGGAATGGAGATAGATTATACAAGGTATAAGCTACGTGCATATAATTCAGCCAAATCTGTTCAGCCGTTTGCGTGAAGAAGTAACAAACATACACACACCCTTTCACACTGTATACAAAACACCTTTATAATAAATATTCAATAATTTTGTCGGATTTTCGTAGGTATTTTTATAATATTTTTGCCTACGGTCAGCTCGTATTCAATAATTTTGGCGGATTTTCGTAGGTATTTTTATAATATTTTTGCCTACGGTCAGCTCGTATTCAATAATTTTGTCGGATTTTCGTAGGTATTTTTATAATATTTTTGCCTACGGTCAGCTCGTATTCAATAATTTTGTCGGATTTTCGTAGGTATTTTTATAATATTTTTGCCTACGGTCAGCTCGTATTCAATAATTTTGGCGGATTTTCGTAGGTATTTTTATAATATTTTTGCCTACGGTCAGCTCGTATTCAATAATTTTGTCGGATTTTCGTAGGTAGGAAAAAGGTTCCTTATCGAAAAGGCATACTATTCTATTATTGAATTTATTAATGATAAGACATAATATAATATGAATATATTTAATCATGTATAATTTATAATAATATTGACTGACATTTTCTCTTTCTGTTTTTAAGTTTCTTTGACGTTTTTATATGTACATGTAGTGTTTAGTTTTTATGAAGTAATTTTGAAAATAATAACCAAAGGAAATGTAACCTAGATTTAATAATTTATGTAATACGAGTATATGTAATTTTGCACACCTAACGGTTCAAATGTGGCGTTCTATATAATTAAAGTAACATCTCATGTACCCATATTTATGCAAATAAAAGTAATTTGAATTTGATTTTTTTTTTTTTTTTTTTTATAATATTTTTGCCTACGGTCAGCTCGTATTCAATAATTTTGGCGGATTTTCGTAGGTATTTTTATAATATTTTTGCCTACGGTCAGCTCGTATTCAATAATTTTGGCGGATTTTCGTAGGTATTTTTATAATATTTTTGCCTACGGTCAGCTCGTATTCAATAATTTTGGCGGATTTTCGTAGGTATTTTTATAATATTTTTGCCTACGGTCAGCTCGTATTCAATAATTTTGGCGGATTTTCGTAGGTATTTTTATAATATTTTTGCCTACGGTCAGCTCGTATTCAATAATTTTGGCGGATTTTCGTAGGTATTTTTATAATATTTTTTCTTGTTCCTTGCTGCGCTCCCGCTTATTCAATGGTCTGTCATTCTGTGACCAGTCTGTTCAGTCAGTTCTGGAGTTTTATTTGAAACTAGCTGCAACCAGCGGTTTTACCCGCATGGATTATGATGATTGTGAAAAGTAGCCTTTGTGTTAATGATGATGAAATGTGTTACCAGGATAGCTAATATCCTGGATTAGCTATCCTGGTACCAAATTTTATCCAAATCCATTCAGCCGTTTGAGCGTAAAGGAGGACAAACATACACACTTCGAAAGATAAAAGATAGATGGCGCTAATCACTTTTATGCATTTTATGACGTTTTTTACGGACTGTCAGTTCTAATATGTTTTGTTCTGCATCCAGCATACGAAGTTTTCCGCTTGCTAAGAGAGTAATCATTTATAAAACTCTAAGCCCTGATTATATGTTTACGACAGTGGCAACACTTCTCTGATTTATTGACAGGGCGAGCGGGAAGCGAGAGCGAAGCGTCTCTGTTTCAGCTTCGGAAAAAAATCTGTTCAATGTCTGTTCGGATTTCCGGCGGTTCTTCTCTACAGGTTGCATTTCTCAACCGATTTAGACGAAACTTGGTATACAGGTTGAGCGAATTTTTAGAATGTTTTAGTCGTTAGGGATTTTTGATTGGTCTAGGTACTTGTCCCAAAAAAGGGTAAAAAAGGGGCTACTGAATATCTCCGTCATATTAAATCCGATTTCGATTGGTGAAGATCTAATGAAGATTTTCGGCGTGATGAGCAGAATAGATCCTCAAAATGCAAAAAAAAAACTCACTTTTAGGTTTCTACCAGGGATGGTAAAAAACACGTAGCACTTCCAGAAAGTTCAAGGTTCGACACAAACACCCACACCGCATATATATGAGACAAAGTTTTGAGAAAAAACAAGCTTTATCTATATTTGTATGTCCAAGGGCAGTATTAGTAACCAGCCATACCAGAGTTCAAGGGCAGTATTAGTAACCAGCCATACCAGAGTTCAAGGGCAGTATTAGTAACCAGCCATACCAGAGTTCAAGGGCAGTATTAGTAACCAGCCATACCAGAGTTCAAGGGCAGTATTAGTAACCAGCCATACCAGAGTTCAAGGGCAGTATTAGTAACCAGCCATACCAGAGTTCAAGGGCAGTATTAGTAACCAGCCATACCAGAGTTCAAGACGGCAACAACGTATATGCTTTTGAAAGAAGCCGCTCGAGAGAGAAGCCTTTGCTGGGCCAACCATAGGCGAGCGTGATGTTTGAAATTATCTCTGTGTCGCGACAGCTAGCGCCATCTCTTAAGTTAGACTTCTTGTGTAGATATTGTGGGGGAGGGCTATGTTCAGCAGTGGGGGTCTTCCGGCTGATAACGAATGATGAATGACAATGGCATAATATAAACACACACACACACACACACACACACACACACACACACACACACACACGCACGTGCACGCGCACGCGCACGCGCATGCGCACGCGCACGCACACGCACACGCACACGCACACGCACACGCACACGCACACGCACACGCACACACACACACTACCTCACTCTACCATTATAGCAACAGCTGGTTTACTCTCGGACACCATTCCGATTTAATCAATATCCCAAAAGTGCGATTCAGCTAGAATACCTAACCTGCATTGCAACGTTGGAAGGGTGGGGGCAGAGTGAGAGAAAAGGGGAAAGTGAAAAAGCGTGGAGGTAGTGGGGAAAGAGTGAGAGGAAGTGGAGAAAGGTAGGGGAAATAAGAGAAGGGTTGGAAGAAAGGGGGAAGGGTGGAAGGTAAGTGTGAGAATGATGTAATTGTTTTGAACCACGATGTTCAGACATGTTTACCGAAAGGTAACGATCACGTTTCAGTACAGGTTAGGTTATCCAGATGAATCGCACTGTTGGGATCGTGATTGAATCGGAATGGTGTTGTTCGAGAGTAAGCCAGCAGGACCGCCGGCTTAAAGTGCGATCCAAAGAAAGATACCGAATTTAAGAAAAAAAAAGAGATAAAATTTATATGGGTTTAGTTGCAATTTTGATCGGACCACCAATGAAAAAAATACACACTGGAAAAACATTGGTGGAGATACGAGCGATCGTACAAAAAACAGTTCAACTAAATACCTCCTCCTTCCGGAAGTCGAAATGTAGTAGTAGTATTGAATCATCAACAGCCTGACGAACCTGTCCTAATGCACGACGGACCTGTTCTAATGCACGACGGACCTGTCCTAATGCACGACGAACCTGTCCTAATGCACGACGGACCTGTCGTAATGCACGCCGGTGCCCGGCTTCGTCTCTTTTCCTGTAACTGCCAGCTACTATGCATAGAGCGTCGTCGCTTCCTCTGGCCGGAGGGCGCCCTACACGCTTTTGTCAATAGGTACGTGGTCTCAACTTAAGAACTAAGAACTATAACAAAAATTTCAGTTTCGACGCCAGCGCCGGGAGGATGGGGAAATAATCCCAAGGATAACAATCAATGGACAGTTATAATTGGAGCATTTGTAGGGCTGTCTCTCGTCATCATTGCTGTGTTGACCATTATTGCTCTTACCAAGAAGAGGAAGCTGCAGCAAACACAAGCAGTACGTGACCTTATAAATGTAGTTATTATTTTAACCTATTATAATCTATACTTCTGTCTAGCTAAATATCTATACTTAAATATTACGAAAGTGAATTTGTTTGTTTATTTGTGATGCTTGCACGCCTTAACTATTCAACCAATCATCACGAAAAACAGAAGAGGGCAAACGGTAAAAATAATCAGGATTTTGGGGGAATGAATTGAAATGTAGCGGGAAAAAGCTAGTATTATAATAAAGTAGTATGTAAGAAAAAGTATGCACACAGAAGGTTATTAAAATAAAGTCTAGGGTCTAGCCACTGAATATAACTTTAAAAAATGTGTCTTCTGTCTGTCCGTCTATTGCGAAATCACGTAAAAATAACTGGACCGATTGAAATGCAATTTCTAGTTATGGATAGCTTAGGTTTTCATTTAAAATCTGGTGTACCTTGTATCTCAATCCGATGAATGGAAGCCGCGAAATAGATAAAAACTATTTTCGGCTAAACATATTTAGAAGAAATGTAGTAAATTGTTGTTGTATATTGTAATGTTACTTTTAACACCGGTTACTTTTAACCGAAATAAATGACCACGCAGGCAAAGCCAGGGACACAACCAACTTTTTTAGAATCGATTTATCAGTTCCATTTATGTAAACGACTAAGATTTATCAGCTCCACCTATGTAAACGACTAAGATTTATCAGTTCCACCTATGTAAACGACTAAGATTTATCAGTTCCACCTATGTAAACGACTAAGATAAACTTTGCAGATTAAAAAACCTTGAAAGTTCTAAAAATATAAGTCTCTAATAAATGGTACATCTATACTGTTCTACTGCTTTCTAGAACTACCTGCCAGTACCTCATCTTTTTACACGACTGCCCAAAAAAAGGAATGTTATGTTTTTAGCACTTATGTATGTATGTTTGTATGTATGTGAGTTTCTTTATTCCACCATAACTTTGAAATGCATGAACAGATTTAGACGTATGGGGTATTGTTAGAATCCTTACATCACCCCGATTAACATAGGCTATTTTTTTATAGCTACGTTTTCAATAGCAAAAAAAACTTTAAATTTTACAATATGGGTATGAAATTGAAGGCGTTGATAAGCACATTCCAATAGTATATGATTTATTGGCATAAGTTCATTTTTGGTTGGGCAGGCGTGTTTTTTAGCTTTTAAGCCAGTTATTGATACATGCGGATTTTAAACAGTAGATTCACATTTACCCACAGCAATTTAAGGAAATGTTAAGAGGGGAGGATTGGTATATATTTTTAGCTCTGTCGTTTCTATGTTATATATTATCTATATATTTTTGATTTTGTAAAATTTCTCTATGTACCGTTTCTGTACTGTGAATTATGTATTTCACATAATTACACTTTGTTTCTATTATCGTGACTTATTAATATTATGGAATTATTTCAGATTGACCCAACCGAAATTAATTACGAAAATCTTCCGGAGCATAACGAAAGAACTATGAATGTACCCCCTCAATCGAATGAGGCGCAGTACGTGTCTCCAGCCGACACAGTACAGAACAGCGACTATGCAACGCCATATTTACCACGAACTGAAGATTTATACTCTAAACCACTCCCCAAGAACCAACGCCACGGGCCTTCACAGTCAAACCACGAAGACCCGACTTACGCAGAAGTCGGGAACTTAGGCCCGACTTACGTGCCCAAAAGCAAACGTGGACAAAATTATGTTCAAGTTCTGCCTAAAGGCGTAAATGAATCCCCGAACGGTAAAGTTTTGCATAAAAATAATAGACCTGGTGCTAAACTGGCATATAACAAAAGTCCTTACGCAGAAGTAGTAGCGAAAGAAAGCCCCTTTGCAGAAGTAACATATAATGAAAGTCCTTATGCAGAAGTGACAACGAGTGAAAATCCATATGCAGAACCAAACTGTGGTACACCAACCAATACATATGCAAATGCATTTGACAATCAGAGATATGTTAATACAAGTTCAAAGGATGATTACGCAGAACCAGCGTATTGCGAGATTAATGCTAAGAAATGAATTACTTTGTCATCATAATTAATCGGTAGTCGTCCACTGCTGAACATAAACTTCCACCATAGAACGTACTACACGCTTTATATTTGCTTCATTTGTATGTTTGTATGTTTGTAACCGACTCCTTTGGACGCTATTTTGACCCACTTTAAACGGTCAGATTTCATTCAAATTTTGCACACCTTTCAAAGACCGATGACAATGCAATAATTCGATTAAAATATCCGATTATCCTGATTAGATTCGCCAGGATTCATCAATTTCTTTCCGGATCCTTTGCATGAAAGTAAGTCCTTTGCAAGAGAGATAGAGCTAGTGCGCGAACTAAGCATGCGTGCATTTCACATTTCACATTTTTGCACTGAACGTTCTTATAAATAAACCAAAATAAAAAGTAGAAAATAAATAATAGTTTAAAAAACTAAAAAACACGCTTTATATAGAAAACCAAACTAAAAAATAGAAAATAAATTTTAATATTTCTGAATTAAGAATAGTTTAAAATAATCTAATTAATATAAATGAATAATAGTGTGAATAAGAAAAACAATTTTTATTTTAAAAAAGCGTGGGGTGCTTTTTAAGATATTATCGAAATGATAATCCTTCTTCTCATATCTGTCAATGAAATATTTATAACTATTGACCCATGCACCCCACGATTTTTTTGAAATAAAACATTTTTTTCTTATTTACACTGTTTTTCATTTATATTTATTAGATTTTTTTACACTATTCAAATTCAAAATTATTAAAATTTATTTTCTATTTTTTTAGTTTGTTTTTTAAATAAAGCGTGTTTTTTTTTGTTTTTTTAAACTATTATTTATTTTTCTGGTGGTCCTACTTTTTATACGACTGCCCAAAAAATTAGAGTAATGTTGTCAGGGTTCTTGCATGTAAGTGTCTTTATTCCTTCAAAACTTTTAAATGCCTAAACAAATTTAGTATTATTATTATTATTTTTGTCGAGGCAGTCGTATTATTATTATTTTTGTCGAGGCAGTCGTATTATTATTATTTTTGTCGAGGCAGTCGTATTTTTTCTAATAGTTGTATTTTTTTGGCAGTAGTTTTTATCTTACTTTGATGATTTACTTGTGTGCTACTTGTAGGACTACTTGTAGGACTACTTGTAGGACTACTTGTAGGACTACGAGCTAAGCATATTTTTTTTGTATAAGCTATTTCTCGTTGTCCTTTTGCTTTTTCATGAAGAACTCCAGAACGAGCGGTCGTTGCGTTGCCATCAGTCCGCCTCGTGGAGGCCGTTCTTTGCTCTGTCTTTCATTCCGTGATAGGTGGTAATAATTTATTGAATTTTGCCATTTATATTGGTTTTAGGTTCATAGATTTAAGGTAGGAAATGCTTTCACGCTATCATTTCACGACTATCTCACTTGATGTTAAGTGACAATTTGGTCTAGATGGCTAAGCCTAGAATAGGACTTTCAATTAACCCTCAAATAAAATATGGTCACAGATTATCAATTTTAACAAACCTGAGACAATATTTTTAATACCTGTCCTAATACAACCAGAAGCACCAGGTGTTAATAATTTGCCAAGATGATACCGCTGACACATTGCAATTATAACATTATGCGATTTGCCACACAATTTGAGTGTTAATGATCACAGAATGCTCAGCTTATTACATTCTCGCTACTGGCACAGGATACATTGCTACTGGGCTATCCATCAGTGCTGGGTTATTATCCATACCAATATACAGGTTGTAGTTTTCCATCCACGCCATATTCGCAGAGTCGATTGTAATAGGTATACCTTAATCAACTAACAATACTATTTAATTCCTACATTTAACTGGAGGTGGAATTTTTAATAAAATATTTTATTGATAAATCTTAGTAGGTCCAACTTTGTTTTGGAGTAGAACTCCACGATACACACACATGTATGGTAGGTATGTGTTCGCGCTCCTATAGACGCGCCGCGCGCCGCCGCCGCCCGCGCCACAGAATAAATAGTGAACCTTTAATTATTAGTTGGTAATTTGGTATAAATAAACTTAATGCAAGTAAGAATGTATCATCAACGTTGACATTAGTTAGGAATTTCCGGGTGGTAAAAAAATTGCAATCAGCTTATTTACAGTTCGATTGGAACGAAAAAAAATTATGAACAAGTTTACAATACACACTCTTCAGTATCCTCCTTCATTTTCAATGCACAATTGAGCACGATGTCTTAATGTTTTATGTAATTTTTTTAACGCGTTCACATTGAATTAACACCTGGAATTGCTCTGTGTGACACCCATCAACACGTCGCGTGGGCGTGGGCAAAAAATATATATATGAACCATGTCCATAAGTTCGACATTAGAAAATTGCTTTATTTTAGCATCGAGCGTATTGCGGCGTGCGTGTGCCGCTGCCAACTGTGAGTGATCGAACAGCTGATTGCTCGGGCAACGACCGGGGCAATAACCCGCGCCAGCCTTGGGGCGCCGCCGCGCCGCACGCCGCAACCGGCGCGTAGTGTGCGTGAAAGAGGCAATACACGCGACAAGGCGTCATTAGTGTGTGTGGACGCAAGCTCTCGCCACACTGGGTGATTTCAAATTAGGATCGCGTACACATATCGCTTTTTATAAACTTTTTTTACTTATTTTTAATTATATTTTTTGTACTTCTTTTATTAATGATTCGTGTTCTGTAAGTGGAGTATACCTACCTCTGCAAATATGGCGGGGATGCAAAACTACAAACTGTATAAAAGTGAAACTTTGTTGTTTGTTTGTTTGTTTGTTTGGGGAGCTTCCACGCGATAACGGCTGGACGGATTTTAATAAAATTTTGAATGGAGATAGCTTATACCCTGGAATAAAACATAGGATACTTTTTATCCCAGAAAATTGTGTTTCCACGAGAAAACTGGAAAAACTAGAAAAATGTTGATTACTCGCCGTAAAAAGCGGTGCCATGGTAACGAAATAACAAGTAAGACAAAAAACATGACGACCGGTTGGTCTCGTGGCTAGAGATCCTAGGTACGAAATCGAACGGTCGCGGGTTCGAATCCTGCAAGGTGCAATCATTTGTGTGAAGAGCAGAGATGTTTGTCCGAGTCATGGATGTAATATTAGTATCTGTATATGTTTATCCGTTATCTAGTGCCCATAGCACAGGGTATCCTAGTTTGGGGCTAGGTAATTGGTGTAGAAATGTCCCGAATATATTATCAAGAGCATTAGTACACATCAATAATTGGTGATATATCTACTTTTGCTTTGGCTTTTAATGTCCTAGAAGAACATAGAATGCTTTTTTCGAGATTAACAGTAGTCCGCGCGGACGAAGTCGCTGGTGGGAAAGCTAGTATTTACATTATATTATAGAAATAAAATAAAATAAATGTACGAATTATTTGTAGATTAGTTGTTTAATTTCTTTTAATTAGACAATAATTGGATTGTAATTAATTGTAATGCACAATATTTTATAATATAATAATTTACAAAGTAAACTGTAATTTTGGCCGTAACTTGCAGATCAGACATAAAAAATAAAGCTATACTTACTTAGCAATATTTTCGAATCTTTAAATACCTAACTATTTAAAATAAATTATTATATTGAATTTACTCATTGTGTTGTTTCAAGCGGCCAAAGCACGAATTTTGAATCGTTGTGGTAATTTTCGCAAGCAATCGCAACATAATTTTAAATTTGTGGTCGTTTACGCAAGCGGTCACAGAAGGAATTTACGTTTCAGCAAGTGGTCACAAATCGGCTTTTCGTTGTGAGTACTTGTGAGCATTTTAAGTTATATTACGAGTTATGGCAAGCGACCACTGATTGAATTTCGTGATGTTGACGATTTTTTACATACAACAATCTGATACTTAGTTTTCAAACTTTATCCTCTATGGCAATTTAATTTTACAATACAATATAATTCAACATTATTATTGCACTTGTGACATGAATGTAAAGAAAATAATACATTTAGGTAAGTACTTAACTTAGTTATATCAATTACACGATAAAGAAAACAAGTGCTTTCTTTTAACTATAAATAATGTAAGATTATTGTAGAATATTATATCCTACACCTCATATTAAATAATATAAGATTATTGTAGAATATTATATCCTACACCTCATATTAAATAATATAAGATTATTGTAGAATATTATATCCTACACCTCGTATTAAATAATATAAGATAATTGTAGAATATTATATCCTACACCTCATATTAAATAATATAAGATTATTGTAGAATATTATATCCTACACCTCATATTAAATAATATAAGATTATTGTAGAATATTATATCCTACAGCTCATATTAAATAATATAAGATTATTGTAGAATATTATATCCTACACCTCATATTAAATAATATAAGATTATTGTAGAATATTATATCCTACACCTCGTATTAAATAATATAAGATTATTGTAGAATATTATATCCTACACCTCGTATTAAATAATATAAGATTATTGTAGAATATTATATCCTACACCTCATATTAAATAATATAAGATTATTGTAGAATATTATATCCTACACCTCATATTAAATAATATAAGATTATTGTAGAATATTATATCCTACACCTCATATTAAATAATATAAGATTATTGTAGAATATTATATCCTACATTTCATATTAAATAATATAAGATTATTGTAGAATATTATATCCTACACCTCATATTAAATAATATAAGATTATTGTAGAATATTATATCCTACAGCTCATATTAAATAATATAAGATTATTGTAGAATATTATATCCTACACCTCATATTAAATAATATAAGATTATTGTAGAATATTATATCCTACACCTCATATTAAATAATATAAGATTATTGTAGAATATTATATCCTACAGCTCATATTAAATAATATAAGATTATTGTAGAATATTATATCCTACACCTCATTTTAAATAATATAAGATTATTGTAGAATATTATATCCTACATTTCATATTAAATAATATAAGATTATTGTAGAATATTATATCCTACACCTCATATTAAATAATATAAGATTATTGTAGAATATTATATCCTACAGCTCATATTAAATAATATAAGATTATTATAGAATATTATATCCTACACCTCATATTAAATAATATAAGATTATTGTAGAATATTATATCCTACAGCTCATATTAAATAATATAAGATTATTGTAGAATATTATATCCTACACCTCATATTAAATAATATAAGATTATTGTAGAATATTATATCCTACACCTCATATTAAATAATATAAGATTATTGTAGAATATTATATCCTACACCTCATATTAAATAATATAAGATTATTGTAGAATATTATATCCTACACCTCATATTAAAAATCACCTAAACAACTTTTGCTCCACAGAGTTTTATGACCTGATTGTTTTTATAAGATTTATTTGCTCGTGTTTTTTAATTAAAATTTGGTCATATATAAGTATGTGAACAACTAATTAGTAGTATTAGTAAGGTGTAATTGTTTTTCTTCTATATAAACGAATTCATACTCGTATCCTAAAAAGTACCTATAATTAAGTGTTATGTGTACATTATTTTTCTATTAAAACATTCTAAAAATAGGTACTGTTCAATTTTATTTATCTGTGATCCAGTATCGTTACTTATTTTAAGTCATAGGTCTGGGGGCCATGGATCAAACCTGGTATCACTGGATTGCAAAACATATTAGCGCTCGCCCTCCATCGCTTAATGACATTTGCCTCTAAAAAGGTTTGGTTAGATATTAATTTTGAAAAGTACGTTTCAAACTAACATAAAACTGGAAGGCCCAAGTTAGACAAAATTGAACAACTTGTTCACGCTTTTCAGTGAATTTGATATAAAAATATGCAACAAGACGTGGTGTTGGGGACCAGATTCGGTACTTTCAAAAGCCGTTCACTTATTAGAAACTGATAATTTTTCAAAAGTTGACCAGATTTCAAAAGTTTTTAATGCTTTAAAAAATGATGTGTATAAAATAGAGCTACAGTTATATTGTTCAGCCATAGTCAGTGCCATTGCCAATAGGAGCCGTCGAGCAGGCTTTCGATCATAACTGAGCCTCCAATTCGTAGGAACTGAGGAACGTGAACCTTGTGTAAAGCGATTTTATAATACTTTAAATTTTGACTCTGATATGACAATGAAATATAAGATATTTTATAAGCTAAAATTTCATCATAGAAGCTATTTTAGTTTCATTGCAGCTTAATTTTCAAATGTAGTTTAGTTTTAAATTTTTGCTCTATTTTCAAAAGTTGTATAGAGACTAAAATTTAGGACTACACTAAAGTAGTTCAGCCGGGGTCAGTGCCAGTGAAACGCGACGTGGCACAGCAGCAGGTAAGCGGAGGCGACGAGCAAGTTCCCGATCATGACCGGGAATCCAGTTCGGAGGAACTGTAGGAACGTGAATCGGTACCCATGCTGTTCCGCCACTCCTGCGCAGACGACGTTTGCGCTTGCGCCTATCAGCGTGCCGTTACCTACAAAAAAGTCTAATTTAAAGTCGTTTTTTAGGTAATATAAAGGTTCCTTACCACAAATGAAAAAAGGAACCCTTATAGGATCACTTCGTTGTCCGTCTGTCTGTCTGTCTGTCTGTATGTCTGTCTGTCTGTATGTCTGTCTGTCTGTATGTCTGTCCGTCTGTCCGTCTGTATGTCTGTCTGTCAAGACCCTTTTTGTCAGGAACACGTGGAGGTATCAAGTTGAAATTAATATTAAATACTTAAGTATGCAATTCCTTGTTTCTGTGAAAAAAAAACAAACTTCTAAGTCAACGCAATCAAAAGATACGGCTGATTATGCCGCATATTTTGACACTCGCAAGGGAATCAAACCTATTAGGTACATACTAAAATGTTTAGATAATTTTAGCTTAGCGAGAACATATATTATAATTCTCTAAACAGAAAATTTGAATCACGGACGATCTAACGGGAATCTATTGGGTACTTCCCGTGGACCTAGAATCATGAAATTTGGCAAGAAACAATGTAATATATCACAAATAAAGAAAAATCCAAAAACCCTAAAGTTGTAGTTGGTTCTCCCTTGTTTAGTAGAGCAACTATTAAAATATTTTTACTTAGATTAACAACGTTTACTATAACACTTACCTAGTATAATTGTGGTTCACTTAATTTTTTATTCTAATAACATTTGTTTGATATCACAACGGTTACACTAATGTTCAAATGCTAATGGCCTATAGAGTCGCATAAAAGCTATAAGACTCAATATAATCTAGATACGATACTGTGACAGTAGGTTAAGTTATGTGTGGTGGGCCACCATAAGCCACAAACATGTTTGTTTTACCCAGGAAATTGAAAGTTACTTCAAATGTATTTAGATTAAATAAATGTTTGTTTTTAATAATCATATAGCAAATAAATATTAGGTAACGGGTGTAATTATGGTAATTGTTTTTATACGAACTGAAAGAATACAATAAAAATATTTTAAATGTTGTTCTACAAAACAAGGGAGAACCATTGTAGTTACTTCAGTTTTTTTTGCAAATAAATGTTTTTTGTAAGGCACCCTCGGCATGCGTGTCCGTCTCGCACTTGGCCGCTATTTTTCTAAACAGTATTAATTAGATTAAGTATTTATTATATATTATTTGTGGAATTTTAATAGCGATCGTCGTGAGGGAGATAATATTATTGTACCTCCGAGACAGGCGCCGAAACTGAGCGCCCATGCGAGTGGAGCGAGCGGGAGCGCGAGCCCACCGGGAGCGGAAAGAGCGACGATGACGCGCACCATCATCGTCGTAAGCGGAATATTGTCCACGAAGGCCGATGCTAGTCCTGATACCTGCAAACAGAGTACAGCATGTAAAAATGACAGATGTCAGGACATAGGCATTAAGACTAGATTTTATGGGCATTATAATACACCAAGACCCAGGTTTTAGTTCGAACACATAATCCTTCTTTTGCCTTGCAGTAGATGGTAAAAAATGCCTCGGTCGTATTTCACTGAGAGACCAAGGTCACGCTACCGGTTGCGCAACCAGTGTCTTTGAATTACCAAAGTAGACACAGAGCAGACTACACAATCTTCACGAATTTAAAAAAGGAAGTAAAAAAGGGAGTAGTTACATGTGAACCCTGTTTACCAAAAATGTTTCACAACTGCCTCTTAGCATTTTTGTTTTAAGTCTCTATTGGAATTATCAGTAGTTGTTACTCGTACATCCAGTGCGCGCGTCTATGCTGGTTGCGCCTCCAAGTTGGTTGTGCAACTAAGCGAACACCATGTGTACCCTCCATAGAGCTGTATACATTTTGTTGGTAGCATGACTGGGCTGCGCCGCCATGGTATCTCAGTAGAATATGGCCCTAACTCCCGAGTAAGCACTCGTAGAAAACGACAAGAACTGGGTTGAGTCACATGGCGTGCCTAGTAGTTCAAGTTAATCAGAAGGAAAACTCACCCACAGTACCAGCATGAGTGCGACAGCCAACCTGGACTCTTCCCCCACCATCAAAATCAATGTTTCGGTGACGTTCCCTATGCATTGAATCAGGCCTAGCTTGGACAGGGCCTGAAAATAATAATCACAATTTTAGTATTTTGTATTGCATTTTTTGTATTGAATCTGTTTTTTTTTTCACATAATAAATCACTAGCATCAGTAATATTAGCCTAGCGGTCTGTACATGTTTTAATTCAGTCTCTGACACCACCTCATTCGATTCTTCACATCGGGTTTCACTGGCACATGCCCTAGTAATACAGCTTTTTTTTAAATTGAGTTACAAAATGGAAACTGATCAACTTTTGAATAATTGAATATAAACGGCTTATGAAAACTGAGCTACACTGAACAACGATCGACAACTGGCCAGCTTTTGATAAATTTACAACTAATAAAACGTCTTACATTTTATTGATATTTCTGATATGCAAGGTACATGCGACTAGCTTTTACCCACGACTTCATCAACGAGGACTTTAAATCCCTCCTCACTATGTCAAGGGTGACATAGAGGTACTTTTACATACCGAGACGTATGCGCACGACGCACGGATATCAATACACTACAATAATGGAGATGGACCACTTTAGTGTCCGCCTGGCTAGCTACCGTGCAGAAAAACCACGGGAACATTCTACGCGCCGCGTGTTTACCATCTTCCAACACATCATCACAACAATAGGGAAGACAGTGGTCAAAGGATTGAAACTTATAAGACCGCATTAGGAGTTAAAACAGTACATACTTCCATCAAAACGAAGAGAGCCGCGAAGAATAGAAGAGTAGACCACTCTACTCTCGCCAGTATGGGCTCCAGGTCGTCTCTCTCAGCTAACAGTAGAAGCAGCAAAGCACCCAGCAGAGCTGTCCAACCCAGGGAGAGACGTTCTGAAATTAACAGTCGCAGCAATAAGAAATAAAGAAAACGAAGGCGCTCGAAGGGTTCCGTACAAACTTGTAGGTGTGTAAATAGTTCGTCCATCACAGGAATAGTATCGAAGAATTAAATATACAATATATTAATGTATCTAAAAAATTACGCCTCACAGATTCCTTTACCTGCCTTTACTTGTGTTATAAGTCAATGCTTCTTGCCTAATTTCATGATCCTAGGTCAACGGGCAGTACCCTATAGGTTTTGATTCTATTTTATTTAACGGCTTTGGATTGCGTTGACTTTGAAGTTTGTTTTTTCACAGCTCCAAGGGGTTGCAGACCTGAGTATGTACTAATTGGATATTAATTTCAACTTGATACTTCCACACGTTACTGAGAAAAGGGTCTTGACAGACAGAGAGGCAGACAGACAGATGAACGGATGGACACCAAAGCTTTTTTTTAGAAAGGATATGTGCTGTTGGTCTATAGCTGACCTCTACAGCGTGACGGTGGGGCGGGCGCAAAAGCGCTCCGCCGCAACGTGACGCAGAAGGCGCAGGTCAAAGTTAAGTTTTGGCCACTTGCTCAAGGGCACCCAGGGGGTACGAACCTCGGTTTGGACAGTTGCCATTGATTACGGGGAGTATCGAACTCAAGACACCAAAGCTATCCTATAAGGGTTCC
Source organism: Alsophila aescularia (assembly GCA_946251855.1). Classification (NCBI taxonomy): domain Eukaryota; kingdom Metazoa; phylum Arthropoda; class Insecta; order Lepidoptera; family Geometridae; genus Alsophila; species Alsophila aescularia. The sequence continues at coordinate 1,901,276 of OX276374.1, read as the reverse complement.
TTTTTAAAAGCTTTTATTTAACTTGCAATGTTTGTATGTATGTATGTCTGATTTTTGTTTAGGTCAAATCTTGCAAGTTGATTTAGCTGACAAGCTGAAGATTTTTTTTGCAAGTTGGTTCAGTTCCAGCTCCGGTGCATTTTTATGGTAAGCATGACCTGAATCATCATCCAGGATCAGCTCCGGATAAAGGAACTCTTTAACGGTTAAATGTTTTTAAATTAACTTATTTTCTTTAGACGTACAAAACCCAAAAAAATAAGAAGATATTGCCTATATCATAAAATAAGAAGATATTGCCTATATCATAAAATAAGAAGATATTGCCTATATCATAAAATAAGAAGATATTGCCTATATCATAAAACCAGCGGAGACGGAGCACGAAAACGAAACAACCAAGAGAAAAAAATAAAATAAAAATCAACGAATAAAATAAATTAATACAGTTTTTTTTGAGGTCTGTGCTATCACAGAATAAATAATAGTATGTTGCTACACTCCAACCGACACAAGTAAGTAAGTAGGCCCACTGGCAAAGAGCACAAACATTTTGAATGATTTCTTTCATTTAAGTTTATACGATTTGAAGTGAGTTTTTTTTTTATAATAGGTACTACCTACTTACTGTTTCTTACTTTTTAGTTTCACTACAGTAGGCCTAAGTAAATGTAGTACTTATACCGTTTGCTAAGAAAAAAGCCATGATGGAAACAGTTAACAGTCCATATCTTAAGAAAAAAACTTAATTATTATTGCAATTGGGCATTTAGATTCCGAGAAATACACACAGTGGATACCCGCACCACAGACTAAAATAACTATATGAATATGACGCATTTTCAACAATATTACATACTACATACATATCTTCTTTCTTTTTTTAAGTCTGTTATCCACTTGAGCATAAAAAGTTATATAAACCGGTATTCCAGTAGTAGCTAAGTTACGTTTGTGTAGTGTTATGTAAAAGAAGAGGCAAGAGAGAATGATGAGAGAGATGGGTATATTAATCGGCTTCCAAAACAACAAACAAGCACAAATTAAAAATTTATGTAACCCCCGACTTCCCACCCCCATTATAGCTAAGAAGCATCTCGATCACATCAGTTTTCCTTTTCTTTCAATTGGTATAGTTGCCACATTGCTAATAGTACAGGTAGCGGCACGTAAGTCTAGCGCTGACCGTTCATGCGCAGAAGTCGTAAATAAAGTATCTCAAGGGGAGTGAAGGGGACGCGCGCGGGCGTGCGTAAGTGTTTATTGGCTCTCCAGTCCAATGACTACTATGTATATACGAAAACTCCAGTCGTACTCTGTCCCGCGCACCGATACGACGCCCCGCTCACTTCTGGTGTATAGTCGCGTTCTCAATCGTAATGTTATTACCGTTGTTGTTTTTTGTTATGTTTGAGTTTGTTTTTTATTGACTCTTTTAATTTGTGATTTTAAACAGTGAATATGCCTAGAAGAAATACTGTTTTGAGAAGACAGACACGGAAAATGGTATATGACGTGCATTATTTTTTAAAGACAGCAAGTAATGAATTAATTGATTCTTTGAAATATATTAAAAGTCAGATTGACGAAACTACGAATAAGTCACTTGGACTGTGCACTGTGGATTCAAACACAATGAAACAAACTGCACAAGTTATAGAGGCCACAAAAACATCAATTTCAACTTTAAGGAACATCTCCACTCCACCCAATAGCCGGTTTGATCGCAGTGTTCAGAACACCTGGCAAAAAACGTTCAAAAACAAAACCGGTTACCAATATCGCTAATTTCGACCCAGGAGTTACAAAGAGATATGTACACAATTTTCACAAAACAAACAACGAACTTCCCACCATTGTAAAGTTGAAAAGTAAATTAGAGGAAGATATTAATTTCCAAGGCTCAGAACGAAGTCTTCGGTGAATCATCAAGGATTTAGGGTTTTGGTAGAAAAACACTGAAAACAACCGTAACGTACTGATAGAGACTTCAAATATACATTTACAACGCATCAAATATTTACGTAAAATTAAACAATATCGTCAAGAGGGAAAGTCTATTGTATATACGGATGAATCCTACGTAGATTCGTCGTAATCTACTCCAAAAGCCTGGACAGATGGTCCAACTAAGGGCATAAAAAAAATCGATATCTAAATGAACAGCGAGTTGTCATTGTCCACGCAGGATCTGAAACTGGGTTTATACCGAACGCGTTACTTACTTTTAAAGCCGATACTAAATCAGGCGACTACCACGACAACATGAATTATGAAAACTACGAGAAATGGCTTAGAACACAGTTAATTCCGAACTTACCACCTGATTCCATCGTGGTAATCGACAACGCATCGTACCATAATAAACAATGAGATCTTGCACCAACCTCAAATACGACAAAAGCGAACATGCAGGCTTGGCTCACGTAAAAAGGTATACAGTATGACGCAACATTACTAAAGCCCGACTTGTATGATTTAATAAGAGCTAACAAGGAAAGATTGAAAACATTTTCCATAGACCAAATCCTAGCAGAAAAAAAACACCTAGTGCTAAGACTACCGCCATACCACCCAGACCTTAATCCCATTGAAATGACATGGTCCACTATCAAGCAATATTTAGCAAGAAAAAAGAGAAAATGGAATCTTAATACGTGTATAGAGCTTGTTAAACAAAAAGTTTCACAAACGTGTGACCGAAATTGGGACAAATTATGCAGGAAGGTGAAGGATATTGAAGAACAATATGCAAAGAGTGACCATGCTGTAGACTTGCTCACAGAGGAATTTGTTATTTGCGTCAATGAAGACAGTTCCGAAGATGACTCTGACGATTCTAATGATACTAATACTAATGATATCGATGACCGAAGCAGCCCTGAGCAAGAAAAAGGCCTTCTACGGGCCAGGCATACGGCAGTTTAGTGGAAGGCGTGCTACCTCTATCAGATTCAGATTAATATTTTTTAATAAAAATGGTCAAGCTATTTTTTAATTTTATTTCTACCTCCCCATATTAGTGATGAGACTAGTATAAACGAACTAGCTTAGATATAAAAGAAGGACAAACATAACACGTACTTTATTAGTACGGATTATTGTAATCAATTTGTAGAGATAACAATTGCGTGCGCGACAGTACCGATGCGCAGCTATCCCCGCCACGTTTCGTTCACCGCTAAACTTACGTGCCGCTAGCTGTAACACGCATGCGAACGCAAAGCCGGTTTCTACCGTTACATAGTTAGTGAGCCATTATTTGTAAGGTAAGTGTAATAATCAAAATTATTTGAATAGTTTTAGACGAGTGTTTTATAACAAAGGTAACCAAGGGGTTTACAAGTATTAGAGTCCAATAATACTGGTACGGTCCTCGGCTACCATGACTTTTCTAAGTCATGTGCGGATTTCCCTACGCGCCGTGCTTCGGAGGCCACGTTAAGCTGGCGGTCCTGGCTGTTATTGATTGATAACAGTAGTTATTAAGCCATGTCAGAGGACCTCGTGAGGCCTGACAAACCATGGCACCAGAGGCCAGCCTACTAAAATAGGCAAAGCAAGTAGTTTTTGAATCAAAAACATAAGTATTTAAAACTATACCTTGGGTGCCGTGGCATTGTGGAGCGCACATTATACTCGGCCACCACCGCTGCTACTTATATATCATCATCATCATCATCATCATCATCATCATCATTTCAGCCTTAAGAACGCCATGACAAGCGATCTTGTGCCACCTCCATCCAACGACTTCCAGCGATGGTTACAATGTCGTCGGTCCATCGTGTGGGGGGTCTCCCCACACTTCACTTGCTTGTTCATGGTCGCCATTCGAGTACCTTTATTCCCCAGCGATTGTCGGTTCTGCGAACTATACGGTCTGGACATTGCCACTTCAACTTGCAAACTCTGAGAGCTATATCGGTAAACTTGGTTCTTCTACGGATTTCCTCATTTCGGATTCTATCACGTAGTGAAACACCGAGCATAGCTCTCTGCATTGCACCCTGCACGACTCTGAGCTTATGTATGAGGCCAATAGTTAGCGACCACTTCTCAGTGCCGTATGTCATCACTGGCAACACGCACTGATTATAAACTTACGTCTTGAGGCATTGATTGCGGTATCTGCGACGAGAAGATATGGCGTAATTTCCCGAACACTGCTCATCCAAATTAGATTCGTCGGTTTACCTCTTTGTCGAAGTTGGACCTACCCAGATAGATCAGCTGACCTAAGTAGACATAGTAATCAATAGCTTCGACAAAATCATTCCCAACATAGACCGGCATGGGTGTGACATGGGCATTAGACATGATGTTCTTAAAATGAACGTGGGTAAGACCCAGACCCATGTTAATTTTAAGACCCATCTGTGGGGATATATACACAATATTGAGGTCACGTAGCATTATGCTAAGGTCTTCAAGAGTTTCTGCCATAATGACTATATCATAAGCAAAGCAAAGGTGAATGATGCATTCGCCATTGATGTTAATACCATATCCGTTCCAGTTCAGAAGCTTGAATATATCTTCCAATGCAGACGTGAACAATTTTAAAGAAATAACGTCTCCTGCAAAAAGGAGTGAGACAACTCACTTCTTTTTGCAACTGGATAGAATTTGTGTTCGGATCCCGGAGACGGACAGTCATGGTTGCCTTGCTGTACAAATACTTCAACACTTCGATGTACCGGTAGTCAATTTGGAACCGCTGTAATGACTGTAGCACTGCACAGGTTTCGACTGAATCAAAGGCTTTCTCGTAATCCACAAACGCTAGACATAGTGGCCGATTATACTCTTCAGTTTTTTGTATAATCTGCCGGAGCGTATGGATGTGGTCTACGGTGCTAAAGCCCTTCCGGAATCCAGCTTGTTTGGGAGGCTGAAAGTCGTCAAACCTACGAGTGAGACGGTTTGTAACTAATAAATAAATGAAATAATAAGTAAATATATTCGGGACAATTCCACACCAATTACCTAGTCCAAAACTAGGATACCCTGTACAATGGGTACTACGGATATACATAGATACGATCACTAGCCACGAGACCAACCGGTCTTCAAATATAAATATGAAATACTACTCTCGACACAGCTACTACTACAGCTTATATACGTGACTCAGCACGGCGACTACTTACATATACTTACGTAAAACTGGTATGGCGTGTAAGAAGGACACAATACTTACGTAAAACTGGTATGGCGTGTAAGAAGAACACAATGACGACGAATGCGACGCACACGGCTGACTTTATGAGCAGCGGCTTGTCTCTTATTCGGTACTGAAAAGATTATAAACCTACACTTAGTCACAGAATAAACGACATAGTAAAAAACTACATAAAATAACCAGCTTTCGCCCGCGACTTCGTCCGACAGTTTTTCGCGAAAAATGCATTCTATGTTCTTCTAGTATATTAAAAAATTTTGCGAAAGTATAGCACCAACCTCTTGATGCTTTTTGACAGACTTGTTATTATTTCGTTTCGTTTATTTTTCGTTCATGGAAATCGTTCCTTACTGTAAGTAATTCAAAAATGAAATGAAAGAGAAAAAGATAACTTTAAAACGTTCCAAGTGAAAAAGCAATAAAAAAATTGAAAAAAGGGAATATGTTTATTCCCTTTTTCTATTTTTCTAAAGTGACATTCATTAAAAAAAATAAAGCTCGTAAATGCTTGTTATGTTATTTTTATTTATTTATTATGCTTAATCTACTCTGTTGAAAAGCACAATAATATTACTGGACTAAATTTACACGATAAAAAAGTGTGCTTGCTTGTCGTATGAGGTAGTTTTTCTTCTGGTGTCAGAGTTTGTCAGGCCGCCCAAAGGCTTCTGGAACTTGTACTTACGGACAGTAGAGTAAATCGAGGAAGTTTTCGAGTTTGATACCTATTGTCAGTCCGACCGAGGGTTGGCACTAGCGGATTTTTATTCGATTACAAAAATGGAGAGTTATGATTTTAGTAGCGTATATATATAAAAAATATGTATATATAGTATGCTGAATTTATGTATGTTCGTCTGTTCCGTCGCAGCACCTAAAGTACTTAACCGATTAAAACTTAGTAAGACATCTTTCAATGCTTCTCTATTAACTGCGTGTCATTTTTTAAATCTAATGGCATCCTTGGACCTTTTAGAAAGTTATATTTTTTTTACCTTACTGCGAAGGGTTATGTGTTTGAGTTGTATGTATCTTTATTTGTTTGATTGTTTGCACGTTTCTCAGGCGCATCCTACAGCCTAAACCGCTTGATGAATTTTGATAAATGGGGTATCATTGGATTCGTATTAATCACGAGAGTTCTAAAGGATATATGAAGTGTCGAGAAAACTAATATGACGGATCACAGCTGCCATATTGTATTTCCGACGGAACAAAAAATTACCAATACCTATCGAGAGAAAAACAAAAAAAATAAGATTTTGGACTATTCAAGTTAAGTAGGCCAATGTTGCATAGACATTTATTGTAATATATTTTTTGTTACTTTTAGTGACGAGACAGGTAGGTCGCTCACTTGATGGTAAGCGTCACTCCTGCCCATAACAGTTGCAGTGCCGCCCAGAACTTTGGTTGTGAAATCTTGCGCGTCACTGCACTGCGCTCGTCACCCTGAGACATTGGTTGTTAAGTCTCACTGCTCCAGTAATATCGCTGGAAACATTGCCCTTCAAACCGAAACTTAGAAATGTTTGGCGGTTGAATAACAGACAAAGGTGTGGTTCTTCCCCAGGTGGCCCTGTTGCGTAAGAGGCCTATCACTACAACTATTTAAGTAAAATATGTGGGCAAGTAAATAAGAAACGTTAAATTTAAATTAAATTTCTACGTTTCCGTCGTGCCTCCCACGCCCCAAACCTGCACCGCTCTGCGAATCTACATAGCACGTGACTTGTTTAAAATTTTATTCAATAGTTTATTCCTTTTTTTCGCAGTAGGGTATTTGTTTTATAAGGAATATATTTTACTTGTTTTAGAAATAAACAATATATTTGAGCTTGTTTTGAGTTTTGTAGTCATTCGTACACATTGCAATAATATGTTGAGGACATTTTATTTGTTTTGAGTTTTGTAGTCATTCGTACACATTGCAATAATATGTTGAGGACATTTTATTTGTTTTGAGTTTTGTAGTCATTCGTACACATTGCAATAATATGTTGAGGACATTTTATTTGTTTTGAGTTTTGTAGTCATTCGTACACATTGCAATAATATGTTGAGGACATTTTATTTGTTTTGAGTTTTGTAGTCATTCGTACACATTGCAATAATATGTTGAGGACATTTTATTTGTTTATCCGTGGCTTGCCGGAGTGGATACTCCACTAGTGATGACATCCGTACCGTAAAGCAACTGATGGAGATGGATGTAAAGAATACAATCAGCTCATGACATGCGTAGCCTTTGTTGACTACAAAAAGGCTTTCCACAGTTTCGAGCACTAGGCCGTGTTCCACTCACTCCATCGTTGCGGGGTAGATGTGAGATATGTGAATATCCTCTGGGAGTTACACGAGTCAGCCACCATGTAGGTACGATTACTGAGCTTATCCCTATTAAGCGTGGAGTACATCAAGGCGACACACTTTCTCCGAAGCTCTTCAGTAATGTCTTGGATGACATTATGAAGACTCTCAATTAGGATGAAAGAGGAGTCGTCATAGACGAAAAAAAATTAACGCACTTATGTTTTGGAGATGATCTTATATTGATAGCCAAAAATATAACCAAAATGCAAGGTACGCTTTCCGATCTACAGGAAGCGTTCATCTCTAGACCAATAGTCAGGGACTATTGGCCATGTCCAAAACTAAGATTATGATAAACATGTCCAAAACTAAGATAATGGCGAGTAATCCTATACAACCCCTCAACATTATTGTGGAAGGCTGCCTAATAGAGGTGGTGGATTATATTTACCTTTGACATTGTTTGTCCTTTGGCCGAGAATCACAGGGAAAAGAGATCGCAAGACTTATTCAATTAGGATAGGGGCGTACAAAAAACTGGAACAAGTCTTCAAGGCTAAAATACTGCAATATCTTAACACAAGGATCTTCAACCAATGTGTGTTGCCTACCCCTCACTTATGGTGCCGAGAAGAAAATATCGAAATCTGATGCCAGACACGAGAGTTTGATGTCGGAAAACGCATCACAGAGCTCAAGTGGAGGTGGGCAGGACACTTGGCTAGGCAAAGAGATAATAGGTGGGCAAAAGTGGTAACAGAGTGGTGGCCTAGAGGCAGGCCCGGATCTAGGGGAGGGCATCCGGGACTACAGCACAAAAGTGGGGCCCCTTAATAGAGGCCTCGGAATTATGTTTTTTTTTTTAATTTTCACGAGTAAACACTAGTAAATAATTTTTCCTTTGCATTTATTTTTTGCTGTTTTACGTTTACGTATAGTAATTATACTGTTTTTAAATATTTAAATATTCAAATGTTCACTTCAATCAGGCAATCAGTAAAATTTCAAAATATCAAATGGCCCTGATATCACCTGAGTTTCCCAATGGCTCAATGGCTCAGTGGGGGCTGTACATTCGAGATTTGGATTTCTTAATCAAATTGAGAAGATGGTTGCTGAAAATTTGCACGCTGAAACGGAGGCATTGGTGAAAGTGATGATTTAGGATGATTTAGAACTTAGTGAGATGGTTCGATTTTAATCTATGATCAACATCTACAAAAATGACTATGGACTAATGGAGACTAATCTCTGGAGCTACTTTACTACCAAATTCTCGAAGACCAAAATTTCAGAGCTACATTCCCAAACCTGAAAATTTCATTGAGAATGTGGTTTTGATGGTGTTGAATTGCACTGGAGAGCGCTCATTTTCAAAAATGAAAATTATAATAAATAGGCTGCGAACCACGATGGGACAAAATCGTCTATCAACACTATCGTTCCTACGCATTGAAAATGATTTACTTCGGGAACTGGATTTCAGCGAAATCATCAACTATTTTTCGGTGAAAAAAGCTCGGAAAGTTCCGTTTGTTAACTCTAAAATTTGATTTCAGATAGATCTCGTTTTCGATTATATATTTATACGTGTTTGCTAAAATTAATTATCTATTGAAAAACTGGAGAGATAAAAATTGATCATTTTTATCGGTAAATAATTTTTGGGGGGAGGCCTCCACTCCTTTGGGCAACAAGGCCTACAGACCTTTAAATCCGGTCCTGCTTAGAGGACATACTAGACCAGTTGGCCGACCACCAGCGCGATGGGTGGATGACATCGTCTAAATTGTAGGCAAAACATGGTGTAGGTTGGCTCAGGATCGCTATGAATAGCACAATAAAGAAGAGGCCTATGTCCAGCAGTGGATTGAGACGGGCTGATGATAAAAATGATCGCATTCGCTATTAACCTTCGGTACGAAACGGTTCCGAGACCCCACCCCCCTGGCCCTGCACTGCGTGCGTCATTTCGGCCGTTTACTCCTCGTTACTCTACTGTCCGTAAAGACAGTATGTGTACCGTGCCACTAACATAGAAAAAAGGCTATTTCAGTGTTTCATTAACGTTACAATCGAATGTGATAAATGACTGAAAGTGATAAGTACCTTTTGTTTCATACTTGCTAGTGTAGAACAAAACATAGGGTCCGTCTTGGATGGGCCGCCTCGCGCTTCACGTTTCGATAAAGCCGCATTCAACTTGTCCACCTGAAAGTATGAATAGTAAATATACAACAGGTGTCGATAAGGCCAGAAAGTTACTTCCTTAATCGTACAAATTGCGTTGAGATGCCAAAAATACAAAATAGTGTCAGTTACAAGCAGGTCGAACTTTACATTTCATAAATTTGGAGTGCCTCAAGGAAGTGTGTTCGGGTCTTTTGTATTTTTAATGTACACTATTGACCTCCTTAACATTATTCACCATAAAAGTATTTTATTTGCGGATGAGACGACACTTACTGTCAAATGTGGAAACAAAGATACATATGAGGAAGAAATAAACGTTGCAGTTAATAAGTTAATTCGTTAGCTATATAATAACAATCTAAAAATTAATGCTAAAAAAGTAGTTTATGAAACGGTTGCATAATGAGGGCTATTAAAACACTAGAGTGAGTTTAAAAAACGAGCCGTAGGATAGTTTTTTAATACTATCACTCGAGTGTTTTAATTCCTAGTTATGTGCCGTTTCATACACTACTTTATATACTCGCATGAAAAAAAAGAGTTTTTTTTTGGTTGTAAAAGCTCGTTCGTCATGTTCGTTGCTGTTTCCGTGATGTTAGGTGGAGTCAAATTCTCTTCACTAACACTGCTGTCGCACACTATTAATCAAGATAAAACTTTTGAAGAATACAGTTAGGTACCTACTAATGTAAAGTAAATTATGGCGCCAAAATCCAGTCCACAGCGAATTCGCTCACATACGGTCTAGCACGAGCCGTCATAGATAATAAAAGGCGAAAACGTTGGAATCATTGGTCGGGCCCAAACCGATGCTTTTATGTAAAAAAAAAATGTACATTGTTTTGTTCAAAAATCAGTGATATAATGTTTTTTTCTTATTAGTGACGCGCCGCGTGAAGTATGTCATTATGCCACATTTTTGAGTTCATAATCCGGATTTTACGATATGAGTGTAGATAAAGACACAAATGATAATATATATATTTCCAAATGCTGAGAAACAAAATTTTTAGGACTGATGTTTGATAAATACTGTGATTGTAAAGGGCATGAAGAATATGTCTGTGTTAAATTGAAAAAGTTTGCGTTCGCTATAAAAACATTACGACAAACGTAGGTTTCTACTGAAGCAGCACTAAGTGATTTTACACTAATGTACTGTATGAAGAATCAAAAGTCTTACGTAAAAAGAGTACGATAAATATTTATACTTGCTACCATATTACGATTTCACAGAATCGCAAATAAATCTGATTTTAGTCAGGGAACACGTATATTAAGATAGAAAACCAAACGAACACGCACACACTTTGCACACAGATTCCATTCATATCTGGGACCATACTTGTACTATAAAATAAGTTAACATAATTAATCTTTCCAGATATGAATGCAAGAATAAACTCTGTAACTGGTTACAAAATAAAAACAAAGGAGACAGAGCAACTTCGCCTATTTCTTGTCTAAAGGTCTGCATAAATCATTGTGAGCTTATTCACACCTTAGCACCCTCACTCTCAAACAACATACACCCTGAACCTATTATTTATTCTGTGCCTCAACACACATTATATACATATATACACACCCTCACACACGCACACAATCCATACCAAAAATTATATAAAAGTGAAACGTTGTCTGTTTGTTTGGGGAGCTTTCACGCGATAATGGCTGGAAGAATTTTGATTAAACTTGGAATGGAGATTGGAGGATACTTTTGCATTGGTTTTTAATATCCTAGATGAACATAGGATGCTTTTTTCGCGATAAACAGAAATCTGCGTGGATGAAATCGCGGGCGGGAAAGTTAGTTAAAAATAATCCTAAAAAAAACTGACTAAATACTCTAGGTATTTATTTTTTATTAAATTCTTGGAACATTTGGAAGATACATAGACCTCCTGAGACAGGGATACATAGACCTCCTGAGACAGGGAATCCAAGTGGGGAGCCTATGGCTTATATGTATTTTTGTAATCTTTTAATAGTCAATAAATATTATTATTATTACTTCACTGCTCTCTTACGGTCACTTGTTGTGGGGGAAACTCGGTTGAGATTCAGAAAGCATTTCGGGTACAACAAAAGTGCGTAAGAACGATTTGTGGTACCTGGGCCTACAGTCTCGACATAGATGACGTGGCTATTGATCGCTAAATATTAACGAAAACAATTGATTAGTTTACAACAAATTCAAGTCTCTACAACCGAGGTACCGAGCAAAATCGTCTATTATCTAATAGTGATCATCGTGGGCACCGGGAGGGGCGGGAGGGGGGGAGGGGTAATGTTGAGCCCTTATTGCTACACCAAAAAAACAAAAAAAAAAAGTAAAAAAAGTATGTAAGGGGGACCCCTTATTGTACAAGAATAAGGGGTAAGGGGGGATAACCTTATTGTTGTTGTGGTAACTCTGTTTTTTTGTCGTTCTGTCACTGGCTTGTTGTAAAAAACGAAATAGGATAGGGACATTTATTACGTGATAATCATCGGGTAGATGTCCACTGCTGAACATGACCCCCTCCCCAGGTCCCCTGTGTGTAGCGTGTGTGGGGGCCGTCCTATGCTCCGTCTCCTAGTGCGTGGAAGTATGTTTAATTTGTAACTATTGTAAAAAAACACGCGACCGACCAATATGGAGAAATTTTACAATATAGCTGTAGTACTAGTGTATCTCAAAATGCCGTAAGATTATAAAACTGTGCACTGATTGCCTCCATTCATAAATTGACTGGTCAGTGCGTACAAACTTACTATCATTTATTTTGTAGCCGTACGCACTGAAGGTTAATGATATCCGTCAATGGTGCTCTAAATACGGGTCTACTTGATATAGCACATCAGGTAATAAAGCAAGTAAAGTAAGTCCAGTCACAGATATAAATGGAAAGTAATATGAGAAAGGGAGAAGAGTAAGAAGGAATGAGATAAGAGACATGAGAATGAAACACTCACTATCTATATTTTAATACCTACTTAAAAGATAGAAAGTGAGAAAGGAACTAATTATTTAGGAGAATGATTGAAAATTAGGAGAAAAACGGGAATTGACAATGAGAGAAAGCAAGTAATAGTCCGAAAAAATTAAATGAGAGAGATACTATGCTATACTAATAAGAAACCTTTTTCTCAAGGGCTCTTCGTACGATATCCTCATCCCTGGAATAGCAAGACAAGGAGGCGGCTGCGCGACGCCACACTGCTATCTCTTGACGCATTTCTGTGAATAATAACAGAACATAAAATGTTAAACGTTACGCTTGCTTGTCGTATGACTTAGTACTGTCTATATATAGCTGTCAGAGTTTGTTAGAAAGAAAGAAAGAAAGAAAAGACATTTATTCACAACAAAAACAAAACAAATTGAAACACAATAAATAAATGCAAAGAAAATTGACATGAATCGGTCCCAACTCAGCGTTATGCTGGTTGTAATCGACAGATCAACAACCAGCGCTGGTCTTCCGTTGGGGCCGGTAGGTGACGTCACGGGTCTCTCCACGGCCACCCAATGGCCTCTGACACAGCTTTACGACTACTATTAATCAATAACAGCCGGGACCGACAGCTTAACCTGCCTTCCGAAGCACGGAGCGAAGGTAAACCGCACATAATTTACAATAGTAATTGGTCAGCCGAACGCGGTTTTGTATTATAACACGCAACAATTGCTCTGCTTGGTTCAAACTAAACTGAACAGCGGTGGTAAACATTATACGGCTAGTTTACCATCGTCAACCGCATCGTCACTGAACGAACACCAAGACAATAGTGGCCTAACGCTATGTATGACTATAATGTAACCAATGAAAAACCATAAAAGTTGTTGTTTGTTCAAGGCCACATAGATTTCCTTTGATGACTTTAGCGTGAGTCCCGCAATCCATCTTCCATAGTAATAATATTGTAAAACCGAAAGTAACTCTGTCTCTCTGTGTGTCTGCTACTTTTTCACGACGTTTAGTCGCTTAGAGAACTTATTGTGATAAAATTCATTATGTAGATAGTTTGAACCCTGGGGAAGGACATTGGGTAATCGCGAGCAATTGTAGTCCGTGGGGATAAAATAGCAAGCAAAAGCATTTTTTTACTTATTGATTATGGTAAAATGTCATAGGTACCTTGTATATCTCTGGGTACATTATGCCTCAACTTGCTAATGTCCCTGAACATGTATCTGAGCTGGAAGTAAGTCTGAGCGGCCACCAGCAGTATGCCGACGCCCATGTGCAGGGTGAACGAGGTGAAGTTGATGTTCTGGAAGGAAAACCGACCTTGCATTTTACCAATTATGGTTACCTTGGTTATTACCTTTTATGGTTTTTCATTTACCATGAACATAGGAGAGTAAATGAAAAATATAGAGCTGGGGTGATGGTGGAGCTCTTGTTCAAAAGTACGCCTGAGGAAATACCATCACTACCTTGCGTGCTAGCGCTCGCGATAATAGTAGAACCCCCCTTGCCTGCAGGCTGTGAACCAGCTAACGGAACTCAGGAAATATGCAGCAGTGTTTTCCAGTGTATTATCTTAAACTGCTGCGATCTCCAAGATGCCTGCCAAGCGTAGTGATTGTTACAAACCTCATGATAGGGAAAAAGTGAGCAACTGGTCCTTGTGGCGTTCTATGGGGAGTCATATGTTTAGGAGTGGATGTCAAGCTCATGATGTATCTAGTAAATGACCGCCAAGTCAAATGCTGAGTTTCAAAACCAAATTATCTGACAAAATAGAGGTTCTACTCAAATAGAAGTCACTGGGTCACTTCACACACGATCTTTGACTCTTCTCATGTGATTGCTGCCAGCTACTTTGCAAAGGTCGCTTCATCTAGCCAGAGGGCGTCCTACACTACATTTGCCTATGCGTAGTCTCCACTTAAAAACTCGCCGGCCCCATCCGGTTCTTCGACTTACGTGACTGGCCCATTGTCACTTAATTTTACTAGTTCTTTGAGCTACACCGTGTATTCAGTTTAATAATAGGATCACCCTTTCTGATTCCACAGAGTAATGTAGTGATAGGCCTTTTCTGTAAGAGTCCACTAGAGGAATTACCACACATTTTCCAGATATTCAAGCCGAAGTAGACTACGTGAACCTTTCAAGGGAAATTAGTTATCACGGTAAGAACATTCCTTGTTTTATTCAAATTCTATGTCTTACCTCACGCAAGACAGCGGGGTGGGTAGCAATAATGACGTTCGGTGGGTCTCCTACGGGGGTCGCTGCGCCACCCACGTTGCTGAATATCACCATGGACATCAGAACTGGCACTGGGTTTAGCTCCATTACTTCACATAAACTGAAAGTTTGCAAACATAGGTAATTATTTATCAGAGTAAAATTGTATTGGCCTTTTGTGCAACACTCGAAATAGTTTTTTAGCAACTTTAACAATGATGCAGCGCTCTAATTTGTGCACCCGCATTGCTTTAACGATGATGCAGCGCTCTAATTTGTGCACCCGCATTGCTTTAACGATGATGCAGCGCTCTAATTTGTGCACCCGCATTGCTTTAACGATGATGCAACGCTCTAATTTGTGCACCCGCATTGCTTTAACGATGATGCAGCGCTCTAATTTGTGCACCCGCATTGCTTTTTACCACGCTGTCGTTCCGGGTGGAATCTTGCAACTCAAATTTCGAGCACTTCCTGTTTAGCTATCTGGCTGAAATTTTCAGGGTAGCTCAAAAATCGATAACAACGCATTTAAAACTATAACAATGTGGTTTTTAGATTAGTTTTTTTTTTCTGCTTGTTAGAATTCATCCCAAAGATACCTCAGGGTAATTATGGAAAGATAATAAACCTAAGCAGTAATGTGCAAAGAATATTGTGTTCCGGTTTCAAGGCTTTGTTTACAGGAAAATTACTGAGCATATAGAGTTTTATGTCTTATTATGCTCAGTAATTTTCCTACTGCTCCAATGCTACAGGCGCACACACAAGGCGACAAGCACATTGCATTCTTGCTGCAGCAGTGTGTGATATTTTGAAATCTAATGTTCTAATTGGGAATACCATTATTATACTCATAAACCATCACAAATGTACGTCTCGTCTTACTTACATAAAAACATATTCATCTGGTGGATGTTGGATGAATATGGTGACTCACCGTATAGTGACTGGTGTCATGAGGAGAACAGTGGTCACGTTATCGAGGAATGTTGAAAAAATTGCAGTAAACACGCACAGGCAGTTGATCAGAGGCCAAGTTCGACCTCCCGTTACCTGCAAATAAATTTTAAAATCAGTTTTCATAAGTCACTAGCTGCTCCCTGCAGTATTGCCCGCGTGTTAATTTTGCCTCTCCCGTTCACCCCTCAGCGAAGGTATTTCAAAAATTCTTCCGTAGTGCATCTCTAGGATACTCAAGAAATATTTCCTCTAAATTTCAAATCTCTAGGTCCACTGGTTTAGGCTATGCGTTCTCTGTCAGTCAGTCAAAGGTATGCCACGGTACTCTTTTGTAGGTATGGATAATATTAACGTTTGACCAATGTCTCTCCTGATGTTAAATCACAATGTAATCAAAGATGGGTAGGCTTTCAAGAACTGTTGCTGGACACACCAAAAAACAGCATGGTGCCCTTTTCCACTTGAGGGTCTTTGATGGACTTCCATATACTCACGTTGTGGCTGGGACGATGGTAAAGTACCGAGCTGGGAATCCGCTCAAGTTCATGCGTGTGTTTATTATAATTAGCGCCTGAGAAAATGCATTTGTTTTTCGATTGTGATGTAAATAATATGAAGAGTTAACGGTCACAGGGTCGCAAGCTCGTAATAAACACGTGTTGCAACGTGCTAGGTACCTATGGTGATTTTGGGAGAAAATTATCACTATGCAGGACCTGACAACAGGAATACTATCACATTCCTCTAATCATTTGAGCTATTCAGTTTAATTTGCGTTTTACCAAATATTATCAGGGATTTTCTTAGAAAAAGTTTGAGGTACAGATTGTGAATTGGGGGTCCAAAGACTCACAATTCACATGCAAAGTCATTGTACAATTTTTCATGTAATAAATAAATTTATTATTATTATTAATTCTGCTAGCACCTTTTGGGGATACTCTACGTCAACTAAGATAATGCCTATTAATCATCATCATCATCAGGGCGCGGGCGTCCTACACTACGTTTGCCAATTCGCATTACTTTAGTAGCTGTGTCGGTTACCTTAGTTTTCTGCCAAATCACGTCGTTTAGGATTCGATCCCTCAGAGAAATTTCAAGCTTAGCTCTTTCTACAGCTCGCTGAAAGACCTTGAGCCTGTGGACCAGCGTCGGCTCCGTATGTTATAAGGTATGTAGGACGCACCAGCTACTACTAAATGCCTGCTACTTACCTCAAAAGCAGACACTGCGAGACAATCAAACAGCCCGGTTTCCCCCAAGATCGCGACGAGGAGCATCATGCTGAAGAGGAGCAGCAGTGTTTCCACATCCAGCCAGGATACCAGCTCGCCGAGCGAAGGCCTCGCGCCGCTCCAGGCTAAAACGGCGATGCTGAGGGATGATGAGAGAAGAGCTGCTAGCGTGCGGTTTACTATCTGAAAGGTTTTAAATACTGAGTGAGGAACGCGCAGGACTTATTCCAGGTACTTACCTAGAACTTTGGTCTCTAAAGTCTAACGTGACATGACAGAGAACAATAAATTATTCTTTAAAACAATAAGCCGACTTCAAAAATAGTACTGAATCATTGTTTATGAAATGTATATCGGACCACTGCAAAATTCTACACTACAAAATAAAAATAACAACACAAAATCCTGACTACGGTCGGATAAAAAATTGCCTATGACTCTTGCGATGAAAATGAATTGATTGATACTTCGCTTGTCAAAATTGGACCAAGTTTTTAGTTTGTTTCGCCGTAGTCGTGTAAAAACCCCTATGCCACGCTATGATAGGAGACAATGATTCCTCGTTTGTCCAAATCGGAACAATAGGGGCGACGTTACTATGGTGGAACATCCACATACATACATATAAAGTATATTAAATTCATAACCCTTCCCTTGCTTGGCCGTAGTCGGGTAAAAACACGCAAATTGGATGACTATATGGTAATGATTGAAATCACGTTTTAACGGACATGACGAAATTAAAATGATTCCGTTCACATGGCTACAGAAGCTTTACAATTCTGTCTCGTGAAATATCATAAGATGTTCCCTAATTTCTGAAGATTAAAATTGTCACTATTTTAATGTATCTATAAATAATATAACAATTATAAATTTCAAATAAATGGATGCAGGCTGGCCTGAGATGTGGAGCAAGTTCAGGGTCAGCGATTTTCCTTTCTATCAAGAATGTACTTAAGATTGTCTCCACCTAAGCAAGTCATTAGCATTGTAAAGTGCCACGCTGACCAACCTTTCAAGATGTTTCAAGAAAGAAAGAGCGTAGGCATCCCCTAGTGAACTTCACTGAGCACGATCTTCAGCTCTCGTCTTCCACTCACAGCCAGACCCCTTTCACTTTTTTTGTCTCTTTCAAGTCGCATGACTCAGAGCATGCTTATATCTTAAACTAAACGTGTGCACTGCTCAAATGCCTATAAACCGACTCACCT
This sequence comes from Alsophila aescularia, assembly GCA_946251855.1. Taxonomy (NCBI): domain Eukaryota; kingdom Metazoa; phylum Arthropoda; class Insecta; order Lepidoptera; family Geometridae; genus Alsophila; species Alsophila aescularia. Next base: position 1,882,984 of record OX276374.1, on the reverse strand, counting down.
CAAATATAATCAACGTATACAAAACAAATAGTAGGACAGCAGCATACACGATACCATCTTCGTAATCCAACGGGTTCAGTTGGTAGCTCAGAGCTATCGGCACGGTTGAGTTACTGGTCGTTGTTAGCCGTAGTGTAACTTTTGTACCTTGAACGAAGAAATCACTGGTTTATTTTTATCACCATCATCATCATCAGCACCACTTATAGCATTTCTTGTAATACTGCTAGCATAGGATTTTCATTTCGTACGTATACATTACACATTGGTCCTTTGACCTGTCCTGTACCAAGCGTTGGATCCACGATATAGGTTTATTATGTGTCGTGGGTTATGTTTATAATAACTATGGGAGTAATTAGAGCTGAATATAAAGTCTACGGCTGCGCAAATTTCATCCAATTAAAGTTGAGGACCATCTCTTCAACCCTAACTTACAGATAAAATGAAATTGCATTGTATTTTTTTAAAATTGCTTGTTAGGCAATCGTTCGACCACGATCTGATGGAAAGCGATGATGTGGTCGAAGGTGTAGCACGCTTGCCAGGTAGATACCTATCCACTCTTGACTTGAACACACCTGGGTTACAATTTTCCGGAAACACTGGCGAGGGCAGGGCACTCCACTCCTTTGCAGTTCATATAATAAATTAAGAAGCGTCCTACGCTTCGTTCTTGTGCGAGGTATTTCAAACATAAAAGGGTGGCGCTTCGTCGTGCGGTGATGGAAAGGTGATGGGAGAATCAGATTGTGCAGTTGAGCGTAGTTAAACAGAAAGCGACCATCAACGAAAAACATTTTCTGTACATTTTATGTACAGTTCATAATTGATTTAATTTTTATACTTATATCAAAGGAAACTTCAGAGGCTACAAAATGGGATATTTATAATTAGAAAATTAATTAGTTTAGTTAATAAACTTTTGAGTTAAACACGTAGTCGTTTTCTGCTTATTGCAACAATTCATAATTAAGTTTTTTGCAGAACGCCTCCATAGAAATGGTCTCCTTCAGCTTATTGAGGTTTGGACAACAACCAAAAGATATGCAAAGCCAAATCAATAGTGTCATTCTGCAAATTGTAATAACCGTATAAAATAAACCTAGAACGACACAAGGGACTGTTATGCTCGCAGGAGTTCTTTCCAAAGCCCTACCCCCTGTGTGATGCTTCACGAGATCAAAACATGGATGAAATCTTATCAAGCTAAAATATTATGATACGCCAAAAATATTTTTGCAAAACTTGACAATTGCTGTGGTTGGCTTCTGCAAATAAAAAATGGGAACTATTACATTATAAATAAAATTTGCAGAAGCCAGATCAAATGCGATAGTTGGATTCTGCTTATCACAATTTCCTCTTTTAGGGATATTTTGCTAGACTATCGCCTAAAACGGTCGGCTTTAACACAAAAAATGGGTTATAATGGCATGTGGTCTTATTGGGCAATTTAATATCTTGATATCAGAATGTGCTTTGAAGAAATATATCTTTGGAATACGTAAAGCAAATAAAACCTTATGTCATAGGCATTATAACTCATTTTCTCAAAAAACAGGGTTAGTCGCTTTCTGCTTAACTATGGTAAGTTCTTGTGCACATTTTCAATAGTGTAATCTGTAGGATACCGACAGGCTTGCGACCTCACGACGATGCGCCAGTCTTTGAAGCTTAATCTTTATTAGAGTGTCATCCCAATGAGCCTAATAGCACGTCTCTTAATTATCGGTTTATCCCTTTGGGAGGTATGATGTCAATGACAAACCACCTCCAACAGAAACCTAACACCAGACAGACAAAGGCATCCTTATAACACCCATGCGCATGGGGGCTTAAAAAGTATTGTTAAGACTGGCTTACCATTTCCAAAACCATCCCCCTCAATAAAGTTGGAGGTGTTATTCTGCTCACTGTCATTGTGAGCACCATTTCTCAAAATGCGGTTTTTGTTCTCAAGGACCAGGGTCTTGGATTCAGTGCCACTAGGAGAGAAGTCGATGGCGTCATCGGGAGGTAAGTGCACCTTCCATCGCGATGACTTCTAGAAATATCAATCATTTTTACAGAATAGCTGCGCCACGTGTCTTCTCTTGCGTGGATAATGATAATAACGATGATGATATTGAAAAGTATCTTATGTGTTATTCCAAGACATATTCCCAAACTAAACTGATTTTTCTGCTATGGAAAGATTGATTTCATAGGATAGTCTTACGTGGTCAAGACGTGATAAGAGGATAGTCACCCTTATAGTCCGGGATTAAAGTGTATTGTCCGGGATTAATGTGATTTAAGTGATTCCTGAAGCATTTGTCTAATAGTAGGTACTTTCTACTAGTATTTTTGTAAAAAAGAGTCCTACGTTAGTAGAACGTAAATATTGACACGTTCACTTGGTCTCGTAAGCATAACTCATAAATATTGATGGATCTTGTTCCGCTTTACGAGCAGTAAAGCGGCTATTGTTTGGCTGCATGCTGCACATGTGCTTGAACCTTCGAGTTGTTGGACTACTCATTTTGGTTTGTATACTTAGTAGGTACAGTATAGTATGATAGGGAAATAGTTGAATTCCAAATTTAACCTACAAACTATTGAAACGGATTTATAACAAAATGTTTCGTGAAATTTGTCTCATAACTACTGTTCTTACAATATAAGATTTGTCTGAAAATTCAACTTTTTTTACAAAAAAGTAATAAAGTAACTATTGATGGTTTTGATAAAATGTATAAGGACCACAGTGAAGTATCTCTTAACAACAAAAAAAACACAAAAAATATAGAAAGTCCTTTTAAATAAAATAAGATTCGACAAAACTGGTTCAGAAATTTCGGAGAAATGAGTACAACAATACCGCTGAACTAAGAACCTCCATCTTTAGGAATTCGATTAAGAAACTTGGCCGAGAAATCTGGGGGGGATTTTAGATCTGAAATGTAAAATATCGAATAATTATGTTTTTATTTTCTTAGATAGAACAAAAAACTGGATTTGAACCACGGCAATGGGAAAACCTTTCCTTCGCCTGTAGTAATGTGTGGAATGTATTACTAGTATACCACGGGAAGTGGTGTTTTAGTAATAACAACACACAAGCTATCTTACAACAACAGTTACCTGGTGATATCTTTTATCTAAGTCCACCTTTGAATCTCTATACAGCCATAGGTGGAGAAAGTTACCACTGGAGTTATCGTTGTCCTCGGCAAAAGGCCCAGTGATTGTAACCAATACTTTTACTCTGTGGTCGCTTGCTGGTAGTTCGTACTCTGAAAATGAGAGAAAAACATTTTTATTGTAGCTTTATCTCCACCACAGACTTATAATATATGGTAGATCTACACTAATACAATAAAGAGGGGAGATTGTTTTTTTTTGTTGTGCTATTTCAGGACCTAAATACCAATATACCAAAATTAATCAAAATTCCTTCAGCCGTCAAAAAGTTTTTATAGATTGCTCGGCTTCTACTCATTTAATTGAGATACCAAGTTTTTAAGTCGAACTCTAAGCTATCCAATAGTGAAAACTGCATCGCAATCGGTCCAGTAGTTTTTACGTGATACGTGAATAAACATAGAGACAACAGACAGACATCATTTGAAAAAAGGTTATAACCTTGTTCATTGGCTTATTTTAAGTACCCTAGACCATTTTTTCTTTAATTATCTTCTTTGTATAGACTTTTTCGTTCTTATTGCTTTATTATATGTATAGATAGATAAACTCAAAAAACACTGAATTGATTTAAAAAATACTTTACATACAAAAATGTACATTATCAGCGAGTAACATAAGTTGTTTATATATTTTTTTTAAATAATTGTTTCTCAGTAAAGTTAAAATAACCAAGGTAGCAAAAATTTGCCTATAAAAACGGAACAGAATGACATGTTGCCGTGGAAACGAAAAATAACAAGTCTGAAAAAGCACCTAGAGCGTCGCTCATAGGAAGCGTAATTGAACGTCATTGGCGTTGCGTTGCTGCCAAATATTTTGAATTACGCTTACTTGCGTATATATTTTTTAGGAGTTAAGACGACGGTTGCGTGCTGACGTTCGTAGCGCTCGTCGCGGCTTGTCGGCATAACACTCCCAGGTGAAGGACTTCAAAATAGTCCGAAACTGGACGGAGTATTTCCGATCTTCTTTTTCGTGAGTTTTTAGCCGTTTTATTTATATTTAATATGAGTTAAGACGAGTTTATAAAGTGTTATTGTATTGTATTGTTGTATAAATGCTACAAGTAAGAAAAATGCCGCGGTGTAAGCGGTACCCGTGCGAAGCCGGGGCGAGTCACTAGTATCTAATACAAGCATCGAATATAACGTCGACGAATACAAGCTTCTAAAACTTTGTGTGATTATAGTGCATATTCTAAAATAAAACAACATAGAATAAAAGTCACCAAGTGTGAGTGACTCAAATGTGAGTGACTCAAGTGTGAGTGACTCAAGATAAGGATCTCGTAAAATGAAGCAAAACACATTTTTTTGCTAAAATCTAACACAAAATACATAACACACAAAAAAATAAACAAAATACGTTTATGCCGCACATTTTGTTTTCTTTTTTGTTTTTTGCAGTTTGTTATCTGACTGTCACCTATTTCGATATAAAAGGTCAACAGTTTTCCAACGGAAAAGTTAAGTTTGTTCTTCAATCCACATACCTACAAGTTTGTACGGAACCCTCGGTGGGCGAGCCCCATTTGCACTTGGCCTTTTATTTTAGTTCTTACCTTTTATCTGGCCGCCAACCACAGCCGTGTGCAGTATCACGTCAGTCTTCTCGCTATTCAGTAGCAGTGACACAGTGAGCAGCGCCCAGCACGCCACCAGAGCTGTCAGTTTGACAGACCGAAGAACTCTGCCGATCTGTCAAACAATTAAGAATCTATAGACTAATTTCCCACCCCACCACCCATTTAGGGTAACTAGACCCCGATTTTTAAACAAAGCTATTATCGAAACAAGACATAATTTTAAATTCTAAAACTCGACTACGGTCGCGTAAAAATATCCTATGACACTCTTGCGATAAAACCGAACTTATTGATACCTTGCTTGTCAAAATCAGAGCAAGTTTTTAGTTTGAACACATTCATTCCCTTCATTTGCTTCGCCCTATTTGTGTAAAAAAATAGCGTAGGACTCTCTCTACCTGAAGACAAATCGATTGATACCTCGATTGTCAAAATCGGACCAAAAGGGAGACACTATGGTGAAACAACCACATAACCATATAGATACATACATACATACATACATACATACACTTTAAACTCATTACCCTTCCCTTGCTTCGCCGTAGTCGAGTAACAAACATACATACAGCACCGATTCAAAGTTCCTATCTATCTCCTCGTATCTATCTATACTTATAATAAGGCAATAAGAACGAAAAAGTCTGTACGAACATTTTGTATGAAATTACCTTATCCGTAATAGCTACAGGAAAACGTTCTTATAAGATTCTCTTTAACTTTTGGAGATATTTTGACCTGAATTCCCAGATTTTGGAAAAAAAATAAAGCCAATAAAGAAAAAGGGGTATTTTACAACAACAAAACAATGCCAGTCGATCCTGTTTCTTATCAAGATCAAAAGTATATATCGGACCAACTGAGATAAGAGCCGCCAGTATTTTTGAAAAGTTTGTATTCGGACGATGTTAGGATTTTATTTTATTCATTTCGTACAATAAGTATGTTTTTTTTTTTTTTTGCAATTTCCGACTTTTATAGTTCTCTAACCTTAGTTGATCCGGTAGAGACTTTGATCCTTATAAGGAATAGGACAGATCGGCAACAAAAAAAAGTTTGGGGAAATTGACTATTTTCTCGATGACTGAACATTTTTAACAATATCTGTGAATGCCGGTCAAAACATTTTTAAAAGTTAAGGAGAGTCTCATAGGAATGTTTTCTTGTACTTAGCTACAACGGTTAAGGTAATTTCTTACAAAATGTATGGGAAAAGTTTATCACAATTTCTGTCATTTTTAGTACTCAAATCTCAGTCGGTCCAATAGAGACTTTTGATCCTTATAAAAAACAGGATCAATTGGCGTCAAAAAAAGTTTTTGTGTAAAATTTACCTTTTTCTTGCTGACTGTACATTTTTTCCTAAATCGGTGAATGCAGTTCAAAATATCTCAAAAAGTTATGGAAGGTTTCCTAGGAACGTTTTCCTTTAACTATAACGGATAAAGTACATGCCCTTACTGTCCCGTCTCAAAAATTCACCCTGTACATATTAGTATTGTAGGTCCTGAAATAGCACATGTAGTACTTTTAACCTAAAGAAATGACCACGCGCGCAAAGCCGCAGGTACAGCTAGTATAAAATAATTGGATAGCGAATTTTCACGCGTCACAAGTTGATCTTCCGCTTCCGGTAATGTTTCAACAATATTTTGACGGTAAATGTTACATACCGTTTTTTTCCTGGCTGATTTTATTTTCTTTTCATCTTCTGCTGCCATGGGTTCCATTAATCTGAAGAAAAAAACAATCATTATGCACAATATATTTATTTAATGCCAGAGAGTGTGAAAGTCAATCCAGTAGTGTACAAACATAACTGTGTTCTGGTTTGGTAAATGGTACGACACACAAAAACCATGTATATTCCTGAGGTCGTGCAGACTTTATTATTTATTTACTTATTTATTTAAGAAACACCAACAGTATACATATTAAATATTATAAAGAGTAACACTTTCATAAGACTATAACAGGTACCATAGCATAATCAAATTCCGATATGCATACCTTTTAAAGGTTTTTACAACATTCACCATTAACGGAGTGAAACGGAAAAAATAAAAGAAATTATAAAAATGCTAGCAAATGAAAACTAAACTAGGTAGGTGCAATACTTAACTGTGAATATAGTTACACAAGCGTAACTGAATAATTCATAATGTTAAGGACTTCTTACCTTATGACAGACTTCTTACCTTACGACACCATCATAGTGATTTTCGCTGTCTACTCCGTTCATCTGTTTGGTGTTCTTATTGAATATAGTTTTGTCGCCCTCGTTCTCGATGGGGGGTTCAATTTTACCTGAAAATTTAATTAAGTCACTGTGATTGTCAAAAACTCTACCAACAACTTGAAGTCTTTTTCAATATTCAGGCTTCTGAGTATTTCAATAACACTAGCGCGTGGTTTTCCTCGCGTGGTTATTTTTTCTAGAATAACAGTATCTTATGTATGTTATGTTTGTCGATGAACGAAGCTTTCTAGCTTGACACTAGAAAGTGCCCTACCACAGTGATTTTACTGATGTTTCTTCACCGACAGATAGCGATGCGTATTGCTGGGGTTTGGTTGAAAGATAGCGATGCGTATTGCTGGGGTTTGGTTGAAAGATAGCGATGCGTATTGCTGGGGTTTGGTTGAAAGATAGCGATGCGTATTGCTGGGGTTTGGTCCCAAGGAATTGCAGCGTTTTTAGTTTTGACAAGCCGGCACCAAAATTAATAGGCACTAGGTATGCAATAATTTTTTGCTTCTCACGGCGTCGCCTGCATAGATATTTTTCTGCGACAAGATATTTTATATTTTATCACTTTTCCATTCCAAGTTTCAAAAGTGAAACGTTGTCTGTTTGTTTGATTGTTTGTTTATTTGTTTGTTTGTTTGGAAAGCTTTCACGCGATAACGGCTGGACGAATTTTGATGAAATTTAGAATGGAGATAGCTTATACCCTGGAATAAAACATAGGATACTTTTTATCCCGGAAAATTGAAAGTTTCCACGGGAAAACTGGAAAATGTTGATTACTCACTGTAAGGAACGGTTGCCGTCACAGAATGGTCTGTGGTTGCCATGGAAACGAAATAACAAGTCTGTCAAAAAACATCAAGAGCATTGGTGCTATACATCGACCCTATTAAACAAGTGTTATATCTATTTATGCATTAGATTTATCTGGATATATTATATTTTATATATATATTTTATCCTGGAAAAAACAGGATCCTTTTTTTGCGATAAACAGTAGTTCGCAAGTATGAAGTCGCGGGCAGGAAAACTAGTTATCAATATATATTATATATTTTACTTAAATGCTTGGTTCTACTCGTCACATTGAGATACAAAGTACATCAGATTAAGTAAAATCATAAGTTAACCAACAGTGTACCAGATTTCAATCACTCTAGTAGTTTTAACGTGATGCGAAAACACACAAACAGACAGAAAGCCTTTTAAAATATTTATATATGGTACAATATCTTATCATTGCTATAAGTAAAGAGTATAGTTATAACGTATCTCACCATGCTGCTGCTCATATCGTTGCTTGAAAGGCGCCAACAACGGGTCGTATTTGATCTCATCAGGTAGATCGAGCCACACGTCCAAGCTGCCAGGCGTGAGTTCGCTGCAGGAAATCAACGAGTATACACTGCCGTGGTCACGCTTTATCTTCACGCGGACGTCCACCATCTTACGTTTCTTAATTTAGATCTGTCAGACTGATTGATCACAATTTTTAAATTTTGCCACTTTTTACACTTTTTTCTTTTCAGCAAGCTAATTCTAATATTATTTAAACTTTTGATATATTATTATGTTAAATTAACAGTGCATAAAATAAAACACAGTTTTGACTCAACAGCTGAACAGTTATAACTTATAGAAAACTAACGTCACTCAAGTCTGTGACACGATACTAGGTGTAGCTAACCGTACGCCCCTACTTCATAAGTCCTTACATCTCTACTTTCTACGTCTCTACTCTCAACCCAACATCCCTACTCCATAATTTCCTGACTCCCTACGTCCATACTTCTCCACTTTCTACATCTCTGCTCCTTACGTCAATACCCCTACGTCTACTCCCGACGTACTTACTCCTAACGACATTATTCTTAACGAGCCTACTCCCTACGTCATTAATCCCTAAGTCTCCACGCCCTACGTCTCCACTTTCTACTTCCCCACTCCCTAAATCCCCACTCCCTACGTCCCTGGTCAACTTAAGTCCCTTTTCTCTACGACGTTTCTTCCTACTTATATAACTATTTAAGAAAGTCCTATTTCTTACTCCCTACGACTCTTCTCCATACATACGTCCTTATTTCCTATGTTCCAGCACCCTCAGTCCTACTCTCTTCGTCTTACTCACTATTAGTCTCTTCTCCCTACTCCCTACTTCCAATTCCCTGCGTCCTCACTCCCTACCTATTCCCTATGTTCTTACTCCATAATTATGTCCACATAATCTTGAAAAAAAAAACCTACAGATAACATGAACTATGCGGAAGCAGCTGCAGAACGCAGCTAGTTTTGAATGAAAATTAAAACAATACACAATTATTATAACTGCCACTTTGAACCGCTTCAGGCCGAGGTCTGGTTTAATCTGGTTTGTGTATACATGTGGAGGACTAGCTGAAGCATCTGCCAATCTGTATCGTCTGTGGGCCATGAAAACAGCGTGTAGTTGAAAATGTATGGCCAAACCCCGTTCTGGTTATTCTGGAAGCAGATTTAGGCACTTTCCTACGTCGTCACCTATCTATCACCAGGGTAAAAAGTGGTGAAACACCAGTCAGTAATAAATAAAAACAAATTGAACGAGCGAGCTTGATCTCCAAGACGTCATCATTATCATTATGCTCAGTTTTTAATATCCCAGTACTGGGTATAATTAAGTCTCCTGCTCCTTTTGCCATTCTGATCTGTATCTAGCCACTCTCATCCAGGTTTTCCTGACAATGTCTCATTATCAACCTAACACGTACAGATAAAAATGTACGCCTGTATAATTGCTGTTTTTATAGCCTTGCATGCTGTTGAATGTTTACACGCTATGTACAGTCAGCATCAGATAGATGTAAGCCTCCAAGGTACAAAATGATCAGATTAACATGAATTAATTTATATGTACGCAATCAGAGTAACAATATTGATCTAGGCACACAAAGAGATCAAAATATCGAAGAAGCAGTTATTTCAATTTTATGTAAGCAGTCGGGGTGTTCAAAATTATTATGTTATCAAGTAAATCTCTTGGTGGTTTCTAAGCATAAAAAAGTTTAAAAATAACTATCAAAAGCATTTGGCAAATATCTACCTTACAACCTTTAAATTGTGGTGCATTTCCGATTACATGAATCTCATTTCTAATAGTAGCTGCAATGTTATATTTTTCTCTATCCTATTTATTAATCTATCTTTTTCATCTATATTCTTCATCATTATGAAGAATTAATACATAACCTGCAAAATCACATGACTTGCCATTGTAGGTCATGTGATTTTGCTTATAATAATTAGCGAAGGTACGTTTTGTTATTTGACAAAAAATTATGGAATACAAAATATAAAATACAGATAACGATGACGATAGATGTGGTCGACGATGTCTAGCCGACCCATTAAGGTCTTAAAATATGTTTTTGAAACAGATACAATAGATAAAGTTAATTATCGTATCATAATATGGCAGAACTTCAATAGGTATTATAGTCTTGATCACCTTTATGGGAGGCCCGTGCCCAGCTCTGGAACTTACCATGGGCTGATGATGATGATATCGTAAGCTATAAGTAGATACCTACATAATATATCATTATCATCATATATCGTAAAACACAGCCCGCCGCTTATATATTACTAAGCAAATCGTTACAAAATATGTTTACATTAATAAATAGCAATATAATATTTTAAACAAACCAACAATTAATTATACAACTATATTGACATTTAGGACACGACGGAAAAATAAACCAAAAGAGTATGAATACCTATGTAATAGATTATATCCTCATTAAATGCATTAAAGTCTCTTTAGTACGTAATCGCCATGGATGACTAAAATTAAAACCAAATTATAACCAAACTGACTATAGTCAATTTCTAGTTTCTGTCATTTTGCTGTCGTCGTTGATTTTCAAATATATACTTGAACATTATTGAATAATGTTGAATTTACGATACACACTATTCATCAATTTAAATGCCAACGAAATACCATTGAGCAGTTTGACTGCGTAAATATTAATGAACACCTTGACAGCTTACATATTAAAACAGATCGTACCTTACATGTATTCAACACTTTGACTGCGTATATATTAATGAACACCTTGACAGCTTACATATTAAAACAGATCGTACCTTACATGTATTCAACACTTTGACTGCGTATATATTAATGAACACCTTGACAGCTTACATATTAAAACAGATCGTACCTTACATGTATTCAACACTTTGGGTGCTTACTTTGAGAATATAGAACGGTCCTTAAATCAATATGGTTACATAGATAAAATTGAACTTCTGTAAATGAGATCTTTTTGGTCGCCTTAGAGGCTTAGATATATCTGACGCTGACTGTATTATTACAAATTATCTATCTAATGTACAACATGCTGCGCTAAATTTGATGTTTCGAAGTGAAATGTGTAAAGTTTTTGATTTTGCATTTGGTGAAACTTTAGAGGGTGGATGTTTGAGTTGAGACAGACAGGAAAGCGTTCTTAGGAGACTGTCTTTAACTTTTGAAGAAACTTTGACCGGCAAAAAACTGTTTTTTTTTTCAGAAAACTATTGGCTCTTCTCGTGCTTTAGCCATGACTACAAGCTGTTTTCAAGATAGATAAATAGATAGATAGATAATACTTTATTGCATCTAAAATATATATCATAAAACATTTCATTAAAATAAGTACAATCTGGAAGAAAAGAGAGAGCGATCTCTTCCAGAAAACCTGTAGATGGACAGTAATGTAAGAACAAGGAGTAGACGGCGATGCATTGAAATAACATTCTATTACATAGATACTTTTATAAAATACAATAAATAAATAACTATTTATACGGTAAATTAATACATGTTATGACAATAAACTAATACATATTTATATTACAAGAGTCATCACGAACCGTCTCGCATGTAGACTCGACGAATTTCAACCACCGGAACAAGCTGGGTTTCAAGGAGGTTACGGCACCATAGACCACATTCACACAGTGTGATAAATAAAATAGAAAACTGAAGAGTATAATCAGGCCCTGTGCTTAACGTTTGTGGACTACGAGAAGGCTTTGGACTCCATCGAGACCTGGTCTGTCCTGGAGTCCCTGCAGCGATGCCAAGTCGACTGGCGATATATTCAAGTTTTGAGATGCCTGTATGACGCCGCAACAATGACCATCCAAATATATCGCTAAACCACCCTACTGCGCGCATACTATGCGAGCGCACACAGCAAGCAACTGCCTAAGAAAATTATCCTACATTGACGAGTGAGACAAGGGAACGTTATTTCCCCAAAATTGTTCACAAATGCATTGGAGGATATGTTTAAGACTGGATTGGAAATGACGTGGCATAAACATAAACAGCGAAGACATCTCTCACTAGAGATTTGCGGATGACATCGTCATTATGGCAGAATCGTTGCAGGGCTTACATCAGATGTTGAACGGCCTAACTGACTTATCTCAACGCATCGGTCTCCGGATAAATTTGGATAAAGCTAAAGTAATGTTCAATTAACATTTCTTTCCGGAACTGATTCAAGTGGAGATGTTCACAGATCTCCACTTGAAGTTGTTCAAGAGTATGTTTGACTTGGGCAAATGCTGAAGTTGGGTGAAAACAACTTTGAGAGAGAGTCCTGAGAAGAATACAGCTGGGCTGGGCAACATTTGGTAAACTTCGTAGAACCTTTTCGTCACCAATTCCCCAATGCCTGAAAAGTTAAGTCTTCAACCAGTGCGTCCAACCAGATCGAATCTGGAACCAGGTGATCCGACAGAGAACCAAAGCTATCGACATAGCCCATAGGATTAGTAGGCTGAAGTGGCAGTGGGTTGGTCATATTTGCTGAAGGACCGATAACCGTTGGGGTAGACGTTTTCTTGAGTGGAGACCGCGACTCGGTAAACATAATGTAGGATACCCTCCAGCTAGGTGGAGCGACGACTTGTGCAAGAAGGCTGGTGGCAGTTAGAAAAGAAGAGCCGAAGAGCTCAGTGGCGTGCTTTGGGAGAGGCCAATGTCCAGCAGTGGACTGATGTGAAAGATAATGATGACCTGTACCAAACTAAGTGAGACCTATAAGAGTGCTCATCACTCCGGGCCAGGGCCGAGACTTGCTACTGCTAAAATTAATTAAAATATATTTCCAACAAAAAAAAACGACTTCATATTACAAATGATCTTTTGTTAATTACCACTAAAAATAAAGAATATTGGACGTTCTTAAATGGTTCAAAATAAAGAATATTGGACGTTCTTAAATGTTTCAAAATAAAGAATATTGGACGTTCTTAAATGGTTAAAAATAAAGAATATTGGACGTTCTTAAATGGTTCAAAATAAAGAATATTGGACGTTCTTAAATGGTTCAAAATTGACTTGCAAACTAGTCCCAAGCATAATAACACACTGAATTAAATTAAAGCTTGTTTAAAACTCCTCACGGGCCATTTGGGCTTTTAAGCCCGAACATCGCAAGCAGCGAAGCGGCGGCCGTAAAGCTATTAAAATAAATTTGATTCTTCTTACTTAAGTAAAAATAATCATCTAATTCGATTTAGATATCCCAAGATATTTTGGTTCAGATATCCCAAGATATTAGAGAACATAAACTATAAAACAAATAGATTTTCGAATAAAACTACTGATCCAATTTTGAAGAAGGTTTTACGGGACTACACAAAAACCCTTTTGAATAACTTATTTTTGGGTCTGTGGTTGAACTGTAATTATTTTATTATTTTTAGTGGTAGTTTACAAAAGATCATTTTTAATATGAAGACCGTTGTGTTTTTGTTTTTTTTTATGTTTCTTAATTTTGAGTGGGTTAGTTAGGCAAACTTCGAAAGGAATATACGCTACCTAAAATAGTTAAACTCACTTTAGGAAGACGTTTGCAAATTAAAACCAAAGCTACGTAGGTACTACGATTATTTCTATGCCAAAGATAAGTTATTACTTATAAAATACTGAATCACTTTTGATGAAAATTAACTATGACTTCACTGGAAATCTTTAAAATAAAAAAGTAAGGTATCTACGTAGATGTCAGGGGAAAACAATAACAAAACAAATGAAATAACTTCTTTTTTTTAAACTGTCTTTCACTACCTTCTGGTTTTATCATCAGACCCTGGTATGCGGTATCATTTGGTTTTCCTTGATAAGTTCTCTAAATAATCAAGAAAAACCAAATGAGCTCAAACTCGAAGGAGTTCCATCATTTAACGGCTAAGTTCCTGTGACTACCTTTCAAATCCTTCATCATACCTTGGATACTACATTAGACCGGATACATTAAGACATACCAAATGAGCCCAAACTCGAAGGTTACACGACTGCCCAAAAAAAAGGGTATAATGTTTGTAGCTCTCATGTATATTTGTATGTATGTGAGTTTCTTTATTCCACCATAACTTTGAAATGCCTGAACAGATTTATACGTATGGGGTATCATTAGAATTCTAACATCCCCCCGAGTAACATAGGCACATTTTTTAGGAATGTCAAATATGGCGGCAGTATGGTTCCATTTTCTTCTAATTTTACAATATGGGTATCAAATTGAAGGCCTTGAAAAGTAAATTCCAACAATATAATAATTTGTTGGAAAAAGCTATTTTTTGGCGGCAGGCGTTTTTTTTTAGCTTTTATGCTATTTTATGTTTGTTTCCTACCTATATCTACGATTACGATTACATTGGTAATTTCGAAAAGGTGATACTGTTCTGGCTCAACTGTAATTATTTCATTGTATACAAAATAAAATATAAAGGTTTTTTTTTGAAAAAAAAATTACTTACAAAAATAAATAAGTGTAAAACTTTTTATTTTAAAAATTATAAATAAAACGAAAGGACTTGTTGCTGGTAAGTATCAGCAACAAGTCCTTTCGTTTGATACACGCAACATTTTATATTTGTTTTTTTTTTTGTTTGTCGTTAGGTATATTGTGTATTATCAAAAAATGTTTTGTTTTTATTTTCTTGTTTGCCCCCCAATCCCAAAAGTAACAATATACCTTCGTAAAACTTGGTTCATCCGTCAAATACCTAGTTGTTTATCGAATACTCGGCTTCTATCGGCATATTATTTATTCTTTGCTATCTGATTGAGATGCAAGGTACATACAGATTAGCATAAGCTATTCAGCAGTAAAAACCACATTTAAATCGGTTAATAGTTTTTACGTGATGCGCGAACAGACAGACAGACATACACGTTTATTTAATACTAAATTTCCCGCCCGCGACTTCGTCCGCGCGGACTAACTGTTTATCGCGAAAAAATGCATCCTATTTTTTTCTAGGATATTAAAAACCAAAGCAAAAGTAGGTATAGCACCAATGCCAATGGTTGGTCTCGTGGCAAGAGAACCTAGGTACGAAATCGTACGGTCGCGGGTTCGAATCCTGCAAGGTGCAATCACCTGTGTGATGAGCAGAAATGTTTGTTTCCGAGTCATGGATGTAATATTCTTATCTATGTATGTTTATCCGTTATCTAGTGCCCATAGCACAGGGTATCCTAGTTTGGGGCCAGATAATTGTTGTGGAAATGTCCCAAATATATTTAATTATTTAATGCTCTTGAAGTTTTTTGACATACTTGTTATTTCGTTTCCATGGCAACCGTTCCTTACAGCGAGTAATCAATATTTTCCAGTGTTTCCGTGGAAACTTACAATTTTCCGGGATAAAAAGTACCTATGTTTTTCTCTAGGGTATAAGCTAGCTCCGTTCCAAATTTCATCAAAATCCGTCTAGCCGTTATCGCGTGAAAGCTCCCCAAACAAACAAACAGACAACGTTTCTCTTTTATATTTGGTATGGATTACATTCATGTTCAGTAAGTAGCTTATATTAAGACCCCCAGACCTATTTTTACTACATTTTTTACAGACTTTTTGTTACCTGCATCTTTATTATATGTAGGTATAGATCTATTTATTCTGTGGCGTAGGTAATAATGTCGAGTCATTTTTCTTTACAACAATATTTTTCACAATAACTTACAAGTTCAACACCTAAAACCCGACTACGATCGTGTAAAAATAGCCTGTAATACTCTTGCAATGAAGACGAATCGATTCATCCCTCGCTTGTCTAAATCGAACCAAGTTTTTAGTTTTACCCTTCCTTTGCTTTGCCGTAGTCGGGTAAAAAACAATATCTTATGACACTCTATACCTGAAGACGAATTGATTGATAACTCGCTTGTCAAAAGTCGCTCCAATAGAAGCGACTCTGCGGAACATCCACATATCTACCCACATACCTACTTAATATATTCATACATATATAGACTGTCAAACTCATTACCCTTCCCTTGCTTCGCCGTAATCGGATAAAAAAGAATAAAAATGCGCATTCCCTAGTACGCCAATATGAACGTTATGTCAATGAAAGTAAGTTCGATATTTCGTCCCCGTTGAGCGATAAGTCATTAAGGTCACCAGACGGCCAAAAACGAGATAGGTATGCGAAAATCACCAATATTTTAAATTGAGATCAGTGACGCAAAATTTTACCAAAATTAGTTTAGTTTATAAGCCGCGCAAAGAAACAGACCTGACTTCACTTTTGTATAATTAAGGATAAATCAGAGGAAATTAATTTAAAATAAAATAGGGATAGTGGAGACAACACGATATTTCTAACTTTTTATGTAGTTTTATGCATACAACACTTTTTTAAATGTTCCTGGAATCTCTAACGCTTTAAAAACATGTTAACTGACAAATCATCGATACACAGACTTTCATCTATTTAAAACCACACTGCTAAAATCTCACTGCATATAAAACTTAACAAGGAATTCAAATGAACAAGTTAAAAAGTTTAAAATATCATCACAAAAGTTTAAATAACCGAATAAAACCACCGGCGCAAGCGATTTTTATCAAAATCCGAGGTCGATTACCTCTGAAACTGGATACAACCGGCTCGATCCGCTTCAAACCAGTCACTGTCACTCCTACGTCATCTATGGTTTTTGTTTAGACGCCATCTTGTTTGCACGACTTTCGAGCGTAGCGTGCGGAATAATTTATTATATTCTATTCAGGGTCACCAATGACATTTTATAACAAAATGCACTATAGAATATACAGCGTACTACTATGGCTGTTTTATATTATAGGTAAATAATAGGCGCGCCCCACGGCGTTACTTGCAAAGACGTTTTTCCAAAATAAAAAGGTAGGTATGTAGGTGTAGTACCTATATTCTAGAAGTGTTCCAGAACCTAAAGTATCCTTTAGTAGGTTTACCAAGTTTCATCAAAATTCATTTGGACGTTATGGACCTGAGTATAGTAGCAACAAACATTGCACTCACACAAACTGACTTTCGCATTTATAATTAGAAATAGAGAGATAGAGTGAAATACCTTAACTATAATGCCGTGTAGGACCCGCCTAATAATAGATAGGTACACTTTTCAGCCCACCATGCTGATTGCTGTGAGGACCAGCATAAAGAATGCAGTGAATTATAGACATCAGCAGTCACTTTCCTGCGTAAGCGTGGTGATTACGTCAACCCCTTCCCCCTCCCCTGCTATATGGGGGAGGCCTGTGTGCAGCAGTAGGCCGATGATCTGATAGTGAGACAGCCTTGCAAATACCTACATAATATATACTGCGGCACCATTGAACGCGGAGTAAGTAAAGTCTTTTAGAATAATAATGCATTCCATTTTACAAAGGCACCAAAATATTGAACATTTAAATATGTGAACACGTATAAAACCTTTACAATTAACTTAAAAATAGTAATATTTAATTGTTGGTTTTCGTTAATGAATAAATAAATAGAAATAATTAAGAAAAAACTAAAAAGAAAACACGACTGCTAAAAATGAACTAAAAATTCAAAAACATGAAATAAATATAATATACAATACTGTCGGGGACCACTCTGTGGAACACTAAGAGGTGGGGGCTCGACTGCAATGATCATTTTATTTTTGGTTTTGAATCTTAGTTCGTTTTTGGCAGGGAAGACGAGTTTGTTTTTGGCAGGGAAGACGAGTTTGTTCTTTTTTTATATTGTAGGAATGTGCTCATCAAGGCCTTTGACGTTTTTTTTTGCTCGAGATGATGTAAGAGTTCTATAGATAACCCAAACATCTAAATCTTTTCAGGCATTTAAAACTTATGGTGGAATAACGAAAATAACATACATACGTCGTGTAAAATAGGGAAGATAAGGTCCGCGGGCGTGGACTGCATAAAATAGGTGCAACGCACACAATTGGCCTTCTTCAACCTTAGTCATAATCAGAGAGGCGTTAGTGTAGCACGCGTTAGCAGTGATTCTCATTCGCCCTAAATCTGCTTGTTTCTATCTTTGTTGTTGATGTACATGAAGCACGGGGCGGTGGGAATGCAGCTGTGTGGGTGTGTTTGCTTGTAGTTGTATCTAGTCCAGTTTCTTCTTACTGGATATTAAACCGTGCCGTACCGTATGGAACCAAGCTTGTTATCACCCAACGGCAAAATGTTTCGTTAAACAACATGGGTAAACAAAATGGGTAAATATACAAAGATCTATCGGGGCGTCTGGTCGAAGCAACACGTAACCAAAATGCTTGCCTTTACATTGCCCAAAGACTAAGCATTGCCGTACAATGTGGCAATGCTGCTAGCATTTTGGGGACGTTGCCCACTGGAAGCGGATGGTTAGTATTACTTGCCATTTGATTTGCCTTGACTTCTAGCCAACATCATTTGAAATGCGAACGCTTAGAAATGTTTATGAATGCACTACCTGCTGCCAGCGGCTTGCCCTTGCGGTTGACGTGGATTTTTATAATTTGAAACCAAGAAGGTTTAAATAAGACGGAGATCGCCAAACAAACGAGTGCAGCATAGCAAATGGTGGTGCGTATTTGTGCGTGAGTGGATGATCTGTGGTGTTTTGTGGTTGATACACAATTTAATCACAAAATACTGCATTGTTTTTGATTTTACGTGAGAAATTGACAAATTAACACTAATAACAAGGTTGTTATCTTGCAGCCATGTGCCTGCCGATCGTCATAGCAGTGTGTGTGCGTGAGGGTTGTGCGTACGAGCGGATCGGCATATCTTGGGTGCTTCACTTTCAATTTGTTGTTGTAGACTCCGTCTATTTTTAACGTTCTTGTTTGGATCATTATTTTATACATGAGTTATGATAGCACAGACACAACAATGGTGCCTTTGAAATGACTAAAAAACAGAATAAAATAAATGTTATCCATCGCAACTTCAAAGAGTTGCCATGTAGCTGACTTATGGGGCGGTTTTTAATGAAGCGATAAGAGAAATTTAAAAGATTTCTAGTTCTTGATTGAGATCAACTTGTTTTCATCGAAACATTTAATTTTGTTAACTGAATGTATTTTAAAAAAAAAAAGAAATGCAGTCATTTTTTCTTCAAAATAGACGTGATGTTTCCCAAGAACCAAATCTTATAACTACCAAGGAAAAGGTTCCTCCCCTTAACACCCCAAAAGGTACTTTCCATTATTTTGCTACAGCCTGTATAACTTCAATAACTAAACCAACAGATCTCATTAAATGACCTACCTAGCTACCAATTTCTTTGCTACAGTACGACTGTAAATAGCACAAAAGTAATTTCCCATGTCCACTGTGTCAAATAGTACATACTTCCAACTATAAAAATAGTTAATTGAGAGTATGTCGTTATTAACACTATTATCCTCGTTCTATGAAAATAATACCTCTAGGTATTAAAACAAAACGGTTATAATTGCAATAGGCTGGAAGGTGCTGGAGAGTTACATTAATACATGAAAATTTGAAGAAAATCAACGGCAAAACAGAAGCCTACTACATTATAAGCAGAAATAACTCTGACACTTATTAGTCAGGAGAAGCCGGGAGAAATAGAGAGTCCAGTGATGAAATAACTCTCAGGAGAAGCCGGGAGAAATAGAGAGTCCAGTGATGAAATAACTCTCAGGAGAAGCCGGGAGAAATAGAGAGTCCAGTGATGAAATAACTCTCAGGAGAAGCCGGGAGAAATAGAGAGTCCAGTGATGAAAAGAAGCAGTAGTTTTGCGCTACCTATCTAATTAGGAAGGATGAACCAGGTTCAGATGTATTAGTCATATAAGAAGCCCTCCTTCTGAAAGTTCTGCGCTTGAAAACTGTGGCGAGCACCCCATAGGAGAGGAAGACATGTCTTAATTTTTCGCAGCCTTCAATTTCCAAAATACGCCAATCATTGTCATCATCAGCATTATCAGAGTGTATCCTCTTTTAAACCCCGCCGCTGAGCCCGATCTTCAGCTCTTCAGCCGCCGGCGTATTTCGTCGCTCCACCTAGCCGGTGGGCAGCCTACACTCCGTTTTCGTAGCCTCCACTCATGAATTCGTCTACCCCTACGGTTATCGGTCTTTTGGCAGATATGACCAACCCACTGCCACTTCAGCCTGCTAGTCCTATGTCCATAACGTTGGTTCTCTGTCGGTTCACCTCGTGTCTGATTCGAGTTTTCGAAAAAACTCCAAGCATAACCGTTTCCATAGCCCGCTAGCGCATAGCGACTGAATTGACGAAGTAGTCGTACCGTGAGATTCCACATCTCAGCTCCGTATGTTATAACAGGTAGGACGCACTGGTGGAAAACTTTTGTCTTCAGGGCTTTGGCACAGAATAAATAATGGCGACGAAAAGACTCTATGAAGTTTACCAAATGAATGCCAATCATGATATGCAAAGAGAATCTATGTATGTTTTACTTAAAAAAGAGGATGTTCTGTTGACGTAATCTTCGCAAAGTTGGTATTAAATAAATTTACTGCTATCTCACCTGTTCTTCCCGGTGCTCTGTACGAGCGATAGAGGAAGTCGCTGGTAGTGAGTTTTAGTAGTACAGTTTTTGATAGAACTGGTCTTTTGGGGTAAAGCACTTTCCACCCCCAAAATTGTGGTGAAATCTATTGATAATAGTGTCAATTGTTTGAATAGAAAATAATGTACCCTTTTCTTGAATGTATCCTGTTTGTTTTTTGAAAGAGCCTCTCTATCTATCTATACTACATAAAATAAAGCAATAAGAACTAAAAGCCTGTACAACGAAGATCATTTTAAAAAATGGTCTAGGGTATTTAAAATAAGCTATCAAGGTTTTTTTATCGTTTCTTTT
Organism: Alsophila aescularia; assembly: GCA_946251855.1. Taxonomy (NCBI): domain Eukaryota; kingdom Metazoa; phylum Arthropoda; class Insecta; order Lepidoptera; family Geometridae; genus Alsophila; species Alsophila aescularia. The sequence continues at coordinate 1,861,795 of OX276374.1, read as the reverse complement.
TGTTTGTTTGTCTGTTAGTTCGCGCATCACAGAAAAAATAATAAAACGATTGCGATGCGGTTTTCACTGTTGGATAGCTTAGGGTTTGACTTAAAAACTGTTGTACTCTCAATCCGATGAGTAGAAGCTGAGCAACCGATAAAAAACTTTTTGACGGCTGAAGGAATTTTGATCAAATGTTGGTATATGTATATTGGTAGTTTAGTTCTAGGATAGGTACTTTTAACACAGAGAAATGAACACGCGTGCGAAGCCGCGGGCACATCTAGTTTACAATAATTTGTAATTTTGTTGAGCAAACAGCCGCAGTTAAGATGCTTTTAACATTGAAGTTATTGAAAAATTTAGAAAAATGAAGACGTATGAGCGCAGTTAACAATGAAACAACATTATGTATAACATATTATATATTGAAATAGGATAATATTTAGGGATAGATAAGTGCTTTACATTTTGTAAGAAAAGAGAAAAAGAAAGAGATCGCTTTTAGCGATAAGACCGCCCTCGTGCCTATTTTTAAAATATTTTTTTGTATTTGTTCCTTATATGGTGTAATAAATTGGTTATTATTATTATTATTATTACATACACACTCTATACTCTCTTCTTTTATTATTATTATTATTACATACATACTCTATACTCTCTTCTTTTATTATTATTATTATTACATACACACTCTATACTCTCTTCTTTTATTATTATTATTATTACATACATACTCTATACTCCCTTCTTTTATTATTATTATTACATACACACTCTATACTCTCTTCTTTTTTTATTATTATTATTACATACATACTCTATACTCTCTTCTTTTAAAAACTATCTAGTAATGTACATTAACTCCATTTCAAAGGTTCTTGACGCCACAGATCCCCTCGACTTCAGGTCTTCATATGCTACTCATCATCAGATCCTCATATGTGAGATACGAAGAATCACATAAAAGCTACAAGCAAGAGTGCCTGAAATCCTTTCACAAAGAGTTATCAGAGCTGAATATCTTCGGAACAGCTGCACCTTTTATTTCCGAACAAAGCTAAGAAAGAACCATCTTGGTATCTCCAATTTTGCCTAAGAAACCTGCAATCCTACTCTTTAGGAGCTACGACACAAACTATTTATCCGACAGAGAACCAAGGTAACCGACGTAGCTCTATGGATAAGCAAGCTAAAGTGGCAGGGGGCTGGTCACATTTTCCGTAGAACCTATAACCGTTGGGGTAGTCGAGTTCTCCAGTGGAGACCACGTTTAGGCAAACTTAGTGTAGGACGCCCTGTGGCCAGATGGAGTGACGACCTGTGAAAAGCGGCTGGAAGAAAATGGATGAGGAGAGCTGAAGACCGAGCTCAGTGGCGTGCATTAGGTGTGGCCTACGTCCAGCAGCGGACAGATATAGGCTGATGATACGACACAAACAAAAGGCTTCAACATTGTAACACCTCTGTTTTTTTGTGGATAAATTAAATATTACTTATCACACATGAAAACATGAACTTTTCATTTGCTAGATAAATAATATAAAAATTACAAGCAGTAAGGTAATCAAATTGTCCCATGGCTCTCAGCCCAGGCTATAATTATTACAGCGATGCTAAGAGGAAGTTTCCTACAATGACTCATAGGTACGGCTGTACCTATTAGGTACGTTGTTAGTTATATTATAAACTTGTAAAGTGTTTATTAAGTTAAGGTTGGACATCACATCACATTTTATTTGCGAGCTATGTAGAGAGCTATGCTCGAAGTATCTCTGAATGTCAGAATCCGGAACGAGGTGATCAGTCAGAGAACCAAGGTAACCGACATAGCTTAGAGAATAAGCAAGTCTAAGTGGCAATGGGGTGTTCACATCTGTCGCAGAAATACAATTGTTCCGTTTCCGTTGGGAAAAACGAGTTCTTGAATGGAGACCACGTTTAGGCAAACGTAGTGTGGGACGCCCTCCGGCCAGGTGAAGAGACGACTTGCGAAAGACAGCTTGCAGCAAGTGGATTAGGAAAGCCGAAGATCGGACTCAGTGGCGTGCATTAAGAAGCCAGTCCAGCAGTAGACTAGTATAGGCTGATGATAATGATCACGTTACATAATCAGCTGGTAAAAGTCCGCTGCTGAGCATCAGCCTCCTTCAGAGAACTCCACAACGAGCGGCTGTGAGCCGTTTGCCTTAGTAATGTGGAAGGATCTGCAGGGCCCTATTTCATAAAGCGACAAATCATAATAAAACTACAAATGTCAGTCAAATACGCCAAACCAGTGCCCTATTTCATAAAGCGACAAATCATAATAAAACTACAAATGTCAGTCGAATACGCCAAACCTGCGTTTCATATAACAAACAATCACGACAGGACTGATGATTGTCAGTCATATTGCATTTCACAATGCCAGTCATAGTAGTGTGATGGGTAAAGCTTCGGCTGTCACAATTGTCACGACAATTCTACAAATCGTGGTAATTTTTGAGCAACCGCCGTTTCATAAAACGTTTTTCTATTGACATTTGTTAGACAATTGTCGGTTGACTGCCGGTCACTACTAATGTTTTATGAAACACATTTAGTAATATTTTGACAATTCATTGAATGAATTGTCGGGTTTTTATGAAACGCATTTCGGTAGTTTGACTGACATTTGTCGATTGACACTCGTCAGTCTACTATAGTTTTATGAAATAGGGCCCTGCGTGGCATATATCAAACAAACACGACTAAACTGATTATTGTCAGTCATATTGCATTTCATAATGCCAGTCATGCCACAGTCATAGTAAAAAAATCCTTCAATAGTTTGATTAACCGACCAGTGATGGGTAGAGCTTCGGCTATCACATGTGTGACGACAATTCTACAAATCGTGGTAATTTGTAAGCAAACGCCGTTTCATAAAAAAAAACTCATGACAATTGTCAGTTGACTGCCGGTCACTACTATTGTTTTATGAACACATTAGGTGATATTTTGACAATTCATTGAATGAATTGTAACAATTTGTCGGGTTTTTATGAAACGCATTTCGGTAGTTTGACTGACATTTGTCGATTGACACTTGTCAGTCTACTATAGTTTTATGAAATAGGGCCCTGCGTGGCATATATCAAACAAACACGACTAAACTGATTATTGTCAGTCATATTGCATTTCACAATGCCAGTCATGCCACAGTCATAGTAAAAAATCCTTCAATAGTTTGATTAACCGACCAGTGATGGGTAGAGCTTCGGCTATCACATGTGTGACGACAATTCTACAAATCGTGGTAATTTGTAAGCAAACGCCGTTTCATAAAAAAAAACTCATGACAATTGTCAGTTGACTGCCGGTCACTACTATTGTTTTATGAACACATTAGGTGATATTTTGACAATTCATTGAATGAATTGTAACAATTTGTCGGGTTTTTATGAAACGCATTTCGGTAGTTTGACTGACATTTGTCGATTGACACTTGTCAGTCTACTATAGTTTTATGAAATAGGGCCCTGCGTGGCATATATCAAACAAACACGACTAAACTGATTATTGTCAGTCATATTGCATTTCACAATGCCAGTCATGCCACAGTCATAGTAAAAAAATCCTTCAATAGTTTGATTAACCGACCAGTGATGGGTAGAGCTTCGGCTATCACATGTGTGACGACAATTCTACAAATCGTGGTAATTTGTAAGCAAACGCCGTTTCATAAAAAAAAACTCATGACAATTGTCAGTTGACTGCCGGTCACTACTATTGTTTTATGAACACATTAGGTGATATTTTGACAATTCATTGAATGAATTGTAACAATTTGTCGGGTTTTTATGAAACGCATTTCGGTAGTTTGACTGACATTTGTCGATTGACATATGTCAGTCTACTATAGATTTATGAAAAAGTAGGGCCCAGCGCGCTCGACAGACGTCTCGGTAATTCCAATTGTCGATAATATGAAAACAAAGAAAAATACTGGTGCCCATTTCCTGAACTCTCTCAGCTGATTCTCATAGCACCCGTGGGTTCAAACTGGTAGTCCTTTTATGATATCAGGTAGATTGGACGGACGGAGATCATTTTAATATTATATATTTTCTTCAACATGGATTCCTTTCTATTTCCTTTTGCTCTCTTCAATAAAAACTAAACGACAACAATGAAACAAAGTTAACCGCGTGACACTGACCTTGGCCCCCTAACCACATAATCTGTATTATAGCCGCGTAAGCTAAAGGACCGTTAAGCTAATATAGACCGATCTTGCCATTCGATGAAATTGGTATGACTTTAACTTACTTCGTAAATCTTTATTGAAAACATTTTTCATATTATTTATTGCAATTTTATTCACTCTTTTTGTAAGAATAATAATAATTATAAAATGTATTTATTGCAAACAAACAAAACAATCAATATAATCATCAATAATGATATTCCACGAAAAGAAATAAATATTTTATGATCGTTTAACTGTTTTTTTTCCAAATATTATTAACTTTTTGCTTACGTTTATGATGGTATGGGCTTTCCATCGACATCATATTAGGTATATTACCTGTGTTGAACCTAGCATATAGGTAGGTACTAGAGAAAATAGCCATAGCTACTCGTATCATAAAATTATAAAACGAAAAGGAATCGGAATAGAAGTGGAATGGAAACGTAATGGAAACAATGTGGAAACGGAATAGAACTAGAATTGGATTTTTCCTTCGCATTATACTTATTGGTTAGAAAGTCTAAAATTCATACATTTGGTAAGCTTAGGGGAAAACTGGACCCCGGCTCAATTAACAGACTCTGAACCTAATAGTGTTAACCTGGTGTGGACCAGTGTCCCACTGTCTAATATATTATAACATGCATGCTAGACATGTCAAAGTCAAAGTCAAAGTATTTTATTGTAAATAGGCAAAAATAATAGCACTTTTACAAGTCAAAATTAACATCTCATGAACAAAGAGATATACATAAAATATTATAAAAAGATCAAATCAATCCAAATTTAGATAAACTAAGTATTCTTTGAGTTTGAAAAGGAAATTTCCCTTTCATGTGCCAACAGATGTAATTATTGCACACCTCTGTTGAGGTAGATTGTACGGGACTCATAGCACTGTAACAACTACCAATTTACCTACATCTATGGCAATAAATAAATTTACCCACATCTACGGCAATAAATAAATTTACCCACATCTACGGCAATAAATAAATTTACCCACATCTATGGCAATAAATAAATTTACCCACATCTATGGCAATAAATAAATTTACCCACATCTATGGCAATAAATAAATTTACCTACATCTATGGCAATAAATAAATTTACCTACATCTATGGCAATAAATAAATTTACCCACATCTACGGCAATAAATAAATTTACCCACATCTACGGCAATAAATAAATTTACCCACATCTATGGCAATAAATAAATTTACCTACATCTATGGCAATAAATAAATTTACCTACATCTACGGCAATAAATAAATTTACCCACATCTATGGCAATAAATAAATTTGAATTTGAGAATTAGTAACGTAGTAAAATCGACCCAAGGAAGCTAGTTTTTATTATCTATGATTAAAAAAAATACTTCCAATATCAATATATTTACGTGAAACCTACTACTATTCGTAGATTGAAACTTACCGGTCATACTCAGTGTTAGAAACATCTCCGTCACAGCTCGAGCCAGTGCTGGCCTTCGCCAGGCCATTCTGTCTGATGAAGCTAGGCCTGCTGTCGCTCTCGACAGATATTGTGTCCTTTATGGAAATTGTGGAAGAGGTTGGACATGCACGCTTATCCATCTTATTTATATCTGTAAAATAAAATAATCGTTATAAAAATTGTTTTTTAGGTTCCGTAATCAAACAAGGAAACCTTCGCCATGTGTTGGTTTGCCCGTCTGTCTGCCCATTTTTATGTCACAGCCGTTTTATTCAGCTACGAAGTTGAAATTTGGCTATATTGTGTTAATGTCAGAACAAACATATTTTTTTGCTTCTCTTTTATAAAAAAATATTGAAATAAAAATTCCATTGAGTGGCATGCCATGGCATACATGAAGGGAAGTTTTTCACAACTAGACACAGACACCGACCTCGCCGGATGCGAGGTCGAAGGTCCCGTAATTAATGTGGACTTTATTCGCCTTCGAGTTTCTTGCCGATTCTTCTCGAAGGTGTATTCCGAATAGGTGGTCAGTTATGCAATTCATTTAAAGGGCTCCAGCCATTTCACGAGGGCCCCCTCGATCACTACCTAACGGTAGAGATCGAGAGGAGCTTAGTTCGATACTCCCCAAGTAATCAATGGCAACTGTCCAAGCCGAGGTTCGTACCCCCTGGGTGCCCTTGAGCAAGTGGCCAAAAACTTAACTTTGGCGGAGCGCTTTTGCGCCCGCCCCACCGTCCGTCCGGTGACGCTGTAGAGGTCAGTTATAGACCAACAGCACATATCCTTTCTAAAAAAAAAAGGGGAAGTTTTTTTTTAGTATTTCTTCGAGTAGGGTCTAGTTGAAAAGGTATTTCAAAATTATAATGAGGTTACGGTGACAGTTTTTTCTGCTTGGTTTTGTTTACAAAATATTTGGATCTACTATTATTTATTTTGTCTAAAGTGTATTTTTTTGCTTAAATTTCATGTATGCCCTCTAACTCTTATGGTATGGAACTAAAAACTTTGATAAAATGTACCTACTTAATACTTATTTCCTAACAAAATAATCAGGGCTATCTATGGTTTACTGAGACGGGTAAATGAGACATAATCCAACCGTAAAAACAACTTTGTTGGCGTACCTATAGCGTAAAAACTACTGGACCGATTGCAATGCGGTTTTCACAGTTGGGTAGCTTAAAATACTAGCTAAATCTATGCGTATTCAACATGCACTTGGCCAGGTATTTTACTTTATTACCGTTTACTTATTAAAGTAACTTTTTGCTTGAGTTGTAAAAATTTTAACATTCGAGACGGAACATTGTAGTATATAAACTGTCAACACTGGTAATAGCATATTTGTGGTATCTACTAGCCCAGGAAGCAAGAGAACCCTTATTAATTAATTACTCAGCAAATTCTTTTTTCATTTCCTGAATTCTCTGCTGGTTCTAACAGCCCATGTTACTGAACTATTTATTACTGAGTCGGCTAAAATTCACATCGACTTCGCTCTAATTTACTTCTTACCTTTTTAAATACACTGTATTTTAACACAAATACCTATTTATACGAGTAATAGCGTATGTTTTATATAATTATCTCATCATGTACATTTTAGATATAAATCACTAGAAATATAACTAGAACACTTCTTCTGTACACTTTGATTGTTTTGAATTAGTACCCACTTTTTAAATTAATTAGTAGCGCTAGTGTCGTGCGGAAGTTTAGGGAACTAACTAATTGAAGGTATTTTGACAGATTAAATAATAGTAAGGGTTTGGCGTAGTATTTGTATATGTTTGGTATTTTGTCGTTTTTTTCTGTAAAGTCTTACAGTAAGTAATTAAGATGAATTTAAAGAAAGTTGCAGATGTTTGACAATATTAAACATTGTGCAAGGCCAAACAATATTATGAATCATTTGCTTTAAAAAACTGTAAATTTTCAAGAAACCGGTTCTGCATAATATATCAATAATTTGGAACCTTTCAGGGTCTGTGAAGATAATTGTTATTAAAATAACAAGATTGGTACCTAGGTAAGGTATTCTATAGTAAAATAACAATATTGGTACCTAGGTAAGGTATTCTATAGTAAAATAACAAGATTGGTACCTAGGTAAGGTATTCTATAGTAAAATAACAAGATTGGTACCTAGGTAAGGTATTCTATAGTAAAATAAAAAGTATAATAGGAACTAAAATAATAGTGCCTACTTACCTATAGGAATAACTTTATAACAATATACATTTTATAGACAACTACTTGCGCCCCGCGGTATCACCCGCGTTTATTATGATGATGGATGATGATGATGAAAAGTAGCCTGTGTTAATCCAGGAATAAGCTAACCTTGTACCAAATTTCATCCAAATCTATTCAGCTGTTTTAGCGAGAAGGAATAACAAACACACACACACACACACACACACACACACACACACACACACACACACACACACACACACACACACACACACACACATACACACACAGTAAATGGCGCTAATCGGTTTTTATGCATTCTACGACGTTCTAAGGACTGTCAGTTCTAAATTTCTAATGTACGCGGAGTTCTGCATCGCGCATACGAAGTTTGCCGCTCGATAAGAGAGTATTCATGTTTAAAACTCTTGGCCTGTTTACGACAGTGGCTACAATTCTTTGATTGTGATGCAGTTTTCACCATTGGTTAGATTATTTTTCACCGAAGTTTTATATATATTTTATGCAGTGCCCGCGGCTTAGCCCGCGTAGTCAAAATTCATGTATTTTTTGCGTGGAACTTTAATACTTTAAAAAATAAAAGTAACCCAAGTCCTTATAACATCAGCTATCTGCTGGTGAAAGTCCCGTCAAAATTAGTCTAGCCGTTTCGGAGATTTTTATTATTATGTATATAGAAAATACGAGCATACGAGACTTGAACGTTGCGAGGGGGAGGCGGCGAGCGAAGCAAGCTCCCCGGCGGCGGTGCCGCCGTCCCTCGAAGCGGAGTGAAGTTTGAGTGTGCGAGAACTACATTTTTACCTTCTTATTTACATAAGTTAGGTACACCTGTGCGAAACCGGGTCGGGTCGCTAGTTATACTAGAGTAGTGTGATAATTATTTATTTATAAGAATAAGAATAAAAATAATTTATTGCCAACAAACATAAACGACTTAAAGAATATAATCTGAAATAACAAATCTGTTATAAATTATCTATATTAAATTGGAAAGTTGTGAAAAGCGTCATCTAGTGATGAGTAGTAGTATTAACTGTATCACAAATTATAACGTTTTGAACACACCGTACAGCTGTAGTTTGTTTACATTATTATAAGGAGGATGGTCCATGGCATAAGTTTCACTACATGGCGCTAATAACAAAACTTCATTCACGGCTAAACATTATAAAAATGTTAATGTTTGATCTATAATTTTCACTGTCATACTAATATTTTAACCGTATTTGTTCCCTAAAATTTACAAGGTGAAATTGAATGTAATTTACAACATGAAATACAATTTATAGCATCAAATAATTATGGTAATCATGGTATGCCATGAAACGATTATAAATTATAACAATAACTGCATAAATTATTTAATGGACTAGAATTACCGTTAAATTGAACTGTATTGCAAGTCCATAAAATAGATTATGCCGTTATTGTTATTCGCGCTATCTAGTGAAACTCATTCTTGGAGCATCCACAATAATTAAGCTTTCAATAAGTAATTTATTGTCTATAATGTCATCTAACACCTGGAGCAAGGAACTATTTGACCACGTAAAAACTTACCGGAGCAGTGTTTGAAGTAGTTTTATTCTCCATCAAAAGATGGCAGTAACGAAGCATTAAAGTGTGAAGAAAACTCATTGATTTGTTTCTTTTTCTTTCTATAGTTATACAGTAGTCAATAAAAGTTGCTTAAGTGAAGAAGGTAGCTTTTTGCATCGGCTTTTAACATCTGCTAATTGTACGTCGTTCTATCTCATTCCGAATAATGAGATGAAAAGAGACAGACGCGTACTATTTCCTTCGCAGAACCATTTCCTTGTTGTTTCGTTAGTATTTTGTTTTCCTTACCGCATCCTGGCTGTGTTTCAATGTTATCATTTTCTATCTGAAAACATTTAAACAATTTTACAGTAAATCGATTGGTAACAGGTGTTATGTCGACAAATCGTATTTTAATGCGATTTAACGTTCAGTAATGAGCAATGTGAGTAAAAGTGATTTTGCGAGTTATTGATTTTACGCGATGTAAATGAAAACGAATGATCGTTGCCCTTAGAGTTATTTGTGTTGGAGTTATTGAAGTTTTTGTGAATAAAAGGTATTAGGTAATTCTTATATTTTTAGACCAAGTTAACAATGGAACAAAGTTCTTGTTAGTCATTTAAATACAATAGAATTAATGAGAATTAATGAAAATTCATGTTTCATTTAGATGATTAAATGACCTAATAGAGACACATTAATTTAATAATTACTTACCTAATTAGGTACTGTAGGTAAAAAACATGCAATCATATATATGTACGATAAGTTCAGACAAGAATATTTTAAACATTCTTGAGTTCAGCTTATTATTCAATGTTTGGTACCTATTATGTAGTTATTAATAAAAAAAACGGTAGCTACCTATTTTATCATACAAATATTATATATGGTCTGAAACCTACCTACCTGATATTTATATAATACCTGCTATTTTCTACTTGAATACTTACATATTTACATATAGCTATGTGTAGGTAATAATACCTAATATGTTAACTATGACGTGCCGGTAGTTCAAAACAGGTTTTTTATTACCATGTTGATACCAAGTTATAGAAATAACAATTTTCTAATACTAAGATTACTTTGTTTCCACTAGCTTTTAGTTAGTTGATGCTTTGCATGATTTTTTGCAAATAATCACAATAATCGCGTAACTGTAGGTACCTACTGTGATAAATTCAAGTACATAACTAATCAAATAATATTTAAAAAAAAGGCAAAAAGGTACATGTGAAATATTTTCTATTTATCTATGAATATTTGTATTTAGACTTGATATAAAACTGGAATAGCTGTGAGAAAAAATAAGTGGATATGAGACTGAGGAGAGGGGGGAAAGAGTTGATGTAGAGTGCAGATCTGAAACTATCGGTTAGCGCTTTGATTTTTTAACCCCCGAACTCTAAGGAAAGAGGTGTTATAAGTTTAGAGTGTGTATGTATGTATCGCTGTATCCGAGTGTCTGTCTGTGCCAAGCAAATGGACGATTTGATACGGCTTTTATGTATGAAAGCTGATGTGATCGAGATGGTTCTTAGCTATAATATGGTGGTGGTGTTTTTTTTTTTTTTTTTTTGCTTGTGGTTACTCTAACTCATGTGTTACTTAAAGTGACGATGTGTTGGGTTGGGATATGGTAAACTCGCAGCGTCTGGGGCGGCCTCTCCAGGACAGTTGCGAACACTGCGAAGCTGATAATGACATAGAAGTACAGCATCTTGTTGTTTCAGCTCACAATGAAGACCAAACTCACGGCAGTGACGTACCTCGGGTACACGGCTATGGACCGCCGGTTTTCCAACGCCATGCTGCCGTGGCTGCTGCGGGAGATAAGAGCCACTAGGATTAGGGATAAGGTAAGCGTCTCTAAAACACACACACACAAATCCCTCCAAATTGATTATCATCATCATGATCAGCCCGTATGCATCCACTGCTGGACGTAGGCCTCTCCTGGTGAACGCCACTGAGCCCGATCTTCAGATCTCCACCAGTTCCAGGCGTCTCTTGCAAACCGTCTCTCCACCTGGCTGGCGGGTGCCCTACGCTACGTTTGCCTAAACGTGGTCTCCACACTAGAACTCGTTTTCCTCGACGGTTGCCGGTTCTTCGAGTTAAGTGACTTGTGCAATGAAGGTTCCGTACAAAATGTTTTTTTATAATCATCATCATCATCATCATTTCAGCCTTTAGCAGTGCACTGCTGAACATAGACCTCCCCCAAAGAGCGCCACGGCGAACGGTCTTGTGCCGCCTCCATCCACCGACTCCCTGCGATGGCTACAATGTCGTCCATCTATTGTGTCCGTTTTTTTTATGTAACTACATATTTACGGTTTTCGGATTATTTCCTTTACTTATGCTATAAGGCATTGCTTCATGCATCATTTCATGATTCTAATTCAACGGGTGTCAAAATATGCGGAATAAACGGCCTTATTTTTTGATTGCGTTGACTTAGAAGAAATAATTTTTCACAGCTCCAAGGGATTGCTGACTTGAGTCTTTGATATTAATTTCAACTTGAAACCTCCACGCGTTCCTGAGAAAAAGGGTCTCTGTAGACATACATTCAGACAGACAGGCGGACAATGAAGTGATCTTATAAAAGGGTTCCTTTTTTCCTTTTGGGCTACGGAACTCTTCAAACAAAAACAATGCAGTATTTTGTGATTAAATTGTGTATCATCCACAAAACAGCACAAATTATCCACTCATGCACACATACGCAGCCGCCATTTGCTATGCTTCACTCGTTTATTTGGCGGTACAGATTCCGTCTTTTTTAAAACCTTTTTGAGGTAAGTAATATGAAAGCCTGATGATGAAGGCCTGATGATGAAGACCTGATGACTAAGACCTAATTGAGAGGATATGTGGCATCAAGCAACTTTGTAATGGTATTTAGAATTTTATTTAGTAATAGTTAGTAGTTTGGTCGGGGTTTTTAAACTATGACCAAAATAACTTGCTTGTCTTCCCACAGCTGAGCATAGCAGTCGAAGATGGCTACCTGAAGGCGTACAACGGCAACTTCGAGCCCGTGATCGTCCACAGGCTCGTCGATATCATCAGGTCAGTATTTGTAAAACTTCTTTCTACAATTAGGTATACCTACTCAGTTGTGCCTCTTATTTTCAGCGTTGCTAATAATCATTTTAAAACTCATTAAAACTACGCAAGAAGCTCCTACTCAGTGTTACGATAATTAAACTACGCAAGAAGCTCCTACTCAGTGTTACGATAATTAAACTACGCAAGAAGCTCCTACTCAGTGCTACAATAATTAAACTACGCAAGAAGCTCCTACTCAGTGTTACAATAATTAAACTACGCAAGAAGCTCCTACTCAGTGTTACGATAATTAAACTACGCAAGAAGCTCCTACTCAGTGCTACAATAATTAAAATACGCAAGAAGCTCCTACTCAGTGTTACGATAATTAAAACTACGCAAGAAGCTCCTACTCAGTGTTACGATAATTAAACTACGCAAGAAGCTCCTACTCAGTGTTACGATAATTAAAACTACGCAAGAAGCTCCTACTCAGTGTTACGATGATTAAAACTACGCAAGAACCTCCTACTCAGTGTTACGATAATTAAACTACGCAAGAAGCTCCTACTCAGTGTTACGATAATTAAATCCACACTATAAATAAACAAAATTAATAGATGGAAATCATATAACGGAGTCATAATTAACACATTCCATATAAACAATGGGTTTTTATTGGAAATTCCAAGGTTGTGTGGTGAGACCAGAATAATAGAACCAGAATATAAATACCGACCACAATTTTTAGAATTTCACGTACCTACCTAACTAATTAGCAGGATTTTTTAAACATAACATTAGGTAGGTATATTAAAATGGCCACTTTGGTTAGAAATCAATAATTTATGTATTAAAAAAAAAAACTGAAAAGTAAAAAATAAATTTTAATATAAGGATAAAGTGATTAAAGAGAAATTTAATGTAATTGTAAAAAGAAGCGCGGGGGGCTCGATATTATTGTTATTTATTTGTTACCAAGATATGTTATTTAATTTTTGTTTTTCGAGAGTTAGTGTAAGAATGCCGTACAAAGCACCCCACGCTATTTTTTTACAGTTGAATTTAGTAAGATATTTTGGATAAGATATTTTAAAATGAAAATTATAGAAAAATAAAACTTTAATCCTGATGATCCTGATAATAGGACTTTTTTTTACATTATTGTATTGTCATCGGGTCCTGATAAGTTTACAAAATTTTGAATTAATCTGACCATTTAAAGTCGGTAAAAATCGAGTTCAATGATTCCGTTACGTACAAACATACACACAGGTGAAGCTAATAAAAGCGTTTTAAAATGGTAACACACTATGCTTGGAAGACTAACTCAAATGTCTTTATGATATTAGCAAGAACATATATTATTATTATAATCTAATTATTTTCTCATGGAAAAATTTGTATCACAGACGGGACGCAAATCCGCATGTGCCCGTGGCTTCGCTTTCGAGGTCATTTCTCAGGGTTAACAGTAACCTACACCTAATCTACCTAGTACAATAATGGCACATTTCATCAACACTATTTCAGCCGTCGAATAATTTTTTATCGATTAATAGGCTTCAAACTCTAAGCTATCCATCACTGAAAGCGCATTTCAATCGGACTCTCAAGTATACTTTTGACTGTTCCACTGCCATCCATACCAATATACAAAAGTGAAACGTTGTTTGTTTGTTTGTTTGTTTGGGGAGCTTTCACGCGATAACGGCTGGACGGATTTTGATGAAATTTGAAATGGAGACAGCTTATACCCTAGAATAAAACATAGGATACTTTATCCCATAAAAATGTAAGTTTCCATGGGATAACTGGAAAATATTGAATACTCGCTGTAAGGAATGGTTGCTATGGAAACAAAATAACAAGTCTGTCAAAAAACTTCAAGATCATTGATGCTATACCTACTTTTGCATTGGTTTTTAATATCCTAGAAAAAACATAAAATGCTTTTTTTCGCGTAAACAGTCCGCGTGGACGAAGTCGCGGGCAGGAAAGCTAGTACATTATATTTGTGTACATGTCGTTGGCTAATCGATGAACTGGGCCAATCGAGATCTGCCTGTGTAGATCACGATACGCCGGCATTTCTTGATTCGGCCGATTATTTCATGATGTGCCCAGTATAAAGTTGGGCAGATCGATGAAAGCAACCTATTTATCTATTTGCACTGTTCTATATTTGTCCTTCTTGTCACTTGACCACCTCAAGATAAGGCTGGGCGCATTGTTCAACCTAACTCATCTATCTAGTTTTTTAGGCGCGATTATATCAAACACTAGCTTCCGCCCGCAACTTTGTTTCGTGCAGACTATAGTTTATCGTGAAAAAAACATCCTATGTTCTTCTACGTTATTAAAAACCAATTCAATGGTATAGCACCAACACTCTTGATGCCTTTTGATAGACTTGTTTATATTTCGTTTCCATGGCAACCGTTCCTTATAGCGAGTTATAGACATTTTCCAGTTTTCCCGTGAAAACTTACCATTTGCCGGAATAAAAAGTACCTACGTTGGTATCTATATTGTACAGAACCTAATTACAAACTTTCATTAAAATCATTTCAGGCGTAATCGCGTTAAAACTCCCCAAACAAACAAACAGACAACGTTTCACTTTTTATATTAGTGTGGATAGTAGTTTGCACACAGGCAAATGTTTATAAACAGTTTTCATGTTCAACCTAACCTACCTAGTTTTATAGGCGCAATTCTATCAATCAGTATTTGAACATAAAAACTGATAATAAACATTCGTCCGTTTTCACCCTACAGAATCGATTTGTCCAAGTATGGCCGGGCAAATTGGCAAACGTTATACTTTGAACAATGTGGCGGTTCTTAGACAGGCAAATCAGGAAATATGGCGTATCGTAGTCTGCCCAGTTCAACGATTAGCCCACGACATGACCTACATTTTTTACAATCTTTTAATATGGATAGACAAACGTATGGTTGTTAAAGATGTTGCGACGTTCAATGAGGCTAAAAGGCACACATTCTCAGGTACCACATTTCTGATGAAATACAATATTATGGTACCATTGAGCTGGCCTGATGACGAGCCATACTTATTGTAGCGACAAAAAATCAAAAATCAAATGATGAAACTACTTTGAGTTTGGGCTCATTTGATTTGGCTCGATGAGTTTCTCTGAAGTGCCTGCTACCTATTTTAAAAACTTATTAACCCCTGAACTTGAAAAGAGAGGGTGTTATAAGTTTAGAGTGTGTATACATGTATCACTTTGTCTGTGTTTCTGGCTTCGTAGCTCCCCAACGAATAAACGAATTTTGATGCATTTTTCTGTTAGAAAGATGATGTGATAGTGATGCTTCTTAGCTATAATAGGGGGTGGGGGCCGGGGGGGGGGGAAGGGGTGTCCTATACATATTAAATTTGTGCTTGTGTTGAGTATTCTTTAGTAAAATCTTTTCAATTTAATAACATGATGAGTAACTGTAGATCATACGCTTGATGGTAAGTAAGGGTCACGCGTGAGCAAGCAGTAAATGTAGATTAAATAACTCATTTAAAAACCACGGTTTTTGAATATATTTTTTTGACAGTTGTGAGCTATCCTGAAAGTTTCAGCCGGATAGCTAATCGGGAAGTGCTCGAAATTTGAGTAGCAAGTTTCCACCCGGAACGACAGACAGACAAACGAGAAACTCACTTAATAAAAACGTGGTAAAAACTGCAGTGCCACCAACTGTGATTGCAAAATCTTCCGCGCCTTCTGCTCGACTCAGTCATATTTTTGTACCAGGGCGAGTCAAGTCCCCGGAAGACCCGAAGAGCTGTTCTACATACTTTTCAATGAGAAGGAGGGTCTACTGAACTGCTACCTCTTCAAGACTTCCACTGTTATTGAGGTAAGTGGATCATATCATATTTCAATAACTGACTTTTTATGGTTAGTTTAATTATGGTGCTGGCCGCCTGATGTCAACTGTCGACAATAATTATGGTCAAAGATAAAAAATACGCGGGAACCATAGAGAAGGTTTTTTTTTTTGAATTCTTCGGGTGGCTCTCCCGATAGACTTCCTTTTTGAGCTTTGTATCCTTTTACCAAGATTTTGTAATTATATTTTCCTTCAAGGCTTCGAATCTTCGGCTTGGTGACCGACCATTAACCGAAGTGTGCAATCATTGATTCAAATAAATATGACATTTACAATTATAATGCATGTAGAAACCATCTATCATAAAATGAACGCCCCTCCACTAAACATGATTATTTCAATGTGTGAGAGGGAATACTTACTTTACATGTGTGGTAAAAATACAGTTCATTTAAAAAGAACAATACATCGTGTTTTTTACTAAATACTAAAAAATTACAAATTATTTTTTACATAAAACATTCCATTGTTTGATTCTTCGAGGGGTTGTTCCCAAAGTACTCCATTCTTTTGTTTCACAAAAGTATGAATCCCATACATTCATTCTCAAACAACTCCAAAGAATTATTATCATAAAGTTTTAATTTAAAAACACTGTATTTATGTTGCATCTTACTCCACGGGTAGCTGGTTCTATTCTCAAAGTACTCCAGCTACTATTGATCATCAAAATCTAAACTGCTCCTTCGAAATAATATTAAATCAAAAATGTTTAATTGTACTCTATGAAATGTTGAACGGAAATACTGTGAAAGTCAGTCACAGTATATACAAGCACTGTAACAAAATTATGCTAAACAAAGTTTACCAAAGTTTCCTATGTTTTTTAATAAACTTTCACGTCTGAGGTAAATGAAGTAAGTCTCGTCTCTCGACACATCGCATCACCTATTTTTATTCTATTACTAGCTTTTCCACCCGCTAGTTCATCCGCGTGGACTAAAGTTTATCGCGGAAAAAAACACCCTATGTTCTTCTAGGATATTAAAAACCAATGCAAAAGTAGGTATAGCACTTGATGGCTCTTGATGTTTTTTTGACAGATTTGTTATTTATTTTCCACGGCAACCGTTCCTTACAGCGATTAATCAACATTTCCAGTTTTCCTGTGGAAACTTACAATTTTCCGGGATAAAAAGTATTTTGTTTTATTCCAGGGTATAAGCTATCTCCAGAGAGGTTAGAGTATTTGTTACTAAAGTGTAATTCACGTGCCCTTTTTTAATGAGCGGATTGTGATTAAGTATTATACGACACGGAAGCACAGAATAAATAATAGTACAAGTAAGCAAGGTTAGTTGGTCAGCGGACTTCACGGAACTAACAACAAAGAAAAAAATATGCATACGGACCATTCTGACGACAGTGGGGACGCTGGACCAAGTACCGAAGTCTTGGAATTTCATTTTGTGGAAGTCTAAAAAAAACAGTATTGATGATCAATAGATCCGGTGAAGGGAAGTCGATGGGTATCGACTCGTATCCCATCGAGTTTCCTCTACAAGCTCTTTGGTTAGCTTGCAGTCGAAGATTTGTCTCTGTAACCTAACAAACGTGCACTTTCCCTTACCATATATATATATATATATATTTAAATACATATATAGATATATATATATATATATATATATATATATATATATATATATATATATATATATATATAAACAGCTGGACTGGCTTTGATTGTGAAGCCGGCAGTCTATAAACAGCTGGACTGGCTTTGATTGTGAAGCCGGCAGTCTATAAACAGCTGGACTGGCTTTGATTGTGAAGCCGGCAGTCTATAAACAGCTGGACTGGCTTTGATTGTGAAGCCGGCAGTCTATAAACAGCTGGACTGGCTTTGATTGTGAAGCCGGCAGTCTATAAACAGCTGGACTGGCTTTGATTGTGAAGCCGGCAGTCTATAAACAGCTGGACTGACTTTGATTGTGAAGCCGGCAGTCTATAAACAGCTGGACTGGCTTTGATTGTGAAGCCGGCAGTCTATAAACAGCTGGACTGGCTTTGATTGTGAAGCCGGCAGTCTATAAACAGCTGGACTGGCTTTGATTGTGAAGCGGAAAAATAACAGTGCTACAAGCATTACAGCAAATTATTTTATTTCTGATGTACATATAAGATTATATGTACTACTTTTTTGGTAAATTGTACAACTAGTAAATGTAACTCATAAAAAGGGTTAAAAAGACACTGATTTTGTACTGTTGTATAAGTTTGGTGGTTTTTGTTATTTTAGGTAAGTTCTTATATGATTTTTGTTTGTTTCCACTGAATTATTTTTAATATTTAACCATCATGTTAGTTTTTCTTATGCTATCAATATTACTTTTAAGTTTTTAGTAAACTCCTAAATCCAGAGACTTTTTTTAATATTTTGGTTGATTTAAAAAAAGATATGTTGAATTATATTAAAATAAAAAAATTACAAACCAACCATTGTATTTTATTTAAACTTTTATTTTTTCTTTTAATTTTTTTTAATAGTTAAACATAATTTTATAACTCGGAAGTTTTGCACCTGACTGTTCGTCAGCTAACTTTTGGAGTAGAATGCAAAATAAAAACTGTATTTTTTAAATAATAATTTCTAATCAAAAAAGCGTGGAGTTGTTTGAGAACGAATATACGGCTTATTAACTTATTATACTATTGCTCATTAACTCGGCAACTCCAAAACCCAGTAGTGTGGAGTACCTTGAGAACATTTCAAAGTTCTCATGGAGTAGAATGAAACTAATTTTTTATCTATATTTTTTCGTGGAGTAGTTTGAGAAATTTTCTTGGAGTAAAATAACCCTCCTCGAGCACGGCACGGCGCTGACTCTATATATATTTTTTAACAAGGGCCAGTAGTGTTTGACTATATGTTCAGTTATATTTTTTAACAAGGGCCAGTAGTGTTTGACTATATGTTCAGTTATATTTTTTAACAAGGGCCAGTAGTGTTTGACTATATGTTCAGTTATATTTTTTAACAAGGGCCAGTAGTGTTTGACTATATGTTCAGTTATATTTTTTAACAAGGGCCAGTAGTGTTTGACTATATGTTCAGTTATATTTTTTAACAAGAGCCAGTAGTGTTTGACTATATGTTCAGTTATATTACATCAAGTGATTATGATAATCTTCATAGTCACGTGCAACCTAGACGTGTTGTCATAATATCGCGGAAATTATTCGCTACTGGCCAAAGTTACTAAAACGAATAAAATGACCCGCACTTAAAATACTGTTTATAGTCTGATCTGAGGTAATCCCCGAGCTCTATCCATGCTCAAGCTTCACAGTGGCTATGATGAGTGTTTACCATTTATTTAGTACTAGCTGCGCCCCGCGGTTTCACCCGCGTCCCTCAGGACCCCTGCATTTTTTGGGGTAAGAAGTAGCCTATGTGTTAATCCAGGATATAAGCTACCTCCATACAAAATTTCATCCAAATCCGTTCAGTAGTTTTTGCGTGAAAGAGTAACAAACATCCATCCATCCATACTTACAAACTTTCGCGTTTATAATATTAGTAGGATTTTCAGTTTTCGATAAGCATCATTACCCTTTTCCCTTGCCCTAGTACAATTAACTTCATAACTTAAGTAATGTAAAGTAATTATTTTGAAATAATACAGGGTTTGTTATGTATGTTTTATACATGTTTTTGTTTTAAATTGTGTTTTAAACAGGTGTGATATTTTCCAGTGATTTAAACGGTGTATACTTATTTAACAAACGTTTTAAACATTGCCAACCCTGCTTGTGTGCGTGCGGCAAGTTTACTGTAAACTTTACTCGTCCGCGTACTTAGAGTTCATCTAATCATGCGATCAGTCCTGGCGTTGTGTGCGCTTTGGCAAATCCTGGCGCTTTGCGAGGAACGACACGTCCGCTCTATCGTGCGTTCGCGACATTTATACACTAGTTGGCCAGCAAATCCGGACAGTGTTGCCAGATGTTTTTGATGAGCGATCGTACGTAGGAATACGACTATTTCGTGGTAAAAAAAAAGTAGTATTCCTTAAGGATAAGGAAATAAAAAAATCGTACATGTTTTTTTAGTTTTATTTTACAAGATTATGTAGTTATACAATTTTTTACTATTAAAAGCTTTAAGATGTTTTTTACGAGTTGACTGAGATTTAAACACGCTAATTTCGGTGTCAGTTCATAGTCATACACAACACATCTTGCTTTGTACTCATCTTTATCATGTTTCAGCCAGTTTTGTGGGCATCAAGTTTTTACACTCAGAACGATACTTTGAGCTCTATGTTTGTCTTTAAGCTCTTTTCATAACTTGTTTCGCCTACCTAACGTAATTTGTTTCCGTCCATTTTTTAATAAATTTAAGTTATTTCGCGCACAGGCACAGACAGCCAGTGAGTAGAGAAAAATGAATAAGCAAGTAAACTTTCTAAATTAAAAATACCGTAATAATATACCTGACTTCAAACAAACAAGATTCCAAAATCAGTTGGATAATAATCGTTCATTCAGTCTGTTGATTGAATGAACTTTCTCGATGATAAAAGGGTAATCCCTGACTATTGAGGAGGTTCTTGGTGAGCAGTGATGACAAAAGCATTCATTTAGCGGTTTATTGGTTCGATAAAGTACAGATACTCGAAAACTTAAAAAATCGTACAAATCACGTACGATCTTGGTAATTCGATCGTACACTAGTAAAACGAAGAACAATCGTATGAATACGATTTAAATCGTACGTCTGGCAACACTGGATCCGGCCGTTTGGGTGCGTTAGCTTATTAGTTACTAGCTGTACCCGCGGCTTCGCACGCATGCTCTTTTCTTAAGGTTCAAAGTACCATAATGTGCTATTCCAGGACCAATCACGGCTGAAGAAAATTGATCAACATATTTTCTTCAGCCGTCAAAAATACTTTTATCAATTTCTCGGCTTTTAACTCACCACATTGAGATACCAATTACACCAGTTTTTAAATCAAGCGATTAAATTAAGCTATTTAACAATGAAAACCGCATTGCAATCGGTCCTGTAGTTTTTACGTGATGCGTGAACAAACAAACATACAGACATACAGACAAATAGACAGAAAGACACGATAAAAAAGGCTGTATTCTTGTTCAATACCTTTTTTAAGCACCCAAGAGTATTTTTTTATATATCTTCTTTTTACAGCCTTTTTCGAACCTATTGCTTTATTATAAGTATAGATATATGACAAAAATCCGTCTAGTAGTTTCTGCGTGATACGTGTTCTTTTTAATAATTTTCCACCCCTATCTTGCGGAAACCCTTTAATTTTTCGGGATGAAAAGTATCCAATGTCCTACCTCGTAGTATGAACTCAAATCATACCAAGTTTCAATTTAATTCATTCAGTAGTTTCTGTGCGATGTGCGGTCAAAATACAGACAAACAGACAGACAGACAAAAATAAAAAGTAAAACCGTTTTGGCTTCAGTATCGAATACGGAGAACCATCCAAAAAATATTATTTATTACTTCAATATTAACATAACTTTGGAGCCATATCCCGCAGAAGCCCTTTAATTTTTCGGGATAAAACATGTCCTCAATTTTAACCCTTCATATAACTTAGGACAGTGCCAAGTTGCATCAAAACCCGTTCATTAGTTTTAGCGTGGTACGTGTTCTTTTAAATAAGTTTCAACCCCTATCCTACGAGAACCCATAAATTTTTCGGGATTTAAAGTATCCTATGTCCTAGTATGAACTCAAATCATACAAAGTTTCATTTGAATTCATCCATTTGTTTCGGCGGCGTGATGCGCGTCCAAGATACAGACAAACAGAAATACAGACAAAAATGAAAAAAATACAGTTTTGGATTAGTATCGAATATAGAGAACCCTAAAAAAAACCCAATATCTTCAATGTATATAATGGGACCCGTTATAGTTTTATTATAAGTATAGATTAATTTTAACTCACGAACTTAGGATAATCATAAAGCAATAATAAAATATACAAGACGACGTACAAGGGCGCATAAAAAATATGTTTACACGTTCCATCACTGTCGTATTATGTGCTTAGTGTATATAATCTGTGAACACATTATTTTTGTCTCTGTGGGGTTCAGATACCAAAACAGGTATGAGAAAAGCAAATATGTTTGTTTAGTTAAGTCTGTTGTGGGCATTAACATAAAAAACAGCCAAGTGCGGGTCACACATCCAAAGACTTAAGGTTCCGTAGCCAGTATCTTGAGCTACTCAACTGTGAAGACCGCACTGCAATCGGTCAAGTAGTTTTTAAGTGATACGCCAACAAGTTTAGCTATTCAAATCTATAACAAAAAGTAAATTCAAAAATTTTGTTATACAACATTATTTTTTTGTTTAAGTATTTATTGTTTTGTTTATTTTGTTAAACATATATATATATTTTTTGGTAGCACTTTAAGTGTTAGAAGCAAGCAACTCCAGCAAAACTGGCGTTTTAGAGTCGAACATTTTGAAAACGGAACCAAATAGAAAAAAAAACTAAAAAATTATAATTATCTCAAAACGTCGCCCTATATAATCGGTATTTTGTCTCCATTTATAAGAATGTAAAATTATAATATAGGTACCTACTAGCGATAGCTTTACATTAATGTGTACGTACATTGTGAAAATATTAAATTTTACTTTTTTGTGAATAAATTAATTTAATTTGATATTGTAGGTACCTAAGAATTTATTATAATGATATTGTGAAGACAACACTTCTAAAAACACTTCTTTATATTTGTATAAATCTCTATTAATTAATAAATACCTAATCTATTCCATTTCCATACCTTCTAAGTCCACTGTGTCTTGCTTTTGTGGACTACGAGAAAGCCTTTGACTCTGTCGAAACCTGGGCTGTTCTCGAATCCCTGCAGCGATGCCAAGTGGACTGGTGATACATCGAGGTGATGAGGTGCTTGTACGATGCCGCGACTATGTCCGTACATATCCAGAACCGGCAGACTAATCCTATCTAGCTGCACAGGGGAGTGAGGGGGATGTCATATCCCCGAAACTTTTCACTAATGCCCTGGAAGATATGTCCACAAATTTAAAGTCACTCAGAGAGCTATGGAGAGAACTATGCTCGAAGTTTCTTTTAAGGACAGAATCCAAAATGAAGAGATCCGCAGGAGAACTAAGGTAACCGACATAGCTCAAAGAATCAGCAAGCTGAAGTGGCAATGGGCCGGTCACATAACTTGAAGATCCGACAACCGTTGGGGTAAACGGGTCCTAGAGTGGAGACCGCGTTTAGGCAAACGTAGTGTAGGGCGCCCGTCGGCCAGGTGGAGTGACGACTTACGAAAGGCGGTCGGTACAGACTGGATGAGGAGAGCCGAAGATCGGGCTCAGTGGCGTTCACAAGGAGAGGCCTACGTCCAGCAGTGGACGAGTACGGGCTGATGAACCTTCTAAGTCAGTTTAAGCTACAATTATTATTTTTGTTAAACTTTTCTGCTAATAATATTTCTCCAATACAAGGAAGTAGTACGTACGTACGTACATACTGGTAATATTCATTTTATAGAAGACAATGCTACAAGTAGTTTCCTGAATTAATTATGTATAGTTGTTAATACATTTGAATAAGGTTAATATTAGCACTAGTTTTGGCTTTGGAATTGTTCGTATACTTACTTATTTCAAAATAATCAGTAAGAAGGAAAAACACGGAGTTCACACCACCAAACAAACGAGCGATGCATTGCAAATAGCGGTTGCGTATGTGTGCGTGAGCAGATAATTAGTGTCTGATAAACAATTTCACTATAAAAGACTGCATTGTTTTTGATGTTTCGTGAACTTTTGTGAGATCTTGTTAGACACGACTAACATGGTCAAGATCTTGCTGCGATGTGGCGCCGATCGGCATAACATGTGTAAGTGTGTGCGTGAGGCTTGTACGTACAAGCTGTACGGTATATCTTGGGTTTCTCCTTTTGGCGGTGTTGAATCCTCCTTTTTACACTACTGCCGTTTTTAGGATTCATGTATGTATGTATGCATGTATGTATATATGTATGTATGGATGTGAGTTTCTTTATTCCACCATAACTTTTAAATGCCTGAACAGATTAAGACGTATGGACAGATACGCCGTATGGGGTATCGTTAGAATCCTTACTTACATCCCCCCGTTTGTTTTTTTATTTCAATATTGCGGCAGCATGTTTCCATTTTCAAATGCGAAGAATATTTTTTATTCTTTTAATTTTACAATATCTTTATCAGCAAATTCCAACAGTATATAATTTATTGACATTATTTATTTTTTGGCAGGGCAGGCGTGTTTTTATCTTTTTTTAACTCTTAAGATAGTTATTTTATACATTCTTGGTCAACTCTTCAAATTTGCATCTCCTGGCGTCCTTTGCGTCTCCTGTTAAATAACTGAAGTGGGTCACATTATTGTTAAAAATATTATTTTTTAAAACGAATAATTAACTGTGGAAATGCACTGTAAACGTGGTCACAGCACAGGTGCGTTAGTCGTTATTCTATTGGAATACTTATACAGTCTATACCTACCTAGTTCAGTTCTAACCTACGAAAACTTAAGTAAGTACCTACCTAGTTCAGTTCTAACCTACGAAAACTTAAGTAAGTACCTACCTAGTTCAGTTCTAACCTACGAAAACTTAAGTAAGTACCTACCTAGTTCAGTTCTAACCTACGAAAACTTAAGTAAGTACCTACCTAGTTCAGTTCTAACCTACGAAAACTTAAGTAAGTACCTACCTACATCAGAAACAGTGGAATATACTCGGTACTTACCTACTTCATTTCAAATAACAAACATGAATCAGAAATACAATTTATAAACAGGAAGGAAAGCAATATTATTTTACATTACGAGGTGCTGTTAATGTGCGTATACGTAATACGCACATTATTATAAACACAAACAGAAAACGCACGTATTATTTTGCTATTAGAACTTTATAAATCCTTGGTCGTATTTAAATTTAGAATTAGACGCATCGAATCGAACAATACCTATCAGCTGTTGGTGGCCAGTGCGATTCGATACTTCAGGCTATTCAAGATATTAACAGCGCGCGGAAAATTATTGATGATATTGTAATAGTAAAAGGGTAATTTTTGCAATAAAATTGTATACACTGAAAAAACACTGTTGCAACCTACTATTAGTGTAGTGATTTAAATATTATGATATATTCCCCGAAACGAAAGTTATGACGTGTAAATATTTCCTGAAAAAATACTAACAAGCAGAAATAAAAAATATTAATTTTCGCAATTATGAAGAGATAATTGTGGCGGTTTTTTTTGGAAATTTGTGGAGTGATTTAAAATATTTTATAGATAAGTTTTTCTTTTTTTTTCTTAACCTACACTGTCTACTATTATTATATATTTATTATTATAGATAAGTAACACGTAATCATTCCATAATTTATAAACTAACAGCCTAAATAAATAAAAACCATAAAAGTAATCTATATTCAAAATGCAAATAAAGTTAAACATTAAGTTTTCTTGTCAAATTATTGTTATCATTTTGTACACTTACCTATAGTCAATAAATTATGTGCAAAAAAGTCTATTAGTGAAGACAGGACAAAAGTTTTCTACGAGCGTAAAGATATCCTTTGCAAATTAAATCAGTGAAATACCAAATTAACTTTCGAAAATTTTCTATTCTGACTACTGACTCTCATAAACAAATTCGCACTCTCTTTTCAAAAACTGACAAATCTGCTTCAATGAGGTGGCACGTCGTCTACACAGTCTATATTCTCAAAAAGTATTTAATAAAAGTAAATTTATATATATATAAAATTATCCAGTAGGTAACTAAAATAACGTTGGCATTAAATGTCTTCTAAACTCTAAAGTCCGAACAGAATAAAAACATCGACGTATTTACATTGAAAACTTGCCAAAACTATAATAACTTACCATCAATACAGGGCCAGTTACTTATATGTAGACATAAACATAATATAAACCAATTTAGGTACTTATATAAAAAGTATATACAATAAAAAATACTTAGTCAATAATTTGTGTATCAACAAAATCACAGAGTACAAATCAAAATCTGTTCTTTCAAGAGATTTAAGTTTAGTCAAACTTAATCACTAAAAAATATATATGAACCCGTTGTAAGAGGGATCCAATCTAATTCCAGAACAGTGCCAAATAACGAGCCAGCTTCGCAGTTAACCTTCATTCATTTCTCTGAGTCATCAACAATCTGTATATCAACAAAGACACCGACAAAGTAAACTAAAAGCAAGAGTGAGCATGTCAGTGTGGACACCCCTCGCACGCCAGGCGGTCGTGCTCTACTCCGCGTCGCTCGCCAACGTGGAGTTCTGGACAGGCGCCCTGCTTATTTTATTCGCGTGTGAGATGGACCTAGTGTACTTTCACCTGTTGAATCGGAACCGATATTAGGAAGGTTTCACAATTATTGCCACCGACACGAACATCTGCAAGAATTTGGATGACCCGCTGCAAGAGCTAAAAAAAAAATTGCTTGTAGGAAGAGTCAAAGATCATCAGAAACAAGCTGAAAGAATCTTGACAAGCTCTAAGTCAAACGACTGGAGGGAGTAGTTTTTTACTTTCTTGAAAGGGCCTAATAATTTCCATATATTTCATTGTGTTTTCTTGCTGAAACGGCTTCAGAAGGCCCTTATCCCAGAAGGCATCAATACACGAGAGGAGGCCTCAAAGGCAGAAAATTAGAAAGTCTCTGTAAAAATAAACCAGAAAACAGTTTGAAACAATGCCATCTAGATGAGAGTACAAGAAAAAGATAGCTGAAAACATTATGCACTTACAAGAAAATAAGGCATGAAAATATTAACGCCCAAAAAAGGAACGAAGCATTGTCCTACGGCAAAAAACTAAAGAAAACGCTATCAAATCATAAACAGTTTTTTTATTGAAAACTTCACAGAATAATATCCCTAAAAACAGTCAAAAAATGTAAGAAAGTGTTAATTGAAAACACAACTGGCTAAAACACTCGCGAGCCCAAAAACACGAAAAGAGGAAAAATAAACCTTGATCGAGGAAGATTTGAAAATAGAACGCGCGGTCGTGCCAAGTTCGCCGCGCGCGGGAATCACCAATAGTAAACATAGGAACAGAGTTCAGAGGAACATCATTGTGTTGTAGTGAATGGATGTGAAAAATAACAAAATATTTGTGGTTCTTACGACGATTCTTTGGATTATTGTGATAATTAAAGGTAAATATGCTTTGAATATTCTTAATTTTAGACCTTAACTTTAGTTTTCATTCACTGAGCCGAAGAGTAAACTATGTGATTACGTTTTTTAATTGGATAAAGGATTTTGTTTGACCACTACCTCACCTCGTGTCATGTTATGATGTGGTTGGATGTGGTAAGGTCTCTGAACCTGATGTGACGCGCGTTATAGTCAGTCATATGCCGAGATATGTCATTTTTGTGTTCATTTGGGGAATTTACTTTACTTTAGGCCCATTTTTGTTAACTGACTTTAGCTCTCAACAGTCTCTATCCGACAGACATAAAAAAATACTATCTCATAAGTTTTATACTGTTTGAAGTCGTTTTTTTTAAATTATATTTAGTAGGCTTAAGAAAATGTACTTAATTCCGTTTACTAAGAAGAAAACAATACTGGAAACAGTTAACAGTTCTTATCTTTTAGACGACTACACAACCAATTTTGATAAAACTTAAACTACTTATTCCCTAAGTTGAAAGATACTGAAGATAAAGAAACAAAGTTTTTTTTTGCAATCGGACTTGTAGTTCCCTGGAAATACGTGGACATACCTACATATATTCGCGAAATTTGGTTTATAATATATGTTCATATACCCACATACCTAGAACATATATGAATATTACGCATTTTCTACAATATTACATACAAACACATCAACAAGAGAACCTCCTTTTTTTAATTCAGCATACATAAATAAGATTTTAAAAAAATACTTCCGTCTCTGTCTATTTGCGCATGTTACGATGGCGATACAGTTTTCATTATAAGATATCTTTGGTTCTAACTTCTAAATCTGGTTTATTTGGTATATCAATCCGATGACTAGAAGCCGAGCAATCCACAAAAACTATTTGACGGCGCCGGCGGAGAGCTGAAGACCGAGCTCAGTGGCGTCTTACGTCCAGCCGTGGACAAGTATAGGCGAATGCTGATGATGATGTAGTATATTGTACTTTGTAGGTACTTTTAGCCTTGGGAGAATGGTCTTATCCTTGGGATATTTTTTAAATGACCACGCGAAAGTTGCGTTCTTTTTATTTAGTTCAAATAAAAAGTTTTTTCCAAAATGGTTCAGACATCCCGGAAGTGTGAGCGAATACACACACACACACACACACACACACACACACACACACACACACACACACACTTTTTTTTTGTTACGGACTTGGCAATCGTTTGACCACGATCTCACCTGATGGAAAGCGATGATGTGGTCGAAGGTGTAGCACGCTTGCCTAGTAGATACCTATTCACTCTTGACTTGAACACACCGGGGTTATAATTTACCGGAAACACTGACGAGAGCAGGGCATTCCACTCCTTTGCAGTTCTTATAATAAATGAATCGCTTCGTTCTTGTGCGAGGTATTTCAACCATAAAAGGATTTGGAAGGAGGCGCTTTGCCGATCATCTAGTCGTACGGTAATGGAAAGGTGATGGGGGAATCAGATTAAAAAAAACATATAACTACCTTAAAATTTAAAAAAAAAACACGCCTGCCGCCAAAAAAGAGCTTTTGCCAATAAGTTATATACTGTTGGAATGTGCTTATCAAGGCCTTCAATTTGATACCCATATTGTATTAGAAGTTTTTTTTTTAAATTTGAAAAATTTGCTATATACCACCATATTGAATGTTTTCAAAAAACAATATAGCCTATGTTACTCGGGGGGATGTAAGGATTCTTACGATACCCCATACGTCTAAATGTGTGGCATTTAAAAGTTATGGTGGAATAAAGAAACTCACTTACAAACATGAATGCTAAAAACATTACAATCCTTTTTTTGGGCAGTCGTGTAAAAAGAGAAACAAGCATTTATTATTGACTACCTGCGTGGGTTATGATGATGGATGATGATAATAATGACAAGTAGCCAATGTGTTATAATCCATAGGATTTAACGTATCCTAGTACCAAGTTTCATCCAAATCCGTTCGCCGTTTGGGCGTGAAGGAGTATCTAACATACACATATAAAGATAAAATATATGTGTTTTATGCATTCTATGTCGTCTTTTGTGGACTGTTAGTTCTACTTCTAGGTCTGCATCGTGCAAATGAAATTTTCCGCTCGGAGTATTCATTTTTAAAATTGTAAGTTGTGATTGGCCAATTTACGACAATGGCTACACTTCTCTGATTTATAATATCAGTGCGATATATACAGTAATAGAACCGCTCTTGACCTGATTGTACGTAATGACGGAAACCGACATTATTTTACTAGACAAACAGGAATAGTAAGTAATATTGTTTAAATTATCATGAATTAATAGGTTTTATTATTCAAATTGATATAATATAGTTCTTTATTGTTTTTATGAGCGCCTATGTACCTACTCTAACTATTATTTATTCTGTGACTGTATAAACGTAACACTGGGAAGTAGGTAATAAAACAGTCAAGCAGTATGTACCTAGTGTACACAGCACTTAGTGATTACCGTCTTCTTTGGCATACAGTAATGCATGCGTGCACAGGTAGTGAAGATTGTGTTGTCGTAGGATCGCGTTCCGCGTTTTTGCGGAAACACGCATTAGCAGGCAGTATAGCTAGCGGCACGTAAGTCTAGCGGTGAACGAAACGTGGCGGGGATCTTGGCACAGTCAGTTTTCGGGATAAAAATTATTCAACAACATATTCTAATTATAAACATTGACTGTACCAAGATCCCCGCCACGTTTCGTTCACCGGTAGACTTACGTGCCGCTAGGTATACCGTAGGAGGAGTCTCGACCTGTCGAAGTCCGTATATACGCACACTAACATCCCTCGAAAGGGTGGAATAGGCGTGTACAAATCACCGTTTCTTGCTACGAATAATAAAAATGTTTCTTGTGAATTTAAACATACAGAATACAAATTCATCTGTGATCTAAACCATTATTTATGCTTAGTTAATTAATCCGTTTAGGTGCGATTGGTCCAATTCGCAGTTAGTCCAATATTAAAAAACATGCTCAATTCATGGATGGTCCAATTCGCGATTAGTCCAATTCATTCGCGTTTAGTCCAATTCGCGGTAGGTCTGATTCGCGTTTAGTCCATTTCGCGGATGGTCCAATTAGCAGTTAGTCCAAAATGCATAATGTTTTTAAAATTATACAAAAATATCAATTTGAAAATCATACCACATGTTATAAGGATTCTGTCAATCTACACTAATATTATAATGAGGAAAGATTTTATTGTTTGTATGTTTGATTGTAATGGATAAAACCAATTTTAAAATTTTTCATCTATAGAAAGCTAAATTATCAGCGAGTAGCATGGGCAGTATTTTATTTTTCAAAAAATTAGAGTACCCTACGAAAATTGCAATAATGTTCAAATGTCTGAAGTATCAAAAATTTGTAAAAATAACGATTACTTTATATAAGGAACACTCCCATGGAAATGAAATAATAACAAGTCTAATGCAGTTGTATAGGGTCAAAAGTAATGCTGCCAATGATTTTGAATTACACTTACTGGCGTCTTTTTTTTTTCAATTACGTTGGGTATAAATCCTAAAAGTAAGAAAATTGCCGCGGCGTGAGCCTTACCGATAAACTCAAAAATCCTAAACCAGTTTTAAAAATTCTAGACGTGGCGTAGACGTCTCACGACAAAAAAAAACGACCGTATCAAGTAGGTACAATAAAGTACATTTAAAAAAAAAACGTTTGTTTGATTTTTTGCTTAAATTATGCAACACAACATAATATGTTTGTTGTATGTATATAACAATATTTTGGATTAGATATATATGTTCATAGTTTTTTCTATCTTATCTTATTGAAATAAGTAAGATAAATACATAATACTTACACACCAGTACACCAGTTTCCAAAAAAAAACCCAGCAAATAGGAACAATCTTGTAATGAAAGTACTACCTGATCTCTTCCTGTCAACCAGAGTCTTCCAGTAAGACAGAGAAAAAACATATTTTTTAACATATCTATATGTTGGGATCAAAGATGTGACAATATAATAATCGTAAGTAGGTGTTTTATCTATTTTATTTGGTTGTTTTTTACGCAAATTTTCTAACATAAGATATGTTATTTTATGATTATGAATAAATATAGCACAATAAATAAAACACATAAATATCTTATTTAATATTATTTTATTTTGGAAATATATTTTTATTGGACCAACCGCGAATTGTGCTAAACGCGAATTGTACCAACTGTGAATTGGACTAAACGCGAATTGGACCAAACGTGAATTGGATGAAACACGAAAAAGACCAACCGCGAAATAGACCAATCGCGGATAAGGTGCATAGTGCTAACCGCGAATTAGACTAATGGCGGCAATGGCGCCTAAACAAATTAAAATTTAAACTTATATTTTCGATAGGATTAATTCATTAGGTAAATAAGCGATGGTAAAAAAAAAACACGAAAACGCGAATAATACGACCCTACGATGGCATTCCTTTGTTCGGATATCTGTGGTGGCATTAATAGAAACTTAATAATGTATCGGTACTTCCTACTCCTAAACTACTCCGAACGGAGACACTCACGGTCACACTAGTCCACTAATATAAGGTCGCTCAGCGAGCTATGGAGAGATACGAATAGCTATGCTTGGAGTTTCTCTGAAGGACAAGATTCGTAATGAACACATCCGACGGAGAACCAAGGTAACCGACATAGCTCTAAAAATAACCAAGCTAAAGTGGCAGTGGGCTGGTCACATTTCCCGAAGATTCGATAACCATTGGGGCAGACGAGTTCTAAAGTGGAGACCGCTCTTAGACAGACGTAGAGTAGGACGCAAATGGATGCCGGGAGCTGAAGTCCGAGCTCAGTGGCGTGCATTAGGAGAGGCCTACGTCCAGCAGTGGACAAGTATAGGCTGATGATGATGACGATGATTTCCTGCTCATATCGTGTACTCACAGCTTGTACAATTATTTATTCTGTGGTCACAGTACAACTTTAAATGCAGGTAATGATGCGACGTCATAGGAAGCAATTTTGTAACCTTTCCAAAGTTCAGTTGTCGACACTGACTACTGTTCCTGACTTTTAGGTCATCCAAAATTGTTGTAGTAATTATCAGGAGCTTTTTGACATTGAGATCCATATTATCCGTGGAGTCTATCGTAGAGTGCGAAAATCGATTATTATTCGCATTTATGAATGAAAATGGTCTGTGCGCTGCCAAGTTTAATCTTATAAGTACTTGTATCAAAATAGAGGTAAATATCTACTAGAACACTGTGTCGGACTGAGAAGGACGGACATGCGAATTCCTTGTCCCAGCGATGCCCTAAAAACTGTACAACAAATTTTAATGAATTATCTATTCCACTTATTTTTTTTAATCACACGTTTTATCGTATATATTTTCAGGGTCTATAAAGTTACCAGAGTAGATAAACATTGAATATTTTAGCAGTGTTGGTGATATTTTCTGATTATCAACTCTATCTTCTTCCAATTGAACAAGATATAAGTTTAAAAACTAAAACACGACTACAGTCGGGTAAAAAATAGCCTATGATACTCTTGCGATGAAGACGAATCGTTCGTTAATTCGCTTGTCCAAGTCGGACCAATAGGGGTGACGCTATGGTGGAACATCCACATACATACATAGATTATCAAACTCATTACCTTTCCGTGGATTCACCCTAGCCGAGTAAAAATAAAACACGAAAATCGCCCGCGCAGTCGCGGAGCGCTCACAATAAATACATAAAATAAATCTATCTCAGTTTCTTGTAGTCGGTTAATAAAATTGTTTAGATTCTAGTCTTCATTGTCTCCAATGAAACATCAATAAACAGTATGACGTCACGAAGCGGTCGATGGACAATTAAAAACACATTTACCAACTGGTTTCATTAAAAATCGATTTGTAATGTTGAAGCATTCTAATAAATCAACGCGTTTATTATTATTTGATATGAATATTGTGTAAAAATAAAAGAAAATTTACGCTTTGTCAGGAGGTAGAAAAGAAGCAAGGGTTATTTTAATTCATGTCCGGAGTGTACATACATTTACTCGTATAATTGATCGGAAACTGATTTACCTACGTTTGACCATCATCTCGCCAGAAGGTGAGTGTTAATGTGTGAGGCAAGGCCGTACACAGCACAGATTATCATCATCATCAGCCAGGGCCTGCAGTCTCGACATAGATATTGCCTTACAACCAAAATCGGACGCAAAGTCCTAACAATCCGATATTTGATAATCTCTACAGTACATATATCGATAATAATCGATAGCTTTGACAGTTACTGTCAGAAGTTATCGATTTTAATCGGTTTGTTTGTCGTATGAGGTAGTGCTGGCCTCTGATGTCAGGGTTTGTCAGACCGCCCGAGGGCCTCTGATATGGCTTAATGACTGATTATCAGTATCTGTACTGTAGAGACTATTAAATATCGCAAATATCGGACTTCGCGACCGATTTCGGCAAACAATAGCTTTCTATGTCGAGACTGTAGGCCCAGAACACGTCCACTGCTGAACATCCCCATAGAGCACCAGTGTACCCCATAGCTCGCCAGTGTTTAATTTGTGGTGTTGTTATACACAATTTCATCACAAAATACTGCATTTTATTTTTGATCACCTGAGAGAATTAACGAGGTCGAGATCTTACAGCGATGTGGCGGCCGGTCGGCCTAACAAGGTGTGAGTGTTGCTTGATGACTGTGCGCACGAGCGGATTGGCTTGGCATATCTTGGGTGCATTACTTTCGATTTAGTGGTGTGGAATTCGTATTTTTTCAAACATTTTTGTATATTTTGTATTAGATAGCCAGATAAAAACACTGGCAGATTTTTTAATAACAATACAAACAATATAGGATTATATTGCTGACGTAACCAGACACGTATTATTGTACAAGGGAAAGCAACATTAAAAAAAACTAGCTTAAAAGCTAAGAAAACACGCCTGTCCTGCCAAAAAAAGATCTTATGACAATAAATTATATACTGTTGGAATGTGCTTATCAACGCCTTCAATTTGATACCCATATTGTATAATACAAAAAAAACGCATTTGAAAATAGAGCCACTCGGGGAGATGTAAGGATTATAACGATACCCCATACGTCTAAATCTGTTCAGGCATTTAAAAGTTATCGTGGAATTAAGAAACTCACATACATACATGAATCCTGAAAACGTTACGCTCACTCACTTAATTTAATTTAATTTTAATTATTTATTATATAATCTCTGACATTTAAAAAAATTATAAAGAATTAACAAATATGAAAAAAATTACATCCCCGTAGTTTCTTGGTGCTCTCTTCTCTAACGGGCGTATATCCGAAGTACCAGTAGAGTCAGAAGCGTGTTTTATTTTCCAGTGTGAGATTTAACTCTGTTGGCACATGAAAGGGAAATTTCCCTTTCAAACTCAAAGCATACTTAATTTACCAAATTTTTATTTATGTGATCTTTTTATAATATGTTATGTATTTCTCCTTATACATGAGATGTTAATTTTGACTTGCAAAATTGCTTATTTTTGCCTATTTACAATAAATTCTTTGACTTTGACTCCTTTTTTTTGGGCAGTCGTGTAAAAAGAGATGTAAATTTTTTGGGCAGTCGTGTAAAAAGAGATGCAAATTTTTTGGGCAGTCGTGTAAAAAGAGATGCAAATTTTTTGGGCAGTCGTGTAAAAAGAGATGCAAATGGTTGATAGTGCCAAAGACAAAAGTTCTAGTTATCATATAATCAAAATAACTAGGTACTAAAGGTATAGATTATGTTGAAGACTGTAATTTGAATGTGGTATCGTAAGAATCTAGTGGTTTGTGAAAGTGGTATTATGAGACTGTGGTAAACCTTACGTTTTCAGAATACAATATTCAGCGACGGAGCAATCTCTTTCCAAGAAGGTTTAAAACAGACGGAGATCACACCACCAAACAAACGAGTGGCACAGCAAATGGCGGCTGCGCTTGTGTGCGTGAATGGATAATTTATGATAAAGTGTGGTTGATACACAATTTCATGCACAAATGAATGCATATTTTTTCTTTATTGTTATTACCTAACAGATTGAGATCTTTCTGCGATGTGGCAGCCGATCAGCATAACATGTAGTAAGTGTGTGCGTGAGACTGGTGCGTATGATCGGATCGGAATATCTTGGATGCTTCACTTTCGATTTGGCGGTGTGGTCTCCGTTTTTTCTTAAACCTTCTTGTCTTTTCCCGCATCCAAATTTGACAGACTTAGGTACAGCTAAATACGTAACTAAATATAAGAATAACTCGTTGGAGAGAAGCCAAACTGTTGTTAGAAGCAGTTGTCCTAAAGGTATTTGGCATGAACTTTGAGTATTGGTTATACGGGCGGTACATAATGACGAATGACGTCACTAAAGGACGGCCGTTCTCCTTTGTGACACAATACTACGTATAAGCCGCTGCTTCGTTCGCAGATAAACAGTTTATAACTCACTGCGCCTGCGGGTTTGCCCGCGTGGATATTATACTGGGGGAAAAAACCCTAGAGATGTCGTATAAAGGACCAAAAGTACCAATAAATAATTATACCAAATTTCATAAAAATAAGTTTAGCCGTTAAATCTTTATTTATCTATTGCTAGGCTATATATATATCGGATTGATATGCAAAGTACACTAAATTTTTGAACAAATTTAAAGCTAAAACCGCATTTTAATCGGTTCTGTAGTTATTGACGACCGGTTGGCCGAGTGGCTAATGACCATGACTGCGAAGTCAACCAACGGTCAACAGTCGCGGGTTCGGAACCCTCAGGGTGCAAACTTTTGTGTGATGAGCAGAAATTTTTGTTTTTTGTTCTTACTAAACACACGCACGGATAAACATACATATATTTTTTATTATGGACTAGGCAATCGTTTGACCACGATCTCACCTGATGGAAAGCGATGATGTGGTCGAAGGTGTAGCACGCTTGCCTAGTAGATACCTATTCACTCTTGACTTGAACACACCGGGGTTATAATTTACCGGAAACACTGACGAGGGCAGGGCATACCACTCCTTACATACATACATACATACATAAATACGAATATTACATCCATGAAACATTTCTGCTCAAAAAACAAATGTTTGCACCCTGAGGGTTCCGAACCCGCGACTGTGATCCTAGTTTGGGGCTTGGTAATTGGTGTGAATTGACAAGTTTTCATATTTCATAAGGCAATGAAATTCGAAAACCATTTCGAGATATTGCGTCGCTGATCATTATTCTTATTTTTTACCACAAACACATTATGTAATAACTCTCAACCAAGCAGAGTTCGGAGCAATAATAACTCTCAACCAAGCAGAGTTCGGAGCAATAATAACTCTCAACCAAGCAGAGTTCGGAGCAATAATAACTCTCAACCAAGCAGAGTTTGGAGCAATAATAACTCTCAACCAAGCAGAGTTCGGAGCAATAATAACTCTCAACCAAGCAGAGTTCGGAGCAATAATAACTCTCAACCAAGCAGAGTTCGGAGCAATAATAAAATTCAGTTGCCTGTAAAGAAAAAAAAAAACTACGCTAGAGCCTGACTTTGACAGATATAACTGTTTTTTTAGAATAAGATACTTTTTAATAATTAATTTCTCGTAAAATGTAGCCTAATTTGGAAAAAATAAATACATATATCTTATTTTACAACATTAAATCAGAGAAAAATTTAAAATAGTAATGTTAAAAATTTGTTATGTTGTTAATTGTCCTGAATTTATTTATAATTTTACACGACTTCCCAAAAAAGGAGTGTTATGTTTTTAGCATTCATGTATGTTTGTATGTATGTATGTTGAGTTTCTTTATTCCACCATAACTCTTAAGTGCCTGTACAGATTTAGACGTAAGGGGTATCGTTACAATCCTTACATCCCCCCGAGTAACATAGGCAAAAAAAAACAAATTTAAGTAAAATCCAATATGGCGGCAGTTGGCAGTTGGCTCCATATGGAAAGGCAAAAAAAACTTCCTGTTTTACAATATGGGTATCAAATTGAAGGCCTTGATAAGCACATTCCAACGGTATATAATTTATTGGCATAAGTTCTTTTTAGGTAGGGCAGGCGTGGTTTTTAGCTTTTAAGCTGGTTATTATGAGATGCGAAAGCACAGAGGCTGACAAAAACCATTTAATGTAAATCTTTAAAACGCGTTTTTTTTGACGAAGTATCTTAAAAGTTTTTTTTATATGTATATATAAATATATTGACACGGGTTTGTAAAAAAAATTAAGGGATATTTTTAAGTGGTCTTGGATAGGCATTTTTCGATAATTCAATAAATTTCGCAGATTTAAAAATAAATAACATTTCATTTTAAATCCTGCTCGTGTTTGAGCAAGTTGTTTAATTGTTCCACCCATAATTAGTATAATTTATAAATTTCTTATCTTAATAAGTTAAAATAACTTACAGTAATTCGAAAATTATGGTAACAAGCAAGTCTCCGAGGTAAGCCGTCACTGACCTTTGTCATCCAACCTCATACAAAACAGGTTTTTTATGTAATATATTTAAATGGGCATGGATGGTTTTGTATAATGAGTTTTTAAACTTTTATGGTGGATCAAACCACATATATGCTCGTATTTTGTTATTCTATAAACACTGCATTTGAGTCATTCTGATTTGATTCAATGATATATTTTGTTATTCTATAAACACTGCATTTGAGTCATTCTGATTTGATTCAATGATATAAATCAAGGTATCAGGTTTATATGCCTAGTTCAAGGGTGAGATGTTATTAGAATGTTATTTAAAATACCTAAAATTAAAATGAATAAACCAAAAATTACAAAAATAATATCATTAATAAACATATAATATCTATTTAATTAATATTATACATTTATGAATTCTAAAATCATTACATTTTTCTAGCCAAAATAGTTATTTATAACATTAACATTAAATAAATAAATAAAATAAAAATTAATTTTAATTAATATTTAAAAAATAATATTAATGTTCATTATTTAATACTAAGCTATGAATAATTTGTTAACAGTTAAAGTATAATAAATAAATTAGGAATTTACGAAAAGTTCTTCGTTTTTATCGATTTCCTTATGGAATATACGTTAAATCATCTTATCTCCTAGATTTCTGAACTGATTGAGATGATTCTTATTTTGTTTGAAAGGTACTTATAGTCGTTTCTAAATTTTGACAAACTTGACTTAATAGATAACTTTTCCATTAAATATATTTGAAGTTCATCTTTCTTCAGAGAATTACAGATTCCGTCACTCCGAAGTGTTACCAACTTGACACCGATGCAACTTATACTATAAAGACAGAGCTGCAAAATTTTGCAGAACCCACATTGCTTTCTTGTTTGTTAACTTTAGATTACCCTGATCCATGAAGTTACCATTATCCTGATATTTTAAAAAATTGTATGCCAATTGACCAGATAATGGATTTTTTAATTAGCAACTCTTCGAGTGACGGACTTTGTATATAACAACACGCGTTACATAGGTCCTAACCGCTAACTAGGACTTTGTATATAACAACACGCGTTACATAGGTCCTAACCGCTAACTAGGACTTTGTATATAACAACACGCGTTACATAGGTCCTAACCGCTAACTAGGACTTTGTATATAACAACACGCGTTACATAGGTCCTAACCGCTAACTAGGACTTTGTATATAACAACACGCGTTACATAGGTCCTAACCGCTAACTAGGACTTTGTATATAACAACACGCGTTACATAGGTCCTAACCGCTAACTAGGACTCACTGTATTTAGAGGATTTAGAACTACGAGAAATGGTTTTCCCTGCGCGGGAATCGCACCCGCTGTACCCTAAATAACCACCTAAGTCTAGGTATATATTTTCTCGCCTCTCAATAAGTATTAAAATAATATTATATTGCCTTTAATGGTGGGTCCTTAAATTTAACATTTTTATATTGGTCCGCATTCTGGGTGCACTAAAATGAAATTAAAGAGAGCTCTAAAATTATTGAAGTCGAATAAAGTTTTTTTTTTATATTTGGATTATATTTATAATAACACTCGCGTGTCAAGTGATTAATATAATAATGGAAAACAATAACTTTGCCGTAAAAAACATACTCGAAGTTGACATTTTAAGTAAGTACATACCTATACATGTATTGTGAAAAAAATAACAAAAACTTTATAGCTTTTGAAACTGGCATAAATAAATTCAGAGCAATAAAATTTAATAACTGCCACCACAATATGACGGCTAAGCAATCGTTTGACCACGACCTCACCCAATGGAAAGAGATGATGTGGTCGAAGGTATAGCCCGCTTGCCTAGTAGATACCTGTTCACTCTTGACTTGATTACACACTTGGGCTATTACCGGAAGCAATGACGAGGACAGAGCATTCCGCTCCTTTGCAGTTAATATAATAAATGAAGAAGGGTAACGCTTCGTTCTTGTGCGTGGTATTTCAACCCTTTATGGATGGAGCTTTGCCCATCGTCGTACGGTGAAGGTTCCAATCATTCCTATAAACTTTACTTTCTGCACGAGGTGACATTGCCGTGACGTACATTTAAATAATTATTCTAATCTGCACACGTCATGCACACGTTGTCTCGTGCACACGTGACTTAGCAAAAACATGTGGTTGCGCTAATAACATAGGATGTAACGTAGTGTGCGTCATGATTGGCAGTTTTTGCTATTTCGGATATGGAATATGCCTTTACCTATTTGCAGTTCCTGCGAGTTTAGCAGTGACAGGACTGTTCTTCAAGAGTTCCACTTGGGTAGTAATAACTAACAACAGACACAAGTAGTATGTAGGGTCGAATATGATAATGCCAATACAAGTCATACTAATGATACTACGGGTGTAGCTTATGGGGACGGGTCCAGGCTAGTTTCGTATAATATTTTATTGTTATTATTTTTAAGCCAGTTTTGATAATTGTGGGACATGAGACGCTTTGTTGATACAACATTGAATAAGTATGATAATGTATTTAAATTGTATTGATATATTTTGACAAAAAAATATGACAGAACTGGAAAAGTTACATCTCCGTATAGTTTCTTCTTTCTTGGTGCTTTCTTCTCTAACAAGCGTGTTTTTGAAGTATCGGTAGAGTTAGAAAGTGACGTATTATTGATTCAACTCTGAATTTAGCACATAACAAGCACAGACTGGGTCTGTGATAACAAGACAAGTTCAAAAACAAAACCTACGGTTGGGTACAAAATAGCCTATGACATTCTTGAGATGAAGAAGAATCGATTGATACCTCGTTGTCAAAATCGGGCCAAGTTTTTAGTTTGAACACATAACCTTTACTTTGCCTTGCCGTAGTTAGGTAATAAAAAAATGCTATGACATTCTTGAGAAGAAGACCAATCAATTGACACCTCGCTTGTCAAAATCGAACCATTAGGGGCGACTCTATGGTGGAACATCCACATACCCACATACAAAGATACATACATACATAGACTGTTAAACTCATTTGTTAACTTGCTTTGCTGTAGTCGGGTAAAAAGGAAATTGCCTCTTACCAAACTCAAACTCCTTGTTCATGAGACGTTAAGTTTTTGACTTGCAAAAGTGCTATTTAATTTATCTATTTACAATAAAAATATTTTGACTTAACTTTGTTATTACCCTCTTGAAAAATTATAGGCCCGTTTCGCTGCTGAGCCACAAATCGTCTCGCTCGTAGGTTTGATGACCTTCAGCCTCCCGAACAAGCTAGATTCCGGAAAGGCTTTAGCACCGTAGACCACATCCATACGCTCCGGCAGATTATACAGAAGACCGAAGAGTATAATCGGCCACTATGTCTAGCGTTTGTGGACTACGAGAAAGCCTGTGATTCAGTCGAGACCTGGGCAGTGCTAGTCATTACAGCGGTACTATTCACTACCGGTACATCGAAGTGTTGAAGTGTTTGTACAGAAAGGCTACCATGACTGTCTTCAAGATCGCAGCATGAATTCTATCCAGTTGCAAAAGGAGGTGAGACAGGGAGACGTTATTTCTCCGAAACTGTTCACCTCTGCACTGGAAGATATATTCAAGTTTCTGAACTGGAACTGATATGGAGTTAACGTCAATGGCGAATACATCACTCAACTTCGATTTGCTGATGACATAGTCATCATGGCAGAAACCCAGGAAGACCTAAGCACAATGCTCAGTGACCTCAATATAGTTTCCCAACAGGTGGGTCTTAAGATGAACATGGATAAGACAAATATCATGTCAAATGCCCATGTTGCACCCATGCCGGTTTATGATGGGAACGATATAATGGAAGCTGTTGATCACTACGTCTACTTGGGTCAGACGATCCAACTGGGTAGATCCACATCCGACAAAGAGATCAACGAATCCAACTCGGATGGGCAGCGTTCGGGAAATTACGCCATATCTTCTCGTCGCAGACACTTACCGCAGAGCCTCAAGACTAAAGTTTATAATCAGTGCGTGTTGATGATTTACGGCACTGAGACGTGGGCGCTAACTATTGGTCTCATACACAAGCTCAAAGTCGCGCAGCATGCAATGAAAAACCAAGAAAAATACCCGTAGAAAACCCAAGGTTATAGACATACCTCTCAGAGTTTGCAAGTTGAAGTGGCAATGGGCAGACCATATAGTTCTCAGAACTGACAACTGCTGGGGAATAAAGGTTCTCGAATGGCGACCTCGAACAAGCAAGCGAAGTGATGGGAGACCCCCCCCCACCTCCCCCCACGATGGACCGACGACATTGTAGCCATCGCTGGAAGTCTGTGGATGGAGGTGGCACAAGATCGCTCGTCATGGCGCTCTTTGGGGAGGCCTATGTTCAGCAGTGGACTTTAAATGCTGAAATGATGATGAACTTTGATAGGGTACCTATAGGTACTCTATCAAACTTACGTTTAGACATAAAAACTGGTGTAGATCTTTGGTAACTCAATCCGGTGAGTACAAGCTGAGCACTCGATAAAAAACTTTTGGACGGCTGTAGGAATTATAAGGAAAGTTAAGTAATTTAAGTATTACTTTTTATACCTTCTTAAAATTCCTTCGGCCGTCTAATAGTTTTTTATCGAGTGCTCAGCTTGTACTCACCGGATTGAGATTTTAGATCCCCAAGACCAATTTCTTTTTAACTTACCTTGTAGGCATCAAAAAGTCTTAAAAATAAAGACAATTAAAAATAAATTGATCTTGGAGATCTAAAATAAACTACTAAACAAGATAATAACGTTTTTAAAAATGTTGTTGACTTTCTGTGTTTTTGCGAACACGTACGAAGTACTGGACATCTCAATCCGATGAGGATACTTATTCAATACAATACAGTAACAAGCACAAATTAAACATTTATATAACCTCCGACTTCACACCCCCAATTATAGCTAGGAAGCGTCTCGATCACATCAGTTTATAAACATAATGATCGTTCCGTCCGTTTGAGAGCTACGGTCGTCACCCCCATTACCCCCCCCCCCCCCCGCCCCATTATAGCTAAGAACCATCTCATTTAGTTCAGCTTTCAAATATTAAAACCGCAGCCAAATCGGTCCATTCGTTCGAAAGCTACGATTCGCACCGCCCCCTCCCCCTCTCCCCCTCCCATTCCGTCTCCCCTTTATAGCTATGAACTATCTCGTTTACCCTAGCCACAGAATAAATAATAGTACAAGCCTAACTTTTAAACATAAAAAACCACCGCTAAATCAGTCCATTTTGTTTGGAAGTTACGATTTTCATGCCCCTTTTCTCACATCCGCCTTCCCCCTTCCTCTCCCCATAAATTTACGAACTATTTCGATCACATCAGCTTTCGAACAGAAAAAACGCATCAAAATCGGTCCATTCGTTTGGGAGCTACGA
Source organism: Alsophila aescularia (assembly GCA_946251855.1). Taxonomy (NCBI): domain Eukaryota; kingdom Metazoa; phylum Arthropoda; class Insecta; order Lepidoptera; family Geometridae; genus Alsophila; species Alsophila aescularia. The sequence goes on along the minus strand of OX276374.1, from coordinate 1,818,268 downwards.
TAATCACCCGCGATACCCCCACTCCACCCTCCCCCATTATAGCTAAGAACCATCTCATTTAGTTCAACTTTCAAATATTAAAACCGCAGCCAAATCAGTCCATTTGTTCGAAAGCTACGATTTTCACACCCCCTTTTCTCATCTCCCCCCTCTCCCTCCCCATGTATCTTAGAACCATCTCGATCACATCAGCTTTAGAACAGAAAAACTGCATCCAAATCGGTCCATTTGTTTGGGAGCTATGATGCCACAGACAGCACACATACACACACACAAACACACAGTGATTCACACCTTAAACTTACAATACCCGTCTCTTTGTTCGGAGGTTAAAAGTACACTTTATTGCACACCAAAAAATAAACAAGCAAGATTTATAAAATACTAGCTTTCCCGCCCGCGACTTCGTCCGCGCGGACAACACATTATCGCGAAAAAAAGCATCCTCGTTCTTCTAGGATATTAAAATTAAAAACCAATGCAAAAGTAGAACATTAACAGCTCTTGATGTTTTTGACTTGTTATTTCGTTTCCATGGCAACCGTTCCATACAGCGAGTAATCAACATTTTCCAGCTTTCCCGTGGAAACTTACTATTTTCAATAAGCCGATAAAAAGTATCCCTTGTTTTATTCCAGGGTATAAGCTATCTCCATTCCAAATTTAATCAAAATCCGTCCAGCCGTTATCGCGTTAAAACTCCACAAACAAACCAACAAATATACAAACAAACAGACAACGTTTCACTTTTATATATTGGTATGGATTATTATTAGAGTAGGCACAATAATTGGTGGTCTTAAAGATAAAGATTGTACTTTTCTATACATCTTTAGGGTGGAATGAATCAGGGATGAACTACCCTTCAGAAGGGTCGACCTATGGTAATATATTTTGCTTTCTTTGCTTCCATCGACGGGTATAATTTATTTATTTATTGTGTTATATTTTGTTTAACAGAAAAAAAATGAATCCTCCCTTACGTCCGTTCTTCGGATCCCACTCGGACACGTCGGCAATTAATATAAAAAATATGGTAAGAGTGTGTGTGTGTGCTGTGTGCATTCATTGAACTTTGTTTTTGAGTTTTTATTTTATCTTAATCAATCTTGTAACTAGCATTTAAATCATTCTTAATTGTTTTTGACCGAGTTTACTAGTATTATTACAGCAAGTCTATATACACAAATTAGTGCTTACTGAAACAATGTGCATCTCAAAAAGTCATAATCATAACATAATAATGTCCAGTTTACGTCTGCAATAGTGATAGGTTTTTATGTGCGCTGTGTATGTGTTTGTGTGTGTCCGTATCTGTTTTGTTTTGAATCACAATACCACAGAATAAATAATACTAATTATGACAATACGCGTGTTTACACCATTGTACGTAGGTAATGTCTATATGATGAAAAGATCCAATATCTTACCTCGTACTATGAACTCGAATCATAACAAGTTTCAGTTGAATTTATTCTGTAGTTTCGGCGCTATTCGCGGTCAAGATACAGATAGACAGACAGACAGATGTTTTACACACGCATTAGGATTGACAGCCCCACTGCTGTCAATCCTAATTCTTGGTTAATTCCCAGTAGTACACCCGATTAGTTCAACCTTTGAACTACTGTTTTTTTTTGTATTGACTATAAATAAAAAAGCTTGAATATGCTGTAATTAGTATATTTAACCGTGTTTAGTTAGCACAACAAGCGGCGCCGCGTGGTTCAAACTTAACTAGTTATAATTTTAACACATTACAATAGGTACCTTTTTTTTCCTTTTGCTTGAGTGAAGTAGGTATGACAGTGCCTAGGTATATATACAAAAGTACGAAGCATAAATATATAATTAAAATAATATGATTTTTCTTATGTACAAGCCTTAGCAATCACGTCAAGTCTTGCAGCAATACGAAAATTGCTGCAAGATTTGACGTGATTGTCTTAATTAATACCTGTCTGAACATCGATAGGTCCGAAAGTTATCGTTTAACATTAAATAGGTACATACATACAAACTCCGATTGGTCCAAGCAGCTGATATCGGAGCTCATAGAAGTCGCTGAATGGATTATTTCCCCTATTTATTTAATCAACAGTTGCTTGGTTTCTGAGCGTGTAATCGTGCATGTTTACCGTGTTGGTCTTGTGTGCCGTCACAGATTAAAATATAATAGGCAGCGCCGCTGCCTCTTCAAATTACTATAGTAACAAGAATAGAATTCACTTATTTACTATTTACTTTGCTAATCTAGTACCTCCTTTGTTTCTTACGAGGTGTTTAGAAAATTGCACAACTTCAAAGGAATTACAACTTAATATTATTTTTAATTCAATTAAAAAGTACAGAACCAATTCTTATCAAAGGTAAGGTGTATTGAAAGTTTCAAAACTTTATAGGAGTTTTATGTTCATAATAATTCATTTCACTTTAAAATACTTGATCAATTTCGATGAAATATTTCTTGATGGGAAACACTATAGGTCTCTTTGGGTGAAAATACACACAAAAATGCACAATCTGATTGAGAATCTCCTACATGTGGAAATAATTAAAAAGGAGAAGCGATAATAATATTGGTTAGTTGGTTGTGCGATCAGACACCGCGCCTTATGTTTGAACCCATACGGTTCAAACCCAATTATTGAAACTTACATTCATAAGAGAGTGTAAGCGTGGGTGTGTGTTTGGTTGTGTGTGTGTGTGTGTGTGTGTGTGTGTGTATGTGAGAGAGAGAGAGAGAGATCAACATAATTATAATAAACATACTACCACCTTCGACCACGCGTCACTTGTGTCATGTGTTTGATTGATGGAATGGGGCAGTTGGGAATATATCGATAGTTTGGACGAGCCCTGCCGGAAGGGAAAGTACACTCAATATTGAAGATTAGTACAAAAAGCAAACATTTTTAATCAAAAACAACAAACTTTTTTGAAAAATTGCTTATCTCAGCCGGGAATCGAACCGACTCTCATGCGAAACAATAACGTCCTGTATTTTTAGGGCACCGATAGATAGGGTCAGTCATAATAATCAAATCTTTCTAATAAACATTTCATCTTAAATTAAGGGAAGATCATGATATCTAACTAAGAACCTACAGGTACCCCATACTAGTAAATCTTACCTAGGTACCTACAGGTACCCCACACTAGTAAATTTTAACTAGGAACCTACAGGTACCCCATACTAGTAAATCTTAACTAGGAACCTACAGGTACCCCACACTAGTAAATTTTAACTAGGAACCTACAGGTACCCCACACTAGTAAATTTTAACAAGGAACCTACAGGTACCCCACACTAGTAAATTTTAACTAGGAACCTACAGGTACCCCATACTAGTAAATCTTACCTAGGTACCTACAGGTACCCCACACTAGTAAATTTTAACTAGGAACCTACAGGTACCCCATACTAGTAAATCTTAACTAGGAACCTACAGGTACCCCACACTAGTAAATTTTAACTAGGAACCTACAGGTACCCCATACTAGTAAATCTTACCTAGGTACCTACAGGTACCCCACACTAGTAAATTTTAACTAGGAACCTACAGGTACCCCATACTAGTAAATCTTAACTAGGAACCTTCAGGTACCCCATACTAGTAAATTTTAACTAGGAACCTACACGTACCCCACACTAGTAAATTTTAACTAGGAACCTACAGGTACCCCATACTAGTAAATCTTAACTAGGAACCTTCAGGTACCCCATACTAGTAAATCTTAACTAGGAACCTACAGGTACCCCACACTAGTAAATCTTAACTAGGAACCTACAGGTACCCCACACTAGTAAATCTTAACTAGGAACCTACAAGTACCCCATACTAGTAAATCTAACTAGGAACCTACAGGTACCCCATACTAGTAAATCTAACTAGGAACCTACAGGTACCCCACACTAGTAAATCTAACTAGGAACATACAGGTACCCCATACTAATAAATCTTAACTAGGAACCTACAGGTACCCCACACTAGTAAATCTTAACTAGGAACCTACAGGTACCCCACACTAGTAAATCTTAACTAGGAACCTACAAGTACCCCACACTAGTAAATCTAACGAAGTAACCTACAGGTACCCCTTACTGTAAATCTAACAAGGAACCTACAGGTACCCCTTACTGTAAATCTAACAAGGAACCTACAGGTACCCCATACTAGTAAATCGTTATCACATTTGAATATTTTACATAAACGAAGTGTTGAGAGAAGAGACAGAAATAAATACTCAGTAAATATTAATAAAATATTATATTTTTAAATTGTACTTTAACAACAAATCAGCTGTTCCAAACCCCAAATGATATTTGTTTTGTTGGATGCACGTAAGGAATTCATACCGTGTAGTCTGTAGTAATATGTTGTGGCGGATATTCACAATTGTTTTGTGAAACTCAGTTTTTACTCATCCGCAGATAGTAGGATTATTTATACATATATTAGATTTTTTGCAAATCTCCATAAAAAATATATAAATAACGATGCAAGAACTGAAGATCTTGCAAGCCATCTAATTGTGCTATTTGTACCGATCCAGGTATTGAAATGGTAGTAAATAGAAAGAGCTAAAACGTGAACCCTCACGGTGAGTGTCCACGTTTATTCGTAAGTTTAAGGACAGAGCTATACTCGATGTTACTCTTAAGGACATGAGTAAGTATAAGTAATCTGACAGAGAACCACAGTAACCGACACAGCTCAATGAAATAGCAAGCTAAAGTGGCAATGGGGTGGTCACAACTCTCGAAGAACCGGGGTAACCGTTTGGGGTAAACGAGTTCTACAGTGGAGAACGCGTTTAGAAAAACGTAGTGTACGACGCACGCTGGCGGGTGGGTGGCGGCTGGCAGGAACTGGATGAAGAGAGCCCTAAATCGGGCATAGTGGCTTTCACTAGGAGAGGCCTACATCCAGAGGTGTACGTATATAGGCTGACGATTATGATGCAATGCCGCGGGAAAAGCTAGTAAGCTTTACAATAAGATGCGCCATCAACTGACCTTTGACCTGTGCTTTGACGCATACATGGCTCGAGGCAGGCCGCTAATAAGCCAAACAAACAAACAGAAGCGTTTTTATTAGCGTTGATTGTCCTTCACTTTTGAACTGCGTGTGTGATTGAAAAGCATTATGGAGGAGCATGGACTGAGGAGGCGCCCTCTCCTACCAGATATATACTTACATATCTAATTTTTAGGGTAAAAAAAAATTTTTTTGCAATTGGTAAACTATCTGCAGCCTATGTCGATGTATGGGGACAGAAGTTTTCCAACGGCTCAGTTAAGTTTGTTCGGAACCCTTGGTGCGCGAGTCCATCTCTCACTTTGCCGTTTTTTTTCCCTTCTCAAGCTCCTAAGGTACTTGTTTATACCGGGTGTAAGCGGACTAAAACTGCATTTTATGTTCGTAATAATCACGTAGAAAGTAGGTTCTTTTCTAATAAAGGGATCATTTAATCTATCTACTAGCTTATAATACCAGAAACATATGTGCCAGGTACTTTAGCTTGCATGTCGATGGTTCAACAATACTGCTCAGAGATGGGATTATTTTGGTTGAAACATAGTGGCTGCCCAGGGTCTGCCAGACATTTTTAAATCATTCTTAACAAGACATAAGTTCAAAAACTAAAACCTGACTACGGTCGGGTAAATCAAAAAATATGTATATAAAAATATGTAAATATGAGTATGATACTCTTGTGATGAAGACGAATTGATTAATACCTCGTTTCTCAATATTGGACCATGTTTTTAGTTTGAACATATAACCCTTCATTTGCTTTGCCGTAACCGGGTAAAAAATAATAAGTTGCTTACTTTACTCTAAGTTCGAGTACATATTGCAGACTATAGTGGCATCTGGCATCACAGCCAAAATTCGAAATTCAAAATAATTTACTAAATACCGGTCTAAAATATAGCCCTCCTTTTTGCTTCGCCGTAGTCGGGTAAAATATATCTACCTATATAAAAGCTTCTAACTGAAATAAAGGGCGTTTGCCTGTGGAATAAAACCCTGAATTGTGAATTTGATAAAAAATTGGATACTGAATCAATTTATGGCAGCTCCAGACTATCGTCCAACCCTCCAACTCCAAACGTCCACCCAAATATCGAATCGTTGGTGCGGCCGCGCTATACCTGTTCAGCGCCCAAAATTATTATGTATTCAACCTTCATAGCATTTTTTTGTTTTATGTAAACAAAAAAATGCGTAAATGTAGATGGTGGATGCTAACAAAACATCGTAAAAGAGACGCGATGTGTCCAACGTTCGATGTGTGAAAAGGTTCGAGCAAGTTTGATTTGTAGTTGATTTACCACCCCGCTACGATCTCGAAACGACCAAACTATGTCAAATGGTTAAAAATACCCCTTCCACATACCGAAGGTCGGACGGTCAGTACCTACAATTAGAGTGGTAGGTTTAAAAATAGTCTGGAGCCGCTATAAGCTTAACTCTCAGTGACATTACAATAACATTCACATTCAAGCAACATTTGATGTTGTTTTTCTTGAGATTGGTGGTAGATTGGAACTGGAATTTGAATACATATTGTTAAACAATTAGACTTTAGATGACCACTGTTATAACTAGCTTGAATTTGAACTACAGTTGCCACGCTCGGCACCGCAGTTTTCTGTTCAAACGAGTAGGTGCTTGTGTTCTGTTATAGCTACCCTGTAAAACTGTGGCATTATGGCAAAGCGCCATGAGTCATCTGTCGATGTTTACTTATAAAAGCAACCAGAATCGCTGGTCGCGTGCAGACTTGGCTATTAAAATGTATTACAACCACTGATCGATATTTGGGAAGATAGCAGTCTGACAGAGGAGAAAATGTGTACCAATTAGTTACGCGTGCCGCTTGTGGGGACTGGTCCAGTCTATTTTCACATAATAGTAATCGTATTTAGTTATTTTTATTGCTATTTTTTATCTCATTGATGGTTCAAGAAACACAAAAAAACTATTGTTTTTTACTTTTCTTACATAAGTACGAAGCAAGGGTAAGTTAGCGAGTTTAACAGTCTATGCATGTTTATAATAATATGTGCATGTTCCACCATAGCGTCGCCACTATTTGTCCGATTTTGACAAGCGAGATATCAATCGATTCGTCTTCATTGCAAGAGTTTCGTAGGTAATTTTTACCCAACCAAAGTCGGGTTTTATTTTTAGAATTATTTCTTGTAATAATTAATCGGAGGATATTTATCTATCACAAGATCTTATGAAATGATCATATGATTTTGTGATAGGTATGTCACTGATGCGTCGCCACAATTCAGTAAGTCGATATAACGCCTCTATTAGGCTACTTCATCGACGGCCGTTAGCCTCGCTCCGCTTATGTATTCCTTGCTCGAAGTCTGCAATAAATATATTCAAATTGAATGTGCTTCAGATTTAGCGAGTGCTCTTGAAATGGAGGCGTTTGTGTAGGTGTGCACTCTTGAGATGTGGTTATTGAAAATCATCTCAAAATCATCTTAGAATGACAAGGATGGGGGTTCGCTAAAATCTAAAACACAATTCACTTATACTAGTCAAACTAGTTCACGCGTGTCGGAAATATCGATAAAAAGACTTTAATGCCCATGAAATGTTACAAGATAAAGTAGTTATATTCATAACTAGTTAGTCGCCCCGGCTTCGCACGGATACCGCTCTCACCGCGGCATTTTTTTTTACATTAAGCATTTATATATCCACCGTAACTTCTAAAAAAAAAACACCAGTAAGCGTAATTCAAAATCTTTGGCAGCAATGCAACGCCAAGGAGGTTGAATTACGCTTATTACGAGTATGTACTGTGCTATGAGCGACGCTCTAGGTGGTTTTTGACAGACTTGTTAATATTTGTTCCCACGACAACATTTATGTCATTCCGTTCAGTTTTTATCATTGAGTTATGTAGTTTTTTTTTTTGCAAAAATTCTAAATGCTGTGTTGTAGAGTTTGAGTTTATTCTCAATCTTGTATTTCTTTAGTATTGATGTGTAATATTGGTGGAATATTAACCATTAGGTGTTCGTTAACGTGCACGAGTGCGGGCAAAAGAATCAAACGCAGATATAAATGGCATTTTGTGCTTTTTCCAAATCTCCCTCGGAAGTTTTAGTAAATGTCCACCATTTTACTGATTCGTGACTTTGAATTGACAATTAATGACTGTGACGTGACATTACTATAAACTATTATACTTGACATTGGCGAAATTGCTAGTAGGCCAGTGCCTCCGCAGAAGCTATCTAATAAAAAAAAAGAAGGAAGGAGTTAATAAGTAGAAAGATAATACCAATAGAATTGCTATGAGCGTATAGGGTATAGGTAAGGAAGAGATATCATTAGTTTATGACGTAGCGTAAAGAGTTGCTAGGAGAGATATTTTACCCATACTAATGGGTAAAAAAAGCAACCATCACAGCAAAAAAAGCAGCCTTAGTTTGATAACCAATGTGATCTGACATAGTAAAGCAAGTAAAAACATCGCCATCCTTCACCTTAGTTAAGGAAATAAAATAACTTTAATAACGCTAGCGATGTACGTTTTAAAAAAAATCCATCCGTCCGACACCATAGTCGGCCCCTCACTAGGGCATGCAAAATCGAATGGTTTTCGATTCCGAAACTTGAGTTCCGACTCCCTATACTGGACACCTAATTTCGGAACTATTAACGTCCTTATGGTTTCTGATTTCTAGGAAAAGAGAGATTTCTACGAATCAAACAAGTTGTGATTTATCAGGCTTTTAATCAATATAAGAATGCTACGAACAATGTGTGGATTTTCTTTTTTTCATGAATACGTACCTTCCGGTTCCGGTTAAATAAAAATACAAGTCGAAACGAAACTAAAGTTTGTAGATAGATTGAACTGGGACATAATAATATCTAGCTTAGGATTGCAGCGTTTTATTTTATCGCAACAAGAAAATGTAACAAAATGGGTGTTTTTTTAGCTCACGTCTTTATCCATAGTCAATTTAATGTGACGTCATATAGGCAAAAACAAGCGGACGATGAAGAAGCTTCCAACGATACCTCATTAGTCAAATTATGATAAGTAGTTTAGAAATTATGATGGAACAGATGAACATACATGCCCGTTTAAATCATAACCCTCCTTTTTGATTCGCCGTAGTCGGGTAAAAATAAAATAATATACCGAAGAAGCTACAACCACTTCAATTTGGTGTTGACGGATATATTTGTAAATAATTAAAATATAAATAACTAGCTTAAAAGCTAAAAAAACACGCCTGCCCTGCTAAAAAAGAGCTTTTGCCAATAAATTATATACTGTTGGAATTTGCTTATCAAGGCCTTCAATTTGATACCCATATTATAAAATATTAAGAAATATAATTTTTTTCGAATTTGAAAATTGAACCATACTGCCGCCAAATTGAAAGTTTAAAAACAATTGCCTATGTTACTCGGGGGGATGTAAGGATTCTAACGATATCCCAAACGTCTAAATCTGTTCAGGCATTTAAAAGTTATGGTGGAATAAAGAAACTCACATACATACAAACATACAAGAATGCTAAAAACATTACACTCCTTTCTTGGGCAGTCTGGTAAAAATAAAGGGCGCTCATATTAATACAAGACGTGTTTTTTTTCCTACGTTTTTTTTTGCTGCCTTAGAAACGGTTATACATACAAACGTCAAACTTGGTGTGTTTAAAGAGAAACCCCCGACTTTAGCCAGCCATTTGGCCGGTTGTAATTTTAAATTTTCATTTGGGCATTATTTAAACATAACAGTTATTTTAATTCACTCATTTTACTAGTACTAGGTTGCTCAATCGCGATTGATTTATCTTCTTATGGAGTCTGAAAAGTACAAAATGAAAATTGAGGTACAGATTTTATCATATTTTGTTTTATAATTATATACATACATACATACATACTCGTATTACATACAATACAATCATATTAATATGCACATGATTGTGTTCTTTATATAATACGTATGTATGGGTCAGATAGACGATGGACATATTTCAGGATATCATTGTCATTGAGTCTTCATTATGAACAACTTGGAACAACTTTTAGATCAATATTTTTTTATGGATCAGCTGCGTATGTATGTTTATAGTTCGTATGCATTGGCTTGCGAAAGCGAAGGGATTCAAAATGTTTTCATCCATCTACAGATAAATATTTATTTATGGGTAAACTAAACTTTTTGAGCACTGGTATCCCTAACTTGATGGAAACCCAAATAATTTATGGAGACACGTCAAAATATGGCACTTACATGGTAAGCTAGGACTATCTTTTTTAGTCGGGTAATACGACAAAACAAACTGCAAAATTCGCTTATATTTTAGTTAGGGTCTGATAATAACATGTAAAAATAACTAGATTACAAATGATACGAACGTTTTCTATCGCAAATACTTCGACAAACTTAAGAAAACTTGCTCACTTACCGATGAAAGGTTATGGCTTCATTTTATTGCTTAGGTCGGTTTGTACAACATAATAAACAACAACGCTTCATAATACAGCTACAATGAATTATCTGTTTCACTGAAAAATACATTCAACTAAGAAATAAGCGTCACAAATTCAGTTTTACAAATAATTTGCTATCAATTTACCGCAAGCTGACATTAGATTGTTTATGTTGGGAGCCAGTGAAGGCGTATACGCTAAAGGGATATGAATATGCATATTCGTTCCGCTCAATCTTACTGTTTTTATGGTATGTATGTCCTTCTCTCATTATTATTGTTATTCAATGACAAGTCTATAGTATGGTACACGAGATAATACGAGTATTTACCTATTGTACATTATGTATCTCAATAGTTTTTTACCCAACTACAGCAAAGCAAGGGAAGGATAATGAGTTTAAACAGTCTATGTATGTATGTATGTTTGTATGTATGTATGTATATATCTATGCATGTGGTGATGTGCATGTTCTCCATAGGGTCGCCCCTATTGGTCCGATTTTGACAAGCTTAATGTCAATCGATTCGTCTTCAGGTATAAAGTGTCATAAGCTATTTTTTTACCCGACTACGACGAAGCAACGGGGGGGTTATGTGTTCAAACTAAAAACTTGACAAGCGATTTTGACAAGCGAGATATCAATCGATGCGTCTTCATCGCAAGAGTGTCATAGGCTACTATTTACCCGACCGTTTTTTTAGTTGTTTAGTGTTTGAACTTATTATATCTTGTATGGGCAAATTTTTGATATCTTGGATTACATTATTGTAATTTTCGTAGGAATGTCTAATCTATTGAAAAATAAATTTCGTCCCATGTTTTTTAACGGGTGGAATATTTTTTTTAAATCGTTCAGTATTGTTTGAGTTTATCCAACACAAACAAACGAACAAACATACAAACAGTCAAATCTTTCCGGTTTATAAATTAGTGTAGATGTAGAGGTAGAAAAGCCTCCTCCTCAGTTATGACCTCATTTTCGATGATTGTGAATCATTTTGTAGACTGTCAGCTGCTTGTCTTTACATACTCCAATCTTCAGCTTCATGGAATAGAATAACTTATAATAGTAGCGTCCATGGAGTCATGGAGTACGATGTCGAGGGTCTAACAGCCTCTAAGTCGTATATGAAGTTATTCAACTTCTTATCTCTAACTATTCCGATCTTCAGCTTCGTGGAGTCATTTGAAGACGTTGAGAGCCCAACTGTTGTGCAACTTCAGCCTCAGTGTCCATCTTCAGCTTCGTGGAGTTGTCGAATACGATATTTTGAGTCTAACGGCTGTGAGAATTCTGGCCCTGACTCCACTTATGAAGTTTGTCAGTTGCTTGTCTTTACGATAATCCAAACATGTGTTATGTCACATTCTCCGATATCTACTTAAGCTTTCATTTTTCATGAACAATATTGAAATAAAAAAAAAACATATATTTTCTATTCCAGGTGACAGACCTATTTACACAGATGCGTGAGCCTTCTCCAGGGGCACCAAGCCCCATGGGCTCAACAGGATCCCTCGGGGTATCTGTGACGAGGAACATCGGGTTTTGCAACCAGAACAGCACAGAACAACCTCCCTGGGCCAGTCCTGCAGTGTCTCTTCCCGGGAACTGCAACTCTAACTTGTAAGTCACGCTTTGAAATTTTATTTCTCTAGACAAATCAAGAACAACGGACAGCTACTAATTCAAGGTATCTGTTGTATGCTGATGGAATATAAATCAGCAATACCATTTCCACCTCATCTGCAACAAGGTCAAGACCAAGGTCTCATCGACAACACGCCATCAGCTGCAGCCTGAGTTCGGACGAGGGAATCTTTTTTCCAGCAGTCATTGCAGCTGTGAGCTGTGCTGGTCACATTTCCCGATGGACCGATAACCGTTGGTAGACGATTTCTTCTTAGGCAAACGTAGCGTATACGACGCCCTGTGGTCAGGTGGAATGATGACCTGCGAAAAGCCGCTGGTAGAAACTGGATTGCGGAGAGCTGAAGACCAAGCTCAGTGGCGTGCACTATGAGAAGCCTACGTCCAGCAGTGGACAAATATAGGCTGATGATATGATAATCAAAAACGGCTCTCGAGAGTTAACTAGTTGACAACAGACCAACTTTATTGCCATATGACTTTAAAACTACAGGATCATTTGCAATGGTATTTTCATGGTTGGGTAGCTTAGTTTTCTGGCTACGGAACCCTTTTTCCCAGTGTAACATTCAATTCTATTCTTTTTCCAGGGCGACCGAAACTCAATCGGCGATGGTCCGGAGCAGCAGCAATGCCTCCGTTCTCACTTCACTGTGCGCAGATCTCTCACCTTCCGACTCGCACTTCTTTGAGGTGAGGTACATTTTGACGTGGTGGTTTCACAAGAAAGACTTTTTCTATCGAAATATTATTTCTGGAAGCTCAGATTATTTCCTTCTATTAGCATTATCCCCTACGGACCCATGACGTAGGAAAGGGTTTGCTCCAGACAGACACATGATAGGTATACATAATACACCAACAGGGAAATATCCTCGTGAAGCTAAGCCACGTGCAGATGTGATTGTTTCTGCCAAATTGTCCTGTAGTTACATTCAAATGTGTTTGTGGTTATTTGCGTAAGGAGCCGGTCCATCGCCCCATGAAATACTTTATGGTATAACTAGGTGTGCCCACAGCTTTACCCATGTGGTTATTGCCCATTCTTTTCCAAACTAGTCTAAAACATATCTTCTAGGGAGTTAGTGAACAGTCCCCTTGTCTCACACTCATGTGCAGCTGGAAAGGTTTAATCTTAAAGGTGTTCTGGACATGAATGGAGAATAGTCGTGTATATTGACCGAGCGAGCGCCAATCCCGAGCGAACCGTCTTCGTTTCAGCTTGGGCAAAAATGCTTTCGTATGTCCGGATCTCCGGCTGTTCTCCTCTACAGGTCGCATTTCTCAACCGATCTAGACGAAACTTGGTACACAGGGTGAACAAATTTTTAGAATTTTTTAGACGTCGGAGATTTTTGATTAGGGGGATAATTCCTCCAAAAAGGGACAAAAAGGGGGGGGGGGGGGGGGCTACTGAATATCTCCACCTCATTAGATCTGATTTCGATGTTTTTTTTTTTACCTAAACGGATGTGTCATTTCCAACTATCTTAGATTCTAATGCTAATAGTTCTAGTGTTTGTGAATGTATGAATGTATGAATCTACTCTTTCTCATTCGTTTAATATTGGAAGTTCAATACCAACAGTTTCACGGTGAATATATGTTGACGTTTATATGATGTCTCATATCTGTCAAATTGGTACTGACCCCATAGAGTAACCATTTCTTACTGTCGTTGACTGACCCACGCAGATTCTTGCAGATAAATCCTAAAAGTTATTGATGAAAACCTAATTTAGATACAGAAGTATTTTGAACAATGCAACGATGCATTCCTCGTCCATTTTTTGTCGGATATGTTCTGTATCTTTAAAGAGTTTTCTGGTTTATTAGTATTGCACAGTGCTCGTCTCGATAAGATATTGGTTTCTTATATCCCAAATTGGTGTTTCCCTTCAAATAACCACCCAGAATCACAGAACAAGTAATAGTATTACGTACCTGAACACAGTAATTCTTGTACACTGTGCTGTGCTGTTGTCCAAGGCCTTGTCCGCATGCAGACTTTGCCACCCCCGTTCACCCTCTTAGGGAACCAATTTCAAAAAATCAAAATGTTTCTGTATGCACCTCTAGTATACTCAAGAACTATTTTCTCAAAATTTACAATCTCTAGGTCCACTGGCTTAGGCTGGGCATTGTCTGTCAGTCAATAGGTTTATCACATTAGAATTTGATAGGCTTATAATAATTAATATATCTATAAACATATATGTATGTTTTTCAGGTACTGTATATCGGAAAAGTGCGTATATCGCAGCGGAAAGTACCGGAGTCTCTCATAGACGACGCGCTGACCAAGTTCGCGCAGCATCAAGCGGAGAAGGTCTTGAGAAGACGTCACAGCTTGCTGTCTTCCACAGATGTAAGTTCTACCTATTTTGTAAAGTCTGCTACAAAAGCGCTCGACGCATCATTCATCCTTGCCGGATACCCTTTCAAATAATTATTTTTACATTATAAATTAAGTTGCTTATCGCAATATTTTACAACGCTAGATTCCGTTTACTAACATGACTGCTCTCGTACTCTGGAAATAATTATATCTAATGTGGATTTGATTTTAAGGTAAACTCAAACGAAACATGCACACAAATAAATCAAAACCTAAGTAATAAGATTTATAGACTGGCAATATTAAAATGTTATTTCTTTTCAGACATCTCTCTATAGCAGCAATATTAAAATATTATTTCTTTTCAGACATCTCTCTATAGCAGCAATTCTCGGGAAAACCTGACTGACGAGAAAAAGACTGAAATCAATGACAGCAATAAAAAAAATAACCAGATAAACCTAACGCCAAGCACCACTCCTTTAGAACCCGACAAAAATGGTTGGAACAGCGCCGGAACACAAGTCAAACCCACTGAATGTAAAGAAGTCGATGATGAATTTGATATGTTCACTAAAGAAAGAGTGGAAAAAACTGTACCACGTCCGACAGAACGAAATGAAAGGAAAAACATACAACGTCCCAATAATATACCATTGGAACCTTCAATTTTAATTCTTAACGTTCCTAAAGTTAATTTAGGAACAGTGGAAGAAGACGAAGAAAAGAGTTATATGAAAAGCAAACAACATAATGATATTGAAAGCATAATTTCTGAAACTGCAAGTAACATAACGCAGTTTTGCGAAAATGCAAACAAATTGGACAGTAATGGCGTGATAGTAAAAAGTAAACATCCGTTTTCTGTAACGAATACTTTGCTCACAGCTCCTAATGACAAAATCGATAACACTCTTATAATCAAAGAAGATACAGACACGACACAGTTTAAAACTGATACAAGGAAATTCAACAAACAGGACCAGTTAGATTCTATACAAAGCATACAAATATCTACAATACAGAATCAATACAAAAAAGAAACTACACAAGCTGAGAAAATACATACACTAAAAAGTACATACACAAGTGAACAATCTAATCTTGAACATAAAGAAAATATAGTGAAATTCAAAGGTGTGGATGAAATTAATGAAAGCCCAAAGAAGATGAACTTTGAAGAGATAACGAGAAAGCCAAAAACGAATGAAAGTGATACAAAGAGTCCTATGCCAGAAAATAAGCCTTTCCTTAGGGATCGATCGGCTTCTATAGGAACTATTAAAACTCCAATAGCTCAGTTGGTTGGGGAGCAGAACAGAACAATGCTTTTTCAGGTAAGAATTTCAAATAGCACCACTGTTATAACTTATAATTTTCTAAAGGAAAATTTGGATCACGGATGGGATTTGAACCCACATCATCCATGCAGAGGCATTCCTAGATCTTATATGTTATCGCTTGTTGTTGTTGGTCGTATGAAGTAGTGCTGGCCTTTGGTGTTAGAGTTTGTCAGACCGCCCGATGGCCTCTGACATGGCTAACGACTGCTATTAATCAATAACAGCCGAACCGACAGCTTAACGTGCCCTCCGAAGCACGGAGCGATGGAAACCGTACATAACTTAGAAAAGCCATAGGTGCGTAGCCTAGGATCGAACCCGGTATCGATGGATTCTAAGTTGCAATATTGAACCCTTAGGCTCTCTCATATTCTAGCTAAGCAGTGTATAGGGTTTTAGATTTTGAACTTATGTCTTGTTTAAATTACATTACATTCTAACGGGTGCAACCGTGCATGCTAATAGAGGTGGTCCTTGTGTTGCAGGTCGGCCGCTCAGAACTCCGCCTAATAAGTCCAGATAGAAAGCAGATACTGCTACATCGAGCGTTCAAAGATGTTGCCAGCTGTGTCCTGGGCAGAGTGAACAAGGTAGGTTTGTGTGTCTATCTGCAAAATACTATGTTTGATAGAATTGCGCCTAAAATAAACTATGTAGGTTCTTAGGTTAAACATGATGATTTTAGAGTAAAATGGCAATTTCAACCCAAAATGTCCTAACTTACAGCTGCTATTTGACGACGCCGTTTGTAACTAGTTCTACAAATTGCTTGCGACAAGGAGGTGTTTTATAAATTTCGCCATTTTACAAACAGGCGAAATTTTATAAACAGACTACGCCGACTTTTTAAAGTTTCAGTGTTCATCATCATCATTATCATTTCAGACTTTAGAAGTCCACGGCTGAACATAAGCCTCCCCCAATGAACCTCAAGATGATCGGTCTTGTGCCGCCTCCATCCACCGACTTCCTGATGCGATGGCTACAATGTCGTCGGTCCAAAGTGTGGGGGATCACTCTACATTTCGCTTGCTTGTTCGTGGTTGCCATTCGAGAACCTGTATTCCCCAGCAGTTGTCGTCTCTGCAAATTATATGGCCTGTCCATTGCCTTGCAAATTCTATTAGCTATGTCGGTAACCTTGGTTCTACGTATTTCCTCGTTACGGATTTTATCACGTAGTTAAACATCGTGCATAGCTCTCTCCATTGCACGCTGTGCGACTTTGAGCTTGTGAATAAGACTAATAGTTAGCGACCACGTCTCAGTGCCGTATGTCATCACTGGCAATACGCATTGATTATAAACTTTCGTCTTGAGGCTCTGCGGTATCTGCGACGAGAAAATACGGCGCAATTTCACGAACTCTGCTCATCCGAGTTGGATTCGTCGACTTTTTTGTCGAAGTTGGATCTACCCAGTTGGATCGTCTGACCTAAGTAGGTATAGTGATCAACAGCTTTGATAATAACGTTCCCAACATACACCGGCATGGGTGTGAAATGGGCATTTGACATGATGTTCGTCTTACCCATGTTCATTTTAAGGCTCACCTGTTGAAAAATCCCTGAGCATTGTTCTTAGGTCTTCCAGGGCTTCTGCCATTTCGATTTGCTAATGACTGTATCATCAGCAATTCGAAAGATGTATGTGTGATGTAAGTGATGCATTCGCCATTGATGTTAAAACCATATCCATTCCAGTTCAGAAGCTTGAATATATCTTCCAGTGCAAAGGTGAACAGTTTCGGAGAAATAGCGTCTCCCCATCGCACTTCTATTTGCAATTCGATAGAATTCATGCTCCGATCTTGGAGACGGACAGTCTGGTGGCCTGGCTAAAGGAAAATAATTCAATTAAAGTTAAAGTTAATAAATTTTTAAAACAAGTCCTATTACAAAACTGGTGTTAAAAAAATCCTGCTACATATACAGGCTGTCCCAGGAAGTAGTGATAAGCGGAGGTCCCGAGATAGAACACTCCTAGGCACACCCGACAACTCCCATGTATGTTTCGCGATTTTTGATATTTTCGGAGTTACTAGTATTCCATTTTTTGTTTTTAAATTCGAGATTTCGACACAAACTTAGTAATTTTAACCAAACTAACAATAGCACTCAGTTGATTTTTGGAATGTTGGTAGTCCAGTAGTAAGCCTTTTATAAGACATCTAAACCATATTTAAATTATGAAAAAAACAATAGAAACAAAAGAATAAGTTCAAATTTTGTTTAGACCAAAATATCCCTTCAAAGTTTGGAGGTCGCTAAAATAAAAAAATTATGAAATATTTATTTTTTGTTCTTATCTTAAAAATGTCTTCTTCTTCAGTTTACTGGCTATAAAAAGCTATACACTTTATTGACTTAAACTGATGGCAATACAGCATAAAGTGACTTCGAACGTGGTCGACATTTTCATAGTACCGATATAGTGGGGTGAGGTTGGGTTTGGATGTATGGAGATGGGTAGGGATGGTTGGGGATAGGTGGAGTCGGGTGGGGATGGGTTTGGATGGGTTGGGATGGGTTTGAATGGGCGGGGTTTGACAGGGATTGATGGGTCGGGATCGTTGGGGATGGATGGTGTTTCAGTTCATTGATTCCTTTGATGGAGAAATTATGGGGGCGAGAATCGATAAAAACTTTGATGGCGGTTTGAACTACCTCATCGGACTTGTTTTTTTTCTTGCAGAAAGTTGTTCAAATTCCGGAAAAAGTGTTAATCTGTTGGAGCAAGGTCCGGGGTGTATGGTGGGTGTCAGAGACATTCCAATCGCAACCCCTCTGATTTAGCGGTTTTGGCCAGTTGAGTAATGTAATGCAGCACGCGTATTTGTTTGTGTGCTTTACCCATTTACGAAATTTTTCACTTTTACTATTTTTTTGCAAGTGAATTAAAATAGTTTTATCACTTACACCGAAGAATGTCGCTAACTCTGATGTGGTTTGCGATTGATCCGCTTCCACGGTCACTTAAAATTCTTCGTTATCAACTTGGATCTCCGGCCGTCCACGGGGCTTGTTCTGTAGTTCAAAATTTCCAGAACGTTGGATCCAAAAACGTACCGCGTTTTATTTTGCATTAGCTGCCTCATACACATAATTAATCCTTCGAGCTGTTTCTGAAGCGCTGATGCCACGGCGGAACTTGTATTCGTAAATAAAGCGATATTTAATGTTTTCCATTAGTTCGATCTACGAATGGCCCAAAAGGGGGTGTGAGTGCATGAGCAGGTACCTAAGCGATTCCTTCAGAAACTTGTTCAAGGTGCTTAGGAAGTGAAAATACTAAAAGTCCTGACGTTTAGGAGGTGAGCCGGTAGTGGGGAGGGCATAAAGTTCCCACTTTCGAGCTTTTCACTTATATCTCAAAAACGGTGAGTTGTAGGGAAAAGGTTGAAAGCTCATGAAATTTTCTACAACTATTATTCTATACACTTTTTCCAAATTCGCAACTGTTTTTGAAAAAGTGAAAATAAAAGTTATTCTACATGATGGGCCTTATCATGATGTGAAAGTTTGCTAAACTAAAATCTCAACTATTTTAGTTACCCACGAACTCCAAAAAGAAGGGTTATTCAAAGTTTAGGGTGTGTATGTATGTATATACACCCAGTGTATAACTCACTGTATCACTCACTGTATCAGTCACTGTATCACTCACTGTATCCGTGTGTCTATCTGTGGCATCGTAGCTCCCAAACGAATGGACCAATTTTAATGCGTTTTTTTATGTTTGAAAGATGATGTGATCGAGATGCTTATTAGCTTTAATGGGGGGTGTGGTGGTCGGGGATTATATACAATTTTAATTTAAGTTTGTTAATAACAAAAGCTGGAAGTACCTCCACGCGGTGAAGGCGGTATCAGTTTGTGAGAAATCGAACCCGAACCAGATATCGAAGATTTCAGAGCCACTCTGAACCGCCACTGTACTGAAGAGCTGCCAGAAGTCAGCCTTGTCGAAATCGAGATGGCTCTGAAACAGCTCAAAAAAGGAAAAGCCCTGGGTGAGGACGGAATTACTATTGAGCTTCTGAAAGTTAGAGATACTCCCACGCTTAAAGAGCTTCACCGTTTGTTTAATTCTGTCCTCTTCTCTGAGAGAACTCCAAAGGCATGGAACAAGAGTGTAGTCGTCCTGTCTTTCAAAAAGGGTGACAAGACCTATTTGAAAAAATATCGGTAAAATTATCCTCCTGAGCCATGTCTACAAGCTGATTTCGAGAATCATCACGAATGGTCTTACGCGGAAATTCGACGAATTCCAGCTAATAGAGCAGGCTGGGTTTCGGGGAGGATACGGAACTATAAACCACATCCATACAGTGCGGCAGATTATACAGAAGACAGAAGAGTATGATCAGCCCCTGTGTCTAGCGTTTGTAGAGTATGAGAAAGCCTTTGACTCAATCGAGACTTGGTATGTTTTGGAGTCTCTGCAACGATGCCAAGTCGACTGGTGGTACATCCAAGTTTTGAAATGTCTGTATGACGCCGCAACAATGACCGTCCAAGTACAGAACCAGCAGACTAAGCATATCGCCCTGCATCCAGGTGTGAGACAAGGGGACGTTATTTCTCTGAAAATGTTCTCAAATGAGAAAGCCTTTGACTCAATCGAGACTTGGTATGTTTTGGAGTCTCTGCAACGATGCCAAGTCGACTGGTGGTACATCCAAGTTTTGAAATGTCTGTATGACGCCGCAACAATGACCGTCCAAGTACAGAACCAGCAGACTAAGCATATCGCCCTGCATCCAGGTGTGAGACAAGGGGACGTTATTTCTCTGAAAATGTTCTCAAATGAGAAAGCCTTTGACTCAATCGAGACTTGGTATGTTTTGGAGTCTCTGCAACGATGCCAAGTCGACTGGTGGTACATCCAAGTTTTGAAATGTCTGTATGACGCCGCAACAATGACCGTCCAAGTACAGAACCAGCAGACTAAGCATATCGCCCTGCATCCAGGTGTGAGACAAGGGGACGTTATTTCTCTGAAAATGTTCTCAAATGCATTGGAGAATATGCTTAAGACTCTAGACTGGAAAGGATGTGGCATAAACATTAACGGTGAGTAAATCTCACACTTGAGATTCGCGTTTGACATCGTCATTGTGGCAGAAACATTGCAGGACTTGCAACAGATGCTGGACAGCCTAGCTGATTCGTTTAAACGCATTGGTCTCCGGATGAACTTGGACAAAACAAAGGTTATGATCAACGAACATGTTATTCCGGAACCAATTGCTGTTAACGGAACTGCTCTCGAAGTTGTTCAGGAGTATGTTTATCTGAGGCAAATTTGGCTACTAGATAAAAATAACTTTGAGTGAGGGACCCGCAGAAGAATACAGCTGGGCTGGGCAGCATTTGCGAAAGTCTTCTCGTCGCCAATACCGCAAAGTTTGAAGACAAAAGGCTTGGAGTTTCTCTGAAAGATCGTATCCGGAATGAGATAATCTGGCAGAGAAACAAAGTTGTCGACATAGCCCTTAGGATTAGTAAGCTGAAGTGGCAGTGGGTGGTCATATCTGTCGAAGGACTGATAACCGTTGAGGTAGACGTGTTCTTGAGTGGTGACTGCGACTCGGTAAACGTAGCTAGGTCCAGCTAGGTGCTAGCTAGCTAGGTGGAGCAACGATATACGCAAAGTGGCTGGCAGTGGTTGGAAGAGAGGAGCCGAAGATCAGGCTCAATGGCGTGCTTTGGGAGAGGCCTATGTGCAGCAATGGACTGACAAGGGCTGATGATGATAACCATGTATTTAAGAGATGTTCAAGTTTGCAATCTATATCCAGAGTACCTCGGAAAAGTCAGTGATCACTCCCGGTTTTAATTCTAGTGATCACTGAAACATCTCTGAACAAACTCTGAATATGTGCTTTTTGTCCGCTATGATGAAATCGATCTCATTTATCATCGCACCATCGGGGCTTTGCCACGTCCACTTCCGTTGGGGCTGCTTTTAAAAGAATGAATTCATTAAAAACAGCTCTTCTTTCTCCAGGAAGTTGACTAGCATTTGCCCCTGTGATTTCTGCTGCCAAATCCGTGTTGTCCTACTACCGACTTGTTGCATGTCTGAAATCTCCCATGACAACGTTGAAGTGAGCCTTGGAGATGTTGTGTCAGGCTTTAGATATATCTTTGTGCATATCCTCTACTTCGTCATCGGAGTGTTTCGAAGTCGGTGCGTATACCTGAATAACCATGAGGCTATACCTCTCTGTTAATTTCATTACGAGGTACGCAACCCTATTCGAAACACTGGAGATTTCTACAATGTTGTCAGAGATGACCTTATTGACAAGAAACCTGACACAGCCTTGGGATTGCTGGTTTCCTTCCCTGAAATACATAAGATGGCCTGAATCTAAGGTTTCGGTATCCTCTCCCTCTCTTCGGACTTCACATAACCCCAGAATGTGCCCCAGCTCCTCTTCCAGTTGCGTCAGATCAAATGAGCCCAAACTCGAAAGGGTTCCATCTTCCTATTGTGTAGTTCTTGACTACTACTACTCTGTAGTTATAATTGTCATCATCCTTCCCAATATATTAGAGACCATAAACTATAAAACAAATAGATTTTCTAATAAAAACTACTTTACCAATTTTGATGAAGTTTATATGGGACTACACTGAAAGTCTACACTTTTGAATAAAAAAAACAACCATTTAAATCTGTTTAGAAATGTTGTTATTTGAGGTAGGAAGTATAAACTATAAACACAAAATCAAGGCAATGTTAACTCAAAATCAAATGGATTTACTAAAAAAAAAACTATAGGTATGTTCTTGAAAAATACGGCTCGTTTTTTAAACTCACTCTCGTGTTTTAATGCCCATAGTGCCCCTTATTATGCAATTTAAGCAACCGACCGTTTCCTACACTACGATTAATTAAACGTTGGTAATATAATAAATCATTACCGTTATTCTATACATTACTACTATGTATTCATTATACATAGTAGTCTTTGGAATAAACGATACAATAATAATAATATTAAAACGTATTTATTAAACTTATATTAGTAGAAATTTAACGCGGTTCAAATATCTTCCGTTAATTATCGTATAGAGGTTACTCACACAAACACTGAGGAATAGTTTTCATTGCAATAGTGTACTTACTAAAAACAAAACGCTTGCGTGTTTTAAGGGTAGCCAGCGCCATCTAGTTCTATCGGTGGGAACTAAAACAGAACTAGCGCCATCTGTCGCGTGCGATCTCGCAGTTTTGTTACATGTTTTCTTTGTAGTTCTTATTTATAATATACTATAGCTTTCGCCCGCGACTTATTCCGCGCGGACTAAAGTTTATCGCGAAAAAATTATCCTATAATATTAAAAACCACAACACAAACGCTCTTGATGTTTTGTTTATTGATAGTATTGACCGAGCGAGCGCGAAGCGTCTCCGTTTCAGCTTGGGCAAAAATTATTTTGTATGTCCGGATGTCCGCCTGTCCGGACTATTATTTATTCTGTGGTCCGGATCTCTGTTCTCCTCTGCCTTAGAGCGATACGGGGGGCCGCGTTGCTTTAAGTCCTTTTATTCCTCTACAGGTCGCATTAAATTTCTCATTCGATCTAGACGAAACCACAGAATTAATAATAGTACTTAAAAGTACGAAATTTGGTCTACAGGTTAAAATAATTTTTAGAATTTTTTAGTCGACGGGGATATTTGACTGGGGGAGGGGTACTTACCCCAAAAAGGGAGCTACCTACTGAATATCTCCGCCTTATTAGGTCGGATTTTAATTTTTCTTTTTTTATTTGAAAGGTAACTTTAAATTAGTCTCATAAAAAATTGGTGAAGATCTGATGAGAATCATCGGCGTGATGAACAGAATAGCTCCTCAAAATGCAGTAAATTTCTCACTCTTAGGTTCTACCTGTGGAATCAGCTCTTTACCTATTAGGTAGAGATCTTGGTTATTAATGGTTATTAATGTTAGTTTTACAATAAGGTAACTAGATGGCGCTATTGTGCACCGCTAGATTGTTTGCAAAAAAGTTTGTGCGCGCGAGGTCTACAGCTTGCAGAGCAACTAGTTAATTCATTTCCATGGCAATCTTTTCTTACTGCGAGTAATCGACATTTTCCAGTTTTCCCGTGTAAACTTACTATTTTCCGGGATAAAAAGTATCCTATGTTTTATTCCAGGGCTATAAGCTATCTCTATTCCAAATTTCCAGCCATTATCACGTGAAAGCTCCCCCAAACAAACAAACATACAATGTTTTACTTTTATACAATGTGTCTGGTCACCGGTGTCGGAGACCAGATGTAAGATTTATTTTAATGGAAATATCTTGTACTATGATAATACAATTAAAAAAAAATAGCTTGACAGGTTAGTTTTCATAAAAAATTTAAAAAACTAAAAAAAATGCAATAAATAAATACGATTTTTATTTTGTTAATATTGTTATGTTATTTTGTGAAAAAGATATTGAATAAAATGTATCATAAATTGATTGTCTTTATTGTTAGCTTTCAAATGATACCTCTTTCGTCTTCCTAAGACGTCTACATCGATAGCAATGATTAAATCAGTGTAGGCGTCTGAGCTGCGAAGTAAAAAAAACAAAATGGCTGCCATTTTAGTATGGAGAGGCCAAGAGAAAATCGAGATAGTGATTTGTCGATAAAAAACCCCATATTTAACCCCCCTTAAGTCTCCGACACCGGTGACCAGACACATTGTATACTGGTGTGAACTAGCTGTACCCGCGGCTTTATCCGCGTGTTCATTTCATTTAAAAGTAGCCTACTGGTGTGACCCACAAAATACACAATACTAATATTTTTTTCAAAATTCGTTCAGCCGGCAAATAGGTTTTTATCGATTGCTCGGCATTTAATCTTTGGATTAAGATACCAAGTACTGCAGTTTTTAAGTCAAATCCTAAGCACAGAATAAATGCCTAGAGTGTTTTCCTGTCTGTATCGTTTTTTTTTGTGTCAATATAGAGTTAATCTATCTATCTAGTTATCTATCTATCTAACCAATAGTGAAAACTACATCGCAATCGATCGAGTAGCTTTTACGTGATGTGCGAATAGACTTACAGGCAAACAAACAAACAGACAAACACAATTAAAAAAAAAAACTTGTTCAGTAGCCTATTTTAAGTACATACCCTAGTCCATTTATTTTAATAATCTTTTTTGTACAGAATTTTTCGTTCATATTGCTTTATTATGAGTATTTGTCGTAGAGCTAGCGTAGAATTGATCATATAAAACTGACCACATAGTAAAAACATTAACGTTTAATGATATTTGAATCCATGTTTGGCCATATAATTAAATATTTTAAAGTGTTCAAACTTTGTTCAAACTGATCATGGATAAAAAAAAACACGAAGATAAAGGCAGGAGCGAAGCGTATTCGTTAGAGGCGCTAGGCGCGTCTCTAACGGTGGATAATGTAACTATTTTACGATATGATCACTAATGTTTGACCCACTGTTCATTTATCGTCAAACGCTAACCATTCATACATCTGGCCAAACCATTTCATGATGTCAACGATAATTTCATGAAATTATCGTTGACATCATGAAATGGTTATATTATCCACCGTTAGAGGCGCTAGGCGCGCCTCTAACGGTGGATGTCACGATAATTTCATGAAATATACGTTTATATTAATGTCACCAATCATTTCATAAAATGATCTATTCTACGATATCGCCATGACATGAATATATGTAAGCTGATGCCATCGGCTTCGCACTCGTGGATAATTTAATATATAGCCAGCCTATGACACTCATAAACAATGTGGCTTTCTATTGGTAAAAGAATTTTCAAAATCGGTTCAGTAGGTCCAGAGATTACCCCTTACAACCTCACAAACTCACAAACTTTACCTCATTATATATGGAGTAAGCGGTCATTGAAGAGTATATTTTATTTTTATTACTCGCTGCGCCCCGCGGCTTTGCCCGCGTGTATAACGATAACAGGAATCCTATTGTTACTTCAAGACCCTAACCATTTGCCAGCCAGCTCCGCTTTTTTGCGGGGTCCACCGCCCACTCGGTTTGTACAGATAGACACAGAATAAAAAATTGTACGTATTGACACTCGTACTTGTACTATTATTTATTCTGTGGGATAGATCCGTACGCGCTCGGGCATTGCTCTTGGAGACATGAGTATACGCTAGCACCACCACAATAAGTAATAGTACTGCGGCCTGATGTACCAGCAGTGGAAATATAATAAGCTGATGATAATAACGATGGGTTGTAATTAAATGGTAACATATCATATTTTCAGGAACATTTCGGCTTCGTGTGTCGAGAAACTAACGACTCCTACGCCTGCTATGTCTTTCAATGCGAGAGTGACTCCATCGCTACAGAAGTTGTTAACGGTAAGATTAACTATGATATAATGATTTCACTAATACTTGAAACTAGTTGCGGCCCGCGGCTTTGGCCACGTGCTCATTTATCCGGGATAAAAGTATCCTGCGTTGCTATTCCAGGACAAAAGTAGGTACCTATTAAAAAAATATAAAAAAAAATCAAAATTATTATTTTAGCCGTCACTTAGTTTTTTGCAACTTTTGGCACTTTGCAACGGTAGAAACCGGTTTAGCGCCCGCATGCGTGCAATATAGTAGCGGGTGGATGAACCATTATTTGGCACTTTTGGCACTTTGCAACGGTAGAAACCGGTTTAGCGCCCGCATGCGTGCTATATAGTAGCGGGTGGATGAACCATTATTTGGCACTTTTGGCACTTTGCAACGGTAGAAACCGGTTTAGCGCCCGCATGCGTGCTATATAGTAGTAGGTGGATGAACCATTATTTGGCACTTTTGGCACTTTGCAACGGTAGAAACCGGTTTAGCGCCCGCATGCGTGCCATATAGTAGCGGGTGGATGAACCATTATTTGGCACTTTTGGCACTTCGCAACGGTAGAAACCGGTTTAGCGCCCGCATGCGTGCCATATAGTAGCGGGTGGATGAACCATTATTTTGCACTTTTGGCACTTTGCAACGGTAGAAACCGGTTTAGCGCCCGCATGCGTGCTATATAGTAGCAGGTGGATGAACCATTATTTGGCACTTTTGGCACTTTGCAACGGTAGAAACCGGTTTAGCGCCCGCATACGTGCTATATAGTAGCGGGTGGATGAACCATTATGTGGCACTTTTGGCACTTTGCAACGGTAGAAACCGGTTTAGCCAAATAATGGTTCATCCACCCGCTACTATATAGCACGCATGCGGGCGCGTGCTATATAGTAGCGGGTGGATGAACCATTATTTGGCACTTTTGGCACTTTTCAACGGTAGAAACCGGTTTAGCGCCCGCATGCGTGCTATATAGTAGCGGGTGGATGAACCATTATTTAAAAAAGTTATAATTCTTGTTCAGGCCAGTTGTATCCTAGACCAATTTTGTTTTAATTATCGACCATGTATAGTCTTTGCTTATTACTGTCTTATATTATTACTAGCTGTTTCCGCGACTTTGCCCTTATTCCGGGACCAAAAGTACCGACACGGTACAATACACTAAATGTCGTTCAGCCGTTAAATAGCTTTTTATCGATTGCTCGGCTCTACTGATCGGATTGAGATAACAAGAAAAACAACAACAACAACAACAAAAAGTGAAACCTTAAGCTATCCAATACTGAAAACCGCATTGCAATCGGCTAAGCAGTTTTTACGTGATGAGCGATAAAACGATTTTTAAAAACGTCATTATTCTTGTTCAGTTAAGTATCTCATTTTATGTCCTCTAAACCATTTTTTTAAATTATATTCATTATTAAGACCTTTCGCTACATACTGCTTTATTATAAGTACAGATGTGTGTCCGGGACACGCAGCTCGAATCATGTTTATAATCTAGATTTTTCTCTCGTTCTGTTTGTCACCTATTCACGGACAGACAGATAGTGTTGTCGCAATAAGGTTCTGTTTGAGTACAGAACTCTAATTTCTTTTCCAATGTTCCAGCAATAAAACAAGCATTCGTGGCCCACGCAGAACTCCTGAAGAAGGCGCGAGACAAGTCCCCCAACATGACGTGCGAGCATTGCCCTATGCTGTGGTACCACAGACTGTGCCACGATGCTGAAGGTAACACCTTATTATACTTAACTCCTTACCTTACCTCCTTTTTTACCTTTACTCCTTTCCATCTGAAAAGGTAGAGAGGGGTGGTGGCTGGTACCCAAGACATACTGCTGCTGAAAGGATGCTGCTTGTGGGGACTGGTCCAGTCTGGTCTTATTAGTCATTGTATTTTTAGTATTGTATCCCAGTTTGGTTGATGTGGGATATTTCATTAGCATTCTGTGTATAGAAACATTTAAATTAAAAAATGTATTCTCATTATAATGATCACTTATACGCGAGTGTTCCATAAAACATAACTATATCATCACGATGACCTATTATTTTTATGGTGACCGTTTGATACTTCAAATTGTTGATCTCCAAAATTGGTGACCACAGCTTAGGTGTCGATCTTTCCATAACGACCTAGTTCATGCTAACCATTTTTTTGTCCAGGAATGAACGACAAGAAGACGCACGCCTTCATACTGCGTCGCGTCGAGCACCTGCCTGAAGAGGAACAGGAGCTCATCATCATGAAGTACCAAGGAGGGACCAACCATATGTATGAGGTTTGTTGATGTTCGCGTTACTCTTACTTTTAACACGTTATTCATTTTTATTTTCTGCACTATGTTTTTTTAATACTAGCGGCGCCCCTTTGGCCTCCCTACCCCCGCCATCCCCTCTACAACCCCTACAAACAAATCCCGACCCCACCACGGTTTCACCCGTATGGATGACGATGAAAAGTACGAAGGTCCATCGTTTGAAACTTTATTGTTTACCTGTGGCGTGATATGATGCCCGCTAACGGAGGGAAGTACGAAAGTCAGTCTTCTTTTGTTTATTCTTGATTTCCTAACGCATCCAAGTCAAGTTTTAGTTCATACCTATACTGTAATATTAAAAGTCTGTGGTTCATACTAAAAGTCTGTGGTTCATACTAAAAGTATGTGGTTCATACTAAAAGTCTGTGGTTCATACTAAAAGTCTGTGGTTCATACTAAAATCTAAATTTTCCAATTTTTCTTTCCCCTAAATCCTAGTTCGGAGTAAGACGTAGATTTAAAAAGAAATTAGGCAAACAGGTCCAGCCGTTCTCAAAGTGATGCGATTACCGACGAACAGCATTTCATTTTTATATGTATAGATTACGTTTGTGTTTACAGACAAGCGAACACAACGCTTTCTTGATGATGTTGCTTCGTGCGCATTGCGAAGCGAAGCAGACCAGACACGTTCATGACACGGCTGAAAATAGGTATGTAATTTTCTCAAGGAAGAGTATAACTTAATTTCGTAGAAAATCATCTAACCAAAAGCAATTTGTGAGTGACTTTTTGGTCGCCAGCTGAATATTAATTATGTAAATAGTCGCTCATACAGTAAAAGTGACTATAGAAACATTTATCATACGGCCAACTACCTACCTCATAGTTATAGAGGTCACTTACATTAATCTCACAGAGCAGCAGTTTTTTTTTTAAATTTATATTGCTTCCTGACATTTATAGGAAAGTGGTTATTATTATAACATCAGGCAACTTGTTTTAATATGCCGTGTGTTGCCTGGCATAATAATGGGGCCATCCTTTCTAACCCCGTGGGTGCTGTGAGAACCAGCAAAAGGAATACAGCTCGTTTGGGGAGGCCGGTACGCAGTGTTCAGCCATGTCACCTTTACCGTCTGATGATGTGAAAAACCTCAAAGTCTTTTGAATAGAATACCTAGCACAAAAACTATGTATTTTTCCACAGATCCGAGTTCCTAAACCAGTATTTAGGTGGCAGTACTATCTTCATGAAAGCGAAGCGCTCCCTTTCAAGTGGCTTCGACCATTTGCTCAAGAGGAGAGCCAGTCGCGACGAGCTTGGTCAATCTATTGTGAAAAAGGTAAGAGTTTTTATTTCTCACTCTTTGGTTTGACCACTTTCTCACATAGTGTTAATGATTGACCACTTTCTTACGTGGTGTTAATGTTTGACCACTTTCCCACATGTTGTTAATGTTTGAGCACTATCTCACATGGTGTTAATGTTTGACCACTTTCTCAAATGGTTTTAATATTTGACCACTTTCTCACATGGTGTTAATGTTTGAGCACTTTCTCACATGGTGTTGATGTTTTACCACTTTCTTATAATCTCACATGGGGTTAACTTTGGTCAATTTTTCACATGGTGTTAATGTTTGACCATTTTCTCACATGGTGTTAATGTTGGACAATTTTCTGACATGATGTTAATGTTT
Organism: Alsophila aescularia; assembly: GCA_946251855.1. Classification (NCBI taxonomy): domain Eukaryota; kingdom Metazoa; phylum Arthropoda; class Insecta; order Lepidoptera; family Geometridae; genus Alsophila; species Alsophila aescularia. The sequence continues at coordinate 1,788,068 of OX276374.1, read as the reverse complement.
GAGCACTAACTCACATGGTGTTAGTGTTTGACAACTTCCTCATGTTTGACCACTACCTCACATGGTGTTTATTAATGGTTGAGCACTTTCTCCCATAGTGTTAATGTTTGATCACTTTCTCATATGTTTTTAATGTTTGACCACTTTTATCACATGGTGTTTATGTATGACTGCTATCTCACATAGTGTTAAAGTTCGAAAACTATCTCACCGGTTCTTAAGTGACGATGTGTTGGAAGATGGTAAACACAAGGCACATAGAAGGGAACCCTCCATTGCATAGTTGGTATAATAATAAGCTGACTGCAATGAGTAAGGCTGCGGGTTCCATTCCCTTGCAGGGTGTCGACCTAGTATCATTTGTTTTTCCATTACTTTTATTGGGTTCATCTGTCTATCCATCCAATATAATTAATATCTATGAACAATTAATTTCTTTTAACAACTGCCATCTCTGAACAACTGATGTCTATAAAAATAGAGGTCTAAAAACAACAGATTTTTCAGGAATCTTCCCCCCTCCCCACTCCTATAACGGAAGCACTACCTGACCCGGAGTTGCTACATCCACCGGAAGTTAGAAGCAAGTCTCTATCGCCGGCTGGGATTAGCCTCGATAACGGTAAGAACTCGTAACGGTTGTCTTGAACTGAAAGTTTTTAAGCGATAAGACTGGCCTTTGTTAGTCTGTGTTATGCTCATGTTTATTTTGGTGTTATAACATAACATAACATTATAACATTAACTGAAGGCTTACTTACTTCAAAAAGAAAAGTGACTTGACTTTATAAAAGAAAGACAAACAAACTAAAAATTGACATTTATACAAGTAAGTTCAAAAACTAAAACTTGATTACGGTCGGGTAAAAAAGCCTGTGACACTATACATGAAGACGAATCGGATTGATAAAATCGGACCAATAGTGGCGACGCTATGGTGGAACATCCGCATTATATATATAACATGTATATATATACACACAAAGACTGTTAAACTCATTACCCTTCCCTGGCTTCGCGGTAGTCGTGTCAAAACAAGTTGGTCTAAATCAACTTAATTTCCCACAGCCCACCAGAATAACTTTTCCCATAGTAACTTACTAAACAAAATGGAAAATTGATATTTTTTTCTTTTTGTAATGATTGCAATAAAAAAAACGCTGATGGCTGGTGGTTGAGGGTGACCATGGTCAAAGATGCTTGCTTGTCATATGAGGTAGTGCTGGCCTCTGGTGTCAGAGTTTGTCAGGCTGCCCGAGGGCCTCGGATATGGCATAAGACAGCTTAACGTGCCCTCTGAAGCACAGAGCGAAAGAAAGCCACACATTTCTTTAAAAGTCATTCAAAGAAATGTGTGGCTTTCTTTCAAGCCAAAAGCCGAGAATCAAACCAGGTACCGTAGGATTCTAACTCGCACTAGTATACCGCTACGAGAATCAAACCAGGTACCGTAGGATTCTAACTCGCACTAGTATACCGCTACGAGAATCAAATCAGGTACCGTAGGATTCTAACTCGCACTAGTATACCGCTACGAGAATCAAACCAGGTACCGTAGGATTCTAACTCGCACTAGTATACCGCTACGAGAATCAAACCAGGTACCGTAGGATTCTAACTCGCACTAGTATATCGCTACGCTACCATCATTTTTGAAGATGGTAAACACTCGCCTAGAATGGGACTGGCGCTTAAGTGACTCAAGGACCATTTTCTTACATAGGCTCCATATCACCGAAACACGCGATGACTCCCACACAAGAAGAAGAAGAAGAAGATGAAGAGGACGAAGAAGAAGAAGAGCAGCAAATAGAAGATAATAAAGAAGACTCGGGCATGCCTGCTAATTCACCCATGATGGATATGTAAGTTTATTGCAAATTGCAACTGTTCAATGAAACTATAAAGCCCACGTAACATTTTTGTATAGAGCAATTTTTGTGTGGCGGAAGTTTACCTACACTTCCATCATTTTGAAATATTTGGCCAAAAGAAGGCAGTGAGTTGTCTGAATCAGCTGAGATCCTCAAAAGGCGCAAATATAGCACCGATAGCGGGTATGTATTTGAGCCTTTTAGGGTAGAGACACGAGGGCTGTAGGGACTAGGAGCACACACACACATATATATATTAATATATCAATTATTCGTCATATATCAGGGCCCCAATTCTACTAAAACAATTGTAATGACAATTATCAACAATTTTCGCAAAATTTTCGCTTTTACCTCTTAAAAGTGGTAGAAGAGAAAATTATTGCTAAATTTTCAAAAAATATATATATTAAAAATAATAACTCAAAATTAAAAAAAAAAACATAAATATTTTGCTTCTACTTCTTTTAGGAGATAAAAGTGAAAATTTTGCGAAAATTGTTGATAATTGTTTTAGTAGAATTGGGGCCCAGGGCGTCTGAGCGAAGCAAAACGTGACCAAAACGCTGGCCTTTATTTGGCCCAAAGAATAAGCACTGCCATACAACGTGGTAATGCTGCCAGCATTTTGGGAACGTTGCCCACCGTTGGGAACGTTTTTTTTATTGTTCTTTTGCTTTTTCTGAATAAAACATTTGCCATAAATAAAACCGGTGTCAGTCGAAAATTATTAATTACTCGTATCAGGAAGGGGGTAAAATTTCAATTACTAAAGTCCCAAACAACCAAAAAACAAACAAGGCAAGCTAAAAAACCCGTTTAAAACCCGTTTAGTAAAAGTTTGATGGTATTCTTCGTACCCGTTTATGTGTCAATCTGATGATGAGTAGCGTTTGAAGAACTGAATCGAAGAGATCTGTGGCATCAAGAAACTATAAATTAAAGTTTTGAACATTACAAGACGGTTCTAAACTAGTCGGGGGTTATAAATGTTGACCAAAATGATTCCAGTTTCCTGCAAGTGAGCGACAACCGGCCGGCCGCTCGGGAGGGCGGCGCTGAACCAGACTACACTTGGCGTCACGCCATCTACCAGAAAGTATTGCATCCTGCTGAAGAAGAAGGTACATTTTAGATCAATGCAAAGGTTCAATATATATATTTCGATCGATAAGGTACCTTGGGCCTGTGAATACCACAAAGCAATAAAAAGAAAAAACTGTCCCAGCCGATCCCACTCTTTAGATAAACTGTCCCAGCCGATCCCACTCTTTAGACCATAATTTCTTTTCACAAAATGTCATCTAAGAATGTTTGTGTAACAAAGACATTCTCTAAATCTAAGAATGTTTGTGTAACACAGACATACTCTTCATCTAATAATGTTTGTGTACCACAGACACAATCTTCCTCTAAGAATGTTTGTGTAACACAGACATACTCTTCATCTAAGAATGTTTGTGTAACACAGACATACTCTTCATCTAATTATGATTGTGTAACACTGACATACTCTTCATCTAAAAATGATTGTGTAACACAGATATGCACTTCCTCTAAAAATGTTTCTATAACACAGACATACTCTTCATCTAAGAATGTTTGTGTAACACAGACATACTCTTCATCTAAGAATGATTGTGTAACACAGACATACATTTCATTTAAAAATATTAGTGTAACACAGAATACTCTTCATCTAAGAATGTTTGTGAACCCCAAAATATAAACCGTGACTCACAAAATGGCTGTAGGCATTTGTGTAATTTTAAACTGGACGCCATTGGATTTATATTTTACGAATTATTCGAAGACCTCAGTTATATATTTTATTTGTTTATGTAAATGTAGGGTGAGACAGGGAGACGCTATTTCTTCGAAACTGTTCACCTCTGCACTGGAAGATATATTCAAGCTTCTGAACTTGAACGGATTTGGTGTTAACATCAATGGCGAACACATCACTCACCTTCGATTTGCTGATGATATAGTCATCATGGCTGAAACGCTGGAAGACCTAAGCGCAATGCTCAGTGACCTCAATATTGTTTCCCAACAGGTGGGTCTTAAAATGAACATGGCCAAGACGAACATCATGTCAAATGCCCATGTCGTACCCATGCCGGTTTATGTTGGGAACGATATTATCGAAGCTGTTGATCACTACTTGGGTCAGACGATCCAACTGGGTAGATCCAACTTCGACAAAGAGGTCAACCGACGAATCCAACTCGGATGGGCAGCGTTCGAGAAATTACGCCATATCTTCTCGTTGCAGATACCGCAGAGCCTCAAGACGAAAGTTTATAATCAGTGCGTATTGCCAGTGATGACATACGGTACTGAGACGTGGTCGCTAACTATTGGTCTCGTACAAAAGCTCAGAGTTGCGAAGCGTGCAATGGAGAGAACTATGCTCGGTGTTTCACTACGTGATTGAATCAGAAATGAGGAAATCCGTAGAAGAACAAAGGTTACCGACATAGCTCTCAGAGTTTGCAAGTTGAAGTGGCAATGGGCAGGCCATATAGTTCGCAGAACCGACAACCGCTGGGGAATAAAGGTTCTCGAATGGCGACCACGAACAAGCAAGTGTGGGGAGACCCCCCACACGATGGCCCGACGACATTGTAGCCATTGCAGGAAGTCGGTGGATGGAGGTGGCACAGGATCGCTCGTCATGGCGCTCTTTGGGGGAGGCCTATGTTCAGCAGTGGACTTCTAAAGGCTGACATGATGATGATGATGATGTAAATGTGTTAGTTTTAGGTTTAAAGACATTTATTCTCAAAAAAGACCAAAGTTTAGGTACTCATCTAACACATCATTTCACCAGAAAATGACTTAAAACATGTTCGGTTAATTTGGCTTTGAATGCGTTAAATTAGTGTACATTTTGTATATGTGAGGGTATTGTGTTATAAAGTTTTGCTCTTTCGTATGTAATTGTTGTTTTACCATAGTTTGTACACATTCTTGGTACAACTAGGAAACTAGCTCGGCGAGTACTACGTTTACCAATATGCTTCAATTTAGTAAAAGTTACATCTGTATGTACATTTTTGTCAAGGGTTTTACGAATAAACATACATGTGTTATAAATACATAATTGTTTTATTTTAGTATCTTTGTAAATTTTATTTGTGGATGCAAGATAAGGATAATTGAACAGCATTTTGATAATTTTATTTTGTGTTACTTGAATGGTTGCTAGTTTTGGCGGCACTACCCCAGATCTCAATCAAATATAATAAATGTGGTTTGACTAAAGCGTTGTAGATGGTGTATCGCAGACTACGCGGAATACATCGAACTATGTTGCGGAGTGATCCAAGAAGTGATGAGAGTTTACTTTTTATGTGTTCCAAGTGAGCATTCCATGTTAAATAACTGTCCATCCGTAAACCAAGATATTTTTCACAGGTCTTTTGTTCTAAGGGTACATTGTTTATTGTTAGCGATAAGTGCGGTGGAATAATTTTATTTTTGGAAATGTTTATCGTTAATAAATTATATTGGAACCATAAAAATAGCTTATTTATGGCATTAAATTTCAGGAGAATTATCTACAAATCTTCTTGGCAAACTTATATCACCGAAAGGCAAACGCGGCAGAGAGCAACTGAGACAGCTTTGGAAAATGGCCATCGAGCAAACAGTCCTGCTTGTCAGGATGGAGAGAGAAAATGCGAGGCTGAAAGGTAAGTTAAGATAAGATAAGATGAGGCATAAACACGAAAGAGTAACTGAAATGGGAGTGGGAGATTGTCACCGAGTAGAGATTCCCGCTTGTGAGGATGAAGAGAATATAAGTAAAGATAACATAAGATAAGGCAAGATAAGATGGGGCAAACACACAGAAAAGTAACATAAACTAGAATGGGAGATTGCGCATCATTCGCATTCATCGAGGAGAAAGTCGCGCCCGTAAAGATGGAGAGAAAATTAGTAAAAATAATGTAATAAGAGAAGATAAGACTAATAAAAGAGAAAGCAATTTCTAAAGCATATTGTAGTATATTGTATTTTATAGGCACTTTTGGTTCTAGAATACCACGTATGGGCTACTTTTAAACTTACTTTTTACATTTAAATGAAATGACCACGCGGGAAAAGCCGCGGGCGCAGCTAGTAATTAATAATTGTAATATTGAATGCTTACTACCCTCACACAAATATTGTGTAATGCTTATCAGGTTTCCGTGTTTAAGGATACTAAGCTTATATTTAATACCTAATTATACATGTAATTAGACATTTGGAAACAGAAAAATAAAATATAAACACGGGGGGTGCACTAAGGAGGCGCTTTTTTAAGTTCCATCCCATAAGGGGTGATAATCGTGTAACGTACAGCACATTTTAAGTTCCATCCCTTAAGGGGTGATAATCGTGTAACGTACAGCAAATTTTAAGTTCCATCGATTATCACCCCTTATGGGAATAAGGGGTGATAATCGTGTAACGTACAGCACATTTTAAGTTCCATCCCATAAGGGGTGATAATCGTGTAACGTACAGCACATTTTAAGTTCCATCCCATAAGGGGTGATAATCGTGTAACGTACAGCAAATTTTAAGTTCCATGGATTATCATCCCTTATGGGAATAAGGGGTGATAATCGTGTAACGTACAGCACATTTTAAGTTCCATCCCTTAAGGGGTGATAATCGTGTAACGTACAGCACATTTTAAGAAGTATTTCTAAAATAAAAATAAAACTGCGATACTTTCCCGTACTGCACTTTTAAATATACTGTTAAAAATATATAAAAATTTCCAATAAAAAAAAAACATATTTAAAATATTCTTTTTTATAAACAACCACTAAAAAGAATAAAATAATTACAATTGCGTCAGCAAAATATCACTTTTTCAAAATTACCAATATTTTAATAATGCAATAATAAAACATAAGATAAGAGAGTGTTTTTTTAAAGGCGGTGCTAAACCAAGCCATAATTTTTAATATGGTTGAGCTTGTTCTAAAAGATGATGTCTTAAACGGCTTGACGTGCTATATAAAATGGGTGATAAGCTATTAATGTTATCAGCAAAACTTGATCATTTAGTACATTGCTGTAATCGTGTCATTTGGTTTGTGAACGTGTTAAAGTCAAAATCCGTCCATATGAGTATTTTGTTTTGTCTCTTCTTCGCTGTTAGCTGTAGTTTGACAGTAGTGAGCGTCCACGGAACAGAGGTTTTTGTTTTCTGTGACTAACGTCGGCAGATGAAACAATGTCAATTTTAGTTCCATGGATGCTAGGTATGCTTTGAATCAGCACAAACGAAAGTACGGCACAGCAAATCCATGTGGGGTGTGAAGAAAGTGTATTAATTATGTTGTAAAAATATAAGATTTAAGTGATGCAAAAAATATATCTTTCTTATCATAACTTGTATTTTTGCATTATTAAAATATTGGTAATTTTGAAAAAGTGATATTGTTGTGGCTCAATTGTAATGTAACTTTATTTTATTTTATTCTTTTTAGTGGTTGTTTAAAACATAACATATTTACTAAGAAGTTGTTTTTTTTTGGAAAACTTTTTTATTTCTTGATTTGAGTAGCCTTAGTAAACATCGGAAGGAATATTTGCCAAAGAAAATAGTCAACTCACTTTAAACTTAAGACGTTGGTAAATTAAAACCAAGGATGAATAACCTACATACTCGTATAAAACAACTGAATCAGTTTTAACGAAAATTATCTGTGATATCACTGGAATGGAACTCTTTAAAAATATGGTTACACATTTAGTAGATATGAGGAAACATAAACACAAAACAAAAGGATTTATAAATAAATATATAAATACTTTTTTAAAGCAATCTTTTACGAGACGCCACCAGAATCACTAAAGACCTGAGGCTACCATCATTTTGTTATTAAGTTCCTGTGACTACTTTCCGTCTCCATCATCAGACCCTAAATACCACATACCGCCAGATAACTCATCAAGACAAACCAAATGACCACAAACTCGAAGGGGTTCCATCATTTTGTTGTTGAGTTCTTGTGACTACCTTTCGGCTTCATCAACAGACCAGCTCAATAGTGCCATAATATTGTATTGTCATCAGAACTACACCCGTGTGCAAATTTTCAGCTTAATAAGACGTCGTTTAATTGTCCCAAGCTTATTAGCCCAGTGTATTAAATATAAGCTTGTAAAAAGATACTTAACCAATTTTGATGAAATTTATGCAGTATATCCTCTTTTCTCAAATAAAAATAATCATCTAATTCAGTTCAAAAATCCCGAAGATATGAGAGATCATAAACATTAAAACAAAAAAACTAATGAACCAATTTTGGTGAAATTTATAAGGGACTACACCGAACGTCTACCCTTTTGAATAAAACAATAATCATCTAAATCGGTTTTGAAATCTTAGAGATTTAAGACAATATAAACACAATTTACTAAAAATATATTTTATTACGAAAAACCGCTGAACCAATTTTGATAAAATTAATATGGACCACCTAAAGAGTATACCCCTTCAAACAACAAAAAAAAACAACATCGGTCCGCAACTGACGGAGAAATCGGTGTAAATACACTATCGACCAAAAAAAAACTATCGAACATATTAACCATCTCCTTTTGTGAAGTCGATTACTAAAATAACTTGTTGAACTTTTGTGAAGTCGATTACTAAAATAACTTGTTTAACTTTTGTGAAGTCGATTACTAAAATAACTTGTTTAACTTTTGTGAAGTCGATTACTAAAATAACTTGTTTAACTTTTGCGAAGTCGATTACTAAAATAACTTGTTTAACTTTTGTGAAGTCGATTACTAAAATAACTTGTTTAACTTTTGTGAAGTCGATTACTAAAATAACTTGTTTAACTTTTGCGAAGTCGATTACTAAAATAACTTGTTTAACTTTTTTTAAAGTCATCTCTTATGGGGGCAAATGGGGTGGCAAAGTTTGTAACTAAAGTTAAACAGATTTTATTGAAATTTAATAGTTAGATACTTTAAGTCCTGAAATAACGCGGGTAAACCGCGGCAGAATACGCTAATATTATAAATGCGAAAGTTTGTATGTATATGTTTGTTTCTCATTCACGCTCAAACGGCTGAACAGATTTGGATGAAATTTGGTACCAGGATAGCTTATATCATGGATTAGCTCATACGCTAGTTTTCATGAAACTGCGGGACACAGCTAATCTATATATCTATATACTTATAATAAAACTGTAAAGGGTCCAATTCTGTAAATAGAAGATATTTTGAAATTTCTTTTTGGAGGGTACTCTATATTTGAAACTGAAGCCAAAACTGTTTATTTTTTATTTTTGTCTGCCTGTCTGTCTGTCATCTATCTGTCTGTATCTTGGCTAGGCATCACGCCGAAACTACTTAATGAATTTAAATAAAACTTGTTATGATTTGAGTTCATACTACGAGGTAGGACATATGAAACTTTTAATTCCGAAAAATTAAAGGGTTCCCGCTGGATAAGCGTTGAATATTATTTAAAAGAACACGTACCACGCTGAAACTAATGGAGGGGTTTTGATGAAATTTGGCACCGTCTTAATTATGATTATGATGGGTATAAATTGAGGAAACGTTTTATCCCGAAAAATTAAAGGGCTTCTGTGGGATACGGATCCAAAGTTATGTTAATATTTAAGTAATAAATAATATTTTTGGGATGGTATTCGATACTGAAGCCAAAACTGTTTTATTTTTTATTTTTGTCTGTTTGTTCGTATCTTGACCACGCATCGCACAGGAACTACTGAATGAATTCAAATGAAACTTGGTATGATTTGAGTTCATACTACAAGGTAGGACACTGGATACTTTTCATCCCGAATGATTAATAGGTGTCCGCTAAAAAAAGAAGTAAATAAAGAAGTAGTATGTAAAAATAACACGTATCACGCTGAAACTACTGGACGGATTTTTTGATGCAAGTTGACACAGTCATATATCTATACTTATAATAAAGCAATACGAAAAAGGCTGTAAAAAGAAGATAAATAAAAAAATGCTCTTGGGTGCTTTAAAAGGTTAAGTCGACGTTGAGTCTGTTTGTCTGTATAATTGTTTGTTCACGCATCACGTTAAAACTATTGTTATGTAAAGAACACGCGTGCAAAGCCGCGGGTACAGATAGCAATTAAAATAATGTATATTTTTTCAGAGAGAGAAGAGTCGTCAGCCGTCCGTCGCATAAAGCTGGAGTACAGAGAACTGGGCGTCTGTGACCCCGGAGTTGTGCTCATGTGGGACTCTCTGCTGTCCAAGGATCCCTCGCAGCCGATGGCGAGGGTCGACCGGCACATGCTGACCCAAGCTGTTATGCAAGGTAAAAGAATAAGTGATATAAGACAATGACCGAAATAGGCGCAATTATTTTTCACACTGCCGTCAATGGTGCTCAATCAATCCTACCTAGTGGGTAAAGGGCAGATTCCACAGGTAGAAACCTGAAAGTGAGAAATTTACTGCATTTTGAGGAGCAATTCTGCTCATCACGCCGAAGATCCTCATCAAATCCTCACAAAAAAATTATGACCAATTTAAAGTTAATATCTTTCAAATATAAAAAGAACCATCGAAATCGGATCTAATAAGGCGGAGATATTCAGTAGCCCTCTTTTTGCCCCATTTTGGAGGAATTACCCCCCAATCAAAAATCTCCGATGACTAAGAAATTCTAAAAATGCGTGTAACCTGTATACCAAATTTCGTTTAGATCGGTTGAGAAATGCGAACTGTAGAAGAGAACAGAGATGCTTTCGTATGTCCGGATCTCTGTTCTTTTTTTTACATACGAAACCACTACGCTTCTGTGTTATGATCTGGCATAGTACCCTCGAGGATGACGGAGTTAATCAGCTTCTGAAAGACTTTAAGTACCGGTTTCCACCTGCTTTCAGTTGCTCTGTCGTTATTCCGTCCTCATCTGGTGCTTTGTTGCTCTTAAGCTGTTTGAGAGCCATTCTGATCTCGTATAGGCTGACGTCCGGATATCTTCGGTATAATTTCGGGTCGAACGGACTCTTGCATCACTAGTCGTGCTAGGTGGACTACGCGATGAGATGTATAATTGCCCATAGAACTTCTCGAGCTCACTCAAAGTCAAAGCCAGGCTTTGACGAAACGATGCTGCCACTGTCGGTCTTCAACTTCGTCAACAGGCTTTGCTCAAAACACAGAACTCTTGCGAACACTTTGGAGCCCTTGTTCCGCTCTATTGCGTTCTTAATACAATTAGTATTATAAGAACGCAAATCGTTTCTGAACAAGAATATAACCTTATTAAAAATCGTGTCTGTCTGTTTGTTTTTTAGTTTGTCTGTATGTTTGTTTGTACATCACGTAAAAACTACTGGACTGATTGCGATGCGGTTTACATTTTTGGATAGTTTAAAGTTTGACTTTAAAACTGGTGTACTTGGTATGTCAATCCGATCAGTAAAAGCCGAGCAATCGATAAAAACTTTTTGACGGCTGAAGGAATTTTGATCAAATGTTGGTATATAGGTATTTTAGGTCTTGGAATAGTAAATAAATAATAAATAAATAAATATATTTGGGACAATTCCACACCAATTACCTAGCCCCAAACTAGCATACCCTGTAATATGGGCACTAGATAACGGATAAACATACATAAATACGAATATCAACATCCATGACTCGGAACCAAACATTTCTGCTCATCATACAAATGATTGCCCCTTGCAGGATTCGAACCCGTGACCGTTTGATTTCGTTCCTAGGGTTACTAGCCACTAGACCAACTAGCCGTCATACTATGTATTACTTTAATCTAGAGAAATGACCACGCGTGCAAAGCCGCGGGCATCAGCTAGTCATTGAATATATGTAACCACCACGCTTGGTACGCGTGTGTTTATTGGTCGTCAAAATGAAATCTATCTCGTGCTTAATATGACCGCCGGGGTGCAGCCACGTCCATTTCCTGGAGGGGCGCTTCTTGAAAAAGAGCTCATCATAAAGAGTCCTTCTTTCTCCATGGAGTCGGCCAATCGCTGACCTTTTTGGTTTCGCTGTCCAAATACTAACTGCCCCACTCTCAGTTCATCGCCATTCCTCATGCCCAGCCGTGCGTGGGGGACTTCAGTCCCCCATCACCACTGTGAAGTGTGTTTACGGGGCATGTATGGCATCAGAAATTTCGTCGTACATAGCCTCCACTTCATCGTCCGGGCGTTTCGAGTGTGGGGCGTACACCTGTAAGACCTTAAACGAATACCGCTCGGTAATTATGAGTAGAAGGTATGCCACCCTGCTCGAAACGCTTTCAATCTTCTCAATGTTTTTAACGAGGGACTTGTGGACGAGAAACCCGACACCGTGTTGGGACTGCTGGTTGCCCTCGCGGTATTAGAGTAAGTTGACGGAATAAAGAGAGAGAGAGAGAGAGAGAGGGAGAGGATACGATGACCGTATCCTCTCCCTCTCTTCGGGTTTCTGACAACCCTAAAATATCTCGGGGCAACTTACTTCTTCTTCCAGCTCTATCAACTTCTCATCGGTTCTTAAGGTGCGTGCGTTGTATGTTGGCAGATCTAGAGATCGTGGGGGTTGGTAGCTGGCACAGATATCTAAACAATCGGATATATGTGGTAGCTGGGTCTCTTCCGGGGATTCGTAGCACCCTATGTACCGCCGTTACCGTGGCTGGTACCGGTGCCAGGAATAACGGAGCCGCCGGGGACTGGGGGCTGTCTTTGCGGTGTGTCTATCATGTTAGGGTTTGCCATAGTCACCACGCTTGGCAGGCGGATTGGTGACCACAGTGTTACAAATATGTCGGAGGACGCTGCTGCCCATATTCCGGAGTGTAATCCCTTAGTCGCCTCTTACAACATCCACGGGACGATTGGGAGGGGTCTTATTCTAGGCCGAGACTGGCAAGGCCAGTTTCTTACCAGCCGTTCCTTACGGCGAGTAACCAACATTTTCCAGATTTCCCGTGAAAAATTTCAATTTTTCGGGATAATAGTATTTTTGTTTTATTCCAGAGTATAAGCTATCTCCGTTCCAAATTTTATCAAAATCCGTTTATCCGTATCGCGTCAAAACTCCCCAAACAAACAAACAGACAACGTTTCACTTTTATATATTGGTATGGATTAAAAAACAATGCAAAAGCATATCACCAACGCTCCTGATGTACTGTAGTTTGTAAATATTTACAAAGTTTCATCAAAAGCAGATCAGGCGTTTTGGCGTGCAAACTCTCCAACAAACAAACAAACATACATACAGACAACGTTCGTTTAATTTTTATATGTTGGTGTGGATCAACCACTGACAAAACTACTGGACCGATTGCAATGCGGTTTTCACAGCCTGGGTAGCCTAGGGTCCTGAAATGTAAGCGAATATTGCATTACATTGCATATATTTGAGAAACACACAATTCACTTACATTACGTCTCAGGAGGTAAGTATTGTTACGCCGGTCGATTCTTAGAAAAAACAGTAGGTACTAAAATGTTCGAGGAAAAGGTCGAATGACGCAATACCTACATGTACAGGCACCTTCTGGAACACACCAGTGAAGCGAAGGTACCTACAGAATTTTCTAGAGCGTGCGGTAGGTATATATCTACGGGCGTGGCAGTATCAAAGGCATCGCCGGCCTTAGGTACTACCTACGGATGCAGCGCGGCGCGGCAACTTCCAAGGCGCCGCCGACCTTGAAAATTCAAATACCTATGGTTTTTCGAATAAAGGTGTTGATGTGTGGTGTAATTGGATCACACTAATTTTATCCGAACCACAGCTCGTAACAGTATTATAAAAAAACGAACTTGAAACCCAAGACAAATGCTGTGCGAATCCGAATAATATGTTATTTTTTTAATTACTTTTAGTGGACAATAACAGCCTGCCATTTATCCGTCCGACCAGTTGGTCGAATGGTTAGTGACCCTGACTGCGAAGTAAACCAACGGGTCCGAATTCCGCAAGGTGCAATCTTTTGTTTGATGAGCAGAAGTGTTTGTTTCCGAGTCATGTAATATTCGTTACTACATAAAGTATATGTACCCTTTCTCCATTGCTCATAGTACAGAGTATTCTAGTTTGGGGCTAGGTTATTGGTGCGGATTGTCCGGAATATATTTTATTTATTCATCTAAACTTGTTGTGTGGTGTGTCCAGGCGTGCCACGCATGACGCGCGGCGCCGTGTGGTACTTCCTGGCAGAGCAGGCCGCCCTCCGCGCGCCCCCGCCCGACACCCGCGCCCACCCGCAGTACGCGACCCCGTACCGCACGCTGCTGGCCGGCCTCACCAAACACCAACACGCCATACTGATTGACCTCGGTAAGGAACATTTTTCTTATGTGTGTGACCTCAACCGCCACATTGAAATCAGCGCCATCTATTCTAATATCAAGCGAACTTAATCACACGGATCACAGATGGCGCAAAAGTTAACAACCCTGCGAACATGTACGGAGCTGCTGTTCCCGGGCCAATTACACCTGGCTCGGTCGGAAGTACTTCCCGTAATGATGGAGAAACTTCAATAGTCAGGGCCGTCTTTAACCTATCCGGGGCCCAGGGCAATTAGGATTTAATGGGGCCCCTGTGACCTTGACAGAGCACTATTTTGTTAGAATAGACATAGAAAGTAGATAGGTAAGCAAAGTTCTAGTTTTTTTTTATTGTCACATTAAATGAATAGATAATACAATATAATATAATCCATAAATATAATTCTTTTAGCATTCACAGGTTAGTGCTTAAAAATCTATGTTGATTAAAGAGGTACCCTTCTAGACTTGAGATGGAAAAATTATGAAACACTTTTTCAAATATTTCTTCTTTGCAAAAAATATTTCTTCATTGCGCCGGCGGTCTCGGCTTAGAATAAGACCCCTCCCAAACCTCCCGTGGATGTCGTAAGAGGCGACTAAGGGTGCACACTCGAAGATGGGCAGCAGCGTCTTCCGAGTACATATTGGTAACACTTCGGTCACCAATCCGCCTGCCAAGCGTGGTGACTACGGCTAACCCCCACTATATGATAAATACACCGAAAAGACGGCCACTAGTCCCCGGTGGCTCTGTTATTCCTGGCACCGGTAGCAGCCACGGTAACGGTGGAGCAGGGGCTGTTAAGAATCCCCGGCAGAGACCCAGCTACAAACCTGCACGATCTCTGGACCTGGCAACCTATAACGCGCGCACCTTGAGAACCGATGACAAGTTGATAGAGCTGGAAGAAGTAGTAAGTAAGTTGCCCTGGGGTATTATAGGGTTATCAGAAGTTCGAAGAGAGGGAGAGGATACAATGACCATCTATTCCGGCAACTTATTCTATTACCGGGCGACCACGTTTCAGTACCATGAACAAGCAAGCGAAGTGTAGGGAGACCCCCCACACGATGGACCGACGACATTGTAGACATCGCAGGGAGACGGTGGATGCAGGTGGCACAAGATCGCTCGTCATGGTGCTCTTTGGGGCAGGCCTATGTTCAATAGTGGACTTCTAAAGGCTGACATGATGATGATGACTTCTTCAAAGATCTATATTTTTGAGAATATCACATTCATGAACATCAGCGACAAACAGGTTCATCTCTCTTGAAGCACTCTACTTCTTAATTAATCCAATATTCTTTTAAATTTGGAGAAGGAACGTTCTCCACTGCAGTTAGTTAATATCATGCTTACAAATCGAAATGCATCATCACAACAGCTACAATCCGTTTAAGTACATTTCTCCAGTAATCCACTTCTTTTTGATTTGAGATAATAAGTTTTATCTACTCTACCAACTGCTTTACTTCGTGCCAGATAAGTCATAATGCTCCTAGACTGACTATGTGCTTGTCTATTTTAATGTGTTACAATTATGTAATTAATGTGCTTCCAAGCATTACTTCCACCCGAAGAGCATATATTTACTTCAGAAGGGATAAATAAGTAGCATAAAAAACAAAATAAAGAGTTTTTGGAAGAGTACGGCAACCATTTTCTTTCAAAGCTTTCATTGTTCTTTAATTTTCGAATAAATAATGCTTTGTTGAAATACTTAATTACTTATATACAGGTCCCTTAGAAATCTGTTAAATATTCATGAAAATAATCGGCGGGGTTGTGTGATATGTCTTCTGGGTTGGAAAACTGTTGTTGTTCAACTGACACAGTTGTCGGTGTTGATGAAGTCACCGAAGTTGATGCGTCATCTGGATGGTCGCTTTCAGATTCAATAAAATTTCAAAAAAACAAAGTTTTTTTTTAAAACTGTCTACTTAGTACCATTATATGTATTTTTATATATTTAAATTTATCTTAACATGCTGAAATCGGAAAGCCTGATTTTCGGGCGAGAGTACAGTAGCTTCGCGCATGCAAAAGCTAATTAGCTAGTAGGTATTGTAGTCAATCACTTATCGTTTGAATATTTCGAAATGAATATGTTTTTCGGTATTAAACATCGGTTATAGTTTGGTGATCTGGCAGGAACTAAGGGGAACTATCGATTGCGGGGCCCTGGGCACGTGCCCAGAGTGCCCAGTGGGAAAGAGGGGCCTGTCAATAGTGGATACCTATACACTTACGTCCACAGTTTCATGCAACGTTGCTCTAAACAGACTGACACTTACTGCATCTTAGATTTCAAAACCGAGAACATAAAGCTTGTTTGCCTCTTATTAGTTTTCACAGACGGATTTTAGTTTAATAATACCTAATAATTTATTTTTATTGTTAAAAGGAGCCAGAATGGCGTAATTATAGATTCCAAAGTCATTTATATAGCTGTGATTGTCATTTTGATATAATTTGAAGACTTGCTTTCACTATTATCTGAGGCTATTGTATAGTATAATGACTATACACTAGGGTGTCCCGAAATATTTTGTTTTTGTTTTCCTTAACGCAATATCTCTCAAAATTTGCGTAATTGATCGTAGATTACAGAAATAATTTTAAAAATAAAATATTACAATATATTTAGGGTTCTACCTTTCTTTAAAGTTTTGAAAAGTTAACATTTTTTGGTAATATTTCTTTATCTTTAATTTCGGCTCCTAAACTAAATATAAAAATACATTTACTTCTTGTTCTACTAATGTTTAATAAATACACGATGTTTTGATTTGCTTGCAAGAACACGTTACCATCGACTTCGAATTTGTTAAGTTTTAACCTGCAAATACCCTCACGTTTCAACTTGTTTCGAGAACTTTCTTGACTTGACTCGCGAGTGTTTTCCTAGTAGACAAAGCATTTTTTTTGCGATAAAAGTAAAGTTGTGATTGTTATAGTATTAAAAGCAGATTCTGTGATTATTAAATAATGAGTTCGAGGCGTAGTGAGACTACATGTGCTATATTGGGACTATACAAAGAACTTGACGATCGGCAGCTACCAACTATAAAGGATGTCATTAAATATATCATTAGATCCATCCAATTCAGATATTTATGCGATTTTTTATGAAAAGATCAACAATATTTGGACCAAAGCTTCCATTCCAATCGTAACTAAGGAACGAGTTATTCAATTACTGAAATCTTATTTTGAAAAGTAGGTACCTCAATTTGAAAAGATACTCCATTTGCCCAGAAAGCAAACGAAATGATAGTTTTGAATTTTGGAGTTATCTGATAAGCTTTTCGACATTTCTGCTTGTAAATGCCCTTCATTTGAACCTTGTTTGTGTTTGAAACCTAAGCAAGTTCCTATCAATGAGAGAAGTTTTTTGTTGGATCAAAGAAATTACAGGAAAATTATTATAAGTGGTGTTGATAAGAAAGAAACGGCTAGATTATTGAAACGACAGCAGAGACAAGTCAAAGAGTCAGTAAGGGCAGCGAAACAGTCGTGTTCTACTCAAGAAACCGATTCTCTTTCAAGAAATTGTGATTCAGGTTCAGTGCGTGAATCTTCCCCAGAAACATATCAGATAACAGAGGTATCCCTGACAAACACGCCCTCTACAGACACACCATCGACTTCAACGGCGAATCGGAATACATTACCATTACCAACAGTTGCTAAAGTCTGCGATAGATACGGTTTATCGACACGATCTGCTGCTACTGTTGCTTCTGTGGTTTTGGCTGACATCGGCATGGTTTCTACAGAAGATTTAACTCTGGTTATTGATAAAAACAAGATCCATAGAGCTGTATCTAAAGCCCGGCCCGAAGCTTTAAAAGATATTCGAGGTATTGTTATAAAAAGTATTTACTTTGATGGGCAAAAAGACAAGACTCTGATAAATGAGAAAATAGGGGAGCGTTACCATCCCACAGAAGTTTCAGCAGAGCACATCTCAATTTTAGGAGATCCTGGATCAATTTATTTGGGACACACAATGCCAAGTCGTGGCACTGCAAAGGGAATTATTACAACAATCACATCTTTATTAGAGGGTCAAGGTTGGAATTTAGATGACGTGATTTGCGTTGGATGTGACGAAACTGTAACAAACACAGGTTAGAAGGGTGGCGTGATTCAATATTTAGAGGAGTATTTGGAGAGACCGTTACAATGGTGTGTTTGTATGCTTCATGCCAATGATTTACCTCTTTGTCATTTATTCTTGACATTAGATGGTTGCACTTCGGGTCCTAGAGAATATTCCGGACCTATAGGAAAACAATTAGCTGGTTGCGAAAATAAAACCGCGGTGTCTTTTTATGCGAGGGCTGATAATTACTCTGACTTGCCGAAAAATGTCGTCGGTGAATTAAGTATGGATCAAAAATATCTTTATGAGATTTGTCAAGCTGTATCAACTGGTTCCTGTTCTCATGAGCTGGCAAACCGTCACCCTGGAAAAATGGCACACTCGAGATGGCTTACTTCTGCTAATCGTATACTCAGACATTACGTAAGTACTCTTGATCCTTCAGAAAATTTGCAATTGCAACAACGTAACTTACGTCAACATCAACTTGTCAACTTACGTAGTTAAAGTATACGCTCCGGTTTGGTAATCAAGCAAAAGATGTCTTCTAAGGATGGAGCCAAACATATTTTTCAACTAATTATGTACTCCCGATTTTTACCCGAAAATCTGAGATCTGTTGTGGATTCTGTCATCAAAAGAAATGCTTTTTCGCGCACCCAGAAAACTTACTTGTTAGTATGTTGTTTGATGTGATAATAGATACCACATTCGGGAGCTGGCTTTGCGAAGAATAATAAAAGCTAGGGAATTTGAAAGTTGCACCATACGCAGGATATTTAAGCCACCAAAAATTTACTTCTCTGCTAGAGACTACACCGAAATTATTGTGTGGCACATGTGTCAGGTTACAGCACCGCCGGCTCTTCAACATATTTCTAATGAGGACCTTCAAATGATGGCAAAAGATAAGAGCTTGGAAATTGTTGACTTTCCCTGTCACACACAATCTGTAGAAAGATGTGTTAAACTGGTAACAGAGGCCTCACAATGTGTAACTGACGCTACTTTTAGAGATGGCTTTAGAATAACCAGGTTGCAATCTCGAGCAGAAATGACAAATTTTGCACACAAAAATAAGTTCAAATTCTAAGTTTCTGTCATTATTTTGAGCTCTGTTTTGTTTTCTTGTACTTTGTTTTATGAATGTTAGTAATGAAATACCTTTTAAACTTCATTTTTGTATTATTTTAGTCATACGGTAAAGGTATGTTAAAAACTAAAAAAATACACAACTTTTAACTGTAGAGAGCCCTCAACATGACACACTTTTTTAGTTTTTCTACCTTTTCCGTAAATCTGTGTAAAATTACGCAACTTTTGATACCTCTTGCAACAGAATAGGTCTAAAAAAAACTCATACATCGACGGGACACCCTACTATACACTGAGCTATGTAGTTCTATTACTGCTTCTGTTGTATAGCTTTCTGAAATATTTATCTTGTGGAACGTAGATTTCGTTAAGAGGAGGATTTTTTAACTACGATCTATGTGTAGAACAGGATAATAATATCGAGTCTGTTTTACAGTATGGTGAAAATTGACATAATTGTTTTTCGATTCTAGGTCGAACTTTCCCGAAGCACTCGTACTTCGCATCAGCCTTGGGCCCCGGCCAGCTGGCGTTGTACAACATCCTGAAGGCATATTCGCTGCTCGACCCCGATGTGGGGTACTGTCAGGGATTGAGTTTCGTCGCTGGAGTTCTTCTATTACATGTAAGTTTGTCAAAACTTTATTATCACTAGAAACGGGATATTTCTAATGTACCTCCATTTTTTTTATTATTTTCTTATTTCAAAAAAGGAGTGACATTTTTATTACGTGACGTCATTTAAGGGCAAACTAAGGTCAGTCACATTCAAAACTATTCTCTAGCAGCGCTCAAAGCAGGCCTCACGGTTTGAATTAAATACATTGTGAATCTCATGTATTAATCTAATATTGTAACTAGGTACTACACATGTCATATTCGTACAATACATGATTCAAAAACATTATTACTACTTAACGTTACTTATCTTATACACACACATTGTTTTCCTTTAGGTACCTACAAATTCCAGCCGAATTTTGCCCGTTTTCCTTAGTTTCCCGTACAACTATGTGCGAAGACGAGACCTTAGAGGATCTCTATAAAGGCTACTCCGTGAATGTCGTAGGAATCATTAGATATGTTTTTGCGGAACCCATTTAGCCATGTATAAACATTAAATACAAGAAGTTCCTTAACACAAAAAATTTGAAAAAATACTGAAAATAGTTCATTACATATATAGATTACAGGAAAACCTATAAGAAGTCTATAGTCTTAAAATAACATGGTAAATCTCTCAATATTGGGAGATAATATATTAATCGTAAGAAAGCCTCTCCACGCCATTTCAACTGGCACTTCTCCGGGTTTTTTTCATTTACTGTATATGTACCCTATCTTTTTGACCTAAACATAACTTAATATTTGATTAGAGTGACATCTAATAAAATCTAATAAGTAGTACGCAAATAAGCTAATTTAAAAAAATACCTTATGCAAAGTAACTTAACTTAAAATTAATAACTATGAATATGATGATCCACCGAGGCGGTTTTATCAGCCATGACTTTAATAACTATGAATATGATGATCCACCGAGGCGGTTTTATCAGCCATGACTTTAATAACTATGAATATGATGATCCACCGAGGCGGTTTTATCAGCCATGACTTTAATAACTATGAATATGATGATCCACCGAGGCGGTTTTATCAGCCATGACTTTAATAACTATGAATATGATGATCCACCGAGGCGGTTTTATCAGCCATGACTTTAATAACTATGAATATGATGATCCACCGAGGCGGTTTTATCAGCCATGACTTTAATAACTATGAATATGATGATCCACCGAGGCGGTTTTATCAGCCATGACTTTAATAACTATGAATATGATGATCCACTGAGGCGGTTTTATCAGCCACGATTTTAATAACTGTGAATATGATGATCCACCAAGGCGGCTTTATCAGCCACTACTTTAACTCTCTTTAGATGTGCACACTCGACAGCGTTTTTTGTGGCTTAAATATCTATTGCTTCAAGGTTGGTAAATCGATCGACTAATGTTTTTGTTAGTAGACAATCAGCGCTGTGAGGCTCGTAGGTACTCGCAGCCTATGCTGAACTGGCTCCTTTTGTGCACAACCTAATCTAGATCATAATAATAATTATGATAATCAAAATGTATCTTATTAGAATATTTTGTGCACAGTAAACGTTTTTTCTTTCATTCTTTCTTTCTTCCATGTGGTTGTATTGGTTGGAGTAGTTTTCATCTCATCATTGTTGGTACTTCTAACACTAATCAGGTACACATAAATCACTTATATTTTGCAACAGTAGTAACGTTGGTGCAACTCACACCTGCCAGTGCTGCGGGTCTTCTTCGGTGGCTGGCACATCGCGAGAATTTTTACAACAATAACATAGAGAACAAAGAAGAGAACACATTGCTGTAATGCACACTAAGAGGCGACCAAAGAAGAGAACACATTGCTGTAATGCACACTAAGAGGCGACCAAAGAAGAGAACACATTGCTGTAATGCACACTAAGAGGCGACCAAAGAAGAGAACACATTGCTGTAATGCACACTAAGAGGCGACCAAAGAAGAGAACACATTGCTGTAATGCACACTAAGAGGCGACCAAAGAAGAGAACACATTGCTGTAACGCACACTAAGAAGCGACCAAAGAAGAGAACACATTGCTGTAACGCACACTAAGAGGCGACCAAAGAAGAGAACACATTGCTGTAACGCACACTAAGAGGCGACCAAAGAAGAGAACACATTGCTGTAACGCACACTAAGAGGCGACCAAAGCTTTATTATTTTCTTCTAGTTCTTTATTGAGCTTTTTCGGTATATTTATAAAATTTTGGGCATCGTAGCTTGGAAATCGTGGCATCGTAGTTTATATAATTATACTAGCTGTGCCCGCAGCTTTTTTTTTGTATTTTTTTTTTTGGTCGTTTCATTTAAAAGTAGCCCACACGTGTTATTCCAGGACCAAAAGTACCTACAAAGTACAATATTACAAAGTACATTTCTTAAAAATTCGTTCAGCCGTAAAGTAGTTTTTTATCGATTGCTCGGCATCTAATCATCGGCATAAGGCTAGCGCGCACTGCCTTGCGTTTTTATAACGCATATTCTGTGAAGCACGTAGTGTCATAGAAGTGCACGTATTGCGGTGAAATAAACGCATATAATACAATATGAAATAAACGGTAGAATAAACGCACCGCGTTCCACCGCAAGGCAGTGCGCGCCAGGCCCTAAGATACCAAGTTACTCAGTTTTTAAATCAAACCTTAATTATTTTCTTTGTACAGACTTTTTGTTCATAATGCTTCCCCCATCCCCTATATATCTAAGAACCCTCTCGATCACATCAGCTTTCAAACATAAAAATCCGCAGCTAAATCGGTCCATTCGTTTAGAAGCTACGATTCTCACCCCTCTTTTCTCACCTCCCCCTTTCCCTCCCATTCCCCATATATATAAGAACCATCTCGACCACATCAGCTTTCAAACAAAAAAAAACGCATAAAAAAAGACCGATTTTAACACGATTTGACATTAGTTTGGGAGCTACGATGCCACACACACACACACACACACACACATACAGTGATATATATATACACCCTAAACTTATAACACCCGTCTCTTTGTTCGGGGGTTAAAAAATGTACGTGATACGTGTTCTTTTAAATAACTTTCAACCCTTATCCTGCGGGAACCCTTTATTTTTTCGGGATAAAAAGAATTCTAAATGTTAATCCAGAACATCAGCCATGATTGTGCTAAGTTGTATCAAACTCCGTCGGGTAGTATCAGCGTGATGCGTGTTCAAAGAGGCAGACAGACAGACAGACATACAAACAATAAAAAAATAACCTTTTTGCACTCCATAACGATTTTGAAGATTATCTCAATTAAAAT
This sequence comes from Alsophila aescularia, assembly GCA_946251855.1. Taxonomy (NCBI): domain Eukaryota; kingdom Metazoa; phylum Arthropoda; class Insecta; order Lepidoptera; family Geometridae; genus Alsophila; species Alsophila aescularia. The sequence continues at coordinate 1,764,748 of OX276374.1, read as the reverse complement.
TTTCAAAAAATATTGAATGTACAGATTTAGCTCAGTTACAGTTTTATTATGGTATAGATTTTTTAAATCATTTTCGATGTCGTTAGCAATGTTTATACATGGCGGTACCCTCAGAGCGCCTGGAGCGCATTATACATGGCGGTACCCTCAGAGCGCCTGGAGCGCATTATACATGGCGGTACCCTCAGAGCGCCTGGAGCGCATTATACATGGTGGTACCCTTAGAGCGCTTGGAGCGCATTATACATTGCGGTACCCTCAGAGCGCCTGGAGCGCATTATACATGGCGGTACCCTCAGAGCGCCTGGAGCGCATTATACATGGCGGTACCCTCAGAGCGCCTGGAGCGCATTATACATGGCGGTACCCTCAGAGCGCCTGGAGCGCATTATACATGGCGGTAACCCTCAGAGCGCCTGGAGCGCATTATACATGGCGGTACCCTCAGAGCGCCTGGAGCGCATTATACATGGCGGTACCCTCAGAGCGCCTGGAGCGCATTAACGTGTTTGATCCCGGTCAGACCTTGAAATTATTTTTATTAGTTTATACTAGGTATTCAATATTTAGGTAGGTAGTTGAGCCTTCTAATATATATTTTGTAGTTTGAATTAATTAATTGCTTCCATGGGAAGTACGTTTTATCGGAGTTCATAGTTATTGATAACAAAGTAACACGTCGAGAAAATAAATAAATATTAGTTAAACAAATTCATATTTGAACTATACAAGAGAGAAGCCTGTGGATTGGATTTTGATTTCGGACGTAAAACTGGATTTAGTTCACGTAGTTGGCACGTGATTAAGATCGGCCCAGGCAGCAGAAAAACACGCAGTTTCTCTTGTGTGAACAAAACGACCGAGGCAAGCTGTCCAGAACGAAGCTGCCCTGTTACAGGCGAAATAAGTATACGAGTGCAAAAGCCAGGTTAAAATCGTGCATCTACGGACGGCTATTGTCGTCACCACTGCGAGCTGCTGTGCGCGATCACCCGGGGCGCACCACCGTTCGTGGAAGAAGCCGGTCTACGAGGGACTCCAGAAGGACTCCAACGCACCACCTGTCCAGTAGAAGATACCAGGCACCGTTCGTGGTCAAGCAGTAGGAGCTGATCGAGTGGAGTAAGGAGGCGTTCCGCGGCGGTACGCGAGACGACGGTACGGCGTCCCAGGAAGCTTCCAGGTTGGTCCACTCCAAATCATTTTGAGTCAGCGAGCTACGGTAGTGAGGGAAGCCTTCGCCTTCTAACGTGCTAAGATACTGTTGAAAGATACTTTCTGTCTTACTTTCTGTCTTACTTTCTGTCTGTCTTACTTTCTGTCTTACTTTCTGTTTCACTTTCTGTTTTAGAGTCTAATATCCCTCTGGGAAACACAATCTTACACACACACACTCTGTTTGCACAAGTTCTCTTTTAATTAAGAACATTCTGAAGCAAGATTATTCCGTTGCGTTGTGACCAATACATGTTGATCTGCTGAGCACAGACTCTCTAAGTTTTACTAGCCTAGGATACTGCTTTTCTATTGTAAATTCATATCATACAGGCCAAAGTTATGTACTAAAATTTGTATGTTTGAGGAAATTGTAATCATATTTGAGAATTTTGAGTTTTGAGTATTAAGTTAGTAGTATTTCCTATTATACGATCTTGCTGTTTAGAATTATTTTGATGCAGAACAAACTAAATTAAGTGTAAAATATTTCTTTTTGAATTCCTCAGTAAAGGGGAGAGTACCATTATTTGATAACTCATGTGTGCTTTTTCTATTTTTGTAATAAAGCCCTTTGTTATTGAATTTACCATCTTGTTTTAATTCCTCGCCTTTACCTGAGAAGGAGGTCCGTTTCCTTAGCCGGGCAACGGCCCCTTTCAGTAGCATTTATGGTTGTCAGTTTGTTTAGCCAAAGACTTCTCTTTTGTTGGCCAACCGTTACATTTTTCATATTTTTTTTCAAATGGACCAACTATCAGGCCAAAAGAGGCCCAACAAACAGTGAAGCAACATTGAAAATGAATGAATGACTGGCGAATAAATCTCCGTAGGGCCTACGGTATACTTTCTACAGTAAAGCAACAGTTGGCGAATCCATACTAATAAATAAAAGTGAAACGTTGTCTATTTGTTTCTTTGTTTGTTTGGGAACTTTTAACGCGATAACGGATTTTGATGAAATTTGCAATAGAGATAGCTTATAATGGAATAAAACATTGGATACTTTTTACCCGTCTACGGGAAAACTGGAAAATTTAGATTACTCGCTGTAAGGAACGGTTGATATGGAAACTAAATAACAAATCTGTCAAAAAACATCAAGAACGTTGGTGATGTACCTACTTTTGCATTGGTTTCTAATATCCTAGAAGAGCACAGGTTGCTGTTTTTTTCGCTATAAACTGTAGACCGCACGTACGAAGTCGCGGGCGGGAAAGCCTCTAGTCTATACTTATAATAAAGCAATATTAACGAAAAAGTCTGTACAATGAAGATAATTAAAAAAAATGTCTAGGGTACTTAAAATAAACTACTGCACAAGAATATATATTTATTTTAAATCGTGTCTTTCTGTATGTTTGTTTGCACCATAGCGTTACCCCTACTGGTTCAATTTTGACAAGCGAGTTGTCAGTCTATTTTTTACTCGACTACTGCGCTGTAAAGGAAGTGTGATGTGCTATAACTAAAAACTTGGCCCTAATTCGATAAACGAGATGTCAATCGATTCGTCTTCATTTATAAAGTGTCATAGTATTTTACCCGACTACGGCGAATCAAAGGAAGGTTTATGTGTTGAAACTAAAAACTTGGTCCTATTTTGGCAAGTGAGGAATCAATCGATTCGTCTTCATTGCAAGAGTGTCCTATGTTTTCTTTTACCCGACTGTAGTCGGGTTTTAGTTTTTGAACTTATGTCTTGTTATAGACACTTTTGGCATAAAGCTGTTTCAGAACTATTTAGAAAAAAACAAATTTTGCCCACTTCAATTCAAGATGGCGGCTAACACTCCCTGCGTTAGCCGCCCCTCGAGGTCGTACATTATTTTTTTCATAAAGACCTCTTAACTAAGCAATACAAAATCCAAACATCTTCTACTCCACCATTTGTAGGGCAAAGCTTAATATTTTCCCCCAGTGACTGACCTATGACGTTCGGCTCAGTGAGTGGAGTAATCTCTCAGGTGTTGTGTAAGCTAATCGCACTGAATATGCAGTTGTCTAAGGATGTGTGCGTAGATAGATAATAAGTACATAATATTGTAGGCAAATATTATTTATTGTAAATATATTATATTATAATGATGAGAACCTATTATAAAAAATGATTTAAAGCGTGGCTTGAGGAATTATTGACCAAGCCTTATATACGAACTTTGGTTTGCACTTCAAGTAGCATTCTACTCAGACCTCGAACTTCCGGTATCCAGAAAACTCTAGAAAGAACTCTGCAACTTGCTTCGTAAAGCAGACCTTGTCGGCCTAGCAATACTGGTCACTGTCCTCCAGCCAGTTCTGGTACATACCAATCAGGTTCCTTGTTTACATCAAAAAACTTCATATAAAAAAAAACATCTCTCCGGAACTTTCATGCGATTTAGACATTATGTCAAAACCTTCCATGGTGTGACCATCGCAAGCGATTTCTAGATTTAAATTATTTTCGACATGCCTTCTGAATTTATGATTTGTTTGCCAACTTAAAGATGCGACCTATTCTGGATTTTTAAACAACCCGTTCCTCGTCCAAAGTTATCCAGAGCCCGAAATATTCCTGGAACGTCAATTAATAATAGCAACATTCAGAAGCCCTGCTACTTGCCGTCAGAGGCCACCGCTTCGTTTACACCTTCTTTCTAGTTCACGCCTCTTGTCGCTAGCTGTCGCTGCGTGGATTAACCATTTTATCTATTTTGAGACAGTAGATGAAAACTTTTCCCTTTCACTCGCAGAGGCAAATTCAACCATTATTTCTTGATTCTTAGATAGGCGAAATTATCAATCTGTCTTCAACAAGAAAAGCTTTCATTATTCCTTTAACGAAGAAAGTGGCGCACGCGTGGTGGAGTTCGGCGTTTTTTACAAACTCGGCGTCTGGTTTTCAGATACGGAGAAAACACAACTTGATCTAATAGAAAAGACGCTGCTCCTCGCCAGATGGCGTTGTACCCAATACAACTTATTTAATCGAGATCAATAACAAAATCTTACTTGAAGTCATGATTTAACATGTCATGTAGGGAGTGTACGTTTACCCACAACAAGACATAAGTTCAAAAACTAAAACCCGACTACGGTTGGGTAAAAAAATTGTTTAATAGTTTTTATGTGAATAGTTTTTATGTGATCCGCGAATTGACATCCAGACAGCACGACAGACAGACAGACACGATTAAAAATACATGTTATTTTCTTGTTCAGTAGCCCTTTCTAAGTAACAGAGACTATTTAAAAAAAAAAAAACTTTGGTCAGTCTTTTTGATACTCACTGCTTTAAGTATTATAAGATCTTGAAGTTTTTTTTATTAATTATTTATTTATTGATTACAGATGGAAGAAGCAGAAGCTTTCATTCTGCTTCGCCACCTGATGTTCAGACGAGGGCTGAGGAAGCAGTACCTGCCGGATATGAGCGCCCTACAGGTTCAAGTAAGTTTATTATAAATTGTGTAATATAGATACGCTAATGCATTGGTGTATTATTGGTTCATTTTGGCACCTTACTAATTATGGCGTTTGTGCTGTTTAGTAAAATATTTATATACCCATACAATTATTGTTATCCAGTCTTTCTAACCAGATAATTGATATTAAACATATATACTACTAGCTATACCCGAGGCTTGGCACGCGTGGTCTTTTCTTTAGGTTCAAAGTACCATAATGTGCTATTCCAAGACCAATATACCATACATTTATACATTTGATCAAAATTTCTTTAGCCTTCAATAATACTTTTATCCACTGCTCGGCTTCTAACTCACCAGATTGAGATACCATTTATACCAGTTTTTAAATCAAACCTTAAGCTATCTAACAATGAAAACCGCATTGCAATCGGTCCAATAGTTTTTACGTGATGCGTGAACCAAACAAACATACAGAGAAATAGACAGAGAGACACGATTAAAAAAAAGTGTTCAATACACTTTTTAAGCACCCAAGAGCATTTTTTTACTTATCTTCTTTTCACAGCCTTTTTTGTACCTATTGCTTTATTATAAGAATAGGTATATGACTGTGTCAATTTGCATCAAAAAATCCGTCTAGTAGTTTCAGCGTGATACGTGTTCTTTTTAATAACGTTCAACCCATATCTTGCGGAAACCCGTTAATTTTTCGGGATTAAAAGTATCCATTACCTCGTAGTATGAACTCATATCATACCAAGTTTCATTTGAATTCATTCAGTAGTAAACCCGTTCATTAGTTTCAGCGTGGTACGTGTTCTTTTAAATAAGTTTCAACCCCTATCCTGCGAGAACCCATTAACTTTTCAGAATGTAAAGTATCCTATGTCCTACCTCGTAGTATAAACTCAAATCATACCAAGTTTCATTTTAATTCACCTGTAGTTCCGGTGGCGTGATGCACGTCCAAGACAAAGACAGACAGACATACAGACATAAATGAAAAAACATACAGTTTAGGCTTCATTATCGAAAATAGAGTAACTTCCAAAAAAAACACTATATCTTTAATGTACAGAATTTGGACCCATATCCCACAGGAACCCTTTATTTTGTCAGGATAAAAATGTATCCATAATGTTCACCCATTTTATAAACTATGTCTGTGCCAAGTTGCATTAACATCCGTCCAATAGTTTCAGCGTGCTACGTGTTCTTTGAAATAATTTTGCACTCCTATCCTGCAGGAACTCTTTAATTTTTCGGGATGAAAAGTATCCAATGTCCTACCTTCGAGGTAGGACATTGGTATGAACACAAATCATACCAAATTTCATTTGAATTCAGTGAGTATTTTCAGCGTAATGCGCTGCAAGGTACAGACAGACAGACGGACGGACAGACAGACAGACAGACAGACAGACACAAATTACAAAAATACAGTTTTTCTAGTAGTTAGTATTGAATATAGAAAAGCCTCCAAAAAAAATTACACAATATCTTCAATTTACAGAATTTGGGACATTATCCAGCAGGAACTCTTAATTTTTTTCGGGTTTTTTTTTTGTCCTCAATTTTGTAAACTATGACAGTGCCAAGTTGCAACAAAATCATTCCAGTAGTTTTAGCTTGATACGTGTTCCTTTAATTATATATTTTTTTATATTTTTTTCTATCCTGCTTGCACCCTTTAATTTTTCGGGATAAAATATGTTCTACCTCGTAGTATGAACTCAAATCATACCAAGTTTCATTTAAATTCATTTAGTAGTTTCGGCGTGATGCCTAGCCAAGATACAGACAGACAGACAGATAGACAAAAATGAAAAAAAAAAAATTTTGGCTTCAGAATCGCATTTAGTAAAAAGAAAATGTCAAATTATCTTCAATCTACAGAATTGGACCCGTTACAGTTTTATTAGAAGTATAGATATGCGCAGAGTAATTTGATATCAACCGGACAGTAGGCAATTCAGCAGACAGACAACTTCCAGTCGTAACTCCCAAGGATTTGAGAGCTGGAGGTCGTGCTGAGGCAAAACGCTATAGCTAGTGTGAGCCAAATTCGAAAAGTTTACAGATTTGAATTCAGCGGAAGGCTTGGGTTGCAGTAAATGAAATGCTTGCGTGTTTTAAGGACAATCAGCGCCATGTAGTTAAATCGGAGGCAGAACTTTGATTCGTTTGATTTATGCGCTGGAGTTGTTGATGCTGGCAAAGATTTGATGCTGGCTTTCTAATAATCTTTGATGCTGGTAAATTATGTAGTGTCTTTTATGTTCTTATTGCTTTATTATAAGTACATATACTACTCTCTCTTGTGTAGAGGTTGTACAATAAAAATACTTACGCCGTGTTAAGGAAGTAGGATACTTCATTGTGCTATACCTACTCGTTCCTTAATATCTAAGAACCAACTCGATTACCTCAGCTTTCAATCATAAAAAACCGCACCTAAATCAAACCATTCGTTTGGAATCTACGATTCTCACCACTTTTTCTCACCTCCTCCCTCCCCCTACCCATATAGCTAAGAACCATCACAATCACATTAGCTTTCAACAAAAAAAATATGAAAAAACACACACACACCCACACCCACCCACACACACACACCCACACCCACCCACACACACACACACACACCCACCCACACACACACACACTCACACACACACACACACACACACACACACACACACACATACATACACACCCTAAACTTATAACACCCGTCTCTTTGTTCGGGGGTTAAAAAATGTAAAAATAACGCATAAAATATGTAAACGCTATTAATTATGGAACAAAAAAAAAACTAAAAGCGCGTGGTTTCGATCCACGGACGTCTAGATTAGACTTCCGTGCATGTTAACCGCTCGGCCACTCGTTACGTGACGTGGACAACGAAATTTCGTACCGTTCTTTAAACGGATGTTTTATTACTTTAATTTAACATAGACTTTGGACCCTTATCCCTTAAAAATCCTTTATTTTTTCGGGAGTAAAAGTATTCTAAATTTTAACAGATAATATAAACTTTGACTATGCCCAGTTACATCAAAATCCGTCCAGTAGTTTAAGCGTGATACCGTGTTCTTTTAAATAACTTACACCCCTTATCCTGCAGGAACCCTTTATTTTTTCGGGATAAAAAGTATTCTAAATGTTAATCCATAACATCAGCTATGATTCTGCCAAGTTGTATCAAAATCCATCTGGTAGTTTCAGCGTGATACGTTTTCAAAAAGACAGTCAGACAGACAGACAAAAAATAAAAAAATATCCTTTTTGCACTCTATATCGATTTTGAAGTTTATCTCAATTATAATTTTCAAAAAATATTTAATGTACAGATTTAGCCCAGTTACAGTTTTATTATAGTATAGATTACTAATTATAAAATCGACTAGAAAACAATAAATTAATTTTAAATTGTTAACTATATTTTTTTATATACACTTACAGATGCACGCCACCTTTATACTGTTTTTATGGTGTATTTATGTCCTGCTATCAATAAAATTGTAAAGCTCATGTTTTGTATAATTTTCAAAAAACTTTTTGAACTCTTTCGCTCAAAGTATCGAAATAAACTGTAAGGATACACAAGCAAGTTCATGAAAACGGTGATTCACATTTAAAACAATGCTTTTGTTAAATTACAATAGACTGAGATTCGCGCGGATAATCAATCGGCGATCAGCATTGTCGGTTTGGGTGCTTATCGGTGTGCGGCTGGTTTTTAATTTCATAGAAACGATACTGCTCGCAAATATTTCTAATAAACGTATTTTATAAAAATGTAACAAAATTATCCATTATTTGGTTATTATTACGTTTCTGGTAATTACATTTGATAGATGCAAGTATTTTGGTATCTTTTCTATTTATATAACAAAAAAATACTATTTTAATTATTATGTCATTTAAATAACATGATATATGAACAATACGGTATGTAAATGAGAATTGCATTAGCATTTTTAAATTTCTTAAACCGTGTTTTTATTAGTAGTATTTTATTAGTAGTATTTTTAACCGTATTATTAACTAAAACTTCAGATTTTTAATTACTAAGTAAAAATAAATATACTGCCATTTTTTTTAAATCTACTTATAATGAAAACATCATTGCCCTTACTAGACCAGGGTAGAAGCCTTTAAAAATAATATAAAGTGGATACATTTTGAGTTTATGTGAAAAAAGTGTATATACAAAAGTTGTAGATCTTTTTATTACCTACAACTTTGCTATATGACTTTATTCCATAGGACTTGTAGTTTTGCCGGAAATCGAGATAAACCTTTTTTACCCTTATAAACTCACCCTCTACCCTTTCCCGAACTTAGATCGCCCGTAAATTACTTTTCCTTTCATTTTTATAATATTCTCTTCCTTTTCCAATGGGTTTCATCCTACTATATTTTTTTTTCGTTTCAAAAATTATCGACCCTGGTCTATACTGAAAATAATGATTGCTTCATGTCAAGTCTAGTGGGACATTACACTATAGTAAATTTGGTAATTCTCTTTCTCTCCACTACTGTGATAGATATATTTGTGATTCTATAGTGGGGAGAAAGAGAATATTTTTTTGATTATTACCTCAAATAATTATATTCCGTAGTGGGCAGAAAGCCCATACATTTTTTAATTTCCTCTGTCTCCCCATTAGTAGGACAATGCTTAGAGAAAGGAGTAAGGTGTATATTATCTTATATTTAAGGTAAAATTGAACAATAAGTGGACCCGCGCTTGGGCTATTTTAGGCGCATGCACTCTACTGTACTCTCTACTGTCTAATTAAAATTCTTAAAGAAATTTTAATAAGTTTAGAAACTCTAGATTTATTTGTAAGTATAAATCTTCTTATCTGTAGCGTTGAATGTTTGTCCAGCTGTATCAGCTGTCCCGTCTGCTGCGCGACCACGAGCCCGAGCTGCACAGCAAGCTGGAGGAGCTGGACATCTCTCCCGCACTGTACGCGGCTCCGTGGATGCTGACGATCTTCACCAGCCAGTTCCCGCTGGGATTCGTCGTCAGGGTCTTTGGTAAGTTGTATTCTTTAGTTAGATGAAGAACCGACAAGGGCTTTTAACAGCAAATTGGTAGTTCTTATTGTCCTCATAAAACTCTAAATACTCAAACTAGGATAACCTGTACTATGGGTAAACAACGGATAAATTTACATAGACACGAATATTACATCCGTGACTCGGACACAAACATTTCTGCTCATCTCATAAATGTTTGCACTTTGGGGGTTTCGAACCCGCGACTGTTGACCGTTGGTTGATTTCGCAGAGGGTCACTAGCAACTCGGCCTACGTCATGTTGACGATCGGACCTAACACACCTATCCTAAAATTGTCTGACATTTCATTTCGTATTTAATCAAAAGTGCTAAAAACCCCTTCAGCGACCAAAACTAAAAAGAGGCGAAAATTTAAGTGAGAGTGGTTGCTAACCAACTTTAGTGACACTTGCAATATTAAAATAAATTGATTGACATAAGAATCATGAAAATTGGCCCACGCGTTTGGTTTTTAGAAATCCACAATGGAACAAACATAATACGCTGACATATATGCATACGTAGGCTGATAAACACATTACCCACCGCGCAGTCGGATAATAAAGTCGCATTCCGATCATTGAACTAAAAATTGTTTTAACATCGAACTCAAAAGCTCAGTAGATTCTCTGTAACATCAAACTACTACTGGGACGAAAATGTCTCATCATGCTTAAATGGACCATTTGGGAAAAAGTTGTTTATCATTAAAATCATTTTTGGACCCGATTACATTACCGAATAATCGAACTGTTGATACAGTGAACCTCCTATTCAATCAATTATATATTCGATCAATTTAGCTCTTTTACAGAGAGTAACATATTGCCCTATTACATTCCGGGCTGGAGTATTCCATACGGGAAGACGAATAACGTTAGTTTTACGGCTTTTGTTATTTCGAAGGTTTTCATTCAAGAATTTACTACTAAAAATTCCTAAAAGTACTTTGCACTTCAAACCCTAGTAGTACAGAAATAATAGTAATCAGCTGGGGAAAAAACAATAATCATCTTGAACTTGAATTATGCTGTCAACAGACCCCGCGAATTGAAATTGAACTGAGCAGTACTGTAGTCGGAATTTTCTATGATATTTTCTGTATAGAGTGAATCTTATTCTAAATTGTGTAGTTTTTGTTATCAGTTTAAAGTGTTACGTAACATTGTCCTTTCCTAAGGCTTCAGTGTTTTCTTCAGCTATAAGTGACACTGCTTACTATCTAGAACTACATGCGTGCAGAGAGACAATAATAGGCTGGTTCACCCCACATTTGCTCAGATGGTCAATCTCCACTCAAAGGGGGTCTTTCGAGGAGAGGCCTAGCAACCTGAACCTGCAGATGGAGCAGTATGTATACCTACTTTTTTGAACAACGTGATAGAATAGTAAACAAACATTTAGGGTTGCTGCAAGTTTCTATTTTTTACTTTTGTATGGGGATTTTAAATACTATGTATTCAACTATTGCACATGTTAATAAATTTACATGCTTGATGGAAACAAACCTGCTGAGTACCAGCAAAAACAAGTAATAATTACGAACCTACTATACCAACCTCTTTGTCAGAAATAAATTTATAAGAAAATATGTGTATTTTAATTTATAATAGAATTCCCAATAATTTTAAAATATTAGAAGGCAACAGGTTTAAGAAACTTTTAAATGACTGGCTCTTATGTAACTGTTTTTATAGTATTAAGGAGTTTGTAGATTTTATAACAAAAATACTTGTTAGGCTGTGCCTACTTTTTATTATTAAGAACTTATAACTATGTTATGTATTCAAATAAATTATTGATTTGATTTGATTTGATTTATAAGGCTACACGTTGTATAATCATAAAAATGTACTTAACGTGTCACAGATAACTTGTTATGTTAAAGAGTAGATTAGACATTATCTACCAAATTTCATGAAAGATGGATCAACATGGTTCAAAAGCTAGAAAGATTTTGTTAAAATTTTGAAATGTAAACTGATTTTGCTAAAATCTTGTTGTAGTCAAAGTGCGCAGAGGTATGGCTACAGAAACATACATAGACTACTTTTAAACTGGAAAATACGAAAAAAATAATATATATATATATATATATATATATATATATATATATATATATATATATATAAATTTATCTATTATCATTTATATATTTACTGGTGTAGATAAATTTATATATATATATATATATATATATTATATATAGATAAATTTATCTATATATATATATATAGTAAATATATAAATGAAAACGTTTGATTGTTTGTTTGGGGACTTTTAACGCGATAACGGCTGGACAGATTTTGATGAAATTTAGACTAGTGATAGAGTATACCCTGAAATAAAACATATGATAATTTTCATCCCTGAAAATGGTAAGTTTCCACGTGAAAACCGGAAAGTGTAGATTACTCGCTATAAGGAACGCTTGCCATGGAAGCGAAATAACAAGTCTGTTAAAAAAACATCAAGAGCATTGGTGCTATACCTACTTTTGTATTGGTTTTTAATATGGCGTTACTAAGTAACTATTTAGTATTCTGTGCTCAAGGCGCAAGGTCCACCACGCCACGCGTGTTGGAAAATATAAAAAAATACATTAAAAAATAAAAAAGATAAGAAGAATAACAATAACTGATTGCCAAAAAACACTTAAATTTAACAAAACAAGAGGCACCTATTTAAATGGAAAGTGCATGTTTGGCAATTGGGGGTATGCTCAGCACTGCGCAGACTATGTTTAGTCTATGCAGGGCTGGTTCTCAACATACCCCATTACTTGAACTGAGGTGTTACTAAAGCGTGAAATAAATTAATTTCACGCTTGAGTATAACATCTCAGTTCAATAATTGCACAAAAAAAGAACAAAAAGGCACTATACATTATTAATATAATTTTACTTAGGAACAAATACGAGTAAATAAATATTACTTATGTTGACTACAATGTGTGTGTGAGAGCGGATGTGTGAGGTATTGTGAATTGAGGAGGATACTATTTGTAAAAAAATATTGTACGCTTTATTATTTTTAATTTAACCTAGTCAACACCAGTTTAAGCAAAATGTTGTCCTACATTAGGTTTATCAGTTTTTGAATATTACTTTCATTGTTAGCATTTAATCTTATAACATTCTTCAGTTGGAATAAAATCAGTGTAATTTATACATTTTACTAACTATGCACTCTTTTACCTATTACATAGAGTGCAATAAAATGCAAAGTTAATTAATTACTCAAAATGCATCTAAAATCAAGGAACTTGTTCATGTCAATAAGATCAAAAATCGTCCGATACCTTCTAAATGGTTTTGGAGCTATGTACATAAAAAAAAATAGCGTCACACGATTTTGACCCTTATGGACATTAATCAGATTTAGTTAGATTCTACATTAATAACTGTCTTAATTTAGTCAAAATACATTGAAAAAACTAGGTACTTAGTGCATGTATAAAGTCGAAAATCGTCTCATACTAAAACTATTGATCGTTGACTATATAGTAGTTTCTTTAAAGAAGTGATAGATCTCATCGAGATCTTCATTTCATATGACTGTCTAATTGACAGGTGACAACTGTCAAACTTCAAAACATCCAGCATTGACAGCAGATGTGAAAAATTACAGAGTACACGGATTTATCCGAAAGTGTTCGTAGTTACTATAGGCAATAATTTGTCCTATAGTTAAAACTGCTGCAGTAAGACTGCTTAATTTCTTATTGTTTTTTTACTTTTATATCACATGTCATACAATATGCGAAAGACAATGCTTGTTAAATTTTCATTGTCATGTCATATAATTCAAGTACGGGGGACCACAGTACAGTATATATAGTCTTTTATATCCAACTCATCTGTGAACTGACTGAAAGGTGGCGTGAGTTGGAACACTCACGCCACTCAAGTCAATCGACAAGTAGACCAATCAAAACCAGAAAAATACAGAAAATGTGAACCTCATTCGTGGCGGCTGTAGTTCCTTTTTTGCCACTTCACAAATAAGTTGGATGCACTGTAGCAACTGATCCAATAATGTTTATACGAATGTTTTGTGTGCTGTATTTCGTTTTTATCTAAAACGACGGTCCCTGGCTATGTTTGAATGATGTGTCTAAAAATCTTTTCGAATCTAGTCTAAGCTATCCAACAGTAGTTTATACATAATGCGCGAACAAATATACAGACAAACAAACAGTCAGACAATATTTAAAAATATGAAATGTTCTTGTTCAATAGTTTACTATAAGTACCTTAGAATAACTTTCAACCCCTATCCTGCGGGAACCCTTCAATTTTTTGGGATAAAAAGTATCCAATGTCCTCATAGTATGAACTGAAATCATGCAGTTTCATTAGAATTCATTCAGTAGGTTCGGCGTGATGCGTGGACAGACAAAAATGAAAAAAAAACACTATCGAAAATAGAGACCCACCAAATATGTATCATTTATTACTTAAAAGTTAACATAACTTTGGAGCCCTATCCTGCAGGAACCCTTTATTTTTTTCGGAATAAAAGGTATCCTCAATTTTAACCCATCATTTATTCTATGACATTCCAAACTTTGAGGTCTTTAACACTTTGGTAAAAAACATAACATCGTACTTCAGACTAGCCTGATAGCTGTTTACGCAACATTGTGAAGGCAGGAATACACTAATTTCGACCGATGACCGATCTCGTTCATTTCCTCAATGATTGAACTCTGAATTATTAAAACAAAAGGTTATCATACAATGTAACAACTCGGCTATTGTACGATTTTGTTTAAATTTTGCACAAATAGCATACTTCCTACTAATCACACTATTATTGCAAAAGTTTGTAAGTGTGTATGTTTATTACTCCTTCACGATCAAACGGCTGAACGGATTTTGATGAAATTTGAAATGGGTATAGATTTTACCCTGGATGTACCTAGTATCCTATGTGTTACATAGGGTACTTTCATCATCATCATCACTCATGCGGGTAAAACCGCGGGGCGCAGCTAGTCCAAACCAATATATAAAAGTGAAACGTTGTCTGTTTGTTTGTTTGGGGAGCTTTCACGCAATAACGGCTGGACGGATTTTTCTGAAATTTAGAATGGAGATAGCTAATACCCTTGAATGAAACATAGGATACTTTTAATTCCGGAAAATTGTAAGTTTTCACGGGAAAACTGGAAAATGTTGATTACTCACTGTAAGGACCGTTTGTCATCACAGAATGGTTTGCGGTTGCCATAGAAACGAAATAACAAATCTGTCAAACAAGAAAACATCAAGAGCATTGGAGCACCTACTTTTGCATTGGTTTTACATATCCTAGAAGAAAATATGTTGCTGTTTTCGCGATAAACAGTAGCACGCGCGGACGAAGTCGCGGGCGGGAAAACTAGTATGTTATAAAAGTGAAAGTAACTATGTATGTCTGTTACCTTTTTACTACTAAACAGCTGAACTGCTGTTTTCAAAATATGGTATGGAGATAGTTTGAACCTTACGGAAGGACAAATCATACTACTATTTATAGCGATAAACTGAAGTCCGCGCGGAAAAATCGCAGGCAAAAGCTAGAAACTTCCGCTTAGCTTCAGCCAGTATTATTCTGTTCCCACTTGGTTTCCAGATCTCCTGTTCCTGGAGTCCATGGACGTGATATTCTCGATCTCGCTGAGCATCCTGTCAGCGCACCGGGACGGCCTCATGCTGTGCGAGAGCTGCGAGGAGGCCGCCGAGTACCTCAAGCACAAGATACCGGACATGACGTCGCAGACCTATAAGAAGATCATGAAGAAGGTATGGATTTTGAAAACAAACGCGAGTGAAATTCCTATTAAAACATCCACACCAATATATAAAAGTGAAACGTTGTCAGTTTGTTTTTTGTTTGTTTGGGGAGCTTTCACGCAATAACGGCTGGACGGATTTGGATGAAATTTGGAATGAAGATAACCTATACTCTGGAATAAAACAAAAGATAATTTTCATCATCATCGTCATCATTATCATCATCATCACCCCTCACGCGGGTGAAACTGTGGGGCGCAGCTAGTTTTTTATATTTTTAATAGAAGTTAGGGACAATAGAAAGAACAACGAATATACAAGTTTTGGATTCAGTTGAGAAACGTGCTATGAGGCTCATTGAGATGACACTCGGATGGCCTGAAAAACTCTGACACCAGGGCCAGCACTACCTCACACGACAAACAAACAAACAGCTCTCCGGTCATCCCGCAGGAATCCTTTATTTTTTCGGGATAAAAAGTATCCACAATTTAAACCCATCATATAAACTATCACTGTGATAAGTTACATTAAGTACCGTCCAGTAGTTTCAGCGTGATACGTGTTCTTTTAAGTAACTTTCAATTAAAACCTTTTAATTTTTCTGGATGAAATGTATCCAATTACCTACTTCATAGTATTCTCCGCGGGTGAATTTGCGATCCACCCATGCTAAGCACGTCGACAAAGCCTTTAAAGAAACTGACTGCTTTAAACTGACCCAGTTGGATATGCTCTATCCATTGGCAGGTATAGCACCACCTGACGTAAGACGGGACGTCGCGTGCGCAACAGAAAAGCTTAAGCAAGAGACTGACCACCGGCATCTCCTCTACAGTCGTAATATACCTCTGGCTAGGATGAAAAGCCATCAAAGCTTCATGCGTTCCACAGAGCCTTTAAAGTCCACCCAGCCAAAGCCAAAGCCCAACTGTGGCAGAATAATCACCCCACACCATCTGACTCCTTCTGGACATCATGTGTGGAAGTGCCTAAATCAGCTGCATACCAGTGTGGGGCGGTGTAGACAAAATATGAGTAAAGGGGGCATCACTGATCCATCCCGCACGCACTGCGACTACGGTGCCCGAACTCAAAACATGCAGCATCTGCTCAAATGCCCCGCGTGCTCGTATACCTGCCTTTGGACCTAATAGATAGCGCAATCGAGGTGGCAGATTTCTGGTCCAATACTACCTAGATCAGTCAAAATTCAAACCGTTGACACGATAGAAGAAAAAAGACTTCGTACTATAAACTCAAATCAAATACATACAAAGTTTCAGTTGAATTCATTTAGTGGTTTGGGCGTGATGCGCGGGCAAGACACAAACAGACAGAACGACCAAAATGAAAAAAAAATACAGTTGGCTTCATTGGTATAGAATACAGAGTACCCTCCAAGAAATATTATTTATAACTTCAAAATTAACTTAATTTTGGACCCCTATCCAGCAGGAACCCTTTTTTTAAAGGGATAAAAGTATCCTTGACTTTAACTAATCATATAAACTATGACTTTGTGAAGTTGCATCAAAATACGTCCAGTAGTTTTGAAAGGAAACGTTGCCCGGCTAAGGAAACGGACCTCCTTCTCAGGTAAAGGCGAGGAATTAAAACAAGATGGTAAATTCAATAACAAAGGGTTTTATTACAAAAAATAGAAAAAAGACACACATGAGTTATCAAATATTGGTACTCTCCCCTTTACTGAGGAATTCAAAAAGAAATATTTTACACTTAATTTAGTTTGTTCTGCATCACAATAATTCTAAACAGCAAGATCTTATAATAGGAAATACTACTAACTTAATACTCAAAACTCAAAATTCTCAAATATAATTACAATTTCCTCAAACATATAAATTTTAGTACATAACTTCGGCCTGTATGATATGAATTTACAATAGAGCTGCAAAATCCTAGGCTACTAATAACTTAGTGAAACGGTACTCAGCAGTTCATAATGTAATTGGTCACAACGCAACGGAATAGTCTTATCTTTGCCTTTGAATGTTCAAATTAAAAGAGAACTTGTGCAAACAGAGTGTGTGTGTGTAAGATTGTGTTTCCCAGAGGGATATTAAACTCTAAAACAGAAAGTAAAACAGAAAGTAAAACAGAAAGTAAAACAGAAAGTAAAACAGAAAGTAAAACAGAAAGTAAAACAGAAAGTAAAACAGAAAGTAAAACAGAAAGTAAAACAGAAAGTAAAACAGAAAGTAAAACAGAAAGTAAAACAGAAAGTACAACAGAAAGTATCTTTCAACAGTATATTAACACGCATGTAGGCGAAGGCTTCCCTCACTGCCGTAGCTCGCTGACTCAAAATGATTTGGAGCGGACCAACCTGGAAGCTTCCTGGGACGCCGTACCGTCGTCTCGCGTGCCGCCGCGGAACGCCTCTTTACTCCACTCGATCAGCTCCTACTGCTTCTCCACGAACGGTGCCTTCCGCTGCTCTCGAACGGTTTCAGTGTCAGTTTCCCACGATCGGTGCCTGGTGTCTTCTACTGGACAGGTGGTGCGTTGGAGTCCTTCTGGAGTCCCTCGTAGACCGGCTTCTTCCACGAACGGCGGTGAGCCCCGGGAGATCGCGCACAGCAGCTCGCAGTGGTGATAGCAACAGCCGTCCGTAGATGCACGATTTTAACCTGAAACCCACGTTCCTCTGTGTTCAAATGTGTCTTGAGATGCCGGCCTTAGATAGTCGCGGTGCAAAATCAAAACAGATATTTCGTTAGTACAATACTGAAATCACGGGAAATCCCATTAACCTGGCTTTTGCACTCGTATACTTATTTCGCCTGTAACAGAGCAGCTTCGTTCTGGACTGCGTGCCTCGGTCGTTTTGTCCACACAAGAGAACTGCGTGTTCTTCTGCTGCCTGCGCCGATCTCAATCACGTGCCAACTATGTAAACTAAACTGAGTTTACGTCCGAATTCAAAATCCAATCCACAGGCTTTTCTCTTGTATATATATTTTTTTTTCATTTTTGTCTGTCTGTATCTTGGACACGCATCACGCCGAACCTACTGAATGAATTCTAATGAAACTTTGCATGATTTCAGTTCATACTATGAGGACATAGGATACTTTTCATCCCAAAAAATTGAAGTGTTCCCGCAGGATAGGGGTTGAAAGTTATTTAAAAGAACACATATCCCGCTGAAACTACTAGACGGATTTTGTTGCAACTTAGCACAGTCATAGGTTATATGATGTGTTAAAATTGAGGATACATTTTATCTTGCAAAAATAAAGGGTCCCCGCAGGAATCCTTTTAATCAATAGCAGGAACGCAAGAAAAACGAAAAAAACTGTACAAAAAATGGTCTAAGGTACTTATAGTAAACTATTGAACAAGAACATTTCATATTTTTAAATATTGTCTGACTGTTTGTTTGTCTGTATATATATGTTCGCGCATCATGTATAAACTACTGTTGGATAACTTAGACTAGGTTCGAAAAGATTCTTAGACACATCATTCCAAAGTAATTGCACCGAAAACATAGCCAGGGACCGTCGTTTTAGCTAAAAACGAAATACAGCACACAAAACATCCATATAAACATTATTGAATCAGTTGCTACAGTGCATTCAACTTATTTGTGAAGTGGCAAAAAAAGGAACTACAGCCGCCACGAATGAGGTTCACATTTCCTGTATTTTTCTGGTTTTGATTGGTCTACTTGTCGATTGACTGGAACACTCACGCCAACATTCAGTCAGTTCACAGATAAGTTGGATATAAAAGACTATTATTTACTGTGGTCCCTCGTACTTGAATTGAATGACATGACTATGAAAATTTGACAAGCATTTTCTTTCGCATATTGTACGGTTTAAAATGTGCACTTCTGCCCTTCAGCGTTCTAAAGATGCATAATGATCAGACATAATGTCAGAATAATAATAATATGTTATGTAATATGTTGTAATACTGTAATAATGTCATGAGTGACGACGTTAGATGTGCTAACAGCGCTCACAAAAAAATAGGCAGATATTGCATCGTATACTGTAATGACGAATTCAATTTAACACAAGCCATACTAGGATCACTTCTATAAAAAAATGATAATGAATAAAATGCTTAAAGAATCCTCTTTAATTCTATTCTGGCGTCAACAATTTGTGGATGTGTATATTATTATGTTAAATAATAATTTAAACCGATCGATAATTGTACGTATTTGTAATCTCAGCACTATGTAACTTTTTAAACCGTACTTTGAATGACTGCCATGTCACTTGACATGACAGAAAAAATGACAATATCAGCAAACGACTGATTTCAGTGTTGTCATAGTAAAATATTTTGTATGAATCGATTTTCAATTGTTCGAGGTTAATTTTATTGGATAATCATTATTTTATTAGCTGAATTGATAAGAAATGCCTCATTACATTCCACAATAATTGCTCCTAAAACAAAGCCAGGGATCGTCGTTATACTATGATTGAGACGGTTAGCAGTGCGGCAGTAAGTATAATAAAACAATACCACGTTTTTGAAATCATATCAGTAAATCGGGTGATCCCTATCCAGTAATAATTGTACAGGGTGTAATACAAAGGCGAGGAAGGGGGTGTAAACCCTTGCAGAAGGGTTATGTGGATGGAGCGACGTAGCAAGCACGCGCGCCAGGACTGAAGGCACGGTACAGAGACCAAAGCCGATGATTTAACTTTATCTTTTCTATTCAATCTTGTCCTTACCTATTCTTGCTAATAACTACCTACCGGAGTGATTTTGTACGGGCAATAAATCGCAGTCAGGAAAAGCCGCTCGAGTATTGCAAATCTATATATGCACTGATTATCGTACATTATTGGCCGTAAATTATTTGGGACGTAGAACATTGCCTCCTAATATAAAAATAAAAATATAATATAACACATATATATATATATAAATATATATATATATATATATATATATATTTCAGTGCCCTATATAATCGAATATTGTTATGTTACGTTTGATTCGAATCAACTAGTGATCGATTTTTATCACGTAGAATCGACATCCCTATTTCTTCCTCTAGATGACTTGTCACGGAAAACGACTGATTTCGGTGTTGTCTCTAAACATTTTACAAGAATTGTTTTGTCAAAAATCGAAATTTTGATATTATAATTATTTCTTGTTTTACGATAATTATCGTTTTGTTAACTGGATTGTTATGTAACGGCTTATTACCTCAAACTAGTTTTTTTTATAAAAGAAGAATCAGTAACACAGAACACCTAATAAGTAATGGTCCAAATTCCATAGAGATCTCAAAGAAAATATATGTAAAAAATCGATAGCAATCGTAGGAATATTTTTACTATAGTGACAACTCTTTAAATAATGGCCGTCCAAAAAGGTAGACAATCTTACGTAGTGTTGTATTCTCTTTGGTAGACAATATAATTGATTACATGGTATTGTATTCTCTTTGGTAGACAATATAATTGATTACATGGTATTGTATTCTCTTTGGTAGACAATATAATTGATTACATGGTATTTTTACGACATTTCTTACCTCAATGACGGTCGTTGGGTATTATCTACAAAAACTCCACTCCAAACAAAGAAATAAAACAAGGAATAAAAACAAAAGAATAGGTACGCCTTTTTTGCCTGATCTCTTTGAAGGAATGTAGTATAATGTATTTTCTAAGTACTTTTGGTCCTAGAATAAATGTATTTACATACACTTTTAAATGAAATGACCACGCGGTCAGAGCTAGTTTTTAACATAATTTTAATCATCGGGGATTTTTGATTGGGGGGGTCATTCCCCAAAAAAGGGTAAAAGGGGGCTACTGAATATCTCCGCCTTTTTAAATCCGATTTCGATGGTTCTTTTTTTATGTGAATGGTAGTAAGTTTAAGTTAGTTTCATTAAAAAATTGGTGAAGATCTGATGAGAATCTTCGGCATGATGAACAGAATAGCTCCTCAAAATGAAGTAAATTTCTAACTTTTAGGTTTCTACGAGTGGAATCAGCCCTTTACTCGTACCTACTAGGTAGGGATTGATAGAGCACCTGGGTTATTAGTGTTAGTTTTACAATAAGGTAACTAAATGGCGCTACTGTGCACCGCTAGGTTGTTTGCAAACAAGTATGTACGTGCGAGGTCTACAGCTCACAGAGCCATTAGTTATTATGAATTGCGAAGTATGCTGACCAACCTACATAGATGATGCTTCTCGTCAATGGTGTACCTCTAAGTTGTCCAACATATGTTTACCTTAGGCAAATATTGCAATTGGGTAAAAACAACTTTGAGAGGTAGCCAATAGAAGAATTCAGTTGGGTTGGGCAGCATTCGGCAAGCTTCGTAAAGTCTTCTCGTCAGTCATACCATAATGCCTAAAGACAGAAGTCTTCAATCAGTCTTCAGTCCTACCAGTCATGACTTACGGAGCCGAAACGTGGACACTCACGGTCAGGCTAGTCCACAAATTTAAGGTCGCTCAGCAAGCTATAGAGAGAGCTATGTTTGGAGTTTCTCTGAAGGATAGGATTCGAAATGAAGATATCCGACAGAGAACCAAGGTAACCGACATAGCTCTAAGTATAAGCAAGCTAAAGCAGCAGTGGGCTGGTCACATTTCCCGAAGAATCTATAACCGTAAGGGTAGACAATTTATCCAGTGGAGACCGCGTTTAGACAAACTTAGTGTAGACGCCCGTGGCCAGGTGGAGTGACGACTTATGAAAAGAAACTGGCAGAAAATTGTCGAGAAGAGCTGAAAACTGAGCTCAGTGGCGTGCCTTCGTCCAGCAGAGGAAATATATAGGTTGATGATGATGTTATTACTATCTTAAAATAATTATTTTCCCTCTTATTTTTATCTCTGGGAAGCCTCTACTTCCGTAGATATCAATTATTAAAGACAAACTTATATATTATTACACTTGATAAAGTAAAATAGCTAGTATTAATAGTGGGTTGTGATGCACCCCCATGTTTTATTTTTTTCATCTATAGAATTAAGTATTTAAGTCACTGTTAAAGTTTCCGAGTCTTGTGTCCAGCACATTGTATAGACATGTCTAGTTTCACACTCATTCATTAGACAACTAATTTCCAGACATTCCTAATCCTATAAACACATGGTTCCAGGTCCACTCGCTAGACATTAGCCGCCAGTTGTCCGACTACGCGGTAGAATACACCGTGCTGCGCGAGGAAATGCCGCGAGTGGCGGCGCTCACTGAAGAGAACCGGCAGCTCCACACAGACAAGACGAGAATGACTGAAGAGCTGGACGTAAGTACATACTGCACGCTCACAATACACCGTGCCGCGTGAGGAAATGCCGCGAGTGGCGGCGCTCACTGAAGAGAACTGACAGCTGCACACAGTCAAGACGAGAATGACTGAAGAGCTGGACGTAAGTACATACTGCACGCTCACATACACCGTGCTGCGCGAGGAAATGCCGCGAGTGGAAGTGCTCACTGAAGAGAACCGACAGCTGCACATAGACAAGACGAGAATGACTGAAGAGCTGGACGTAAGTACATACTGCACGCTCACAATACACCGTGCCGCGTGAGGAAATGCCGCGAGTGGCGGCGCTCACTGAAGAGAACCGGCAGCTGCACACAGACAAGACGAGAATGACTGAAGAGCTGGACGTAAGTACAAACTGCACGCTCACAATACACCGTGCCGCGTGAGAAAATGCCGCGAGTGGCGGCGCTCACTGAAGAGAACCGACAGCTGCACACAGTCAAGACGAGAATGACTGAAGAGCTGGACGTAAGTACATACTGCGCGCTCACATACACCGTGCTGCGCGAGGAAATGCCGCGAGTGGAAGTGCTCACTGAAGAGAACCGACAGCTGCACATAGACAAGACGAGAATGACTGAAGAGCTGGACGTAAGTAGATACTACATGCTCACAATCATGTAATATTCTTATAACACACATGCATGCACAGCAATGTTATAGTAATGTTGCGGGCTATTTGTAAAACTCGCCCTGTTTTCAAACGGCTATGTTTCAGGCAATTTGTAATACAAGTCTGTTTACAAATTCTTCTCTTCGCAGGTAATTTGTAGAACTCGTCCGTTAACAAATAGCTTCGTCTGTTTATAAAAAAATACTATTTTCAAACTACACAATCAAAACCTCCTAATGCAGTAGGTTAGGAGATTTTGGGTTCAAATGGCCATATTAACATAAAATCATTAATGTTCATATTAATAGTTAGGTTGAACATTAATGAAGTGACGACCTGCGAAAAGCGGCCGGAAGAAACATGAGGAGAGCTGAAGACCGAGCTCAGTGCATTAGAAGAGGCCTACGTTCAGCAGCAGACAGATACCTATAGGCCTAAGATGATGATGATGATGGGTTAATTCAGGACCAAAAAGTATAATATACTACTCTAGCTCTACCCACGGCTTGGCTCGCATGATCATTTCTCTAGGTTCAAAGTACTCTATGTACTATTCCAAGACCCAAAATACCATTAAGTATACCAACTTTAGATCAAAATATCTTTAGGCGTCAAAAAGTTTTTTCGATTGCTCGGCTTCTGCTCATTGGAATGAGATACCAAGTAAACCAGTTAGTAAGTCAAACCCTAAGCTATCCAATGGTTAAAACCGCATTGCAATCGGTTCTGTAGTTTTTACGTGATGCGCGAATAAACTGACAAACACACTTTTTTTTTTCAAATGTTATATTCTTGTTCAGTAGCTTATTTGAAGTCCCCTAGACCAATTTTGTTCATAATCTTCACTGTATAGCTTTTTTGTTACATACTGCTTTATAATAAGTAAATATTAATATAATATTATTATTAGCTTACATTTTCTAATATAAATCCTTATTTACTTCCAGTCTGCAATGGACTCCATAACAAACTTCCAAAAGAACCAATCTCGCCTCGAGACAATCAACAAGTCCATGGAGCAACAGCTCACACTACTCAGCCGATACGTGTCGGCTCACCACAAACAAGACCTGCCCGTCGAGATAAAGAAAATAGTCCAAAACCACAACAAAAAACTATCTTTCAGCTCAAAGTTATTCTCCACTAAATTTTCGGGCGACGAAGAAGAAAAACGAATTCCAAAGACAGGCATAAGCACTCCCAACCTATTCGCTAAAATAACAGATAACAGAGAAGCGAAAGAATCTCCCGAACGGGAAAGGAAAGTTTTCATAATGAAGAAATCACTATCCGTACACTCTGGTCTTATAGCTAATCTGAAACCTTTAAAAGAAGAAACTAATGAATTAGCAGAATCACTAAAAGAACTTGGTAGAAATACGGAAAGAGAATCTCCGAAACCGAAAAGGAATTCCTTAACTCAAAACGAATTGACAGAATCACTTAAGGAGCTAGGGAAGAAGAATTCCGGTTACTTTGCGAACACTCACGAACAGATCCGTCAAGAGAGGTTGTTCGAGAAGCAATTGAAACACGATTTTGATGAAAACTTGAAGAAATTAGATGAGAGATTACCTACAAAATCGTACATGGATGATTTGACTATATTCCAAGGTAGAAAATGCATGTCTTTGAATTTAAATTCAAAAAATGAACCCAGAGTTGATAGTGGTTTTGTAACGCCTTTGACGCCGGACAAGAAAACGGATTCGAGTTCAAGTATATCCCACCCTCTTAGCGATGTGGATGTAGAGATCAAGTTTGATGGACAATCGACTAAGCTGAAACAGATTCGGCCTTTAAAGCCTTGCATAGATAATAAAACGTAGTATTATAAAACCCGCACAGTATCAAGAAACGAGCCAGTAAAGAAGTGGGAATATGGTTTAATTAATTAAAGAAATTGGATATTACAATATTTATATGAAATATTCCAGACTTAAACTTACATTAATGTAAATGTTTGCGGCGTAGAGTACTCATAAATCGCTTTTATTATATGCGTGAATAAATAAAAAACATTTTTTTTATTTTTTTTACAATGAAAGCGTTAACATTGAACGCATTGAAATAGCAATTAAAGCCTGATCATGATTATACGAGCAGAAATAAAAAAATGCTTACACATAATGAACAGGTGTACATCACAGTGAACGCTTTTTTTAGAAAGGATATGTGCTGTCTATAGCTGACCTCTACAGCGTCACCGGACGGAACAATGAACGCGTGAACATCGCAATGAACGTGGAAATGTTCTGACAAAGCAAAAAGATTAGTTTTCTTACGTTTACGTGAATGAACTAAACAATAATTAATAAATGGTAGAACAATGTTACAGCTTGTATGAAAGCATAACAATTTAATGTGTTAGGTAGTAAGCTAAAATAAGCACTAAAAGTTATAAATAAATAAATAACAATGGGTTAAAAAAGTGTAACGCGGCCTTATCGTATAAAGCTATTTTTCTTCTAGAATAGTAGTTAAAGGGAGTTGTGGTGTTTATTAGGAAAAAAAAACAGCACTTTTGAGATTTTCGGTATTAGTTACTCTCTTGTACTTAAAATAGAGTACTTATCATAATCAAAATATAATAAATAAACAATATAGAGCTTGTGTAAAATTGAGTAAAAGATTCTGGAAATTTTCTACAGAATTATTTTGAACATTTTATCGCTGCTGAAAATTTAAACTCCTACTTTTAATTTAAGCTTCTTGTCACGGGAAAGACTATAGCTATGTGTAATGTTACAATAGTCTTCTAGTTAAAAGAAAAACTAAATTATATTTATTATTCACCACAAAGTTCTATTTTAAAATGTCCGTACCTACAAGATAACTATTTTGAGATAATAATATTATGATAATTATTGTATTCTGTTGAAATTTTCATAAATATCTAGTCTTGTAGCATATTGTTTATGCTATATCTTTGTTACCAATTAGATAAAAAAACTTACAGACCAAATATTAATTTCTCATAAAAGTGTTGCTCAAAAATGTTTGTTATTAGTTTTTGGTATTTTTTGGAAATTATTTTGTCTTAGCTTTAGAAAATGATAATGTGATTCAAAATAAAGTTATAAATACCTAGATGTTACACATTTGTTTTATTAAGGGTAAACATTTCATGGCGCACGTGTTGTAGCCGCAAATCTATACATGTAAAATTTAATGTTTGCATGTTTGTTTGTCCTCTATGCGTTCCAAAAACATTGATCAGATTGTGTTGAAACTTTTGCATGGTCTACTAAGAAGCCCACGAGAGTTTATGGCTAGAAAAATCAACAAGATTTACAAGAAAACACATATGTACCGAAACAAACTAAATTCTTATTTACAAGAAAACACATACCGAAACAAACTAAATTCTTATTGACAAGAAAACACATACTGAAACAAACTAAATTCTTATTTTTTAGCCTATTCGAAGTCAAAAACCGAAATTCTTAAGTTTTTGCGAATTCTGTGTTCAAGTGACAGGTGTCAAAGGGACAGGGTTTGAAAGTGTCATCTATACATATAGGATTATAAAAAATAATTGAGGGGGTTTGTGGGGGTCGGAGGTTGTTGGTAGGGGAGGGGAGAGGAATCAGGCAGGGAGGAGGGAGGAGGTTTAAGGGGGGAGTGGCGCAAAATTTGAACGAACACTAAATTCACACCATATCATCTTCAGTCATAAACCCTATCTTTCTGATTCAAACTATGAACTTAATCCTACTACTACTTACCATGAATATGTGAAAATGCTAAATCACCGCCTCATGTTATCCCGCGACAAAGCTCTTGAGAACATAACTAAATCCAAAGAACCTTCAAAACCTTATTATGACCAAAGATCTCGTCCTGTGACATACAAAGTTGGTGACATGGTTTACCTTTAAACCCATCTAAAACTTCGAAAAGCATTATTCCCACTTTGGAAGGGGCCGTATAAAGTGGTAAAAATCCACGGAAATCATATTCTCCCTTCTTATAAATCGACGTCATATAAAACATCAATATGATAAAGTCAAATTAGCCAACGTAGACCTAGACCCTACACCTAGACCTAGTTAGTTTTCTACGTAGACCTAGACTCTACACCTAGACCTAGTTAGTTTTCTACGTAGACCTAGACTCTACACCTAGACCTAGTTAGTTTTCTACGTAGACCTAGACTCTACACCTAGACCTAGTTAGTTTTCTACGTAGACCTAGACTCTACACCTAGACCTAGTTAGTTTTCTACGTAGACCTAGACTCTACACCTAGACCTAGTTAGTTTTCTACGTAGACCTAGACTCTACACCTAGACCTAGTTAGTTTTCTACGTAGACCTAGACCCTACACCTAGACCTAGTTAGTTTTCTACGTAGACCTAGACTCTACACCTAGACCTAGTTAGTTTTCTACGTAGACCTAGACTCTACACCTAGACCTAGTTAGTTTTCTACGTAGACCTAGACTCTACACCTAGACCTAGTTAGTTTTCTACGTAGACCTAGACCCTACACCTAGACCTAGTTAGTTTTCTACGTAGACCTAGACCCTACACCTAGACCTAGTTAGTTTTCTACGTAGACCTAGACCCTACACCTAGACCTAGTTAGTTTTTTACGTAGACCTAGACTCTACACCTAGACCTAGTTAGTTTTCTACGTAGACCTAGACCCTACACCTAGACCTAGTTAGTTTTCTACGTAGACCTAGACTCTACACCTAGACCTAGTTAGTTTTCTACGTAGACCTAGACTCTACACCTAGACCTAGTTAGTTTTCTACGTAGACCTAGACCCTACACCTAGACCTAGTTAGTTTTCTACGTAGACCTAGACTCTACACCTAGACCTAGTTAGTTTTCTACGTAGACCTAGACTCTACACCTAGACCTAGTTAGTTTTCTACGTAGACCTAGACTCTACACCTAGACCTAGTTAGTTTTCTACGTAGACCTAGACTCTACACCTAGACCTAGTTAGTTTTCTACGTAGACCTAGACTCTACACCTAGACCTAGTTAGTTTTCTACGTAGACCTAGACTCTACACCTAGACCTAGTTAGTTTTCTACGTAGACCTAGACCCTACACCTAGACCTAGTTAGTTTTCTACGTAGACCTAGACCCTACACCTAGACCTAGTTAGTTTTCTACGTAGACCTAGACTCTACACCTAGACCTAGTTAGTTTTCTACGTAGACCTAGACTCTACACCTAGACCTAGTTAGTTTTCTACGTAGACCTAGACTCTACACCTAGACCTAGTTAGTTTTCTACGTAGACCTAGACCCTACACCTAGACCTAGTTAGTTTTCTACGTAGACCTAGACTCTACACCTAGACCTAGTTAGTTTTCTACGTAGACCTAGACTCTACACCTAGACCTAGTTAGTTTTCTACGTAGACCTAGACTCTACACCTAGACCTAGTTAGTTTTCTACGTAGACCTAGACTCTACACCTAGACCTAGTTAGTTTTCTACGTAGACCTAGACTCTACACCTAGACCTAGTTAGTTTTATACGTAGACCTAGACCCTACACCTAGACCTAGTTAGTTTTCTACGTAGACCTAGACTCTACACCTAGACCTAGTTAGTTTTCTACGTAGACCTAGACTCTACACCTAGACCTAGTTAGTTTTCTACGTAGACCTAGACTCTACACCTAGACCTAGTTAGTTTTCTACGTAGACCTAGACTCTACACCTAGACCTAGTTAGTTTTCTACAAACGCATAGTGACTTTAAATTAGATAAATAGGTAACTAGCTATTAGACAATTGATATAATTTGGTCAATTAAGTAAATTTAGTACTTATGCAAATTTGTTTATATTTTCTTAGGTTAAGCGTCAATACGTCGACATTGTTTTATATATATTTCTGTACTATAACATATATTTGTTATACTATCTATACTTCTATACTAATATTATAAAGAGGTAAAGTTTGTGAGGTTGTAGGGGTAATCTCTGGATCTACTGAACCCATTTTGAAAATTATTTTTACCAATAGAACGCCACGTTATTTGTGAGTGTCATAGACTATATATTAAAATGACCACACGTGCGAAGCCGCGGGCATCAGCTAGTAAACAATAAAACTCGATCGGTTACTCGAACGGGTCGTATCCAAGACGAGAAGTCATCTTCATCCAAAATTAGGTAAGGAATGTTCAATGACGTGTGACGTCATCACATTGATAATTACTTGATCCTTGTCTCACAGACCGCGTCTTATGATATCTTGTTTGGCTTGAGATCCTTAGGCCAAGTGTACTCAGGCTGCCGTAAGAAACCAGGTCCTTGAAACCAAACACTGTCATACAAAAGAGGTGGTGAATCTTCCTTGGCTTCCTTAAATGTGGCCGATATATCAATATCGTCCACATTTTTCGGGACATATGGCCATTCTGACATCATAGTTCGTCAATTTCACCGAGTCAATGAGCCACAAAAGGTTTACAATTCCTGGAGTCACTATGTATCCACTGTAGGATCATATGTGAGTCAGTCCAGAAGTAGCGCTTACTAGGCTTTAAATCTGTATGTTCTCGTTGAATCGCATCAGCAAGGCGGCAAGCTATCAGTGCGCCTTGCAGTTCCAGCCGCGGAACTGATACAGGCCGGAGTGGGGTCACTCTGCTCTTCGCGGCTGCAAAACAAACGTTTCCGTCACAGAGCGGGTCAAACGCAAAAATATAATCGTATATAGATAGATGGCGCTAATAAGGTTTTATGCATTTTATAACTTTTTGTATGGACTGTTAGTTCTAATGTATGGAGTTCTGCATCGCGCAAATGAAGTATTGCGGGCGGAGCGCTTGCGTGCCCGCTCCACCGTGACGCAGTAGGGGTCAGCAATAGACAAACAGCACAAATCCTTACTAAAAAAGAAAAACAAGCGAAGTGACAAGAGAGTATTCGTTTTTAAATTAAAACTCTAAAGTCTGATTGGCCTGTTTACGACAGTGGCTACATATATCTGATTTATAAATATAATATAATTATAATATATAGTAATAATAATAAATGATGTGATATTGTGATTGTGATATTAGCATTGCAATTTATGGCATAACAAAATATGTATATATCGCAAATAGATTAGCGCCATCTGTTCATACCCAGCTCCTTGGCCCGACGTCCATCTCTATGACAAGCCATAACGATCGAACGGAGTATTTAATTGTCTATTAAACACAATTTATTTCATTAAGCTAGCATTCTTAGTTTCCGAGATTTATAGGTTTCTTTAGGTTTTTTCACTTCGCCCTGCGCCGCCGAGCTGAGCGGTCGCCTTCTGTCTTCGGTGTCCGGTCTTCCAGCTGCGCTCGCCCGCAGCTATCGCCGGTCCAGTCCGCGGTCGCTTCCCCGCATAGGCACTCGTGTCTAGCGGGGCGCTATCATCACACCCGACGGTTTAGCGAGGCAATCGCTCCTTACGGAGCGCTCTTTGTCTCGGTAAGCCAGACGGTACCCTACGGCTTGCTGAGGCAAACGTTCTTTTAAGAACGGTGCCTTGTTTCGGCAGTCGGAGGAGTCATCTCGGTGACAAAACTATTTATTCATTCCTTTGGACAAAACTAAAATTCACCTTGGACTCTTCTAGTCGCAAATTAAATCCACAGTTTCGTGGTCCAACTCGAGGAACGGTTGGGCGCTGACCCAAAGCGCTTGTTTCCACTCCTCTTGCAGGGGGGAAACAAGAATTTGGATGGGCATGGGAAGTCATTCTCCTTGTGTAGAGCACTAGAGAGCACCCACGTATCTCCCACCTCCCACCCACCCTTACCTTACCTCCCTAGCGATTTGTTTATCCCGACGGAGGGGACCAGGTTTAACAAACTCACTTCCCGGTTTACCCCCGGGCCCCCCACGAAGTCCATTATGGACTCCGACCGACCTCTTACCGCTAAGGATGCCTGCAGAGGCTTCCTAAATTGGGCACAAGAATGCGGCCTTCTGTCGCGTTACGCCCGCGATCAACGCAAATCATCAAAGCGTCCACATGACGATTCCTCTAGCGCGGATGCCCTTTCGGCCAAAGCGGCTCCTCCCACTCCGATAGCCGCCAACTCTGTGGCAAAAGAGCCCGCGAGGACCAAACTCCCGCCTTCCTTTTTCATTACTGAAAAAGAGAAGTGGGACGCGGTCACGCGACTCCAAGCCTCAAAGGGGGCGGCGTTCACATCTGCACACAATACCCAACTGGGCATTAAAGTGCAAGTCCCTACCGCGAACGACCACCGCGAGATAACAAAGATCCTTCGCGACGAAGACGTGCGTTTCTACACGTACGCCCGCGAAGAACAAAAACCCCTCCGTGTAGTATTGCGCGGTGTCCCCAGCGAACTTGAGACAGCGCTCATTTTCAAGGACCTTCAGTCTCAGGGATACCCCGTAGTGGAGGTTCATCGATTATACAGGGGAAACCCTAAAACACCCCTCCCTCTCGTCCTTGTCGTAATTGAACGTACCCCGGAGGGGAAGGCCATCTTTAACATAAAGTCGGTCTGCCACCTATCCGGGATTTACGTAGAGCCCCCAAACCGCAACGGAGCACCCAGTCAGTGCCATAAATGCCAACTTTGTGGCCACGTCGCGCGTTTTTGCTTTGGTCATCCCAGGTGCGTAAAGTGCCTGGGCGACCACGGCACATCCGATGGTACCCGCCCCCGCGATACTCCCGACCCACCCAGTTGCGTTTTTTGCAAGTCCGAAGGACACACCGCGAACTATCGCGGCTGTCCAAAGGCTCCAAGGAGCGTAAAAGGGCCCGGACGGCGAGCGACCTTCAGTCAGCCTCCAATCTCAGCACGTCTGCAGAGGTACACCCCTAAGGTGTCCTTAGCCCCCCTCATGCCTCTCATGCAGGCCCCACTCTTCATGCCGGCACCTCAGCCACAGGTCAACGCCTGGGCTCCGGCCACGACCAAGCCCACCCCAAAACCGCAACCCGCGCCCGCCGGTCCGTACCGGCCTTCTCAAGCCCGCGCGAAAGTCCCAACCCCCCTCGGGCCCTTGCCCACTCCTCCCCCTCCTAAGGCAGGTCAAGACAACCTGTCTTATGTACTCGGCTACGTAAATGCGGTCGACTGTATCTCCGACGACATAATCACCCCCGATGACGTTGCTCGCTCGATCGATGCCCTCACCAGCCACCTCAACACCGTTATCGGTGAGTGCTCTGGGGCCCAGCGGCGGATATCCTCCGCTGGGCCCTCCCAGCGGAGGATATCCGCCGCTGGGTCCTACCTGAGGACGTGAAGAGGGCTGATG
The DNA here is from genome assembly GCA_946251855.1 of Alsophila aescularia. Classification (NCBI taxonomy): domain Eukaryota; kingdom Metazoa; phylum Arthropoda; class Insecta; order Lepidoptera; family Geometridae; genus Alsophila; species Alsophila aescularia. The sequence goes on along the minus strand of OX276374.1, from coordinate 1,732,089 downwards.
ACGACACGAAACGCAGCCATTAGAGCCCACGATGCATTCCCCAACGCTGAACGCAAAGCCACCTTGAGCTACTACCACCGTTTGGTCAGGACGCGCATTAGCTGCGCGCACAGCGTTGGGAAGACTTATTATCCGAAATCACACCGACCCACAAGGCCTACTGGGAGTTGGCGAGAAAGCTTAAATCCGACACCATCACCGTAATGCCCCCTCTCAATAGAATCGATCTCCCGCCAGCATTCGAAGACGAGGAGAAGGCCGAATGCTTGGCGGAGATCCTCGCAGCCCAGTGCACCCCCGCTAACGATCACGTTGATCCTGTCCACATCGCCGCGGTGGACTGCGAAATAGAACGTAGGAATTCTCTACCTCCGACCGACCCCCCCCCCTCGAGCCCGTTAAAGCCGCAGAGGTTGAGTCGATCATCAACGGCCTCTAAGTGCGAAAGGCCCCCGGTGCTGACGGCGTCAGTAACAGGGTCCTCAAGCACTTTTCTGTCCCGTTAGTTTATCTCTTAGTCAGCATCTTCAATGCAGCCTTGAGCAATTGTTCCTTCCCCGACGCTTGCAAGAGTGCCGACGTCATCGGCATTCACAAACCAGGCAAAAAAGCATCCGAGCCTTCCAGCTACCGTCCTATCAGTCTCCTCAGCTCTCTGGGGAAGAACTACGAGCGAATCCTTCTGAATCGACTCCGATCCATCGCGAAAATCAAAAAGCTCATACCGGATGAGCAGTTCGGCTTTAGAGCGAGACACTCTTGCCCTCAGCAAGTGCACCGCATCACGGAACACATCCATCATCGGGTTTAATAGGAAACCAAAACCCCAAACCACGATGGCCGTCTTCCTAGACGTGGCGAAGGCTTTTGACAAGGTCTGGCACGCCGGGCTGATATACAAGCTGTATCAGCTCGGGTTGCCAGATCGTCTTGTGCTCATAGTACAAGACTACCTCACCAGCCGGAGCTTCCGCTATCGTGTCGAGGGCAAACGATCATCCCCCCACCCCATCAGAGCCGGAGTACCTCAGGGCTCCGTGTTGTCTCCACTTCTGTTCACGCTTTACACAAGCGATTTCCCCCGCATCCCCAAAGTAGAGATCGCTCTCTTTGCGGACGACACCGCGATTTATACCACCGGATGGAATCCAACTATTCTACAAAGAGACATCCAACGAACGCTCCGAGCACTCGATGGATGGTTCCGTAAGTGGCGAATAACGATTAATCCCGAGAAGAGCGTAGCGATGCGTTTCACTCACGGGGTTAAACGCTATTTTCCAATTAAACAAGTCAGGATCAATGACCGACCCATACCGTGGGAAAAGTCAGTTAAATACTTAGGAGTCACCCTTGACTATCGACTCAACTTCAATGATCACATCCACGCCGTCCACAAAAGGGCGGCATTCTACCTATACCGCCTCGCGTTACTCCTAGGCAGGCGCAGTAAAATGTCTCTTAGAAATAAGTTGACACTCTACAAAACCTGCGTCCGACCGACAATGACATACTCGTCCGTAGCATTTGCTCACGCCTCCCGCATTTCCCTAGAGAAACTTCAGATTTTACAAAATAAATTCGTTCGCGGTGCATTAGATGCCCCCTGGTATCAGAGGAACATCGACCTGCACAGTGATCTCGAGCTTCCCTCGATAGTTCAATATATGAAAAATGCCCCTCGCCGCTACTTTGACGCGGCACTCCATCACCCCAACCCTCTAGTAGTTCAGGCCACTAACTGCACGACAGACGCGACAACAGACGCACGGCCCCTTTGTAGACGCCCTAGAGACATCTTGAGTGATCCGGACGATGAAATCGCTGCCGCAGTGCAGGCAGCGATTGATTTGCCTACTCCGTCATCTTCACCATCTTTCAACACAATTAGACACAGACACCGACCTCGCCGGATGCGAGGTCGAAGGTCCCGTAATTAATGTCGACTTTATTCGCCTTCGAGTTTCTTGCCGATTCTTCTCGAAGGTGTATTCCGAATCGGTGGTCAATTATGCAATTCATTTAAACGGCTCCAGCCATTTCATGAGGGCCCCCCTCGATCACTACCTAACGGTAGAGATCGAGGGTTGTTTAGATCGATACTCCCCAAGTAATCAATGGCAACTATCCAAGCCGAGGTTCGTACCCCCTAAGGCACCCCTTGAGCAAGTGGCCAAAAACTTAACTTTGGCGTGCGCCTTCTGCGTCACGCATTTCGGCGGAGCGCTTTTGCGCCCGCCCCACCGTCCGGTGACGCTGTAGAGGTCAGTTATAGACCAACAGCACATATGTTTTCTAAAAAAAAAAAGAAAAAAAAAGTTTCTTTAAGTGACCTGGATTCATTGCTCTCGAGTGTACATACTCAAACCCCCGAATAGGATTACCTGTGTCGCGAGCGGAATGAACACATCATATCAACAAGCCCAAAACGTCCAAGTCCCGAGAACCAATACATCCCAAAAAAGGATTGTGCCGCCCAGGATTCGAATCCAGGAGCTTAGCAGACAGGCACTACTACCGTCATATAATGTTTTAAAGACACTACCTTAGTGCATAATCTACTATTAAAAATGATGTTCATGTAGCGTTTTGAACCAATAATAATCTACGTCATCTTTGTAATGGGAAAGACCGAACGGAAAAACACAAAAAATAAGGTGTTTACAAAAAAAACTATAACGGGGTTTATGTTTGTCAGACCGGCAGCAAATTCGAAGCTAGGCACAAGGAACATATATGTGCCAGTACCTTTCGATATTTCTATTTTAAATTTATATAATACAAATAAACATTCGACATCTGTTACCATTTTGAGAAGGAAAATGGAGTTGATCAACATACTTTCAAATCTTACTGTACATTTTGATAACTTGCAATTTGTTGTTTTCTAACAATCTGCTAGTAATATGCAGTACGGGTTGTAGCAAAAAGTGACCAAATTGTTTGCCTTCATTTTGGACAACGAATACGCATCACCATACAATGTGGCAGTGCTGCCAACATTTTACCGTTACATCATCATTATCAGCCCGTCTCAGTCCACTGCTGGACATAGGTCTCTTCCAAAGCACGCCTCTGAGCCTAATCTTCGGCTCTTCTCATCCAACTGCTCCAGCTACTTTGCGTTACCGTTACGTTGCTGCCTTATTGCTAAAAAGCGATCACTTTCAGACCTTTTGATGGCTAAATTAACATATACGGCAAAAAACAAGTGGTGCATTTTATGACATTATATGATCCCGCGGCGTTGCCTGCGTGGCAGTTCAAAGATTACATCAGCTTTCCATGTCGCTGTTTTGATGATGTTGTAAAATTCCGGAGTACAATCTAGTGTATCTCTATAGAACACTAGTGACACGCTCTGGCTTCGCATGGGTTGATAGATAGAAAGATACATTTGATTGACTTTCGAACGAAAAACCTTATTGTTACTTATCTATAATAGTTAGACATAAATGTATAGCCTTACGAACTTTTTTGTGGGTAATGTTGAATACTATAAATAATGTTGAGTACTATAAATAATGTTGAGTACTATAAATAATGTTGAGTACTATAAATAATGTTGAGTACTATAAATAATGTTGAGTACTATAAATAATGTTGAGTACTATAAATAATGTTGAGTACTATAAATAATGTTGAGTACTATAAATAATGTTGAGTACTATAAATAATGTTGAGTACTATAAATAATGTTGAGTACTATAAATAATGTTGAGTACTATAAATAATGTTGAGTACTATAAATAATGTTGAGTACTATAAATAATGTTGAGTACTATAAATAATGTTGAGTACTATAAATAATGTTGAGTACTATAAATAATGTTGAGTACTATAAATAATGTTGAGTACTATAAATAATGTTGAGTACTATAAATAATGTTGAGTACTATAAATAATGTTGAGTACTATAAATAATGTTGAGTACTATAAATAATGTTGAGTACTATAAATAATGTTGAGTACTATAAATAATGTTGAGTACTATAAATAATGTTGAGTACTATAAATAATGTTGAGTACTATAAATAATGTTGAGTACTATAAATAATGTTGAGTACTATAAATAATGTTGAGTACTATAAATAATGTTGAGTACTATAAATAATGTTGAGTACTATAAATAATGTTGAGTACTATAAATAATGTTGAGTACTATAAATAATGTTGAGTACTATAAATAATGTTGAGTACTATAAATAATGTTGAGTACTATAAATAATGTTGAGTACTATAAATAATGTTGAGTACTATAAATAATGTTGAGTACTATAAATAATGTTGAGTACTATAAATAATGTTGAGTACTATAAATAATGTTGAGTACTATAAATAATGTTGAGTACTATAAATAATGTTGAGTACTATAAATAATGTTGAATACTATAAATAATACATGTATTAAGTACATTTTTTATGTCTATCAATAATTTTCGCAACGCACGCCAAATAATTAATTTTATAGGCAAATTTTGATACCTTGGGTTACATTATTGCAATTTTCTAAGGAATCTTTAAATTTTTTGTCAAATAAAATACAGCCCATGTTACTCACTGATAATGTTGCTATCTAAAGGTGTAATAATTTCAAAAATCGGTTATCTATTTATTGATTTTGTTCATCATAAACAAATAAACAAATCTTTCCTCGGTATAATAATATCTAGAATAGAGTAGAACCTTACTTTATACGTACTTTTATTTATAGTACCCATTGTGGTAGGCATTTTAGTTTTGTCATTAAATTCGTATTAAGCGCTAATGACAAAGTTATCTTTTGGAAACTTTTGATATTGAGGTAGGGGGAGGCAACAACAATAATTATTAATAATGTTGTGTTTTGCAAAATTAAGCAATAAGAGCAGAATATTTCGTAAAAAAACGGGCAGAGGAACCTTATTATAATTTATTGTTACAACGAGACTCCACTAAATGGGACCCAAAAACGGGCAGAGGAACCTCATTATAATTTATTATTACAACGAGACTCCACTAAATGGGACACAAAAACGGGCAGAGGTACCTCATTATAATTTAATATTACAACGAGACTCCTCTAAATGGGACACAAAAACGGGCAGAGGAACCTCATTATAATTTATTATTACAACGAGACTCCACTAAATGGGACCCAAAAACGGGCAGAGGAACCTCATTATAATTTATTATTACAACGAGACTCCACTAAATGGGACACAAAAACGGGCAGAGGTACCTCATTATAATTTATTATTACAACGAGACTCCACTAAATGGGACACAAAAAAAATACTTGTTCACTTTTCATAAAAATGCGATCCATTCTAAAATAGAGGTTTTCTACATTTTGACTTGTTTGACTACGGAACCCTTCAACTAGTAGATACGTGTTTAGAGTTCCGTAAATAACTACAAGAAGTACACAAGAAGCTAAAACAATACAAAACTCCGAGTGTACAACTTACTATTACACAGTAAATTTGTATATACAATAATAGTTCAGAGCTCGGTTTTTCGCTTTTGAATGATGGTGGTTTGTGCTCCGGTATTTCCGGTAAGTCCGGTAGTTCGTAGATCGGTGGTGGTGATCGTTGGGCTTTCAGTGAGTTCTGTATTTCACGTGGTATGGTTTCCGAGTCCTTTATTGTGTTGAAGCTCGCTAATGACTTGAAGTCCGGCGTTTCGTTACCCTCTCTCCCATGTTCTAAATTAAATTGTCTCAACGCCGAAATACCGGAACTCATACCTTCATAAAATGATAATGGTCTGTCCAACACTTTGTTTCTTTGTAATTCTCGTGGTTTGTAGTCCGGTATTTCGTAGCTCTGTGATAACAGTGGATCGTAGCTCGGGGATGACGGGGGATTGTTGCTCGGTGTTTCGTAGCTCGTTGATTTAAGTTTGCAACTGTTTCCACCCCAGATTCTTGAGGAACCTACCTCCGTCAAATATAACAATACACACAACATTAAAGGGCACAACTGAATCATTCTGTAAGCCGTAGCAGCTAACGTCAGAACGCCTGGAACTTCATAGCTCGTTTGATTCCGGTCAAACGAGTAACGAGGTCCACGGTAATTAGTGGTAATTATATCAATCTTTGGAGGTACCTACGAGTACACTATTATTTTATTCTGTGGTTTGGATTCGTTAACCGCACGTCTGATTTTTATTTGTCACTAAATATTGAATGGTCAATAGCTTGCATTAGAAGTACATTTTTACCTCGTTGCTGTTTCCTCCCAGGCAGTATAAAAATTCAAATTCAAATTGTTTATTGAATTCCATAATATTAAAACAAGGCCAAATTAAAAATGAATATAACTTCCTTATTAAAACTAAGAACCATCTCGACCCATCAGATTTCAAACAGATAAAACCGCGTCAATATCGGTCCATTCGTTTGGGAGCAACGATGCCACAAACAGACACACGGATACATACCTGATACACCCAAACCTTATAACACCCCTCTTTTAGATGAAAAAAAAAACTTAAATACAAATCATTACAGACCCATTAGGGAAGACCATCTAGAAGAGAGGATGTCATTTACTGCCAGTTAAATCAGTTTGATGAAGTTTCTTTTCAGCACATAGTTTAAAAAACTATCTTAATGTGTAATACATTGTTAATCTATTACACATTAAGATTGAATGTATGTCATTTATGACAAGGTGATAATCTATATCTATACTTATAATAAAACTATAACAGGTCCAATTCTGTACATTGAAGATATTTAGTAATTTTTTTTGGGAGGCTGTTCTATATTTGATACTGAAGCCAAAACTGTATTTTTTTTTCATTTTTGTCATCTCAACCCAGTGAGTTAGAAGCCGTGCAATGGATAAAAGTATTTTTGACGGCTGAAGAAATTTTGATCATATTATTATGTTAGTATATTGGTCCTGGAATAGCACATTATGGTACTTTGAACCTAAAGAAAAGACCACGAATGTGAAGCCGCGGTTTCAGCTAAGTAATACATAAAGTTAAACAAGGCTGATATCTTAACTGTACATCGAAATATAATAATTGAGAAATACGTTTTATTTTCGGGTTCATAATTATTGTCATCACACAATTATACTTGATCCAGTCAAATAAGTCAAAAACAAGGGTCGATTCAACCTCGCAACGCAAATCCAATAATAAGCTGGAAACTTGTATAAACCTTCATTTAGGCATTCTATAAGTTGTCTCAAAAGTGACATAAAATATCAAGTTGTTCATGGTCAAATGTAGCACAAATCATTCCTTTTACACTTACCTATATCGGTTTCAAAAGCTCCAATTAGAATTTAATTTTTAAAAGGTAGCGTCTATTTCAAAAATCTACACTCAATTATTTTCAGGACAATCGCCCCATTAGCTAAAAATTAATAAATAATAGTTTAAAAAACTAGAAAACACGTTTTATAAAGAAAACCAAACTAAAAAATAGAACATAAGCGTGGGTTGCTTCTCATATCTGTCAAAGAAATATTTATACCATGCACCCCACGTTTTTTTTTTAATTTTTTTTTTCTTATATACACTATTAAAATTTATCTTCTATTTTTTCGTTTGGTTTTCTTTATAAAGAGTGTTTTTTAGTTTTTCTAAACTATTATTTATTTTCTACTTTTTTTTCTTCGAATTATTGCATTGTCATTTGAATTAAATCTGACCGTTTAAAGTGGGTCAAAATAGCGTCCAAAGGAGTCAGTTACAAACATACAAACATACAAGTAAAGCTAATATAAAGCGTATAATAAAAAGCTATTGTTTGCTGCTTGGGTGTCTTATGAGGGAGAGCTGGTTTCAGATGTCTGAGTATGTCAGGCCACCCAAGGGCTTCTGATAAGTCATATTGACTGCTATTAACCACATCCATACTCTCCGGCAGATTATTCAGAAGACCGAAGAGTATAATCGGCCACTTTGTCTAGCGTTTGTAGACTACGAGAAAGCCTTTGATTCTAGTCTAATAACATGAAAGACCTGGATGTCACATTCGACCGAAAACTGTCATTTCACGAACATCACAACAATTGCCAAGGAATTCTTTAGATTTATAGAATTGAAAAATTGATGTGCCTAGGACATCTTGTAACCTCAGACCTGAAAGATGATGCTGACTAGAGAGGGAGCGTAGAGCTGTCTGTTAGAGCTAATATGAAAGTCCGCTGATTTGCTTGTTGTTCGAGAGACGTCAAAATCTGTTCAAGATATTTTGTAGGTCTTTCTACAGGAGCAGTTTGTGGGTGTGTTATACGCGAAAACAGTACAACCAACTATTATTTATTTTGTGGTATAACGCTCTACGCGTCCATTAAAAGAATGCGTTTCGAGTGCTCTCGAGGCTGCCGCCCCGGTGCTGCAGCGCACACAATCATGCGCGAGCGGTGCACATTCCTGGAGCGCAGGTGCGGGTAGCCGCAACAAGGGCTTTTGCGGAACGCTTTGAATGTCTGTACGTGTACCACTGTGATATGGTTCACATGACTAAGATCAAATTAGTTTTTTAATAACTATTTTTATAGTTTGATTGTGTTTTATAATGTTTTTATTGTTATTTTTGTAGAATTTATTGTCTGTTTTTTTTATTGATAACATGTGACATATGACCCAAATTGGTTATATAAATAATTTGAATTGAAACAGTATTATTCCAGGATCATAGTTTTTAATCGACTTATAAAAGGAGGAGGTTCTCAAGTCGTATCTAGAGATAAATAGACGGAGAGAAAATAGTAGGTTACTGCATCGAACGGAAAGTGACTGATTGATGACCCGAGTGTTAGTTTGGAGCCCGAGCACAGAATAAAGAAGTAACCGAGCCTTAGCGAGGGCTTTTAGTGTTGTCAATTCTGTTGTTCACACACTAAAACTAAACTGCATTCTTACTTACTAGGCCATATACAAAATTCAATATTTATCTCGCTTACGTTCTATCTCGGTTACGTTTAGAAGGCGTAAAGCGTTCTGTTTACTTACGACTACCTATGTACTTATGTTCTATATATGCCAATGTTATTGCACTCGTTAACAGATAAAGTTTTTGTAGATAATTATTTTAATTTTTTTTTTTTTTTTTATATTGCACTTCAAGTGAATAAGCTCAACCAAATTAATAATTATGGCTCGGTTTGGCACCGCCTTCAAAAAACTCTTGCTTATCATAAGTCGTATTTTTGCATTATTATTACGTTGGTATATTCGAAAAAGTGATACTGTTTTGGCTCAATTGTTTTTATTTTTGTGGTTGTTTACAATATAACATTTTTGACATGTTTTATTTTTATTTAGAAAAAATGTTTTATTAAGCCTGCGCTCAAAGAAGCATAAAAAACAACTTGAAATAAACTAGGTATAAGTAATTAAGTAATTACTAGGTATAGTAATTTTAAATAAATAATATGAGTTGAAAAGTATCTAAAAGCGCCTTTTATTTATTTTCCTCATAGAGGGGGATGAAAAGTATGGTGTATTACTAATACGCAAAATTCTTTTCCCTGGGGTGACGTATATTGAATCCTTTGCTACATTCAGGATTCTACTTATGAATCCCTCGCATCCTTCACTCCGCTCTAGATTCAAAATAGTGCCTTCGCCGTTAAAATATTATTTTGCTTCCTCATCATCATCATCATGTCAGCCTTTAGAAGTCCACTGCTGAACATAGGCCTCCCCCAAAGAGCGCCATGATAAGCGATCTTGTGCCATCTCCATCCACTGAATTCCTACAATGACTCGATATATTATCTACTAATTGAAATCCATTACGTACTGCACATTTTTTTTAGTTTCATGATTCATCACACTAATATTATAAAGGCGAAAGTTTGTTTGGATAGGTGTGAGTGTGTGTTTTGTGTGTGTGTGTGCCGAATAGAAATATAATAGTCAAATAGAATCGATTCTTATCGATTCTTTTTGATTCTATCCGATAATTTTCGATTTTATTATATGCTTTTCTAGTCTATCCGATTATTTTCTTTTATATTCGATTCTAATCAATTCTTATCGATTCTACTTTATTCTACTCTATTCTACTCGATTCTTATCGATTCTTTTCGATTATATTCGATTCTGATCAATTCTAATCGACTATTTTGGATTATATTAGTTTCTATTCGATTCTAAGCGATTCTTATCGATTCTTGTCGATTTTAATGGATTCTAATAAATTATTTTCGATTTTGTTCGATTTTATTCGTTACTATCGATTCTATTCGATCCTTATCGATTTCAATCAATTCTATTCGATTTTGATCGTTTTTGATCGATTCTATTCGACTCTATGTTTACACATCTGCTAGGCGTCCTGCGATAGCTCATTTGTTATTATTAATATTAACTCATATTTAATATATATAAACTGTTTTTCTTGCACACCTTGCATTTTCCTCGATGTAGTGAGGTGAAAAGTTGTGTGTTTCACACGGCAGCAAAGTAGTTCTGCGTCTCGTCCCTTTGAAACCCTCGCTATGCTCAGGATTCTATATTTGAACCATTCCCTTCGCTCGTGGTTCAATCCAAGAATCCTTCGCTTGTTCAGGTTTCAAACGACAAAAAACAACTTTGCAGCCTTGCATAGCAAATAACGATTACTATCTACTGGTAATACCTTACATATTTTGAAAAGTTTATAGTGCTCTTTATTTAATTCTTCTTTTGCTTTCTGGTTTACTAATAGTTTTAAATTGTAGTTTGTAGGTTTGTATCTTGTCGTAGGCATGTTGGGAACGTAAGCCCACAGCAACTCAAGCCATAGCTGATATTGGGAACGTAAGCCCGCAGCAACTCAAGCCATAGCTGATATTGGGAACGTAAGCCCGCAGCAACTCAAGCCATAGCTGATATTGGGAACGTAAGCCCGCAGCAACTCAAGCCATAGCTGATATTGGGAACGTAAGCCCGCAGCAACTCAAGCCATAGCTGATATTGGGATCGTAAGCCCGCAGCAACTCAAGCCATAGCTGATATTGGGAACGTAAGCCCGCAGCAACTCAAGCCATAGCTGATATTGGGAACGTAAGCCCGCAGCAACTCAAGCCATAGCTGATATTCGCGTCGACTATGTATCTATAGTGAGACCAAGATATTTAAATTGCTTCACTGCTTCTAGGATAATTACTATTACATTGACAACTAATTGTACTAGCATGCAAACAATTATACGAGTGACCGAGTATTTTTATATTATCTTTAATATATTTATTGTGTGGTGAGTACAAACGTGTTATTTTAGTTTTATATTATCTTTTATATATTTATTGTGTGGTGAGTTCAAACGTGTTATTTTAGTTTTATATTATCTATTATATATTTATTGTATGGTGAGTACAAACGTGTTATTTTAGTTTTATATTATCTTTTATATATTTATTGTGTGGTGAGTTCAAACGTGTTATTTTAGTTTTATATTATCTTTTATATATTTATTGTCTGGTGAGTTCAAACGTGTTATTTTAGTTTTATATTATCTATTAAATATTTATTATTTGTACTCAACAAACGTGTTATTTTAGTTTTATATTATCTTTTATATATTTATTGTGTGATGAGTACAAACGTGTTACTTTAGTTTTATATTATCTTTTATATATATATATTGTGTGGTGAGTTCAAACATGTTATTTTAGTTTTATATTATCTATCTATACTTATAATAAAACTGTAACGGGTCCAATTCTGTACATTGAAGATATTTTGAATTTTTTTTTGGACTTTACTCTAGATACGATACTGAAGCCAAAACTGTATCTTTTTTCATTTTTGTCTGTCTGTCTGTCTGTCGGTATGTATCTTGGCTAGGCATCACGCTAAAACTACTGAATGAATTTAAATGAAACGTGGTATGATTTGAGTTCATACTACGAGGTAGGACATAGGCTACTTTTCATCCCGAAAAATGAAAGGGTCCCCGCAGGATTGGGGTTGAAAGTTATTTCTTACCACTCTGAAACTACTCGACGGATTTTGATGCAACTTGGCACAGTCATAGTTTAAATGATGGGTTAAAATTGAGGATACTTTATCCCGAAAAAATAAAGAGTTCCTGCGGCATAATGTCCCAAATTCTGTAGATTAAAGATATTTTGTAATTTTTTTTGGGGGCCGTTCTATATTTAATACTAAAGCCAAAACTGTATTTTTTTAATATTTGTCTTTCTGTCTGTCTGTCCGTCTGTCTGTCTGTACCTTGGAAGTGCATCACGCCGAAAATACTCAATGAATTCAAATGAAATTTGGTATGATTTCAGTTCATACTTTGAGGTAGGACATAGGATACTTACATCCCGAAAAATTAAAGGGTTCCTGCAGGATAGGCGTTGAAAGTTATTTAAAAGAACACGTATCACGCTCAAACTACTTGACGGATTTTGTTGAAACTTGGCACAGTCATAGTTTATATAATAGGTAAAAATTGAAGATACTTTTTATCTCGAAATATAAAGTGTTCCATCGGGATAATGTCCAAAATTCTGTAAATTGAAGATATTATGTATTTTTTTTTGGATGCCGTTCTATATTCAATACTAAAGCTAACACTGTATTTTTTTTAATTTTTGTCTGTCTGTCTGTCTGTCCGTCTGTCTGTCTGTACTTTAGCAGCTCACCACGCCGAAAATACTTAATTAATTCAAATGACATTTGGTATGATTTGAGATCACACTTTGAGATAGGACATTGGATACTTTTCATCCCGAAAAAATTAAGTGTTCCTGCAGGATAGGGGTGGAAAATTATTTAAAAGAACACTAAGCACGCTGTAACTATTGGACGGATGTTGATGCAACTTGGCACAGACATAGTTTATAAGATAGGTGAAATTTATGGATACATTTTGTCCCTAAAAAATAAAGGGTTCCTGTGGGATATGGATCCAAATTCTGTACATTAAAGATATAGTGTTTTTTTTGGAAATTACTCTATATTCTATTATGAAGCCTAAACTGTATGTTTTTACATTTTTGTCTGTGTGTCTGTCAGTCTGTATCTTAGCCGCGCATCACGCCGCCGGAACTACTGGATGAATTCAAAAGAAACTTGGTATGATTTGAGTTCGTACTTTGAGGTAGGACATAGGATACTTTACATATCGAAAAATTTATGGGTTATTATTTAGGGGTTGAAACTTATTTAAAAGAACACGTACCACGCTGAAAGTAATGGACGGGTTTTGATGCAACTTGGCACTGCCTTAAGTTATATGATGACTTAAAATTGAGGACACGTTTTATCCCGAAAAAGTAAAGGGTTTCTGCGGGATATGGGTCCAATGTTATGTTAATAATCTATCTATCTATACTATAATAAAACTGTAACTGGGCTAAATCTGTACATTAAATATTTTTTGAAAATTATAATTGAGATAAACTTCAAAATCGATATGGAGTGCAAAAAGGATATTTTTTTAATTTTTGTCTGTCTGTCTGTCTGTCTGTCTCTTTGAACACGCATCACGCTGAAACAACCGAACGGATTTTGATGCAACTTGGCACAATCATAGCTTCTGTTATTCAAATTCAAATTCAAATATTTTTATTTCAGACCAAAGTCCATAAAAGCACACAATTATTGAAATAAATACACACAAACAATAATATAAAAAATACATTAGAAAAATAGAGAAAATTAAAGCACCGGATCAAGAATGCATAATATGCATACTTGTCCAGTGCTTCATGAACGGACCATCTACGTCCATTCGTCCAGCAATTAACTGCAGGTAGCTGTTGGCGCTGCCCCGCACCTGGCGCATCAGGGATGCTGTTCTTTTTCGCATGATGGCCATGAAGCCGTCCACTCGTGCGTCCGTAAACATTCCCGATGCGCTACAGAAGCGTGGCAGCCCCATCAGCATCCTGAACGCGCTATTATATTGGACGCGCAGAGCATTGTATGCACTTTTCGTACGTTTGACCCATAGGCTGCAGGTGTAGAAGGTCTGGCAATATGCTCTAAACAAAGTTGTTTTAACCTGTGCAGTACACCGTGCAAACCTACGAGCCAGCATATTTGCCCTTACTGACAATGCCCTGCGCTCCCTTTCCACATCCATATTATCTGCGAGTGAATCAGTGACCCAGTGACCCAGATACTTGAATTGTGATACCAATCCAAGCTCACTACCATTAAGCAAGACTGGCGGAACAGTATTGTAGCTTTTTGATCCCGCCTTGAATACCATCAGTTCGCTCTTGCTGGCATTGTATCTGAGTCCATGTTCCTCCGCATAACACTCGCAGATCTTGACGAGTTTCCGAAGGGCACTGATCGATGGGCTCAGCAGTACCATATCGTCAGCGTAGCTTATATTGTTGACAAAAATACCATCTATTGAACAGCCAACACTGGCACTGCTGAGCTCACGGACCAGACGATCCATGTACAGGTTGAAGAGTTTGGGTGAAGTCAGGCCACCCTGCCTCACCCCGCACTGCAACCCGTACTCGTCCGATAGCGATCCCGACCATCTCACATTGTTGCTCTGATTGCCATACCAATATCTAAACAGCGATATGAACTCACGGGGCAACTCCGTATCACAAGCCAATTTATGCCACAACCTGTCATATGCCACAAGATCAAACGCCTTCGATAAATCCAGAAAGCAGGCATAGACAGGTGTGCTCCTGCTAGTGTAGTACAGGTGTTTACCAATCACACCGTCTAATACCTTAGCTATCACTGTTGCCAATGATATTGGCCTGTAATTATTCAAGCAAGACATGTCCCCCGTTTTATTCTTTATTATAGGGACAACCAAAGTCCTCATCATCGGCTCAGGTAAGTATGCATGCCCTACGCAGAAGGTGAACAACATGGCGAGCACCCTTGGCAAATGAACGCCTGCATTTTGCAGATGTTCAATACTCAATGAGTCATGGCCTGGGGATTTACCTCTTTTCATATCCCTCACTATCCGAGCAACCTCCTTTGCCGAGATGAAGACGATTGGTTCTCCTGCATCGATCACACCTGTCTCCGACCCTCTCAACTGATCCAGTGGTGACTGAACCCTAAAATGCTGGCTAAATAAGTTGGCAATCTGAACGGGATCGCTAATACCCTGCACACTCATTGGGACACTCGGTTTCGGATTTAACTTACTAGTCTCCTTCCAAAATTTCATAAAATTCTTAGCTTTGTGTTGCGTCGCCAAAATATCCATTTTAATTTGTGCTTGATTGTTTTGGCACCATTTTAATTTGGATTTGAAAGCTATCCGTGACTCACGCATTTTAACATAAATGAGTCCAGCTGATGGTTTCCCATATGAGACCCAATCATGAAACCGAAGTCGAGCCTCCCCATGAGCCTCTCCAACATACTTATTCCAACCTATAACACATTTATTCTTTCTTCTAAATTTGTAGTTACTCTTATTTATTTTATAACAGCTAGAAGCAGCTCCACTTAATCCGTCTACTATTTTTTTATACATTGAATCTATTATTTTCCTGTGATCTACATTATTACAACTATGATCTCCACATTTTGAAAATTCAGGGGGAAAATCTATCTCCCGTAGATTGACAGTACATTGTTGCCAATAGTTATTTATCTGTGACTTGTCTCTTTCCCCCCAAACTACAGTGTTAGGCACATGTCTATTAATATTACTTTTAGGTAACAAACTATTTAAGTCACATATAAATTCTACTGGAAAGTGGTCTGACCAGGACACATTATAATTAATTTTAACGTCCATAATTGTTCCTCTAGTAGCTTCTGTCACTACTATATGATCTAACCACGATGTAGTGCCATGCACATCGCTAATGTACGTGTACGAGCCAGATAATAAACCTAAGAAATCAATGTCCGCACATATCCATTTCTGTTCGGTACAAAAGTTCATGAGCTCCTTACCAAATGGCGAAAATGGGTCAGCATTAAAATCACCCAGTATATATATCGAATCAGTAGCGCAACTGTCAGTCACTGCGCTTATCTCACTCAAGCAGTCGGTAAACTCAGGTAAGTTTTCCGTAGCATCCGTCGGCATGTAAACTAAGAACACTAAGAATTGTCGGCTCTCGAGCACTACTTTAATACATGCTATACGCACATTTGCACACTCGACAACCGACACAGTCCGAAAAACACTCTTACGCCACAGTATAGCAACTCCGCCGTGCGGCCTGCCCCGCAGCATTCCCGCCGAAGTGTCCACCGCAGATTTCCCAGTGTAAGCAAAATCCTGGTCAATTCCTCCAAGATATGGGATATCGTGAGGAAGAAGCCACATCTCCTGAAGAGCAAGAATATCTGCAGACTGACATAATGAACGCACAAAGTCAATAGATCTTGTGATTGACTTACAATTAAAAGTTACCAGCTTCGTTTTATTCTTTAGGTTGTTTGTACTGTTGCTGTCCATCAATATTTTTGTTTTTAAATTCAATAAATCTCCTAAAGGAGATGCCCTCAGGCCACAGGCTGTCCTCTAAGAAAAGTGATAGCTTTGTGTTAGGTACATATATTTTAAACGCATTATATTGTCTCTGTACTTTCATGTTTAATTTGTGCAATGTTACTATGACTTCCGTCTTATGCAATATGTACTCAATAATATCATTCTCTGACGTATTCTTATCAACGTTATTAATAAACAAAGCTATTTTAATGTCCGCAGCTTTAAACTTTTCATTGGGATTCGTTATCGCTTTACCCTTTACAGTACTAAAGCGATTTTTCAACCTCTTTCTTTGCGCTAAAATCCACTCCTCTTTAGGCTCCTCGTCCTTCCATTGTCCTACCGCACTCACCAAACTCGCAAACGTTTTATTTACCGCCGGCGGCGGCGTAAACGCAGCTTGATGTATCAAACCGAAATCGGGTCCTGTATTTAGCCTACTTCCAGATACTGGTTTGGACGGAGACTCGACGTTTGAAACCGAGGTACTGTTTAATTTTAGAGCCTCCGTGTGCCGCCCGTCCTTATCTGATTGTGTCCGTGCGAGAGGGATACACTTTACAATAGCTTGATCGGTTGGCGTAATCTCAGCTGTGCGGTTTTGCGAAATAATGTGAGGTAGGCTCATAGGCCCACTGTCCAAATAGCTGTTAGAAATATTAACACCACCACCACCACGATTTTTATTTACGTACCAATCATGGTTATTTACCAGTGACGCTTGTTTTAAATGAATAAGGTCCATTTTAACCTCATTCAATGTTTCTTCTGTTACGTAAGTTTCCTTTATTGTTTTCAGGTCATTTTTGATTACAAGTATGTCCTTTAACAAACGGGTTGAATCAATATGATCAAACGTCAAGGGGGGTAACTTATGCAGCTCTCTAGCAACAAATATTGGCGTTTCCTCGGGATCTGTCACCTTGAAAACACTTATCACATCATAGAGATCTCGTTGTGTTCGCCCATCCTTCTTCCGAGATATCTTCCGTTTCGTTGTCTTTATCGAATCAAACAATAAGCTCTTAGCACATTCGATGTCTTCCGCAGAAAAGGATGTAGAACACACCCGCACTATACTTTCTTCGTCCATAACATCCACTTTATTTTGTATGAAAGCCAGGACTTCGCAAATTACTATGTTGCAATTACTGCACTTAACAATATTAGACGTCATCATGAGTTGATGAGTCAGACTACTCGATACGCAATAACGCAACAAACACAACCGTCGCTGTTAGTGTCGCGCGCGAGACTGATTATGGATTAACATTTAGAATACTTTTTATCCCGAAAAAATAAAGGGTTCCTGCAGGATAAGGGTTGTAAGTTATTTAAAAGAACACGTATCACGCTCAAACTACAAGACGGATTTTGATGTAACTAGGCATAGTCGAAGTTTATATTATCTGTTAAAATTTAGAATACTTTTACTCCCGAAAAAATAAAGGATTTTTAAGGGATAAGGGTCCAAACTTTATGTTAAATTAAAGTAATAAAACATCCGTTTAAAGAACGGTACCAAATTTCGTTGTCCGCGTCACGTAACGAATGGCCGAGCGGTTAACATGGGTGGAAGTCTAATCCAGACGTCCGTGGATCGAAACCACGCGCTTTTAGTTTTTTTTGTTCCATGATTAATAATTAATGGCGTTTACATATTTTATGCGTTATTTTTATATTTTTTAACCCCCGAACAAACAGACGGGTGTTATAAGTTTAGGATGTATATCACTGTATGTGTGTGAGTGTGTGTGTCTTTTCGTTTTTTTTTATTGTTGAAAGCTAATGTGATTGTGATGGTTCTTAGCTATATCGGGAGGTGAGAAAAAGTGGTGAGAATCGTAGCTTCCAAACGAATGGTTTGATTTAGGTGCAGTTTTTTATGATGGAAAGCTGAGGTAATCGAGATGTTTCTTA
The DNA here is from genome assembly GCA_946251855.1 of Alsophila aescularia. NCBI lineage: Eukaryota > Metazoa > Arthropoda > Insecta > Lepidoptera > Geometridae > Alsophila > Alsophila aescularia. The sequence continues at coordinate 1,713,767 of OX276374.1, read as the reverse complement.
GTTATTAAGGAACGAGTAGGTATAGCACAATGGAGTATCCTACTTCCTTAACACGGCGTAAGTATTTTATTGTACAACCTCTACACAAGAGAGCGTATTATCTGTACTTATAATAAAGCAATAAGAACAAAAAAAAAACTACATAATTTACCAGCATCAAAGATTACTAAAAAGCCAGCATCAAATCTTTGCCAGCATCAACAACTCCAGCGCATAAATCAAACGAATCAAAGTCCTGCCTTCGATTTAACTAGGTGGCGCTGATTGTCCTTAAAACACGCAAGCATTTCATTCACTGTGTTCCGCTAAATTCAAATCTGTAAACATTTCGTGTTTGGCTCACACTAGCTTTAGAGCTTTGCAGTTTGCCTCAGCACGACCTTTCAAATCCTTGCGACTGGAAGTTGTCTGTATGCTGAATTGCCTACTGTCCGGTTGATATCAAATTACTCTGCGCATATCTATACTTATAATAAAACTGTAACGGGTCCAATTATGTACATTGAAGATATTTTGAAATTTTCTTTTGGAGGGTACTTATATTCGATTCTGAAGCCAAAACTGTTTTTTTTTTTTCATTTTTGTCTTTCTGTCTGTCTGTCTGTATCTTGGCTAGGCATCACGCCGAAACTACTGAATGAATTTAAATGAAACTTGGTATGATTTTAGTTCATACTACGAGGTAGGACATATTTAATCCCGAAAAATTAAAGGGTTTCCGCAGGATTGGCGTTGAAATTTATTTAAAAGAACACGTATCACGCTGAAACTACTGGAAGGATTTTGTTGCAACTTGGCACAGTCATAGTTTATAAAATTGAGGACAATTTTTATCCCGAAAAAATTAAGAGTTCCTTCTGGATAATGTCCCAAATTCTGTAAATTGAAGATATTTTGTAACTTTTTTTGGAGGCTGTTCTACATTCAATACTAAAGCCAAAACTGTATTTTTGATTTTTTGTCTGTCTGTCTGTCTGTCCGTCTGTGTATCTGTACCTTAGCAGCGCATCACGCTGAAAACACTCGCATAATTCAAATAAAATTTGGTATGATTTGAGTTCATACTTCAATGTATCCTAACATTGGATACTTTTCTTCCCGAAAAATTAAAGAGTTCAGGATAGGGGTGAAAAATTATTAAATTAAATTAATTAATTAAATTATTATAAAGAACACTTAGCACGCTGAAACTATTGGACGGATGTTGATGCAACTTGGCACAGACATAGTCTATAAGATGGGTGAAAATTATGGATACTTTTTATCCCGTAAAAAGGGCTACTGCGGGATATGGGTCCAAAGTTATACTAATATTTAAGTAATAAATAATATTTTTTGGATAGTTCTCTATTTCGATACCTACTGAAGCCAAAGCTGTTTTATTTTGAAATAAAAAGTAAAACAATAAGTAAGTAAGTTAGTAAGTTTTTTTAATGAATTCAGTAGTTTCTGTGCGTAACTAATGAATTCCTTCAATTTTTGTAATATAGGTTGTTTCCACAATATAAGTGTTGAAAGTTATTAAAAAGAACACGTATCACGCTGAAACTACTGGACGGATTTTTGGATGCAAATTGACACAGTCATATAAGTACGAAAAAGGCTATAAAAAGAAGATAAAAAATACGATTGGGTGCTTAAAAAGGGTATTGAACATGTTTTTTTTAATTGTGTCCCTATGTCTGTCTGTATGTTTGTTTGTTTACGCATCATGTAAAAACTATTGGACCGATTGCAATGTGGTTTTCATTGTTAGATAGCTGGTTTGATTTAAAAACTGGTGTAATTGGTATCTCAATCTGGTGAGTTAGAAGCCGAGCAATTAATAAAAGTATTTTTGACGGCTAAATAAATTTTGATCAAATGTTGGCATTTTGGTCCTGGAATATCACATTATGGTACTTTGAACCTAAAGAAAAGACCACGCGTGCGTAGCCGCGGGTACAGCTAGTTACGTAATAAAAATATTTTTTGGATGGGATCTATATTCGAAACTGAACCCAAACTGTTTTACTTTTTAATTTTGTCTGTCTGTTTGTCCGTATCTTGACCGCGCATTGCACCCAAACTACTAAATGAATTCAAATGAAAAAATGCTCTTGGGTGCTTTAAAAAGGTATTGAACTTTTTTTTTTGGTTATCTTTTCTTTCTTTTCGTTTTTCTGTATGTTTGTTTGTTCACGCATCACGTAAAAACTACTGAGCCGATTGCGATGCGGTTTTCATTGTTAGATAGCTTAGGGTTTGATTTAAATCTGGTGTAATTGGTATCTCAATCCGGTGAGTTAGAAGCCGAGCAATTGATAAAGTATTTTTGACGGCTGAAGAAATATTGTTCAAATGTTGGTATATTGGTCCTGGAATAGCACATTATAGTACTTTGAACCTAAAGAAAAGAACACGCGTGCGAAGCCGCGGGTACAGCTAGTCTATTATATATTTATTGTACGGTGAGTACAAACGTGTTACTTTAGTTTTAGCTACATTAAGTGGTTTTAACTATACTTATAATAAAGCAGTAAGTAACAACAATTCTATACAAAGAAGATAATAAAAAAATGGTCTAGAGGACATCAAATAAGCTGATGATATATATAAAATGTTTAACAGGACATAAGTTCAAAAACTAAAACCCACTACGGTCGGGTAAAAAATAACCTATGACCTTGCGATGTAGACAAATGCAAATCAAATGATACTTTGCTTGTCAAAATCGGATCAAGTTTTTATTTTGCACACATAAACCTTACTTTGCCTTGCCGTATTCGGGTAAAAAACTGATGAGCATATGACACTATACCTGAAGACCGTAGGAGAGCTGTTCAACACGAACTCAACTTATCAAAATCGAACCAATAGGGGCGATGCTATGGTGGATCATCCACATACCCACATACATAGATACATACATAAACTGTTAAACTCATTACCCTTCCCTAGCTTTGCTGCAGTCGAGTAAAAACTGTGTCTGTTTATTTGGTCGCGCATCAATCAAAACTATTGGACCGATTGCGATGCGGCTTCTATTGTTGGATAGCTTAGGGTTTGACTTAAAAACTGGTGAACTTAGTATCTCAATCCGTTGGGGAAAAGCCGAGCAATCGGTAAAAACGGTTTCACGTCTGAACGAAGGCGATGAAATTTGGTATATTGGTACATTTGGATCTGGACTATGCGCGCGATGAGGCGTGTTGGCGATATATCGCCACCCGGTCACCGACTATCCAATCACAGAAAATATTCACGAAGGCAACGCTGCGGGCACAGCTAGTATCATATTACACCAAGTCAACGCTTTCGATAAGTCGAGGAAAAATACAAAAATGGGCGTGTTTTTAATTATTGGATATTTTATTCCAAAAAAATAAGTGCATGTGGGCAACTCCACGGGGCGCAGTTAGTATTTAAATATAATAATGTATTTATGATAATGTTAACCTTTTTTACAACACCAACGTGAACAATAATAAATTATACAAACTACAGACGACACAAGTCCGAAGATTCGAAGGACAACCAGGAAGGTCGGTGTTTCGCGTCTCTGAAATACTGGTGGTTTCGGCATTTCAGGTAGTTTGAAGCTCGGTACAATTCCGTAGTCGAATTTCGGTATTTCAGGTACATTGAAGCTCGGTACATTTCCGGAGTCGAATTTCGGTATTTCAGGTACATTGAAGCTGGGAATATTTTTGAAGGCTTTTATTTTTTCATCCGGAACATATTTTACTTCATTAAAAGTACTCAACCTCACACCGCCAGATAACGGCGCTGGCTTTTCGAACAATGATGATGGAATGTAGCTCGGTTCGTCCAGTACTTCGTATCCCGGTGATAATGGTGGATTGTTTTTCGGTTTTTCGGCGTTCCCTGATTCGTAACTGTTTAAGTCTACGCCTCTCCACGTTCTTGCTGCCTCCGGCGAACACAACAACGTACACACAATTAAGAGACACAACTGAGTAGCCATAGCGGAAGACGTCAGGACGCCTGGAGCGCCTAATCTTGTTTGGTCCTGGTTCTTGAAATTATTATCAAAGTACAGCAAATTGTTAGCTACTTGTACCGAATATAATTTATTCTATTATTTTTTTTTTACTTGGCTTGGATTCGCGTGTAGCTTGCATATGAATTACCTACGTTTTAACTCGTTTTATCCTCTCAGGAGGATATTGAAGTAGTGACATTGAATTATATGTGATGTAATATAGGACCTCCTCTGTCAAGTGAGAGAGAGTATCATCGACAATTGTTACTTAGCAACTGTTTTGTTATTAGCTGTCTATATATGTCTATAGAAGTAAAACAATGTTGTGTTCAAATATAATTTTATTTATTGTGTGCTAATTAAATAATAGCCTCTGAAAATGGATAACCTGCATTTATTCTCACCAAAAGTCCATTAATATGTATATGTGTGTGTATTTGTACCTACTACGTGCACATATATCATATGTACCTACTACACACACACACAAATACTCCATTAGTAGTGGTAAGATTAAATATTAATTTTGGAACGAGGAAATTACAAAAAAATGTAGTCCGGAAGAGGATGAATTTTCCGTACTAACGTAATACCAAAATAATTTATAATTGGAGCATATTTCCAAAGTGTCATGATATTATTCGGAATCGGATAGTGTTTGTCTAGGTTCCCAACTGTATTTTGTTTTCAATATACCTGAACCGGAATATAAGCGAATTAATTGTCGTGATAATATGCAAAATGGAATATTCGCTTATATTTTGTTTCAGGTAAGTATATTAAAAACAAAATACAGTTGGGAACCTAGACAAACACCATCCGAATCCAAAAAATATCACAACACTGTGAAAATATGCTCCAATTACAAATGATTTTGGTATTATGTTTGTTTAGAAAACATCATCGTCCGCCGACCTTCGATCAGAAAAAATATTTCTTCTGTGATCGAAGTCGCCGATATTTGTTCTGTGATCGAAGTCGCCGATATTTATTCTGTGATCGAAGTCGCCGATATTTTCTTGCTGTAGGGTATAAAGTGAATTCGATATAGTTGCTGCGTGAAAAAGGACCAAACAAAACGACACACTTTCGCATATATTTCATTACTAGCTTTCCCGCCCGCGACTTCGTCTGCGTGGACTACTGTTTATCGCGAAAATAAGCATTCAATGTTCTTCTAGGATATTAAAAACTAATACAAATGTAGGTATAGCACCAATGCTCTTGATTTTTTTTGACAGACTTGTTATTTCGTTTCCATGGCAACGGTTCCTTACAGCGAGTAATCTACATTTTCCAGTTTTTCCGTGAAAACTTTCAATTTTCCGGGTTAAAAAGTATCCTATATTTTATTCTAGGGTATAAGCTATCTCCATTCCAAATTTCATCAAAATCCGTCGAGCCGTTTGTTTGTTTGTGGAGCTTTTATCACATGAAAGCTCCACAAACAAACAAACAATCAAACAGCCAGACTTATTGGTATGGATTATCTAATGAGAATTTATTATTTATTAGCTGGGCCCACGGCTTAGCTTACGTCGTATTTTTTCGGGGATAAAATAGAATACACCTACAAAGTTGTATATAAATTGTTCGGTTTCTATCTACTTATCGCATCGAAATTATGAGTTCATCAATTTTTATGCCAAACTCTAAGCTATCCAACAGTGAAAACTGCATTTCATTCGGTCCACTAGTTGTTATGTGATGCGCGAATATACATCCAGACAGCACGACAGACAGACAGACACGATTAAAAATATATGTTATTTTCTTGTTCAGTAGCTCTTTCTAAGTAACAGAGACTATTTAAAAAAAAAGGCTTCTTTGGTCAGACTTTTTGATACTCACTGCTTTAAGTATTATAAGATCTTGTTTTTTTTTTTATTAATTATTTATATATTGAAGAAGCAGAAGAAAGAAGCAGAAGCTTTCATTCTGCTTCGCCACCTGATGTTCAGACGAGGGCTGAGGAAGCAGTACCTGCCGGATATGAGCGCCCTACAGGTTCAAGTAAGTTTGTTAATATAAATTGTGTAATATAGATACGCTAAAGCATTGGTGTATTATTGGTTCATTTTGGCACCTTACTAATTATGGCGTTTGTGCTGTTTAGTAAAATACTTTTGTACCCATACAATTATTGTTATCCAGTCTTTCTAACCAGATAATTGATATCAAACATATATATCTCAAATTATATTGGATTCGAATCCTGCAAGGTGCAATCATTTGTGTGATGAGCAGAAATGTTTGTTTCTGAGTTATGGATGTTATAATATGCGTATCTATGTATGTTTATCCGTTATCTAGTACAGGGTATCCTAGTTAGTCTTAGCCGTTTTATATATATACATATATATATATATATATATATATACCATATATATAATAAGCATTTATATATATTCGGAACAATTCCACACCAATTACCTAGCCCCAAACTAGGATACCCTGTACTAGATAACGGATAAACATACATAGATACGAATATTATAACATCCATATATATATATATATATATATATATATATATATATATACATAAAACGGCTAAAATACTCACTATAAAGTCAATCGGATATAGATAGAAATGAAAGAAAAACAATTCCACACCAATTACCTAGCCCCAAACTAGGATACCCTGTACTAGATAACGGATAAAGTAAGTATTTTAGCCGTTTTATGTATATATATATATATATATATATACATAAAACGGCTAAAATACTCACTACTACTACTATAAAGTCGATCGGATATAGATAGAAATGAAAGAAAAAAAGAACGCGCGGGTCCCCGCGCAGTTTCAGGCCTGAGTTAACGGGAATGTGCTTTAGCTACCAAAATGATTTCTATAGGATCACTTCGTTGTTTGTCCGTCTGTCTGTCTGTCTGATCCTTTTTCTTAGTCACGCGCGAAGGAATCAAGTTGAAATTAATATCAATACTCAGGTCTACAATCCCTGCAGCTGTGTAAAAACAAACATCTGAGTCAATGTAATCAAAAGATACTTGTATGCTGCATATTTTAACACATGCAAAAGGAATCAAAACTTTCAGGGTACTCCCCGTTGACCTAGAATCTTGAAATCTGCCAAAGAGCAATACCTTATAGCAAAAGTAAAGGGAAACATCCGAAAAGCAAAAATATAATCCGACCAAGTGTGGGTCGAACTCGTCGTATGTTTGGTGGTACGGAAAGTACATCACAAAATAAAACTATTCACATACCTAGAAGTTTGTACGGAACCCTCGGTGCGCGCGCCTGAATGACACTTGGCCGGTTTTTACACTTATTATTTGCAGGCTTAATTTGTGATTAATTTTAACGCAGCATTTAGGTATTCCAGTAAGAAATACCGTTCTGCGTTCTGTGACAGGCATTGCAGTTGTAGAAGAATAACGGCGAGGCTCGGATGGGATAGTGTGGGGCACGTGACCAGGATGCAGTCAGAATGATGAGCAAAGATCGCCACGCGCTGGGCACCCAATGTGTGGCGAAATGACGAAGGCGTTGAGGCCATCCACGGAAGCGGTGCGGTGCAGTGACATGACGATTTTGATAATAGACAAGAACTTACAAAAAAAAAACAATCAAGTACGAGTCGGAATCACGCACGTCGGAATACTGTACATTTTTTTTAACACTACTTAGTCAGTAGTAAATAAAAGGAGTGTAATGTTTTTTAGGATTCATGTGTTTGTTTGTATGTAAGTATGTATGTATGTGAGTTTATTTATTCTGAAGGCCTTGATGAGCACATTCCAACAATATTTATAATTTATGAGCGTACATTATATTTTGGCAGGGAAAAAAAAGCCTGTTTTTAGCTTTTAAGATAGTTTTTGTTGTATCTACAAATTTAAGGTTTTCATTGTTTTCTTTTTGTTATTTTTTTACATTGCTTCTTGTATAATTTCATGACTTCAGGTCAACGGAAACTACCCAATAGGTTTTGATTCCCTAGAGAGTGTCAACACATGCAACACAAGCGGCCGCATCCTTTCATTGCGTTGACTTAGCAGTTTGTTTTTTTCACAGGGATTGCAGACTTGAGTATTTGATATTTTTCAAGTTGATAATTCCACGCATTCCAGAAAAAATGGGTTTTGATAGACAGACGGACAACGAAGTGATTCTGGGTTGCTATTAAACTTTTGTGCTACGGAACCCAAAAACAGCAAGTTTTATAGAGTGAGTGCCATTATTGGAGCCTCGTGTCTATCACATTCGACCACATCGTCAAACAATGAATAATATTACAATAACGACGTTACTTAACACCAAGGGCGATAGTGATCACACGCTCTACCTTTAGGCTTCCTGAAGTCCAGCAGACGAAGTTGCGCGCAAAACGCTACTGAGTAGGTATATATTCCACTGCTTATCGCGCTTTAGTTCAAATGCTCTGTAGAATAAACAACGAAAAAAAAAAGTGAAATACCAAGTCTATTTTTGTACGGGACTTCCCGATAAACAACAAGTTCTTTGATATTTTTCCGTATGAAAATGTTCACGATGTTATATATATATTATAAGCGAATTTATATAAAATATTGTACAACTTATTGTTTGTTACAAAAAGCAGCAAAATCCAAATTAGCGAAAACATACTCATGCTCGTAAAGTTGTTGTTTATGCTGCGTGGAGGCGACAAAAACTGCATTTTATGCTCTAGTGCATACAAGTGTTTTACTCCTCTAATTCTCTATGGCCTCCGGCACGAGCCCAATTTTTAATATAGAAAGTTAAAAAAAAGTGGCGGGTGATAAATAAGCTCTCGTCTTTTCTTAGCAGTATTTAAATAAGATAAGATATCACTGTTAAATAACGCGTGGGTTGTATAAATATAGTCCAGAGTGTAACAATGTAGTTTTTAAAAAAATACTCCTAAATGCTTCTTTATATATTTATTATTTAAATTATACCTATTTTTATTTCATGCACCTGTTTGCTGTTTTCTCGTGAAATCCTTGGGTACTCATCCCCGCTCCCTCTAGTAGTGTGGGTCTGTACCTGTGTCCACGGCACACGACACCTTTAGCCTGCGCGAGCGTATAAGGCTCATGTGACTCTATACTTATATAAGCACTCTATTATACATCACAGAAAATTGTATTTAGCTCGCCTTCTTATTGGAGTCCTGAAATACCTGCTTATTTTTATGAAAAACTGTCCCGGGTGTAAACGCCAAGATCCCGGCAGTGTGCGATGCAGCTCGCGACGCAGAAGCAGAGAACGGCCGCCTTCAGAGGTACTCGTACGCTACTACTAAATGTTGGAACAACGTCCCTCCACCGATGAGGAACCTGCAATATATTTTTTTTTTTAGATATAAGTTAAAAAAAGTATATTGGTGAACAAAAAAGAAAAAGGGGGATTCAAAGACGATACTAGTGCTCTAAGAGACGATACTAGTGCTCTAAGAGACGATACTAGTGCTGTAAGAGACGATAATAGTGCTCTAAGAGACGATAGTAGTGCTCTAAGAGACGATACTAGTGCTCTAAGAGACGATACTAGTGCTGTAAGAGACGATACTAGTGCTCTAAGAGACGATAGTAGTGCTCTAAGAGACGATACTAGTGCTCTAAGAGACGATACTAGTGCTCTAAGAGACGATACTAGTGCTCTAAGAGACGATACTAGTGCTCTAAGAGACGATACTAGTGCTCTAAGAGACGATACTAGTGCTCTAAGTGACGATACTAGTGCTCTAAGAGACGATACTAGTGCTCTAAGAGACGATACTAGTGCTGTAAGAGACGATACTAGTGCTCTAAGAGACGATACTAGTGCTCTAAGAGACGATACTAGTGCTCTAAGAGAAGATACTAGTGCTCTAAGAGACGATACTAGTGCTCTAAGAGACGATACTAGTGCTCTAAGAGACGATACTAGTGCTCTAAGAGACGATACTAGTGCTCTAAGAGACGATACTAGTGCTCTAAGAGACGATACTAGTGCTCTAAGAGACGATACTAGTGCTCTAAGAGACGATACTAGTGCTCTAAGAGACGATACTAGTGCTCTAAGAGACGATACTAGTGCTCTAAGAGACGATACTAGTGCTCTAAGAGACGATACTAGTGCTCTAAGAGACGATTCTAGTGCTCTAAGAGACGTCTATTTGTATGTTTGTCTGTTTGTCTACTGGACCGGCTGCGATGTGGTTTTCACTGTTGAATAGCTTATTTTTTAACTTAAAAACTGGGGTACTTTATATCTCAATCCGATGGTTACAAGCCGAGCAATAAATAAAAATATTTTTGACGGCTGAAGGAATTTTGATCAAATGTTGGTATATTGGTATTTTAGGTCCTGAAATAGCACATAGAGTACTTTTAACTACAGAAATGCCCACGCGTGTGAAGCTGCGGGCATTAGTTAGTAGTACCATAATATTGTATTGTCATCAGAACTACACCCGTGCGCAAAAATTCAACGTAATTGGACGTCCGTAAATGGTTCAAAACTGACTTGCAAACTTGTCCCAAGCATTAACACAGTGAATTACATAAAAGTTTGTAACATGAAAGCTACTTAACCAATTTTGATGAAATTTATACATTACCACACTGAAGGACTATTTTTCAAGTTTTTTTTAAATCTATTTTGCTTCAGAAATCCCGAAGATATGAGAGAACATAAACATTAAAACAAATAGATTTTTTATTCAAAAAAGTACTGCACAAATTTTGATTAAGTTTATATGGGACTAGTGACCCGCCCTGGCTTCGCACAGGTATATATCATCATCGTCATCATTATTTCAGCCATTAGCAGTCCACTGCGATGGCTACAATGTCGTCCGTCCATCGTGTGGCCCCCACACGATGGACGGACGTCTCCCCACACTTCGCTTGCTTGTTCGTAGTCACCATTCCAGAACCTTTATTCCCCAGCTGTTGTCAGCTCTGCAAACTATATGGCCTGCCCATTGCCACTTCAACTTGCAAATTCTGAGAGTTATGTCGATAACCTTGGTTCTTCTACGGATTTCCTCATTACGGATCTTATCACGTAGTGAAACTCCAAGCATAGCTCTCTCTATTGCACGCTGCATGACTTTAAGCTTATGTATGAGACCAATAGTTAGCAACTACGTCTGAGTGCCGTATGTCATCACTGGCAACACGCACTGATTATAAACTTTCGTCTTGAGGCACTGCGGTATCTGTGACGATAAGATGTGGCGTAATTTCCCGAACGCTGCCCATCCAAGTTGGATTTGTGGGTTGACCTCTTTGTTAAAGTTGGATCTACCCAGTTGGATCGTCTAACCTAAGTAGACATAGTGATCAACAGCTTCAGTTATATTGTTCCCAACATAGACCGGCATGGGTGCGACCTGGGCATTTGACATGGTATTCGTCTTACCTAAGTTCATTTTAAGACCCACCTGTTGAGAAACAATATTAAGGTCACTGAGCATTGTGCTTAGGTCTTCAAGGGTTTCTGCCGTGATAACTATATCATCAGCAAATCGAAGGTGAGATGTATTCGCCATTCATGCTAACACCATATCCGTTCCAATTCAGAAGCTTGAATATATCTTCCAGTGTAGAAGTGACCAGTTTCGGAGAAAGAACGTCTCCTTGTCTCACGCCTTTTTGTAGCTGGATAGAATTCGTGCTCCAATCCTGAAGATGGACAGTCATGGTGGCCTTGCTGTACAAACACTTCAACACTTCCATGTACCGATAGTCAATCTGGCACCGCTTTAATGACTGTAGCACTGCCCACGTCTCGACTGAATCGAAGGCTTTCTCGTAGTCCACAAACGCTAGACATAGTGGCCGATTATACTCTTCGGTCTTCTGTATAATCTGCCGGAGCGTATGGATGTGGTCTACGGTAACAATACCACTCCGCTCCTGTGCCACTTCTCTGGCGTAGTACCCTCAAGGATGACCGAGTTAAACAGGCTCTGAAGGACTTTAAGTACCGGTACTTAAAGTCCTTCAGAGCCTGTTCCACCCGCTTTCAGTAGCTCTGTCGTTTTTCCGTCCTCCCTTGGTGCTTTGTTGCTCTTAAGCTGTTTGAGAGCCATTCTAATCTCGTATAGGCTGACGTCCGGAATATCTTCGGTATAATGTTGGGTCAAACGGGCTCTTGCATCGCTAGTTGTGCTAGGAGGACTACGCGATGAGGTGTATAATTGTCCATAGAACTTCTTTGGCTCACTCAAAATCTATGGCTTCGATGAAACGATGCTGCCACTGTCGGTTTTCAGCTTCGTCAGGCTTTGCCCAATAGACAGATCTCTTGCGAACACTTTGGAGCCCTTGTTTTGCTCTATTGCGTTCTTAATACAAGTAGTATTACAGGAACGCAAATCGTGTCGCATCCACTTAGAGATCTGTTTATTAAGCAAGCTGTAACTCGACATAACCACTGAAGAATGCAGCCTCATTTGGCCTTATTCTGCCATAAGTCTGAGTATATGCTCTGAGAGTTTCTCTGTTCTACTTTTGCACTCTGAGAACTCTGACCCGACTGCTGGAACAATTTCCACCAGCTCGTTGTTTAGTTCGTCCACTATATAGCATTCGGTAAGGATTTGGAAGCGATTTTGGAGCTCCAACAGAAAGCTTTCGGGGTTTTGGATTTGGGCAGGACTTGGGCGAAGAGTAGATTTCATCAAATGAGGCCTCTCCAGCTTTATATTGATATTCAATGAGCCTCTTACCATGCGGTGATCACTGCCGGTCTTAACCCTGTTGATCACAGAGACATAATTGAATATATGCCGATTGGTCGTCGAAATGAAATCTATCTCGTGCTGGGGTGCAGCTACGTACATTTCCTGAAGGGGCGCTTCTTAAAAAAGGAGTTCATCATAAACAGACCCTGCTTCTCCATGAATTCTTCCAATCGCTGACCCCTTTGGTTCCGCTGTCCAAATCAAAACTGCCCCACTCTCAGTTCATCGCCATTCCTCATGCCCAGCCGTGCGTTGAAGTCCCCCTCACCACTGTGAAGTGTGTTTTCGGGTCATGTATGGCATTAGAAATGTCATCATACATAGCCTCCACTTCATCGTCCGGGCGTTTCGAGTGTGGGGCGTACACCTGTATAACCTTCAACGAATACCGTTCGGTAATTCTGAGTATAAGGTATACCACCCTGCTTGAAACGCTTTCGATCCCACTGAAAAGACAGGACGCCGTCTTTTCGGTGTGTCAATCATATTGGAGGGGTTTGCCATAGTCACCACGCTTGGCAGGCGGATTGGTGACGGCAGTGTAACAAATATGTACTCGGAGTACGCTGCTGCCCATCTTCCGGTGTGTATTCCCTTAGTCGCCTCTTACGACATCCACGGTAGGGTTGGGAGGGGTCTTATTCTAAGCCGTGACCGCCACGGCAATATATATAGAAAGATAAAATTAATAGGTTCTTTATTTGGACAAATAGAACAACAACAATTTCTTACACAAAATGTTTATGTTCATAGGTTTTATACTCACGTACTATTTTGTCTATAGTATTATTCTGTTTAACTCAAGGAGGTTGAATTACGGTTACTGTTAAAGGGTTAACGCCAGAAAGCGTAATTAAACCTATGGTTTAAAAAACCGCGTGAGAAGTAAGCGTAATGAGCGGTTTTCCAAGTGTCATTTTTGTATTATTTATCTAATAATAATAATAATAATATTTATTCCCAAAAAAAAACAAGATATATTAGCAGCTAAATTACACTTAAAACTAGGAACTTATACTAGTTTTACAATTGTTACTGCTGTGATATTTGAGCTTTCTAGTTCCCACACTAGGATACCCTGTGTTGTGGGAACTAGTCTCTTCCATGTGCACATAACAGAAAAAACGAACAAAATAAAAAAATAAAAAATAACAAGATATTTTTTCCTATTCGGAGGTAGGAACAAAATAATTTAAAAATATGATGTAGTTACTACTTAGTAGTGTGCGTGCGTACAGTGACTGTAGATGAGCTGTAAGTATATGCATGAGCTTTAGAAATAATGTGGTGTGTGTAGGAACAGATAAGGTACGAATTAGGCTAGTGGCACACAGGTTGATGACATTTTGAATTTAAATTTTATCTTGAAGTGTTTTATAGTATCGTGTTAGTGATAAGTATAGTATTTTCCTTCCCATAGTATTTAACATTTTATCACTTGTTCCACTTTTAAAATCCAATATTGTTAATTTATTTTATAATATATTATGATTAAATTCCTTGTATTTATCTTAGATATAAAATTGAATTTATTTAACAATCGCTTTTATGCTTATAGGTTGTATAGTTTATTAATTTGGAACTATGGATGCAAAAATAATAATAATAATAATAAAATACACTGGTGTGCATGAGTACGTTTCCTTTATAATACCTTATTTCTAACAACATGAGTATGAGGAAGTACGACTACCTCTAAAAGTCACTGGAACGTAAAACAAATAGGTTGTATGTGTATTATTATTATCTCTGTCAGTGTTAAGGTGTGGTATACATATAAGGTATGTAATGTGGGTGTGATGCGTCCCACTTAAATAATCTTGTGCATGAGTTTTTCTGTATCAGCGTAATCAAGGTTAACAAGCCACTTCCTAACAATTCTTTTGCACGATGCCTTGAGAAGACCTACAAAAATTAGTTCTTTATTAATTTTCGAATAAAGATACGGACCCATATATGCAGGAGATCGCTGAGCAAAACCGGTTTTCATTTTAGGGGTATCCCAGCGTGGTGGACGGCTTGATCTTTCTGATGATTTCTTGAGAGGCAGCGCAAGCTTATGAAAACGTAGTAACATAGCTGATATATATATTTGTCGCACTCTCAAGAAAAAGAGTTCTTTGTACAGGGTGTCCGTCGGATAACGGTATGGTTTTCTAAAAGCTATCTTTAAAATGGCTCGTTGAGCCCTCTCTAGTTTAAGTAAGTAGGACGCATATGTTGAGCCCCACACTACGATACAGTATGTTAATATTGAGTGGCATAAAGATGAGTATGTAAGGCGTATCACGCTGCTATCTGCTGCTGAACTCAGACGTTTAAAAATATATTTTAATTTTCTAACCCGCCCATTCAATACTTCGATTTGTTTCTTCCATGAAAGTCTGTCGTCAATGACCACACCGAGGTATTTGATAGACAAAACTTGGTCTAAAGCTTGGCAGTTACAAGAAGAGTTAGTGGGTTTATTGCAACTGTGAATTTTTAAAGTTAATGGAAGTTCAGGTGCAGTCCTGTCAGATATGCTAAAGGTTAAGAATTTTGTTTTCGAGGTATTAAGAGTAAGAAGGTTACTATTGAGCCATTTACACACCCTGTGCAATCCTGATTGAGCAATTTCATTAACAGAGGCCCAAGAATCTGAGTGAAATATTAATGCTGTGTCATCAGCAAAGGCCAACGTTTGGGAATGATTTAAGTTAATCTGGCATAAGTCATTTATGTAAACCAAAAATAAGGTTGGTCCGAGCACGCTACCCTGTGGTACGCCAAAAGATACGTCCGCATAGTCACTGCAATGATCTCCAACACATATTCTCTGTTTACGGTTTTGTAAGTATCTCTCGCTAGATGGCGTTGGCGACAGTTTTGGTAACAGTAGTGTGGTATGACGAAGGAAGTTATATGACATGACATGGGTATGACATTCTGCGTTCCCTTGTTTATGGGAAGTTGTGCGTCAGTTTTGTAACAAATTCATTACTTATAGTATTCATGTACGAGTACTATTTTCGACCTTCTTGACATTTTAAAATATTATAAATTACAGCTAATGATACAAAGAAAATGGACGGTTTTATTTAGTTTTATTATATGTGCTCTAATAATGGGGTAAATAAAATCTGAATAGGTCAACACTGCCAATGTCATAATAAAAAATATATATAACAAATTTCACAACACAATTTGTCGTTCATTTCGTTCGCTCGTGGTTTGTGTATTTTTACGGTATAACGCTGTTTTTACCTGCTTTCGATTACTACGTTGAGTTTAATAAATACAAAAGTTATGTGAGCGCCATCTCTTGACGATGAAAGAACTAAACTGACAATGCCTAATGGAAAACTGCTGATTAAACCTGCTTGGATTTAAAAAACTGGATGGAACTGTGTCGAGGCGCACGGCCGTTTGTTTGTAGTGAAACGTCTACGCTACGTCTAGAATTTTTTAAATAGGTTATTATTTTTAAAAATCGGTTATTATTTTTTGAGTTTATCGGTAGCGCTCACCCCACGGCAATTTTATTTTTTAGCATTTTTATACCCATCGTATCTTCTAAAAAAAAAACGCCAGTAAGCGTAATTCAAAATCATTGGCAGCAGTACTTTTCCTACGTCAATGATCATTCGATGTTCTGTGATTTCGTTTCCATGGCAAAGTTCCATATACAAAGAGAAGGAGGTTTCTCCTTTTTAGTTTGTGATAAAAAGTAATCAAGTTTTTGTTCAAAATTTGATACCTCGGGTTACATTATTACAATTTTCGAAGAGAACTCAAATTTTTTGAAAAATAAAATACTGCTGGTGTTACTCGCTGATGATTTAGCTTTCTTTATGTGAAAGAATTTTTAAAATTGGGTCTATATTTTTTGAGTTTATCTATTACAAACAAACAAACAATCAAATGTCTCCTCCTTATAATATTATAGATAGATAGATAATACTTTATTGCACCTAAAAATATATGATTACACATAAAATATTTCTTTAAAATAAGTACAATGGGCGTTCTTATCGCTAAGAGCGATCTCTTCCAGACAACTTTTATATAAAAAACGATAATTATATAAAGAGGAAAAAAAGTGTAGACTACATTGAAATCTACACTTTTAAATAAAACATGCATCATCCAATCCAAATCATATAAAACATGAATCATGAATAATCAATTTAGAAATCTTACAGATGCGAGGCAATATAAACACAAAACCAAAAGAATTTTCTGAAAAAACTTTTTTATTCGTTATTCTTCTTAACCAATTTTGATTTCAAAATGGGACCTAATCGGGATCCTACCCTTTCAATAAAAAAAAAACAAATCGGTACAAACAGCTTCTCTTTTCTCTCCTTTTAGAAGTCGACCAAAAATACAATTGACTAATAAGAAACTAGGCTGGACCAGTCCCCACAAGTAGCACCCGTTTACGAGTATGACTTGTGTACCAGCCATCACCCCCTCAAACATTTTAGAGGGAAGGGAGTGCCCCGGTACACAGAGACGCCGCAAATCACACACATTAATTTTTGAATTGGTACATAATGCTCTGTACCCACACTGGAATAAATCCTGTGTTGTGGCATAAACAGTCTCCTTCATTCCTAAATTTTGATAAAGTAGTTTAGGAACGTACAACAGTAAATTTTATAGCAAGAAAAGAAAAATAGCATGGAACGTTGAATCCTACAATTAACGATAAGATAAACAATACATACGTTATACAAATTGCTTTATTTTTAAACGGTAGGCAAGTTATTCGTTAATATATATTTTTGATTAGTGTTAAACGCAAGACGAAAAAAAATCTGGTAAAAGTCTTGAAATAGTAGGTGGATGCAAAAAACATATATTATTACTTAACTACTATGATAACAATATATAACTGTGTGCGGTGCGAGAGTGAGTTTATAACTAAGTACATACTTTTGATAACTATTACAACATACAACACAAAACGAACATTTTTAGACGGTAAAAATCTTGAAAGTTTTGGTAGCAAGAAACACATATTATTAAACCAAGAAGGTACTAACTACTGTGATAACAACAGGCAGGAAGTGTGCGAGCGTGAACTTATATCTACAAATTTTTTGTTTATCATAAAAAAAACAATAGGTATAGTTTACATGGTAAAAATCCTAGAAATACATTAATACCAAACTATGTGTATGCGTGAGGTGGGTGGCTGAACGGATGGTCGATCGATTGTGGTTGCTTCATGGAATGCAGGTTGTTAAAAACCTGCGCCAGTAAAGCGGGCACGTACACTACTCATGCCTATTTGCAATGATATTCTAGAAAAAAATGTGTATTAGGACTTTGTTTATTATGTACTAGTTTTACTGTTTATCGCGAAAAAAGCATTCTTCTAGGATATTAAAAACTATTGCAAAAGTATTTAGACATAGCACCACTCTTGTTGTTTTTTGACATACTTGTTATTTCGTTTCCATGGCAACCGTTTCTTACAGCGAGTAATCAACATTTGACCAGTTTTTCCTGCTTTCCCGTGAAAACTTAATAATTTTCCGGGATAAAAAGTATCCTATGTTTTATTCCAGGGTATAAGCTATCTCCATGCCAAGTTTCATCGAAATCCGTTCAGCCGTTATCGCATGAAAGTTCCCCAAACAAACAGACAACGTTTCACTTTTATATATTGGTATGGATTAATTCTCAGTAAGGAAGATTTTTTTTGAGCAAACACAAACAAAAAATATGTATGAAAATGTATTACGGATTTTTATGTAGGTAAGTAAATTAATTTATTTGAATGAAAAGCCCATTGAACTGTGAAATTCATAATAGACGTACCGTAACGAAACTAAGATCCAACGAAACTAGCTATAACAATATGAAAGGTGTGACCACGAGTCCGTCACCAAAAAAACATTGTTGCTCATCATAGCATGTGCATAATACTAATCCAGTCAACTTCTCTGATACGAGTACATTATTCTGAACAGATTTTGTATTTTGTTCCGTATGAAATATTATGAATCATTACGACGATGATACGAAACTGACAATAATAGGAGAAAAGATAAATGTTTAAAATCCATGTATGATAATGTTAATCTTTTTTACAACAACATCGTAATAAATAAAAAGTGCAGAAAATAAAGATATAATACTTATTAGGACCCGAGGGCAGTAAAGAAGCTCAGTTGTTTAATGCTCGGTGGTGGTTTAAAGTCCAATATTCCGCGCGGTATTGGTTTGAAGTCTGGTAATTCGTAGCCGACTTTTCTCTGAAAATTATAAGTTGGATGTCTGGTCATCAATCTCGGTAATATTGGTGGATTGTAGTCTGGTATTTTGTGGCTCGGAGTCAATGGTGGATTGTTGCTCGGTATTTCGTCTCTCACTGATTTAGGTTCATAACTGCTAGCTCTCGAAATTCCTAAAGAACCTACCGCCATCAAATACAACAACGTACACAATATAAAAAGGCACAACTGAATATTACAAATAGCCGTAGCGGTAACGTCAGGCAGACTGGAGCGCCTTAACTCGTTTGATCCCGGTCAGTTTTGAAATTATATATACGAGTATCAGACAATGTTAAGGGGTATATTTTGTATATTTTGTATATTTTGTATATTTGTATATTTTGTGGATGGTTCGTTGCATAGTTCATTTATTGATAACAAAGTTACTCGTCGAAAAAATAGATAAATATTTGCAAAAACAAATTCGAACACTTATTAGCATAAGCAAATATTTCGATCCAGCATCTGTATCTTCTATCTATCTATCTATCTATACTTATAATAAAGCGGTAGGTACCAAAAAACTATACAATGAAGATTATTAAAAAAACAAATAGTCTAGGGTACTTAAAATAGGCTACTTAACATATTTTTTTAAATCGTGTCTGTCTGCTTGTCTGTATGTTTGTTCACGCATCACGTAAAAACTACTAGACAGATTGCGATGCGGTCTTCACTATTGGATAGTTTAGGGTTTGATTTAAAAACTGAGGTACTTTCTTGATATCTTAATCCGATCATTAGATGCCGAGATAAAAAACTATTTGACGGCTAAACGAATTTTGAAGAAATGTATTAATCTTGTGAGTAGGTATATTGTATTAATACAATATATCTACTTACAATATTAATACAATATACCTACTTACAATATTAATACAATATACCTACTCACAATATTAATACAATATACCTACTTACAATATTAATATATTGTATTAATATTGTAAGTAGGTATATTGTATTAATATTGTGAGTAGGTATATTGTATTAATATTGTAAGTAGGTATATTGTATTAATATTGTGAGTAGGTATATTGTATTAATATTGTAAGTAGGTATATTGTATTAATATTGTGAGTAGGTATATTGTATTAATATTGTAAGTAGGTACATTGTCATCATCATCATCATGTCAGCCTTTAGAAGTCCACTACTGAACATAGGCCGCCCACAAAGAGTGCCATGATGAGCACCTCCATCCACCGACTTCCTGCGATGGCTACAATGTGTAGCGTGGAGGGTCTCCCCGTGTGTGACGTGAGTGACGTATTCGCCATTGATGTTAACACCATATCCGTTCCAGTTCAGAAGCTTGAATATATCTTCCAGTGAGGTGAACAGTTTCCGAGAAATAACGTCTATCTCACCCCTTTTTCTAACTGGATAGAATTCGTGCTCTGATCTTGAAGACGGACTGTCATGGTGGCGTTGTTGTACAAACACTTCAACACTTGATGTACCGGTAATCAATTTGGCACCGCTGTATTGACTGTAACACTGCCCAGGTCTCGACTGAATCAAAGGCTTTCTCGTAGTTCACAAACGCTAGACATAGTGGCCGATTATACCGTCTATTCCCGTTGTCCCCCACTTTTTGTAAACCACTGGGGGACAATGGGAAAAAAGTAGCGTTCTTCGGTCTTCTGTATAATCCGCCAGAGCGTATGAATTTGGTCTACGGTGCTAAAGCCTTTCCAGAATCCAGCTTGTTCGGGAGGCTGAAAGTCGCCAAACCTACGAGCGAGACGGTTTGTAACTACTCTCGAAAACAGCTCATAGACGTAGCTCAGCAGCGAAATGGGCCTATAATTATTCAAGTGGGTTTATTCACCTTTCTTAAAGAACAAAACCACTACGCTCCTTTTCCATGCCTCTGGCGTAGTACCCTCGAGGATGACGGAGTTAAACAGCTTCTGAAGAAGTTTAAGTACCGGTGTTCCACCAGCTTTCAGTAGCTCTGTCGTTATTCAGTCCTCCGCTGGTGCCCTGTTGCCCTTTAGCTGTTTGAAAGCCATTCTGATCTCGTGTAGGCTGACGTCCGGGATATTTTCGGTATAATGTCGGGTAATTTTTTAAATAGTTTATAATTTATCATAGTCCTGTAGTTTTGTGTGTTGTCTGTACAATTTTATCCAAAATGGGCTTGGTAGTGTCGTTGCGAATAAACGGAATAATAAGAGGGTATCCGGAGGAAAAAAATCCTTAAGTCAGTCCATCATCCTTGTCTAAGGGAATAAGGTAAAAGCCGACTCCTAAAGGGCTAGGAAAGAATTTGGGGCTCTAAAGTTTCTCTGTCAGGTTTTCCTAAATTTATTAAGTTGAAGAGCTACCTAACCTGTAAGGGGGGGATTCCTGAGTTTATTAATATCGAAGAAATAATTATTTATATGTAAAGTTAATGAAGTTAAGTGATCTTCGTCAGGAGCAAGCGAAGCGACTGGAACTGTTCGAGATGGACTTCCAGCAGCCCGGAGTCAGGAGGGGAAGATAGCAGCTCGTACACAACTGGCCCGAAGTAGGTTTCGGTGTTGATGTAGAGTTTCGGTCTTCAATTACTCGTCCAACTTCAGTCCTCGGTGATGTAGTGTAAATATTTAAAGGTGATGTAGTATAATTGTGACCTTTAAATATTTCTAGGGGATCTGTGCAGTAATCAGGTGCCTTGGATCACTATAGCTTTCCATACCAGATCACAACGGTCGAGCTCCCTTTCAATTATCAGCAGTCTTGATCTTCCACTGGCTATTTACTTAGAATAAATATAACAATAATTTAATAAAATTATTTATTACTAGCTGTGCCCGCGGCTTTGCCCGCGTGGTCATTTCATTTAAAAGTAGCCCACACGTTTTATTCCAGGACCAAAAGCCAAACCACCCCCAGACCAGTTGTAGGTTTGGTCCAGAGGACCAGGAGGACCAGGACCAAACCTACAAAGTACAATTTTATACTACATTTCTTCAATATTCATTCAGCCGTCAAATAGTTTTTTATCGATTGCTCGGCATCTAATCATCGGAATAAGGCACTGCCTTGCCTTTTTATAACGCATATTCTGTGAAGTACGGCACTCTGTACTTCACATAATATGCGTTATAACACACTTGCACTTCTATGACACTTCATAGAAGTGCACGTATTGCAAAGAAATGAACGCATATAATAAAATATGAAATAAACGCATATAACACAATGTGAAATAAACGCTAGAATAAACGCACCGCGTTCCACTGCAAGGCAGTGCGTGCAAGGCCTAAGATACCAAGTACCCCAGTTTTTAAATCAGTCGCAAGGGCTTGAGAGCAGGGCCTGGATTCTGTATGACCACTCACGCCAATTCCACGCCACCTGCGTGTAATTAGGGAAGGTGGGTATTTACGCAACCAGGTTTTTAAACCAGGTTTTGGCTTGTAAGTACGCCGCCCTGGTGCGGACCCGCAATACTTGCAAGACTTTCAAAGTATTTTACTCACCAACTCGGGCGGGTTCGGCATGGCCTCGGCTGAGTTCGGCCGCACTCGGCCAGCCGGGTCACAAGAAGCTAGGTGGCCGATACATCGCTCAAATAACTTGCAAGGCTTCGAAGTTTTTTTAGGCAAACGCAATTGTGCTCTTTATTTACATAAGCGCACGGGTCAATTTCCTATGCAAGTATTTTTTATTTTCAATTCCACGCTTCCAAGTACTTTTTTCGCGAACACTATTGTGCTCCTTATTTATATGGACACGAAGATCAATTTCCTATGCAAGTATTTTCTACTTTCAAGGCTTCGGTTTACAAAGCACTTGAAAGTATTTTGAACCCTGGTTTTTATAATGAAAGATTCATGACATGAATGAGTTAAATTTATTTTTTTAATTAATAAATTACTATTTTACTATAAATAATTCGCTTAATTTCGCTGCGCGTTTTACAACTGAAGTTGACTTATTCTATCAAAAAACACAAAAACATCTAAATACGTTTTAAGAGCCTTTAGGGACCATTAAGTAAAAAAAAAGAAGAAAACATGTTGTTCGAGTTCATTCAACATTCAAACCACTTCGTAACAAACCGCTTGCGTGTTTTAAGGGTAGACAACGCCATCTAGTTTAAACGAAGTAACTTGTTATTATGAACGTCTTGTTATTGAGTAGAGAAAATTATCTCCGAAGGTAAGGTGGCACAGATTAGAGAGTAATTAAGGTGGTGAGGTAAATTGGATGGGGTATCAAGGGTAGGTCATTATTATGAGGTCCATACGAACAAATTTTAATGCAACGAAACATTGTGTTCTTCGTACAAATTATTTTTTATGATGTTTCACAGAACGACGTACTTACTGGCACTTTAACTGGCTCTTAATAATTACCTACCCTACCTACCTACTTTTTGAGCTTTTTCAACACGATATGAGGATTGATTTGAAAAAATAAAAGTTTTCTATACTTTCTCTGTGAAGAGCAATACATGTAGCTACGTCTGTATGTACACATTTCAATACCGACAACTAACCATTTTGCCAGTAAGACATTATGAAGAAACCTCTGATACAACTATATAATTATGTAGGTACGTAGGTAGTACATTATAATATCTCAATGGAAGAAACAATCGATTTTGAAGTTCATCTCAATTAAAATTAAAAAAAAAAAAAAAATGTACAGATTTAGCCCAGTTACAGTTTTATTATAGTATAGATAGATATCAAGGAAAATGTAAAAAATAACGCATAATTAATGTAAAATCTTTTAATTATGGAGCATAACATTTTTACGGCGGGTGATTTCGATCCACGTACATCTGAATTACGCACCCATGCATCTGTCCAACTGGGCCAGTGAGCCTCGTAGCAGAATGATGAAATTCGGTACCAGTCTATACACGGATGTATGATTACTTTAAATTTAACACAACTTTGGACCCATAGGTTGCAGGAACCTTTTAATTTTTCGGGATAAAAAGTATTCAACATTTTAACACATTATATAAACTTTGACTGTGCCAAGTTACATCAAAATCCGTCCACAGTAGTTTTAGCTTGATACGTGTTATTTTAAATAACTTTCTACCCCTATCCTGCGGGAACCGTTGATTTTTCCGGGATAAAAAGTATCCTAAATGTTAATCTAGTACATCAGCTATAATTGTGCCAAGTTGCATCAAAATCTATCGGGTAGTTTCAGCGTGATGCGTGTTCAAAGAGACAGACAGACAGACAGACAGATAAAAAATAAAAAAATAACCTTTTTGCACTCCATATCGATTTTGAAGTTTATCTCAAGCAAAATTTTCAAAAAATATTTAATGTACAGATTTAGCCCAGTTACAGTTTTATTATAGTATATAGAATATAGATATAGATATAGAAGTATCACTAAAAATAAGATTTTGCTGGTCATGTCAATCACAGGTGGGGCAGGAATGGTCATCGTCCTTTAATGTTTGTGCGCCAACCATGGGTGCATTCCGATTCACAATAATATCGCTGTGAGCGATCACAGGGCTAATTTGCGCTCCGATTCAGATATCGCGCTCAAGGTGATATCGGCTTGGGGCATGGTCGGTGTAATCGCACAATGGCGGATGTAATGACGTAATCCGTGACAAGGGATATCGTTGTTGCGCTCACGATGACTCGGTACGCGTTTTAGCGCGATAATATCGATTTTATCGATTTTTGCGCGTCTCGGAATGCACCCCATGCTTTTACATATTTTTAATTGACTTCTAAAGGAAAAGGTTCTCAAGTCGGCTGTATTTTTACACAATTGCCCAAAAAATTAGTGTAATGTTTTCATGTACGTACGTATGTATGTACGTATGCATGTTCGTATATATGTTCGTATGTATGTAAGTATGTATGTACGTAAATGTATGTTATGTATGTGAGTTTCTTTATTTCATCATAACTTTTAAATGCCTGAACAGATTTGGATGTATGGGGTATTGTTATTATATTATTTTTATGTTTGTTACCTCATATCTTTAAAACTACTGAACCGATTTGGATAATTATTTTTTGTTTAAAAGGGCCCGCTAATCAGCCGATCCAATTTTTACACGACTGCTCAAAAAGGAGTGTATTGTTTTAGCATTCATGTATGTTAATATGTATGTGAGTTTCTTTATTCCACCATATTTTTTAAATGCCGGTACAGATTTTGACGTATTGGGTATCTTTAGAATCCTTACATCCCCCCGAGTAACATAGACTATATTTTTTTTTAAAACCTTCAATATGGCGGCAGTATGGCTCCATTTTCGAATTCGAAAACAATAAATTTTCTTCGATTTTTACAATATGGATATCAAATTGAAGGCCTTGATAAGCACATTCCAACAGTATGTAATTTATTGGGCAAAGCTCTTTTTTGGCGACAAGCGTGATTTTTTTAGCTTTTAAACTTGTTATTTCTTTATTGTTTATTAAAACTTGGTTCTATAGGTTTTTAGTAGAAGGATGTGCAGGATTACTGAACCGATTTTAAAGATTCTTGTTTGATTTAAAAGGGTAGACTTTTATTGTAGTCTCATATCAGTTTTATTTAAAACTAGTTTACCCGCCCGCGACTTCGTGCGCGCGGACTACAGTTTATCGCGACAAAAGGCATCCTATGTTAATTTAGGAGGATTGTTACCGAAATCACCACCAGACCGTCCCCACAAGATATAATCACCACCAGACCGTCCCCACAGGATATAATCACCACCAGACCGTCCCCACAGGATATAATCACCACCAGACCGTCCCCACAGGATATAATCCCCACCAGACCGTCCCCACAGGATATAATCACCACCAGACCGTCCTCACAGGATATAATCCCCACCAGACCGTCCCCACAGGATATAATCACCACCAGACCGTCCCCACAGGATATAATCACCACCAGACCGTCCCCACAGGATATAAAAACCAATGCAAAAGTAGGTAAAGCACCAACGCTCTTGATGTTTTAAGACAGACTTGTTATTTCTTTTCTACGGCAACCGTTCCTTACAGCGAGTAATGAACATTTTCTAGTTTTCCCTTGGAAACTTACAATTTTCCGGGATTAAAGTATCCTATGTTTTATTGCAGGGTATAAGCTATGTCCATTCCAAAGTTCATAAAATCCGTCCAGCCGTTATCGCGTGAAAGCTCCCCAAACAAACAAACAGACAACGTTTCACTTATATATATTGGTATGGATGATTTGGTTCTTTTATTAATAAATCGATTAGTTGGTCCTCGAAACAATATTAACTGTTGATAGAATTCACCGTTGTAGAAACCTGCACATATGCATTAATATTTATTAGTGTCAAGCGAGCTCATTACGAATCCAAATAGATTCGTAATGAGCTCGCTTGCGAAGAATGTAGGTACTATATCGTTGCTGTTTTCCTCCCAGACGGTTGTTCAAGTGGTGATATCACAGGGAATTTTAATTTAGAGGAACGATAACTGATGTCATTATAATGTTTGTACATGAACACTAGTTCCGTAGTTTGAAACAAAATAATTCCTTGATAGAATCAGGTTACGTAAAAAAAAACCTCCATTTCCAAACATAAAAAGAGACAACATTCAAAATTGTTGTGTTGATTCGGTCCGCGTACATAAAATTAAGGTAAGGTATATACGCCGTTGACCTTGCTCGATTGGGCGTTACCGATGAAAATGCCCCGCGCAGGCCCCGCGCCCCCTGACAATAGTTACGCCAGCCGCGCTCTCTCTACCATAGCTTTTGTAGATAGCATACTCTATCGAATAGTACCTACCTAATTATTATGTTTACAATATATAGTGTTTTGTAGTATTTCTTTTACATATATGAATCATGCTTTCGTACATACCTATGCCTAAACACATACTCGTATAAAACACGCATTCTCTTACATTACTGGCATTGTAATTGACTTAATAAGTTTTTACTATATCTACTACTATTACATTCCACTATTCCTGAGACTTATGGACTTGGATATAAATTATTTTAGTCAACTTGGAATCAGGGCTTGAAATACCGCTATTTTTTTTAAACTGTTTCCACTGACTTTGGGACGGTACCGGTACTGTGTTGTATTTTAAGTAGCATATAGGTATTACTTAATGAAGTGGTATCTTATATAGGTTCTAAAACCGGTTCCCGTAGTACCTTCTTTTTATAAGTGTGAGCGAAAGAGTACAGTAGGCGAATGATGCCAGTAGAGAGGCGCACAGCGCAAGTGTCTCGCCCCATGTAACACGCGAGCATTAAGTCCACAAAATTTTCTTTTTGCATTGCCAGTAAATATGAAAAAGTAAATTTTCAATAAAGTTGCTTGAAATGTGTACTTGTGGTCTTGAAACTTTATCTTACCTTGCTAGTGCGATTTATTTACAGTTTTTTTAATTTCTGCATGCAACTTTACTTGCAAGGAGGTTTATATCTATACTTATAATAAAGCAGTGAGTAGGTACTTCACGGGTTGAAATAAGTAGTGAATTCAAAATTAACATCACCCGACATTTTAAAAAAGGCGCAAATCGTTTTTTTTCTCTCGCTATAGTACGATAATTTTAAATCGTGGAAGAAAGATGACATTTAAAAACAAGCCGTTCTCGGAGAATATTTTGATGGCTCATTTCTTGAATGCAGCAACAGTCCTCAATATTCTATCCCGATTCAATAATAAGTAAAATTATAAAACGGAGAAAAAATATATTTTTTCAAAATTTCTAGACACAAATTGCTGAGATTTTTGTTGTAGCACATGATAGGCAATATCATTAACAACAACAAAAAATCATATCAATACATCTCTGCAACTTATCGCTAGAAATTTTCTAAATACATTTACATATTATTGCATCGCAATACTGACCCGCCAGTACACTGACAAACTGCCCAACGTCAGCCTAGATGAGATTGAGATGGTGCTCAAACAACTTAAGAATCGAAAGGCCCCCACGGTAAGGATGGTATAACTTAGGAGCTTTTAAAAGCAGGGCGGAAGCCCGTACTTCGGGAAGTTCCGGGGATATTTAGCACCGTTCTTAACAGTGGGAGACCTCCAGAGGTGTGGAGCAGGAGTTTGGTAGTACTATTCTTTAAAACAGGGTATAAAACTCTTTTAAAGAACTAATGACCTGCTTCACTCTTGAGCCACGTCTATAAGTTGTTTTCGAGGGACATCTCAAATCGTCTCGCTAGAAGACTTGATCCAGTTTCCTGAATAGGCCGGGTTTCGCGGAGGATTTAGAACCATAGACCGCATACACTCAGGGAGGCAGATTATACCCCCTCCCTGAAGTCTGAAGAGTATAACCACCCCCTGTGTCTTGCTTTTGTGGCTTATGAGAAGGCCTTTGACTCCATTGAAACCTGGGCGGTTCTGGAGTCTTTTCAGCGGTGACAATTGGATTGACACTGCCGTAAAGATACATCAAAATGCTGAGGTTTCTATATGACGCTGAAACTATGAGTGTCCAAGTGCAAAACCAGCAGTCTAAGCATATCCAACTGACAGGGGTGTGAGACAGGGGGATGTTATATCCCTAAAACTGTTCACTAATGCCCTGTGCTGTTGGTTTTGATGGCGTTTCATCAAAAGTTATCAAACAGTCTGCAACTATTTTGGTTCCCATTATTACACATATATGTAATTTAAGCCTGTCTTCTGGTTCCTTCCCACGCATTTTCAAAACGTCCATAATCACACCGATCCATAAGAGTAGTAACAGAGAATGTGCTGAAAACTACAGGCCAATATCGATTCTACCATCTATTTAAAAAATCTTAGAAAAGATAATTAATAAACGACTTATATCATATCTAGAAAAGTATAATATTCTTTCGCCCTCTCAATTTGACTTCAGAGCTGGTAGGTCAACGGATAACGCAGTGTCTGAGTTGACAAGTTTCATTGTGAGTGAATTGGATAAGAAAAATAAAGTCATAGGCTTATTTTTGTCGGTAATAGTTGGGAAGAGGCTCGTGCACATGCTGAAGAAGGTCTTAGAATAGTGACTGATTGGTTGCGTGGAAATCTGCTCTCCCTTAATGTAGATAAAACCAATTTCATCACATTTACAAATGCAAGAGGCCGCACACCTATAATTGAAATTAGAGTACATTTGAACTATGCAGCAGGAAGCTGCAGCTGGCCAAAATTACAATGTGTTCCATATATTAAGTACCTTGGAATAATAATAGACAGAAGACTGACCTGGACTACTCATATTGAGACTCTCACCAAAAGAGTCAGGAAACTTATTTATGTTTTTAAAAATTTGCGTGACGTAGCTGACCGAACGTTGATATTCTATGTGTATAACGCACTTTGCAGATCAATCCTAACTTATTGCAACACATCGTGGGGTGGCGCATGCGGTACCTATATGTTAAAGTTAGAACGTGCTCAACGAGCAGTACTAAAAGTAGCAACTTTTAGACCATTTAGGTTTCCAACCGTAGAACTTTACAAAGATTGTGGAGTATTGACTGTTCGACAATTATATATAAAAAACCTTATTTTATTCCAACACAAACAGATTAATGCAATATAACTAAAATCAAAATTAAAAAAACAAAATAAGAAAAGACAGAGTTTTCTGCAGACCAAAATTTAACACGAAACTAGCCAAACGTCATCAGTCTTGTCTCGGCCCTTATTTGTATAATAACGCATGTAAATCAATAAATAATCTAGCATCAATTAATATCAGAGACGCGAAACTAGCACTGGACAATTGGCTGAAAACCCTTAACCATGACGAAACCAAATTATTACTGAAGGTATTGGTATGATCGTCAGAAATATACTTATAAATCAAACACGCATACTCACACACAACCACACACACACACACACACACACACACACACACACACACACACACACCCTCACACACACACACACACACACCCTATCACACATACACACTCTCAAACTCAAACTCAAACAAGCGCTAGTATGATTATAAGAGAAATGTTGTAAGTACTCACCTTAATTTAACTTTGTTGTAATGTTTTAATTTGTATATTGTATTGTTTCATAAGAAATGGTTGTTTATTTATATTGGCTATATTGTAAATTTGAAGGGTATGCAGACCTACGACACAAGAAATTATTCTTAGTGTAGGTTCTGCACGTCACTATAACGCACACAAGTCATTTAAGTAAGAATTACTTCTGAATTTATTGTAAATTGTACGTGTATTTTGAGTAATACATTATTATTATTATTATTAAGATATGTTTAAGATGCTGGATTGGAATGGAATGCCCATTCATTTTCAATCCAGCATCTTAAACATATCTTATTAATATCAATAGGGAGAATATCTCACACTTTGCCGATAATATCGTCTTAATGGCGGAGTCGCTGCAAGATTGGCAAAGGATGCTGTCCAACCCAGTAGACGCCTCTCGACGCATCGGTCTTTGAATGAACACAGACAAGACCAAGATCATGTTTATCCTATCTTGTTGACCCGGAACCGATTGCAGTCAATGGTGTACCTATTGACAATATGTTTACCAAGGTAATTGCAATAATTTCCCAAAAAAAAACAATTTTGAGAAGGAATCCAACAGAAAAACTCAGCCAGGTTGAGCAGCATGCGGCAAGCTCCGTCAAGTCTTCTCGTCGTCCATACCACAGTGCCTGAAGATAAAAGTCTTTAATCAGTGTGAACCTACGGAGCCGAAACGTGAACACTCACGGTCAAACTAGTCTACAAATTCAAGGTCGATCAGCAAGCTATGGAGAAAGCTATGCTTGGAGATTCTCTGGACAAGATTAGTAATGAAGATATCCGACGGAGAACCAAGGTAACCGACATAGATCTAAGGATAAGCAAGCTAAAGTGGCAGTGGGCTGGTCACATTTCACAAAGAACCAATAACCTTTGGGGTAGACGAGTCTTCAAGTTGAGACTACGTTTAGGCAAACGTAGTGTAGGACGCCCTGTGGTCAGGTGGACTGACGAGCTGCGAAAAGTGGCTGGAAGAAAGTGGATGAGGAGAGCTGAAGACTGAGCTCAGTGGCGTGCATTAGAAGAGGCCTAGATCTAGCTATAGGCACAGATATAAGCTGATGATGATGATGATTATTATTGCATCGGGGTGAATAAAACATTAATAATCGTTGGTAAGCACAAGCTGACTTGCCTTCGGTCAATGAGTTTGTAACTATCTGTTACGCACATGCATTATACGAAGTTTTTCAATACAAGTGTGAGAAAACCGGAAAATATAAATAATCATATTTTTTTAATCAAATCCATTTTTTGTATGAATTTATAATTATGTTTCCAATAAAAAATACATGTCTCTGATTTACTCTATTAGCGTGCGTTTTTCTAGTAAATAAGGTTTCATCAAAATACAATAAATTACAATCTCTGATGTTTCAAAAGTCTGGAGTACAACGTGAAAAGGAACCTAATTTAAAAAAAATACAAATTATTATTATTATCTGACCTTGAAGCACACCAAACATTGGCATACCTACCTACAATATTTGGGTTTCAAAACAATTTAGAATCTTAACTGATTTGAAAGCAAAATATCGACTAAATTTTAGATCTTAAGAAAGATGAGTCAAATATTCAAAAAAACAGTACCTACGGTTAACTTTAGAATTTTAGCACTGATAATGAACAATGAGGTTTCAGATGAATAATACAAAGTCCCTACTCCCTAATCATTATCATACACATGATTTGTATTTTCGTCTCATCATTCAAAACAAAAAGTGCTTGTGGTGGTCATTGTCAAATCTGAGGCTGAAATACCGTGAATCATGATGTATTATTAGTTTTATCACTGTAATAGAACACTGTGTGACTCAAATAGTTCGTGTGAAGGCACAACGTCGCAATCCGTAGACATCCGCTGCGTTAGCACGAGTGTATGGTGGCATTCTAGCATTGCAGCATAAGAACCTGAATTATCTACGGGTACCTTGAGGGGAAAATACCGGTTCTTAGGTATTCAAGTACCGAAATGGAAAATACCGGTATTTATCGCTATGATACTAGTATTGTTCGTACCGATATCAAGCCCTGTTTGGGACAATTTAATTGTTACCATATCAAACAGAACCCAAAAACTAGTTATTGAAAAAATATTATTATTTCATAAACTCACGCATAGAATTAAATAATTTAATTCCTATAATGTGAGTATAATTATAAAAATAATATATAAGGAACCAGTACTGTTTATTTAGATAATTTATAAACATTATTTGATACTTAATAAAATAATAAGTACTATAATCTGACTGTAATTGACTATAATAATTACTATAATATCATCATCGTCATCATGACTATAATACGAATAGTTAAATTAATAACTATAATATAAGACTATACTATTATATACAGCCTTATTATAAAAAACTAAAAAATATCATTAGTACATATTATATTTACACACTCAAATAATCCCGCCTACAACTAAAAATCGACATAATATACGATTTCCAAATTGGTTATGCGCAAGACAAGCCACAGATTAATAATAGGTGCCTTTTGCGGAGAAAAGTGTCGCAGGTCCGTTTAGCACAACGTCTCGTCCCGCACTGATTTATTGGGCGACAGAGGGGTTGCCCATGCGATTAGCGAGTATAGATTACTTTAAAAAAAATGCTAAAAATAATTAGGAAAGATATTTGCAAAACTAGTTCCAAGGTTCCCTCAGCGTTTCATTATTGAATATGCTAAAGGAAAAAATATGTGATTGTTAGTTTAGAAGAAAAACGGTAATAACTACAAAAACAGAGGGTACTTTGCGTATTTATTATTGATATTTAAAATTGTATTTTCCATTTTTTAAGTTGAAGAGAAGATGTTCTGTATGATGTAAATTAACATATATTTTATTTGAAGTTTTTCCTATAAAGATTACGGGAAAAAAAAAGGTTTTAATGTCCCCAAATTGAGCCCAATTCACATATATCTCGGCCTTAATACGTTTTTTTTTTTATAATTTGCTTCGTTTTATTTTTCGCTAAGGCCTTGGCACATTTCTAGTGTATCTCTACCAGCTTTCCTGCCCTCAGCTAATAGCACAGAACATTTAATGGGCGCTATATTATACACTGTCTTACAATTTTCGAAATTAGTTTTTTCTCTGAGGCTAGGAAAGCTTGGAAAATAGCTTGACCAAACAGACCTTGCCCAAAGCGCCTCCACCACAAAAGCAGTTCGACGGGCCGCTCTGCGCAATTGAATGTGAAAATCTTCAGGCGTTCGTCATAATTGAACGCAATCACGCGACCATCGCAAGCTCGCGCGCATCCGCGTGTTCGTACGAATAGGTGTCCTTAGAATGTTCGTTTGATTTATTGTTTTGTAATATATGTATATTTTTCGCATACTCATCTGTACGGACACCGATAATTTCGAATCATTGTCTTGGCATATTTTCTTCTTCCGCAACAACCTTTAGCATAACTACTCGTACCATAAAATTGACACTCATATAATTTGTACGCATAACATAACGATATATACCTATGTCTATCATTTTATGAGCACACTAAAATATTTTGTCCGAATAATTACTGCATCTAATAATCAATAAAAGACACACATAACATTAATACAAACTAGATATTGCGTATATTACTCTTTGCTATGATTATATTCTCAGGAGCAAAACAAAATATTGCTCAAAACTTAGTATTTGCGATGCATAACTCCATACATTAGAACTGACAGTCTATAACGTCAATAACGTCCAAACGTCATAAAATGCATAAAAACCTATTAGCACCATTCTATCTTTTATCTTTTGAAGTATGTGTGTATGTTTGTTACTCTTTCACGCTCAATCTACAACGGTTACGGATATGGACGAAATTTGGTACGAGGGGGGGGGGGGGGGTAATGGGGGTCATGGGGGTCATGACCCCCCCCCCCCCCCCTGGGCCTATATCAATCAGTTTGTTTTATGTCCGTTTGTTATTTTCATTTACGTTTTGTTATATTTACATTAAACACTGAAAAAATTATCTCAAATTTCCGCGCTCGCTGCGCTCGCGTTTTTGGTGGTCTATTTTAGTTTTTGGGCAATTTCAAATTATTTTTAGTTTTGTTTTGCCCTATAGAAATGCTTTGAAGGGCACGTTAAGCTATCGGTCCCGGCTTTTATTGATTTATGGCCTTCGTTAAGCCACAGAGGCCCTTGGGTGGCCTGACAAACTCAGTCACCAAAGGCCAGCACTACCTCATACGACAAACCACTATAGAAAAAGCCAAGAATGTTTGCGCTCGCTTCGGTCGCGCTCTTTATAGGATAATGCAAGATATTAATTATTTTAATATGATTTGGAATTATGTTTCTTTTTAACATTGATAAAAATATCTATTACGTCAACATTTCCGATCTTTCTTATAGTGCAACATTTTTATGTGATACGGAATACATAAATATATTGAAAAAAAAACGCACTCGTTTCTTTCGCGATTCTTAATTTGTATTTTAATATCATATCTACTCGCACAATGTTGTAATATTATTTATTCTGTGACAATGTCCAGATGCGCACTCACTGCAAATAATCATCCTTGAATTATGAAACATTATCTTGTATAGATAACCTTCGGAAATTCTTTATTAACATAAAATTAAACAGCTCAGAACTTTCGAGTTTACTCTCGTTGTATTTTGATAATTTCAATGCCTATGTTAATATGATTAAGAATTATGTTTCATTCGTGTTGTTAGGATTGTGTTAAAGATACGGGCCAAAAAAAATTGCGCTCGCTCCGCTCGTGCTTTTTATCTTTTATATAATTCGGAAAACATTATTTAACTTCTACACCGATTGAAATAGCTCAAAATTTTTGCATTTGCATATGCCGTTCGCACTTATTTTTGTTTTTTTTTTTCCATATTTTGGGTGTTTTTTTTTCCTTTTTTTTGACATATTATTTATCAATATTTTCACAATCTCTACTTTCGTAACTTTTAATCATGTCAATGAATATATTTACGTGTTTTGGAATGATAAGATAATATGATTAATTTAATAGTGTATTAACTCAGATAGTTCAAAAATTTCGAGCTCGCTACGCTCGCGCTTTTGGTAATACACCAAATGCCTTTTTGATACGATTTGGAGTTTCATTTTAATACCCACACCTATTATTTATTCTGTGCCCACACTCATAGAAATAACTCAAATTTTCTTCTTCTGAAATTTTCTGATATAAATAGCTCCATATTTTTGCGCGTCTGTTCTTTGATGTTTTTCATTATTTTTTCTGGTGGGCCTCTTGCACTTGGGGCAGCTGGACGGTTTTTTCTCCCTGACGACTGCTATCAATGATTGTATATCGGGACCGACACGTCTTAATATGCCCTCCGAAGCACAGAGAGATGTCACATATACATACATAGGTAAATTGCCCCTCCCATTAATAAGTTCTGGAACTGTCCTTGGTTATAGGCTACGCGAGTGAAACCGTGGGGAACAACTTGTATTGTATAATTTTGGAACCCATCCAGGCTGGATATAAGTGTGTGACCCCGCCCTGACTCGAAGGCTGGATCCGCCCTTGTTATATCCTTACACAGGCTACTAATCATATCCACGCGGATGAAACCGCGGAGCGCAGCTAGTACCTTATAAAACAGTACCGCGATATACCTGACTGACAAAAGTGTCAGACAATACACAGCCAAACCGGCGGACTTGGATATTTGAAATTAATAGGAAATATTCCTCGAGTATCCTAGAGATGCAATAAGAAAGGTTTTTTAAATTCCATCTCTAAGAAGATGAACGGGGGTGGCAAAGTTTGCACGCTGGCAAAGCTGTGGGACAGCTATGTACGAGTATGTGTGTGCAGCTAGTATGTTACAAAACAACAATATGGATAATCAAGTGCTACGATAGTTTAAACTTAGTTGAGGTGGTGTCCAGGGCCCTTATTCGCTATGACCATTCACGCAAGTAACGCGCCGCGTTAAGATCGTCTAAGATCTTCGTGGAATCGTACGGCAATTGCCGTACTGACGTCACACGTTTTCGGCAAGGAATTTTATGCGGCATAGTGTATAAGCGCCCTGTTGCAAATGCGACACTGTCCAAAGTCATTTAAAATAATTAAGGAATAATGCACTAACGAATCTGAACATGGAACATCCGGAAACATAAAACAGTAATTTTCTCATACCCCTGCTCTGAGTCCCCTGCCTCCCGGCCCCCGCACCACATGCGTCAAATCGGCCGTTTACTCCTCGATACACTACTGTCTGTAAAGACTATATATGTACTGTGGCCTCGCTTATGGCTGGTTGACGGCTAGGCGTCCACCCGGCTACGGCGGCGGGGCGACGCCTCCCTTACGGCAAGGCGGCTTGGTTTACATCTAGACTTGGTGTATTCCTAGTAGTCCCGCTATGGTTGTTCAGTGTGTATTTCCGTAGTTCTTTTCCCCAGAGGTTCCTTTAACTGGACTACTGGGATTTTAATTTCCTAAAGTCCCATGTATCTCATGAATGATGCACAGAAACACAAACGTGTAATTTGGTAAAAATAGGGAAATTTATCTATTATATCCTCTTTTATGCTTTTATTTGAGCTTATGACACTAATTGAAAATAAATTAAGCGTACGCGCATTGTTCATCTGATTCATTAATGTTAATATTTTTTAACGAATTGTGACGAAATGAACACATTAAATTCAGAATATGGCTAAATTTGATTAATTTCAATAAGGGTCGAAATAGAGCTCCAAAACCATTTAGACGGTGTCAGACGATTTTTGAACTTTTTGACATAAACTAAGTACCTTGTTTTTTCAATGTATTTTGTCTAAGTAAACACAGTAAATGCCGAATCTGGCTAAATTTGATTATGTCACTACGGGTCAAAATCGAGCGACGCAAATTTTTGGAATGTACATAGCTCTAAAACCATTTAGACGGTATCAGATGATTTTCGACTTTATTGACATTATACTAAATACCTTGTTTTTTCAACGTATTTTGACTATAATGAACACAGTAAATGCCAAATCTTACTATATCTGATCATGTCAATAAGGGTCAAAATTGTGTGACGCTAATGACGCTATGATCTTATTGATATGAAGTAAGTACCTTGACTTTATTGATTTTGGACTATAAACACCGTAGAAAATTACTTTGAATTATATTGCACTCTATGTTATAGTCTTTTACCTATAACATAGAGTGCATAGATAGTAAAAAATATGAACTGTACTCATTTTATTCCCACTGAAGAATGTTATAAGAGTAAAGTCTTACAGTGAAAGTAATATTCAAAAACTGCTACACTTAGAAGAGTAGTCAAGTTTGCTTAAACTGGTGTTGATCAGGTTAAACTTTTTTTACTGACACTGTCCTTTTAATTTTTTTGTGTACCTTATATTTCCAACACTGGGCGAGGGTGAGTAGGCCGCTAGGAGCAAGTGGAGTCCACCAGCCGTAGCCGCGGCGACCGAGAGACGTAAGAGCGGTGACGGAGTAGTGGCGGCGGGTTGACCACGCGCCGTAGGCATAGTATACTAAATAGTTACTGCGTAACGCCAAGGCGAGGCGTTGCCGATCCGGTGCCGGGGCGTTAGTCTGCTCTGACCTTAAGCGTGAAGAAAGAACAAACATACACACACACATGCACTAACACACACCCTTACATACAAACTTTCACCTTTATAATTATTAGTGTGTTTATTTTTGCGGGCGGTCAGCTCGTATTCTATAATTTTGTTCGCAGTCGGGTTTTTTTGTATATGGATAATAATGTTACTTGTTCTCGTTGAACATCTTTACTGCCTTCAATTGGTTCATTCGGCCTTGAATGAGAAACAAAAGGTAATCTATATATACACATACTTAGTACCTTAGCAAAAATACTATGAAATACTAAACTTTGTGTCGTTTATTTGAAAGAGCGTCGATGGCCGAGCGGGATACTAGAGCATTTAGAATCCAACGATACCGGGTTCGATCCTCAACTTTAACTTCTAAGCTATGTACGGATTTTGCTTCTTGTTAATAGCAGTTGTTGAGTCATGTCAGAGTCCCTTGGGCAGCCTGACAAACTTTGGTACCAGAGGCCACCACTACCTCATACATCAAGCATGCATTCGAAATTGAGCACCCACCCATTTTGGGCACCTAAGCATTGAGTGCCAAAGATATTCCTCCTTGAGCGTCAGTCAATATTTCGCTTTCGAACACCTACGTGTCATGATTTCCAATTTTATGTTTAAATTGAAGGGTTTTTGCAGTAGTTTTCGAATTCAATTTGACTAATACTTCAAGAATATTTAAAAAGTATGGCTACCGGAACGTCAGATGAAGGTGGCGCCACCTGGCAATCGTTTGCCTTACCATGATTCTACCGGAAACACAGTCTCACGGCGATAGCGCCATTTTTTTCAAGGTACTTTATTCAATTTTTGTTGAGCATCGAAACGGAGAAGTCGAATATAAGAGACCATTGAAAATACATGTGTATTATGTCTGAAGAAGTTATTTACTACAAATGTAAAGTAGAATGTAAGCGACCAGTGGAAAATACAAGCATTTTATACCTGATGGACGAATTTTACTACATCTCAGAAGAGGCGATACACCCAAAAGGTAATATGTTATACTTTTTAACGTTTCGTTTTCCTTTTCACTCGGTTATACGCCCACTAATGATGATATTATCAAGTGTTACGTAAGGTTACATGGCGTGACTTTCTAATCGTAGATACATTTTTAATTTTGTTTTCATTGAGCACCATATTGCGCGGTATGATAAAGTTATCTTGGCTGGGTCTATGCAATAGCAGTGTAACACCTATTTTTATGCGCTTTAGTTGAGCGTATGGGTGCTGACGATCAAATGTCTTAACTTGTGATTATTTTTCATGATTATGGATATTCATAACTCTTTTTCAAATAGTTTCTCATTACCGTGATAAATTTGCGTAAAGAGGTAGGTAGGGACAACTCCCTGATAGGGTTATGCGTTTATTTTTTTGTTTATGGAACAGTGTGTATAGTCGCGCGTTCCGTACACCTTAGTTGTGCCTATTTGGAGTGAGAAAAGAGAGAAACATGTTTATTGGCTCAAAACACATTTAACGAACAAAACAATAATTAGATATCTGCGTAATTTACTTGTCTATTACGCACATGTTTTTTGATGATTTTATATATAGTGATGGTGTAGCAGAGCACTGTTAAAGGAAACTGTCACAAATGTAAATTTCAGGTTCGAATTAATAATTCATACCAATATATAAAAGTGATATGTTGTTTGTTTGTTTGTTGGTTTGTTTGAGGAGCTTTCACGCGATAACGGCTGGACAGATTTTGATAAAAAAATAATGGAGATAGCTTATACCCTGGAATAAAATATGGAATTCTTTTTATCCCGGAAAATTGAAGTTTCCTCCGGGAAACTAGGAAATGCATAATAAGTATTTTGAGCATGTTAAGTTTGAAGCTACCCAATGAAATTTAAAGAACAAAACAGCAAGAGGTTCTATATAATAATCCTTTTTTTCTGTACAATGTTAAGTCATAATGTGTAATCAATGAAAATGTTAATAGGATGGTCTTGTCCAATATATCTTTTCCTGGTAATGGTTAACGTTCCTACTTCAACCATAACGTTGGTTGTGCTTAATTAACATGATTTACCTTCTTCTTTTTTTTTTAATGCAGTTTAATGGTTTTCTTTTGTCATGGTTTTTATGTACCACAACAATAAATGTAGGATTATTATTAAAATTAATGGAAATGTAATATTTTATTTGGTATCTGATAATGTTTAAATGTTAGCCCTTGGATGTTTAAATCGTTAGTTAACAATTACTTTGATATCTGATAATGTTATAAAGTTACCCGGTAGTCTTATTATCTAACATATATAATATTTCAAAGCTACTTTGGTTAATTTTTATTAAGTTTCATTGATAACTGATAACATATTCAATTGAATGTTACCCCTCTATAATGAATAATCTAATGATAATTGTTAATGATAAATTATAAATATGGTAAATGATTATGATACATGATAAAGATAAATGATATGTTAAATAATATAGATAAAATAAATTAATAATGCAAATTATAATGGAAATATACATATAATGATATTAATAAATTAAAAAACTTAAAATTAATAATAATAAAAATGGTAAGGACAAATGAAAATGAATGATTAATTATAATGATAACAGATTATACATGAAAAAAAATACAGATGATTTTATATGATAAAGTCTAATTGGTAAAGTTTAAATAATAAAATGATAGTTTTACTGATGAAATGATACAATTTAAATGATAAAGGTTAAATGATAGAGATTATAATGATAGAGGATAATATAATGAAAAAAATATATATGGTAACTCTTAAATGATAAAGCTTAAATGATAAATCTGAAATGATCAAGTTTAAATGATAAAGTTAAGTTTAAATCATAAAATGATAAAGTTTTACTGATGAAATGATATAATTTAAATTATAAAGGTTAAATGATAGAGATTATAATGATAGAGGATAATATAATGATAAAGCTTAAATGATAAATCTTAAATGATTTAGCTTATATGATACATATGAAATGATCATGTTTAAATAATAGAGTTAAAATGGTAAAATTTTAATGATAACGTTTCGTCAAATAATAAAATGATATAGTTTAAGTGATAAAGGTTATATTATGATAGAGGTTATAATGATAGAGTTTACTATATGATAAAGCTTAAATGATAATATTAAGTGATAAAGTTAAAAAGATAAAGTTAATATAATAAAGTAAAAAAAAACATAAAGTTATGATAGTGTTCAAATGATTAAAGCTTATGTGATAAATCTTAGATGATCAAGTTTAAATAATAAAGTTAAAATGATGCAATAACTAACATTATAATGATACATTTTAAATAATAAAATTAAATCTTTATAATTAGCTTAAATTATTTAAAAAAAAACAGAAATGATACATTCGTGGCCTTACCGCTAAATGATAAAGTTTTTGATGGCATTAAAGTACTCTTTCGATTTAATATGGTTTCATGGCCGCCACTTTTCGGTATTTTCTTTTGTAACTATGCTAAAAATGTTAAAAGGTCTTGTAAATAAAATAAAAATATGATAGTTTAAATGATATTTTAAATGAGAGTTTAAATACCTAATGGTACAGTTGAAAAATAATACAGATACATAAACTGAACGTTAAATGATAGTTTAAGTAATAGTTTAAATGACAGAGT
Source organism: Alsophila aescularia (assembly GCA_946251855.1). Classification (NCBI taxonomy): domain Eukaryota; kingdom Metazoa; phylum Arthropoda; class Insecta; order Lepidoptera; family Geometridae; genus Alsophila; species Alsophila aescularia. The sequence continues at coordinate 1,672,575 of OX276374.1, read as the reverse complement.
TTAAGTCATAGTTTAAATGACAGAGTTTAAATGATAGAGTTTATATCACTAAGTTTAAATCGTATTGCAAGAGGTGATGGAGTTTGTTTATTTAAATGGTCAAGTTTATTTATAGTCAAACTTATATGATAAATTTTAAATCGTTAACTTTAAATAGTAAACTTCAAATGGTTTTATTTAAACAGTAATATTTTAATGGTGAATTATAAATGGTAAATTTGTGTGGTAAATTTTGTATGGTACAATTTAAATAATAAAATTTTAAGTGGTATTATTTTAATGTTAATATTTAAATGATAAATGTATTAATGGTAAGTTTTACATGGGTGATATTCAATTGTAAATTTTAAAGGGTACATTTTAACGGTAAATTTAAATGACTAATTTCAAATATTAAATTTGAAATGGTTACACATCAAATATGATAAACTTTAAATGATAAACTTTAGTAAAACTAGGAACTTTAAGTGATAAATTTTAAATGATAAATATCGAATATATAATTGATAGTATAGCTTGGGGGTTTTTTTATTGTGTATATATATATATATATATATATATATATATATATATATATTTTTTTTTTGGCCTCCAGGCCTTAGCTTTTCTTTCATTTATATTTTTCATTAGTTCAATCTGGGGTAGGGTTTTGTTTAGCGTGGGGTTTTACTTGTGTTAATTTTACCATTTATCATTTGTCTGACTTACAGTTTTGGCGGAAGTAAGCTACATATTTTTATTTTGTTCATTTTAAATATCAAATATGTTAAATTTAAAAGGATAAACATTAAGGAATTAACTTTAAAGGATTGAATTTAATTACTAAACTTTGAATGATAAACTTCAAATGTTAAACTAACTGTTAACTGTTAATGACTCGCCATCATGTGGAATAAGGACGTGTTTCCTAACGTGTCTCCGGTGGGCTGCTCGAATAAAAGGATTTAGGCTGTTCGTGTATGTGTGAAATCAGGTTCTTTTTTATTAGTGAATGTGTACATGCCGTTTATGTTGTTGAGCATGTCGCCGAGTTTACGGATTGTTTAGCCGAGGTCAGTGCTATAATTGAGGAATCTAATGTTCAATTTGCTTACGTTTTAGGGGACTTCCGCACATCCGACTGCGCGGTTTGGTAAACAGTTAGCGAAATTTTGTAAAGATATGCTTTGGGAGTTGGCAGACCTTAAAATACTTGGTGCCAATTCTGATACGTACACTTTTCAATGTAGCAGGAGATGGCTGGATCATTGCATTACCACGAGTGCCGCGTGGGATACCGTAGTCGGCGCTAGGGTTAAGCATGACGTCAGATGGTCAGATCATCATCCGCTGAGCATTGAATGCGACATCTCGGGGGTTGCAATTGGTCCAGCTACCTCCTGCATATCAGACGTGCTAAAATATGTCAAGTGGGGCGAGAGAAACTCTAGTCAAATTAATGTTTATGGCGAATTTTGTTATAATAATTTAGATATGTTCTCTGACTTAAATATATGTGATTGTGATAATATACAAAAATGTGTTCATTTTAATGACTATTTTGATTATATAGACCAGTATTACAGGCATATCGTAGATGTACTGCAAAATGCAGCTACTGTTCTCGCTCATGTGGACAGAAACGTTATGAAAAGGTTGCTGGTTGGAATTACCATGTCAGGGATAGTCACAATAAGGCTAGGCTTTATTTTGCGTGCTGGGTGGTTGCTGGGAAGCCGTCCGGAGGTTTGGTGTATGAGAACATGCGCAATAGTCGAACTGTTTTTAAGAATAAAATTAGATGGTGTCAGAAAAATGAAGAAATGATTAAAATGAATATATTGGCTGTACAAAGAAGAAATAAAAATTTTGCAAAATTTTGGAATGCGACGAAAAAGTTAAACTATAAACAAAGCTTACCTGTTTCCGTAGAGGGTCTCCAGGAACCATCCGCTATAGCCGAGCTGTTCGCGCAGAAGTTTAGGGTGAGTCCGCTGGCCGCAGAGTGTGTGCTCGATGCTGAACCACATCAGAGCGGTAAAGCCATAGAATTTACACGTAAGGATATTTCCAAGGTCATAATGAATATGAAACGTGGTAAATCACCAGGGCACGATGGGCTCAGTATTGAACACATACTTTGGACCAGTGATAAGATCTATAATCACTTGTGTTGTTTCTTTAACCTTTGTATTAGATATGGCTATTTACCTGAGCCTTTAATGCGGACGGTGGTTGTGCCCATCGTAAAGAACAAGACTGGCGATCTTAGTGCTACATCTAACTATCGTCCCATATCTTTAGGTACTATAATAGGTAAAATATTAGAGCGATTAATCCAACCTGAACTGCTTAAAAATATTAAGATTAACGACGCGCAGTTTGGTTTCCATCCCGGTCTTTCAACGGACGCCGCTATCGCTAGCCTGAAAAGCACTGTCGGCTACTAAGACGCGCAAAACAACTATCTATGCGTGCTTTCTTGACCTCAGTCGCGCATTTGACTTGGTCAACTATGACATTTTGTGGGCCAAATTAAGAGCGTCAAAGGTGCCTAGCTCTGTGGTCAGTCTATTGAAATTCTGGTACGGAAATCAAACTAATTGTGTTAAATGGGGGGACACAACTTCTAGTCAATATAGACTGGAATGTGGAGTTCGCCAAGGGGGGGTGACCTCTCCGGACCTTTTTAACCTCTACGTGAACGGTCTGATCGAGAAGCTGAGGAGCACTGGGGTCGGCTGTCATTTAGGGAATGTATGTGTAAATAACCTAAGTTATGCGGATGACATGGTGCTCCTTAGTCCCTCGATCAAGGGGTTGAGGAAGCTGCTTTCGGTCTGTGAGCATTATGCTAATGCTCACGGACTGTAATACAACGTTTCTAAGACAGAGATGATGGTGTTCGCTTCGGGTCGGGGTCCGGATAGGGTACCCGAAGTGTTTTTAAATGGCACAGTGATAAACATTGTGAAGCAGTTTAGGTATTTAGGGCACCTGTTGACGGAACGACTGCACGACGACGCTGATATTGAGTGAGAACGCAGGGCTCTCGCTGTCAGAAGCAACATGCTCGCTCGCCGATTCGCTAACTGCAGTAGGGAAGTTAAGACCACACTCTTTAAAACGTACTGCCTATGCATGTATACGTGCCAGCTGTGGATCACGTTCACGCAGAAGGCAATGAGCACCATAAGAGTCCAATATAATGATGCATTCCGGGCTCTTATGAGACTGCCACGGTACTGCAGTGCGTCAAGTATGTTTGCTGAAGCGGGGGTTCCTGACTTTTTTGCTGTTGTCAGGTCGAGAGTGGCGTCTTTTTGGAGTCGCTTGCGTCGTTCCAGCAACGGGATCCTCGTGGCTGTCTCTGACAACATTATAAGTGGTCCAATATTTAAGAGATGGGTTTCTGTCCACATGAATGGAAACAAAAAGTGACTCAGCGCTATTGTGTAAAGCGTAGGTAACAATTTTTTTTTAATTTTATTTCTACTTTTAACTGCACATTTTTACAGTGTTGCTATCATGTTTTACTTTTAAGTTAATTTTACGCTTGTATGGGTTATATGCCTGAAATAAAAGACTTTTATTTTTTATTTATTTATTTATTTATTTATTATAAACTTTAAATGATAAACTATAATGATAAGGAATGTTGTTGTAGCCCCTAGATAAATATTGTGATTACTATTTTTATGATGGATGTAATATTTCCATGTTATCTCCTGGATTAGTGAACTATGTTTGTTCATAGGTGCTCACAGGATTATTGCGTGAATATGAATTGCAAGGTTGTTGCGTGAGCTCATAGGTGTTAAGCTCACAGGATTTTTGTTTGGATTGGTTTCCTCTGGTTGTTGCGTGAGCTAGTAGGTGTTAAGCTCACAGGTTTATCACATGGATATGCTTTCCTCAGGAAGTTGCCTAAACCCCCATGAATTACTGAGCAAGCTCATTAATGTGTGCTTACCAGATTTCCATGTTAATCTTCATGATATTAAAACTATGTAAAAATAAAATAAGACATAATATTCTGTTAGACATTATCTAATGAAGATAAATTACAATGTTACTTTAAAATAAATCTGAGAAACTATTATTATTTTGCTTATAATTTTAGGAATAGAGGATAATTTAAAATCCTAGATTAAAATAAAATTGGTTTCATTATTGTTAAAATGTTGACTAAACTGTGTTTGCTTACTGGATTGAATGAGCTTTATTTGCCTACTGCTATTTTATGTTAATCTTTAAATAGTCATAACTACATAAAAATTTACTATGATTTAAAACTCATAGTAAACAACACGTACTCGTAGGTACTCATAGTAACTCGTAGTTTTTTCTCTCTTTTGATTACTCTTAATCTGCTTAATTATTATTGAAATGTTGAATGATCTCCTAGAAGTCGGTTTGTTGAGTAAATAATGTTTACTAAACGCATTGAGCTGACTTGATAGATAACGTTCTTTATTATTTTATGTTAAACGATTAAACGAATAATGATTAACTGAACTCTGCTATTTTGCATTTGTTTATTTACCAAAATAACATTATTATAAAATGGTTGACATTAATTATAGAAGGGTAACATTGAGATTTCAGGTTAGGATAAAACCTTATGATTTGTTATAAATGGATTATGGCGCAGAAAATGTTTGTTTCAGAGAGGTGAAGCAATGCCGTCAGATGACAAAGCTGGTATACTGCTGAATATGATTTCAAGGCGATGACGGCAGATCAAGAAATCTAACGAGAAGAAGAGAAAAGATTCGTTGTTTGTCCAGGTGCAATGATGTAGCTGCACTTCAGAAGACTCATCGAGATTTTCCACTACAAGTTGCTTTTCTTCAGTTCGGACTGAAGCATTTCTCTTGTAACCAAGTCAGCAGGATTATTACTGGATTCAAGATGATAGCAATGGTTTATTCGGAACATTTCTTTAGGTTACTTTATGTTTTTCGTGCGTGCGTACGCCGTAGCGATGATAGCTGCAGGCATTCATTTGTGTTGACAGTAATTAAAAATCAGTATGTAATTGTCATAACTAGTTATAAATTACGAGATGTGCATGCACTACTTAAAGTTATATACCTATAAAAAAACATGTTATTAATCAAATCAAATCATTTATTATTTATAAGACACAATGATCCATTTTCATTAATAGTAAATAGTATTTCTAAATTGTAATAATTATAAATGGTAGTAGACATAAAAATCAAATAATAAAATTAGACAAACACATTAGAAAAAATAAAATAAATATAAAAATGACTGCGATCTGATCACAAACAAAACCAATAACATAGATAGGGTATCTGTGCTGTGCTATCGGATCAACACTCGAATGTGGTGAATCAACATAGGGCAGTCAAATTTATCTGTGACAGCTTTCTTTCATTAATGATCAAATTGTAGGAGTTGATGAAATATATTGATGTATAAGCAATATTGCAAAGTAATAAACATTTTAATATTAAGTAATGTATACTATTGATATAAAACAAAAGTTCATTAATGCAAATATTATGATTGTTAAATAGATGGTTAAGATTTTTAAATATTACAGAATTATTTAAAATTTGTGTAAGGTATTCAAGTTGGTAAGTTACCTATGTATATTTCAGGAGTAATATTTAACCTATTGAGTATTATTTCTGTATAATGTCATGATTTAGATTAAGCACTTACATTATATCTATATGTTTTAATTAATTGTGATATGAACACGTTTCCGGATGGCCGAATGTCATGATTTCCAATTTTATGTTTAAATTGGAGGGTTTTTGCAGTAGTTTTCGAATTCAATTTGACTAATACTTTAGGAATTTTTAAAAAGTATGGCTACTGGAATGTCAGATGAAGGTGGCGCCACCTGGCAATAGTTTGCCTTACCATGATTCTACCGGAAACATAGTCTCACGACGATGGCGCCATTTTTTTCTTGCAGGGGAAAAGCTTGTGAGGAGGTACTTTATTCAATTCTTGTTGAGCATCGGAACGGAGAAGTCAACTGTAAAGTAGAATATAAGAGACCATTGAAAATAAAAGCATTTTATACCTGATGGACGAATTTCATTACATCCGGTGTAGCTTTTGGTGGTGGAGTGTTTAATAAAACATCTCGATAAAAAGTATAAAAAATATATTAAAAAAATAAGCTTTTACGAGTTTTTTTTATGAATGTCACTTTTATGTTTTTTTTAATTATTTTTTTCAATAGCTTTCCCGCCTGCAACTTCGTCCGCGTGGACTACTGCTTATCGCGAAACAAAGCTATGTATCCTATGTTCTTCTAGGATATTCAAAACCAATGCAAAAGTAGGTATAGCACTGATACTATTGAATTTCTATGACAGAATTGTTATTTCGTTTCCATGGTAACCATTCTTTACTAATTTTCTTAATTTTCCGGGATAAAAAGTATTCTTTGTTTTATTCTAGGGTATAAGCTATCTCCATTCCAAATTTCATCAAAATCCGTCACGCCGTTATCGCATGAAAGCGCCCCAAACAAACAAACAAACAGACAACGTTTCACTTTTATATATTGGTATGGATTGCTTTGTCATCGGTTGGTGAGTTACCCTGAAAGTTTCAGCTGGATTAGCTATCCACGCTCGCAAGATTCCAGGACAGACAGATATACATAGATACATACATACAAGTGAAGTTAAATAAAAGCTTTTAAAAGCAGCATCTCAGAAATGTTGTTTCACTCCAATGGTTAATAACTAACAACATGATAATTAATGGATTACAAAATAGGGAGTGGCTAAACGGCCGGTTAGTCACGTACGAACAATGTTCTCACGCACACTTGGGGTTCGGCCTATAGTAAATCTGTCACGTTTATTAGTTTAATGAATTTGTTGGCAAGTAAATAAAAACAATAAATAATTACTCGTTGGTCATATTATGTACCGTCCGTAAACTTGGATATCCGCCGCACTCTGTGCACAGATATTAAGTTTTCAGTACAAACTTGACCCTTTACAACCCTTTTTCGCACGAGCGCTAATTTCGTTAGTTTGATAAAATAAACGATTTTTATTTCTAGAGCATGTATATACATATATACAAACACACAAAGACTGTCAAATTCATTATCCTTCCCTTGTTTCGCCGTAGTCGGATAAAAAGAAACGCGATAAACTGGAGCTTCGATACACAAAAATATGTTGGCTTTTATTTATTAAGGTATGATCAGCGGCTGTGATATCGCGTTTTTGTTTGTATTGATTTTATTTATCTATTAAGGTATGATCAGCGGCTGTGATATCGCGTTTTTGTTTGTATTGATTTTATTTATCTATTAAGGTATGATCAGCGGCTGTGATATCGCGTTTTTGTTTGTATTGATTTTATTTATCTATTAAGGTATGATCAGCGGCTGTGATATCGCGTTTTTGTTTGTATTGATTTTATTTATCTATTAAGGTATGATCAGCAGCAGTGATATCGCGTTTTTTTTGTATGTATTGAATTCATTGAAGTCTTTTATCAATTAAGGTATGATCAGCAGCTGTGATATCGCGGTTTTATTAAATGACAGACTTGTAGTTATGCAAGACTCCATTATCCATGGTAAAATGTTTGAATGTATTCTACACATTCTAGGTGTATACAACAGTCCTGCCAGCTGACGTGCTGGCAGGCAGTTATCCTCAAAACATTATCGACCATGAACGAGGATTGCAAGCTACATTCTGGAGTATTTGCTGTCCTCCTCATTAGGATTCTGTAGCCAAAGGGTCTAGACAGAGCCTTTTAACTAAACCTACGCAGTCCATCTGTCTGTAATAGGTCAAGTTTTACAGCATAAGTCAGAGGTTTAGTATCAAAGGTAACAAACATCACTTTTTTTTGTTTGCTATCACATTTTCTATGGCATTTTGTTAAGTGTAATAAATTCACACTTTTATGAAATGCCTTAGCGTCAATGTCACCAATCAAACAGCAATCTCCTTCTAAATGACGATCAAACGTAGCAAACTCCAAACATTAGTAACAAAATTAATTTTAATTATTTAAAGTTGGAATAGCTAATAAATTAAAAAAAACACTTCTCCAAATATTACATAATTTGGAGTTTGTTTTTGACACTAGACCCCTGAAGTATGCGTTATGACGGCCGATATCCTTCAAGCTGTTCGAAGCGGACGTACTAAAGAGCTAACGCTATTATGAAGAAATAAAAATAAATAAATATATTCGGGACAATCCACACCAGTTACCTAGCCCCAAACTAGGATACCCTGTGCTATGGGCCTAGTGCTATGGGCCTAGTATAACGGATGAACATACACAGATACGAATATGAGTGTACTTATTGCATTGACATCACAATAGGGGCATAAGTATATATCAGTCCTCGTGCTCGATCGAGCGGACTCAGCTGTCGGACCACGTATTCAGAGGGAGATATTTGAAATTGGGAAGAAATACTCCATGAGTATCCTAGAAGTGCACTATGAAAGGATTTTTTGAAATTCCTTCTTTATGTTTGCGAACGGGGGCGGCCAGGTTTGCAAGCGGGCAAAGTTGCGGGCGCAGCTTGTTTAAGAATAAGCAGAACACTACATCGAACAATTATTAAGTATTTTATGATTATATAATTATTAAGTATATAAAAATAAAATAAAATAGTACAATAGGCGGTTTTATCGAGAAAAAGCGATCTCTTCCAGACAACCTTTGGAAGGAAAGGAGCTAATGTACAGCAAAAAAGGTGGTAATTATTGTAATCCTAAGAAGTACCTTCGCAAGATTTTATCAACAAGTAGTTTATTCTTCTTCGCCATAATCTCCCCTTATTGCAATTATTTACGGGATCGGTACAGCATGTACTTTCTTCTATTTAAACCTGTTAGCCATCATTTCAGTGTACACTCCCTTCTTACACATGTCATTTCTCATACAATCCATCCACACATTGTTTGTTCTTCTTCTACGCTTGTTACCATTTACATTCATTACTCTTATTATTTTTTACCCGAGTACAGCGAAGCAAAGGAAGGGTAATGAGTTTAACTGTCTATGTTTGTATGAGGATGTTCTACCATAACATCGCCCCTTTTGTCCGATTTTGACCAATCGATTTGTCTTCAGGTATAGAGTGTTATAGGCTATTTTTACCCGTCTACGGTTTGTTTGTTTGTCGTATGAGGTAGTGCTGGCCTCTGATGTCAGAGTTTTACCCGTCTACGGTTTGTTTGTTTGTCGTATGAGTTAGTGCTGGCCTCTGATGTCAGAGTTTTACCCGTCTACGGTTTTTTTGTTTGTCGTTTGAGGTAGTGCTGACCTCTGATGTCAGAGTTTGTCAGGCCGCCCAAAAGGCCCCTGATATGGCTTAACAACTGCTATTAATCAATAACAGCCGGGACCGACAGCTTAACGTGCCCTCCGAAGCACGGAGCGATCGAAAACCGCACATAACTCAGAAGAGTCATTGGTGCGTAGCCTAGGTTTTGAACCCGGTATTGTTGGAATCCAAATTGCACTATAGAACTGTTGGGCCACCATCGCTCTACCATCGCTTCATTCCATGCTTCGTCTACGGTGAAGCTAAGGAAGGGTAACGTGGTCAAACTAAAGAAGCGAAGGAAGAAAAGCGAGGTGACAACCGTTTCATCTTCATTGGTCTGGTTATGACAAGCGAGGTGTCAACCGTTTCATCTTCATTGGTCTGGTTATGACAAGCGAGGTGTCAACCGTTTCATCTTCATTGGTCTGGTTATGACAAGCGAGGTGTCAACCGTTTCATCTTCATTGGTCTGGTTATGACAAGCGAGGTGTCAACCGTTTCATCTTCATTGGTCTGGTAATGACAAGCGAGGTGTCAACCGTTTCATCTTCATTGGTCTGGTTATGACAAGCGAGGTGTCAACCGTTTCATCTTCATTGGAAGAGTGTCATAGGCTACGTTTTTACCCGACTGTAGTCGGGTTTTAATTTTTGAACTTATGTCTTGTTATTTTTATTTATATTTGATGCTCAAATAATGAAAACAGATTGACACGGTACATAGAAATAATGTCGTTAATTGACAAGTTTTCATATATCATAGGGCAATGAAACTCGAAAACCATTTCGAGATATTACGACGCTGATCATTATTCTTATTTTTCCATAATTTTTAGTGCAGTAACTACATAAATATTAAGTAATAACTCTCAGATAAGCAGAGTTCGGCGGAATAATAAAATACATGTGCCAGTAAAGAAAAAAAACTACTATAGAGCCTGACTTTGACAGTTTTTTTTTTCGAATGTGGCTTCGGTAATCTTGTTCATTCCACCGAACTCTGGCAGTTACGTCCTTTTAGAATAAGCTACTTTTTAACAATTAATTACTCGGGAAATATAGTTTAGATTGGAAAAAGAAAAAATACGTGTATCTTATTATTCAATATTCTTTCAGAAAATAAATAAAAATAGTAATGTTAAAAATTTGAAATATTGTCAATTGAGAGTTCTTATGCTGGAATACCGGTTAATACCACTTTTTATGCTCAAGTGGTTATAATATACTTTATATTCCATACTATCTTTTCCTTAATCACCTTTTTTTGTTATGGACTTAATTTTTCCGAAAATTTGTGTTTTACTGAACGAATTCTTTTGGAACAGTTTTATAATAATCTCATAGAGCATTTTGCCGACTCTTTTATCATACAGACAACTATAATAGGTACGCTCTTTCATCATCACTGTCTCATAGAGCATTTTGCCGACTCTTTTATCATACAGACAACTATAATAGGTACGCTCTTTCATCATCACTGTCTCATAGAGCATTTTGCCGACTCTTTTATCATACAGACAACTATAATAGGTACGCTCTTTCATCATCACTGTCTCTTTTAAAATGTATCATGCATGACCACGTGAGAGACTTGTATATTAGAGTCTGTGATCCAGCCAGCCTGGCCCCCTGGTAGGGAAGAACGTTTTTTTCCCAATAGTTCTACCAGGGTGGACGAAAGGAAGTATTGATCACATTTGTCTCCTCCAGTAGATATGACTATCATCTTCACTTTCTGTGTCTGAGGCAAGATGCAGTCAAACAATAAGTAGGTAGCTATTTAATTTACACTTAGAAAACGAGTACTTACTTGGCACTTAGTGGTCGGGCTTCTTTTCCGCAACTAGGCCGATCATCGGCCCCTTTTGCGTGAAACGGGAGGCGACAGTTAGTTCAGCCACCCGATGTCCCTCAGGAAGGCTAGCAGCTTATGGATTCCGGCGCAGGCTTCCTTCAGGGTGGAAGTTGTTCCCAGAAACTGTTCCTTTTGTGGCGCCACGCTTTCGCACTCGAAGAGTACATGCGTAGCCGTTTCTTCTACCCCCATGCATCCTCTGCACAAGGAGCTGTCTGTGACACCTAATCTGTGAAGGTGTTTGTTAAGAGGACAATGATCAGTTACAATTCCCACCACTTGTTGGAGACTGTCTCGTTTAAGGTTCAGAAGTTTTCGGGAGTATCTTGCATTTAACTCCGGGAAAGCCTCCCTTGACTGTCTACAATCCTTTATTCTTGCCCATAGTTCTTGATGTAGTTTATGTATTCTTTGACGGATCCAGGCTCGAATTTGACTGAAAGGCAATGGAATCATTGGCTCTGGCCCTACAGGGCGCATGCCCGAACCTCTCCTTGCCAGTCCATCAGCTGCATCGTTCCCTCTGGATCCACTGTGGATAAAGATCCATTGGAGAGTAAGGTAATTATGTATACTGACCTCCTCCAGAAGATGGTGACACTGGATAGTTCGCCCCGAGGAATGTTCATACCTTGGAAGTGCTTTTAGGACTGCGACTCTGTCGGAGAGTATTCTGATCTTAGAGTCAGTTACCGCCCTGCGCAGTATCGCTGTTGCTGCCTGAATTATACCCACACATTCCGCTTGGGAAATAGAGTTGTGAGTACCCAGTGCTGCTGCTATATGCATGTTCAAATCGTCCGAAAACGTCCCCGCTCCCGTCCCATCTTCCATTTTGAAACCATCTGTGTAGATTCTAACTTCGTGAGTATTCGACCTATTACTTGGTTCCTCATGTAGTTGTATCTTATAGTGTTTATGGAAAACGAGTACAAGATTTTCTAATTTAATAGCTTAGGCACACGTGACAATATTGGCACACACACACACACACACACACACACACACACACACACACACTTTCTTAATAATTGTTAGTCAATTAAAACTAAGTACATGTGTTCCCTGAATGTACTCCGAAACCAAACGCCGATCTGTTAAACATGCTCGTCGTAAGTATTGTTATAATAGATATTGTTGAAATAACACGTACCTTTATTTTAATGCAATGTTAGGACAGAGATTTAAATAAACTCACGTCATCTCACGTGTGCTCTAGCGAACAAGAATATTCTTGAGTTTGGAAGTCTACTAGAATAGTTGGAAGTGCCGAAGTGTTTCTTATTAAATTCAGTGAATTTAAGTGAGATCAAGTGTGAAGACGTTTTGTTTGCTGCCGGTATGTATAGTTATTTCATGTTTCACGTTAACTGAAAAAAAATGTTCATGACCTACATACTTTGCATAATAATAATTGTGTAATTATTGTTGAAGTTTATTGCTAACGTGACCACAAATTCTATGGGGGGAGAGGGGGCTAGAGGGGGGGTCTATGTTCAGTAAGGGATGTCTTACGCCTGATGACGATTATGATGACACTTATTTTAAGAATTCTCTATAGTATATAGGGTACGTATCTTAGTAAATACCTACTTGACATAGCTCAAAGACAATGTTCATAATCATAGTTGACATTGGTTTAAAAATTCGTTACATGACAGCCAGTAAGCGTGATTTAAAATCTTTGCTTAACAGTGTATTCTTTTTTATTTATTGTTCAATAGAACTGCGTCTGACGACTTTCTCACTTTAGGACATAACCGCTAAATATTGTAGTGAATTAGGGGTGGGAGAAGGAGTTGGACTCCTCCTTCTAACGACACCTGTCACACCACGCCACGAGCCGCGGCAGCTACTGGCAAAGCGCCAGAACTCCTTTTCATTTCCCGCTCCTTCCCTTGGAAACAATTATTTCTGCTAATCACACAAATGATTGCACCTTGTGGGATTCGAACCCACGACCGTTTGATTTCGTAGTAGGGTCTCTAGCCACTAGATACAGCAGTCAGTCATTCCTTTCAGTATTATCTTCGAGGGGGTGGCTATCCCTCCTACCTCCTAAATCATACGATCGTGTTCTAAAGCAATCCCGCCTTTATCCGTTTGTAACTTCGTGGCCGGCTAACGATAGACGAATTTCTAGAATGTTTTAAACAAACTTTACTAGAACTCAACTTTAAAATGTCACGACAGACAGACGAATTATAAAATTGTTTATAATAATTTCGTCCTCGCCGTTTAGCGTGAACGGAACCATAAACTAAACCAATGCTCAAGTTTGTACCGAATGTAATTTCGAACAAAATACCTAGAATATATATATATACATATAAATATATTAATGAAAAAAATAAAAAATTAACAACAACGACCCACAGCTTCAATGAGTTTTGCGTCGTCAAATGAAATACCTATGTTGTTAAAGTTGTAGTAATTCCAATAACCAACATGAAAATAAATAGCGATAAAACAAAAAATCCCATAAAATAACTGTTTCCTAAAACTATAGATTGGTATGTACGAATTTGTTCGAACTAGAATGTTCTGGAAAACGTGACGGGTCTCGTTTCTTTTGTAAAACAATAAAGATATGAGTGTACGAGTACGTACTCGCTCTGAAATTTTAAGTAGGCTGTATATTCGGAAACAATAGTGTTTATCTTAAACTTCCTTCGAATCTTTAAATTCGTCGCGAATACACTGTTTCAAAATTATTTAAACGGGACTTGAAACCATGGACGACTAGTTGGTCTAGTGGCAAGAAACCCTACTACGAAATCAAACGGTCGTGGGTTCGAATCCCACGAGGTGCAATCATTTGTGTGATGAGCAGAAATGTTTGTTTGAGAGTCATGGATGATTCGTATCTATGTAATTTCAACTGCTTCACGTACAATCCTGGAGAAGTGACGTTCCGTGAAGAGGATCTTCGGGTTGTGGAGTTAAATCCAGTGATTAGGGCCTGATTCGAGCTAATGCTCAGCGACTGCAGATTTACTTATCTGGCGGTTATTTAAAGCTTTACATTTAAGTCACGTTTAAAAAATTTACTATGTGTTCGAATCGCGAACGAACATTTAAAAGTTTGATTAGTTGAGCACTTCAAGTTTTTTAGTTTTTAGTCTTGATCCCAGTCAGGTTTTGCAGGCGACTGATTGTAAAAAAGGTTTTACAAATTTATTTCTCATTTTACGTAGTTTGACCGTCACTCACTGTAGCCGCACGAAATTTTTCCTCTTTCTCTCTTTTTTAACTCCCGGCTCGTAAAAAGATGTTATATATATATATATATATATATATATATGTAACATAACAAGTGTTAGCCTTTGTTTGTCTGTATTGAATAGTATTTATTTGTCTTTTGGTGCATTACGTACACTTAGATATGTCAAACAGTAAACAAAGATATAATAGTATAAATTGGTACTAAATGTTCTAATTCTTATATTAAAGGTCTTTTAAGGAATAAAATTCCCTCTGTGTACAAAATTTTATATAGGTTTATGCATAAATGAGTAAGGGAAGGTGTTGTTGCAGGTAAATTCCTTCAGCCGTCAAAGAGTTTTTATCATAATTTTATTTTTATTCTAATCTTTGGATTGATGTAATAAGTGTCCCGTAGTATTTATATACGCATTGATAAGGACACCAGTTTTTAAGTCAAACCATAAGCTATCCAACAGTGAAAAAGGCATCGCAATCGGTTCAGTAGTTTTTACGGGATGCGTGACTAATAGACAAACAGACTGACATGAATTTTATAAATAAATGTTTTATTCTTTTTCAGTGACTTATTTTTAGTACCCTAAATTATTATTTTTAAATATCTTCCTTTTACAGATTTTTGGTACTTACTGCTTTATTATGAGTATTGATGCCCTACACTTTTGGGCAGAATAATAAAAAAAATAGTGTTTTATTACATTATTTTAATCATGCCTGTAAAACAGTACCGTGACATACCGACTGACTGACTGACTGACTGACTAACTGACTGACTTACTGACAGACAACTCCCAGCCTAAACCAGTGGGCCTAGATATTTGAAATTTGGAGAAATATTCCTGAGTATGCTAGAGGTGAACAACGGAAGTAAAAAAAAAACATGAATACCAACTCCAAATAAAATACCCCTATCCTATACCATTAATTTACTGATATGAAACGTATCCAATGTCCTACCTCGTAGTATGAACTCAAATCATATGCTAAGTTTTATTTGAATTCATTCAGTAGTTTCGGCGTGATGCGCGACCAAGATACATACATACATTTCCTCAATTGTCACTCATAAAATAAACTATGACTATGCCAAGTTGGATCAAAATCCCAGACAACTCCCAGCCTAAACCAGTGGACCTAGATATTTGAAATTTGGAGAAATATTCCTGAGTATGCTAGAGGTGAACAACGGAAGTAAAAAAAAAACATGAATACCAACTCCAAATAAAATACCCCTATCCTATACCATTAATTTACTAATATGAAACGTATCCAATGTCCTACCTCGTAGTATGAACTCAAATCATATGCCAAGTTTTATTTGAATTCATTCAGTAGTTTCGGCGTGATGCGCGACCAAGATACATACATACATTTCCTCAATTGTCACTCATAAAATAAACTATGACTATGCCAAGTTGGATCAAAATCCACGTAGTAGTTTCAGCGTGATACGTGTTCTATAAAATAAATTTCAACCCCTATTCTGCGAGAACCCTTTAATTTATCGAGATAAAAAGTATCCAATGTCCTACCTCGTAGTATGAACTCAAATCATGCCAAGTTTCATTCAAATTTATTTAGTAGTTTCGGTGTGATGCGCGGCCAGGACACAGACAGACAGACAGAGAGATAAAAAAATGCAGTTTTGGTTTCAGTATTGAATATATAACAGCCTCCAAAAAAATTACAAAATATCTTCAATGTACAGAATTGGACTTGTTACAGTTTTGTTTTTAAGTATAGATTGAATTCATAAATGTATTACATTTTTCATTAGGGTCATCAATATACTCTATGTCAGATACATTTTCATCTATGTATCCTAAAAGTTTAGAGAACATATTATCAATACCTATTGATTTTTCTCACAAATAACTTACTTAGAACATTTAGCAATTATTTCTTATGATTAAGATATAAAAATTGAGCTGATTTTAGACTTTTTCTTACCTCTATCTTATTAATATTATCGCAGTCTGTAAATATATTGTCGATACAATCTAGCTTACGGACGTTTCAGTAATTCGTGTGGAATCAGAATATATACGGATAAGGTACAAGTAACACTTAAATAACTCTCCTAACAGCTTTTGATTGGAAGATTCTATCAAAAAAAAAAAACGTTTTAGTCGCCCCATAAGATAAAGTATCAAAGTCTGTGTTCATTAATGTTCATTATAGTTTAAAAACGAAACCTGTCAACCTTTTCCCCTATCTACCTTCAACCTTCCCTTATTCCTTATTTTCCTTGGCTGGCCTATGGGGGTTAGTTGGGAAAACGAGTTGACGTTGGACCGGCACGCAATCAAGTGGAGAGCTACGTAATTGTCCTCCAAATTATAGCAAAACCGATGTAATTGTCTCATCAGCCGCGGTCTTCGCGCACCACAATCAACGCACATCATCCATCAAATAAAATTACCTCCGAGTGGAAAGGGAGATGGAAAAAGGCGCGACGCCCTACCAGGCAACCAGGGCCCTTTTTTTTTTTTTTTTTTTTTTTTTTTTTTATTCGATGGCTTCTGCGGAGGCACTGGCCTACTAGCAATTTCGCCAATGTCAAGTGTATAGTTTAAAGTAATGTCACGTCACAGTCAATTATTGTCAAAGTCACGAATCAGTAAAATGGTGGACATTTACTGAAACTTCCGAGGGAGATTTGGAAAAATCACAAAATGCCATTTATTTCTGTGTTTGATTCTTTTGCCCGCACTCGTGCACGTTAACGAACATCTAATGGTTAATATTCCACCAATATTACACATTAACACTCAAAGATACACAAGATTGAGAATAAAATCTAACTCTACATCACAACATTTTGAATTTTTTCAAAAAACCCCGGGCCCTATTTCATAGAGCGACAAATCATAATAAACCTACAAATGTCAGTCGAAAACGCCAAACCTGCGTTTCATACAGAGTAAATATTCTAAGGTTTCATATAACAAAAATGTACGACATTTTGCTAGTTTGACTGACAATTGTCGGTTCGATTGACATTTGTCAGTGTACTATAGTTTTATGAAATAGGCCCAGCACGCGGGGCAAGTGGAACCAGGTAGCCCTAAAAAATTACGACCAGTGTGATAACTACTCGTAGCATCGAAGCTCCCAAACGGATGGATCAATTTCAATGCATTTTTTTGGGTTCCGTACCTCAAAAGAAAAAAGGAATCCTATAGTATCAATTCGTTGTTCGTCTGTCTGTCTGGCAAGACCCTTTTCTCAGTAACGCGTGGAGGTATTAAGTTGAAATTAATTACAAATAGGTACTCAAAGTCTGCAATATCTTGGAGCTGTGAAAAAACTAAACTTCTAACTCAACGCATTCAAAAGATACGGCCGTTTATGTTGCATATTTTAACACTCGCAAGGGAATCAAACCCTATAATGGTTCCCGTTTATGTTCCATATTTTAACACTCGCAAGGGAATCAAACCCTATAATGGTTCCCGTTTATGTTGCATATTTTAACACTCGCAAGGGAATCAAACCCTATAATGGTTCCCGTTTATGTTGCATATTTAAACACTCTCAAGGGAATCAAACCCTATAATGGTTCCCGTTTATGTTGCATATTTTAACACTCGCAAGGGAATCAAACCCTATAATGGTTCCCGTTTATGTTGCATATTTTAACACTCGCAAGGGAATCAAACCCTATAATGGTTCCCGTTTATGTTGCATATTTTAACACTCGCAAGGGAATCAAACCCTATAATGGTTCCCGTTGACCTAGAATCATGAAGTTTGGCAATAAGCAATGTCTTATAGCACAAATAGATGGGAAAATCCAAAAACCGTAAATTTGTAGTAAAAACACAAACATATTACAAATTTGTACGGAACCCTCAGTGCGCGAGGCACAAAAAGGAGTGTAATGTTTTTAGAATTCATGTATGTATGTGAGTTTCTTTATTCCACCATAATTTTGAAATGCCTGAACAGATTTAGACGTATGGGGTATCATTAGAATTCTTACATCTCCCCGAGTAAAACAGGCAATTTAAAAAAAATGCTGCAGAATGGCACCATTTTCAATAGCGAAAAAATAATGTTTACTTCGATATTTATAATATGGGTATCGCATTGAAGGTCTTGGTAAGCACATTCCAGCAGTATATAATTTATTGCCCTACGTTATTTTTAAGCACGGCAAGCGTGTTTTTTTTAGCTTTTAAGATAGTTGCTAAACTTTAAAATAGTGCTGAAATGTTCAGTTTCGTTGACATTCTTCGTATCAGTATGTACTATTGATGCTGGGCAGCATAATAATCACCTGAACTGAGGCGATCCGTGGCATTAAGAAACTTCGAAATTGAGTTTTAATTTAAACATTACAAAACGGTAATAAAGTGGCCGTGAAGTAGCTAAGTACTTGAGAATGGAAAACTGTTACAATCAATCGCATTGAATCGTAGAGAGCAGAAGTTGCCTGACAGTCATGCTTCTGTCCTTTAGTGGGCTTCATGCCACGTAAACCTAAAAGTTTCGAACGAGGATATTTGTACTTTTCATCATCATCATTATCCACGCGCGAGAAACCGAGGGGCGAAGCTAGTCAAAAAAGAAAACAATTTTAAAATCTTTTTTTTTTCTATCTCAATTTTAGAAAGCGATGAAAATTTGGGGTGATTTTTTTATTAGAGCCAGCTCGTAAAATGTCTAACACGTTTTGCACATCACTGTACTTCATGTAAAGCTATTGAATTACTATGTCTACGCATAAAGCGTAAAGAATCCAACACTTTTCAGTAGATAATAGTAATGACACATGACACGTCGGTAGTAATTTTGGCAAACATGTGATTTTGGACTTTGTCAAGGATTGGCACACTTTTTTTTTAGCCAATAACAAAGAAGTTGAAGTTGAATTATTTATACAGAGATTCAAAAAAAAAGAAGTCAATTATAGTGTAAGTAAACTCAGTGACAAATCTAATATATATTTAAAATGAAAATATTACATATATTTTAATTCTTTGGACTAATAATTTTTGGAGTAAGTTATACTACAAACAGACATTTTCAGGTGTTCTGGGGTGCGATTTTTGAGTGTCACCGGTGATTTCGAAATCAGCTTTTCTCAAAAGTGGTATTTTTGAAT
Source organism: Alsophila aescularia (assembly GCA_946251855.1). NCBI lineage: Eukaryota > Metazoa > Arthropoda > Insecta > Lepidoptera > Geometridae > Alsophila > Alsophila aescularia. Next base: position 1,653,094 of record OX276374.1, on the reverse strand, counting down.
GTCATACCCTATCTACCAACATATAAAAACTGCTCAGCTTTGCTAATAGACAATCGTATGATTACGTTACAAATACGCAGGAAATATTTTTATCGGTACTAGGTACCGGGTTTTATTTTTCATACGAATTGACAGTAAAACGTAAAACGGAACGTATCTGCCAAAACCTAAAACTACATATGGTCTAATCTGTGGTCTAAATCAGCTGATTGAAATCGAGTTTTCGTTTCTTCGAAAAATTATGTTAGTTTTACTTTTATTACGACGGACGTGAGAAGTGAATAATTAGTATAACAAAGAGAATAAAACGCTACATGATGGCTACAATACCCTAAAGAAAGGTTGGGTCCACATTCCGCATGTTTTGGAACATATACATGTCCAAATGTGCTTGGTAGCAACGATTAGCTAAGTCAAGGGACTATCTGACTAGATAAATATAATGGTAAAACAATTATTACAAATTTACATAATTGGTAGGTAGTAAAATGATAATTACCTCCTCTCCTTATAATCTTTCTCGCAGAGTACTTTGTTATATGTTCCTTGACTTTGTATACATGCTTTCTTGGTGCCCAGAATGGCATTTAGACGGCTGGCAAATTCCTTTGTTGTGAATCTTGCAGTAAACTTGTCATTTCTTACAATAATTTATTCTGACAGATCCAATACTGACTAGGTAATGTAGCAATGTCTTTTTGGCCAGAATATGGGCCTAACCTTTCTTTATGGTATTGTAGCCATCATGTAGTGTTTTATTCTCTTTGTTATACTAATTATTCACTTCTCTAATGATAGAGAAGTGAATAATTAGTATAACAAAGAGAATAAAATGTCCATCCAAAAAAAAAAAGATAATAATGTCCGTAAAATGTCATGTCTGTCGTAATAAAAGTAAAACAAACATAATTTTTCGAAGAAACGAAAACTCGACTCCAAACAGCTTATTTAGACCACAGATTAGACCATATGTAGCATATAGCCTTAGGATTTGACAGATACGTTCCGTTTTAAGTTTCACTTCAATTCGTATGAAAAATAAAAACGGGTACTTAGTACCGATAAAAATACTTGCTGCGTAGGAGGTAATGTAATCATACGATTGTCTATTAGCAAAGATGAGCAGTATTTATATGTTGGTAGACAGGGTATGATATTAAAAATACCACTTTTGCGAAAAGCTGATTTCGAAATCACCGGTGATCTTTTTATCACCGGTGATTTCGAAATCACTGGTGACACTCAAAAATCGCACCCCTGGTCCAAATTCTTATATTTTCTTGCCAAAGGTATGTGCAATAATTATGCCTCATTAAGATTACAAAAACCTCGTAAACAGCAGCACGTTACGTTCGTTCTACTGAGACACGGGCCTAAATTGTAGCTTTGCCCGCTTGGTGATTTCTCTGGGTATTAAGAACAGCGCCATCTGTGCACCTATTATCAAACAAAGATGACTGAATCGACGTTAAATATTTTACAATCCAAATTATAAATTACATACTTTGCCTAAGTTTTTACATTTCATACAAATTATTTCAGCCGTCAAATCCAACAGTGAAAAGTAGTTTTAAGTGATGTGCAAACAAACAAACAGAGAGATGCCATTTAAAACAATTTTATATTCATGTTCAGCAGCTTTTACCAATATTTTTTGAATTATCTTCATTGTACAGACTTTTTGTTACTTACTGCTTTATCATAAGAATAGATAGGTATAGTAACATACATTAACAAATTAAATGTAACACGAGGACTTATTACTATAGAGCATTCTCAACCAGTCAGTCACACTAGTGCAACGGTGTGACCACGAGTGCGTCGCTCATCCCGGCTGGCATTGGAGTTATACTGATGCTGGCGCAGTGCCAATAAACATACGAGTATAACAAACAAAAGCAAAATATATCAAACTAGTATTCCCGCCCGCGACTTCGACCGCGCAGACTACTGTTTATCGCGAAAAAAAGCATCCTATTTTCTTCTAGAATATTAAAAACCAATGCAAAAGTATGTATATTACCAATGCTCTTGATGTTTTTTGACAGACTTGTTATTTCGTTTCCATGACAACCACAGACCATTCTGTGATGACAACCGTTCCTTACTGTGATTAATTAACATTTTCCAGATTTCCCGTGGAAACTTACAATTTCTGGGATAAAAGTATCCTATGTTTTATTTTAGGGTTTAAATTATCTCCATTCTCAATTTCATCAAAATCAGCCCAGCCTTTATCGCGTGAAGGCTCCCCAAACAAACACAGACAACGTTTCACTTTTATATATTGGTATAAATGATAATAAGTCAATTAAAAAACATTTAAAAAAAAAGGTTTTATGTAGTAGCCATGTCATGATGAAACTTAGAAAGACCTATTATAATTAAATGCATATACAACATTTCGTGTCTATGCTTTTAATCGTTAAAGAGTTCCCTAAACAGGAGCTAACTCAGAGTGCAGCAACCATGTCATCGTAAAACTTCAAACCGGCTAAGAAAAGAAAGAAGAATAGAAGTGTAAACAAAATTTCGTGACAGTGCTGTTGACCGTTGAAGAGATTATTTATCTGGAGCTGTTCTTGGATGTTGATTCAGGTCAATCTTACCATAAAAATGCATTGTCATCTAAATTGAACCAACCTGCAAAAATTCAACTCCGAAGGATAAGAGGAAGAGGTTCTAATTCAACTTGCGAGATTTGACCTAAACAAACATAACGAGTAGGTACATATATACATACCAAGATTGCAAGTTAAATAAAAGCTTATAATAAATATAATTATCTTCGAATGTGAAAATACCTTTTCAAAAATTATAATGTCGGTGTTATCAATCAAAGATAACTAAGTGATATAAGAATATCGATACGAAAATAAATACTCGGACCTTTACACTTTAGAACTAATGAGATATGATTTATCTAAAACTAGCTTTCCGGCCCGCTACTCCGTTTATCGCGAAAAAAGCATCATATGTTCTTCTAGGATATTAAAAACCAATGCAAAAATAGGTAAAGCACCAATACTCTTGAAGTTTTTTGACAGGCTTTTTATTTCGTTTCCATGGCAACCGTTCCTTACAGCGAGTAATCAACATTTTCCATTTTTTCGGTGGCAACTTATAATTTTAAAAAAACTATGTTTTATTCTAGGGTATAAGCTATCTCCATTCCAAATTTCATCAAAATCCGTGCAGCCGTTATCGCGTGAAAGCTCCCCAAACACACAGACAAACAGACAACGTTTCACTTTTATATATTGGTATGGATAAAATTTAAATAAAATGAATATATATATCATTTCAGGTGATCGACACATCAAAATGGATGCCGCACATTTACAAGAAATCATCAAAAACTACGAAACTACGGAAAATAATATCATCAAAAATGACAAACTCCCAAACGAAAACCAAACTAAAGCCTGCCAAAATAAGGGACAATGCACTGATATTATCGATTTTACTCTAGGTTTAGAAGCTTTACGTGAAAACATTATCTCTACAAATATTATAAGACATACCAAAAGTTACCCAGAAGAACTTCAATGTAACAATTTGTGTGAAAATGCACATAGCTATAGTAAAATGAGTTCATCAGAAAAAATAAATGAAGAAATGAGAGCTGAAGAAATCATCAGCCAATTGCAAGAAACACTGGGGGATGAATCCGCAGACAAACGAATCACAAAGAATAGTAACGTTCGACAAAGTTTGTATGAAAATGTTTCCAAATTACAAATAAACAAAATCGAGTATGATAAAGTTTTAGAAAACGAATCCAAAAATGAGCATAATGACAATTTTGAAGAAGAAAACTCTTATCAGAATGCAGAAACAGAACAAGACTTAACCAAAATTTCTCCCCATTCTATTAACTTTGACAATAACTTTCCAGAAAATGAAAAATACAAAGATGAACAAAATGTGATAAATAATAGCAAAACAGGCTTATCCACCAAGTATGCTAATAACAACATTTATAAACATGCAGAAATATTGGACAAAATGACAAAAAATGCACAAAATCATGGAACACAAGGCAATTTAAAAGCAAGCGTCTATGAAAACGTATACAAAGATGTGACCAAGCAAGGTTTATGTGGAAATTTTCAAGCAAGCGACATAGTGTACAAGTTTGTCGGAGCTGCATTCAGAAGCTTCAGAGATAAGCCAAAGAAGACTGGCTGGCAAAGAAGATCGTATGAAAACTGGGATGTTGAAATGTAAGTGCTTTTTTAAATAACTTCAAAGAGATATACAAGCTCTTTGTAGGTATCTGTTTCACCGCAATATAATACACTACAATTCGGGTAAGCGTGGAAGCGCCGTAATACGAATCCGGTTTCGTTAAAACCGCTTATTTTACTTTATGTTAGCTGGTTTTAAGTGTTACCGCGACATGGTTTCTGCACTCAGGGTTGGGTCCTGACTAAGGAACTCCTCAACGGTTAATAGTACATTAACCTTAACATTAATGTTGTATACTATTTTAATTCCGATAGCCCAATCGAATTTTCACCATGGCCTGACTACTTCATATAAGCTTATTTTTTTGTAATATTTTTATTTTAACGTATTTGAAATGACTTCTTTCGTCTTCTTTCGATCGTCACTTTATACCACTGACATAAGAAAAACGACAACAATAAAATTGCGAAATTTAAGTATAATAACTGTGCTAACCAGCAAGTTTCAGTCTCCTGAGCAGGCCAGTTTCACGGAGGGTTTGGCACTTATGACCACATACACACACACACAGTGTGGCAGATTACACAGAAGTCCAAAGAGTGTAACCAGCCCCTGTGTCTTGCTTTTGTGGACTATGAGAAGGCCTCTGATTCTATTGAAACATGGGCAGTTCTGGAGTCTTTGCATCATTGCCAAGTTGACTGACGGCATTTCAAAGTGCTGAGATGTCTATATGATGCAACGGTCACGAGTATTTAAGAACAAAACCAGCAGTCTCGTCTAATTATTAATTTATAAAAACACTCAAAGGCAATTTTACTCTTGGCTAGAAGGGGCATCATTGTCACCCATCATAATCATCATTAGCAGCCTATATCTGTCCACTGCTGGACGTAGGCCTCTACTGATGCACGCCACTGAGCTCGGTCTTCAGCTCTCCTCATCCATTTTCTTCCAGCCGCTTTTCGCAGGTCATCACTCCACCTGGTCACAGGGCGTCCTACGTTACGTTTGCCTAAACGTGGTTTCTATTTTAGAGCTCGTCTACCCAAACGGCTATCGATTCTTTGGAAAATGTGACCAGCCCACTGCCACTTTAGCTTGCTTATCCTTTGAGCTATGTCAGTTACCTTGGTTCTCCGTCGCATATCTTCATTACGAATCTTGTCCTTCAGATAAACACCAAGCATAGCTCTCTCCATAGCCCGCTGAGCAAATTTAAATTTGTGGACTAGTTTAACCGTCAGTGTCCACGTTTCAGCTCCGTAGGTCATGACTGGTAGGACGCACTGATTGAAGATTTTTGTCTTCAGGCACTGCGGTATGGATGACGAGAACACTTGACGAAGTTTGCCGAATGCTGGCCAACCCAGCTGAATTCTTCTGTTGGCTTCCTTCTCAAAGTTGTTTTTAACTAATTGCAATATTTGCCCAATTTAAACATATTTTTTGACAACTTCAAGTGGTTCACTATTGACTAAAATCGGTTCCGGGTCAATAAGATCGTTAAACATAATTTTGGTCTTATCTATGTTCATTCCTAGACCGATGTGTCGAGGAACATCAACTAGGTCGGTCAGCATATTTTGCAAGTCTTGCAATGACTCGGCCGTTAGGACTATGTCATCGGCAAATCGTAAGAGTAAGATGGTCTCGCCATTGAAATAATGCCCATTCCTTTCCAATTCAGCGTCTTAAACGTATCTTCCAAGGCATTAGTGAACAGTTTCGCGGATATAACATCCCCCTGTCTCACTCCCCTGCGCAGTTGCATATGTTTAGACTGCTGGTTTTGTACTTGTACACTCATAGTCGCGGCGTCATACAGAAACCTCAGTACTTCGATGTATCGCCAGTCCACTTGACAACGCTGCAAAGACTCCAGAACCGCCCAGGTTTCAACGGAGTCAAAGGCCTTTTTATAGTTCACAAAAACTAGACATAGGGGCTGGTTATACTCTTCAGACTTCTGTATAATCCACCTAACTGTGTATATGTGTTCTATGGTGCTAAAGCCTCCGCGAAACCTGGCATCTTCAGGAGGCCGGAATTCGTATAGTCTTCTTGCGAGATGATTTGAGATGACCCTCGAAAACAACTTATAGACGTGACTCAAGAGTGAAATAGGTCGATAGTTCTTTAAAAGGGTTTAATCCCCTTTTTCAAAGAAGAGTACTACCAACTTTTGTGCTGCTCCATGCCTCTGGAGTTCTCCCACTGTTAAAGACGGTGCTAAGTAACCCCTGAAGCTCCCAAAGTACGGGCTTCACCCTGTCTTTAAGAGCTCCGAAGTTATACCATCCTCACCGGGGGCCTTGCCATTCATAAGTTATTTCAGCGCCATCTCAATCTCATCTAAGCTGACTTCGGGCATTTTATCAGTATAGTGGCGGGTGAATCCTTTGTGCTGGGTTTGGGTCTAGAAGCATTAGAATCGTACAATCGGCCATAGAAGTCTTCGACCTCTGAAAGGATCTCCGGCTTAGAGACGGTGGTTGTGCCATTATTGGTCTTGAGCTTCGTTAGCTGGGATCTTCTCAATTGGTGGGCGAAGACTTTTGACCCCCAATTTTGCTCAATTGCCTTTTCTATTCGGCGTGTATTTGAGCATCGGAGGTCACGTACCAACCACGATCTTTTTTTTGAACTCTGTTTTCTCTGACGGTGTGGCTTGCTGTTGCTCTCGTCGCTCGTCCATGAGCCGAAGAATTGTGTGCCTTCCTCCATAAGGATTTCCACAACTTTTTGGAATTCTTCGTCTATGTCATTGTGGTTTCCAAGGCAGCGAATCGATTTCCCAACTTATGTTGGAACTGTTCTGATCCAACAGCGGCCTCGAGCAGATTGGGTCGGAGCGTAGACTTCACCAGAGGGCATCTTTCAAGCTTGTGGTCGATATCCAAGGAACCTCTTACAAGTCTGTGTTCACTACCGGTTTTGAACCTTGCGATCACTGAGACATCCCTGAATATGTGCTTATTGTCCATCATGATGAAGTCAATCTCATTTTTAGTCACACCATCGGGGCTTTGCCAAGTCCACTTCTCCTGTGGTTGCTTTTTGAAGAAATAATTCATCAAAAAGAACCCCTCTTTTAAAAGAACCCCTCTCTTTCACCCGTAGATGTATAATGGTCGGCAGTGCCATTCACTGTATGTGTAGTGTGCCAATGAATTTATCATCACTATTATGTCAAATCACATACTAGTACAATGATTGGCCCCTTTTAGTACAAAGATTGGCAGTGCCAACAGCTCAAAAAAGTACAATGATTGGTTATGCTATCATTTACATAGAACGTGAGTATAATCAAGATATTAAAATTATTTCAAAGAACTATATATTCTGACTCATTTTAAGTTAAAAAATAACACAGGTTTTATGAAAAATGTATTTCAATAATTGGCCTGTATGCCAATGAATTAGTTATCCATACGTAAGTTACAATACTTGGCCCTCTTTAAAATCATTTCCAGTGAAGTTTAATGCTTATTATTGCGAGAAATCATAAAAAAACAAACAAACATGTAAACAGTAAACAACAACACAACTGACAAGGCAAGAAACTTACCGAGGCTTAACGAATGATCATAAAAACAACGAACACTTGTTGCACGCGCGGTGATGCCTTTGGAATGTTTTTTTTTTGTGCTAGGTAGAGCAAATTAAAATATCGGCGTAACCAGAAATGTTGCGAATGAAATATACCATCACTCAAATAATTTTGTTACCATTTTTACGGCAAATAGTTTGCTATACTTAGTTAATATTTTCATTTTGAACTCCAAGGGCCAATCACTGTCTCAGTGCCAAACATTATAAAAAAATCACAAAGATCGAAACTCGGCAATCGCCTAATAGGGTCTATTAGGCGTTTGCCGAGTTTCGATATACCCTTAAAAGTCGGCAAAAATATAAAGTTATTTGGGAAATTGAAAAAAGGGAATTTATTTATTTGTAAAAAGTCAGCAAAATGCGAGGTAAAAATCAAAACGTTGGCAAAGCTAAAATGAAAAGTATGTGAATAATAAAAAGTCGACAACGAGCAAAGTTCGGCAAACGCCATATTTATTTTTAGAAACGGGATATTAAGTACTATGTTTTTTAGTTCTCTATACTTCGGCTACTTTGCAGGTTCCAGGCCATGTTCAGGAGAAAAACTAATGTTCTTGCGAGCAAACATATCGATCTCCCCCCTTTTTCACAGGTTTTTAAGGTTCCCTACCTCAAAAGGAAAAAAGGAACCCTTATAGGACTCACTGACTGTCAAGACCCTTTTTTCTGGATCGCGTGGGAAAAAGTAAGTAAGTTGAATTTAAAATCAAATACAAAAGTCAGTAGTCCCATACAGCTGTGAAAAAAAACAAACTTCTATTTTTATTACGGACTAGGCAATCGTTTGACCACGATCTCACCTGATGGAAAGCGATGATGTGACCTGATGGAAAGCGATGATGTGGTCGAAGGTGTAGCACGCTTGCCTAGTAGATACCTATTCACTCTTGACTTGAACACACCGGGGTTATAATTTACCGGAAACACTGACGAGGGCAGGGCATTCCACTCCTTTGCAGTTCTTATAATAAATGAAGAAGCGTACCGCTTCGTTCAATCAACGCCGTATAATGGCCACGCGTGCGAAGCCGCGGGTACAGGTAGTAATTATAATAGGAACAAAAACATATGTACAAAGGAGATAATTGAAAAAATAATGTCTAAGGTACTTAAAATAAGCTACTGAACATGAATAAAACATTCTGTTTGTCTGTATGTTTGTTCAAGCATCACGTAAAAACTACTGAACCGATTGTAATGCGGTTTTTACTGCGGTTTTTACAAACTTAGTATCTCAATCCGATGAGTAGAACCCGAGCAATCGATAAAATCATTTTGAGACGGCTGAAGGAATTTTGATCAAATGTAGTTTATTAGTATTTTAAGTCTTGGAATAGTACATAGAGTACTTTTAGCCTAAAGAAATGAGCACGCGTGCGAAGCCGAAAGCATCAGCTAGTTTTTAAATAAACTTAATTTTAGAAATAATTATGCAAAATAATCTATTAAATTATTAAACACTTTGGAAATAAGCCAGCCTTTCAATTTATGTTTAAATTGAATCTCTGTCATTATATATTATCTTCAATTCTAGGGATAAATAATTGTATATTCTAATGGCCGTGTAAAATGAACTTTTATGACACATGGCATTTTTGACATGTGTCATAATGCATATGTGATGTTTATATTTGGAACATAATTTATCAGCATGACTAGAATGTACATCAAAGAAAAAGTTTTCATTAATTTTTACAAACAAACATATTTCATACATATATATATACCCGTAAAGATTGCACTATGGAGAATGTGCACAAGAACTGCACAATCTGATTCCCCCATAACCGTACGATAAGACTTTCCGTAAAGCGCCTCGCTTTTATGGTTGAAATACCTCGTAAAAGAATGAAGCGGTACGCTTCTTCATTTACTATAAGAACTGTAAAGAAGTGGAATGCCCTGCCCTCGTCAGTGTTTCCGGTAAAATAAAAACTCAGATGTGTTCAAGTGAGAATAGGTATCTACTAGGCAAGCGTGCTACTCCTTCGACCACATCATCACTTTCCATAATTATATTATGTAACTAGCTGCGCCCCGCGGTTTCACCCGCGTCCCTCAAGACCCCTGCATTTTTTCGGAGTAAGAAGTAGCCTATGTGTTAATCCAGGGTATAAGCTACCGCCATACCAAATTTCATCCAAATCCGTTCAGCAGTTTTTGCGTGAAAGAGTAACAAACATCTATCCATCCATCCATCCATACTTACAAACTTTCGCGTTTATAATATTAGTAGGATTAGAATAGCCCTTTAAAGATAATTATTTTGATACCTCTCTCGATAGGTTCTTGATTATTTATTGTTCCATCGGATATACAATATGGCAGCTGTGAGCCGCGAAATTAATTGTCTCGATACTTCAACACTTCTTGACTACCTATGATACCTCATTAATCAAAATTTATAAAGCTGTCTATGCTGAAGAACGCGCCAAAATAACATACATACATACAGTGCAATAAAATAACCCTCCGCAGTCGGGTAAAAATCGTCGAATTCTACCATGAAGCGCAAATTTAAGATAACCACACCAATATATAACAGTGAAACGTTGTCTGTATGTTTGTTTGTGGAGCTTTCACGCCAAAACAGCTCATCCGATTTTGATAAAACTTTGTAAATAGATACTGTACAGTGTACAATATAGACCAACATAAGATACTTTTTATCCCGGAAAATGGTAATTAAGTTGCCACGGGAAAACAGGAAAATGACAATTACTCGTGAACGGAATGACGCGCACGTGGCCGTGGAAACGAAACAATAACAAGTGTGTCAAAAAGCATCAAGAGTGTCGGTGCCATACCTTTCCATTAGTTTTTAATATCCTAAATGAACAAACGATGCATATTTGGGCGATAAACTGTAGTCCACGCGGACGAAGTCACGGGTGAAAGCTTGTACTTATAACACATGTGGCAACAAAGTATGAAGGAGAGCAATTTTATTTAAAGAAGTAGGGTTTGGCGAGTCCATGCTGTTTATAAACTGTAAACAGCAGTCAGCTGTAGTGCCTTATAAAATTCTAGCTATATTACTGCTACGTTTAAACAACATCATTTACACAGGTGTATGTCGTGTGAAGACACTTTACCATTAGTCATCATCATTATTTCATTAGTCTGTGGCACAGATGGCATACGATACAGCACTATGAGATACAGATAAAGAGGTAGGTAGAACTTATCTATAAAATAGATATTAGCTATGCGTATTCCCCCGACGTCAAATAATGAAGAGGTTTTCATTTAGACACATCTTAATTTAGCCTTCTTATAAAGCCAAACATTGAACTTGTGGTATTTAGTTTTACCAATTTGTATTATTTATTTCGGAGTACTTACATAATCTATCTCATAATAATAATTTGTATTATTTATTTCGGAGTACTTACATAATCTATCTCATAATAATAATTTGTATTATTTATTTCGGAGTACTTACATAATCTATCTCATAATAATAATTTGTATTATTTATTTCGGAGTACTTATATAATCTATCTCATAATAATAATTTGTATTATTTATTTCGGAGTACTTACATAATCTATCTCATAATAATAATTTGTATTATTTATTTCGGAGTACTTACATAATCTATCTTATAATAATACCCGCATTTGGTTTTGTAAAAATTCAGAATTGTCACGACACATGACAATAACGACATCTGCAGATTTCTTCTGACATAAACCCCGACGCGAACACTTGCTTCTCACGGGATTCCAGGACGCAGCCAACTTGAAACCATCCTCTCGGTTGAAATTGGGATACTTTTTAATTTCTACCGCTTCACGTACAATCCTGGAGTAGTAGTGACGTTCCGTGGAGGTAAATAAATATTAAGTTTTCAGCGCGATTAAGTCCCGTTTAAATATATAACTATACGAGGCGTTGTTTTGAAACATAGTGTAGTTGTGTCAATATTGATTAATTATAAAAATATTAATCAATATTGATGATCAGTAGATCTGGTGAGGGAAGCCGATGGGAATCGGGTTGTATGGACTGCTTCGCTACTGCTACTTACATGATGTTAAATACAAAATAAATAAGGAATACATGTCATCATGTATGTTCCATATTATATTGCACAAATTAAAAATGTATATTACCCCCCCACCCATTATAGCTAGGAAGCATCTTGATTACATCAGTTTTCAAACATATAAACTGCATCAAAATCGGTCCATTCGTTTGGGATCTACAATCCATAATAATAGCTAAGAATCATCTCGTTTACCTCAGCTTTGAAACATAAAAAACCGCAGGTATATCGGTCCATTCGTTTGGAAGATACGATTCCACTCCCTTTTCTCAGCTCCCCCCTTCCCATATAGCTAAGAAACATCTTGATCACATCAGTTTTCAAACATTAAAAAACCGCGTGAATGGGGTGAGGATCGTAGCTCCCAAACGGATGGACCTGATGCAGATTTTTATGTTAAAAACTATCTCCTGTGTGGGTGGAGTTTGGGAGCTACGATCCTCAAGTTCCCCCCCCCCCCTCTTCTCTCTTCACACACACACACACACACACACACACACACACAGAGAGAGAGAGAGAGAGAGAGAGAGAGAGAGAGAGACCCACAGAAATCGGAATAGTGTACACACCCTAAACTTATAACACCCGTTTGTTCGGGGGCTAAAAATAAGTCATACATCCGTACAGCCACCATTGCAAAGGATTTGTCAAGAAAAGCTCTTGTTTGAGAGTGGCGAGAAGTAAATTGAAAGCGGACCGTAGTTGGTGGTTATGGGTATCTGTGAGGAAGGATAATTTATCTTTAAGGTACTCTGGAGCATTCGGATCTTTAAGTACAGTGAAACAAAGGCACAAGATTCTGATGTCCCATCGCTCTCCAATGGGAAGCTATTTTAATTTGGCCCGATATTCGGAAACGTCGTACTTCCATAGACAACGTATGCAGGTATTCAAGAGCCGGTTAAGCTCATTCAGAAGTTCTTGCGAGAAGTTGACTCAACGAAACAGAATATTATAGGGAGGAAAAGAAAATTAGCCACGTTAGTCACGTTAGTCTTGAAAGGAAGTTGAATTTGTGTCTTTTAAAACGTCGGAAAAATTATGTCTGGGAGTGTTATTTTTCTCTCTCTTTGTTTACAACTCCCCTTCTCTTTGTTTACAACATTCTTGGAATTAGGTACTTATATAAATGCATTAGATTACTACTGATTATGACCTTGCACGTTTCGCACATTCAGCTAGTGTCAAGTGAACTCCTAATCGAATGAATCTAAATTCTAAATCTACAACATTCTGTTGATAACGTTGCGTGGCTCACTGATAGCGTTCTAGTTTACAACAAGCCAGTAGCGACGCGGACGCGCGCGTACACAAACGTACTGTCGCGATTCAAACAAAACCAAATACCGAAGTTCTATTTTCGAAAACCGCGAAGTTGTCGGCGGGAAATAAAATCCTTTTCTTTTTATAGTGGACAGTGGTGTTTGTTGGTGTGAGTGTTGTTTGGGTTGTTGGTGTGAGTGTTGTTTGGGTTGCATTTCGTGCCTTTGCCAAGTTTTTGTATCGAGATTGCCAGACGGTTCTATACGTACTTGGAACGTGTTTGTTTTTATTTTCACGCGGTTTCCATTCGCTTACGCACTATTTCGGTAGTTGCTATAATAAAATGTTTATTTATTATTATTATTATTGTTATCATAAAATGATCATTTTTTTTACAATTAAAAGCATTCCTAAGAACTTGTTCTGCGCATTATTATCTTTTTATGCAAGCTACTTGAAATGCGTGGGATGCAGCATAACACAAACCTAGTAACTGTTGTATAATCTGGGGTGTAGCCACACTATTTATGTATAATTATACAAAGTTTGTGTATAAAATAAGAGCTGAGATGATACATTAACGAAAATAATAATAAAATAAACTACTTTATCTGTAACTTTTTTGATAAATCCTTTAATAAAACAGTTGTTATAATGACATTGAGATCTCATATTAACGCATTTGATATAAATAATTATTTTATATTATTACTTATGAAATTATTACTAAAAGGAAATCCTTGAATGTAAAACATTTTTGTAGTATCTAACGTAACCTGTAACACAATAAATAAACTATAGGTACACGCTGGTAAACACGCAAGGAGGCAAAGTTGAAAGTACCCTCATTTCTGAAGTTATCAAATATTACGCAAAGGAAAAATTCGCATAAATTTGACAGACGACGCAACGCAAAGGAGGGTACTGTGTTTATCTGCCACTTGAGCATAACACAACACCACAGTAACGTAGCTACTACTGGAATACCGGTTAATACCGCTTATTATGCTTAAATGTATATATTAAATCAAATAAAATGAAACTAAAAATATTTCGCAAAAAAAAAAAATGCAAGGCATAAACAAAAAACAAAGTAAGTATTGTATGTCTGTTCCTTTATAGTGCTCAAGCGTGTGGGTCAATTTTTAAGATTCTTAACCCTAGATCACTAACCATTCGTCAAAATTACGACGCGTACCTTGCGCATTTTGTGTTTCCAACCTCCGCCACCCCGCCCGTTTGCAATACCTTCCTAAATTGAATAGTTAGTGACCCACAATCACTAGTTGCAGACGCACGTCTCTTGGATCGGGATATATCGTGTGATTGTCGTAAAATTTACGAAAGGTTAGTAGCTACGTAACTTTTTTTCAAAGTTGAGCATTTATTTGTTTGTAAATTAATTTCAATAATTACTATGAAAATATAGATTTTTTAGTAACCATTTACCTACACGAACTTTGATACAATGAGAAGTGCAAAAACTTACAAAGCCTGCATGAGTGCTGAAAGGTTCGACTTTTTACAAAGATGAATGAGATTTGATGACAGAAACACTAGACAAGAGAGAAGGGAATCTGATAGACTGGCGCCAATAAGAGATTTCTGGGAAAATTTTATAGATAATTGCAGGAAATGGTACAAGCCAGGTTCTTACATAACCGTGGACGAACAACTAGTCGGATTTAGAGGACGCTGTCCCTTTCGGATGTATATCCCCAATAAGCCCAACAAATATGGCTTGAAGCTTGTGATGATGACTGATTCTAGTACAAGGTATATGTGCAACGCTATGCCATACATGGGAAAAAACCCGAACACAAGTGGTGAGCCATTAGCAACTTATTTCGTGAAGGATCTATCTAAGTGTACCAAATCGGAATATAACAATGGATAATTGGTTCACTTCGGTTTCTTTGGCCGCTGAACTGTTGAAACTAACATATAAGCTAACAGTGGTAATACTCTACGAAGCAATAAGCAAGAGATCCCCAAAGAAATGACGAATATTAGAAACAGACCAGTAGGTACTTAGATGTTTGGTTTTGATAAAGATATGACCTTGGTGTCTTACAAACCGAAGACAAATAAGGTTGTTTATCTTCTTTCTACCATACATGATCAACCTGTCATCAATGTCGATTCAAAAAAGCTAGAAATTATTGAATTTTATAATTCCACAAAAGGTGCGTTGATACTGTGGACCAGATGTGCGCGATCAGGAGTACCAGCCGTAAGACTAATCCATGGCCGTTGTGCCTATTCTACGACATCCTAAATCTATCTATAGTAAATGCTTATATCATCCACGTCTCTAATATGATCCGAAGTGGAAAAAAAAACATAAAAAGAAGGATTTTTGCATTAGAAATTGCAGATGAACTAATGAAACCTTGGCTCCAAGAAAGATATCAGACTGTAACTTTGCAACGAAGTTTGAAGAAAATCATTGCGGAAATCTTAAAAATTGATGACCTTCAGGAAGGTTCAAGTCAAGTAGTTCCCAAAACTCGTAAAACGGGCAGCTGCTGCCCTGCAACAAAACGTGCAGCTGCTGCCCTGCAACAAAACGTCGTATGACCACGAACTTCTGCAAGGGCTGCAAAAAAGCGATTAGTAGGGAGCATATTGGTTCAGTATGTAATCATTGTGTAATGTAGGTTATTTCAAACAGATTAGGTATGTTATTTTATTAAAAGAACATTGCGACTACAGATTAAAGTTGTAAAGTCTTTTAAATAAAGTTGATTAAAAAAAAGAAAGATGTTTTGAATTCCTCGTAAAATTTACGAATTGTTAGTGACAATGTTACTCGAAATTAAGTTTAGTGAGCTTAAGTCAATTGATTTGTATTAATCTTGCAATTGCTACTAGAGACAAAACAGTAATCAAAATTCAATACGCAGACAACCAGGCGCCATTAGTTAAAAATAAAAAGATTGTGGGGTAAAATGGAATATGTATTTGAAAATCATCCCCAATAATTTTTCTTTTCGAATGACCTATGATGATTTAAAGTTGGTTCGCAACCGTTCTCACGTAATTTTAGCCTCTTTTTTAGTTTTGTTCGTAATCGGTTATTTGGCACTTTTGATTATGTTTAAAGGTAAGATAAGTAGCAAAATTACATTCAAACTTTTTTGAAAAGTTGCTTCTCCTCAGCCGGAAATTGAACCAACACAAATGTGAAGATATGCATTCCTGTATTTTATGGCACCAATCGATAGGATCAATTATACGGATAAATCTCTGTAACAAACATTGCATTTTTAATAAAAAGAAGATCATGGAATCTAATGAGCCGAGGGCCCAGTACTGACCTGATCACGAAAAAATAAAATCGTGATATTATGGGACGGGCGGAAACGGACGGAAAAAAATAAATGAAAATGAACTATCAAGCCGAAATATCAAGTACTTACTCAAAACAATTCAAATAACTACAAGGTAAAAATCCCTTTTCTAATGATTTTACTAAACTAATTTTTTTTCTTGCATTATATACACTAATATTATAAAGAGATATTACAACTATTCAAGATGGGCGTGGGCTACTATTTCCCCGGAAAAATGCAATGTTTACGTGGGAAAAGTATGAGAGCAGCTAGACTTCAACAAAAGGTTTCCCTTGGCCTTAACCATTTTAATTTAATTTTAATTTTTAAGATAACACAAGATAAAGTTTATTTCATGCCACAATATTGTCTAACATTGACTAGTGAAAATAATGAAATAAGTAGGTATATAATCACATAAAATGAAGCAGTTTCAATGCGCAGAAAATAAGAGACCACTAAATATGAAATTCGGACTCATGTATTATCATAAATAATTTAAATCGATAATTTGACATAAATTATCGATCCTCATGATTGGTAAAGGTAATACGAGCAAACTTACTTTTTGCAATTTTGACCAATCGCAGAAACGACGCTTCGAGGATGTGAGCATTCGTTGAATAGCCTTCGAGGAGGAGTTGCCTTCGCAATAACGTCATTCTAAATTCCGTACGTATCCCCGTAATATTTAGTCTGAGGCATTCCCTCTCATATGTGTGCAAGCAGCGCGGGGCAGATTATATTATGGTTAGGTACATCTCATCAGTAAATTTTAACATATATTATGTACTTAGGTTTTTATTTATTTATGGGAAAACTAGAGGTTAAAACAAAAATGTGTATAATGTATCATTTGCTCAATAGTAATACATCTTTCGATTAGAAAATCTTTTATTCATTAATAGTCTCAGATACGGAGGAAAAGACAATGTCATGCACGGAACACAAAAGTAAGGCCAGAAAAAAACAAATACAAAACTGATACAAACAATATGGGCAATATTATTATTATATTTATTATTATTATTATTTAATATGGGCCTATCATATATAATATATATGATAGGCTAATACAATTTCAAGTCATTGCGTCGTGTTTGAAATAGCAAACTTGTTACAGATATAACTCTCTTCATTTTGGCCCAGAAAGAACAGCCCTTCTCTTATAGCATTTGGAATATAAATAAAATAGTGACTCGCCCCGGCTTTGCACGGGTAGCTAAGGGTTTATATTTATTTGTACACGATTCTACTCTTAATTTAACTGACTAATTTGAACAAAAAACTGTTATTGTGACTTAACTATAAAAGTCAAACATTTATAGCCTCTGGAACTTTTTTGTGGGTAATCATGACTACATTATTTTTGGTATCATCAATAGATTTCGCAGCACACTTCAAATAATGACTTTTATGTCCAATTTTTTGATAACTTGGGTTACATTGCAATTTTAGTAAGGATCACAAATTTTTTGAAAAGTAAATTCTAGCCAATCTTACTCGCTGATAATGTAGCTTTCTATAAACGAAAGTTTTTTTTATATCGTTTCCACCACAACATACATGTCATTCCTTTACAGCGAGTAATCGACATTATATCGTTTCCACCACAACATACATGTCATTCCTTTACAGCGAGTAATCGACATTATATCGTTTCCACCACAACATACATGTCATTCCTTTACAGCGAGTAATCGACATTATATCGTTTCCACCACAACATACATGTCATTCCTTTACAGCGAGTAATCGACATTATATTAAGCAAATTTTTGATACTTTGGGTTATATTGTTGCAATTTTCGTAAGGATCTCTGATTTTTAAAATGATTAAATTAGCTTGACCTGTTTATTGATTTTTGTTTATTTGTTTGGGTCAAATCTAGTAATTACAATTTTACCCCCTTGCTGTTGACCGATTGATCTGAAATTTGGTACACACCGTTAGTTCTGATGATAATACAATTATGTAAATTCAGTATCATTGTAAATTCAAGATGGGTGACGCCACAAAATGGTGGATTACATATATTTTTTTCAATATATGTATCAAATAAAAGGGCTTAACTAGAAAAAAAATACAACATGAAAATTCCAAATCTAAGATGACTGTCACCATAAAATGGCGGATTACTTTTTTTCAATCCCCTTAATATGGAAATCAATTGAAAGGGTTTGACAAGTTGATCACAGTACAGTTTAGAAAAACTAAATATAAAACTAAATACTTGAAAATAAACTAAATAAAAAATGACAAAGTTATAATGAAGCGGTTTATAATGAAGCTAAAAATAAAATAAAATATTGGGGCGTAGCTTAAACTGAGTAATAAAATATTGGGGCGTAGCTTAAACTGAGTAATAAAATATTGGAGCGTAGCTTAAACTGAGTAATAAAATATTGGGGCGTAGCTTAAACTGAGTAATAAAAATTCGACTCGCCACATTTTTTTTTTATTTTTTAGCTTTTAGTACATATAAAAACGTTTAACTTAATTTAATTTCTTTATTTAGAAGAATGTATTCTGCTTATGTTACTCGCGGATAACGTAGCTTTTTATAGCGGTGAACGATTTTTATAAATCAGTATTTTTTTTTGTTTTTTTTTTAGTTTATCCAATTACACACAAACAGACATATAAAGAAACATACAAAATGCCAAATATTTTCTCCTTATAATATTATTAATATTGATAAATAATAATAGGCTGGTTTAACGGCTGCTGCTTACTTGCAAGTCTACAAGTCTGCAAGTCTATCTTTATTATCTACATACGTTTGTCTTGTTTCTTTGAAACGCCACAACACAACACGAAACCTACGCAACGTAATAACTACATTTTTTTACCAATTTTTGTTTGCTCTTTACTTGCTGACCTTATTTATTTTATTGTGGAGAAAAGTAGAACAAGCTTATAGATTTAAATTAATGATTAGAATAAATGCTAGTGGAGCGATGTCCTCGATTTCGTGGAGCGGAGTGGCATAACCCACTAATTTTATGTTATTTTATTTTATTGCTAAACGTGTTTGAACAAAACAATCCGCAAAGTTAGCAATTTAAGTTAGGAAATGTACTGAAGTTTTAATAAATAAGTTTGTGTCATACGGACTTGACCTACATAATATTTTATTTTTATATCTGTACGAATAAACTCTGAACAAACTGACTAATATACCGGCGTTAGTTGGATTTAATCTAACCCGAATTACCTTGCTACGCGTGCGCACGCGCAGTATGCGCGAGGTAGCGATATCGCGCGCGAGCAAGGTAGTAGCTATGAAGTAATTTGTTTTTTTTTCAGTTTTAACCTTTTATTAGGTACTGAGATGTAGTTTTTGTAACGTCACTTTCTTGGGCATCATTATTTATTCTGTGCCGCTGTATTTAGGGTTACTAAGCCCTTTGAAAACAATCATATTTAAAAAAAAGTATAAACCTTCTCATTTGGAGTTCAGCGGTTTAAAAAAACACATAAAACGCAATTTTACAACAGAAAGGTTATTATTATTTCACTAAGTCTTCAATTTTAATTCAATTCTTTCAAAGTGCTCCATTTTGAGACATTTGTACTATGATTATAGTGTACATTGTTTTAATAAAATGATCAACCAAAATATTTGGCAAAAAAAAACTGTGCCCACACTTTGTTACCCCGATCGGCGGATGACGGACACATCACAAACATCCAAAACCCGAGACCATTATGTTTCACTCATCACAAAATGTGCCCCATTTAGGATTCAAACCTGCCCCTAACTCGCTATGAACATTCAGATAACGATGTTCTTCGTGGAAGGATTTATTTGTGAATGGTCGTTATGACTTAATAATACGACTACATTCGTTTTCTGCAACAATTTTCACGTGACATAGCGAATAAGCGCCCTGGAACAATAGGACTGTGCTCAGCAAGCAGGGACATTACCACAGAATAATTGCCAATTTCGACACATTATCGTCAATTTGGATGACATCGGAGCATGGTGAGACAAGTTGGCACGTGTAGGAACCTCAAAATTCAAACATATGTGACATCCAGAGACCCGCACTGGACTGGCGGCGGCAGCGGGTTGGTGGATTAAGGTTTATTCTCTATCTTTCTCTCTCTTAGTCTATCTGAGAGAAGGCCTGTGTCCCAGCAGTGGACACTCTAACAAGCTGATAGTTATGAGAGAAGGCCTGTGTCCCAGCAGTGGACACTCTAACAAGCTGATAGTTATGATGATGTTAGTCAAAACAAACAGGTCAAGCTAAATAAAACCGTTTAACAAACAAAATGATAAAAAGAGAGATATCGGAGTTTTAGAAACCTGGTTTTAAATATAAAGACAGATAACGAAGTGATGCGCATTTGTTGTCATAATCCCCTCCAGTTGGGCAACCTGGTGGGGACAGTGACAACGAACCGCAAGAACTGAATAACAAACATACTAACATTTTAATTTTAGTGGCATAGGGATAAGACCTGGTTTTAGTTAGGTAAATTCCAAAACTAATTAAAGCGTCTCATTAAAATATGATTATTTAAAGAGTAGTAAAGCATTACCACAGACTAACAAAAACGAGTAACACAACTTTACAGATGCGTGCCACAAAATTATAATGCTTGCTAGCTTCTTATCTATTCTGGTATCGGAGCTTGTCAGGCCGCCCGAAGGCCTCTGACATGGCTTGACATGGCCAGCGACAGCTAAAAGTACCCTCTGAAGCACGGATGGAAAACCGCACATAACCAACGACTGGTTGGTCTAGTGGCAAGTCTCTCTAACTACGAAATCCAAAGGTCGCGAATTTGAATCCCGCAATCATTTAATTTATGAGCAGAATTGTTCGTTTCCGAGTCTTGGATGTAATATTCGTATCTACATATGTTTATCCCTTATCTAGTGCCCATTGCAAAGGGTATCGTAGTTTGGGGCTAGGTAGCATGTGTGAATTGTGCTTAGAAAAGTCATTGGTGCGGAGCCTAGGACCGAACCTGGTATCGTTTGATTCCGTGTCGCACTAGAATACCGATTGGCTACCATTTTTCTGATCTAAAATTGAAATTTGATAGTGCTTATTTAAATAAAGTCCCATTTAAATAATTAAATATATTTATTTAGATCACTTCTAGCGTCGCTTTTTTCAACTTATTTCCTAATATTTTTTATTTTGAAGTTGGCTTTCAACAAAAAATGACCGTGACGGCAACAAGACAATGACCCTCATAAAAGTGTTGATACCTTTTAAATTTTTGCTCTTGGCATTTGGTATTTCAGTTCACTAGGACCGTAGGACAGAATAAATTATTTGTTATTCTGTGCCAATGATCTGAAATATTAAAGATAGTACTAATGTACTAGTGATTGAAATTTTACCCCTCCCTTCCTGTTCATCGATTGAAATTGGGTACACACCTGTAATTCTGAACACAATAACAATACAATGATGTATCATTTCAGTATTATTGTAAGTCCATGATGGCTGCTGCCACAAAATGGCGGATTATATATTTTTCTTCAACCCCTTCAATGTAGGTATCAAATAAAAGAGTTTAACTAGTAAAATATAGAAAACCATGCAAATAATCCTAATCCAAGATGGCCGCCATCACAAAACGGTGGAATACTTATTTTTTCCAATCCACTCAATATGGGTATTAAATGTAAGGGGTTGACAAGTAGAACATAGTACACTTTAGAAATATTAAATGTAAGGGCTTGACAAGTAGAACATAGTACACTTTAGAAATATTAAATGTAAGGGGTTGACAAGTAGAACATAGTACACTTTAGAAATACCTAATTAAAACATGTTTTTTTTTTCTAATTTAAACGCATTTATTGTAATGAAATTTATGAGTTATGCAGATAATGTAGGTACTATAAGCTACAAAATAAACAAAATTTTGAGTGATGCAGATAATGTAGGTACTATAAGCTACAAAACAAACGAAATTTTGAGTGATGCAGATAATGTAGGTACTATAAGCTACAAAATAAACAAAATTTTGAGTGATGCAGATAATGTAGGTACTATAAGCTACAAAATAAACAAAATTTTGAGTGATGCAGATAATGTAGGTACTATAAGCTACAAAATAAACAAAATTTTGAGTGATGCAGATAATGTAGGTACTATAAGCTACAAAAAAAACGAAATTTTGAGTGATGCAGATAATGTAGGTACTATAAGCTACAAAATAAACAAAATTTCGGGGCGTAGCGTAGCCTGAGTAAGTAATATAAATTCGACTCGCCCCACGATCTTACTTTATCTATTAGCTTTTAGTACATTTATTTGTAATAAAACGTTTTTTTTATAGTTTATTTAACCTTACCTGCATAATTTACACCTGCACAAAACTTCTTGGCGATGTGTGTACTAATCTTAACTAAATTCGGGAAAGCCAGTTATTACCATTCGTTAAGTTTTCCTACTGCTTTTATTATAGGTACTGTGGTGAGGCTTCGTGATGATACCAATTAACCTTATTTTTATTATACATATGACCTATGAAGCACAACTGATTCGTCGGACATGTAAAATTAAAATTAAAATGTATTCAAAAGTTCTCCAGCTTATACATAATTAATTATATGTTTCGAACGTGCAAATAAACAAACAACAAAGATGCAGTAACTGCTTCTGAGACTTCACTGCCTTAGACTTGGAGTATACCTACGTATACTGAAATAACGGAATAACGTATACTGAATTAGCATCTTGAAGCTGGTGGGTAGTGAATAGCGAAGGAAACATAATTGAAATGAGATAAAGGCTGTTTTTTCTAGATAGTTTGGGGAAATCCTTTTTTGTAGCACGTAGGGGAAAATACTGAAAACTAACCTGTATATCAGTGCGCGATGCATTGTGGCTGTTATGACAAGTCCAAACATTCCTAGTTTGGGGCTAGATAATTGGTGTGGAAATGTCCCGAATATATTTATTTATTTTATTTATTTATTTATTCAAAATGTAAACTCATTATTATTACTAACTAATATCCAAAATGATCCAAAATGATCCGAAAGATCCGTATATATAATACTAGCTGCGCTCCGCGGTTTCACCCGCGTCCCTCAGGAACCATATTTTTTTTCGAGATTAAAAGTAGCCTATGCGTTAATCCACGGTATAGACTACCCCTGTACCAAATTTCATCAAAATCCGTTCAGCCGTTTAAGCGCGAAGAAGTAACAAGCATATACACATACACCCTTAAATGCATACAAACTTTCGCCTTCATAATATGACTAGCTTTCCTGCCCGCGACTTCGTCCGCGCGGACTACTGTTTATCGCGAAAAAAAGCATCCTATGTTCTTCTCGGATAATAAAAACCAATGCAAAAGTAGGTATAGCACCAATGCTCTTGAAGTGTTTTGACAGAGTTGTTATGTTGTTTCCATGGCAACCGTTTCTTACAGCGAGTAATCAACATTTTCCAGTTTTCCCGTCAAAACTTACAATAATTTTTCCGGGATAAGAAGTATCCTATGTTTTATTCTAGGGTATATCCATTCCAAATTTTATCAAAATCCGTCGAGCCGTTATTGCATGAAAGCTCCCCAAACAAACAAACAAACAAACAGACAACGTTTCACTTTTATACATTGGTATAGATAATATGGTAGCTACTTAATATTATCCATTATTTCCGAAACAGGCATTTTTATAATTCTGTATCTGAAACAGTATATCTGTCATCAGCACCACCTTATCTGCGTTATTTTAGTATATTTTGTCCCTTATCTCACCATACATGTAGGTAATTTTCTTCAATTTCTCCGTATTAGACAACAATTATCTCAGTATTCACTCCCTTTTTGCACTTGTCCTAATTCACGCAATCCACAAATTTAATTACATTACCTTCTTTCACATTCATTTCCAACACTCTCCTTATGACATAACATTCCTCTGCATGACCTGCCCATACCTTATGACATGACAATCCTCTGCAAGATGTGCCCATACCTTATGACATGACAATCTTCTGCATGACGTACCCATTCCTTATGACATGATAATCCTCTGTATATCGTGCCCATACCTTATGACATGACAATCCTCTGCATGACGTGCCCATACCAAGATAACCTTTTTCTTCTCATCTATTCAGGCACTGGCGCTTAAAATACTATTCTACGGCGCTACTTCCAACCTTACTCTGACATACTCGTTTCTAAATTTATCCATTCTCGTCACTCCACACATCCATGTCAACATTCAAGTCTCGGCTGCATGCAATCTTCTTTCATCTGACTATTTAGCGGACCAACACCAAGATCTACGTAAAACGACAGGTGTTTATATAGAAACTATGTAGATCACAAATGTTGTCCTTGTTACTTGTCGCCATTTTATCCATGCAAACTCCTTCTCTAACATCCATAAATTAAAAAAAAACATTAGATAGGTATTAGTATGGATCGGCTTTGCCGTAGTTTTGTTTGTGCCGATTCAAAGCGCCCCCACCGAGGGTCTATGGAACTAAAATTGACATTGTTTAATTTCCTGACGTTAGTCACAAAATAATGAACAGTACAAATACGTTAGTTAGAAGTTAGTTCCGTGGACGCTCACTGCTGCCAAACTACTGCGCGATAATACGTTAGTTAGAAGTTAGTTCCGTGGACGCTCACTGCTGCCAAACTACTGCGCGATAATACGTTAGTAAGAAGTTAGTTCCGTGGACGCTCACTGCTGCCAAACTACTGCGCGATAATACGTTAGTTAGAAGTTAGTTCCGTGGACGCTCACTGCTGCCAAACTACTGCGCGATAATACGTTAGTTAGAAGTTAGTTCCGTGGACGCTCACTGCTGCCAAACTACTGCGCGATAATACGTTAGTTAGAAGTTAGTTCCGTGGACGCTCACTGCTGCCAAACTACTGCGCGACAATCAAATGCTTTCATTGCGATGTTCGTCAAAAGTCTGTCTAGAGTGTAGAGTACCTAGTAGGTAATAATGTTGCTTTCTATAGTATTAGTATAGACAGGGGTGGGCAAACAGTAAAACACGGTCGATCGCAAGCGGTTGTAGGGTCAATCGTGCGCACACTTACAAAAACTATAAGAAGCCCTGTTCGGCGACCGGACAGGGCTGGCTTGGGAACGCTATTAATGGGCCGGCCCAATAATAGCATTCCCAACGTTAACACTGACATTACAAATGAAAGTTGGGTATATGATTTGGTATTCCTTATAGATGTGACCGACCAGTGGAACACTATCAACATGGAGCTGAGGGAAAGATACAACTATTATTGACATGTTTAGCACAATAAACTCAATTGAGAAAACAAACACAAATTTTTAAAAATATAACCACCTCCCCCCCCCCCCTTAAGCTAAAAGAACCATCTCGTTTACCTCAGCTTTGAAACATGAAAAACCGCAGCTAAATTGGTCCATTCGTTTGAAAAATACGATTCTTACCCCCTTTTTCTCAACTACTCCCCCCCCCCTTTGGCTAAGAACCATCTCGATAACATCAGCTTTCAAACATAAAAAACCGCATCAAAATCGGTCCATTCATTTGGGAGCTACGATCTTCTCCCCTCCCCACTTCCCCATTATAGCTAAGAACCATCTCGTTTACCTCAGCTTTCAAATATAAAATTTGCAGCTAAATCAGTCCATGAATCAGATCATCACCTTCGTTTGAAAGACACGATTCTTACCCACCGTTTCTCAACTCACTTTACTTGTTTGGGAGCTACGATCATCACATCCATTTTTTTGAGGATGTTGAAACGAGATGATGCAGATCGTTTCAGACACACACCTCAAAGGCAGAGCTACATATACAAAATGTTGTTCTCTTATAACTTAAGAAAAATTGCCGAATCTAAAACCAATCGCACAGCAATTAATTGTTTGGGTCAACGCATTTGTGTGAATCTGTTTTCTCTGAAATGAAAATAAATAAGTGAAACTCTGCAATCGGCTTACTGACGAACATTAGTCTGTCTTCGTGCTCACGTTTGGCACTTAGTAAATACGTGCCTTCCTACGAGAAAATAGCGGAAAACACGCAGTGCTATTCATCGACCTCTAAATACTATGTAGGTACGTGTCTAAGTACAGAGAGAAAATGCCATTACTCAAAAAGAATGCTTGCGAGTCGATCGTTTGTTGTTCAATTTAATTGTTGTAGATCGCCGATGGTATAAGTCTGCCCAACCCTGGTATAGCCCATAGACAACTCACGTGCTCTAGACGGACAAATTGTTGATAGTGCATAACTATCTGCCAGATTTAACAAACTATGGCTGAATGCCATCAAATAATGCGCGACTCAAAATAAGCGCATTATTTTTAGTCATTGTTCGGTTAGGTACGTACCGATTCCTATTATCTAAATCATTCTGTCACATGTGTCGGACTTCACCTGCGTAGACACCTGCCAATACACGCTGTACACATATCACAATAAATAATAGTAGCTATTAGCTGAGCGTGTCGCATCACCTTCCAGGAAAACACAATATTAACGGAGACCCTCCGAAGGCGCAGCGAATGTTCCTCGGTTCGGTAGACTGTATAATAAGTATTATTGACGCATTTGGTATGGTTATTTATTTTCTGCCACGAGCCCATCGAATATTTTATAAGTATGTTGCATGAGTGGAGACTTAAGACTATTTTTTGAGGATACCGGCGTTAGTAATTCTATGTAGAAATAGATTGCGATTTCTACTCTACCTACAGTAGATAGAGTATTATTGATTTTACTTTATTGGATATAACTGACACCACCCACTCATCGATTGCTCGAAATTCAGCAACGAAGTTCTACGCTCGATGATCTGTGAAGATTGACACTAGGTACCAAAGAGGATATAATCACTACGACGCGACGCTAGGTACGCGTAGTCGCGAACCCACAAGATATAAGATATACTTTTTCCAGACAAACATCTAATTAATTAACCTACAGTGAGCATTGGTTAGTGAAGTCATCAGCTCATTCGCAACATCAATAATACTCTATCTACTCTAGGTAGAGTACAAATCGCAGTCTATTTCTACATAGAATTACTAACGCCGATAACCTCAAAAAATAGTCTTAAGTCTCCACTCATGCCTTACTGATGTTCTGCTTCAAGCATTCAAGATGTCGGAAACTTTGATACCCTTGGAATCTAATCCTGAAGTACTGAACAAGTTCCTGCAGAAACTAGGTGTTCCAAACAGTCGAACCGTAGAATAAATAATAGTACGTCGAACATCGAGCACGAAGCCATGGGTGGAAGCTATGCCAAAATACAGGGTTTTCCTGCGTTGCTTATTTGAATCGTTTTGTTTAGATTTAGGTTGCAGGTAATATTTGGTTAATATTGCAATTAGGTAAGTACAACTTTGAGAAAGAAGCCAACAGAAGAGTTCAGCTGCGTTGTGCAGCATTCGGAAATCTTCGTCAAGTCTTCACGTCATCCATACCACAGTGCCTAAACAAAATAGTATTTAATCAATGCGTCGAACCAGTCATGAGCTGCGGCTTGTACTATTATTTATTCTGTGGCTGCGGCTTGCACTATTATTTATTCTGTGGATGCGGTACAGAAACGTGGACACTCACGGTTAAACTAGTCCACAAATGCTGTGCTAGCTATGCTTGGAGTTTCTCTGAAAGACAAGATCCGACGGAGAACCAAGGTAACCGACATAGCTCAAAGGATAAGCAAGCTAAAGTGGCAGTGGGCTGGTCACATTTTCCGAAGAACCTATAACCGTTGGGATAGACAAGTTCTATAGTGGAGACCCTCAGTTCATATATAACAACTGCAAAACAACTTCAATAGTTGGCTGCTAACAGCCAACTATTGAATAAAAACCTGCCGCCCGCGGGCTACGCCACCGCGCGCCGCTCTGGGCCGCGGGAATCAGTGTGTAAAGCCTTTTATTTTTATAAGCTTTTATTTAACTTCAATTGTATGTACCTATGTATCTTTGTATTTTGACTGTCCAGGAATCTTGCAATTCAAACGAGCACTTCCCGATTAGCTATCCGGTTGAAACTTTAAGGGTAGCTCACAAAACGATGTCAAACAAAAAAAAAATGAAAAAAAAAACTTAAAAAAGTGAAAATGAAATTAAAAATAGAAAAAAAATTCACTTAAATATCTAAATAGAGAAAAGGAAAAAAAAAGAGACATTCATTAAAAATTGTAAAATCTTTCCCAACCAACACACCAGTGGAAATTTCAGCCTGTTTTGTATCTTTAAGATGTATAATAGCGGCATTAGAGTTCAGGAAGCTGTTTTAAGTTGCATAACTGCTTCCGCAAACGTTTTTAGGTACAAAATGTACCAAAAGTGGCAGTATCGGAACCAAATATGCCCCTTGTCTTTATAATAGTTTATTCTAGAACCAATTTACCACTTACACCTTTTAAAGAGAGTTACGAAGAGCATTTGTCACTGACAGTTTTATGGGGGTTTCTATTATTACTGTTATACGCCGCTCAACTGCATTAAAGAGTTAATTGTAGGCCATATAAAGCAGTTGTATAGGAGTTCAAATAACTACTCTTGTTCCATAATAGGTGTAATAATATAGTCTAATACAGACTCAAGTTCCAAAAAGACATTCAATGTAACTAAAGATCTAATTGACATTATTAAGTAATACAATACATTATTAAGTATTTGCACCGCTGTACAGACTTAGTCAATACGCCATTTCTCAAGAAAATTGTCTTATATACTTACAATATTAAGATGTTATAATGATGTGTTTCATTAAAATTTACGTTGTTACAATATACAAACGACCAATTGCAGATAATAAACTGGCGATAAAATATAATAGTTAATAAAAATACGAAATAAAATGAGTCAAAACTATTTAACAAATACTTCTTCCATTTTGAAGTTATTTCGAAAGCGCTTAAAAATTACTGGAAAAACACTATATATATATATATGCACAGTAAAAATGAAAGCGTTTTTATCCGCTTGTTTTAAACAAACTAATAAGGCACATAATATGAATTATTTACTTAACAATAATATTTTAATGATGGCCGATTACAATATTAATTACACTTCACCTTTTTGACATACAATGCATTCATTCATATTCGTTCACTCGTTCACAAAAGTAGCTTCATAAAGGGTACGTGTGGCGTTAATCATCCGTTGCAGCTCTTGAGGCACCATTTTACTACTATTGTGCAGTTGTAATAGAACTAAAAGCTACATAAAATTGTGCCCAAAATGGTAATAGAGCTGCTGCATTAAGCCTCCAGAGCACGCTCTAGGACTTACGTATTTCACCTTTGGGCATAATCAGATTATCTTTAAAACCGCTATGCAACTAGTTTGTATTGGTTAGGTTCTTTTTTTTTTTTTTTTTTTTAATTATACTTCTTTTTGAATCAACTGATTGATCCTTGTGGAATTTAAAAAAGCCTCTGAATCATTTTCAACCATTGCTAAAGAAGTGCCTACATACTTCAAAATATGCAGGAAAACTACGCGTTTACACGTGTCTGTTAGAGATACTTAGCAACTTGCGGTTTACCACACATACACAATAACACCATACACGGAGAGAATATGTTACACTTTGATTATAATCAAACATAACAATAGACTATTCATGTAGTAGGTAGGTACGGGTTTACCTTATGTAGCTGGAGTAGTGGGTGTATCTAATGAAGCCAAAGTAGTGGGTACCTTCAGCTTGTGTAGTACCTTAGACATCGGAAGGTTCCGTGCCGTGGTAGCTACATACCAGTAGAGCCCATAGATATGTACGTTGTACATATACGTCAATAGTAGAGCCTCAATAATCCGGACACCCGCGATTCCGGTGATCGCGGTAATACGGATAGTCCTCGGCAGAGCCAAATCCAGGCGTTGCGACACGCTGATTTTTTAAGACATCTTCCTACTCATGTCTTCATCGATTTAATTTTGACACTACAAATTATTTATGTACTAGTTATAATAAAATTGATAACGTTTACAAAACTAAAATATTTAAGGTCAAGAAGTCAATTGCAAACTAAAATTCGATCTCAGTAATCCGCCATGAGTGTCCGTGTCATTTTATTAAGGTTCTACAGTATTTATAATTTATCAGTAAACATATTGATAAATTAAATGGAAATAGATAATCGGCTTTTAGTAACATCTATTTTTCTGAGAAATACAATTATTCTGTCATTTCTGGGACATACATGGTCACGTCATCAGAAACGCCTATGTTTGAATACCGCCTTTGTGACGTCACAGTAAAGTCACAATCAAAAGAGAAAAATGATTAAATTTTGGCTATAATACAGCAATCAGCAACCGTCTCGCTCCTATGAGACCAACCCTTGACCTTCAAGACAGGTATACATTGTTTGCCTCTGTGCACAAGGCCACAGAATAAATAATAGTAGTACGAAAAGGCCACGAACCGGCGCGGCACTGCGCATGCGTCGCTCCACTGATCTTAGAAGTCTTACCATGCACCGCTGGTCTGGGAACTGAGGTGAGATCTAGATAAGAATAGGGTGTATCTCAACCTATTACGTTTCCGCTTCCGGGAAACGGGCCCTCTCTCAGAAATAGAGGACAGCCCTTTGATCATGTAATGTAAATAACTGAATTTTGAATTAATTGAATTTGAATAGGGGAGTCACATCTGGGGTACAATTAAAAAAACCCTCTTAGGTAGTTAAAAAGTTATTTGACAAAATAAATGAAAGTTGACCATTGCACCCCCCCCCCCCCTGCCCCCATCCCCCCTCTCCCAATATAGTTCTGAAATAAAATACAAAAATACAGAAAATAATTAATTACTTATAGATTACAAGAAAAACTATAAATAAAGTAACATGGTAAACCTCTCAATATTGTGAGATAATAATTACATTCATCGTACGGAACACGGAACCCTCTCCACGCGAGTTCAACTCGCACTTGTCCGGGTTTTGAGTGACGCCATTATGACCAGTACCCGTATATTTTAACATACACATGTCAGTTCGTTGATGAACATAACACTTGTCTTGTTCACTTTGTGTGACCGGATCGATTGTTACTGATTCATTTCTGATTAACACCAGCACGCTGACAGTTGTCATCATTACACTTAAAGGTGCTAAAATAATACATTACTATATCCATTACTAGCTGTGCCCGCGGCTTTGCCCGCGTGGTAAATGTTATGGGATATAAGGATTCTTTGTGTTATTCCAGAACCAAAAGTAGGTACCAAATTCTACACGTCAGATGTTTTTTTAACGATTGCTCAACTTTTACTCGTCGGATTGATATAACAAGTTCACCAGATCTTAAGTCAAACTCTAAGCTATCAAACATTGAACACCGAATCGCAATCGGTCTAGTAGTTTTTACGTGATGCGTGAATAAACAAACAGACAGACAACATTTAATAAAAATGTTATGTTCTTGTTCGCTATTATTGTTTGTTATTTAGAGAATTCATTACATTTACTTCACAGACTTTTTGTTTCTTATTGTTTTATTATTTATTATAATAATAGATAGATAGATAGATAGACAGAAGATAAATTAGCACATTTAAGTATGACCAATGTATGACGGTACAGTAGCTGATGTCAGGGCCCCAATTCTGTTAACTATTGAACCGCGATAACGCAAGTCGATCAGTAGTTTAATAGCGAAATTTCCTCTTTTACTGTTTAAAAGTGATAGAAGCGTTTCTTTAAGGGAAATTTTCGGGAATGAGCGTAATAATATTCAAAGAGAATATTATTACGCTCATTCCCGAACGCTGCCCAGCCGAAATGAATTCTTCGGTTTACCTCTTTGATTTCATGTTTGTAACTTCCAAAACTTTACTTTTATCTTGAAATTTGGAAGATAATTATTGCTATAATTTTTAAGATAATGTATGAGCTAAACCAGTCAGGGGGTTGTTGTGATAGGGGTCTAAAATGAAGTTCTGTTTGTGCGTTTCCGAACTATTTTCGCGAAGAATCAGTTCAACCACTAGTTTATAAACGACTTCACAAAAGGAGGAGGTTCTATATTCTACTTTTTATGTATGTTCATCGATTTCTCCTTCAATTGCGGACCAATCATTTTTATTTGAAGAAGTAGCTCTCCAGGTAGGTCCCATATAAATTGTATCAAAACTGGATTAGTTATTTTTTTTGGTTATTCCATTTGAAATCGATGTTTTGTTCCAGGGTACTTTGTACAGCACTTGTATACTTTACTTTCATTTAGTACCTGTCGTTAGATTTCTCCGGCAACTAATCAGTTATTTCAAGCCTCATATTTTACTGATCGTTTCAACTTGAGTGCTAATGGCATACGTATATGCTGATAACATGAATTGTTTCAAAAAACAAAGTGTATTACTAAACCAAGGCCTCTTCTGGAAGAGTCCGCATGGGTAAGTACTTTTGCCAACCACCAAGCAGTAGTGTGCATACATTACTTTGCTTCATTCCAAATTGAAGGGAAATGAGACTTACATAATGATGCCGCTGGGTGACGAGCGCAGTGCAGAGACGCACAACATTTTGCAACCAAAGTTTTTGGTGGCTCTGCAGTTGTTATGGGCATGCATGCTGCTCAGGCGAGTGATCTACTCGTTTCATCACCCAATTGAATAAAAAATACTATAACCATAAAGAAGTACAAAACCTTATTCAATTTGTCGAAAGAAGCCCAGTCAACCTTTAGATGCTGTAGGTACCACCGCTCTTTAAGGAAAAATGATAATTTTATAAAACAACGAACCTACAATAATGATACAAGGTAAAGTCCTTTTTTAAATAAAGGACAAAAATAATAAAATGGAATGTTACCTTCACGGTTTTAGTATTAAAGGTAAGTATAACTTTTTAACATAACAAATTGAAGAAAGATATTATACCTATTTCTACAGTTATTCACCTTGCTTTTGTGACGATTCTATTTTTTATCCGACTGCCAAAGCATGGTTTTATGTTTAATACGGACGAATGTATGTCTGTAAGACTCTTTTATGGTACATTTACTCGTAGGGAAAAAAATACAAACATAGACGCGGGGCGCAGCTAACAAACTAGTTATCACACGACTTAGTTTGATAACTTTGCTTAGTTCTTTGTTTTACATTTCCTTCAAACATTTACACGTAATCCTTCAAGGCGATCAAGTGACGTCGTGTCGTCAGCTGTAAACGTCACGCGCATTAAGCCCCGTGGTATGTAACATGCTAAAGGCGGGTGGAACTCACATTTACCGGATCGGTACGTTATCATTATCCGTAATCAGCGCTTATCAGTACATCAGGAAAATATAGAAATTTTTGGGCAGTACTGTCGGTGTCAGAATTAGAGATCGTTTATATGTTTATACAAAGAGCTAGCTGCCATCCGCGTGGTAATTTTTCTCAGTACATAGGTACGTCTAATTTGCAGTTTTTTTTGTTAACTTTGCTAGGCTTTTACTCGTCGCATTGAGATGCATATTACAACAGATTTTGCAAACGTTAAGCTATCCAACAGTTTAACTGTTGGATAGCTTAACGTTTAATAGAGCCAGCAGTTATTACGTGTTGCGAAAACAAACAAACGGACAGATAAAGACAGACAACATTTCAAAATATTTATGTTGTTGTTCTACTGAACAAGTTGATCTTAAGTTTAATTCCCTAGACCAAAAATATAGATGTTCTTTAGAAATAGTTCGCGTTTTTAATTACAGTTTTAATACTATCTGTTTGTTACTTATTGCTAAGTACAGATAAATATTATACAAGTTACTGTTTTTATAATTATTTTAAAATTCCACCACTTCACTATTTGACTACACAGAAAATTATAATTGTAATTAGAAACAAGATATTATTGACCGTGTAATTAATACTCAAAACAAATAGATTTCATGGTAAATATTTCGTTTCTAATTATAATACTAACGGCCACGACACAATTTAAAATCTCATACAGACAAATAATTGTTTAACAGAGGAACCATATAAATACAGTTTCGAAAAAGTAACATAATTAAGTAAGTACCTCGTATGTCCTGGCGTAACTTTTTACTGGTGATTTTAAAGAATATTTTGGATGTAGGTATATATATATATATATATATATAGATACCTACATCCAAAATATATATATATATATATATATATATATATATATTCTTCCAATATATTCTTTAAAATCTTAACCACGAAGTAGTTTGATGAAAATTTTGAGACTGTAGTCCCAAAATCCATAGGCCCAAAATTTTCATCAAACTTAGTTCGACAACATCTATCTATATATCTATCTATCTATACTATAATAAAACTGTAAATGGGCTAAATCTGAACATTAAATATTTTTTGAAAATTATAATTGAGATAAACTTCAAAACCGATATAGAGTGCAAAAAGGATATTTTTTTAATTTTTGTCTGTCTGTCTGTCTCTTTGAACACGCATCACGCTGAAACTACCGGATCGATTTTGATGCAACTTGGCACAATCATAGCTTATGTTATGGATTAACATTTAGAATACTTTTTATCCCGAAAAAAACACGAGTTCCCGCAGGACAGTGGTTGAAAGTTATTTAAAAGAATACATATTATGCTGAAACTACTGGACGGAGTTTGATGTAACTTGGCACAGTCAAAGTTCATATTATGTATTAAAATTACGGATTCTTTTTATTCCCAAAAAATATAGGGTTCCTGCGGGATAGGTATTCAAAGTTATGATAATTTAAATGTAATATAAATAAAACATTAAAACTGTATCATAATTTCGACCATCTTGGCACGATGTTGTGTGTGTTGCACAGCGGGAGTATGCTGGCCTGCCAACCCAGACGTGCCTGGGTCGAAATCTCGCGCTTCTTGAAATGTTTTGCTCCATATTTTTAAGCATTTACATATTTTATGCGTTATTTTTACATTTTCCTCGATCATCATCGTCATTTCCTGAAGTAAAGTTCGTTTCAAGGTCACAATAATTCCAATTCGGATAATTTAGAAAAAACTCAAGAACAGAAAAGAATTCTGTCAATTTAGGTACTTTGTTTTTTTTTTATTTGTAAATTTATTAGTTTTACCCGAAGTGCATGTTTAAAAAAAGAAATGAATTATCATTATTTTATAATTTAAAATCCCTCATCAAAAAGCGCCCAGTTGCGGGTATTTTCATTGGTAACCAAACTGCTTTCTGTTTTACATTTTTAACCCCCGAACAAAGAGACGGGTATTATTAGTTTAGGGTGTGTATCGCTGTGTGTGTGTGTGTGTTTGTGTGTGTATGTGTGTGTGTGAGAGAGGGTGTGTGCGTGTGTGTGAGCGTGCGTGAGGGTGTGTCTGTCTGTGGCATCGTAGCTCCCAAACGAATGTACCGATTTTCATGCGGTTTTTTTTGGTTGAAAGCTAATGTGATTGAGATGGTTCTTAGCTATATGGGGAGGGGGAGGGTGGAGGTGAGAAAAAGGGGTGACAATCGTAGCTTCCAAACGAATGGTCCGACTTAGGTGCTGTTTTTTATGTTTGAAAGCTGAGGTAATCGAGATGGTATAGTACGAGTATAGCCCACGTAAATATTCTAAGGAGTATTAGAAAGCACAATGGAGTATTCTACTTCCATAACACCCTCTGGTAGGAACCTCTACACTTGAGTACTTATAATAAAGCAATAAGAACAAATAATACACTACCTACATAATTTACCAGCATCAACAAATCAAGCGAATAAACCAAAGGCATCAAAGTTCTCCCTCCGATTTAACTAGATGGCGCTGATTGACCTTAAAACACGCAAGCATTTCATTAACTGCAACCAAGGGTCCCACTAAATTCAAATTTATAAAGTTTTTCGGATTCGGCTCACAATAGCACTAGCACGACCTCCAGGGGCCTAATTCTATAATTTAAAGACGCCAATTCCACGCCGCCTGCGTGGAATTTGTTCGTGATTCCACGCAGGTAGCGAGGAATTGACGTGGAATTCGCGTGGAATTGGCGTGAGTGGTCATACAGAATCCAAGCCCTGCTCTCAAGCCCTTGCGACTGATTAAAAAACTGGGGTACTTGGTACGCCTTGCACGCACTGCCTTGCGGTGGAACGCGGTGTGTTTATTCTAGCATTTATTTCAAATAGTATTATATGCGTTTATTTCATATTTTATTATATGCGTTTATTTCATTGCAATACGTGCACTTCTATGAAGTGTCATAGAAGTGCAAGTGTGTTATATAAAAAGGCAAGGCAAGGTGCCTTATTCCGATGATGAGATGCCGAGCAATCAATAAAAAACTATTTGACCGCTGAACGAATTTTGAAGAAATGTAGTAGATATAATATTGTACTTGGTTTGGTCCAGGTCCAGAGGACCAGGACCAAACCTACAACTAGTCTTGTGGTGGTTTGGCTTTTGGTAAATTAATGGTTTGGTAATTGTGTACCTAACTGTACACTGTGTCGTGTGTTACCACAGAATAAATAATAGGGATTACTGGTCGGTTTTCTTTCACCTATCGTCATGATAACTTGTTCACGCACTTTCTCCGCTGCTTTCTAACGTAGACGCGTATTTTCGTCTTCAGAGTAATTGTGGTATAAGGTGTGGTTTCGTTGATGCCTTTAAATGATAATAGTAAATCAATGAGGTGCTTTTTTTTGTTAATGGTTACAAACAAGTTGATTGATTCAGACAATAAGCAAAAAAAAAGTATTTTATTGAATGTTCCATATTTTTTTTGAGATCGGTGTAAGTATATATAGGTAGGTATGTCTAAGAACACCCATAAAAGGGTGGCACGTCAAATGATAAAACCCTCTATAAACAAAGAAAGATTAAAAAATAAGATTATCCAAGGTCGTACAAAACCCGTTAGGTACCTACGTACGTTTAATTTTATTATATTACGGGTATATAGAAAAATTTCGAAATTTTCATCTCTATTGGCTACAACCTCTGTCATAATAGTAAACTGTTGCCTTTTGTTTGTTTGTTTGTTTGCGTTTCGCGTCCAAAAACTAAACCAATTTAGTTAAAATTAGCGCAATACCCAAACGCGGCAAACGGGAAATGTACGGCGCAACTATTTTATTTGTTCAACTTATATTAGTTACTAGTGTTCCCGCCCCCGACTTCGTCCGCGCGGACTACAGTTTATCGCGATAAAAAGCATCCTATTTTCTTATTTCGTTTCTATGGCAACCACATGCCATTCTGTGATGACAACCGTTATTTACAGTGAGTAATCAACATTTTCCAGTTTTCCCGTGTAATTTTCTGAAATAAATAGTATCCTATGTTTTATTCCAGGGTATAAGCTATCTCCATTCTAAATTTCATCAAAATCCGTCCAGCCGTTATCGCGTGAAAGCTCCCCAAACAGAAAACAAACAAACGAACACACAACTTTTCACTTTTATATATTGGTATGGATGGATAATAGCTAACTTCTATACCTAAACACATATAAAAAAAAACCTTTCTTAACAATACTTTTTTGATACTACAATTTTTGGAATTCATCCTTAATGTTACGCGCCGCTACCCTAGTTGAAGACATCGGGCGCTTTCGTTAACACTCGGCAGCGCTCGGCTACGCTGGTGTCATGCAGGCGGGAAGCGATATCATGGCATTCCAGAAAGATTTATGGACGTGACGGGCGTTTAACTGTTTTGTGTGTGCTAAATTAGATATTGTCGCAGTGAATTATTGTAAATATATTGATTATTACCGACGAGTGTTTGGTTGTTTTAACATTAGAGATGAATAGTCGGTTTTTATGTCAGTTACTTTTCATAATTATTTTTAGGTAACTTATATTGATGACATTAAAATGTTATCATAGATATTATTGTTCAACTTGCACAAATGCAGAAATACAAAACAAGTGCAAGTAACTACCCACCCACTGACTGGCCTTGGCTATGGCTATTAATAATTTATTTATGAGTTTTTTTACGATCCATACTCAAGTTGAAAACAGTGAAAAGGTAATATAGTATAATATAGCTTTACAACATGAAAACTTAGTTAATTCGTTTCTTAGTTAATTAGTTTATATTTTTGAACTTAATTTGCAATGTATTTTAGTCACCATATAATTATAATGTTTCTATTTTAAATCAGTCTTATCCTACCCAGAATTATTATTACAAGATTAGTATGCTGAACGTATGTATGTATGTATGTATGTATTATTAAACGTTGATTACAGACATCATTATCATCATTATCGTGGGCCAGTTTAGGTATATTGCTGGACGTAATCTAATTCAAATTTGATTGTAAAAAAACGGAGTGTATTTGATTATTATTATTATGTACTTACATACAAACTATCTCTAGGTATAAACAAATTATTAAAAAAACAGTACTTAGATACAACATTTAAATGGACTTAACTCTTGTACTATTATTATATTCTGTGTAAGGTGACTATACCACAAAATAAATAATAGTACAAGTACAGAAGGATAACTGAGTGAAGTCATTTAAATACATAGCAACTCTCGCTACAACGCAATAAAGTGCAATTTACCTCGCACAGCGCTGCGAGCTTTCAATTATATTTACCTAGAAGGCGCTCGCCCATCGTGTGCAGGCTAGAATGCACCGTATCACAACGCGCGAGAACTTCCATTGCTCTAACCGTTTCAGAAACGCTGTCCATTTTTCGCTCGGTAGGGTTGTATTAAGCTATGACTAGGTACTTGTACTACTAACTATTCTGTGATATGTTGTGACTTATATGTATATAAGTGTCGTTGGTATGATTATATCCTATAGGTATTGCACTTTGATGAATAAAGGTTTATGAATTAATGAGTGAAAGTCGTCATTTCAAACAGCCACTATCACTATTCAAACAGCCGAATGCTATGCAGTACCTTCTAAGTTACTTCTTGGTACTCATAATTAAAACACGAATAAAATTTGACAATAACTTTACGTAAGTAGGTACTTTATCGCTAAGCACATGGTTCGCCACTCATCGAACGCACGCTTGACATTCTACTGAACTGACCCGAATATTGCGCACTCGAAGTGTAGGTATAATATTTGTACTTGTTGCGGAGTGCGACCGACCTGACTATACCCAAATTTGAACCCGTCCATCTGTTACTGGCTGGTATTGTAATAGCTAAACGAAATTAGATACAGGTGAAATTAACACATACTTACTGAATACTTATTTAAATAAGCGTATATAAAATTATACATTATGTGTGTGCCTAGCCTATACAGGGAGAATGAGACATTTGTAACTATATATTATACAAAAAATGAATAAATTACATTCTCATAGTTATTTGGTTAACTTTCGGGGATTCAATTCGTGTTAAAAAGACTAAAACGAGGCGTCGAATTGGTATTTTGATGTTAATTTGTACACGAATAGACCATTTTACACGACTAAAGGAGTGTAATATAATATAATAATATATTCGGGACATTTCCACACCAATTGACAAGTTTTCATTTTTCATAGGGCAATTCGAAAACCATTTCGAGATATTGCGACGCTGATCATTATTATTATTTTTCCAAATTTTTTAGTGCAGTAACTACAAAGATTAAGTAATAACTCTCAATTAGGCAGAGTTCGGTGGAATAATAAAATACAAGTGCCTGTAAAGAAAAAAAAAACTACTCTAGAGCCTGACTTTGATAGATACATAAATGTTTTTTTTCGAATGTGGCTTCGGTAATCTTGTTCATTCCACCGAACTCTGGCAGTTACGTCCTTTTAGAATAAGCTACTTTTTAATAATTAATTTCTCGGAAAATAAAGCTTAGATTGGAAAAAAATACGTGTATCTTATTTTTCAATATTCTCTCAGAGAAAAAATTAAAATAGTAATGTTAAAAAAAAAAATGTTGTCAATTATCTAGCCCCAAACTAGGATACCCTGTGCTATGGGCACTAGATAACGGATAAACATACATAGATAAGAATATTACATCCATGACTCGGAAACAAACATTTCTGCTCATCACACAAATGATTGCACCTTGCAGGATTCGAACCCGCGACCGTACGATTTCGTACCCAGGATCTCTAGCCACGAGACCAACCGGCCGTCCAATGGTAATTTTTTTTAGCATTGATGTATGTATGTTTGTTTCTTTATTCCACCATAACTTTTAAATGCCTGAACAGATTTAGACGTTTGGTGTATCGTTAGAATCCTTACATCCCCCTGAGTAACTTAGGCTATATTTTGTTTAAAAAAACCCTTCGAATTTTGCAATATGGCCTTGGCCTTTATAAGCACATTCCAACAGTATATAATTTATTAAAAAATCTCAAAAGCTCATTTTTGGCACGGCGTGTTTTTTAGCTTTTAAGCTAATTATTATGCAGTGCTATGTTTATTTTTGTAATAACACACAAAAACTTTAAACACCCCTTAAAGTTAGCTTCATTATCACACTGTATTCGTCTACTGCTGGACAGCTTCCAAAGAACGCCACAGAGCCCGGTCTTCGGCTTTTCTCAGCATTTTCTGCCGGCCGCCTTTCACAGATCATCACTCCACCTGGGGCCCTAGTCTGTTAATTTAATAACGCTTCCATGGAATCTTGCTGGCATGTCGATAGCCTAGTTTTACACATTTGGTATTCTGCTAGCTAAATAAGATACATGATCGTTCAGTGATTTTCCATCGAATTGCAATGGTCCCTAGTTGGTATTCGGCTATTCCATGGATAATCAGTGACCTCTCGATAGTTTTTTAAACGGTAGTCTGCTAGTTATTTAACGTTACTTTGACATTTGTTTCAATGGTTTTTTTTCCTTGAACTACAATTGAGAAGTCATGGAACAAAAGTTACTTTTTAATGGATTTCACAAAAGTAGATGGTTATTATTTTCGAATGTATGCATGTTTTATTTTTGATTTGTTTATTCTGATACGAACGGACCGTTTCGGAATTTTGACTGTTCTAAGGATGGGAAAAAATAATCGATTATTATTTTTAAAATGACCATATTTTGGACCTATTATTGTAATAATTTAATCGATTATTTTGTAAACGTTTTTTCAATAACGTGCATTTTATTCAGAAAAATCGATTATTTCTGAAAACTTAATCGATTTTTGCATAATCGATTTTAGTATCAATTTTATCACATCTCTAGCTGTTCCATAGATCTTAAAGATATAGACTATAACGCCTTGCGCCTTGCCGTGGTTGTCTAATTTGACCGTGTGTTGTACTATTATTTATTCTGTGCTGTGGCTTAGAGTAGAGAATAGTATTTTAAGTTACACGACAATTCCCCGAAGATATCTTGACGGGGCGCGTAACGTGTCTTAGTGGCAATAGAGAATAATGGCCCTCATATAACGCTTTCTTGGATACCTACACCATAGGGCAGCAGAATACTAGTAGGTAGTAGGTATGTAGGTACTCTGAGGGAAAATTCAAATCTCAGGAGCTCTCAAAGAATCTCTCTAGAGACAAAGGTAAGTTAGTTGTTAGGTATAGGTAAGTGTATGTACCTATTTTGTTATCTTATTTTTAACTTATTTTTGTAGCACTTCTGTACTATACTTCCAAAAAATACATGATTGTTGTAGTGCGAAACACTACCAATCTATCTACTTTACAATTTCAACGTCGTGATTTAGGTAGGTAGGTACATCACATCGATTTTTTATTTTGCCAAATGCGACTCAATCGATAAAAGAAACACAAAGTCCAGCGTTTCCGGCTAGTAATTATCAAAAGAACAAGTATTACCTACATCAAAGCTAGATACTGAGGCATAAAACCGATATAAAATACCCAGGTGTTGTTATACCTACCCGTATCTCCTTCTTAGTTTGTGGTGTTGTCGGATTACTTTGGTCCGTAACTTCGTTAGCACTGAACGAAATTAAAGAACGAAGGTAGCTGCAGAATCAGAAAAAAACGTTCTTTCTATTTATCACATCAATTCAATGTAAATCGATAATCATATTTTCCCAATAAAACCACAGATAAAAACGACCTACGAAAGATAAAACGTCAAACACGGTGGAATATATATCTCTCATTTTTTTGTTCGTGAGAAAGAGAGATAGAAATATGTAGCGTGAACTTCGTTCAATCCATTGAATCGACAGGCAAGTGAACAGCCATGGAAGCAACCTAAAGTTTTAGCAGAATACCAAATTTGTCATACATGATCATGGACAGTCGCTGGAATGACATTTAGATGTCATTTTATTTAAAATTAGCAGAATCGTGCCCCTGGCCGGTGGGCGTCCTACACAACGATTGCTAAACCGTGGTCTCCAGTCAAGGGCTGTTCTACCCCAGAGGTTGCACATTCTTCGAAACATGTGACTAGCCCACTGCCACTTCAGCTTACAATCCTAAAGGTTTTGTCAATAACTTTGGTTCTCTGCCGGAACTCCTCTTTCCGGATACGATCATTCAGAGAAACTATGAGCATAGCTCTTTCCTTAGCTCGCTGAGCGACCTTAAATTGGTAGACTAGTCGTACCGTGAATGTTCACAACTCGAATCCGTATGTCATAACAGGTAGGACACAGTGGTTGAAGACTTTTCTCTTTAAACTTTGAGGTATTGGCGACGAGAAGACTCTTCGGAGCTTTCCAAATGCTGCCCAGCCCAGCTGTATTCTTCCGCAGGTCTCACTCTTATTCACAATAT
Source organism: Alsophila aescularia (assembly GCA_946251855.1). Classification (NCBI taxonomy): domain Eukaryota; kingdom Metazoa; phylum Arthropoda; class Insecta; order Lepidoptera; family Geometridae; genus Alsophila; species Alsophila aescularia. The sequence continues at coordinate 1,610,018 of OX276374.1, read as the reverse complement.
TATGATGAAACTTAAAATTTACTGCGTATTTAAATGCATCAGTCAAACCACACCTTACAACCGGTGTATGATCTAGTTTCAACGAAAAAAGTGTTATGTACAAAATGCAAGAAGAGATCGAGTTCGACATAGTATCTGTCATATCTGGAGAGTATGTTTTATCAAATTATTTTTCTATTTTTAATCACAAAAAGTGCTCAAAAAGTAGGTATGTCTGACCACGACGGAGCAGAAATAGTTTTGAATACATTTTTAAATTTATTTCGTTCCGGTTGATGCAGTTTGAACCTTATAGTACAGTATGTGTTTACATAAGCACAGATAAGTAATAGTCACTGAGTGCGAGTTGGCGCGAAAATATTCTCGTCGCTGCGTTCCCGTAAAACTCATTTTCCATTCCTTGCTCAATGGTTTGACGCAATCGCACAAAACTTGGTCTGTGGTTTTCTTCTTTTTTTTATTGGATGGCTTCTGCGGAGGCACTGGCCTACTAGCAATTTCGCCAATGTCAAGTGTATAGTTTAAAGTAATGTCACGTCACAGTCAATTATTGTCAAAGTCACGAATCAGTAAAATGATGGACATTTACTGAAACTTCCGAGGGAGATTTGGAAAAATCACAAAATGCCATTTATTTCTGCGTTTGATTCTTTTGCCTACACTCGTGCACGTCAACGAACACCTAATGGTTAATATTCCACCAATATTACACATTAACACTCGAAGATACACAAGATTGAGAATAAAATCTAACTCTACATCACAACATTTTGTTTTTTTTCAAAAAAACCCTTGGCCTGTGGTTGCCCGAATATATGTTGCCACTGACAAACCGAACCAAAGACATAAGAAAGTATTATTTATGGAAATATAACCTCGGAAAAAATATGAAGACAAAAATGGGGTGATTTTCCAGAAAAAATATTGTATCTTGGAAATAAGATCGATGACACCCTGTTATTATGTTTTATTCAAATATTACATGAATGTATCTATCTAATAACTAATAATCTAATAAAATATCAACACAGCTTAGTACAAAAAGTGACCAGAATATCTATTTGAAAATCAAGTTATTTAAAAAAAAGACGTCTAATTTTTAGGTCAAGTTTTATACGTGTTTTATTTATTATACTAAGGTTATAGGTACCTATTTAGTACTTAAACAAAAGGTAAAAATATCCCTTAAATGAATAAAACACTCAGATTGGATAAGGAACGCGGGATTCCATTTTAATCGAAATCTGTACAAAACTGGCTGCCACAGGAACCAGGGTGCATATAGAGTTTTTATCTTCTAACGACATGCAACTTCAAAAATGACAAAACGAAGTTATGTACATAATATTATGCTTTTAAGATAATAAATAAAGACACGCGTAATTTTTAACAGTAAAGGTAGATATGTAGTCGTAGTGGAAGTTTGTGTCTCGAAAGTTGTCTGCAAGTCGCTGCGCAAACTGCTATTTTTCAGGCGCAATTCCAATGTTGAAGGTGAAGACAGCATTGTATAACTGCCTCATCACGTCCTCCTGGCTTTCTTTTTCGCATACTCTATCTCGTTCGTTCTTTATACTGTTTTATTCTCACATTAGTACCTGCGCCGTCGTTCACAGAGCCTAACTTCATAAACACAAAGACTCGCTGCGACTACTTGTATTTTCTGTGAATAAGTTTAAAAATATACATACCTATTTTGTAGCATGCAGCCAATTCTAGAACCACAGAATAAACAATAATACCAAAACTTGGCTTTTGAAGCATGTTCAGTGAGCGTCTGTCTTCAAATGCATTCGATTCGTACACAAGACCAGTGAAAGGCCAGTGACTAACTGAAACGAATCGTGAACTGGCCTCGTGTCCGAAGCGCATAATGCATGTCATTTTTTGTTGATTAATAATTTATGGAAATTTTGCCTATTTTAAAACAAATAAGAAATTATCTACCGTCTTTTCGTATGTTCATTCATATCTCCAGGATTTCTGAACGGTTTTTCATTGTTATGTTTATTTAGATAGATTAGGTAATTGCGGTTCTTTTTTTGTTTTACCTACAATTTATTTTACCTTTTTATTTTACTCTCTTCTTAAGATTCCATGATACGATAGGTTTATTAGGAACTAAAAAAAAAACATTTAACTCCTTTAAGTTTTGGTTTTCTGGTACATACTTCCACTATCATGCAGTAAATTAAAAATAATAATAAAATAATATATAAATAGTATTTAATTAATTGCTTTGATTTCTGAATAAGCAGGCGTCGTGGTGATCGCAACAATAGGTGGTATTACACAGGGTGGTAATACACAGCTGGTGCATGCTACTGCCCATTTCCTGAACTTCCGTGGTGGAGCTTTACTGAAACTTCCTAGGGAGTTTCGGAGAGATAACGATTTGAATACACTCTTTCACGTTAATGAACAACTAATTCCACCAATATTACACATTAACACTCGAAGAAAAAATTATAGAAAAGCAATACTTTGTCTCGATTACGTTTTCCCTCCAAAATTCAATAGTAATAATCTCAGTCAGTAGGTAAGCGTAATAAAAACTCTTTGGTAATAATCTTATTTATAGTCCGTGCTTTTGACATATCGCTCATAGAGTTAAATTCAACAAAATGTTAATATAGCAAAATTGATTCGTGAAGATTTCTTATTTTATAAAACAATTTAGGAACAGGACAAAATAAATATTTATGTTGTTGATAAAGCGCTATAAGATTTCTGCGCCGTTGTTTTCGTTTTTTTTTTTTAGATTAGTACCATAACGCGACTTAGAGATGAAATTGCAAATAATGCTCTGCATTGCAGCTAAGTTTTCAGCATAAGATTATACAGCATAATGTAATGTTTTTATTATTAGAATTATCTATTATCTACGCTATTTTGCATACCAATTGCAAAAATCATGGACAAAATACACCATAATCTGACTAAAGTTAACCAAAATACCTAAAAAAAACATTTATTACTCCGCCTCAAAAAAAAACTTCAAATTTTAAAACGTAGATCCCTAAAAATAGCCTATTAGTACAAGAACCAAATGACAGTAGCTACTTTTATCAAGACAAAAACACAAAATCTTTGTAAAACCCGTAGATGATTACAACCATTAACTAATGAGTTTAAAAAGCATTCTTTTGAGTAATGCGTTCAAAATTTGTCGTTATCACCTAAAGTGACTCATCAAGTCATCACGAACAAATAATTCTATAACAATAGGTTAAAATGTTGAACTCAAAACTCGGTGGGAGCTCAAAACGATAATCTAGTTTGTGTCTGTGATTCTAACTGTATGGACGTAAGACTTGGATCAGCTAAAATCAATATACATTGTATAGTGCTTGTTCGAATGTTCAAACGCGAAGGCAGTAAGGTGGTCTTCGCATTTAGAGAGAATATACCAGGCAACTTTCGTATGTACCTATTTAATGCGTCTGAATAAGGCAAGCTGCTATTATTTTGTAGTTCTGAACATTTAGCTCAATTTTAGTGTGAAGCAGTGCTTTAAATCAAAATATCTTGATACTGGCAATAGACTAAGTGTAAACCCTGGCTTGTAGGCCTTAAACAACTAAGTGAAGAATCGTAGACTAAAGATAACTGTCTCAGCATAGAACCAGTGTACAATCTTCTAACCAACTTATTCGCTGTACCCAATAAAAACGTGAAAAATATTAGTCAACCGATGCAAGACTACGGGCAAAACCAATCTTAGCCAATTTAGTCACACTTACCTAAAATACCAGTGCAAAATATTAGCTAAAATACCAGTGCAAAATATTAGCTAAAATACAAGTGCAAAATATTAGCTAAAATACCAGTGCAAAATATTAGCTAAAATACAAGTGCAAAATATTAGCTAAAATTCCAGTGCAAAATATTAGCTAAAATACAAGTGCAAAATATTAGCTAAAATTCTAGTGCAAAATATTAGCTAAACTTGAAACGCCGAAGTGTAAAATTTTATCAAAAATTTAAGTTCAACTGCAAAATCTTAGCCAACACGCAAAACTACAGATCCAATGTTCTCCAACTCCTGACGCTATGGAGAAGCTGATATCGTCAGTAAAGCATTGGAAGGGTTCCAGGAGGCCCGAAGCTGAACTGTCCAGGAGCCAGTACTCCCTGGTGTCGTGCAATGACCTCACCGCTGGTGCTGTGCAGCTGTGGATGGGGCTTCCGGAGGAAGTCAAGTACGATCCTGCGCTGGCGCCGTTCAGGCAGTTCTACGAGAAAGAGCATGGTGAGTGCTTTACCATTTTTATTAATCGAGTTCACAAAAGAAAGAGGTAATATTCGACTGCATGTTTTTACACAACTGTCCAAAAAAAGGAGTGTTATGTTTTTAGCATTCATGTATGTATATGAGTTTCTTTATTCCACCGTGACTTTTAAATGCCTGAACAGATTTAGACGTATGGGGTATCGTTATACTTAATCCTTACATTCCCCGGGTGACGCTATATATTTTTGAAGAAAAATTTCCATATTGCGTCAGTAAGGCGAAAAAAAATACTTCGAATTTTGCAATATGGTATCAAATTGAAGGCCTTGATAAGCACATTACTAGCACATTAGTTGTTTATTGGCTGAGCAGCGTGTTATTTTAGCTTTTAAGCTAGTATTTTTAATTATACCTATATGTAAACGGAGAAATCTTTCCGTCAATTGTGAACTGGTTTTAAAAAATCTATTTTTGTTTGAAAAGATATACTCTCGAGGTGGTCTCATATAAATTGTATAAAAATTGGCTCAGTTTTTATCTATACTTATAATAAAACTGTAACGGGTCCAATTCTGTACATTGAAGATATATTGTTTTTTTTTTGGAACGTACTCTTGATTCGATACTGAATCCAAAACTGTCTGTATCTTGGCTAGGCATCACGCCGAAACTACTGAATGAATTTAAATGAAACTTGGTATGATTTGAGTTCATACTACGAGGTAGGACATAGGCTACTTTTCATCCCGAAAAGTGAAAGGGTTCCCGCAGGATTGAGGTTGAAAGTTATTTCAAAAAACACTTACCACTCTGAAACTTCTGGACGGATTTTGATGCAATTTAAACCCATCATATAAACAATAACTGTGCCAAATTCAGGATACTTTTTATCCCAAAAAAATAAAGAGTTCCTATGGGATAATGTCCCAAATTCTGTAACTTTTTTTTTGCCTTTCTATCTTCAATACTGAAGCCAAAACTATTATTTTTTAAGTTTTGGTCTTCTGTCTGTCTGTCCGTCTATTTGTCTGTACCTTGGAAGTTCATCACGCCGAAAATACTCAATGAATTCAAATGCAATTTGATATAATTTGAGTTCATACTTCGAGGTAGGACATAGGATACTTTTCATCCCGAAAAAATAAAGGGTTCCTGCAGGATAGGCATTGAAAGTTATTTAAAAAAACACGTATCACGCTGAAATTACTAGACGGATTTTTGTGAAACTTGGCACATTAATAGTTTATATAATGGGTAAAAATTGAGGATACTTTTTATCCCGAAATATAAAGTGTCCAAAATTCTGTAAATTGAAGATATTACGTAATTTTTTTGGAGGCCGTTCTATATTCAATGCTAAAGCCAACACTGTATTTTTTTTGTCTCTCTGTCTGTCTGTCCGTCTGTCTGTCTGTACCTTGGCAGCGCACCACGCCGACATTACTCAATGAATTCAAATTAAATTTGGTATGATTTGTGTTCATACTTCGAGGTAGGACATTGGATACTTTTCATCCCGAAAAAATTAAGTGTTCCTGCAGGATAGGGGTGCAAACTTATTTAAAAGAACACATACCACGCTGAAACTCATGGACGGGTTTTGGTTATATGATGGGTTAAAATTTAAGACACGTTATATCCCGAAAAAGTAAAGGGTTTCTGCGGGATATGGGTCCAAAGTTATGTTAATATTTAAGTGATAAAAAATTTTTTTTGAATGGTTCTCTATATTCGATACTGAAGCCAAACTATTTTACTTTTTAATTTTGTCTGTCTGTTTGTCCGTATCTTGACCGCGCATTGCACCCAAACTACTATAGGAATTCAAATGAAATAAATGCTCTTGGGCGCTTAAAAAAGGTATTGAAAAATATTTTTTTGTTAATCGTGTCTTTCTTTCTGTTTGTCTGTATGTTTGTTTGTTCACGCATTACGTAAAAACTACTGGACTAATTGCAATGCGGTTTTCATAGTTGGGTAGCTTAGGATCCTAGATGTGGAACTCTAAGTCCATCAATACGCACTTAGCCGGATTTTATTTTTCGTTTACTGTCTACTACCCATTGCCAACCACTTCTACTACCTATTGCCAACCTATTTCTTCTTCTTTCTTCTTCTAATCTTGGTTGGCTCTAGCACGGTATAATATACTTAGTTGATAATAATGTACTGTGGCTCTAACTCGTAACCTAGTAATATATAATATATAATAGTGTTGTTATTTTTGTTAATCCGTATAACGCACTAGTGTCCTATATATTAAACATAACGATTTTCGTTTGTTTTTTAAAGTTCCGTATCTCAAAAGGAAACAAGGAACCCTTATAGGATCACTTCGTTGTACGTCTGTCTGTCTATCAAGACAATTTTTCTCAGAGTATCAAGTTGAAATTAATATCAAATACTCAGGCTGCAATCCCTTGGAGCTGTGAAAAATGAAACTTCTGTGTCATAACAATCAAAAGATACGGCTGTTTATGCCGCATATTATGACACTCGCAAGGTAATCTAAACCTTGTATACCTACTTCCCGCTGACCTAGAATCATGTTTGGCAAATGTTTTGAAGCACAAGTAAAGGGAAAAATCCAAAACCCGTAAATCCATACCAATATATAAAAGTGAAACGTTGTCTGTTTGTTTGTTTGTTTGTTTGGGGAGCTTTCACGCAATAACGGCTGAACGGATCTTGATGAAATTTAAATGGAGATGGCTTACACCCTGGAATATGACATAGGACACTTTTTTTTAAGTTTCCATGGGAAAACTGGAAAATGTTGATTATTCACTGTAAGGAACGGTTTCCATCGCATAATAGTCTGTGGTTGCCATGGAAACGAAATAACAAGTCTGTCATACATCACCATTGAGGTATTATACCTCAACAATGACTTTTGCATTGGTTTTTAATACCCTAGAAGAAAATTGGATGCTTCTTTTCGCGATAAACAGTAGTCCGCGCGGACGAAGTCGCGGGCGGGAAAACTAGTTAGTAGATAAAAAACTATTTATTTTTTACATTATAGCCCAAAAAAAGGAATGTAATGTTTTAGGATTCATGTAGTATGTATGTATGTATGTATGTATGTATGTATGTATGTATGTATGTATGTATGTATGTATGTATGTATGTCTGAATGTATGTATGTATGTATGTATGTATGTATGCATGTATGTATGTAATGTATATAAGTGAGTTTCTCTATTCCACCATAACTTTTAAATGCCTGTGTGTAAAAGTGTGAATAAAAACTTAATTGCTGTTGGTAAACTTATGTCGATGTATAGGGACATCAGTTTTCCAACGGCAAAGTTAAGTTTGTCCCTCAATTCAGTTTATCTTTTCGTTAGTTATACGTTTTCGAGAGAGATTTTAGGGGGAAACTTAAAACATACTCGGAAAAGCGGGAAAAATCCTCTAGACTCGATTCCCTTGATTGACGAACTATTAACACCACAAGTTTGTGCGGAACCCTCGGTGCACGAGTCCGATTCGCACTTGGCTGCTTTATATTATGGTTAGGGGTCACAAACAGACGTCCTGCTTGAATATCAGACAACTACCGAATTATTTACCAGGATGGATAACCGCAGTGTAATGAGTGTAGACTGCGACTCCTGCGGTCACCTACGGAAGGCGGCCGGCAGAAACTGGAGAAGTCATTTTTTTACCACTTTATAGGCAATCGTATGACCACGATCTCACCTGATGGAAAGCGATGATGTGGTCGTAGGTGTAGCACGTTTACCTAGTAGATACCTATTCACTCTTGACTTGAACACAACGGGTTATATTTTACCGGAAACACTGACAAAGGAAGGGCATTCCACTCCTTAGAAGTTCTTAGATAATAAATGAAAAAGCGTAACGGTTCGTTCTTGTGCGAGGTATTTCAACCATAAAAGGATGGCGTTTTGCCGATCGTTTAGTCGTACGGTATTGAAAAGGTGATGGGGGAATCAGATTTTGCAGTTCTTGTGCAAACTCTCCATAGTGCAATCTGTAGAATACCGACAGGCTTGCGACCTCACGTCGATGCGCCAGACTTTGAAGCTTACTCTTAACCAGAGTGTCATCTCCAATGAGCCTCATAGCACGTCTCTCAATTGGAGCCAAAGCCTCGAGCTGATACTTGGCAGAACCGTCCCAGATAGAAGAAAAAGAAGATCGAAGATCGCGCTATGTAGCGTTCATTGGGAGAGGCCTCTGTCCAGCAGTGGACGAACACAGGCGACCACGATAGTTGCAGTTTTATTTATGTACATTACTGGAACCCAGTGAACTCTTAGTATTGTTAATGTAGAATAGTGTACAGTATTAATTTTGTAGCTGTATTTGTCCATTCATCCTAATTTGGCAATAGTTCAGAATAATGATAATTAAAATTGTAGCAGCTGTAAAGTGGCCTTGTCAGTTTAAAAATAATTTACATAATTTGCTGCAGCTGCTGGGCTTTGTTAGACTTGTTGCTATTGCACAGATTGACATCAGTCCACTCCTTCTTGTCTTCTACATAGTCATTCATATTGTAACTAGTGGCTCTGTGAGCTGTAGACCGCGCAAGTCCAAACTTTTTGTTAATCAATCTAGCGGTGCACAGTAGCGCCGTCTAGTTACCTTATTGTAAAACTAACATTAATAACCAAGGTGCTCCATCAATCCCTGTCGAGTGGGTAAAGGGCTGATTCCACTGGTAGAAACCTAAAAGTGAGAAATTTACTGCATTTTGAGGAGTTATTCTGCTTATCACGCCGAAAATCCTCATCAGATCTTCACTAAATTTTTATGAAACCAATTTAAAGTTACTACCTTTCAAATAAAAAATATGCCAACGAAATAGGATCTAATTAGGCGGAGATATTCAGTAGCCCCCTTTTTGCCCCATTTTGGGTGAAGTACCTCCCCAATACCTCTAAAATACCTCGTAGACTATAAAATTCAAAAATTCGTTGAACCTGTATACCAAGTTTCTTTTTGGGTATTCTGTGTTTTCGTCCAGATCGGTTGAGAAATGCGACCTGTAGAGGAGAACAGAGATCCATCCGGACAGACGAACGGACATCCAGACATACGAAAGCATTTCTTGCCCAAGCTGATACGGAGACGCTTCGCTCGCGCTTCTCGCTCGCTCGGTTAATAAGCTTTTTTCAATAAAAATCTTTAAATTATATTTTTAAACATACTTTCATTTAAGTCAAGTAAGTTTTTGGGAATTTTATTGTAGAATCGTATGGCATTTCATGGGAATGACTTGTCGCACTTCTGTAGCATATATTTTATTGTAGAACCGTACGGCATTTCATGGGAATGACTTGTCGCACTTCTGTAGCATATATTTTATTGTAGAACCGTACGGCATTTCATGGGAATGACTTGTCGCACTTCTGTAGCATATATTTTATTGTAGAACCGTACGGCATTTCATGGGAATGACTTGTCGCACTTCTGTAGCATATATTTTATTGTAGAACCGTACGGCATTTCATGGGAATGACTTGTCGCACTTCTGTAGCATATATTTTATTGTAGAACCGTACGGCATTTCATGGGAATGACTTGTCGCACTTCTGTAGCATATATTTAGTATTTAATAGTTTATCTTTATGTCGAGTATTCATTCAATCTATGTCGCTTCGTTTAGTATAAGATTTGATGTTCTTACGATGTACATGATTACTACTAATGAAATGATTTTAAAAATTCGTTCACGTGCTATAAGCAACATTATCAGCGAGTAACATGCGTACTATTATATTTAAAGATTCGTCCACGTGCAAAAAGCAACATTATCAGCGAGTAACATACGTACTATTATATTTAAAGATTCGTCCACGTGCAAAAAGCAACATTATCAGCGAGTAACATACGTACTATAATATTTAAAGATTCGTCCACGTGCAAAAAGCAACATTATCAGCGAGTATCATGCGTACTATTATATTTAAAGATTCGTCCACGTGCAGAAAGCAACATTATCAGCGAGTAACATACGTACTATTATATTTAAAGATTCGTCCACGTGAAAAAAGCAACATTATCAGCGAGTATCATGCGTACTATTATATTTTAAGATTCGTCCACGTGCAATAAGCAACATTATTAGCGAGTATCATACGTACTATTATATTTAAAGATTCGTCCACGTGCAAAAAGCAACATTATCAGCGAGTAACATGCGTACTATTATATTTAAAGATTCGTCCACGTGCAAAAAGCAACATTATCAGCGAGTAACATGCGTACTATTATATTTAAAGATTCGTCCACGTGCAAAAAGCAACATTATCAGCGAGTAACATGCGTACTATTATATTTAAAGATTCGTCAACGTGCAGAAAGCAACATTATCAGCGAGTAACATGCGTACTATTTTAATTTTTAAGTAATTAGAGATCGCTATGCAAATTGCAATAATTTAACCCAAGGTATGAAAACATACAGAACGGAATGACACGTTGCCATGGAAACGAAATAATAACAAGTCTATCAAGTACGTGAGTAATAATAATGCAGTTATCTATGGTCAAAAAACACCACAATCGTTGCTGCTTAAGATTTTGAATTACGCTTACTGAGGTATTTTTTAGAAGTTGTATAAGAAGGCGATGGGTATAAAATTGCGGTAGGTAAGAAAAGTGAACTCTAACCTTCCGAAGCTGGAGCGAGACACTAAGTATATAGAATCATCATCATCATCAGCCTATATCTGTCCATTGCTGGACGTAGGTCTCTCCAAATGCACGCCATTGAGCTCGGTCTTCAGCTCTCCTCATCCATTTTCTTCCAGCCGCTTTTTGCAGGTCATCACTCCACCTAACCACAGGGTGTCCTACACTACGTTTGCCTAAACGTGGTCTCCACTCGAGAACTCGTCTACCCCATCAGCTATCGGTTCTTCGGAAAATGTGACCAGCTCACAGTCACTTTAGCTTGCTTATCCTTTGAGCTATGTCGGTTACCTTGGTTCTCCGTCGGATATCTTCATTACAAATCTTGTCCTTTAGAGAAACACCAAGTATAGCTCTCTCCATAGCCCGCTGAGCAAATTTAAATTTGTGGACTAGTTTGACCGTCAGTGTCCACGTTTCAGCTCCGTAGGTCATGACTGGTAGGACGCACTGATAGAAGACTTTTGTCTTCAGGCACTGCGGTATGGACGACGAGAGACTTGCCGAATGCTGCCCAACCCAGCTGAATTCTTCTTTTGGCTTCCTTCTCAAAGCAAGAACAGTTTTGCAATATTTGCCCAAAGTAAACATATTTTTGGACAACTTAATGAGGTGCACCATTAACTGTAATCGGTTCCGGGTCAATAATATCGTTAAACATGATATTGGTCTTATCTATGTTCAATCCGAGACCAATGCGTCGAGAAGCATCCAACTAGGTTGGTCAGCATACTTTGCAAGTCTTGCAGCGATTCCACCATTAGGACCATGTCATTGGCAAATCGTAAGTGTGATGTTCTCGCCATTGATATTATTGCCCATTATTTTCCGATCCAGACGACTTGCTTAATTGGCCCCCGATTTTGTTTAATTGTCTTTTCTATTCAGCGAGTATATGAGCATTGGAAGTCACGTCGCCCCAGCTTACTGATCTTTTTATTGAGCTCCCTTTTCTCTGACGATGTGGCTTGCTGCTCTCGTCACTTGTCTATAAGCCCAGGAGCCTCATCCCAGATTTTAGACTTCGAGCCCGTACGCTGCAGCTGACTAATATTATTGCCTTCCTCCTTATGGATTCCCACAACCTTTTGGAGTTTCTCGTCCACGTCATTTGTCCAAGGCAGCGAATCGATTTTCCAAGTTAAGTTGGAACTATTCTGATCCAACAGCAGCCTGGAGCAGGTTGGGTTGAATTGTAGACTTCACCAGATGGCATCTTTCAAGGTTGTGGTCGATATTCAAGGAGCCTCGGACTAGTCGGTGATCACTACCGGTATTGAACCTACTGATCACTAAGACTTATTGTCCGTCATGATGAAGTTAATCGCATTTTTAGTCACACCATTGGGGTTTTGCCAAGTCCTCTTCCATTGGGGTTGCTTTTTGAAAAAATAATTCATCGAAAAGAGCCCCTTTTTTTTGAAAGGTTAATCAGCTTTTGCCCTCCATGGATAGTGTCCCCATATCCATGTGGACACTTTGGCGTTGAAGTCTTCTATGATAATGTTGTAGTGGGCCCTTGTGGTGTTATGTAAGGCCGAAGATATGTCATCAAATATATTTCCTACCTCATCCGAGTGTGCCGAGTTCAGAGCGTAAGCCTGTTCGATCTTAAACCTATACCTTTCGGTATGCAGAACCAGGTACGCTTTCCCTGGTCGACACACTCGATATTTCTACAACATTATCAATGAAAACCTTTTTGACGAGGTACCCCACGCCTGAGACTGCTGATTGTCCTCACGGAAGTAGAACAAGTTTTTCCCGATTCCAGAGTTATTGTGTCCTCTCTTCGGACTTCACTTAACCCTAAAATATGTCTTCTGATCTTATTGAGCTCCGTCTCATGTTTTCGTCAAGCCTAATCGTTCGTCCATTGTACGTAGCCAGGGTCATTTTTTTTTGTTTATGGTGCCTACGGTAGCCCGGGGATTCTTCGCACTCCCTGCCCAGGCATTTCCTTGTCCACCAGCTTGGTCAGAACTAGCAGGGCGACCGGGAACTGGGGGCCATTTTTTGATTGTGCCTATCATTGGAGGGTTTGCCCTTAATCGCCGGGTTGGCGATCGCAGGGCGTAACTTCTCGCTCCGGTGACGCTGCTGCCCGTCACCAGCCTTGGCTTTACGCTTATTTTTAGAATGGTTGTACCGCCATCTGTTGGTTGTCAGAGCCTCGTTCGTTGTCCGGCAGGATGACCGCGTGCAGGTTAGGTTGGCTTGGAGCAATGAGATCGTTGTTGGCTCCCATACATCCCATCCAGTATTTAAAGTAGAATAGAAGATTAGAGCAATGATGGCTAGTATACTAGTTCGCGTTACAATCCAACGGTACCGGGTTCGTTCCTCGACTACGCACGATTGACTTTTCTAAATTATGTGCCGGTTTCCATCGCTCCGAGCTTCGCGGTGAACTGTCCGTTCTGGCTGTTATTGATTAATAGCAGTCGTTTAGCCAGAGGGGATCCAGAGGACCATGGCAGGCTTGACAACACCTCTGGTGTCAGTATCTTATACGACAAGCAAGCAAACAAAGTCTTCTGCAATATTATCACAAAGTTGAACAGTCATTTGGTTCATGTTGTGTTCACCCCAAGAAGGTCGTGCACTTATTGTGTGTATAATCTAAGTTTGTATGTTGTTGTGAAACTAAAGTGCATCGTCCAGTTTGGTGGACCTTTAATAAAAAAAAAAAAAAAAAATAACAAGCCTTAATTAGGAAAAACTATTCGCACCTTTTTTCCGTCGAGAATATACGAATGTGTACAATCTCCTATCTCTATAATGAATGTGTACAATCTCCTATCTCTATAATGATGCAAATCCTCACATTTGGCACCGTTCCCGGTGTATCTTCCAACCTCAGCTGCAGATGCTAATTTTAAACCTGTTTGAACCGGTTACTGCAGACATATATAAATATATAGCTTATATCTCTCCGGGACTAGGGTTGTGTAATTTTTATGGGTTGTGTAATTTTTATTGTGTGGATATTGGTTTTAATGTAGACCTGTATAATAAAGAAAGGAAAAAGTAAGCGCGACTTTTCATCATCATCATCATCAACAGCCTGTACTCGTCCACTGCTGGAAATAGGCCACCCACAAGGCGCACCAATGAGTTCCATTTTCTCATCCAATAACTGCCAGCTGGTTACCTTGCGCAGGTAGTCGTTCCATGATGCGTTCCACGCTACGTTTGCCGATCCGCAGTCTCCACTCTAGAACACGTGACGGCTGACAGAGAGAAATGGAAGAAGAGATACGTGTGCGATAAGGGAAGGGAGATAATGACTCTAGAAAAAAAACTGGACAAGTGCAAGATGAACTTGCACGGAGAGGGTTCCGTGCGATGAATGCCATTTCTCACAATATTGAGGAATTTGCCGTGTTATTTTAAGACCATACACTTCTTATAGGTTTTCCTGTAATCCATAAGTATAATTATACGAGTAACTATATAATTCAATATATTTTTCAAAATGTTTGGCTCTTTACTTTTGGAGATCATCTGTTTTCGTAGATAACATTATTTTTTATTACAAAATGATTAAAAAAATAATGCATCACAATTACAAGCGCCACAGTTTTCTACATTAAATTTTTCAATTTGCTCCACAAAGTAGACCCCGATATTTAAAATTCATTTACTTACTTAACTAACACGTCCGTGTTTTTTCTTTTTTTTTTTAATAAATTCGGGACAATTCCACACCAATTGTTTGGATCACATAAATTAATATGTGCTTCAATTTTCAACTTAATCGGTCCAGTAGATTCGGAACAAATTGTCTGCGGCAGACGGACAGACAAACACAGACCGTTTTTCCATTTGTACGTACGGAATCGTAAAATTGAAATAAAAGACTGTACATCACGAGGTCTCAGTTCGGTGCTAACATCTCCTTTTAATTTTGTTCACTGCTATGTAATTAACCTAACCTAACCTAACTGTGAACTTATTCACTTGCAGCTTGCGTTTTTGGATGGCGATAGTGACGGATGTATGTCTGATAACATGGTTATAATACACCTATCATTACAGGTAGAAGGCAATGAAGGGAACCTGCAGCACAGAATATATACACTAACCTGCTGTCCGCTCGACTATACAATGCATTTAAAATACCTACCTATATTGTGGAATAGTGCTTGCAACATTAGCTATAAGTATTCATCTTTATGGCAACTTCGCCATGTTTTTTTATTGATGCCGTGTGCACATGCTGATTGCATTATGGAATCGATCGCATAATTTACCATTTTACTCTCATATGTTATATTTCTGTAATCTGTTTTGTGCACCTAATAAATAAATAAATAAATAAATTGCCAAGCGTGGCATTTACCATCAGGTGAATGACCTGCTCAACTGGTCCTTGACAACCCTACGAGAGACCGTAACTGCCGCTGCTAGTCAGTAGCAAGAAGGTTTTAAAAAAACGGAGACCACACCGCTAAATCCAAAGTGAAGCGCCCAAAATATGCCGATCCGCTCGTACGCACAAGCCTCACGCACATACACCATGGTATGCCGTTCGGCGCCACATCGCAGCATGTTCTGGACCTTGTTAGTCGTGTTAATTCTGTAAAGTTCTCACGAAAAATCAAAAACAATACAGTATTTTGTGATGAATTTGTATGCTTCAGTCGTTTGTTTGGTGGTATGGTCTCCGTCTTTATTTAAACTTTATTGGTCAGTAGCACTTGGCAGCGTATAATGAATTGATAATGTTGAAACTCTTGAGTAAGAATATTAATGTTTGTTTGTATGCATTTTTAGAGATATATTGATGGTGTAATTAAGTATTAAGAAAGTTTATATTTAAAACAAGCTGTGCCGGCGGCTTTGCCCGCGTGGTTATTTCTTTCGGTTAAAAGCAACCTATGTGTTATTGCAGTAGTCATAGTCATAGTCATAGTTTTTTATTGGCAATAATATAGTTATATGTCAATACAAATTGAATACAAATTATAAAATCAAATTACTTATTAATACTGAAAAAATGTAATAGTAAAAATGTCCATACAATTAAGTATCTTAAGTAGCTTAAGTAGTAGTACCAAAAGTAGGTACCTATAATGTACAATATACCTACTACATTTCTTCAAAGTTCATTCAGAATTCAAATCGTTTTTTATCGATTGCTCGGCTCTACTCATCAAACTGAAATACCAGTTTCAATGAAAACGGCATCGCAATTGGTCCAGCAGTTTTCACGTGATGCGTGAGTAAACAGGTAGATAAACAAACGGATAGACACTATTTAAAAAAATATTATATTCTTGTCCAGTACATAAGTAGCTTATATTAAGTAGACATATTTTTTATATATATTCGTTGTTCATACTTTTTGTTATTTACCGCTTTATTATAAAAAGACCACAAAAATCTAGTGATAATGCAAGCTACGTGATAAGTGTCATTAGGCCTGGTCATAAAAAAAACAATTTTTAGGCGTCCAAGCCATATAAACACACAAACAGATAATGTATCACTTTATTTTATTTTATTTTCTTAGGACAACTACCACAGATAGTACTTAGGATAAAAACTATGGTTATACATGCAGCTTACAAAAGTTTCCACATATGGGAGACTATCTCTCTCTCTATTAAGATAGAGTCCTAGACTCCTTGACATTATTAATAGTCAGAATTGGCGCTTACCATTATTCTAACGACCTGGGAGCTTATTCGCTACGCCTCACTACATTCCTTGCCGAAAATGCGTGTGACGTCATTACGTCAATTGCCGTACGATTCCACGAAGATATCGTAACGCGGCGCGTTACGTGCGGGAATGGTCATAGCGAATAAGGGCACTGCTCGATTAACACTCAGTTAAATAAAAAAGTATCTTAATGGTATGACCTCCTTCCAGGCAAACTCGATAACAAACGCAATGGATCCTCCACTCGGAGGCAGCGGCTCCCCTCGGTCAACTCGGCTCCCCACCTGAACAACAACCACCCCGTGAGGGAAGAGCCTTTCGGTGTCACACAGAAAAAGCCAGAAAAAATAGAGAAGCCGTAAGTACTGTTCAAGGCCTGAGTACTGGAAGTTCATTTAGACCTACTGTTATTACTGTAAGTTCCTGTAAGAGAACTGTAAGTTTCTGTTAGAATGATGTGAGTTCCTTCTAGATCAACTGTTAGTACTGCAAGTTCCTGTTAGACAAACTATTAGTACTGGAAATTGCTGTTAGACCAACTTTTAGTACTAAAACTTCCTATTAGACCAATTTTTACTAGTAAAAATACTTTCTGTAAGTACTCGAAGTTTCTCCAAGAGCAATTGTAAGCATAGAAAGTTCCTGTTACTCTAACTTTTACAATTCAAAAATCTTTTAGGACCAAACTGTAATTACTGGCAGTTTCTTTAATACAAATTATAAGGACTGGTAATTCCTGGCAGATCAACTGTAAATACAGGAAGTTCTTTAAAGCCATCCTTTTTATGATTGAAATATCTCGCACAAGAACGAAGCGTTACGCTTCTTCTTTTATTATAAGAACTTCTAAGGAGTGGAATGCCCTGCCCTCGTCAGTGTTTCCGGTAAATTATAACCCAGGTGTGTTCAAGTCAAGAGTGAATAGGTATCTACTAGGCAAGCGTGCTACACCTTCGACCACATCATCGCTTTCCATCAGGTGAGATCGTGGTCAAACTATTGCATAGACCGCAATAAAAAAAATAAAAAAGTGAATTAAGCATCGCTTCTGTCACTATAATCACGGTTGCTTTATTTTTGTTTACAGAATCAAAGACCATGATACGACCAGTCCACAAAGGACAATGGTAAGATAACAACAATCTTTAGATATAATCTGATCTCCGTAAGATTTTGTGGGAAAAAACTCTCACATATTAGTTTGTAAAGCGCGTCTTTGTCATTAAGTCAGTCCGTTTTGTGAGAGAACTAAACGAAAATTTTCCATTCCTTGAAAATAATAATTCAAATATAAATTAATCCGTTATAGCTGGTTTAGCAGTAAGTACTTGGTTTGGCGCTATTGCAACCAACGTCAAGCAAGCTAATAGGACCGCTCAAATAAAAAATATAACCATAACCCCGACCCTCCAGATCAGAGCTAAGAACTAACACGATCACATCAGAGCTAAGAACTAACACGATCACATCAGAGCTAAGAACTAACACGATCACATCAGAGCTAAGAACTAACACGATCACATCAGAGCTAAGAACTAACACGATCACATCAGAGCTAAGAACTAACACGATCACATCAGAGCTAAGAACTAACACGATCACATCAGAGCTAAGAACTAACACGATCACATCAGAGCTAAGAACTAACACGATCACATCAGAGCTAAGAACTAACACGATCACATCAGAGCTAAGAACTAACACGATCACATCAGCTTTCAAATAAAAAAAAACTTTCACCTATATAAAGAGCTATATCATCAGCGAGTAATGCCGGGTCCAGACCAAAAGAACGAGAGCGAGCGAAGCCTACCGAGCGAAAGCGAACAAATCAATGAGGACAACTTAACGAAAGCGAGCGAGAGCCAGCGTAGGCCTTCGTTCGCATTTGGCCGTGCTCCGCCGCGTGTCGGTACATGAAAGGGATTATAGCGAGCGAGCGCACGCGGTGTGTACGAACGGGCTAATGCTCATATTGCTCATTCTACAGCGACAGTTGTACGGAACGGACGGTTTGAGCATACATTTTTAGGAAGGTTCATTCTTGTCGTTTAGTAAGTATGGAATGGTCGAATGAAAATCTTCTGAGGCTCATAGAGCTTTATAGGCAAAAACCTCGGCTGTGGGATCCGAAAGATAATAACAATAATAAATACCTAGCAGAGGCAGATTCATGTTTTGTGATTTCCCCATACGGAGCAAAAAACTCCCCAAAAAAAAAACATTTTAGCAATTTTTGCTTAACTGAGCATAGAAAAATCGGCCCTTAGAAATATTGGTATGTCAATGCTTGGAAACCTAAACCGGGTTCGATCCTCGGGCCGCATCCATGACTTTCACTTCTCATGCGCGTAAAAATCTTGTGTGTGTGACATTTTATTCTTTTTAATATAACATCATTGCTCCATTGCATCAAAGTGCCTTACGACTCCAATTCTCTGTGGTCTCCGATCAAGTACAAAAAAAAATGTGGCAGGAAATAAATGTGCCCCTTTTCTTAGCAGTATTTAAATGTTTGTTATTTAAAATATAATTGTTTCACTTCCTAGCAATAGAAGTTATTAGCATAGTGAAAGTATAGCTCGTTTACAACACAAGGCATTTTATTCTAGACTTCAATATCTACCCTCGCCTACAGCTCGGGCAGATAAATATCTCATAAAATGGCTTGTATTATGCATTTGTGTATCTACTATTAACGAGTAATTTGCAAATTTGCAATCGCTCCGAGCATAGAAGGAGCATGATGCCGTAGCGTTGGTTCCGGCTGCACACAATTTATAGCTAGTCAGGCCCTTGAGCGGCCTGACAAACTCTGACACCAGAGGAAAATTATTCTAAAAATATGGATCACGATCAAACCCACATTCAAACTACGCCTCTGCGCGGCACATGCCTGACCAGTACATCATCATCCAAAGTTTTTCCCTCTGTTTCCAAATCTGTCTTACAGGGACGGTAACGCCATCTGTGTGTAGTTGTTTGAACTAACCAACCATACATGGTTAATATTGCAATTAACCTCGTGCTGTAAAAATAACGCTTCCCAAATCTAATGTTTATATGATTAGTTGTCGCTACGCAGGCGTTAATGCTAAAATCATAATAACATGAAGCATTGCACTAATGAGAATTTTATATTCTCATCAGTACAATTAGCCTCATTCGACATACAAACACCACAACCTTCAATTCAATCCATCAGGTGCAGAACACGCAGCACTACACCAAGATGACTCTCCTCCTGGCCTGTTGGATGTTCTTCACTGCGGCCTTCCTCATGTTCAACGAAAAGGAAACGGTGACCAGGAACTCTTCTGTTGCACCTTTTGAGGTTAAAAGTAAGTTCAACTCCAGAACGTGTGAAAAACGTGTCTAGTTTGCCCCCCAAAAGTGACACGTCCGTATTTGGGTTACAAACATTAATATGTGTCAGACACACGAAAAAATTGCTTTCGAACAATTTTTTTAAAGGTTTTTAAACATTATTCATCAACGCGGCGCAAAAATATTTTCAACTGAAATTATAACTTTAATCTTTTTGTGTGTGTGTGTGTGTGTGTGTGTGTGTGTGTGTGTGTGTGTGGGTGTGTGGGTGTGTGTGGGTGTGTGTGTTTGTGTTTGTGTGTGTGTGTGTGTGTGTGTGTGTGTGTGTGTGTGTGTGTGTGTGTGTGTGTGTGTGTGAAGTGTGAATTGTGTATTTTATTAAACCTTATTTTCATAATTATATTTATATCCAGAATTTCTGAACCGATTTGGTCCGTATTAATTTCATCATAAATGTTTTTCACTCTTACTACTACTCTACTAAGTACTACTTGGTAGTTGAATATCTGGCAAAATTATGGAACTTCCTCTTGAGGACTTTAGCAAAATATAGTACTTCTCCAGGAGGATTCTAGCAAAAATGTGGTACCTACTTCCCAGAAGGATTCTAGCAAAAATATGGTAAATACTTCCCAGTAGGATCTAGCAATAATGTGGTAACTACTTCCCAGGAGTATTCTAGCAAAAATGTGGTACCTACATCCCAGGAGGATTCTAGCAGAAGATACTACCACCACAACTTTACAGCATTTTAACTACAACCTACCAATTCAAATTTAGTTTTCTCTTGCAGGTTACGCCATCACCAGCCCAGGAGATAGTTTATCCATGCTGCTCCAATTATCAGGACCTTTTCTGTCGGAGACTGGGCAGCTGAAGTTGAATGCATCTGAAGCTGCAGCAGCTAAAAAGATGGAAGTCTGGTTAGAGAGGTTGCAGGCGAAGGAGAGCGAGGCTGATGTTGTTCAGGTATTTTTGAAAGACTTAGAAGTAGTAAAAGGTGTCATTTCAGCTGGTTTGAGGAAGTATACAGGCAAGAAAGTCTCATCTAATAAATATTTTCTATACTTGTAATATGCAACAAAAAGTCGGTAAGAAGAAGATAATTCAAAAAAATAGCCTCTACGGAACAATAATATAACTTTTTTGAAGTCGTGTCTGTTTGTTTGTACGTCTGTCTGTACAAACAAACAGAATATTTGTTTGTTTTGTTGCGCAATATTTGTTTGCGCATCACGTAAAAACTACTGTACCATTTGAAATTTGGTTTTCACTATTGGATAATGATCATCATCATCAACCTATATTTATCCGTTCATTACAAATCATCATCAATACATACTATAAATTGAATTCACTTTCCGTGTCTGTCTATCTGCTTCTCTATCTCTCTGTGTCTCTGTATGTTTGGTCGCTAACTCTTTCTAAACCACGCAACGATTTTGATGCCATTTTTACCATAAGTTAGATATTTTTCACGGAAGGTTTTTATATACATACATATATATATATGCTCGTATTATATATATAAATATATATATATATATATATATATATATATATATAATACGAGCATACGAGACCAGCCCCCCGGTTCCCCGGTTCAGAACCTTTCGATAACTCAGTTGTCAATCGATTAGGTATTATTTATTCTGTGGATTCGGTTTGTAATCGTTCAATTCAATACATTTTTAATTCACTATATCGAATCGAATCAATTCAGTTCGTTATCGAATTGTTCTGAATCGGGGGGCTGAACGTAGCAAGGAGAGAGGCGGCGAGCGAAGCGAGCCACCGACCCTCAAGCGTTGTATAAAGGTCGAGTGTGCGAGAACTACACATTTTTCTCTTCTTTTTTTTTCTAAATTGCACCTGTGCGAAGCCGGGTCGGATCGCTTGTAAGTTATAACTTATTCGTGTTGTTATTAAATATGTAGTTCTCGCACTCTCGATCTTCACTCCGCTTCGTGGCAAGGCTTCACTTCGCTCGCCGCCTTCCCCCTCGTACGTTCAGGGCCCCAATTCTACTAAAAAAATTGTAATGACAATTGTCAACAATTTTCGCAAAATTTTCGCTTTTACCTCTTAAAAGTGGTAGAAAATATTTTTTTGGAAAATTTTCAAAATAAATATTTCAAAAAAACTCAAAATTCCAAAATTTTCATAAATTTTTCGCTTCTACTACTTTTAAGAGGTAAAAGCGAAAATTTTGCGAAAATTGTTGATAATTGTCATTACAATTTTTTTAGTAGAATTGGGGCCCTGAACGTATTATCGTATTATCCATATCCATAATAATCAAAATATTCGAAACGGCTGGACCGATTTTGACCGGTTTTTCACTGGCTGATAGCTGATGTAATAGGGAGTAACTTAGGCTACTTTTATTTTTGAAAAGAAATAGGGTTCCACGCATAAAACTCATTAATTTTGACTACGCGGGCACAGCTCAGCTTATAGTCGTATAGAAAACACCCGTGAAAAATAATCTAACTCATAGTGAAAACTAGTGGCCAAACAGACAGAGAGACACAGAGACAGACAGATAGATAGACGCGGAAAGCGACTTTGTTTTATATTTTGTATCGATATTGCTTGATGAGTTTTTTATCTAGCCAGTATGGGGAAATCCTAAATCCATGGACTACATTTTAGGGAAAATAAAAGATATCTTTATTTTTAAAGAGAATTTCAAAATGTTGATTTGCTTGAAGTTGTAGCAACTTTAGAAAACCTTGTTCATAAAACTTTTTGTGCGATTTTAGCAGATTCGATTCACGCAACTTATTTTTTCAAAGTTAGACTTTATGTGTACGATAATAAAATGCCTCTTTTATTTTCTTTAAAACTGAGCCCATGGTTCCTCTCAGCATTTTGTCCTATATGCTATAGATTAGGATTTCCTAATACTGGCTTGAACAAAGAACTCATTCTGTATACTTATGTTTGTTACCACAGAGTGGTACACATCGTATACTTATAAATACTAAGTTTTTAAGTATGTTCCCGCCTTTGCTTATCATAAAATCGGATTTCGTACATTAGGTCCTGGAATAGATACTTCTATAAGGAAATGAAGAAGCTTCAAAGGCACCATGGGTCTCGGTTGCAAATAATTGATAGCAGTATATAAGCCACACTGACTTCTGTCTCCCTAGGCTTAGACCCTTGGGCAACCCGACACACTCTGAAACCTGAGGTCATCGCTACTTCAGCGCTTCTTTTGTAGGCAGGCTTGAAGCACCGTGTCTATTATTTTAGGAAAATGGCCATGGCTTACATGCCATATTTCATATAACTCTTTCATATGTAGACTTCAGACACCTGGAAGCTGATCCTTCAAGATGAGATCAACCTGGACTTCAGTGAAGGGGAGCTGCGAACTGCTACACTGAAGCTCAAGCCTTTTGCTGACCCTGGTGATGCTGAGTCCAATGTTACCAGCAGCTTTGTTCTTCGGATCAGGTAACCACGTGCTCCGGTCACCGCAGCAGTCATCCATAGAGTCCAGTGGTCAAGTGTTCGGTCCTCAACCAATGACTTTTCTAAGTTACGCATAGATTTCCATCGCTTTGCTCCGTGCTTTGAAGGGCACTTTAAGGTGTTGGTTCCGGCTGATATTGATTAATAGCAATCGTTTAGCCAAAGGCCTTTGGGTGACCTGACCAATTCTAACACCAGTGGCCAGCACTACCTCATAAGACAGGCAAGCAGTATTACTTTAGTGGTGTGTCTGCCTAGATAGCTACCAACCAGCCGGTGAAGGTAGCCTTGAATATAAAATTCTAGCGATGGCATAGACAATATTCTGATTGGCACAGGACGTAAGCATATTTCAACCTCTTTGCACATAACTAAGGCCAAATACAATATTCCAATGGGCACTGGATATGACTTACGTATCTTGAATTATTTTTTGATACTAACCTCGAGCAGTAAATCTGTAGCGCCCCAGAGCAGAGTTCCAGCAACAGTCCTTGAGATTCAGTCCCACTTCCAGTGCTTACCACCTTCAAACACATCGGCACTTAGCACCAAGTGAGATTGGTGTCAACAGCTGGCCTATAAAAAACCCCAGCATCATGCGTAGTACTGACCTGAGCACAATGAGAGGTCGTTCGCTGTTCATTTACTAACCCTCGAACTCAAAAGAGGGGGTGTTTTAAGTTTAAGTTGTGTAGTGCATGTATATAATTGTATCATAGTGTTGTTTGAGGCATCGAACCAAATGAATGAACTGATTTTGATGGGTTCTTTTCTGTTTGAAAGTTGATTTGATCGAGATTGTTCTTAGCTAACAAAAACACATAACATTAAATTGTTAGGTATTAATTTAATGACGTAAATTATGGCGCCAAAATCCAGTCCGCAGCGAATTCGCGCTTACTGTCTAACACGCGCCGCCATTGATAATAAATGGCTAAAACCCTCGTTGTGCGGAGCCAAACAGGTGCTTTTATGGGGGTTTATTTATTAGATACGTGCCGTGCGTAAAGTATGTCATTATGCCACCATTTTTGAGATTATAATCCGGATTTTACGATATGTGTAGATAAAAATATTAAAAAAAATAAGGAGTGGTGGTACGGAACGGAACCCTTGGTATGTGACTCCGACTCACACTTGGGCGGTTTTTATCATATTAGACTTATTAGTCTAATGCCATCGTAAAATATTTCATAATCCATTTTGAAGCTATGCTTGAGTCAAAAACGTTTACAAAATAACGGATTCCATACCGCCAAATAGACGCTCGCTCGCTCGCTTCGCTCGTACGTACAAGCTTCACGCATACACTTACACCATGTTATGCCGATCGGCCGCAACGTCGCAGCAAGATCTCGACCTTGTTAGTCGTGTTAATTCTGTAAATTTTTCATGGATTATCAAAAACAATACCGTCTTTTGTGTTAACATTATGTTGTGTAATAACCATAAAACACCACAAATTATCCGCTCAAGCACACATACTTCACTCGTTCGTTTGGCGGTGAAGATTCTATTTTTTTTAACTTTAAGACGTTCGTTTCTTATGTGTTTTTTTGTTGTAACAGGACAACGGCGAACCACACGACGCCGTTCGCAATGAGTTACACCTTAAATCCGCTAGATGTCCACACCGGAGTCATCTACGCATGCGTATTGCTGTTTGGAATGTACGTGCTAATCATTTTTGAGGTTAGTCTAATAATAATTACGCTAAAGATGATGATGAAGCACTTTTAGTAAGGTAGGTACTTCCTAATTTCACCCCGACGAGCTAAGCATGATCTGAATCAACATCCAGGGTTAGCTCCAGATAAAGGAATTCTTCATCAGTTAACAGGAACAGATACGAAATGTCGTAAAAATATAAGTTTTACCATGCTGCTGCTTAAAGTATTTTTTAAATATTTTTAATTAACTTATTTAAGATAGATAACTTAAATCTTTTCATCATCATCATCATCATGTCAGCCCTTAGAAGTCCACAGCTGCACATAGGCATCTCCCAGAGAGCACCATGACGAGCGATCTTGTGCCGCCTCCTCTATTTATTAGGTACACTAAAAACTAAACACGTCAACATTGAGCTTAATTGGTGGCCTTATCGCTAAGTAGCTATCTCTTTCAGGCAACCGTCCCTTAATTTGGATTTATGTTTGAACTTGTATATACTTGTCATCATTAAATAAACGATGTCGTCTCGTAAACAGAACAAGGAAAACTAAATATTATAATATTTACACATTATGAACTGTTTAACAACATAGTTATCTTTATACCTAATAACTTTATCTTGGCAAGTTAGGTAACACCGCACAAAACTATACATATCTTCATAAAACAAGGATAAGACTCATTTTTCTATGATATTCGCTGCATGCAAATGCAAGAGATGGTTTGTTTGTATTAGACTGTGTGTCACAGTCCGTGGCACGTTTTCCGGGGTTTTGTGCTAGTTTATTTGTTCGGTCAGTTTCTGTAATGACTGGATTGCTCCCCATCTCTTAAACTATCAGTAGGTACTGTACATACGGTACGTTCTATATAAACTATCAGTAGGTACTGTACATACGGTACGTCCTATTTAAACTATCAGTAGGTACTGTACATACGGTACGTCCTATTTAAACTATCAGTAGGTACTGTACATACGGTACGTCCTATTTAAACTATCAGTAGGTACTGTACATACGGTACGTCCTATTTTTATACCAAATCAGCAAAACTATAGTTAGTGAGTATTTTTTAGAACACACTGTAAAAGTTTCTAAGTCTCTTGTCCAGACACAGACAAGTGTAAGCTTCAGTGAAGCGTCCACACACGTAACGCCACTTCACTGAATCGTGACATTGACTGTGACTTGACTAGACTCTTGACTTGGTTACCTGGCTGCTTGATCTGCTTGGAAAATAGTTATCTAAACTCTATTGAGTTTTGTTTCACTGAATAATCACCTTTATTGGTCGGGCTATCTTACCACGTGGCATTAGTGAAGTGGAGCGATCGTAACCTAACGGTTCTAGTGTACATGTGCATCGAGTAAGCACCGTCTGAAAAATATGTAATAAACTAAATTATTTAATAAGAGCTCTGCAATAATTGTAAAACCAATATCTATTTGTAAAAAGATAGAACAAATCATAAATCATTGAATGTGGGCTCACTCAGTTCTCACAGAGGACCGGCGAGCTATGCAAATGTGGGCTCACTCAGTTCTCACAGAGGACCGGCGAGCTATGCAAATGTGGGCTCATTCAGTTCTCACAGAGGACCGGCGAGCTATGCAAATGTGGGCTCACTCAGTTCTCACAGAGGAGGAGATATGCAAATTTATTATAATTTTAGATAATATTCAATAGGATTTCGTAACACATAAAACGAACCATTATCATGATACGTATTTGAGTTATAAATTGTTATATGTGCTCACTCAATCCACACATTGTTGGAAAGTAAAAAACATTCATATTGCTAGTTTTGCACACACCCCAGTAGATATAAATAGTTAGTTTTAGTGAACTTTATTACTATATATCCGTCATTTCGCATTGCGGTTTTTTTTTTACTTTAAGAGATATACATTTTTTATTGTTTACATGAAAATCCGTAATGTAGAGTCACCACACGTCCCAAAATAAACTCAAATCATCGTCACTGTAATTTACCAGGTATTCAGTTTGTGATATCTCACACTCTGACGGTATAGGTTTGATATCTCCTCCTAATAATACTATTCCCGTCTATTCCCGTTGTCCCCACTTTTTTTCCACCACTGGGGGACAATGGGGACAAAAGTGCCTTCCTTTTTTTGTGTTTCGGTTCCACACTGTAGATAATGACATACTTCTTCAAAAATTCTCAAAGGCAGGATTCAGTTCGCATTTGCTTCGATTCTTTGCTTCGTACTTGCGTAACCGCCAGCAGTACGTGCAGTATAAGGGCAACGTCTCGGAGCCGTACTATACGTTCTCAGGTGTAAGTCAAGGCAGTAAATTAGGGCCTTTACAATTTTGTTTGATGATAAATGATTTGCCGGAGAGTGTCAGCACAGCTCGCTGTCTATTATTTGCAGATGATTTGAAACTCTTCTTAAAAATCCATGACTACAGCGATAGTTTTATTTTCCAGCGAGACATAGATAGTGTGAAACTGTGGAGTGAGCGCAATAAGCTATTTTTTAATGACAAAAAATGCTCACTCGTTCTAAGCAACCAGTGGTGGTACATTATCGTCTCGGTGACGTTGTTATTCCACGAACAAATCTGGTAAGAGATCTGGGGGTTCTAATGACCGAAGATTTATCTTTTAGGGATCACGTAAGGAAAACATGTGTCCAAGCTTTTAGAACTCTTGAAATTGTTCTGCGTCAGGTTCGACATTTAGATAGCATTCCAGATATAAAAGCTCTCTACAATGCTTTTATTAGAAGCAAACTGGAAAGTAACGCAATCATTTGGAATCCTTACGAGGCTAAGTACATACAGATGGTGGAAAAAATACAGAGAAAGTTTATTCGGTGGCTATACCAGAAAGAATATGGTTACTATGTAGGATATCCATACTTGTATCCGAGTGAGTTCTTACTTGGAATGGTCGGCTACAATACTTTGGAAGTGAGGCGTGCGGTCTTACTGATGGAATATGTGGCACGCATAATTGTTGGACGCTTGACCAATCCATCCGTTCTTGAACGGATAGCAATTGCCGTCCCTGACAATTATGTGAGAGCTCGTCGACATAAGCTGCTTGTTCGGATCAGAATCCGAAGATAGTGTGTGGATATCAATAATGGCCGGTTTCTATATCTTAAAACGAACCGTTTTTGCTTACTGTCCGTAGGCTTTTGACATAAACGCCATACAAAAAACGTCAAAAAGTAACGAGACGTTGGAAAAACGACTTGTTTAATTTTTATAGGAATGGGGGGTAAGACGGCGTTGGACTTGTGGTCACAATGATCTGACCAAGAGTAATAACAATTCCCGTCTATTCCCGTTGTCCCCCACTGGAGGACAATCTGAAAAAAGTAGCGTTATTAACGCTACTAAATTATTCCCGTTGTCCTCCAGTGGCGGACATCGGGAAGAAATGAGTTGCACTGTCCCCCAGACGTGGATATCGAAACTAACCACGGCATTGTCCCTCACTGCTTAACTATTATAATATTACTGTTTCATGTCTGTAGTGACAGCTGTCAAATTAACTAATAATAATGATTAATTTAGGGCTTTATCTCGGAAACTATTGATACTAGACTAGTAATTTGTTTAAATAAGGGATAGATCTCGTCGAGATCTTTATTTCTTATGACAGCTGTCAAATAATGAGAAATAAGGCAGTCTTACTTACCTATAGGGCAATTTATTACTACGAATATTTTCGGATAAATTCGAGTACTATGTAATTTTTTGACTTTGCTTGTTATTCTGACATCAGCTGTCAATACTGGATGTTTTGACGTTTGACAGCTGTCATCCATCAATTTAACAGCTTTCATAAGAAAAGAAGATCTCTACGAGATCTATCCCTTATGTAAAGAAACTACAACTCTAAGATCAATAGTTTCCGAGATAAAGCCCTTTTTAGTTTGACAGCTTTCATATGAAATGGAGATCTCGATGAAATTAAACATTTTTTTAAATTTTAGACCCTTATGTAAAGAAACTACTCGTGTAGGATCAATAGTTTCAGAGTTAAAGCCCTTTTATGTTTGGCAACTGTCATATTATAAAAGATGGAGTGTCATCAGAAAATAACACGTTTTAGTTCATTTATATATTTTAATACTAGCTATGCTCGCAGCTTTGCCCGCGTGGTCAAAATTCATGTTTTTTTTTTGCCTGGAATCCCTATTTTTGTTCAAAAATAAAGGTAGTCTTAGTTATCTTAGTCATCAGCTATCTGCCAGTGAAAATCCCGTCAAAATTGGTCCAGCCGTTTCGGAGATTAGCCCGAATAGACAGACAGACAAAATTATATTATTAATATTGTTATAATTACCGTATATACTTTCATATGCATTTAGTAATATGATATTATTTTGACATTACAAACAGACACTTTAATTTTATTTATTTGTATGGATTTAATTATATTTAGCGAGCTAATTGTATTTTTTCTAATATTTTTGGCCTAAGTGCAACTATTTTCCATTTGGGTGCATTGAATTTATATTACACAGTGTTTGTAATATTGTTTAAAAAACGTAATGTATGTATCTGTGTGTTATTGTAACAATATATAAGCAAATACATTGCTTACACTAATCATTTTGGTTTTTATTTCGAGAAAAATAATTTCATTCTGAAAAGGGACCTTTATTTTGAGACGTGTAGTGACCCTTCATTAAGGATTTTCATGCAAACAATAAAATAAGTAAATCTCTTAAAGTAAACAAATAATCCGCAATACCAAGTGCTCGGTAATTAGGAAAAATGTTCACTATGACTTTAACTATTTATGTCTACTGGGGTGTATGCAAACCTAGCAATATTAAAGTTTATTACTTTCCAACAATGTGTGGATTGAGTGAGCACATATAACAATTTATAACTCAAATACGTATCATGATAATGGTTCGTTTTGTGTTTTACGAAATCCTATTGAATATTATCTAAAACTACATATATAATGAAATTTAATTAAATAGTTGGTTTGTAAATTTTTAAATAAGACATAAGGCGACCTGTAACTAAAAACCATAACTCTACGCAGGTTTTACTAAAACTAGTACACAAGGTTTCTGTTAAACTTAATACATTTGCATAGCTCGCCGGTCCTCTGTGAGAACTGAGTGAGCCCACATTTGCATAGCTCGCCGGTCCTCTGTGAGAACTGAGTGAGCCCACATTTGCATAGCTCGCCGGTCCTCTGTGAGAACTGAGTGAGCCCACATTTGCATAGCTCGCCGGTCCTCTGTGAGAACTGAGTGAGCCCACATTTGCATAGCTCGCCGGTCATCTGTGAGAACTGAGTGAGCCCACATTTGCATAGCTCGCCGGTCCTCTGTGAGAACTGAGTAAGCCCACATTTGCATAGCTCGCCGGTCCTCTGTGAGAACTGAGTGAGCCCACATTTGCATAGCTTGCCGGTCCTCTGTGAGAACTGAGTGAACCCACATTTGCATAGCTCGCCGGTCCTCTGTGAGAACTGAGTGAGCACACATTTGCATAGCTCGCCGGTCCTCTGTGAGAACTGAGTGAGCCCACATTTGCATAGCTCGCCGGTCCTCTGTGAGAACTGAGTGAGCCCACATTTGCATAGCTCGCCGGTCCTCTGTGAGAACTGAGTGAGCCCACATTTGCATAGCTCAAATTTTAAACAAATAGCGACTCTCCCTACAACGCTATAAAGTGCAATTTAACTCGCACGGCGCTGCGAGCTTTCAATTATATTTACCTAGAAGGCGCTCGCCCACCGCGTGCAGGCTAGAATGCACCGTATCACAACGTGCGAGAACTTCCATTGCTCTAACCGTTTCAGAATCGCTCTGTCCCTTTTTCGCTCGGTAGGGTTGTATTAAGATATGACTAGGTACTTGTACTACTAATTATTCTGTGATATGTTATGACTTAGATATTGTAACAGACTAAATAAGTAATAATGTATTATTATTATTATGTATTTTTTTGTTTAGGGCACCGTGAAATTGTGAGAACCGCCAGTTTGTAAAAATTCGTTTGTAATAAGGCGTGATTGTAAATAGGCGAAAATAAAATTGTAAATGATGCATTTCATTTACAATCCTTGATTTGTTTGCTCAATAAAATTGTAGAAGCGAAATACTTATATAGTATCGTTGGAACTAATGTCCAGTTAATCTGTGGAATGTACACAGAGACTAAGAACGTCTCGCCGGGTTTCCCACCGCCTCCTTCCTGTCAGTTTATGGGCCATGGGTGGCTTCAGGCGCGTGAATTAAGTAACGTACTACTGGTTTAGTTAAAAAAATAACTTTATTTAAACGAACAGAGTGGCAACATAGCCTTAGCAAATAATAATTAAAACTATTTTACAAAATTTGGATCTTATATACTAGTTTAATGTAAATTCAGCATTTCCCCACCAGTGCCACATGTCCTACTTAATTAGTGCTGATCTCGTGGTGTGGTATTGTTGACGAAGCTGATTTGGGCGTATTGGGGTTCCTTAACTCCTCCCTCCCCAAGAGAGAAATTATCCGAAGGTGACAGAGACGACTTCGGAGAATTTCGACAAATTAACTTATGCTGAAATTTGTGCATTATTATAACAGTTCCTACAATTGGCACAAAAATATAAAGGCACACAGTCCATACGCTAATTTTAAAAGTTACTATGTTTTGTTCTAAATTTTCACTATCACTATAACTTTGCACTTTGTAGTACTTCTTTTATATCAGTAAAGTCCACGTTTCGTAAGTCCATTTTCTTGGTCCTGGTTTCGATGTGGAACTGTAGCTCTGGTATCTGAATAACTGGAAGTTGAAGACCGGAGTCCGTCGTGTTTGTACTGGCATTTATAATTATATCTTCTATTTGTATTTCACACTGTAGACTCGGTGTTAAAATGTACGTTCCTTGAATGTTATATTTGTGAACTTCGTTGTTGCAATTTTCCGTTAGTACTAGGTTTTCTTCGGAATAGATTAACCAATTGTTGTCGTTCACCTTCTGTATTTTCGTTTTCTCTATTTTTATATGGTTTTGCAGGCATTGACTATAATTATTTTTCAAAAGCATTATCTGCTCAATACAGGTTTCCATGGGGTATTGGATCAAGTTGTTCTCCTCGCACAGGAATCTGTTGTTTTCTATTTCTTCGCAGGGTCTCGCTATGGGCATGTATTTCAATCTATTCACCAGTAAATAAGGGTATTTGGGAATAATTACATGGGTATTAAAGGAATTGGAAATAGGAATCGGAATAACCTTGTAATAATTATATGTCTCAGTGTCTATTAGAGGAATTTCTAACACAAAAACTAATTTAGTAATATCTATATATGATTTTAATATTATATTACGTTCTAGTTTCAATAAATTTTCTTTGCTTACTAGGTATATTGTTCTTGCATGTTTACTTATGACTAATAAGGCATTAAATAACTCAGTGCTATTTATAATCGATTGGTGTAGTATATGTAGCTTACTAAATGCTATTGCTGTCTCTATCTCTTGAATATTTTCGTAACAAGTTCGAAAGTTACTTAGGATTTGATATAAGGAATTCATGAAGTGTATTATTTGGTTAAATTTGGATTCATTTTGTATTACCGCTTCCATTTCGCTAGTCTTTAAACCTAAGTCTTTCATATTTGAATTTATTATTTCAGAGGTATTTACTAGTTTATCAAAAGCTTTTTGCATCGATGAAATCTTACGTTCGGCAAGGTATTCTTTATTTTGTAGCATCATAATCTGATTATTATACCTAATTGCATCTTGTTCATCTAAATTACCTGATATAGCTTTCACTAATGATCCTAGGGGACTAAAAATTGCTCTCTTACTACGAGAATTTATGGGTAGAATTTGAAATAACCTTTCAGAAGTTATTTTAATTAAGTATTCTATTTGATTTTCTATACCTAATAATTCTTTATTTAGTTTATTATCCTTAATTATTTTTCTTAATTTATTAAAGTCTACTATGTTATTATTTATCTGTAATTCTATTGATCCTAAATCTAACGTTTTAAATATAGTCCAATAGCTATTCTTCTTCGCTGCTACTCCCATCTTCAGTGAGGCTATCCCCGGGTTCTGACCGAGGTTTTGAAGGTCCAGCATGGTCACTTGGTTCACTAGTACCAGGAGTACTAGGCATGATCTGTGAAGGACGTTTTACGTTTTTTATTGCTACTTTAGTTGCCCTTTTGTTTAGTTCTACGGGCACTATGTTGCGTTGGACTTCACCAATTACCTTAGCTTTTTCGAACCTAGGCTTTTCCTTAGCTTTCCTAGTTCTAGTTGTTTTCATAAGAATTTCATCGCCCGTTTTAATCGTTGGTGGTTCTTCCCCACCTCTCTTCTCTCTAACTTTAATCTTATCTGATTCTAGCTTTTCTGTTATATATTCGTAGAGGACTTTTAAACGTTTCCTATGATCTATTAACAGCTTTTGCATCAAATTTTTCTCTCTATCTAAATCAAAGACGCTACCCGAATCGGTTTGACCAAAAACTATTTCAAACGGGGTGAATTCAGTTGCAGAATGTATTGTATTATTATATGCCATAATGGAGTATATCATAACGGAAGCTGCGTCCAAATTATTTTTATCATACTTGGCTAAGCGATATATCTCGATAATGGTGGAATGAAACCTTTCAACTATCGCCATTGAACTAGGATTATTAGGGGTCCCTATGTGTAAGTCAATTTTATATAAGCTTAACATTTCCTTGATCAATGCGTTGTTGAATTCCGAACCTGAATCGCAATTAATTCTCCTAGGTAAACCATACATACTAAAATATTTAATCAATGCTCTAACTATCTCTGGTGTACTTCTATTAGGTATCTCAATAGCTTGTCCTAACTTACTAAAGGTATCTACAACAGTTAAGTAATACTTCCCTTCAATAAATAACAAGTCCATATAAGCTTCCTGAAATGGAGCGTCTTGATTTTGTGTTAATTGAATATGTGGTTTTATTGGTTTCCTATCATATTTCATTTTTTTGCATGGTTCGCAAGCGTTTAACACTGCGGTAACTGTCTCTTTCATGTTGGGCCACCAATAATGTCTTTTAAGTTTGGCCAAGGTTTCCCTAATACCCCTATGACATGTTTTGCCATCGTGATATTTCATAATCGACTCTATTTGATCTTCTTCTAACTCATTTAAATTAACTATTCTTTCTGTGCATTCCATTATGTTTACAGAACCCTTTTTAAATAATGTTATAATGACTTTCGCGAACATTTTTCTAAATGTTGGGTCCTCAAAATAAATAAAATATTTATATTTCGGGTCAATATATTCCTTTAAAAATTGTTTGACTAACTTTTCGTTATTTGTTGGTATGTGAACTTCTAAAATCTTTTGTTTTTTATTAGATATATCTTTAACAGTTAACTGATCCTTGAACCATGAATGAACCAGTATCTGTTTGGGTTTTGTATCGATTGCCTCCTTTAAAATAGAAATACCATCGTGTTCCCTATTTGAGACTGAGTTAGCTGTCGCTCCATCGTCAGAATCTGAAAGTTCTATCGTTTCTATTAGAGGTTCAGTAACTCTGCTTTCATTTTCTAACTCTTCTATTATTTCCTGAATATGCTTGTCGCTATCATCTACATTCACAAATATTGAATCCATATCGTCGTCTATTGCGTTAATTTTTATTCTAGACAGGGCGTCGGCGTTAGTATTTTGTTGTCCTTTCTTATAACGGATCTCAAAATCGTATTCTTCCAATCTTAGTCTCCATCGTGTTAATTTAATGTTCGGTTCTTTTAATGAATACAACCAAGCTAATGGTCTGTGGTCTGTATAAATAATGAATTTATTACCGTAGAGATATGGCCTAAAATGTTTTACAGCCCATATAACTGCCAACAGTTCTTTTTCAATTGTGCTGTATTTAGCTTCGGTATCGCTTAAAGTTCTACTAGCGTATGCAACTGGATTATCTGAACCTATACTACCCTGTGAGAGCACGGCTCCGACAGCAAAGTTAGATGCATCAGTAGTTAATATAAAACTTTTACTGAAATCGGGAAATTGCAACAAGGGTGCATTTGTTAAGAGTTTTTTACATGTTTCGAAGCTCTGCTTAAATTCTTCATTAATAACAATTTTTCGGCCCTTTTTTAAACACATTGTTAAGGGTTTAGTAATTTTGGCAAAGTCCTTAATGAACTTCCTATAGTAGCCTATGAGACCTAAAAAGCTTTTGATTTGTGTTGCCGTTTCTGGAATGGGGTATCTTAAAACTGCATCTATTTTATCATCGTTTGGCTTCAAACCCTCGCTGGTAATTGTGTGACCTAAGTAAAGTACCTCTTTTCTGAGAAAATGTGATTTATCTAATTGCACTTTTAAATTAGTTTGTCGAAACCGGTCAAAAACTGATTTGAGTTTTTCTATGTGTTCAGGCAAGCTTTTTGAGAAGATGATGACGTCATCAAGGTAAATAAGGCAATGCAAGCCTTGTAGACCTCTCAGGACGTTATCCATTGCTCGTTGAAAGGTGGCAGGTGCCGTTTTCAATCCAAATGGCATCCTATTGAATTGATAATGTCCTGCTGGAGTACAGAAGGCTGTTTTAGCTCTGTCTGCTTCCTGTACCTCGATTTGATGGTACCCACTAGCTAAATCAAGGGTTGTAAAGTAGGTACTTTTCCCTAGCATATCAAATAAATCGTTTATGTTAGGTAACGGGTACTTATCGTCGGTGGTGATGTCATTTAACCGTCTATAATCTACGACCATTCTCCATTTTTGTTGTCCTGATGCATCCATTTTTTTTGGAACTAAATGCACGGGGGCACTCCATGGAGAATGTGATTCTTGGATGATGTTATCTTTTAGCATATTTTCTACTTGATTCCTGATTTCTTTCGCTTGTACGGGAGGTAATCTATACGGTTTAATATTTATAGGATCCTCATTTTTTGTTCTGATAACGTGTTTTACCTGATTAGTAAATGACAATGGAATATTTTCACAGTAAAATATATCCTTATACTCCTTACAAATCTCTTCGATAGCTTTACGCTCTTCCTGGTTCATGTGATCAAATCTTAATTTTGATAAATTTTGTGTGAGTAAACTATCTAATTCTCTATCGCTTTCCGTAAAATTGACATTAACAGATTGGTTCTGAGAGTACGGTTCTACTCTAAAAGGTGATGTTACTACTAAATGTCTATGCTCGTTCGTATAATTTTGAATAACTGTGCAAGCATAACCATTTATACATGAAACTATTGCGGCGGGCATTCTAATCCCTTCCGTAAATTCCTTAAATTCTAATATAGCTATTCCATCTAATAAATTAACTGGAAGTTTCACTCTAAGTTCGCTACGAGGAGGTAAACTGTATACTTCTCTCGTGGGTGGTGAATATATTATTGGAATATTTGTATGTTTTAAATGTAATACTTGATGTTCCATATTAATTTTTGCCTGTAACTGCTTAAGCAAATCACTACCTATCAACCCATCGTACCTATCATCCACATTATAAACATAAAATTTATGAAAATGGTTACTCTTAAAAGATATCGGTAAAGGAATTGATGCCGTTTCGTTATGAACACTTGATGCGTGAGTGCTAACAACTTCAAATGGTTCATGCCGTATATAACTTTTAAAATACTTATTTGCAATATGCGGACTGATAAACGATCTGACACTACCTGTATCTATCATGAAAACTGCATTTAACTCTGGTATAATAATGTGAGGCAGATTCAAACGCTTACTCAGATTAATTTTTATTTTTTCTCTAGGATGGAGGCCATCATGAAAAAATTTTCATTATCATTATCACAAAATTGTCCGTTATTATCCACGTTATTTAAATCGTCATTAAATTGATCAGTATAATTAATACGTCGTGAGCTGGCCGTGCGCATTGTGACATCGGTATTCGAACCTGAAGTTGCTGGCGCAGCAGAATGTGCCACGTGCGGTTCATTAGCCGCGTAATGCTGACTGCGTTGTGACGGAAACTGTGACCTAGTTACTTGCTGCCGCGGACTATTGTTTTGATTACTATAGTTATTAAATTGCCTCGAATTTCTAGATTGAAACGAACTGTTTGGCGTAAATGAATGATTTGTCGTGTTATTAGGTACAGGTGTATTCGTAGTACTTTGATAATGTTGTCTTTGGTTAACGAAATTACCTGAGAAGTTGGGTCTAGGGAACTTATTAAAATTACGGCGTTCGAAACTACTTTTCGAATCATACACTAACTGGAAGTTCTGTTCTTCTAACACTACCTTTAGAGCGTCTTCTAAGGTGGACACGTTACGTAAACGCACTAATCTTACTAAATATTGCGGTAGATTATAAAGAAAGACTTTAAAAGCGCTGTTGTTGTAAATGTGTTGTTTTGCCAGGCGTAAGGCTTCATCAGAAATATTCCCTGATATCTTGGAAAATAATACACTTCTCATATGCTGTAATTTATGACAAAATTCTAAATAACTTTCGCCCCTGTTTATTTTCGCGGATTCCAGTTCCATTGCTAAACAGTCTTCGGTGCGCGGGTCACCAAAGTGCTGGTTCAATAATGTTTCTAAATCGTCCCATGATTCTATCGTATCCCTTTCTCCTATTAAGCTAGCTGCTTCCCCGGCTAGTCTACTTGTTATTACGTGGAACAAATATTCGTTTTGCGCTGCGTCCCCTTTATACTTTGTTAACACATATTTACTCTTTTTTATAAATAATGGTAGTACCCTAGCATCGCCGTTAAATATCGGGATTAAGCTAACTATTTCCTGTGGTACCCGGTTAATGCCTTCCATTGTAACTATACGTAATTAAAGATAAAGAGAGAAAAAAAAATGCTACAAATTATTAACTAAAAGACGTTATATGTAATAACAACTATATCTATGATCTTATCACTGTGCTATTAGGCGTTTTCCAATCCTAACTAATACACACAACATAAAATCAATACAAGGTGGATATGAAAAGAGAGTTCAGAGGAAGGTGAAAAGATTTACTCACAATTCCATTGTACTTCTCATGTCCTTTGAATTACTATTTAGCCTTTGTTGGTCCTCCGTTATTGTCCAGTGTGGGTCCTTAATAAATTTGTTTGTTCGTTGATCCTTGCCAAACCGTAGAAACGGACGTCAATTGCTTCAGTTAATGTTGAAACCGCAACGAATTGCTGCAAGGATCCTGTCCTCAGCGCCAATTAAGTAACGTACTACTGGTTTAGTTAAAAAAATAACTTTATTTAAACGAACAGAGTGGCAACATAGCCTTAGCAAATAATAATTAAAACTATTTTACAAAATTTGGATCTTATATACTAGTTTAATGTAAATTCAGCATTTCCCCACCAGTGCCACATGTCCTACTTAATTAGTGCTGATCTCGTGGTGTGGTATTGTTGACGAAGCTGATTTGGGCGTATTGGGGTTCCTTAACTCGTGCGATAAGCATAGTAGATTACAATAACAATGTCATTTTATCTACAGACATACTCTACTCTTACTAAATGCACAAAAATTTTGAAATTTTACTATCGCTGCTTACGTTTCAAATTTCTATGCTTCGGCCTGCACTGCATTTTTGAGCACGTGGCACTTACCATCAAGCGTATAACATTCTTGTCAGACGTCATTCATTCGGTTCTATGTATAACATTCTATGTAAAATATACCATGGTACAAAAAATAGACTACTAACTAAAAAAAAACTACTGATCCAATTTTGATAAAATTTATATAGGACCACCTCGAGAATATACCCGTACAACCAAAAAAGTATTTTCAAAATTGGTCTACAATTGACTGAGAAATCGGTGAAAAAGAACAAAATAAACATACATACAGTCACAGAATACCAAATAATTGATGCAGTCGAACATATTAGAGCCTCCTCATTTTGTGAAGTCGAATAAAAAGCAGTTGTAAGTAAGAGATGAACATACCGACATGTCGACAGCTCGTCGTTCCGGCTTGTACGGCAGGTAGCTTCGACATTGCGTATGCGTGTAACTTGATTTCGACACTCTTGCTTTTTCGTTGTTAGTTTAGAAGGAGAACAACGCATCTATCGCAATATATAATATAATTGTTTACAGTGGTAGAATCGAAGGGTTGTTGCCCTTTCCAGTGCCTGTTCAACTCTGAAACTCTGTTTTCCCGCCCGCGACTTCGTACGCGTGGACTACTGTTTATCGCAAAACAGAGCATCCTATTTTCTTCTAGGATATTCAAAACCAATTCAAAAGTAGGTATAGCACCAATGGTCTTGATGTTGTTTGACAGACTTGTTATTTCGTTACCATGGCACCCACAGACCATTCTGTGCAGGCAACCGTTCGTAAGTAATCATCATTTTCCAGTTTTCCCATGGAAACTTACAATTTTCCAGGATAAAAAGTATCCTATGTTTTATTCCAGGGCTTAAGCTATCTACATTCTAAATTTCATCAAAATCCGTCCAGCCGTTATCGCATGAAAGCTCCCCAAATAAACAAACAAACAGACAACGTTTAACTTTTATATTTTCAGGAGACGTTTAAGATTTTGACTTGTGTGCTGCTGTATATTTACACTAAAAAAGTATGATGAGTTTGATCATCTGACTGCATTCCTCCTCCAGGTCATCAACAGAACCATGGCAGCGGTCCTTGTGTCCACGTCAGCGTTAGCAACCCTCGCGATTGTCGGAGAGCGGCCGACGCTGCCAGAGATCATCTCCTGGCTGGACGTGGAGACACTGCTGCTGCTGTTCAGCATGATGCTCCTGGTCTCCATCATGGCAGAGACAGGGATGTTTGACTTCCTCGCTGTTTTTACATTTGAGGTACCTTAGGCTCTTTTCCGTTACAGTAGGAAAAGTAATTTTCAGACTTTAAGTAAAGATTAGTCAGATCCTCGATGAGGTAACAACTAAGGTAGTGATTTGTATATTTCCCCCTAAGAAAACAGTTGGGGAACAGGCTGGAAATAATTAGTAGATCTATTCCGGTAATAGGGGGAAAGATTGAACTTTATATTGCTATTTATTCCCTATAAGGGGACAGAGCAAGGTGAAAAACGGGAATAATGCATCATGTGACGTCTATCAATGGGCCAACGTATTGGATTAAGGGATTAAGATAATTTATTTTTCGTTTTTTGGACAGCTGATGATGATTAATCAGTTTTTTACCCTACTACGGTGAAGCAACGGAAGGGTAATGAGTGTAACAGTCTATGTATGCATGTATGTAGGTATCTATGTATGTGGGTATGTGGATGTTCCACAATAGCGTCGCCGATATTGGTCCGATTTTGACATGCGAGGTGTCAATCGATTCGTCTTCAGGTATAGATTGCCGTGGGCTATTATTATTTACCCGACTACAGCGAAGCAAAGGAAAGGTTACGGGTTCAAACTAAAAACTTGGTCCGATTTTGATAAGCGAGGTGTCAACCGATTTGTCTTCATCGCAAGAGTGTCATAGGCTATTTTTTACCCGACTGTATTGGGGTTTTAGTTTTTGAACTTACGTCTTGTTTAAGGTAGTGCTTCTGATGGCTTTTGGTGTCAGAGTTTGTCAGGCCGCCCGACATAGCTTAACGACTGCTATTAATCAATAACAGCCGGGACCGACAGTTTAACCTCCGTAGCAAGAAACGATGGAAAACCGCATAGTTATAACTTTGAAAAGACATTGGTCCGGGAGGCTTGGAGTACTGAGTACTTTGACTACTAGGGGGAGTACTGAAATTAGAACCAGTTTTGTTACGTCTTTTATGATTGTTATAAATCCCGAAATTGTCGAATCCCAACAATAACATAGTGAGGTTTAATTAAAAACAATTCCATTATCTGTTAACATTCACGTGTTTCATCAGACAATTGTGTACAAATGACTGCGTGATAACACCGCCGTAAAGTTTTTAGGTTATTGTTGTCGATGTTTCATGTAAATGATGCAGTTAATTGTATTAAATCAAAACACGCTTATCTGCCGCCTTGTAGTGCACTCTGATTGCACTCGGAGTCACAAATGATTAATTAAATAAGCAAAATCGTGCGTCGTCAAAAGCGTGCTCTCCGAAGCGCGGAGCGATGGATATCTATACAGAAATAACAATTTCATGCTAGTTAAAATAACATCTTAGACCACAAATTCGATTGCCGCCAGGGCCTCAAGTCTGTTAGATTATTATAAAACAAAAAACCCGACTGCGAATAAAACTATGCCCCCCCCCCCCCCCCGTGCCCCCGACTGCATCTTATATTTCAAAATCACAAATGTAAAGCTTGTTTGCCTCTTTTTAGTTTTGTTCGCAGTCGGATATTTGTTTATCTAAGAATATATTTTTATTTTTATCATTTTAGTTTATATTTATAAGAAAAAGAGAGAATGGTTGCAAACCAAATTTAAATCGTTATAGATCCTAAATAGTAATTCTAAATGAAAACTGATAAGAGAAACCTAAAGCTGATAATCAAATACCTATTCATTGATATCACTTGATGTTGACTTTCATTTTTACTTATCAGAATACCCTGGCAGAGGCCATATTGAATTTTGATTGATATCAAGTCTTTAGCAGCACTCGCAAGATTAAGACAAAACGATAAAGATAAAGATAAAAGAGAAAGATAAAGATAATTTTATTTGTTATAACATGCAACATAATTGTAAGAATCATCAAAATCGTCATGCGTTATATAGTGCCACAAAGGAACACACATACATATATACATAATATATAGGCTAACTATCAGTGCCCGCGGCTTTGTCCGCGTGATAATTTCATTTAAAAGTAGCCCATACTGTACAATATGCTACATTTCTTCAAATTCGTTCAGCCTTCAAATAGTTTTTATCGATTGCTCAGCATCTAATAATCGAATTAAAATACCAAGTATGAAGTACCCCAGTTTTAATTCAAGCCCTAAGCTATCCAATAGTGAAAACTGCATTGCAATCGGTCCAGTAGTTTTTACGTGATGCGTGAACAAACATACAGGCAAAACAAACGAACAAACAAACAAACAGCCAAACAGACATACACGATTTAAAAAAATGATCTTTGCTCGTTCATAAGCTTATTTTAAGTAAATCCATATATAAAATTAACAAAATAAAAATAATGTAGCTTACTTCCACCAAAACTGTAAGTCAGACAAATGACAAAATTAAAATTAAAAAAAAAAAGAGTAGGAAAACCCCACGCTAAGCACTGTTGCCTCGTCGAGTGCTGCACTCGACGAGGCAACATCACCCGAAGATGCCTCGTGCAGAGGCGAAACGCGTGTCGTATTGACGTTTGGTATTTGGATCGAGTCGAGGTATATGTTTATAGTGTAAATATATATATATATATATATATTATATGTATAAAAATATATATATATATATTATATGTATAAAAATATATAAGTGTTTTTTCTGGCCTCCAGGCCTTGTCTTTCATTTCATTTATATTTTACAATAGTTCAATTTGCGTTTTCCACCTTTTTTTTTATTTTTCTATTTATCATTTGTCTGACTTACAGTTTTGGCGGAAGTAAGCTAAATATTTTTAATTTGTTAATATTTATTTTATTTTCTAGATCCTTTTTTATAAATTATCTTCATTGTACAGATTTTTTCGTTCTTATTGCTTTATTATATGTATAGATAAATACATTACCGGGCCTTGCGTTGCACAGTCTGGTAAAAAAAGCCTTGCTACTGCGATACCTCTGCGATTGTACTGTCTTTATCTTTAGTGTCAAATTTTATAGTCTGCAAGAACACAATCGCAGATTATAGCAAAAGCAACGCAGTAGCACAAATGTACACTGATCTGAAAATCGCTTGAGTGTTGCCACTGCAACAAAATTGATAATGGCAGTAATTCGGACATAATACTCCTTAAACTAAACTAGACTTTAATTCTTCAAATGTAATTGACCGAGTGAGCGTGAAGCGCGAGCGAAGCGTCTCCGTTTCAGCTTGGGCAAAAATACTTTCGTATGTCCGTTAT
The DNA here is from genome assembly GCA_946251855.1 of Alsophila aescularia. Lineage (NCBI taxonomy): Eukaryota > Metazoa > Arthropoda > Insecta > Lepidoptera > Geometridae > Alsophila > Alsophila aescularia. The sequence goes on along the minus strand of OX276374.1, from coordinate 1,566,973 downwards.
CGCGGTCCAATAGCTAACAGACTTGGGGACCAGCTGTTGAGATAGAAGTTAAATGCAAAAAAAAAATTGAGAACAGTGAGTCAATAATGATGAATTGTTCCAGGTTACTAAAGGCAAGTTGTGGCCACTCATCAGCCTCATGTGCGCCATCACAGCGGTCCTGTCCACCTTCCTCGACAACGTGACTACGGTACTGCTGATGACGCCAGTTACAATTAGGTTCGACCAACGCTTATCCATCTTTCTTTCTATAGTCAATCTGTTATGGCTGAAGATTGCAATCACCATGTTACTATGATGATACCGTACTGTTCTACAGCGAGCAACCTGGGTGCGGAGCGTGTTTAAGCTTTTCCACACTGGCCATGGTTGTTCATGATTAAGTGGCAGCTCCTCCACTGGTGATATGAGGTTCTCTGAAGCATTGTGCCTCACAGTCCAGAGGCTTGACACAGTTTTTTTTTGGTCGAGTTGAGATAGTGGGCACACGAACAATTAAAAAGTCTGTGTTCCAACACTTGGACTATAATAAACTGAAAGGTGATAATGATATCACTATGGCACGTGCTATGTACGTTTGTTTGTCTGTCCCATTTAATATCAGCATTTGTGTGAATTTAACTGCAGAAATATGCCGAGAAAATAGTTGTCAAATAGGTGTTTGACTAACCGAATTTGATGATCCGCAATACTTATAATATTACTTTCTTGGTGTTAACTGTTTTGTGGCCGGCATGGCGTATTTATAGCTTAGATAAATTATATAAAAACTCAAAATTGTAGTCAGTCAATACAGTGCAACGATTTATATTAGGTACCTAGAATAGGATCTAATGAGGCCATAACATTTTAAACATCATCACTTTCCCGTATTAACAGATAACTCTGATAGAGCTTACTTTCACATTTTTAATAATAGTTTGTTGTTCTAAAGTTTACACATGGCTTTTTTTTCTACATGGTTAAACTGTCTTTCGGAGAGATCAGTAAAGCCGTTTTCAAGATTGGCAGCTCAGACAATCTTTGTGAAGGGATCTCAAACAGTATTGAAGCGCATAACATTCATTTGAAATGGGCTACAAGGAAGGTTCATGGACAGTCGGATGACTATCAAATATAGTCAATATCAATATCACACAAAGATAAGAGGCTAAAAAAAACCTCATGTTCTAACTAACCACGGGCAAGTTGGTTCGCCCCTGCAGGGTGTGATCAACAGATCGATTTTCTATGAATAATAAAACTAATTTCATAAAATTAAACATTCATATTTATTGCTATCTGCATACTTGTAAAAATCTTGTTAACCTGTCTTGGTCCTGTGGATGCAATTCTTACAAGATTTTACATATTAAAAAAATATATATGGAAAGCCTTTTCAATTCTTCAGTTAAAACTTAACCTGGAGACTTCTTATGGAGTAAGCTTTCTTTAAAAAAACAAAACAGGTATCATATAGAACCTTTTTGAGTTTTGAGTTTCAAACACCGCACCCAAAGATGTAATGTCACGCAAGTTTTCAAAACTTTATTAATTTGTTTGTCTGAAGAAAACCTATAATAACTGATAAGGAAACAGATTTCGCCCCTCCCCCACTCCCTGAAGGGTGGTACAGCTTGTACAGTTGAGCAAAAGTATAAAATGTTCTTGAGATATACACTTTTTTAAATATTTTTCTTTTTGTAAAATCTTATAAGAATTATGTCTACAGAACCACAGATTAACAAGGTTTATGTTTTGTTTAAGACTTGAAAATCAATATCTTTGTTCTCGGAACTTTGTTTGTGGCGATCCGACTTGGCCCTGATAGATAGGCTTCATGTTTTTTAAGCATTGTAAATCTAGCTGTATTAACACTTGTAGGGCACCCCGGGTAGGTTTGGGTGTGGTTTAGGGTTGGGAGTGGCCCAAGGGCCTCAAACATATCCACTTGTACGGCAAAAAAAACCTTTTATTTTTATTTGTTTACCCCTCCATACCCCGCCACTAAACCCGGCGGTAAAGCTTGTACAGTGATCCCGTTTAATAAACAAAAAAACTTTTTTTTTCTTTGTTTACCCCTCCATACACCGCCACTAAACCCGTCGGTAAAGCTTGTACAGTGATCCCGTTTAATAAACTAAAAAAAGACCTACCTAATAACTATGAAAATGAATGATACATTAATATTGAATATGTATCAGATTAAATTGGAACCCTTCCAACTTAGAGCTGCATATAATATGTACATATATCTGTAATATTGTATTTCAACTATTTTCCCCAGGTTATGTGAAGTAATGGACCTAGACCCAATCCCAGTTCTGATGTCGATGGTCATCTTCAGTAACATTGGAGGAACGGCGACTCCTGTCGGTGACCCTCCAAACGTCATCATCGCTTCCAACAAGGCGGTTGTGCAAGCTGTACGTATTAATGATAATATACAAGTATTAAAATGAGAAAAGATTTGATTGTTTTACATGTTTGTTTGTGTGTAATGGATAAACTCAGAAATTACTTAATTGATTTTAAAAGTTCTTTCACTTGTAGAAAGGTATATTGTCAGCGAGTAAAATCATCATCATCATCATCAGCCTATATCTGTCCACTGCTGGACGTAGGCCTCTCCTAATGCACGCTACTGAGCTCGGTCTTCAGCTCTCCTCATCCATTTTCTTCCAGCCGCTTTTCGCAGGTCGTCACTCCACCTGGCCACAGGGCTTCCTACACTACGTTTGTCTAAACGTGGTCTCCACTTGAGAACTCGTCTACCCCAACGGTTATCGGTTCTTCGGGAAATGTGACCAGCCCACTGCCACTTCAGTTTGCTTATCCTTTGAGCTATGTCGGTTACCTTGGTTGATATCTTCAATCAGTAATATATATTTTTCAAAAAAAATGCTCTTAGTATTTATTATATGGCGTGCGCTGCGAAGACTATTGATGACACATAAAATAATGTACTACATGTTTATAGTACTGATAATTACCCCCAAAAAAGATATATGTCAAACTATTATAGTTAAATCACAATAAAGGTATTTTTATTTAAATTAGTCAATCAAAATACGAGAAGAATTGTGTACAAATAAAGAGTAACCCTTAGCTACCCGTGCGTAGCCGGCACGAGTCACTAGTATTTAATAAATAACAAACGTGACGAGCATGCTGTTCACCTGGTGGTGAGGGCAGCGTCTGCTACCCGTGCGTAGCCGGCACGAGTCACTAGTATTTAATAAATAACAAACGTGACGAGCATGCTGTTCACCTGGTGGTGAGGGCAGCGTCTGCTACCCGTGCGTAGCCGGCACGAGTCACTAGTATTTAATAAATAACAAACGTCACGAGCATGCTGTTCACCTGGTGGTGAGGGCAGCGTCTGCTACCCGTGCGTAGCCGGCACGAGTCACTAGTATTTAATAAATAACAAACGTGACGAGCATGCTGTTCACCTGGTGGTGAGGGCAGCGTCTGCTACCCGTGCGTAGCCGGCACGAGTCACTAGTATTTAATAAATAACAAACGTGACGAGCATGCTGTTCACCTGGTGGTGAGGGCAGCGTCTGCCTGATTGCAAACGTGACGAGCATGCTGTTCACCTGGTGGTGAGGGCAGCGTCTGCCTGATTGCAAACGTGACGAGCATGCTGTTCACCTGGTAGTGAGGGCATCGTCTGCCTGATTGCAAAGTCGCTACACTTCATTGCACCTTTCTCCCTGAGCCTCTGGGTTTGCAATGCTTTTCAAATACGTTGATGTTTAATAAAACAAACATAGTATTTCCACTTTTGATTAAATGTATGACGCAGAATTATTTATCTAGCAGTTCTAAGTGTTCGAATCGCGTTTTAAAAGTACCTAATATATTGTTTGTTTCTTTCAGGGCATTAACTTCACAAACTTCACTATGCACATGACGGTCGGTATACTCTTCGTGTGCGTACAGACCTATTTCCAGATCCGATTTATATACAGAGATACAAACAAACTGCGCTTGAGTGAACCTAGAGATATAAAGGGTAAGTAGTCTATTAGAAAACGACACGAGCTGGTCACTTGTCTTATGGTAAGCGCCACGCCTGTCCATGACAGTATATTGCAGTGCCACTCAGAAACTTTTAGACACTGCAAGATCTTGCATGCCACTGCGTTAGTCACCCTTAATAATTGATTTATAAGTCCCATAAATTATGCCTAGAATAAAGCTATCGGTCTTGGCTGCAAATTGATTAAAAGCAGTTTTTAGACCATATCAGATGCCCTCAGCGGCCTGACAAACTGGCAACAGAGGCCAGCACTACAAAAGAACAAAGTTATGTTTTTGGCGATTGAATATATATAATGGCAAAGGTACAACCGCAGGCAGTCTCTTGCAGCACAGGTTTTCTTCAGACTGCATCTTCGCAGTCTATTTGGCTAATCCTATCACAACGATCTTTCAATCATCAACAAGATCTGACTCCCGCATCACCTTTACCGTACGACCAGACGGCAGAACGCCACCCACGAACGAACGTAGAAATACCATGTATAAGACCGAAGTGATACACCTCTTCATTCATCATTTATGAACTGCAAAGGAATGTGGAACGCTTTGCCCTGATCAGTGATCAAGTCAAAAGTGAATAAGAATTACTAAGCAACCGTGCTACTCCTTCGGCCATATCGACGCTTATTTCCAGGCGAGATTACCCGCAAAATAAAACCCGCAATTAAATACCCGCATAGTCTGTGACAAACAAACTTGACTATATTTTCTTCCAGACCTCCGGCACCAGATCTCCATCTGGCGCCGCGCCGCTGAGTCCCTCCCACACTTGTCTCGAGACGAGCAAGTGGTCCGCGAACGCCTAGAACGGAAGGTCAAGAAGCTGTCGTTACAGCTGGACACCATGGTCAAAGAAAGCAACAAGAGGGCTATACCTAAGGACACTTTTAAGAGCACGCTTGCTGAGATGAAGGAAAAGGTCAGTTAATTGCTACTTACTCGTATACTACAGTAGATCCAAGTTCATAAACAAAGTCTTTTAATAGCCAAGTTCATCATCAATGCAAAGCCTTCATGTGACTTAGTAGATAATCAAGCTGAATCCATCATATTATCAATCCAAGACCAATAACAAGGCAACTTTAATACAAACCAAGTTAGTACCAGCAAACAATGTACTTTAAGAATCAAGTATATAAAACAAGTTCATAATCAAGCCCAGTCTGTAATCAAGCTAAATCATTAATCAAACTGAGTCCATCATCAAGCCAAATCTATTATCAAACCAAGTCAATCATCAAGGTAGAAAGATAGGTAGATAAGTAGTAGATAAACACTTTATTGCATGCTATAGAAAGTAAATCTTACTTAATTATAATTAAGCATTACTAACACAAGACATAAGTTCAAAACTAAAATCCGATTACGGCCGGGGAAAAAATAGCCTAATAGCCTCTCGCGATAAAGACGAATCGATTGATACCTCGCTTGTCAAAATTCCACCGAGTTTTTAGTTTGAACAACTAGTCCTTCCTTTGCTTCGCCGTTGTCGGGTAAAAAGTCTGTACCATGAAGATAGTAGAAAAAAATGTCTGAGGGACTTCAAATAAGCTACTGAACAAAAATATAACATTTATAAAAGTGTGTCTGTCTGTCGGTTTGTTTATTTGCGCATCACCTAAAAACTTCCGTTTGCGTTTGATTGATTGCGATGCCGTTTTAACTGATGGATAGCTTAAAGTTTGAATTAAAAACTGGTGTACTTGGTATCTCAAACCAATGATTAGAAGCCGAGCAATCGATAAAAAACTATTTGATGTCTAAACAAAATTTGGTATATTGTACCGTATTGGTACTTTGGTCCTGGAATAGCATACAGGATACTTTTATCCCAGAAGAATGACACGCGGTCAAAGCCCGGGTACAGCTAGTAGTGGAATAAAAGTACACTACTAGTACTTAAGTAGTCCATCCATACCAATATATAAAAGTGAAACGTTGTCTGTTTGATTGTTTGGGGAGTTTTAACGAGAAAACGGCTGGACGGATTTTGATGAAATTCGGAATGGAGGTAGGTTATACCCGGGATTATCACTAAGACACTTTACATCATAATCATATTTCATTCTCATACGGCTGAACGGATTTTATTGAAATTTGTACATGGGGTACCTTTCATCAACATTATCATCATCCCTCACGCGAGTGAAACCGCGAAGCGCAGCTAGTGCTTAATATGAATCAAGTACGGTGGGCGGTTTCATCGCTTAAAGCAATTTCTTCCAGTCAACATGACTAGTATCAACCAAGGCCATCATCAAACCAAGTCTGTCATCAAGACCATCATTAAGCCATCAATCGTTCCACCTCTTTTGCTTAAATTTTCCGTCAAAACTAAAGTTATTGTTCTTATTTACATAGATGAATTATAATTCCAGTACAAGATCCGTGACAAGCCTCTCCTGATCAAGTCTTCCATCGCTATTGGATTTGTCGTTACCGTGTTCTTCTTGCATTCTATCCCTGAATTCAGTGAGTATATATTATCTATACGTACCTATAATAAAGTATTAAGTAAAAAAGTATGTACAATGAAGACAAGTACATGTACAATGAAGACAAGAACATCATCAAAATAAGAGAAAAAACACGAAAGCCCCGCCAAAAACGAATTTAAAAAATCCTACTCGTATGTTACTCGAGATGATGACGGATACTAACGCCCCATACATCCAAATCTGTTCAGGCATTCAAAAGTTCTGGTGAAACAAATATATTCACATACATACATCCTTTTTTGGGCAGTCGTGTAATAATAAACAAAAAGTCTAGGAGACTTAAAATTAGGAAGTTTTTTTTACTTGTCTCTGTATGTCAAAAAATATACTGAACCGATTGCGATGCTGTTGTCATTGTTGGATAGCTTAGGTTTTGAAACTCGTGTACCTACTATGTACCTCAGTCCGATGAGTAGAGGCCGAGGAATTAATAAACAACTATTTGATATCTGAACGAACTTTGAAGTACAAAAATTATAAAAATAACGTTAATATGTATTATAGTCTATTTAAAATAAAGACGCTGTTGTTATTTTTTTCATAGTTTTTTTCTATTTGTATGTCTGTTTGCTTGTTTTCGCATTACGTAAAAAACTATTGGACCGATTTTATTGCGTTTTAACAGTTGCATAATTTAGGATGTCTTAAATATGTTAGATACTTTGTATCTTTTAAGCGACGAGTAGCTGGCTGAACGAAATTTGATAAAGTAAAGTGGCACTGTAGACCCTGGAGTAACACATATAACGGCGAACAGCTATGGAGCGCATAAAGTTACCACGGCGAACAGCTATGGAGCACATCTAGTGACCACGGGGGAACAGCTATGGAGCGCATAAAGTTACCATGGCGAACAGCTATGGAGCACATCTAGTGACCACGGGGGAACAGGTATAGAGCGCATAAAGTTATCACGGCGAACAGCTATGGAGCGCATAAAATTACCACGGCGAACAGCTATGGAGCTCATCTAGTAACCACGGGGGAACAGCTATGGAGCGCATAAAGTTACCATGGAAAACAGCTATGGAGCACAACTAGTGACCACAGGGGCAGCTATGGAGTGCATCAATTAAATGATTATTCTTCATCTCAATAATATTTATATGCGTAAGGAACCCTGTCCAATTACTTTTCACGACTAAACTTCTGGACTGATCTTGATGGAATTTGACAAGTAAATAACGTGCATCATGAGGGACCTATTTTTACATTTTTACATCTAAGGTGGGTCACACCTATTAATATTATCCCATTTTCCAGATCGCGTCTCGCTCGGCTGGACTGCCCTGCTGGGCGCCTTGCTGCTGCTTACGTTGGCAGATCGAGAAGATTTGGAGCCAATACTGCACAGGGTCGAGTGGTCTACCCTTTTGTTCTTTGCTGCGCTTTTCGTACTTATGGAGGTAAGATTTTATCATGTTCAACTGAATGACGGCACGAGAAGATAGTTCGCGTGATGGTAATCGCCAAGATTATGAATGACGGCACGAGAAGATAGTTCGCGTGATGGTAATCGCCAAGATTATGAATGACGGCACGAGAAGATAGTTCGCGTGATGGTAATCGCCAAGATTATGAATGACGGCACGAGAAGATAGTTCGCGTGATGGTAATCGCCAAGATTATGAATGACGGCACGAGAAGATAGTTCGCGTGATGGTAATCGCCAAGATTATGAATGACGGCACGAGAAGATAGTTCGCGTGATGGTAATCGCCAAGATTATGAATGACGGCACGAGAAGATAGTTCGCGTGATGGTAATCGCCAAGATTATGAATGACGGCACGAGAAGATAGTTCGCGTGATGGTAATCGCCAAGATTATGAATGACGGCACGAGAAGATAGTTCGCGTGATGGTAATCGCCAAGATTATGAATGACGGCACGAGAAGATAGTTCGCGTGATGGTAATCGCCAAGATTATGAATGACGGCACGAGAAGATAGTTCGCGTGATGGTAATCGCCAAGATTATGAATGACGGCACGAGAAGATAGTTCGCGTGATGGTAATCGCCAAGATTATGAATGACGGCACGAGAAGATAGTTCGCGTGATGGTAATCGCCAAGATTATGAATGACGGCACGAGAAGATAGTTCGCGTGATGGTAATCGCCAAGATTATGAATGACGGCACGAGAAGATAGTTCGCGTGATGGTAATCGCCAAGATTATGAATGACGGCACGAGAAGATAGTTCGCGTGATGGTAATCGCCAAGATTATGAATGACGGCACGAGAAGATAGTTCGCGTGATGGTAATCGCCAAGATTATGAATGACGGCACGAGAAGATAGTTCGCGTGATGGTAATCGCCAAGATTATGAATGACGGCACGAGAAGATAGTTCGCGTGATGGTAATCGCCAAGATTATGAATGACGGCACGAGAAGATAGTTCGCGTGATGGTAATCGCCAAGATTATGATTATCAGCAATGAAACCAAGAACTTTGCATTTGAAAGTTGATTTCTGCTTAATGATTTCCCAAAAGGATTTTATTTGTGACTTAGGTAACTGTGCCCGCGTCTTTACCCGTATTGTTATTTTATCTGGGTTAAAAGTTACCTTTGTGTTATTCCAGGACCAGAAGTAGGTACCTATAAAGTACATAATACCAAATTTTGTTCAGCCGTCAAATAGTTGTTTATTGATCTCTCGGCTTCTACTCATCGGATTGAGATACTAAATACACTAGTTTTTAAGTCAAACCTTTGGCTATCCAACACTGACCAAAACCATATCGCAATCGGTCCAGTAGTTTTTACGTGATGCGCGAACAAACAGACAGATAGACAGACAGACACAACTTAAAAATATATAAAAACTTGTTTAGTATCTTATTTTAGGTACAAATTATCTTCATTGTACAGGCTTCTTGGTACCAACTCTTTTATTATATGTACAGATAGACGATGATGATGATGATGATGATGATGATCATGACAACGTCAGTCATGAAAATGGGATTCAGGATGATGATCTTAATAATAATTGCGATAACGTTTTTTTTTCTTTTCCAGGCGCTGTCCAAACTAGGGTTGATCGCGTTCATTGGCGGACTGACAGAATCCCTGATATTGTCCGTAGACGAAAATGCAAGACTGGCTGTGTCCATTCTCCTCATGCTGTGGGTAAGTTTATAACTCGACACGTCACACGCGGACACCCACGCGGGACACATTTCATTGCGGGAAACGAGTTTTACAATGGAGACCATGTTTAGGAAAACGTAGTAGAATGCCCGCTGACCAAGGCCTATTCTACTAAAACAATTGTTCATCGATAGAATTGGGGCCAGGTGGAGTGACGACCTGTGAAAGATGGAAATTAATTTATGTAAACTTATTCTTACCTCACATAATATTTATGGGTGGGAGACTCTGAATAATAGATTTCCCATTCCCCAATATCTCACGATTTTCATTAATCTTGTAGAAATATGTCCAGCTGCTCACAAGATATTCATGCCTGATCACTGTGTGACGGCAACTCGGGCGCTGTTGCAACTAGAAACTGTACAGTTTGTGTTCAACTGTCCAGTATCGATAACATTCATTGTCCAAGCGGGTCAGCATAATGTGGCTCTGATCATGAGGAGCATATTACCTGAATTACCTATTTGCATTTGACCTGAATTTAGACTACACTTTATTTGATCAGAGGTCTTTCAATTTGTACCAAAATTATCATAACGTTTTTTTATTTACGCAGGTATCGGGGTTAACGTCAGCCTTCGTCGACAACATACCGCTCACCACGATGATGGTGCGAGTAGTCACGTCACTGGGTTCGAACCCTGCCCTCAATCTGCCCATGGCTCCGCTGATTTGGGCGCTGTCTTTCGGAGCTTGTCTTGGAGGTATGTCGTCAGTGTCAAAAGTTAATGGGAGATAAGCGTGTTGAAAACATTGACTTTCCTTACCTTGTTTGTGCTGTATTCTACAGCTTAATCTGTTTCATTACAAACCAAACAGACGAACTTATCGTTACCTTCCCGCACCCTTCCCCGACATCCTCCATCATTTGTCCACTTCCCACTACCCTCACTTTCCCAAACCTTCCGCCTGATTTCCCTACAATTCCTCAGCTTTTTGTTTTTTCTAATTATGAACACACCGAAAGGTAACGATCACGTTGCGGTTTGTTAGCTGAATCGCACTGCAGGTTGTTAAACCAGGTTTTCGCTTCCGATTACGCCACCCTGGGCGGACTCGCAATACTTGCAAGACTTTCAAATTCTCAAACCAAATATTACTAAACTATCCTCCTAGTTCAAAGTATTTTACTCTCCAACTCGCGCGTTCGCTTCATTTCCGGACCTACCTATATACTTTAAGTACGCCGATACCGGCAGCCGCGGCACAGTCCAGTACATTATACCACATCTATACTTATAATAAAGCAATAGGAACGAAAAAGTCTGTACAAAGAAGATAATTAAAAAAAAAAAGGTCTAGGGTACTTAAAATAAGCTACTGAACAAGAACAAAACATTTTTTAAATTCGTGTCCGTCTGTTTGTTTGTCTGTTTATCTGGGTGTATATTTGTCTGTTTGTTTGTTCGAACATCACCTAAAAACTGCTGGACCGATTGCAATCCGGTTTTACTATTGGATATCTTAGGGTTTGACTTAAAAACTGGTGTACTTGGTACAATGATGTTATATCTCATTGACTTGGTATCTCAATCCGATGAGTAGAAGCCGAGCAATCGATAAAAACTTATTGACGGCTGAAGGAATTTTGATCAAATATTGGTATAATGGCATTTTTTATTTTATTTTTTGAATAGTACATGAGTACTTTTAACCTAGAGAAATGACCACTCGTGCGAAGCCGCGGGTACAGCTAGTGTTAATTAATAATAATAAATGTATTGATTAGTTCTCGATGTCTCTATCAAGTCGCATTGATCGTGTTGAAGAGAAGACAAGTCTTGGTAGCAGGTGACGTCAGTCCTGACAGCGAAGTCAACCAACCGGTCTCTGGACCAAATCCCGAAATGTGCAAACATTTGTGTGCTGAGCATGTTCGTTTCTGAGTCTTGGATGTTAATATTCGCTTTATATGTTTATCCGTCACCTAGTACCCATAGTACAAATCATCTTTGTTTGATGCTAGGTAATTGGTGTGAATTGTCTTTAATATAATAATTATTAATAAACAAAAATTATTTTTTTTGAGAATTAGGACACTTTGTGTTGTTAGTTCGCTTTGCTCATTTTCATGAGATTCTCATTGTTGTTCCCCCGAACGAGACACGAGAGGGGTGTTATAAGTTGCGGGTCTGTGGCATCGTAGCTCCTAAACGAATAAACCGATTTTGATGATGCTGTTTTTTCTGTTTGAAAGCTGTGTGATCGATATTATTCTTAGCTATAATGGGGGGGTCGGGGTTCATATACGTTGTTAATTTGCGCTTGTTTTGTTTCCCAGGTAACGGTACTCTAATAGGCGCCAGTGCTAACGTGGTGTGCGCAGGAGTCGCCGAGCAGCACGGCTACAAGTTCTCCTTCATGCAGTTCTTCAAGGTTGGCTTCCCAGTCATGATTGGGCACCTCGTCGTCGCGTCGGGGTACCTCATGTTCTGCCACTGTCTCTTCACTTGGCATTAGGTTGTGGACAGCAAACTATAATAATAATAAGGTCAACATTTTGGACGCAAATGCACAATTTTATTGATAACTAACTGTGCCCGCGGCTTCGGCCGCGTGCTCATTTATTGATAACTAACTGTGCCCGCGGCTTCGGCCGCGTGCTCATTTATTGATAACTAACTGTGCCCGCGGCTTCGGCCGCGTGCTCATTTATTGATAACTAACTGTGCCCGCGGCTTCGGCCGCGTGCTCATTTGTTGATAACTAACAGTGCCCGCGGCATCGGCCGCGTGCTCATTTATTGATAACTAACTGTGCCCGCGGCTTCGGCCGCGTGCTCATTTATTGATAACTAACTGTGCCCGCGGCTTCGGCCGCGTGCTCATTTATTGATAACTAACTGTGCCCGCGGCTTCGGCCGCGTGCTCATTTGTTGATAACTAACTGTGCCCGCGGCTTCGGCCGCGTGCTCATTTATTGATAACTAACTGTGCCCGCGGCTTCGGCCGCGTGCTCATTTATTGATAACTAACTGTGCCCGCGGCTTCGGCCGCGTGCTCATTTGTTGATAACTAACTGTGCCCGCGGCATCGGCCGCGTGCTCATTTATTGATAACTAACTGTGCCCGCGGCTTCGGCCGCGTGCTCATTTATTGATAACTAACTGTGCCCGCGGCTTCGGCCGCGTGCTCATTTTTCTGGGATATAAAGATTCTGTGATATTCCAGAACCAATAGTACCAAAATCATCAAATTTCGTTCAGACTTTAAATGTTTTTTTATCAATTGCTCGGTTTCTACTCATCGGATTGAAATACCCTGTACCACACGTTTTTAAGTCAAAACCTAATCTGTTAAAACCGCATTGCAATCGATCCAGTAGTTTTTACGTGATGCGCGAACAAAAATACAAACAAACAGACAAACAGACCGACAAGATTTTTAAAAATTGATTATTGTTGTTCAGTTGCCTATATAGAATATTTTTTTATTACTTGCTTTGTATTCTATTCTACTATTTCGTTCCTGTTGCTTTATTATAAGTATTGATATAGTTAGATGATTAACACAAATGGATTTCGTTAAAATTGCAGTTGTCTTGTACTTTTAGCGACGGTTCAAATGTTTGTACTTAACGATATCACAAATAAGAACTTAAATACAAGTTCTAGTTGAATTAGTGTACAAAATGTACACGTGTGATATGTTTACTCAGTATTTTAGTTTATATTTTGTTATAATCTATAGTAAAAGTTAAATGACCCAACGATTTGTATGTCGACTGGCCTTTTTGGAAAACGGCTGTAACGGTATTGATGAAAAAATGAATCAAGGTTGGTTTACATCTACCAGAACAGCACGTCCTGCACGTAACGAGCTAAACATGGGTCAGACACGAGTGTTAATGGCTCCCTAAAAACTAAAGGTATTTTTAATCACAGAAAACAGAAATATATAAAACAAGGCATGATTGAAAGTGCCACAAACCCGACTGCGAAAAGAACTAAAGAGGGGCAAAAAAATATATGTAGATCATAAATTGACATTCGAAATGTAAAACGATACGAGAAATTTAAAGATAATTTTCAAATACCTATTCAATGATACGCCATCATTTAACATAGTTTGTGGTATTTATTTCTTTTTCACAATATGGCGTCTGGTTGTCGCCATATTGAATTTTCATTATGTACTGTCATGTCTTTAGTATTTTTAAACTCAGGTATTGATAAAATTTATGTGTCAGAAGTACGTATTTTAAAATACATTATAAGTTAAGATAATGATTTATTTTATTTCAAAAATATACATTGTTAAAAAAACAAAATCACAATTAGGTAGGTACAAAAAATGTTAGGATTGCACCGGACTGTAAAATCCCTCAGAACTTTTTTTTAAGTTTCTCTTTCAACTATTGCATAAACAGGATTGTTAACGAAATATAAGCAAATATTACGTTTTCCTTATTTATATGCAAAATGGAATATTCGCTTATATTGCGTTGCATGTATTTTGAAAACAAAATACAGCTGGACTCCCAGATACAAGCTAGCCGAATCCGAGTAATATCATGACACTGGAAATATGCTCCAATTACAAGTGAGTTTGGTTACCTTTGTATGGAAAATTCATCCTCCGCCGGACTCTTACAGCTCGGTTGATGAATTACTGAACTAGTAATACGTCCAATTATAATAATACGTTTTAAAAAAATTATGTTAATTAATTAGTTATTAAATACAGTATGTAAATATTTAACTCCTTTTTTATTGTAATTTATTTTTTAGATAATAATTTATATAATGTCATATAATATTTTCATACGATTTATTTTTATTTCCTGTCTGTAAACATTTTTAACATGGACATATTCTGTGATATAGGTACAGTTCGCTGAAAATTTGTAACCCAAAAACTACATGTACTAATACTGTCTGTACGTTTATTGAATGTAGGGGCAGATAACAATAATGTTTGTTTGACTATTATACCTAGATTAGACCGTACTATAAAATTAACATGTAATGTTATCCCAGTAACAGGGTTTATTATTGTACTTAACTTAGTTTCAATAGATATTAGAATATGAAAGTACAAATTTCATCTTTAAAATATAACTAGCTTAAAAGTTTAAAAAAACACGGATGCCCTGCGCAAAGAGGATTTATGCCAATAAATTTTATAGTGTTGGAATGTCAATGTCAATCAAGGCCTTCAATTTTGTAAAACACGAAGTTTATTTTCGCTTTTGAAAATGGAGCCATAATGCCGCCATATTGAATCTTTTCAAACAAAAATAGCCTATATTACTCGGGGGGATGTAAGGATTCTAACGATATCCCATACGCCTAAATCTGTGCAGGGATTTAAAAGTTATAGAATAAAGAAACTCACGTAAATCCTAAAAACATTACATTCCTTTTTTTGGACAGTCGTGCAATAATAACTCGTACCATCACTTTTTGTACTAAAATAGTATTGATTAAATATGATGTAAATATTATTAAGTTTATCCACAATAATTCTAAGTAACGATTCATAATATAGCTAAAATTGTACACAATCTTAATGAACATTTTATTGTTGTTCAGTTATTATTAAATTAGTTATTTTGCTTTGTTTATGTACCTATAAATGTCGATTATTTCTTCATTAGTTTCCAACTCTAGTGCAGGGGGTAGAGGGGTAAATGCGAATTACCCGTGCATCCACTAGTGGGTGAAGCCAGTGGGTGGACTGGGCATGCCCCCTACTTAGTTACCAAAATTTAGATTTTAATCAAAATAATGTTAGTAATTATTTGTAACGGTATGAAAGACAAGTTAAATTATATTTTAATAATACCAGAGATTACAAACTAAATTATAAAGTCCTGGAAAACAGTATTGGCACACATACATACAAAGTTGTTGGAAGAAAGGTGTTATAAATGATTCTACGTACCTATTAGATAGAAAAGTATTGTACGCGCAAAAGGATGGTAACTTTTTTGAATCCACTTTGGATGGCGCAGTCGTCGACAGCTATTTTTGTTTTACGTGACCATTCAACACAGGTCATCGATACAAACAATACATTGTGGTTTTAGATTGATGACCACTTAACATAACGTTTCATATGTTTAATGTTTAGTACTTTAATGTTTAATGTTTTACAGTAATGTAACGAAATCTCTTATACGAATATGTTTATATGAGAAATGCACAAAATAAAAATATGAAAGAACACTATTCCAAAAATGTTACAACGCCTTCAAAACGATGTAATAAATAATGAGTGAATAAATAATCAATTTTGCTACACCTGCGTTGTTTACTGTGATTATGTAATTATTTAAATTGATTTAAGTGAAATATATCACCAATGACTTATGTAAACGAACACTTTTAATCCTAATAAACTTATTAAAATAACTTTTACTTTCATTAGTTTATTGGTTTGTTCCCAATGGGAATGGGAAATAGCATCCTTTATCCTTTACACATTTTAATTTAATAATTATATTGGTGGTACACGTGAGATTTATATATTGCGGGCTACTTTAGTGGTATTCTTCCCGCGTCATATGGTGTTGGGCAAAACCTGCGCCTAAGCCGGCCAAGATTTAATAACAATATTTTCCATTACCTACTGAGAGCTTATGCGCTTTGCATATTATTAATATAGGATTATACGTAGTTGATATACATATTAATAGAAAAAATATAAATAGAACGGCTAAAACTCACGAAAAAGAAGATCGGAAATACTCTACACTATACATCTTCTTTTTCGTGAGTTTTAGCCGTTCTATATATATTAAGTAACTATAGTGATTAAAGAAAACTTAATCCGCCTTACATAAAAAATATTATGCAATGTTTAGTAATACTGCACACTACAATATTGTACTGCGGAGTACTATATATATTTTTTTTCACCCTGTTTTTATTATAATCTAGCCACGGTTTGGCTAATATACTCTTATTACTTATTACTTAGTAATAAGAGTATACTAAGAATGTGTCCACATTGTTAATGTTTACTTTATAAGTAGCACTTGTACACACTACACTTCACTAATACAATAATATACACTACACTAACTCAAATGGTTTTGTCCTTTTAAGACTTCTAACTATGTCAGTGTGATCGAGGAGCTGGATTGCCTCTATGTTCACATGATGTTCTAAGGTCGTGAGCTTCTGCATACTTTTTAATTACTTTGTCAACGAACTCTATTTTGAGGTCCCGATGGAGATCGTTGTTTCTTATGTACCAAGGTGCATTCACTATGTTCTGGAAGCGTTGAATAATTAATGTATTGCTCTGTTTGGTGCAGCCCCGATGCTGTATACCATATATGTAGTCCATACTAGTTTTAGGACTTGAATGCATAATAATAGTTTATTGTATGTTGACAGCGTGGAGTATCTTCCAAGCAACCAATAAATTATTTTGAATCGCAGTTCTAACTCTTCTCTTTTCTGCTTGACGTGCATTTTCCAGCGGATTTTCGCATCAAGCGTCATACCGAGATACTTGGCTGTATTCTCGTATGGAATCTGTTTATTATTTATATATAAACTGGAGAATATTCCTGTTTCTTGTTGCTGAAGTCAATGTGAATTGATTTGGATTCGTTTAATTTCATCTTCCATTGTTTAGTCTAGTCGTAGACTCAATTGACCGCTGTTTGGACCTTTTCTGCTGCTTCTTGATGGGTACTTCTTACTGCCATTATAGCAGTGTCATCAGAAAAGGTCCCGATGGTGTTATTTTCTAGCTCAGAAATATCACAAGTGTAACGCAGGTACAGGGCCGGACCTAAAACACTTCTTTGAGGTACTCCAGCTCTTATTTCCTTAAGTTCTGAGAAGGCACCTTCTTGTCTTATTCTAAATACTCTATTTGATATATACGATTCTAGGATATCCGCTAAATGTTTTGGTAGCATATTTCTCAGATTAAGTATAAGCCCTTCATGCCACGCTTTATCAAAAGCTTGCGTCACATCTAGAAATACTGTATAGCACACTTATTTACCTTCAAGAGTTTTTCTATAATGTTTGTTAATCTGTGCATTTGATCTATAGTCGAGTGCTTTTCTCGAAAACCAATATTCCCAGGTTTTAACATCATGATTACTTCCGCAACATTCCATGAGTCTGGTACATGCTTCAACCTGTGAGTGGCATTAATAAGGGTCGTTAACTTCACTATAGCCTTTCGTAGTAGATTACAAAGTATTTCTCCTGATATTAAATCATACACAGGACATTTTCGTGGGCTTATACTTAGTTCAATTTCTCTTACAATTTATCTAGGTACTAGTAACTAGTTTCATATTACTTTCATTTTTGTGTGCCATAGTATCATCCAAAGTTAGAGCTTCATTTGCTTCATCCTCATTTGGTTGAAAGATGGTTTCTAAGTGCTCTGCAAACCGTATAGCCTTTTGCTCATTGCTAACTGCACATTTTCCATGTTCATCTTTAATTGGTGGTACGTGAGTAATAGGCCTTTTAAGTTCTTTGTAGCTTTCCATAAAGAGTAATCTGTACTGCGGTCACTAGTTAGCTTTTCAATATACTTATTAGTGGAGTCATCGTTGAAATCCTGGATTAGTCTGTTAACCTTTTTTGTTAAGTTATTAAGCTTTCTTTTATCTTCAAAATATCTAGATTGATGCCATATTTTTCTATGCTTTCTCTTTTCTTTTATAAGTTCTATGATCCTTATGGGGTACGTGTTTCCTTTGGTCTTCTTATATGCGTTTGGTGTATTTTTCCAAGCTATTTGTTGGATATTCTCAACGAACTTTTTTATTTCTATGTTTAAGTGTTCTGGTGTTTTGAGTGAAACCTTGAAATCTTTACAAAAATCTAGGTCTATCTTGAAGATCTCCCAATCTGTAGACTTATTAACTAGGGTCAGAGTTTTTCCTTATATAAGATGTTCATGCTTATTAATAAATATATTGCAGAGTAATCTGAATTCATATCATAGCTTTGTTCTGGTTTCAAATAACACGATGATAAATTTTTCGTTATGAAAAAATCTAAAACGGCAGGAATTTTATTTGGATCAGTCGGCCAGTAAGTGGGCTTTCCAGTAGACGAAATATCACATTTTAACTCTTTTATAGCACTGTATAACTCTTTGCCTTTAGTAGTGGTTAGTCTAGAGCCCCAATATGTGTTCTTAGCATTGAAGTCACCTCCTAAGACAAACCTATTACCAAGGCGCTCTATAAAGCTGAGGTACTGTTACTGTTTATATAAATAGTTATAATACTGCACACTACAATATTGTACTACGCAGTACTAATGGCATTTATTAAATTTTTATAAGTAAGGCGGAATATGTCTAAATACTAGACATAAACTTAATTTACTTTTTTTTTACAGTTTTATTATCATCTATACTTATAATAAAACTGTAACAGGTCCAATTCTGTACGTTGAAGATATTTAGTAAATTAATTTTTGGAGGCTTTTCTATTACTTGTACTGGAGCCAAACCTGTATTTTTCATTTTTGGCTGTTGTCTTTCTGTATCTTGGCCACGCATCACGCCGAAACTACTGAATGAATTCAAATGAAACTTGGCATGATTTGATTTCATACTACATTGAATACTTTTCATACTGGTAAATTAAAGGGTCCCCCGCAGGATAGAGGTATTTTATTTGGAGTTGGTATTTATGTTTATAGTTACTTCTGTAGTCACCTCTAGGATACTCAAGGAATATTCCTCCAAATTTCAAATACCTAGGTTCACCGGTTTAGGCTGGGCGTTGTCTGTCTGTCAGTCAGTCAGTCAGTCAGTCGGTCAGTCAGTAGGTATGTCACGGTACTGTTTTATACTAGACATGATTAAAATAATGTAATAAAATACATATATTTATTATTCTGCCCGAAAGTGAAGGGCATCCATAATTGTAATAAAGTGAAGGGCATCATCTATACTTGTAATAAAGTGAAGATATTTAAAAAAATAAAATAGGGTACTAAAAATAAAGTACTGAAAAAGATAAAACATTTTTAAAATTCGTGTCTGTCTGTATGTCTGTTAGTTTGTTCACGCATCACATAAAAAATACTGGTAATAATAAAATACCTAACCCTAAGATAGCTTAGGGTTTGACTTAGAAACTGGTTTACTTATTATCTAAATCCGATGAGTAAGAGCCGATCAATCGATAAAAACTTATTGACGGCTGAAGGAATTTTGTTTCAATGTTGGTATATTGATATTTTAGGTCTTGTAATAGTAATAGAGTTCTTTTCACTTAGATAAATGGCCACGCGTGCGAAGCCGCGGGTACAGCTAGTACTGTATAAAATTTAATAATTGAAAAAGATTTTTATGATGGCTGCAGAACAAAAGTTCAGGTTGGCATAGAAATCGTACTTCTGTTAGGAATTTTAATCATTACACCATGAAATCTCAAATCCAAGATGTCCGCCACCACAAAATGGCAGATTACTCTTTTATCATTACCCTCAATATGTGTATCAAATGAAAGAGCTTGACAAGTAGAACACAGAACACTTTAGAAATAACTAAATAAAAAAACTAAAACTTGAAAATAAACTAGGTAGTTTTTTTTAAGTTAAACGGCTTTATTTGTTCTTTCTCTTTGCAGCCTTTTTCATCCCACTGTTGGGCATAAGCCTCCTCTCCTTGACGCCACCCCTTTCGATCTTGTTCTGTCCTCAAAAACTGTTTGCCAGCAACTCTGGCTATGTCATCACTCCACCGGGCTGGTGGTCTGCCCCTTGATTTTTTACCTTCCCGTGGCCACCACTCGGTGACTGCTTTGGTCCACCTTCCGTCTTTCCGCCTTGCAACATGTCCCACCCATCTCCACTTAAGCTTGGCAATTCGCATGCCAACATCTTCGACCTTCGTCCTTCGACGAATTTCGATATTCGGCACACGATCCACCAGCTTGATTCCTAGCATGGCGCGCTCCATTGCTCTTTGGGCTACTTTAATCTTGTGGATGTTCTCCAGCGTGAGCGGCCATGTTTCGGAACTATAAGTGAGTATGGGAAGGACACATTGGTTAAAAGCCTTGGTCTCCAGGTTTTGCGGAATGTTTGCCTTGAATATATCGTCAAGTTTCCCAAAAGCAGCCCATCCTAGCCGAATACGCCGACTGATATCTGCAATCTGAGAGTCCTGTCCAAAGGATAAACGATTTCCAAGGTACTCGTCTACAATACAACTTCAATCTGGTTGCTACCTACGAGTACATGAGATGTTGGTACTAAAAGATTGGTCATAATCTTTGTCTTGGACACGTTCATCCTGAGGCCGACCCTCATAGATGCCTCATGCAGTTGTTCAAGCATACTTGTCAAATCGTCAATGTTTTCAGCCAGGAGTATCAGGTCGTCAGCAAATCTCAGGTGCGTCATGCGACTGCCACTGATGTTGACACCTCTCTCGCTCCAGTCTAATGTTTTCATAAAGTCACACATTCGTAAAGAGCTTGGGCGAGAGAGTGTCACCTTGGCGCACACCCCGTTTATTTGTACTAAAAATTAAAAAATAATAATTAAATCGTGTGGCTAGGGTAACTTCAATTACTCAGGGTACGCTACGCCCCACGTTTTTTAAATATATTTATCTATTTTATAAAAAGATTATATTTAACTTGCAATGTTTATGTCTGTATGTTTGTTTGTTTAGGTCAAATCTTGCAAGCTGAAATAGAAACACTTTCTATTATTCTACGGAGTTGAATTTTTGCATGTTGGTTTAGTTGTGATTACAATGCATCTTTATGGTAAGCATGACCTGAATCGACATCCAGGAACAACTCCAGATAAAGGAACTCTTCAACGGTTAGACTGTTAACTTCATTGTCCTGCCCTTGCTTCGCCGTATTCGGGTAAAAACAATTGGTATAAGAGCAGTCACACAGAATAAATAATAGTACAACTATGTGAGTTAAAAACCTTACTAAACTGGGAAATACTCGGATATCGAGATATTATGTAATTAGGGGTATGTGATGAAATGTCGTCTTTTTAATACCTTATCACATTATTTAATATAGCACACCTGTTTTTGCCTCTTTCTGATCTGTAGTACGTTACAAAATGGCGTCGCTGACTGTGTTGCCAGAGCCAGGAAATATTGACAAGTTAAGTAGTAATTTTGAAGAAACGGTCTTCCCCCGATCCGATGTTAGCCCAACATACCTTACCTAGTAAGTTTACAATTTAATCAACATAATATTAGGCAATTATAACTCAACTGTAACTTTTTACATTGGTAGTACTATTGGTTGGTTACTTTTTACATTGGTAGTACTATTGGTTGGTTACTTTTTACATTGGTAGTACTATTGGTTGGTTACTTTTTACATTGGTAGTACTATTGGTTGGTTACTTTTTACATTGGTAGTACTATTTGTTGGTTACTATTGGTAACTAGGAGGATACGTAATATTTGGTCTGAGATTGTAATACTATAGGTTGGTCTAGTGGCTAGAGATAGACACCATACTACGAAATCAAACGGTTGGGTTCGAATCCCGCAAGGTGCTAGAGGTGAAGCGTATATACTAGAACAGGTGCGGAGATCACGTATATTTTAATACTAGGCCGCAACTAGTCCCATCACCTAGTCCACAGAGTATCACGAACCGCGCGAACTTGCGGTGAAGTACCTACGAAGTACGAAGTTTGTAGTACCTATATCAAGTGAGCGAGGTAGCACAAGCCATAATCGGAAGTCTCGCTCGCTCCCGCTGCATGCGGACTGTCGGTCGTGGATATTCGGCAACCATCGTCGTCTCAAAACTCATAAAAGAGAAGTTATCTTTCTCTAACAAGCTAATACTGGCAATCTATCTATCTAAACACTGGTCCGACACTTTAGTAAAATACTTTGTAGATTAGGTACGGTACGGTACGGACTTCATGGACTAGGTGCATGCATGATACTGTCTAACAGCCGAGTACAATTGATCGTGGCCGTCGCGTACGCTTTTCTTCGCTCGATACCTTGATGCTCGATGCTGATACGTAACGTCAACTTAAACTGTGTGATGAAAAAACATGGCTTCAAAAGGGATTACTTAATTATTTAATTTTATACAACAATAAATAAATAAAATCACACTAATATTATAAAGGTGAAAGTTTGTATGTGTGTATATGTTTGTGAGTGTGTGTGTATGTTTGTTACTTCTTCACGCTCAAACGGCTGAACAGATTGGGATGTAATTTGGAATGGAGATAGCTTATAAGCTATCTCCATTCCAAATTACATCACAAAAAAAAAAAAAAAACATATCCCAGGGTATATATACCCTGTATTAACATAATAGAATACTTTTTATCATCATCATCATTATCATCAACCATGTGGGTGTAGCCACGGGGCGCAGCTAGTATAACATCAACCATGTGGGTGTAGCCACGGGGCGCAGCTAGTATAACATCAACCATGTGGGTGTAGCCACGGGGCGCAGCTAGTATAACATCAACCATGTGGGTGTAGCCACGGGGCGCAGCTAGTATAACATCAACCATGTGGGTGTAGCCACGGGGCGCAGCTAGTATAACATCAACCATGTGGGTGTAGCCACGGGGCGCAGCTAGTATAACATCAACCATGTGGGTGTAGCCACGGGGCGCAGCTAGTATAACTTCAACCATGTGGGTGTAGCCACGGGGCGCAGCTAGTATAACATCAACCATGTGGGTGTAGCCACGGGGCGCAGCTAGTATAACAAAACTATAATTGTAAAGAGATGAAAAAATAAAAGTTACGTTTACATAGATGTAAATAAAATGAATTTAATTATTTTTTAATAGAACAAAAATACAAATGAAAACGGAAAAACTTAAGTTTACAAATAATGCAAAAAAAAAAAGTTATTTTCTTAAATGATTCTCTTCACTTCCACTAAGAAAAAAGAACCACGGGCTAAGACATGAGAAAAAGTACAGTTAATCTATCACACATGCCACACGTACTTTGATTTAATTTGAAGTTTGAAAGCCAGACTTTATTCATACTAGGTGGACTAGGTGGACCAGGTACCTTGATCAAGTATCTGAACGGACTAGGAACAGGTGGACCAGGTACCTTGATCAAGTATCTGAACGGACTAGGAACAGGTGGACCAGGTACCTTGATCAAGTATCTGAACGGACTAGGAACAGGTGCACCTAGTCCAAAATTTGCCTAGTATAACTCATCTCTACAAGGTGCAATCATTTGTGTGATGAGCAGTAATGATTGTTTCCGAGTCATGGATGAATGACTATCTACAATGTATGTATGTATGTTTATCCGTTATCTAGTGCCCATAGTACAGGATGTCCCAGTTTCGGACTAGGTAATTTATAGTTAAATATTTAAACGGGACTTAATCGCGCTGAAAACTTAATATTTATTTACCTCGACGTTTCGATCAAGTTGCAAAACCAAAAACTAAATGCGGGTAGTTGGAGACAACGCTCGCCCTTCTCGACGCTGACACCCGCTACTTCAGTCTTCTTAGGGAGGTCCCGTCTCTTAAAACGTAGTGATTATATTCTCTTTGTCTCCAACCTCCTTGATATTGTAAAATTGTTATTAATTAAAAAGAATACTGAGTAACCAAGAGCAAGTTCTTTAGGCCACTTCAGCTGCGAGCCTATTACCTTCTATGAGAAAGATCTACTATACAAAGCTAAAAGGATGGCTCGCACCACGAAGTTTCCGCTGCACCTACTAATACTATTGTGAGTTGGAGTCCCTTTGAGCTGGTAGACACCCTCGGGGGACCTCCAGCCACAATTGTGAGTTTATCTAGTCTTCTGATTGTATTTTTGATCATATGTTGCCGTAATATTTTTCTATCTAATTTAAGTGTGATGCGTAGGGACGGTGATCTGAACTATATTTTAAGCTATTAAGTACTTCTGTATTGCATATGATCTGTTTGTTTGAAGAAAGACAGAAGTCAATTTCATTTTTGGTAGTGCCATCCGGAGATGACCATGTCCACCGAAGGTGGGGTTTTTGAAGAAGACGGTGTTGCTTACGCTGAAATTCTGAGCAAAGGCAAATTGTAGAAGACGAGTGCCACGATCATTTCGTGATCCCAAACCGTGTGGTCCGATGATTTGACAATTATCTGTATCGGTTCTTGTGCCTATTTTTGCGTTGAAATCTCCCATGACTATTTTCCAGTTCCAAATTCAAATTCAATTTTTTATTGCATTCCATAATGTTCTCTCTGTTTTCTTCGCACGCCTTGTCGAGGAGATCGTAAAACTCTTCGATTTCTGCATCTGGGTGCTTAGAGGTTGGAGCATAGACCTGAACAATAGTCAAGGTTGTGATATCTGTGATTTGGAGATTCACTAAGACTATTCTCTTAGAGTAAGAGATGAATTCTTTAATGTTGTGTTTCCATCGCTTGACAATCAGAAAACCAACACCATTTCTGTTGCTAGTTTCACCTACATGATAGGATATATAATTTTCTCTTTCATATGAATCTTCGCCTTCTCTTCTAATTTCTGATAAACCTACAATTATGTCATGTTTAACCGACTCTAGTGCATTTTCTAATTCAAGTAACCGTTCTTCGGTTCGCAGTGTGCGAACATTGTATGATATAACATTCAATGATCAGTATCCATTTGACAAGCCGAATTTGTTTGACAGGACTTCACCCGGGGATTATATACGGCCCCTGCTCTAGAAGATGCCTGCCCACTGTCATTGGCAGAGCTTCTACTAGAGACGCCGGGCACTTGGGGCCTGATTTTAGAAGAACTAGCCATGAGAGAAGGGGTTTAGACAATTAACCCACTACGTTTGTCTAATGCGGGTTGGTGGGTGTGCAGTGAGCCATCTAACTAGACCCGCAGGTGCCGCCGTTGATACGCAAGGTACTCTTCCGCCGCCACCCTAAACCGACATCCTGCGCTAATGCCGGCTGTTCTGCCGTGACCTCGATAGAACGTCCGCGTTCTAGAGTTCGGCTTGTTTTTTGCTGAGTGGTCGGGGGCTGCCGAAGCAGCTAGCAGCAATATCTTGCCGCCAATCCGTTATATATTAATACTTAAAGAAGGAATTTTATTACAACGCAGTAGTTGAATCTCTTTGAGCTAGACACGGGTAGGTACATAATTAGAAAATCTAAAATTACAATATCGACAGCTACAATGCCTATGCTCAAAATCCTTTAAATTTAAATACTTAATGGCTGTTATTCAGTATAGCGAAATATTAATATATCGAATGGATACTTCAACGAAGTTCGTAAAACTTAATTTTAAAATACCGATGTACTATATATTGAACAATCAGCAAAGGTAGATTAAAAAACTAATCTAAAAAAATACGTTTTTTACATATATTTTTTAAATTATGTATTTCCATCTAGTTGTGAGCCATCCTGAAAGTTTCAGCTGTACAGCTAATCTGAAAGTGCTCGAAATTTAAGTTGCAACCAGAACGACAGACAGACAAACAAGACTGAAGTGAAGTGAAGTGACTGAATATGATGATTGTATTTTTTTAATATACCATCATTTAAATGATGGTATATTAAAAAATACAACATATAAACAAAATTTGTTATGTTTAAATGTTAGTATATTAAAAAAACAACATTTAAACAAAATTTGTTGTTTAAATTTTGGTATATAAAAAAAACAACATTTAAATAAAATTTGTTATGTTTAAATGTTGGTATATTTAAAAAAAACAACATTTAAACAAAATTTATTATGTTTAAATGATGGTATATTAAAAAAATACAACATATAAACAAAATTTGTTATGTTTAAATGTTGGTATATTAAAAAAACAACATTTAAACAAAATTTATTATGTTTAAATGTAGGTATATTAAAAAAAACAACATTTAAACAAAATTTATTATGGTTAAATGTTGGTATATTAACTTATATGGTGCAGGGTAAAAACAATTTTGGCTTCAATATCTAATACAGAGTACACTCAAAAAAATAAAACAATGTACAGAATGGACCCGTTACAGTTTTATTATGTTATATTATTTATTCTGTGTCTAGGTTCTGGCATCACAGACTAACTAATAGTAGGTACGAAGGGCACAATGCACAATGGTATCGTTAAGAAGATATTACGAAGTTTCCAGGACTTTATGCTATAATATGTTCGCAATCATTGGCACTTAACTAGCTGTGCCCGCGGGTTTGGCTGCGTGGTAATTTCTGTGGCTTAAAAGAAAAGTGTAGTGCAGGCCTCACCGCCCTTATATAGAGTAAGAATGACCATGAGAATAACTAGAATGTGCTTATCAAGGCCTTCAATTTGATATACATATGGTAACATTCAAAGTTTTTTTTTCGAATTTGAAAATGTAGCCATATTGAATGTTTTGAAAAAAATAATAACCTATATTACTCGGGGGATGTAAGGATTCTAACGATACCCCATAAATCTAAATCTGTTCAGGCATTTAAGAGTTATGGTGGAATAAAGAAACTCACATACATATATGAATGCTAAAAACATTACACTCCTTTTTTTGGGCAGTCGTGTAAAAGAATAAGACGGCTTCGACGCAAAGAGCGAGGGTGCGGGCAACGAGCGCGTTGTGCGCAGCCGCCTGCCCGAGATACCCGGGAGTGTGAGATGAGTGAACATACAATATAACGTCATAAGTTTGTACTTATGTGATATTGTTTTGTTTGCAGATGATACTTCTCTAATTTTTAAGATTGACAGAACCTTGAATAATTTTGACGACGTTAACAAGGCAATCGCGCTAGTTCTTAGTTGGTTTAC
The DNA here is from genome assembly GCA_946251855.1 of Alsophila aescularia. Taxonomy (NCBI): domain Eukaryota; kingdom Metazoa; phylum Arthropoda; class Insecta; order Lepidoptera; family Geometridae; genus Alsophila; species Alsophila aescularia. The sequence goes on along the minus strand of OX276374.1, from coordinate 1,539,562 downwards.
AACTAACAATTTAATGTTAAATCCTAAGAAAACTAAATGTATCAAATTTTCACTACCCAATGTCAGAGGGGTTCCTACGAATTCAAGTATTTTAATAAATAGTGAGCCTGTAGACCTTGTGCAGTCAACCACATTTTTGGGTAGTACTGTAGATTCAAAATTACAGTGGGGTCCTCACATATCGTTGTTAGCTGGTAGATTGAGCTCTGCAGCCTATGCAGCACGTAAAATTAGACAGTTTACCGATATAGCTACTGCAAGATTAGTATATTTTAGTTACTTTCACAGTATTATGTCATATGGCATTTTGCTGTGGGGTAAGGCCGCGGAAATTCAATCAATATTTGTGCTACAGAAGAGAGCAATTCGTTCCATTTACAATATGAAATCCCGAGATTCTCTTAGGGAACGTTTTAAAGAGATCAATATTCTTACAGTGGCTTGTCAATATATATATATATATGAAAATATAATGTATGTTCGGAAGAATATCAATACCTTTGTTATAATAGGGATGTTCATAATTTTAATACTAGAAATAAAAATAAACTAAAAGTGTCTGGATTTCGGTTAAAGAAACTTAGTGGTTCATATATGGGGAACTGTATACGATTTTTTAATAATTTATTGATCAAGTACCAATGCATAGGTTTAAAACTTTTGTTAAAGTAAATCTCATAAAGAAAGCGTATTACAATGTAAATGATTATATTAATGACAGAAATGCATGGCCTGATGTCTCCAAGCTCCATGATAATAATAAGTGATAGCTTCGATGTTAACGTTAAGTGAATGAAATGTTCAAAGTACTTTGTGAGATGTCTCAAACATACCATGAGATCACGTTGTTTTATACAACATAATTATCGAGTTAGAAGTTTTTACCTTATTTTTTCCAGTATGATTGTTTGATGTTTGTGGGATATCTCATTGTCACTTTTACCTTTTATATTTGTAGTTTATATGTTTTGTTATAATTGTGACATTTGAAAAAAAATATAAAGAATGAACAAATATGGAAAAAATACATCCCCGTAGAGTTTCTTGGTGCTCTCTTCTCTAATGGGCGTATTTCCGAAGCACCGGTAGAGTATTTCTATTGGAATACCCTTTAGTATAATTTATTGGAAATACCCTTCTGATTACACCGGTAGAGTAATCAGAAGGGTATTTCCTTTTCCAGTGTGAGATTTAACTCTGTTGGCACATGAAAGGGAAATTTCCTTTTCAAACTCAAAGAATACTTAGTTTATCTAAATTTGAATAGATTTGATCTTTTTATAATATTTTATGTAAATCTCTTTGTTCATGAGATGTTAATTTTGACTTGTAAAAGTGCTATTATTTTTGCCTATTTACAATAAAATACTTTGACTTTGACTTTGACTTTACAAATAAGATAATTAGAAAAGAAATGGTCTAGGGTACATTTTTTTTTATTACGGACTAGGCAATCGTTTGACCACGATCTCACCTGATGGAAAGCGATGATGTGGTCGAAGGTGTAGCACGCTTGCCTAGTAGATACCTATCCACTCTTGACTTGAACACACCGGGGTTATAATTTACCGGAAACACTGACGAGGGTAGGGCATTCAACTCCTTTGCAGTTCTTATAATAAATGAAGAAGCGTAACGCTTCATTCTTGTGCGAGGTATTTCAACCATGAAAGGGTGGCGCTTTGCTGATCGTCTAGTCGTACGGTGATGGAAAGGTGATGGGGGAATCAGGTTGTGCAGTTCTTGTGCACACTCTCCATTGTGCAATCTGTAGAATACCGCCAGGTTTGCTACCTCACGTCGATGCGCCAGACTTACTCTTTACCAGAGTGTCATCCCCAATGAGCCTGATAGCAAGTCTCTCAATTGAATCCAAAGACTCGAGCTGATACTTGGCAGAACCGTCCCAGAGGTGGCAGCAGTACTCCATACAAGATCGGACCTGTGCTTGATAAAGATTCAAAAGCTGTCCCGATGTGAAGTACCGCCTAACCTTAGACAAGATACCAAGATTTTTTGCAGCTACCTTGGCTTTGGATTCAATATAAGACCCAAAATTCAGGTTTGATGTGAGTTCGACACCCAAAAGCTCCCATTGGTTGCCTATTGGTATAGGCGACCAGTAGTACTTAAAATAAGCTACTGAACAAGAATATAATATTTAAAAAAACGTGTCTGTCTGTTTGTCTGTTTGTCCGTTTGTTCGTTTGTCTGTTTGTCTGTCTGTATGTATGTATGTTTGTTCATGCATCACGTAAAAACTACTAGACCGATTGCGATGCGGTTTTCACTGTTGGATAGCTTATGTTTTGACTTAAAAACTGGGGTACATTATAACTCAAACCAATGAGAAGAAGCCGAGCAATCGGTAAAAATATTTTTGACGGCTGAAGGAATTTTGAATTTGGAATAGCACAAAGAGTACTTTTAACCTTCAGAAATGCGAAATGCGCGTGCGAAGCCGCGGGCATCGGCTAGTCTCGTAATAAACTAATATCTCGCGCTCGAGAATCATCGCCCGTACTTTTGAACTTGGCAAATATTAGTCGTAGAATGACGCACAATCAAAACACGCAGATATCAGTACAGTAATTATCTATTACAAGTGTTGACGTCATCCAAACGTTTCAAGTGCTCTTTGAATCCAATTATCGTGTGCGTCGTAAATAACCACCGCAATATCTTTACTTATATTCTTCGAGCAATTCTAATGTACCTAGTTGCTCGATGCTTTTATAGAAGCAGAACGTAACAAAAAGTCTATAATTACAATGAAGGATTAAAAATAAAATGGCTGTGACATACAGACGGACAGACAGACGGACATGACGAAACTAGGGGTTCCTTGACAAGTCGCAAACCTGAAGCTCGGCTACCGCAGTCGCCGTGGTCTCGCCTCGATTGAAGAACGCTGCGTACATGTCCGCCATCCACTAGACATGTACTTGGTACTTGGTACTTGGTGGTCGGGCTTCTTTCCGCAACTAGGCCGATCTTCGGCTCCTTTTGCGTGAAACAGGCGGCGACATGACCATTGGTGACTGATGGTCATTGGTTCAGCCACCCGATGTCCCTCAAGAAGGCCAGCTTGCTTGAATTCCGGCGCAGGCTTCCCTCAGGGTGGACGTTGTTCCCAGGAACTGTTCCCTTTGTATCGCCACGCTTTCGCATTCGAGAAGTACATGTGTGGCCGTTTCTTCTGCCCCCATGCATCCTCTGCACAAGGGGCTGTCTGTGACACCTAATCTGTGAAGGTGTTTGTTAAGAGGACAATGACCAGTTACAATTCCTACCACTTGTCGGAGACTGTCCCGTTTAAGGTTCAGAAGTTTTTGGGAGTATCTCGGATTTAGCTCGGGGAAAACCTCCCTTGACTGTCTACAATCCTTTATATATGCCCATAGTTATTGATGTAGTTTATGTGTCCTTTGACGGATCCAGGCTCGAATTTGACTGAAAGGCAATGGAATCATTGGCTCTGGCCCTACAGGGCGCATGTCCGAAACTCTCCTTGCCAGTTCATCAGCTGCATCGTTCCGTCTGGATCCGCTGTGTCCCTTTATCCATTGGAGATTAAGGTATTATGTCTACTGACCTTCTCCAGAAGATGGTGACACTGGATAGTTAGCCCCGAGGAATGTTCATACCTTTGAAGTGCTTTTAGGACTGCGGCTCTGTCGGAGGATAGTATTCTCGGAGAGTAGTATTCTGATCTTAGAGTCAGTCACCTTCCTGCGCAGCATCGCTGTTACTGCCTGGATTATACCCACACATTCCGCTTGGAAAATAGAGTTGTGAGTACCCAGTGACCATGTGCTCCACCGCCGGTTGGTTCCGCCTGCCAAAGGAACCTGCAAGCAGGCCCAACCCGCAATGGTGATGTGGGAACCACTGGATGAACTGTATGGACTTGTCGAGCTGCAATCCAGCCGACCGGAGTTCTGTGAAAACTTTCCACGAAACAGTCACCCAGCGCATAAGCAGTGGTTGCTTCTTTGTCTCAAACACATTATGGTCTTATCGCTCCGATTCGCCTAAAGTAGTACTGAAGCCCATTTTCACCCTCGCCTCGCGACTTGGATAGGAGTTTCATAAGGCCATATGTCTAACGAGCGACCTCAACATAGAAGCTAACTTCAACTCATATATGCAGGGGTGAAGTCTAAATCAAGGCCTTTTTTATGACGATAAGCATTAAATTAATTGTCCATGCATGTCCGACCATCTGGCACTCTTATGATTTGCCTCGATACGTAGCATGTTAAGGTCAGGGGGAGATGGTGGTCTAACGGTTCTATAGTGCAATTTAGAATCCAACGATACCGGGTTCAAAACCTAGGCTCTGCACCAATGACTTTTATAAGTTATGTGCAGTTTCCATCGCTCCTTGCTTCGGAAGGCACGTTAAGCTGTCGGTCCCGGATGTTATTGATTAATAGCAGTCGTTAAGCCATGTCAGAGGCCTTCGGGCGGAACTCTGACATCAGAGGCCAGCACTACCTCATACGACAAACAAACAAACAAACAAACAGGGGGACGATTCTCATGCAGTGATATAAATATCACAATAGATATATATCGCAAATTGTATGAATTTTTCGATATATATGTACTGTGATATTTATATCACTTCGTGAGAATCGTCCCCCTGTTTGTTTGTTTGTTTGTTTGTCGTATGAGGCCTGCTGAGCGGCACTATCGCTCAAACTTGTTTGCTCGATGCAAGCAGTAGATATATACTCGTAGATCTGTATTGCACTAAAACCAGAAATTACAGCATTTCAACATTGACCTTTTGAATAGTACAATCGGCGACCGAGTAATGTAATGCCAATGTATCGCCAAAAATGTCACACTAGATCCAATAGTTTCCTAACTTGCTTGCAATGCCATTCAGTGATTTAAGCTAAGTGAGGTGAGAGCCTGATATCGGACGTTTCACTCGAATGAATGTTTCACTCGAGTGAATCCTTCATCTTTCTTTTATTCCATGTTCACACTGCTTAGCTGGAATGAAATAGAAATGAACATTCGCTTCTCTTTTCATTCAATATGTCGTCCAATGAAGTCGTGCGTCTTGGAATTATTTTCAATTTGTGATCATTCAATCAAGGAATTAACAAAAAAGAAGCAAAAAAAACGTCAATGTCGCACCCACCACGGGTGCGATCAATGTCGCACCCACCACGGGTGCGATCAATGTCGCACCCACCACGGGTGCGATCAATGTCGCACCCACCACGGGTGCGATCAATGTCGCACCCACCACGGGTGTGATCATGGATTGCACTTAGAAATTTATTCGGAGTTTCAGTTACATTGTTGAGGAACTAGCGGATGAAGATCCTGAATCATATTGCTACTAACAACCACTAATTAGAGATGTCATAGCGTTTGCCCGTATTGTTCTGTCTTTGTATTCAGCAAGTTTGTGGTTCCAAAGGCCTTGATAATTTTTAAAGTTCTCCAAAAATAAGAGCGTATTTTCATCATTCCACTTGAAAACCATTTTGCCGCGAACGCAGAGAAAATATTTGAAGTAGCGATGTGGCGTAGTGACGTTCGTCTCCTACAGGACTCGAGATAAAATGATCAAATCCGAGTGAACGTTCTTTCTGTGTTCAGACAGTTCATTTTTCGTTCATTCGGAATGGGAGGGTGCGAATGAAAATATCCAACATCGTTGGATCGGTTCATTAATGAATTCATTCGCCACTCTTGTTCATTCATTCGTTCACCTTTAAGGTGATATCAGACGATTCATTTTTCTTTCATTCGGCACCTTTCACTCGAAATTAAACGTCTGAACACAAAATGAAACATTAAGAGCTTGATGGTAACCTCCTTTGCATTGGTTTTTAATATTGTAGAAGAACATAGGATGCTTTTTATCAAGAAAACAGTAGTCCGCGCGGACGAAGTCGCGGGCGGGTCAACTAGTACCTATGTAATAAAGAAAACAGTAGTCCGCGCGGACGTAGTCGCGGGTGGGTCAACTAGTACCTATGTAATAAAAGAAAACAGTAGTCCGCGCGGACGAAGTCGCGGGCGGGTCAACTAGTACCTATGTAATAAAAGAAAACAGTAGTCCGCGCGGACGAAGTCGCGGGCGGGTCAACTAGTACCTATGTAATAAAAGAAAACAGTAGTCCGCGCGGACGAAGTCGCGGGCGGGTCAACTAGTACCTATGTAATAAAAGAAAACAGTAGTCCGCGCGGACGAAGTCGCGGGCGGGTCAACTAGTACCTATGTAATAAAAGCAACAACAAAAAAACTTATCCGTAGGCTGACCTGAGTAATAGAAGTTCGACTCTACATTCGATTTTATTTTACACCATCTGTACCCACGGCTTTGCACTCGTGGTGATTTCTCTCTGATCTTGGTTAAAGTACTGTAAGTACTATTCCAAGACCTAAAATACCAATATACCAACATTTGATCAAAATTACTTCAGCCGTAAAAAGGTTTTTATCGATTGCTCGGCTTCTGCTCATCGGATTAAAATAGCAAGTACACCAGTTTTAAGTCAAACGTTAAACTATCCAACAGTAAAAACTGCATCGTAATCGGTCCAGTATTGTTTACGTGATGCGCGAACAAGCATGCAGACAAACAGAAAAACAACTGACACGATTTTTTAAATGTTATATTCTTGTTCAGTAGTTTATTTTATGTACCCTAGACCATTTCTTTTTTAATTATCTTCTTTGTACAGACTTTTACGTTCCTATTGCTTTATTATAAGTACCTATATAGATTTTAGCTTTTAGTACAGATAAAACAGTTTAACTTATTATTGTTTACTCATTTTATGTTGATTCTAAATGTTCGTAATAGTCTGAATTAGGTTTTGATAAAACTCTGATAAAACTAGATTTTTCTATGGAATTTTTGTACTCAAGCTTGTCTTGAATGCTTCAAAGGAAATTCCAGAATGTTTATTAAAAGATGCCCGATAGTCGTGATTCTCTCCTTTAGCGGACCTCATGGCACGTCTCGGGTAAACCAAAAAGTTTCAGACGATGGACATTTCGATGAATCGGTAGTAGGACAACACGGATTTGGCAGCAGTAATCATAGAGGGCAAATGCTAGTCAACTTCCTGGAGAAAGAACGGCTATTTTTAATGAGCTCATTCTTTAAAAAGCAGCCCCAACGGAAGTGGACGTGGCAAAGCCCCGATGGTGTGTCGAAAAATGGGATTGACTTTATCATAGCGGACAAAAAGCGCATATTCACAGACGTCTCGGTGATCACTCGGTTTGAAACCGGGAGGCATTCTGGATATTGATTGCAAGCTTGAACGTCTCCGTTTGATGAAGTCCTCGCTCCGACCTAACCTGCTCCAAACCGTTATTGAATCTGAAACATTCCAGTTGAAATTGGAGAAGCGATTCGCTGCCTTGGAAAGCACAATTTATGTTGACATTGACACGGTGAAATTATTCTCAAATGCTTTGGAGGATATGTTTTTTTTGTTAAGTAAATTGACCAAATGAAGGGGAATCCTGAGGGAAGAGGGAACAAAGTTCTGCGAGATGCGGCGTACCGGCAGGAAATCAAAACTTTCGGTGGAGTCCCTGCAGCTCATTGAGAAACGACGCGACGCTGGTAAGGTGAGACCTCTAACGCTCCAATACAAGTGCTATAGAAGAAGCGATAGAGCAAAATCGGGGCTCAAAAGTCTTCGTACAACAGTTTGGTCGACATGGCTCGGCTCAGAATATTTCCCTTCTGAGCCGAGCCATGTCTACAAGCTGTTTTCAAGATTCATCACAAATCATCTTGCGCGGAGATTCAACGAATTCCAGCCAACAGAACAGCCGGGTATAAAAGATATCGGGTCGGGGAGGATACGGCACCATAGGCCACATCCATACAGTGCGGTAGATCTGACAGACACATTCAACAGAAGACAGAAGAGTATAATCAGCCCCTGTACACCTGGCGTTTGTGGATATTGAGAAAGCCTTTGGCTTTATCGAGACTTGGTCTGTTTTTGAGACCCTACAACGATGCCAAGTTAACTGGCGGTATATCCAAGTATTGAGATGTCTGTATAACGCCGCAACAATGACCGTCCAAGTACAGAACCAGCAGACTAAGCATATCCCCCTGTATCGAGGTGTGAAACAAGGGGACGTTACTTCTACGAAATTATTCTCAAATGCTTTGGAGGATATGTTTTTTTTTATTTGTCAGGGAGAGGGAAATCCTCGTGGATACCTTTCGGTTATGTCGGACTCCGCCTTTCAGCGACCTACCGACTAAAATTAAAACATGATCAGAGAACTTGTATACTCTTTCTTTTTTTCTTTTTTTTAATGTTTTTTTTACTTTTTTATATTTTATTAGAGTATCACTAACTTTTCTTTATTACAATCTTATTTCATACATAATTATTCTAGTCTACGTTGTGGACAGGAGTCTACGTCTACGGAGGATATGTTTAAGACTCAGGACAGGAAAGGCATTAACATTAACTGTGAGTACATCTCACACTTGAGATTTGCAGATGACATCGTCATTGTGTCGTTTGACCACGATCTCACCTGATGGAAAGCGATGATGTGGTCAAAGGTGTAGCACGCTTGTCTAGTAGATACCTATTCACTCTTGACTTGAACACACCTGGGCTTTAATAGCCTAGCTGATTCATCTCAACGCATTTGTCTCCGGATGAACTTGTACAAAAACAAGGTTATTTTCAACGAACATGTAATCCCGGAACCAATTGCTGTCAACGGAACTGCTCTCGAAGTCGTTCAGGAGTATATTATGTTTATCTGGGGCAAACTTTGCAACTAGGTAAAAACAACATCGAGATAGAGACCCTCGTCTTCTCGTCGCCAATACTTCAAAGTTTGAAGACAAAAGTCTTATTCCACTTATTCCAGTGTGTCCTACCTGTTATGACATACGGAGCCGAGTCATGGACACTCACGTCCACCAATTTAACGTCGCTCAGCGGGCTATGGAAAGGGTTATGCTCGGAGTTTCTCTGAAAGATTGTATCCGGAATAAGGTGATCCGGCAGAGAACCAAAGTTGTCGACATAGCCCTTAGGATTAGAAAACTGAAGTGGCAGTGGGCTGGTCATACCTGTCGAAGGACTGATAACCATTGGGGAAGACGTATTTTTGAGTGGAGACTGCAACTCGGTAAACGTTAGAGCGCCCTCCAGCTAGGCGGAGCGACGATAATACGCAAAGTGGCTGCAAGCGGTTGGAAGTGAGTAGCCGAAGATCGGGCTCAGTGGCGTGCTTTGGGAGAGGCCTATGTCCAGCAGTGGACTGACATGGGCTGATGATGATGATGGATATGCATACTTTTCATCATCATTACCATCCACGCGGGGCGCAGCTGGTATTTTTTATATCTGTTTTCAGCCAGGCACAGTTCCCATCCCAGACGGAGCTTTTATTTTGTTTGACTGGTGGCAAGCCACTTCTTCCTGTCTGAAAACATATGAAATTTTTTACGAAATTGACAATCACATCAACTGAGGAGTTGTAAATGTCCTTTTAATATTGTTTTTTTATAGTAGGTAACGCCTGCTTAACGTAAATATATATAATAATTTTCTAATGGAAAAATTTGGATCACGGACGAGATTCGAACTCGCATTTTGTGCCTCAGCGCGGCACATGCCGCCACCAATTCAGCCACAGAGACCTATGCGTCGTCATCCAAATCTTTCCACTAGCTTCTTTGAACCCGTCTTATGGTGACGGTAAAGCTATCTATTGGTAGTATTACGAACTACCAACCAAACAAAGACGGGTTCAAAGAAGTTAGTGGAAAGATTTGGATGATGACGCATAGGTCTTGGTGGTCTTGGTGGTCATGTGCCGCGCTGAGGCACAATATGCAAGTTCAAATCTCGTCCGTGACCCAAATTTTTCCATTAGAAAATTATTATATATCCTTTTAATAGGCCAAAAATAAAGAAAAAGACATTTGTTCATCATGAGATCATAAAAAACAATCAATTAGAATAAGATTGAGTGATTGACCTACCATGGCTTTATTATTTTCCATACAAGGATACCGTTGCCCACTTTCCGAAAACGGTCACGTCAGGTCGTTGATCCTTTAATGTTGTGTAATCGTGCAATATCAGTCTCGTTCAAGTTCGACCCGCAATCTTTACATATATTTTTTTATAAAGGAATTGTGCTGTTGGTCTATAACTGACCTCTACAGCGTCACCGGTCAAAAGCGCTCCGCCGCAGCAATCTTTACAAGTATTGTTATAATCTACACTCATATCGTAAAATCCGGATAATGAACTCAAAAATGGTGGCATAATGACATACATTACGCACACCATGACTGTTTATTCGACTAAACAATGTTATAATAAATATTTTTCCCACAAAAGGACCGGTCTGGCTCTGCACTACGAGGGTAATCACCATATATTTTCTCTGGGGCACGTTTTAGAACGTATGCGCGAGAATTCACTGTGGACTGGATTTTGGCGCCATAATTTACTTTAGTAGGTACCTAATCAATCTAATGTGCTTTTTATTGATGATCAAATGTTTTATCCTGATTAAAAATGTGACAAAGATGTGTTAAACATGTAAAAAACAGTGTTCGTGAGGAGAATCTGACTCCATCTGACATCACGGAACACAACATTTTCCAGCAAAATCAAGAAAATATGACGACATTATTTTATTCATTAAAAGTAAGTTCATAGTGCATGTTAAGTTGTGTACATAAAGTAGTATAAAGCATTTGGGGAAGGCCTATGTTCAGCAGTGGACTTCCAAAGACTGACATGATGATGATGAGATAAAGTAGTGCATGAATCGGCGCATAACTAGGTATTACTCGTAAAACACTCGAGTGATACTCTTAAACTCACTCTCGTGTTTTAATTCCCCTCATTATGCAACAGTTTCATGTTTACATAATCACATTGAGATTCCCTCTGACACGGGTGGCATGGACACATCAATGAAATAAGTACAAATATCCTAGACGGAAGATTTTTTTTTTGTCTCACAAAAGTTTGCGCCATGTTTGATGTAGATTAGGTATAATGATGACGATGTTAAAACCAGCAGTAAACTGAATAGACTGTGGATGATGAAGGTTATAATGATGATGACTGCCTTGTAATTGTTGAACTGTCTGACCCTAAATATTTATTAACATCAGTGACATTACAAACATAATAAAAACCCAGCAATAAAAACAACCCAATCGGAAAATAACAAAAACGAAAATTCAATCAACCAAATCGTTTAATATCTTCACAAAGTCACTCCAAGGGCAAAACCCGTTTTTGTCTGTAATACACTTCTTCAAAGACATTGTGATTGTCTTCGGTGGATTCGAGAAGCTTAATTTTTCAGCATTTCTGAGCTGCTCCCACGATTGATAAACAAATTCAACTTTCAAAAAGTCGTTTGTGTCATTCGTCCATTTTTGGAATACCAATTTACCGCCAATGGGAGTAAGTTCAAATTGATCTGGCAACGTATAGGAGTTAAACTCCATGGAAGAGAGCACAGGAGTCAAATTAGAATCATGGCCCACGAGCAGCTCGAATTTCTTTTCGCTCCCAATTATTTCTTTCATATACTTTAGTAAAGGTCTTGTTACATCTTTCGCTCCAGTTGTCAGATTAAAACGGACGTTTAAGTTTTCTTTTACGATTTTTGTCAGCAGTTTCCATTGTTCTTCGTTCTTTATTCCTCCCCAAGCTATATCTTCTAGAGGCAAACCTTCGTAGTAACTCATTAAAAATGAATCCACCATCGCATTTCCAATAAACAAGCTTCCCGAAACATTCGGTTCTTCTCCTAATTCAAAAATAATTTCGTCTTTATCTTTAGTCAGATCGCAGAAACCATCTTCTTTGCATATTTCCGAGTTTATAATGTCGGTAATTTCATTCAATTCTACGTATACGCCTTTTAAATCAGTTTGTTTTAGTTTTTCTTGCATTTCCCGCGTAACTGTCTGTTTGAAAGAGTCTGTAGTGTTGTGTACGACTGGGTTGAATAACGGATCCATTCCTGTTATATTTTTAAAATGCACTGTGACGTTGCAATTTAAGAATGCAGCTTCCGCGAACGCTCTGGCAGTCGCTTTTGTTCGCTGTTTCGTATTAGCGTAGATAAGGACAGATTTTTCTACGGGGCATCGCTCGGTCAAAACTCCTTCCTTATTCAGCCACGCTGAGAAATATTCGCCCATATAACTTTCCAACAACGCGCCTTTTGGCGTCAAAAATCCAACTTCGACGTCCCACTTTGGCCATTCCTTTGGTGTCATCCTTGCTAAAGTTGCAGTCAGCGGGGCCCTCAAATTATGCCGACTTAAAACTAACACTTTTTCCAATCGCAGACAGAATACGTGACTGCACGTGCAACTTAACACGAGAAAAAAAAACACGAACATTTTTCCCGCCATAATTTTATAGGTACGTCTTTGTTTCCCGCCACTTTATATAGCAAGCAATCGCTCATCTGCGATGCGATTGTTTTATAAATTTATTATTAGTTGATAAACAGCGGCCAACGAAACTGGCTCCGTCTGAGAGTGAAAGAATACTGACTCGTAGCCAGTGTGGCTCTGGCTGATAAGAATATCATCAGCTGCCTTGAAAACTACATTATAAACTTTGACCTTTAAAAATCGATCCGGAGACACAGTATATTTTTGTTTTCTGACCTATAAGCAACAGGTAAAATAATTCTATATTTAGACAATGAAACAGGAATGGCTGCGCATTTTCAACACTGAAACAGGTTTAGGAGCGACTGTTCTAGTCAGGTAACATATTTTATAGCTAAGTCTTATATTTTACGACATCACAAATTCAGACAGCAGAGCATTCATTTCAACCACGTTGGGTGCGGCTTTTCGTAGCCTGAAATCAAGATCCATCGTAATAATGTTGACGCAGTCATTTACGAACGTCACTGATTCTGATATAAACAACTTTTTGCGGTTATACCTACTGTAGGTATAGGTATAGATAGATTGAAGTAATATTAGATGGGTATTTTTTCAATAATCATTAAAATTACAGCAAACTACGGCTGCATTATTTGTATTGAATACTTAAGTGCTTAAGTTTCCGTATTTAACCTAGAAATTTAATTATAAGGGACCGAAAGGGAAAATGAAATGTAAGATATTATTGATATTAGGGATCGGGCTCGCCTCCTTGCAACTAGTGAACGTAAGTCGTAATATAGGAACGTTCATGGATGACACCAGCTTTTCTATTACAATCGGTTTGCGTCTGGGCATCTCTAGAACAGAACCTCACAACTGCTACTGTGAAGGTGAAGTTGATCATTTAAGTCACCACGGCCTATCTTGCCGCCGCAGTGCGGGACGACTCGCGCTACACCTCCTTGAATAACGCATCCGTCGGGCCTTTGCCACTGTTAACTTGCCGGCTATTTTAATAATAATTATTATTATAAAATAATAAAATGTATTTATTGCAAACAAACAAACAAAAACAATCAACACAATAAAAAAAAAGATATTCCACGATAACATGACTCGCGACAATTAGTAACATTAAATTTACCGTGCCGCGCGACATGTTAGCTGCACATCTGATGTTTTTTTTTACAATAATGAGCTTGTTTGACAATTGGGGTATGCTCAGCACTGCGCAAATAAAGTGTTAAGTGAGCAGTAATCAAAAAATAATAAATATCCATTTATTATTTTGTACACAAAAAAAAACATAACTGCAAAACAGCACTTATGATGGACATTACAAAATTAATTTATTAAAGGCCATATACTCTGTGATTCAAAAAGTTTCACCATTAACTACAATATGCGGGAGATGAGTGTAAGGGGATGGGGGTCGGTGTGTATGTGTATGTGTATGTGTGTAATTTGATGGAAAGAGGGTATGTGTGTGTGTGTTTTGTTATTTTGTTTTAAAGGTTGCTTCAAACTGCTTTTTGAAACGGTTCAAAAGAAGACCCTTGTATTTACATTTAAAAAGAGCTGAACTATTTTTTTTCTCATAGGAGGTGGTATATTGTTCCAAATTTTAGATGCGCAGATATTTGAAGCAGCCTTTAAATCCAATGGTCTTATGCTTGGGTATAGACAGAACATTCAGGGATTTTATCCGAGTGTTTAGTGAGTGAATATCCTTAATCCATGTAAGCTTTTGAAAAAGGTATTCTGGCTTTTTGCTCCACATCACCTTTTGTGTTGTGCAGACTAGGTGAAGGTCCCTCCTAGCTTTCATATTCAAAATGTTGTTTCTGACGAAGTAAGGTGTAACATGCTCTCGTCTTGGTATGCAAAAACAGAATCTTGCACATGCATTCTGTTCTCTTTGAATTGCATTTTCTGTTTTAGCATACAACCTCGGTCCATAAACTGCACTGCAGTAGTTAAAAGGTGATAATATCAGAAGGCCGCATAGCAGAATTCTTACATCTTCCGAAATATGTTTTCTTATACTATAAAGAATCTTTAGCTTGTAAAACGCTGTTCTAATTTTGTCATTGACGTGTTTAACAAATCTCATCTATGATATCAATAATAAGACCCAGATTCCTCGCTTCTGACTCGATAGGTTTAACTATACCGTTGACAGACAATTCTGGGTTGTAACATCGGACATTAGCCATTTGAGTCCCCTTGCCTAAAAATTGCATTTTAGATTTGGAAGGGTTTATTACTAGTGAGTTACTTCCAGGCCATTCATAGATCTCTTTTAAATCACTATTTATTACAGCCATTGCTTTTTGTGTATCGTCAGCCTTAAACGAGTAATAAATTTGCGTGTCATCTGCATATAAATGGTATTTATACTGTTTTATATGATTTGGTAAATCAGCTGTAAAAATTGCGAACAGTATTGGACTTAAAATCGATCCCTGTGGTACTCCCCTACTTAGTTTCCCTACACTAGACAAAGTTTTAGTTCCATTACGGGATTCAATCTCTACATATTGTTCTCTGTCTGTCAGATATGTACGGAACCATTTGCAAGTATTTTCAAAGAAGCCATAGTAAGAGAGCTTTGCAATAAGCAAATCAGGATTCAGACAATCGAACGCGTGGGAGAAATCAAGCAGGACCAAAGCGCTACTGAGTCCCGAATCTGAGGCTGTTACTAAGTCATCAGTCACATGTAAAAGTGCCTTTTCTGTACTATGTCCTTTCCTAAAGCCTGACTGAAATGAAGTGATTATGTTTGCTGAACATACAAATTTTTCTAATTGAATAAGTACCACTCTTTCTAGCATCTTCGATAGGACAGGGAGAATGCTTATTGTCCGCAAATCTTTAAGCAAATCTTTTAGAGCTGAACGGTCTTTCATGTAACGATGGCATGGACTTTAATTCCATGGAGTCGTGGGAGGCCACTGGTGTGGGAGTCAGTGGGACGTAACTTGTGCTACTATAGCGCCTTCTCACCTTCTAAATTATTCTAGAACGGCGGCTGCAGCAGCAGACAGATGCATACTTCCTCTGCTAGCAGAGAGCCGCAAGCGGAGGAAGTATGAATCTATTGGTTATAGATACACATTTCTTCCGTTTGGAGGTTGAAACTATGGGGCCCTGGGGTCCGAAAGCGCATCGTTTTTTTAGGGA
Source organism: Alsophila aescularia (assembly GCA_946251855.1). NCBI lineage: Eukaryota > Metazoa > Arthropoda > Insecta > Lepidoptera > Geometridae > Alsophila > Alsophila aescularia. Next base: position 1,523,951 of record OX276374.1, on the reverse strand, counting down.
GATGTTCAGACGCTTAGAACAAATAACAGGTGATCAACTCGGTGAACGAAATTAGTCTAGCTATGTATATTCAAAGATCCTAGCTATTGGACGAGGTAACGTTGCCAGTTTTTTTGGGCACCTTATAGTATATTCATTCTAGATTTCAATATGGGCAAGGTGGCGAAATATATAATTTGTTGAAAGTATTGCTGTGTTATACCTATGGGTGAGTACATTAAAATACACAACTCTCCCACCCCCTCCACTCACCACTTCCTCCATCACCCCTTAGAAAAAGGTGCCTTTTTACAGATTTGCTTAGTTTTTAAGAAAACGGTACAAGCAAGGCCAGAATAATATAGTACTAATTTGTTAACTGTTAAATTACCTACAAATAAATATAAAAATCATTTTGATGCAAGTTATAGTTTAGAAGTTATGGTTCATCAAATTTGAAAACAAAAACTATTCAGAGCAGAAAATATAATAAGTTAGAAAATGAAACATCTACTATACAGCACACTGTGGAAGATGGTTTCGTAACCGCTTGTATCTATTATCAGTAGGTTGATAGTTCTAGTAGGGGTGTTCACTAGTGGGGGTGCACATGAGAAACGCTTAAGGTTATGCTATAATAACTTTCATTAGGTTCACACAAAATACGTATTATTACAACGACTATTACAAGTGCTATGCGCAGAAGTTGGGAGACGACTGTCGGTGCTAGGGGCGGTGTCGATGCCGCTCTGCTTAACTAGCATTCCCGACAATTGCCTACAATATCCTCCCCTACGACAAAAGAGGGATATTATATAAATTTTGTCAAAAAAAAACACTATATAAAAAATAAGTACATTTCTAGGTGTTGACAACCCTACAACATTGATACATAATTTTATTCTAACTTGCAATTTATCGGAACACACATTTCGCTGTAATTGAGCGAACTTCAACAATTCAACAGGTTGAACATAAAACATTTCACAATAGGTAGACAATTTTGTTGTTGTTTAAACTTCGGTGTCGTGTTCCAAATGTTTTGCTACGTTCATGTTTCGCTCACAAATGCTCTATTTCAAAACAAGTAGGTATTAAAAACTTTAAATATTCTAATTATCAAACACATGAAAGATAATAATGCTGTCTTACATTCCAAACTTTACAGGTATAACAAACATATCTAGGGTCCCGTAATTACATACAAAGGACATGCAAAAGTCAATATATACGTTCTATGAATGAATTACACAAAAATATATCCACAAATGGATCTCTAATTATTCGCATGCATACTACATCTAGGTTTACTGCACTGCCTGTGTGTTACTTGCGCAGGTTAACCGGCTGGTCAGCCTGTTTCACCGATACTACAAAAACTACACTCTGCGAAACTACCTTTCAGTTCTTCCGTGTTTACCATTTATATTCCAATTTCCATACAATATATTATATAATGCAACGTTAAATTACTCAAAACTCTATGTCGTTAAACCGTGACATGATTATAGTCTCACATTTACCAAACATTTAATTCAACAATTTGCTTATTCTATTTGACCTACTTTTATTATATTATTATCATATCTACCTAATCGTGCTCTGCGGTGCGCACCGAGACTCTGCCAAACTGTGTTGTTATATATAACGGTTTATGTTTTAAAAAAAAAAGTGAACAACTACAGTTCGCAGGTCACATCGCTTAGCATAGCCAACTTAAAATACAATCATAACAACATTAAAAAAAACACTTTATGCCTGATATCAGTTTTTTTTTAGATAACTTCTGGTTGTGTTCTGTCTTCTGTGCTTTTGTCTGTGTGTTTTGTGTTCCTTCCGACTTTCCAACGCAATCTTCAGTCTGGTGTTTGTCCGTCCGACTGTGTAGATAGTACTAACCGTGCCTGATCTGCATTTATTTTCAGTCCCGCAACCGTTCCCAAAGTATAGTTATTTTCTCTGACCGCCAGTCCTTGGCAACAAAATAGCAAGACTGAGCATTCTCCAAGTCTTCAACTGATTAACCTCCGGCGCCAGACTAACTCAGATGACCCAGGTATATATCCTTGAGTGACTAATAGGCGTCCTTGTAAAATGTCGTCCTGCAGCGAATGGCGCATGATCGACATCAATAAATAACACGTACTAAATAACGCGGAATATTTGCACTTGTTATGCATTTCTCACCCGCCCGGTAGACGTACTTAATTCGTAGGTTTCTCTTGTCTCGGAGCTCGACAACGAACTCTGCAACTCTGCAACTCGTGCTGTCGTATCACTGGTGCGCGTTGAAGGCTCCACCAGTGTTTTACTGCATGCATATGCTCCTCCAACAAAGTCTTTAACCCGCCTTGTTACAACGGGGAATCGCCTCCCATGGCGCACTTAATAGTTCACTTTTTATTACAACTTGAGCACGCACCCCACTTTTAATGAAACGTCGATAGGTCACCACTTTAGGGTAGTGTGTGTGTGAGTGGGCGTGCTCATTGAGAAACGCTTAAGGTTATGCTATAATACCTTTTATTAGGTTCACACGAAATACATATTATTACAACGACTATTACAAGTGCTATGCGCAGAAGTTGGGAGACGACTGTCGGTGCTAGGACTGCTAGGGGCGGTGTCGATGTCGCACTCGAAATAAGCTTAGCTAGCATTCCCGACAATCGCCCACACACACAATGATGTTTAATATTCTTTTACAAAAAAATACGTTTAATTACTAATATAACATTTTATTTTAAACACAATGAACGTCCTCAGTTTTTATGAAAACGGTACAAGCAAATTTTCTGTAGGATCTTTGAGCAAAGATCCTAATGTTTAAAAATGCACCCTTTTCAAAGGGGAGCCCTCTCCCCGTTGAAAAGGGTGCATTTTGGGGTGGAAGCGGTGCGCGGAGGGGGTGAAACAGTTGTGTATTTTAATATACTCACTCATAGCTATAACTAAACAGCGTATAAAAAAATAGGATTTTGCCGTGAAAAAAACTAGACTAGCAATATTACCTGCAGATGGAGACCTGAATTCTGTATTTTATTTGTAAATAGTTAGTTTTTATTGTAACCACTAATTTAGTTATTTATATCTTTTTATGTTTCATAGTTATTTAATTGCTAAACAAACTAAGTGGCGTGTGCACTTGTTAATTCTACTGCGAGCAATACTCGTGTGACGCGAACAAAACCTGGGGTTCTTTAGCGCGTTGACACAGAATAAACAATAGCATTGGTAGGAAGGTTGGTCACTGTAAACGATAATTATTTAATGGAATTAGGTAATTACTTAGTTAATTAAATGATACTGTTCTTGTCACATCGCTCACATTATTTGTTAATACTTGAATTATCAACCTACTTGAAGAATACAACTAAACTAAATATGATGGTTGGGAGCTAAGTACTATCCGAATCAGAATAGTAGCATATTATATTAATATAGTGTAAATATGCTTCAATAACAAATGATTTTGGAATTACGTTTGCATGGATTCATCCTTCCCTGGCCACTTGTCTATGGCAGTGTTCTATGGCATAGCTCATTATATAAAGGTAGAGGAGGCCGGGGCAACAATTACTAAAATTTTTATTTTTAGTTGTAGATTCATTAACTATTTAGGTATCATGTTGTTTAGTTGTAGATTCATTAACTATTTAGGTATCATGTTGTTAAAATAAAACAAACAAAAAAACGTCGCATATAGATCAGATTTTCGGAAAAAAGTCAGTTGTTAATTTTTACCCCATGTTTGGGGCTAGTATTAACAGAAGGCGCATCAACTAACATTATGTATTATGCCAGCTAACAAATATAGTAATTATTATTGTTGATTTATAAAAGTGGAATAATATTACAGACTTGTATGCAAAAAAATAAAAACCTCTTCAAAAAAACTAAAAGTCCCTAAACTATTTGTAAAGTTTCTCGCTGTCATAAAAAACAAGCACAAATAAAAAAAAAACCGACCCGCCCCTCATTTAAGCTAAGAAGCATCTCGATCACATCAGTTTTCAAATATAAAAAACCGCATCGAAATAGGTCCATTCGTTTGGAAGCTACAATTCTCACCCCCCTTTTCATACCATCCCCCATATACCTAAGAACTATCTCGATAACCTCAGCTTTCAAACAGAAAAAAACGCATCAAAATCAGTCCATACGTTTGGGAGCTACGATGCCACAGACACACACACAGTGATACACACCCTAAACTTATACCCGTCTCTTTGTTGGGGGGTTAAAAATATTATTACGTACATTATCTTTGAGTGTATTCACATCAACGAGAGTAAAAAACATGTAGCGGAGGAGCGCATCCGCACAGACAGGGGCCCGTATTTGTAGCGGAGGAGCGCATCCGCACAGACAGGGGCCCGTATTTGTAGCGGAGGAGCGCATCCGCACAGACAGGGGCCCGTATTTGTAGCGGAGGAGCGCATCCGCACAGACAGGGGCCCGTATTTGTAGCGGAGGAGCGCATCCGCACAGACAGGGGCCCGTATTTGTAGCGGAGGAGCGCATCCGCACAGACAGGGGCCCGTATTTGTAGCGGAGGAGCGCATCCGCACAGACAGGGGCCCGTATTTGTAGCGCAGGAGCGCATCCGCACAGACAAGGGCCCGTATTTGTAGCGGAGGAGCGCATCCGCACATACAGGGGCCCGTATTTGTAGCGGAGGAGCGCATCCGCACAGACAGGGGCCCGTATTTGTAGCGGAGGAGCGCATCCGCACAGACAGGGGCCCGTATTTGCTTTGTTTGTCGAAAGATTTGAAACCCGGGTCTGGGCCGGGTCTGTCGCTACGTGCTGTTAAATGTGAATGCACCGGGGGACTTCTAACACATCACACATAAAATGTAAAATAATTATGTAAATCTGAATAATGTAATACAAAAGGTTAACTAAATGATACTGAATCTTTTTTGATTAAATCTACTTGACCCCACACTGAAAGTTTATCCTATCAAAAACAATTGAATCATACAAAATAGGCAAACTGATCAAAAAAGCACAAATTAAAAATGTATATAACCACCACCAAGAACCATCTCCATCACATCAGCTTTCAAACAGAAAAAAAAACGGTTAGGTTAGAAAAAAAAAAGCCAAACCACCACCAGACCAGTTCTAGGTTTGGTCCAGGTCCAGAGGACCAGGAGGACCAGGACCAAATCTATAAAGTACAATATTATACTACATTTCTTCAAAATTCGTTCAGCCGTCAAATAGTTTTTTATCGATTGCTCGGCATCTAATCATCGGAATAAGGCACTGCCTTGCCTTTTTATAACGCATATTCTGTGAAGTACGGCACTCCGTACTTCACAGAATATGTGTTATAACACACTTGCACTTCTATGACACTTCATAGAAGTGCACGTATTGCAATGAAATAAACGCATATAATAAAATATGAAATAAACGCATATAATACAATGTAAAATAAACGCTAGAATAAACGCACCGCGTTCCACCGCAAGGCAGCGCGTGCAAGGCCTAAGATACCAAGTACCCCAGTTTATAAATCAGTCGCAAGGGCTTGAGAGCAGGGTCTAGATTCTGTATGACCACTCACGCCAATTCCATGCCACCTTGTCCCGGTTATAATTAAGGGGTACTGTTGTATGCCTTCTTACCTGCTTTCTTCCCTCAGGATGGGGGTTCAGAAATAAGGCAGAAATATACGGGCATAAAACATTTAATTTTGCCAAGGGCCGCTCAGTAGTAGGGGGTACACGAAAGTGGTGGTATCGGCCGGACACAGTATGGCTGATTCTACTTCTCTGGTCCTGGTCCAGTACTCTCCTGACTGAGGCCGCAGGTGGAAGGGGGCGCTCGTGGGAGACCAGGTTCTCAGATCGTAGCCGGTTCGAAGTGATGGCTGTCAGACCAGCAAGCCGGACGTAGGACCCTGGAACGCGCATCCAAGAACAGCGTTATGGTCTGATGGTAACTCCTGTGAGCACCCACGGCAACAACAGAAGGGAAGTACTAGGCAGTAGTTGTGTTGCCGGGGATGTTCACAATCAGATACGGAGATTACAATGATTTAAATGAAATTGATTGATTTTATGAAATTGCGAGGGTGGAATTGAAATTATTAATTAAGCCGATTTCAGAGATAGCATTTTACACAATTAAGTAATGAATTCTAATTTCAATTCAGTATGAAATGGCTAACGATGATGACCTCTCAAAAGATTCCCCAAGCAATGAAATAATAAGTTTACGAAAAGTCACACTATCTACTTTACAGTATTATGTGCACCGCTTACCCAAATTCCGGGGTGAAACAACAACACCAAGGTCTCGGAGAACGTGTAGGGACGAACAGTTTTATATTTGTTGTCTCTAAGATCCTGTCTTAATTCAAGCAGAGACCAATAAAATTGACGTACGTTCTATTAAATTAACCTCTCGGCGTGTGTGATGGCGGCGGTCTGCCGGTCGCGTCTCAGCTCCCTTAGTAACTCCTAATTAAGCTGCACTGCAGCGAACAGGTCGGGGTGCGGCAAATAAAATGACGCTGCGAATATATTGAACGTATTGATGAATTTCAAAAGCTATTTAATTAATATTTAATATATGATTAGTAGGTAAGGTAATGTACGTGTAGACAGTGTTTTATAGATATTAAAATTAGTTGTAACGATTTTAAGTTTTAATTTTTTTTTATAAATAATATGTAAATAATGTAAACATGTACGTATAACGTTACAACCTGCGTGGAATTAGGGAAGGTGGGTATTTACGCGACCAGGTTTTTAAACAAGGTTTTGGTTTGTAAGTACGCCGCTCTGGTGCGGACCCGCAATACTTGCAAGACTTTCAAAGTATTTTACTCACCAACTCGCTCTTTCGCCCCGTCCGCACCTACATACTCGGTGGCGGGTTCGGCATGGCTTCGGCTGAGTTCGGCCGCACTCGGCCAGCCGGGTCACAAGAAGCTAGGTGGCCGATACATCGCTCAAAAAACTTGCAAGGCTTCGAAGTTTTTTTAAGCAAACGCAATTGTGCTCTTTATTTACATAAGCGCACGGGTCAATTTCCTATGCAAGTATTTTTTACTTTCAATTCCACGCTTCCAAGTACTTTTTTCGCAAACACGATTGTGCTCCTTATTTATATGGACACGAAGATCAATTTCCTATGCAAGTATTTTCTACTTTCAAGGCTTCGGTTTACAAAGCATTGAAACTATTTTGAACCCTGGTTTTTATAATGAAAGATTCATGACATGAATGAGTTAAATTTATTTTTTGAATTAATAAACTACTATTTTACTATAAATAATTCGCTTAATTTCGCTGCGTGTTTTACAACTGAAGTCGACTTATTCTATCAAAAAACACAAAAAACATCTAAATACGTTTTAAGAGCCTTTAGGGACCATAGGGTAAAAAAAAAGAAAGAAAACGTGTTGTTCGAGTTCATTCAACGTTCAAACCACTTCGTAACAAACAGCTTGCGTGTTTTAGGGGTAGACAACGCCATCTAGTTTAAATGAAGTAACTTGTTATCATAAACGTCTTGTTATTGAGTACAAGTATTTATATACTCTTTGATTGAGTAGAGAAAATTATCTCCGAAGGTAAGGTGGCACAGATTAGAGAGTAATTAAGGTGGTGAGGTAAATTGGATGGGGCATCAAGGGTAGGTCATTATTATGAGGTCCATACGAACAAATTTTAATGCAAAGAAACACTGTGTTCTTAGTACAAATTATTTTTTATGATGTTTCACAGAACGACGTACTTACTGGCACTTTAACTGGCTCTTAATAATTACCTACCCTACCTACCTACTTTTTGAGCTTTTTCAACACGATATGAGGATTGATTTGAAAAAATAAAAGTTTTCTATACTTTCTCTGTGAAGAGCAATACATGTACCTACCTCTGTATATGTATGTACTTATAAATGAGTACACATTTCAATACCGACAACTAACTATTTTGCCAGTGAGACATTATGAAGAAACCTCCGATATAATTATATAATTATGTAGGTACGTAGGTAGTACATTATAATATCTCAATGGAAGAAACATAATAAAAAAACGCAGTACATATAATATATATACATACTCAGAAAACTTGCAACGCTTCGAAGTATTTTTTACGCAAAAGCAATTGTGGTCTTTATTTATGCATACCCACGGATCAATTTCCTATGCAAGTATTATTTACTTTCATTTCAAGGCTTCAGAGTACTTTTTCACACACACGATAGTGCTCCTTTTATATATAGAGACAAAGATTAATTTCCTATGCAAGTATTTTCTACTTTCAAGGCTTTAATCTGTTTCTACAGAAAGCACTTAAAAGTATTTTGAACCCTGGTTTTTCGCCCTGGTGTTTGAAGATGGACGTACTTGAAAACCCTGGTGCTGGATATTGCGAGTATGACCCATGCCTACGTGGAATTTGTTCGTGATTCCAATTTCCACGCAGGCAGCGAGGAATTGGCGTCTTAAAATTAGAGAATTAGGCCCCTGGAGGTCGTGCTAGTGCTAGTGTGAGCCGAATCCGAATCACCTGATAAATTTGAATTTAGCCACTGAAATAAAATATTATGACATACTTATATAGTAACAACAAACTGAAATGATGTAGCTATCTAAACTTATAATATCATGTTTGCGTGTCATTTGAGTACTTATTAAATTGTAATGTCACAAGTTATTCAACATTCAGAAACCATCAATCTAAAAAATTTTTTTTTAAGAAATATCCTAATTGTTCGCAATATGAAGTTTTTCTTGATCTTTTGAATCTTTAAAAAGTTTATGAAAACACCACCAGTCGCTATATTTCTAAATAAAACAATGCAAGAAAATCATTTTCGTGGCATAAAATCACCTTCCTGGATAAAACGCCATGAAGATAATGCCACAAATGTGACGAAAATATCCCTTTTTTATAAATTGCGGCGAAGTTTATATGTAACGTTTTAAATCAAATACAACATAAATATCTCGCACATTTTGGGGTTTCAACAGTGCACAAAAATGTTGTCCACGAAAGTGATCGGTACACCTATGAATAAATATAAACTTACCAATATTTTTTCTCACGGTACTATTAGCAGCAGTTCTCACTTCTGCGATGCTGGAACACGATTAACGTTCGACTAAATCAAACTCTGTGTTTGATGGCTGATGTTGTGTTCAACAGCCAGCCGTTATACCACGCAAATCTAAAGTACCTAAAATCGTGTGACTGACGTATATGTTGTTTTAAATTCAAAATAATGATGAAAAGATTTTTCTTATACTATTAAGTGTAAAGTGTATTTCATTACGATGACTTTAGTCTAAGTAACATACAAATACACCGAAATTTGGTGAAGAAGTAACCAAATGTTTTACTGCAACGGGAAGTGTGACTCGATGAGAATAATGCCCCGTTTTTAAACCATTCGTGTTAATTTGGTGAAGCAGTAACCAAATGTTTTACTGCAACGGGAAGTGTGACTCAATGAGAATAATGCCCCGTTTTTGAACCATTCGTGTTAATTTGGTGAAGCAGTAACCAAATGTTTTACTGCAACGGGAAGTGTGACTCGATGAGAATAATGCCCCGTTTTAGAACCATTCTTGTTAATTTGGTGAAGCAGTAACCAAATGTTTTACTGCAACGGGAAGTGTGACTCGATGAGAATAATGCCCCGTTTTAGAACCATTCGTGTTAATTTGGTGAAGCAGTAACCAAATGTTTTACTGCAACGGGAAGTGTGACTCGATGAGAATAATGCCCCGTTTTTGAACCATTCGTGTTAATTTGGTGAAGCAGTAACCAAATGTTTTACTGCAACGGGAAGTGTGACTCAATGAGAATAATGCCCCGTTTTTGAACCATTCGTGTTAATTTGGTGAAGCAGTAACCAAATGTTTTACTGCAACGGGAAGTGTGACTCGATGAGAATAATGCCCCGTTTTAGAACCATTCTTGTTAATTTGGTGAAGCAGTAACCAAATGTTTTACTGCAACGGGAAGTGTGACTCGATGAGAATAATGCCCCGTTTTAGAACCATTCGTGTTAATTTGGTGAAGCAGTAACCAAATGTTTTACTGCAACGGGAAGTGTGACTCGATGAGAATAATGCCCCGTTTTTGAACCATTCGTGTTAATTTGGTGAAGCAGTAACCAAATGTTTTACTGCAACGGGAAGTGTGACTCGATGAGAATAATGCCCCGTTTTTGAACCATTCGTGTTAATTTTTGGTATTTTGTTTGCTTCTATTATGACAAGTTTTATTTATTTTGTAGTCTAATAATGGTTTTATCCTCTATTTTATTAATTGTGTTTCTATCTTATACCGTTTAGGAAATATAACTCTGTGACTATCAAAATTAAGCTTTGATGAGAATTACCACCTACTCTAAAGTGTTTTTTATTTTATTTTATCTGAATGCACCTAGCAAAGGTTTACCAGAAAATAGGAACACTTGATATTCCATACAATAAAACGCTCTAATTAATTAATTTAAATTTGAATAATACTTAATACATACCTCAAACTACAATATCAAATCTTGTTTAATATTATTATGAGGCGGGTGTTGAAATCTTTTATTATAGTCCTAGGCATTGTACTTTGTTTTAAAAACAAGCTATAGAAATGTAACTCTATAATAATGTACAGATTCTTGACCTTCTTGAGACCTTCTTATATTTTCCCAGGGCAACATTCAGTGAAACCGATAATAACGGTAAAACTTCACGCAATTAAGCGCATTTGATTCTTGTACTAAGTAGTTTAGCAGCTGCTAAAGCTTTAGTTGCAAACAGTTGAAACTAGGCAATAATCAGGTGCATTTTAGATAACCGCTACCTAGTCGGTATAATATTAGGTAAGTACATTAAAAGTTATTACATTTTAGTTTTCAGTGTTTACAGATGCATTTTTTTTTGTTGCTTAAACAGGGCAACATTCAGTATCCAAACAATATTACATTTTACATAATAGCTATTAAGTACATTTTAGTTTTCACTGCATTTTATTTAGAGATGAGAACTATCGACTAACTTTTAATTAAACATTTATATGATATTCCAACAATGACAATGTAAGCACGGCTCTAGTGCCAGGTAAACACACAATGACATACAAGCAGGTACACCGACGACACCACAAGGTGTCCCACCATGATAGGGAACCCTATCAGGAAGAACCGCATGAAAGTGAACTTGTATCCGTGTTGCTCGGCCACTCCCGCGCAGACCACGTTTGCACTTGCGCCGATTAGATTGCCGTTACCTATAGAGAGAGTTAATAATAATTTGAATAAAAAATCTACATCAAAATAAATTTACTAAAAAAACTACTGAACCAATTTTGATAAAATTTATATAGGACCACATCATCAGCCTACACTCGTCCACTACTGGACGAAGGTCTCTCCTTATGACTGCCTCTGAGCACAATCTTCAGCTCTCCTCATTCAGTCGCTGGCAGCCGCCGCCCGCCGCGGTTGTCGGTTCATCGTCAGATGTGGCCGGCCCATTGCCACTTTTTTGAGCTATGTCTGTTTCTTTGGTTCTCTGACGGGTAACATCATTACAGATTTTGTCTTTTACAGAAACTCTGAGCAAGCTCACTACACAGGACTTTGCAACTAAGGTTTTTTCTTTTAATAAAAAAGTATTATCCAAATCGATTTAGAAATCTCGGAGATATAATTGAATATACACACACGCACACACCCACACGCACACAAATATACATACATTCGAATAGTGTTGAGAGACATTTACAGTTTAACAATTTTATTTTTATTTTTGCATTGGCAAATCCAGAGGTACAGTGTGTTTGTTTGTTTGTTTGTGGTATGAGGTAGTGCTGGGTTCTGGTCTCAGAGTTTGTCAGGCCACCCGAAGACCTCAGACGTGGGTTAACGAATGCTACTAATCAATAACAGCCGGGACCGACAGCTTAACGTGCCCTTCAAAGCACAGAGCGATGTTTACACACTCTACCCCCGCACTAGGACTTCCATGGTGACTTGCCCGGTATGACCATAATTTACTCACGACATACATAAAAGTCTCGAAAACAAACATGTTCAATACACAAAATACGTTGGCCCCAGTCAGGATTTGAACAGGGGACACTTAGCTTGGAAGGCAGGTGCTATACCAACTGCGCTACAGTATTGTCAAACAAAATAACTTCTTAAAAGTCTTTGCTGCATATTATCATTGGGTTCGGTCGGCCACCATCGCTCTGAAGAAGATTTATATCGCCCATGTTCGATATAAATACTCGCCTCCCAAACAAGCTCCGAATAGCAAGGCCCATATGAGCGGCTGCAGCGGCAGCTTGAGAGCCGGGTTGGTACCGATGGCGACCACCACTCGTACCATCATGGTCGTCAGCGGTATGTTGTCCAGGAATGCCGATATTACGCCTGTCACCTGCAAATATAAACAGTGTCATTATCAGCATTATTGTTTCCCACTGCTGGGCTGGGACACAAACACACAACCTGTCAAATACTTATAGAATGGGATATATTAGGATATATTGACTGTAGTGAAATTAATAAACCCCCCTTTTGTTAACCAAAGGAAAGTAAACGTACTAGATGTGAAATGCTCTGCCCTGTTCACTGTTCACTGGTTCCATTAAAGTACAACCCAAGTGTTTCAAGTCAAGAATGAATAGTATTTAGTTGGCAAGCGTGCACATCTTCGGAAACATCTTCCCTTTTCATCAGGTGAGGTCGTGCTCACTCTTGCGTAATAAAAACACCAGAAAGATTACACGCTAAAGCGCCATTCATTTATTTCAGTAAAAATATTTATTATATCAGATCAATGATCTAGTGTGGCTTCATCTTCAAGAGTCACATATGGCCACCGCTTTGTCAGGTATTAAACCGCCAAGCAGTAGTGTGCAATTACTGTGCTCCGGCTCGAAGGGAATTGTGTAGCCAGACTGGACACGCAAGATTTAAATATCAGTTTCAGAACGGAGAACGCAGTGTAGTGTCGTGCTATATTTTTGTAATACAAAAATTATAATAGGAACTGAAAACTCTAATAGTATTAGCTTAGTTTATTAGTTTTTATTAAGAAGTAGCTGTGCCCGCGTATTTGACTACTTAGTCATTTATCTGGGTTAAAAGAAACCTATGCGTTAAGCCAGACCAAAGTACAATATTGTACTAAAATTCATTAAGCCGTTAAATAGTTTTGACGTGAATACGTTTATAAAGCTTCCATAGATATCCAACATTTAATTACACCACACGATAGCTAAAGGATCAAAGAATTTATTGCGTTGAGTGAGGACTGTGTCGCATCGCACAGAGTGGAGTAGGAAGCGCCTCAATATTGAGGTAATTTCGTCGTTTCGTCACATAATTTCTGTTTCTTATACGAGTATATTTTGCCTTGGAGAAGCTACGACGATCGTTTGAGTTTCAGTCGTTATTTCTCGTCAAGATCTATCGATTGCATACAATAGTAATACTTAGTGCAGATAATATATATGGTGTTAAAGTAAAATATATAAATAAAAAAATGCAATGTCAGCCTATACTCTCAAAAAGCTAAATCAAATGTATAGAGGTGTAATACGGTTGGAATGAGCTTCTCAAGAGAAATCCAGTGATACCCATAAAAACATATGACAGAGCACCGCACCGGCATCGCTTCAGTGCCGGGAGCGTAAAAGAATGAAGGCGTCCGAGCGGATACGTACACGTACCTGTTCACATAAAACCACAGAATAAATAATAGTACAAGAAACGCACGGTCGTGTCTACAGACAGCCACACCCCGTTATTTTATCAATTGCTTGGCTTCTACCTAACAGAACGTGATACAAATTACTACAGATATTAAGTCAAACCCTAAGCTATCCAACGGTGAATTCCGCATTTCAATCGGGCTAGTAGTTTTTACGTGATGCACGCACATGTGTGTACAGACCTGTCTGTATGTGTGTGTCTGTCTAGATACCAATTTTTAAATGTTATTTTCATTCATTAGCTTATTTTATCTTTTATTTAATATCTTAATTGTACAGTATTTTATTACTTACTGCTTTATCTTAAGCATCGATATAATTTAAGTTTTTCCGTTTTTCTTTCTTTCTTTCTTTTAATAAAACTGTAATGGGCAGCCATGGTGATTACCGCCAGTTGAACGGCTTGCACAAATAGTCACAGTTTTCTCAAAAACGTTGAAACTCTTCTATCTACGTAAGGATATTACTTGTAAATTCAGGAATACTTACCCACAGTACGATCATCAGCGCCGCAGCCAGCCTGGCTCCCTCGTCGACCTGCAGGATCAGCTGTTCCATCAGACCTCCGATGTACAGGATCAACCCGAGCTTGGACAGAGCCTGAAATTAACATAACTTTATAATCTAAAAGAACTTCATACAAAATATAATACAGTGGTACTTATAATTATGTCGGAGAACGCATTCCATACATACATATTTTGACCCTATTTCGAATATAAACTAATCAGACTCCAGGACTCAATGAACTGTGATGTGTGGCTCAACATAATACTAGATCCACCGCTTCTCATCCCGCGCGTGCTATGTAAGAAACGGGCAGCTGTATTTGACTGTATATTATCACCAACTGCTGCAGTCTCGAAGACGATGTTCAGCAGTGGACGTTTACCGGCTGATGTCATTATATCACTTCAAAGGCCCTTGGGTGGCCTGACAAAATCTGTCACGAGGCCAGTATCTCATTTGACATACATAGGTTAACCTTACCCCTAGTAGAATATTTTCATTACTTCAGTAGACTAATCTGGTATACTGATATTATTTATGGTCTCACCTCCATAAGAACAAAGAGAGCTCCAAAAAACAGCAGAGTAGACCACTCCACTCGGTGCAGCACTGGCTCCAGGTCTGATCGATCAGCTAGAGTGAGCAGGAGGATGGCGCCCAGGAGGGCTGTCCAGGCTAGAGATACGCGGTCTGGAAGGAGAAACAGTGGCTTTATGTGGCGCTACAATAACAAATGTTGCCAATGTTTCAGTTTGAAATCCACGTTCGCAATGGACAATCGATCCCGTATTAGACTATAGATTATTAATAGATAAATAGATAAGTTGTGTGTTAATTTGTCATCTCTCCCTTGTTTTGAAGGACAGTTAAGCCCTCATTATTTAAATGTTGAGTTCCTCTGACTTTCTATTCTATCATCAGACCAGATGAATGGTCAAATTCTATTGTAATCAGTACTACACATGTGTGCAAAACTTCAGCCTCATTCTGGACTTCAATAATTAATTCAAAATTAACCTACAAGATTTATCCGAAACTTAAATCAATCTACAGTAACAGAGTGACTTTAATAAAAGCTTGTCATAATCAAATAATGAAATATTGACTGTCCTTACTCAATTCAGGAATGGCGTGAAGAAAGAAAACGATCACCACGAACGCAATGGCCACGGCGCTCTTGATCAGCAGCGGCTTGTCGCGGATTTTGTACTGGAATAGAAGAAATCGAGAGTCTTAGAGTATTTCATTCATCAAAGGATGACAGCAAAGGGACAGTTGCTCCTCGAGAGACGTGTTAGTAATTCATCATCAAAGGATGACAGCAAAGGGACAGTTGCTCCTCGAGAGACGTGTTAGTAATTCATCATCAAAGGATGACAGCAAAGGGACAGTTGCTCCTCGAGAGACGTGTTAGTAATTCATCATCAAAGGATGACAGCAAAGGGACAGTTGCTCCTCGAGAGACGTGTTAGTAATTCATCATCAAAGGATGACAGCAAAGGGACAGTTGCTCCTCGAGAGACGTGTTAGTAATTCATCATCAAAGGATGACAGCAAAGGGACAGTTGCTCCTCGAGAGACGTGTTAGTAATTCATCATCAAAGGATGACAGCAAAGGGACAGTTGCTCCTCGAGAGACGTGTTAGTAATTCATCATCAAAGGATGACAGCAAAGGGACAGTTGCTCCTCGAGAGACGTGTTAGTAATTCATCATCAAAGGATGACAGCAAAGGGACAGTTGCTCCTCGAGAGACGTGTTAGTAATTCATCATCAAAGGATGACAGCAAAGGGACAGTTGCTCCTCGAGAGACGTGTTAGTAATTCATCATCAAAGGATGACAGCAAAGGGACAGTTGCTCCTCGAGAGACGTGTTAGTAATTCGATCCTAAAGATTATATTAACCTCATCTTCTTCTAGCGTGTCAATGGTTTGAATTGTGATAGTATTGGAACATAATGTTGGCACCTTGACTGCACTAGTTGTGGCCTCCGTTAGCTCCTTCTTGGTGCAGGTGGTCAGGCGAGTGGGGCAAATGCGAGCAAATGCTACATGTTTTGAGTTGCGGCACCGCAGTCGCAATGCGTTTGGGATGGATCAGTCGTTCTATTAACGTCCAGTGCACTCTGGGCAGCAAGTCTACGTCACGCAGTCTAGCTGGCTAAACCTGTCATCCTGGATGGATGACAGGTTGCACTGGTTGAAACATCAACTACAGAAGAAAGATCATATACTAGACTGAGTTAAGATTTCGTTATGTTAACCCTCACCAGTCGCGCGTACGTTACTCTAGCGCAGTGGGTGGAGGGGTAAATGCGAATTACCCGAGCACCCACTAGTGGGTGAAGCCAGTGGGTGGACGGGTCATTGGCCGTTATGACAATTAAAATATAATAAATATGCCTAAACAAAACATTCGACAGATTAATCAGTTTACTATTGAGGCAAAAAATGCAAAGTAGTCTGATTAGATAGATAGAAGATAAATGCAAAGTAGTCTGATTAGGTAGATAGTAGTCTGATTAGATAGATAGAAGATAAGTGCAAAGTAGTCTGATTAGATAGATAGAAGATAAATGCAAAGTAGTCTGATTAGATAGATAGAAGATAAATGCAAAGTAGTCTGATTAGGTAGATAGTAGTCTGATTAGATAGATAGAAGATAAGTGCAAAGTAGTCTGATTAGATAGATAGAAGATAAATGCAAAGTAGTCTGATTAGATAGATAAAAGATAAATGCAAAGTAGTCTGATTAGATAGATAGAAGATAAGTGCAAAGTAGTCTGATTAGATAGATAGAAGATAAATGCAAAGTAGTCTGATTAGATAGATAGAAGATAAATGCAAAGTAGTCTGATTAGATAGATAGAAGATAAATGCAAAGTAGTCTGATTAGATAGATAAAAGATAAATTCAAAGTAGTCTGATTAGATAGATAGAAGATAAGTGCAAAGTAGTCTGATTAGATAGATAGAACATAAATGCAAAGTAGTCTGATTAGATAGATAGAACATAAATGCAAAGTAGTCTGATTAGATAGATAGAAGATAAGTGCAAAGTAGTCTCATTAGATAGATAGAACATAAATGCAAAGTAGTCTGATTAGATAGATAGAAGATAAGTGCAAAGTAGTCTGATTAGATAGATAGAACATAAATGCAAAGTAGTCTGATTAGATAGATAGAACATAAATGCAAAGTAGTCTGATTAGATAGATAGAAGATAAGTGCAAAGTAGTCTCATTAGATAGATAGAAGATAACCAAAAGTTTACATACACCAATGAACTAAAACTAAACCTTATGAAATATTATTGTATATATGTATGTATTTATAGTTAGTTCGTTATATATGTATGTAGTATTTTAATGTTTTGTATTTCATTATATTTATTACGCACCACCGTCCGATGACTTTGATATCTAAGTAATCCTTTCTATCCAAAGGTTGCCTGGAAGAGATTGCTATATAGCAATAAGGCCGCCCATTGTACCTTTTATTTCATGAGTTTATCCTATATATTACCTTCTTCTTGGTGTGCAATAAAGTGTTGTTGTATTGTATTGTATTGTACAATGGGCGAATGAGACTTATCGCTTTATAGCGATCTCTTCCAGCGATACTTATTTTTTTAAGTACTTGGGATCACAAGAACTTTTGCCTTCTTGACTCCAAACTCAAAAAATACGAGGGTGGCTCCCGGCGAAGTATAGGTACGACGATGTAGGTATAGTTACTGTACTTTATTGATTGTTTTGGTCTATATTTACTTCAAAAACTCCTTGCTTTGATATATTAATTAACTGCTGCACTCAATCATCAAAGTTAACTAAGCATTAAATTGTCTAAATCCATACAAAACAAGTCATTTAATGCTTGATTACCGTTAATTGATGATTATGCGTGCGGCACTTAGTTTCTAACTTGTTGTGTTCGTAATAGTTCGTATATAAGTGTGTGGACATCATGTTCAGTCTTTTACAAAGCTAGTTTTATATGATGGCGGAAGTGTGTTGATATACTCGTAACTATGTGTGATGGTGGAATATGAGGGTGTTTGTGTGTGGGTTTGTGTGTGTTTTTGTGTGTGTGTGTGTGTGTGTGTGTGTGTTTGTGTGTGTGTGTGTGTTTGTGTGTTTGTGTGTGTTTGTGTGTGTTTGTGAGTGTGTGTGTGTGTGTGTGTGTGTGTTTGTGCGTGTGTATGTGAGGCTGTGTGGGAAAGGAGAGAGACAAGAGACCTACCTTTCCCTTCATCTCAACTAAAGTGCTCTGAAACGTGTCCTTAGGGCAGGCCCTCTTATGCGCACTCTTCTTCAACCCATGTAGCTTTGCAGTCAGTTTATCGATCTTCCTCTCAAGACGTTCCCTCACGATGTGGACATCTTGGCTGAGGTGCGGGAGCGAGTCCACTGCGCGACGCCATATTGAAATCTGACGAGTTAGATCTGAAAGACATTGTTGAAATATTTGTCGTGTGAGGTAGTGCTGACCTCGTGATTATGTCAGTTTGCAACGACAGCTTAACATGTCTTCTGAAGCACGGAGCGATGGAAAACTACACAAAATATAGAAAAGTCATCGGAGCGTATCCGAGGACCGAACCCGGTATCATTGGATTCTAATTCGCACTATTATAGCGCTATTCTACCAATGCTCTAATATTTAGGTTCAAACCTAGATGGCATCAGCAGCTGATAATGTCCAGCAGTGGACGAAGACCGGCAATCACTCAACGCCGTCTCATTTATGGTATGAAAAAAATGGCAATAACTCACGGGTTTAATAACATTAGAAAACTACTCTTGGATATTTTGGCGATGTTTTTAGACAGTGGGTTGCGTGCTGACAGTCGTAACGCTCGTTGCCATCATGAGACCCACTCGAAAGTTAAATAAATAAGGAAAAAGACACAGAAAGAGAAGAGTATAGAAGGACTTCCAAAATATCCGAAACCTGGTGATGGTAGTTTTTTAAGATTTGCGATTGATTTCAAGCTCATAAAATGTAGCAGTTTACGTTACAGTTCCTTAAAATTGTAATCTACATACTTATAATGGGCCCGTTCGTTTTGTAGTAAATGGAAAAATAACTGTTAAAAACGCATCACATTATGATCACATTTGGCGTTCGCTTTGGTCATTTGTGGGCGAAATTAGCGTTCTGAACGTGTTCGATCACCGTTCGATTTGATGACATGTTGACATAGGAAATCGACTTAATTCCGTCAGGCATTGGGTCGTTTTTCATTCGGTTTGGAAAGGTTCGGTAGTGTCAAAAGTTGCAAAAATGGTAAAAGTGTTCTAAGCGAATGGCTTGTTAACAATGTACATTTCGACTGCCCACAACGCCATCTCATAATCACGAACGCAGGGAATAAACCAGTAAGTTTCTAGACATTAAATAAATAAATATATTCGGGACAATTCCACACCAATTATCGAGCCCCAAACTAGGATACCTTGTAATATGGGCACTAGATAACGGATAAACATACATAGATAAGAATATTACATCCATGACTCGGAAGCAAACTTTTCTGCTCATCACACAAATGATTGCACCTTGCAGGATTCGAACCCGCGACCGTTTGATTTAATAGGACTAACCATTATAATAGGACTTAGGAATTATTGCATTGTTTGGAAGATTTTATTGTAATTTAATTATTTTTAATTTAGGAACAAAACAGTCTGTAGAATGAAGATATTTAAAAACAAGTCTGTGTTACTTAAAATATACTAGTGAACAAGAATTTAAATTTTTTTTGTCTGTCTGTTTGTATATTTGTTTGCTCATAACGTAAAAACTACTGCACCGATTGCGATGTGGATTTCACTGTTGGATAGCCTAGGTTTGACTTAAAATCTGGTTTACTTAGTATCTCAACTCATCACGATGAGTAGAAATCGTGCAAAAAACCATTTGAGGTCTATACGAGGTTTTATGATATTGGAACTTTTGTTTCTTGAATAACACATACGATATCCTGAAACATTGCCATGCGGGAAAACCCGTGGCCACAATTAGTGCGTATATAAGTACATAAGTAACAAAGAGTTTTTTTTTTTAAACTAGCGAACTTAAAATATATATAAGTATAATATATATCAGTTCAGTTATCAGTTTCGTTTCGATTTCTCAGTATCGCTGCAGCCTCTTTTTAGGAACAATATCGTTACGGTACATTTATTCTGCATTTTTCCCAGAATTATATGATATTATCTATAATTCTGGGTGAAATGCAGAATAAAGCAGTAAGTTTCTAAACATTATAATAAAATGAGGCTGCAACGATAACGAAACTGATACTTTTCCATACACAAATCATGGGTAACAGCCTGTTTATTCACCTCACTGTTAGCCCCACTAAAAAATTTACCCCACTGTTAGCCCCACTAAAAAACAAGATAAATGGCTAACTAGAAAAAAAAACACGCGAGTGAAGCTGTTGGCAAGCCACTAGTCGAAAATGTTTTTTATTGTGAAAGCATATTTAGCGTAAATCAGTTTTGTTTCGTAACGAAACTGAGAAAAAAACAGGAGAAATTCCAGGACCAAAATTACCTATAAAGTACAATATACATACATTTCTTCAAAGTTCGTCAGCCAGCCGTCAAATAAGATTTTTATCGATTGCTCGGCATCTAAACTAATTAAGATACTAACAGGATTAAGATACCAAATACCCCAGTTTTTAAGTCAACCCCTAAGCTATCCAACAGTGGAAACCGCATCGCTATCGGTCCAGTAGTTATTACGTGATGCGTGAACAAACATACAGACTAACAAACGAACAAACATACAGACTAACAAACGAACAAACAGACAGACACGATTTAAATAATGTTCTATTCTTGTTCAGTAGCTTATTTTAAGTAAATTAGACATATTTTTTTAAATTATCTTCATTGTACAGACTACTTCGTTCATATTGCTTTATTATATGTATAAATTCGGGACAATTCACATCAATTATCTAGCCCCAAACTAGAATACCCTGTACTATGGACACTAGATAATGGATAAACATACATATATACAAATATTCCATCCATAACTCGGAAACAACCATTTCTGCTCATCACACAAATGATTGCGGGATTCGAACCCGCGACTATTTGATTACGTACCTAGGATCATTAGCCACTAGACCAACCGGTCGTATAAGCTACTGAACAATAATATTTTTTTTTAGTGGTGTCTGTCTGTTTGCATCAAATAAACAATACTGGATCGATTGCGATGCAGTTTTCATTGATGGATAGCTTTGGGTTTAACTTACAAAATGGTATACTTGATATCTCAATCCGATGGGTAAAGCAAAATTATTTGATGGCTAAACGAAATTTGGTATATTAGGTACTTTTGTACCTGGAATAACATAGAGGATACTTTTATCCTAGAAATATTACCACGTGGGCAAAGCCCCGCGGCACAGCTAGTAGTCGATAAGTTCGTAACTGTAGGTATTGAATATCGCGAGAGCACAATATTTATCGGTGATAAGGAGTTATTGACCTTTGGAGTGGCTGATAATGTTGCATCTAAATGGTTGAGACTATAATAATACCTACCTTGTAATCTGTAGACGGAGTGGAGACCTAATTGCAAATCATATACAATTTTAATATTAAACTTTTATTATCTCAATAAAGTGACTAGACGAGCAGGTTGCACGCTTAATGGTTAGTGACACGCCTGTCCATATGGATTGCAGTACCACCCAGAACGTTTAAGTGTAAAATCTTGCGCGGCATTGCACTGCGTTCGTCACCCGGAGACAATGGTTATTAAGTCATGCTCAGGAATTTTGCTGGAAACAGTGCACTTCAAACCGGAACACAGTAGTATTTGCATTCTACTGCTTGGTGGTTAAATATCTGCCAAAGGTGTGGTACTTCCCCCGGTGGACTCTTATAGAAGAGGCCGCCGTGGTTATATCTTCAGTGGGGCAACCACTACCCTAAATACTCAGAAATATTGTTGTTGAATGTACAACAGTCTTTCTGTTCCAACAAATTACTTTACCTTGTATATCCTTCGGTACGGTCAGTCTCAAGTTGTTAGTGTCTCTGAACAGAAATCGGACTTGAAGAGACGTTTGGACGAAGACCAGCAGGATCCCCAGGCCCATGTGAGCCGTGAAGTTCAAGAAGTGGATGCCCTGAAATCAATGAAGGTTATCATCACACCACTAGGTATAACGTGTGAAACTGAATACCGGTAGTAAAATGTAGGTAGGTATCTACTACGAGCTATGGAAAGATATGCTTGAGGTTTCTTTATGAGATAGGATTCGAAATGAGGAAATCAACAGAAGAACTGTTACCGATATAGCTCTTAGAATTAGCGAGTTGAAGTGGCAATGGGTACGTAGAACCACAGAGGAAGAAAGTTTTTAGAAAGGCGACTACGGACGACGAGGACGAAGTGTAGACTCCCCAACGACGTGGACTGCCGACGTGGTGAGAGTCGCGGGGAACCGCTGCATACAAATAGTTCGTTACCGCTCGTTGTGGCGTTCCGTGGGGAGTTCTGTGTTTAGCAGAGGATGACTCCCAGCTGATGTTGATGAGGTACTTACTGATTGAGCAACGGCCTTGTTCGACACCACTATGACGTTAGGTGGGTCTCCCACGGGGGTGGCTGTGCCCCCGACGTTGCTGTAGATCGCCATCAGCATCAGAATTGGTACAGGGTCCAGCTCCATTACTTCGCACAATCTGGAAAGTAATAAGAAATTATTGCTACTTTTAAATCATTAATTAACTTACAAATGCAGGAAATTCTTAATCTGACTGTAATGAGTTAGATTATTTTTAATTCGAAAGGGTAAGCTTCCATGTTAACCAGACAGTATGTCTGGTCATTTGCCATTTACAATTTTATGAATAAACAACCCGAGTTTTAATAGATTTGCTAAAACAACTACCAAACCAATTTTGATAAAATTTATATTAGGGACTACACTGGAGGTCTCTACCATTTGAAAGAAAACAGAGTCATTCAGATCAATTTAGGACTTCAGGAGGTATGAGTAAAAAATTCAAAAAGAATGGTTCCAACTCAGGAACAACTCCAGAAAATGGGCCAAGCCAGTAGAGCAGGTATCCATACTGTTAAAAAATTGCGAAAGTAACTCGGGCTCTCTGTCTGTCAGTTTTTTATCTTTTCACGACTAAATAGCTCAACCGATCTTGATGACATTTGGTAGGCAGATAGTTTTAACCCTGGGAAAGGACATAGGATACTTCTTATCACGATTAAGTTTAGTCCGCACGGACGATGTCACGGGCATTAGATAGTATTTCATAAACTTAAGTATCTTTTGATAGCGTTTGACCATTATCTCACCAAATGTAAGTGACGATGTGGTGGAAGATGGTAAACACGCAAAACGATGTGACAGGCTCTCAAGGAATCCATACCAAACTAACCTGATAGTAACAGGGGACATCAGTAGGACAGTGGTCACGTTGTCCAGAAACGTTGATAGAACTGCAGTGATCCCACACAGCAGGAAAATTAGCGGCCAGAGCTTGCCTTTGGTCACCTGGAACCAATAAATAGCTACATTATAATAGTTGAGATAGTATCACATCACCAGACATTAGACATCTACTCCTGAACATATTCCTCCCGCACATAAGACGGGATTTTGCCATAACCATAGCGCTTGACCCTGCCAGCATGCCTCCATCTTAGTGATCGCAGCAGTTGGTGGTAAATACACAGGAAAATGCAGTATCCCATTTCCTGGATTCCGTGCAGGTCCTCACACCAGCCCGCGGTGGTTATACTAGTATGCCGGGCACTACACGGCTGATAAGATTGTAATTTAATTGTAATAATAGTAAGACAAATATGTTTTTTATCTGTTAAAGGCTGGTGAACACTGTCTCCCATATTGTTACGAGTAAGTGACGCTGTGTTGGAGACGGTACGCGGCTTTGAGAATATAGAACTTCTCAAAGGTACGCGGCGTCTAGAGTCTAGAGTACGACTAGCTCTCAAGGACAGCTGTCGGAACACAACGAAAGGTGGTTTGGTGACAGATACTCTGTTCGAATGTGGTAGCTAAAAAAGCGCTCCGCCGCTGAAGGAAATGGCTGCCGCGCGCTGCCTTTATTGAAAGCGAGATAAGGACGGGTATAGTTCTAGCTCTGCTGATACGCCTAATGAGGTAACGAGAAAGCAGATGTTGAGGACGAATATTAGGGGCGCGTTCACTTACACGTTCGAGGACGCACGGATCATCCGCGAGATCGCTCGAAATCATTCACGGCGTCGTCGGACGTACGCCTGGGTCATCCGAATAATAGTAGGGGAGGGGAGGAATAGTATGAAACTGACACTTGACAGTTGTCAGTTCTATGTGGACGTCCAAAGTCGTTCACTAACTCCGAATGATCGAGCGATAATCGCATGGATGATTCGAGCTTGTAAGTGAACACAGCCTAGAAGGCTAATCTCAATAGTGGTTCAAGCGAAGGCTCGAACACCTAAATACCAAATTTCGTACAGCCGTCACATTATCGATTTCTCGACTTCTAATCGGATTGGCATACCATTTACACCAGTTTTTAAGTCAAACTCTAAGCTATCCAACAGTGACAACTGCATAGAAATCGGAAAACCGAATGTATGATATAATTATAACCGATCGTTTTTTAAATGAAGTGAGTGATAAACAAGCAGGGCCCCGATTCTGTTAGCTATTGAACCGCGATAACGCAAGTCGATCACATTATTTTTTTGTGAAATTTTCTCATTTACCTTGTAGAAGTTTAAGTGCAGAAAGCGAAAATTTTGCGAAAAAATTCGCCTTTTGTTTTCAAGTTTCTAGTGATCGACTTGTGTTATCGCGGTTCAATAGTTAACAGAATTAGGGCCTAGATTGCTTGCTACGTTTAAACGCCTTGCCTACCTACAGTAATTCCAGGTATAATTCATTTAGTGCGGAGATCATCTCTGGAATCGTGGTATGTTTTACCTAATTATAGTAACACTCAAGTGACGTGGTTCTTCGAGCAAGCTTCTTTATGTTTTTTTATGCTTGATAATAATCATTCGAGCTTAGCTTCTTGAGGGTCCTTCAAATTTAATTTTATTCGAATAAAGTCGACATATTATATATAGTAACGGGATATATACCATGTTATTTTTTTTTTATATTCCTTCATATAAACACTGTTGCATTGCAAGCACCATGCTGTTATCGCGGATTAACTGAAGCACAGAATAAATAATAGTACTAGGACTGAAGTAACTGAAGTAACTGCAGATGGGTGTTTTTTTCTACGAGTAAACAGTATACCCTCTTATCTACGAGTAAACAGTATACCCTCTTATCTACGAGTAAACAGTATACCCTCTTATCTACGAGTAAACAGTATACCCTCTTATCTACGAGTAAACAGTATACCCTCTTATCTACGAGTAAACAGTATACTCTCTTATCTACGAGTATACAGTATACCCTCTTATCTACGAGTAAACAGTATACCCTCTTATCTACGAGTAAACAGTATACCCTCTTATCTACGAGTAAACAGTATACCCTATTATCTACGAGTAAACAGTATACCCTCTTATCTACGAGTAAACAGTATACCCTCTTACCTACGAGTAAACAGTATACCCTCTTATCACTCCCAACTCAAAAGATACACAAAAGATATACATGGTATATATCCCGTTTCGAATGACCATGTCAGTTTAAAAACTTCTTTGTGTATAAATTATTCATGATCTAATTAATAGACGATAAGGTACCGGCACCTCGGGCATGGACTGCGTAATTTAGGTGCAACCTCAGACCAAATATTACACAGTGCCCTGTCACTGTGTAATATTTGGTCTGGTCAGGAATGTATACTCAAAGGGTGAAACGCATACAATGGGCCATCTTTGGCCTTAGTTACAATCGGAGTGGCGTTTGTGTAGCACGAGTTAGCAGTGACTCTCGTTTCGAAATAGTTTGCATTTAGTGTCTCTATCTTTGTTGTTGATGTACACGAAGCATGACTGTGAGAATGTACATATGTGGGTGTTTTTGCCTGTAGTTGTATCTAGTCCGTTTTTTTACGTGATATTAAAGACTGCCGTATCTTCCCCCCTTTAACTAGATCTATATTCATAAAATTCATATATTAAAAAAAAAACAAATATTTTATAATTCGGTCTGAAATGTACATTACAACATGGAAACCTCGTGGACACTACTTAATATATTTATTTCAAAAAACACGTTTTATTTTAATAAAAGGTATATTGATTAGATTTTCGAAAGCTTATTTATGGTCCTTCGTAGAAGGTTATTCACGGTCTTCTGAGCCAGGCCCTTCATGTTCCCTTGACCTGGATGGATCTGCCAAGATAAAGATAAGATACTGTTCTAAATCTGACCACTGGAAGGGATCTTACCTCAAAGGTGAAGACAGCGAGGAAGTCGAACACTCCAGTCTCCGCCATGATGGCTACCAGTATCATCATACTGAACAGCAGCAGCAGAGTCTCCTCGTCCAGCCAGGAGATCACTTCGGGGATCGACGGGCGCTGGCCGATCAGTGCCAGCGTGGCTAGCGACATGGTGGACACTAGTATAGCTGCCATGGTTCTGTTGATTATCTGGAAAGGATGGAGATGAAATAATAATGTTCGTTGATATTATTTGGAACCTGTATATTTTCGTAAAAGGTTTAGCCAAATTATTTCTAAGAGGAAGAGGTTTTTCAATTCAAATGTTAGTTATTATATCTCGTTGTGTGTATTTTAACTTGTCGTGGATTGCTGAACCGATTGGGATTATTCTTTTCAAAACAGTAGTCCTTCAGTTATTCCCGAAGGATCCATACTATTTGGAGTAGACGAGTTCTCGAGTGGAGGCCACGTTAGGCAAACATAGTGCAAGACGCCTTTTGGGCAGGTGGAGTGACGACCTGCGAAAAGCGCGGCTGGCAGAAATCAGATGGAGAGAGGTGAAGACTCAGTGGCGCGCATTTGAAGAAGCCTCCGTCCAGCAGTGGACAAATAGAAAATAATGAGTCCTTCAGTGTGGTCCCATATAAATTTCATCAAAATTGGATCAGTAGTTTTTTTTTTGGAAAAATAAATCTGTTTTTAATTTTATTGTCCTCCGGCAAGATGGAACGACAATCAGCGCAAGGCGGATATCATTGAATGAAAACAGTCGAAGATCGTGCTCAGTGGCGCGCCTTGGAAAGGCCTATGTCCAACAGTGGACTAATACAGGCTTTTGATGTAGCAAAACGCGTATCTGACGGTCAGAGGTGGTCGCCTAACGGACATAATGTGTCGCAATACATTTGTATCGTGACATGACTGGTGTCGAGCATATTCTAGATTTGTAGCTCTTTGTCTGCAGCCTAATGACTTGTCGGATCAACGAATTTCAAAATCATGTTGCGTTACAATTGTACTGCGGATGAGCCATAACAGAGTTAGGAGTATCTCAAGGAAGTTATATATACTTACGTAAGTACATAGGTGTACCTTTACTTACTTCAAAAATAATCAAGGTATACAGCGCGCAAAGCAACACGCACGCGTACACCGCCCCAGTAGCGCCATCTATTAGCGAAACCGAGTAACTAAACACGAACGCGACGTTCTCAGTGGCAGAGGAACGCACGTGTATTACGACGGGGTTGTTCGAGGTGCAATTTGAGTTTTCCAACGTGAGTGTCGTGGAGAGATGCTCGAAAGAGTCTGCCGTGTTTTGTATGAGAAGGATCCATGGTTTGGATTTCTGGAAAAGAAACAGTTTTTGACATCATACGTTTTCACTGCAATATTATGCTTTTAAAGAAACAGTTTTTGTTATCATACTTGAAGCCGCTGGAAGCTGGGGCTTCATGTACTGGAATGGCTAACCGACCTTTTTTTCTAAAATTACTTTTTTATGTTAAACCATTGTGAACATGATTACGCGCTGTTGAATATATAAAAAATTTTTTTCTTTCTATTGTAACGCTCACAATTAACGAAAATAAAATATCCTATCTCCAATTCAGAAATTGTGTAGCGTGCTTGTTTGGCTAAACGCAATATTTTGCTCAATCGACCGCATCCAAATATCAAGCTCCGTCCTTGTATGCCCAACCTATTATTTATTCTGTGGCCCAAGCACCATCAGCCGACCAATTACAGCCGTTCATCCGGATGTGATGCGATGCCATCTTAATTGTTTAGTTGTTTGTTATGATTTGATTCTAGCCGCGTTATTATTATTATTTTCCTAATGTTTTTTTATTAAATTGTTATATATATTTACGCTAAGCAGGTGTTAACTACTATGAAAAATCATAAAAATATATAGATTTGGGAGGCGTTATCTTTCAGACACGAAGTTAACCAATATTAGCCGTGTTTGGTTGGTAGTTCGTAATACTACCAACAGATAGCGTTACCGTCCCCATAAGACGGGTTCAAAGAAGCTAGTGGAAACATTTGGATGACGACGCATAGGTCTCGGTGGCCGAATTGGTAAAAGCATGTGCCGCGCTGAGGCACAGTATGAGAATTCGAATCTCGGCCGTGACCCAAATTTTCCATTAGAAAATTGCTATATATATTTACGCTATGCAGGCGTTAACAGCTATGAAAAATCATAAAAATAGAGATATTATTGTTTCGATAGGGCGCAGTTTAACGTGAAATTAGTCTGTAATACCAGGTTAATCGTACATAAGAAATTATACGAAATTACAGTTCAGAAATTATACGTTATTATTGACCAAGCGAGCACGAAGCGCGAGCGAAGCGTCTCCGTTTCAGCTTGGGCAAAAATGCTTTCGTATGTCCGGATCTCTGTTCTTCTCTACAGGTAGCATTTCTTAACCGATCTAGACGAAACTTGGTATACAGGTTAAACTGATTTTTAGTTTTTTTTTGTAGTTGGGGATTTTTGATTGGGGGGGCATTTCCCCCAAAAAAGGGCAAAAGGAGGCTACTGAATTTCTCCGCCTTATTAGATCTGATTTCGATAGTTCATTTTTAATATGAAAAGTTGTAATTTTAAGTTGGTTTCATAAAAATTTGGTGAAGATCTGATGAGGATCTTCGGCGTGATGAGCAGAATAGCTCCTCAAAATGCAGTAAATTGCTCACTTTTAGGTTTTTACCAGTGGAATCAGCCCTTTACCTACTAGGTAGGGATTGATGGTGTACCTTGGTTATTAATGTTAGTTTTACAATAAGGTAACTAGACGGCGCTACTGTGCACCGCTAGATTGTTTGCGAAAAAGTTTGCACTCGCGAGGTCTACAGCTCACAGAGCCACTAGTAAGGTATATTGTTTATGGTCCACGGCTTTGGCGTTCTATTTGTGGTAAATGTGGTAATACACAGTGTAGGCGATGGATCGCAAGGTCTACACGATGTACTGGATGGAGACTTCGGTTCGTAGCTCCTAGTAGTTCAGGTTCCTGGTTCGATGTGGACTGTAGTTCAATTAAACACTGTTGCTTGTTCAAGTTCCGTTGACTGAATGGTCGGATCCAATCACTTTGACTACTTCAGTTCGACTACATTTATTTACCAAACTTATTATCTATATATACATTTTTACGATCTTACAACTAGTGCGGTATACACGCCGCAGTTAAAAGGGGCGTGGCCTATTTTACATGTTGTCTGTGTTCATGCTGTCGCGGGCAGACTCGGCGTCCACAACATCTCTCCCCCCGGCGCAGCTCGCGTAGCATCTTCTTCACTTAGCAGGACGGCGAGCTTGCTGGTAGGGCGTCGGAAGGTACCGCTCTTAGTTTTTACGTCGGCGACTGGAACGCCGCCATCTGGATCGGGATAGGTGCGCACTCAACATTCCCGATTGGCCAGACGTTCCGGGGCAGCGTGTGGTCGACCACAACCACGATGTCGCCGGCTTGCAGTTGTCGTCGGCGGTTAGCTGGCTCCCCGCGTGGTACAAGCGTGGGGAGGTATTCCCGCAGCCAGCGCTTCCAGAAATGGTCAGCGAGCGCTTGGCTTGCTCGCCAAGTTCGTCGGTCAGCTTCATCGCAGGGGCCTGTGGTAGGTAGGCCGATCGATGACCCCAGCAGGAAATGGTTCGGTGTGAGCGCTTCTGGGTCGAGTGCACTCACGCTGACGTAGGTGAGGGGGCGAGCATTGATCGAATGTTCGGCCTCGGTCAGGTGGGTCTGCAGGACCTCCTCAGATAGCACCTTTTCACGTAGCGTTGTGTGCAGAGCGGTCTTCACGGAGCGTACTTGCTGCTCCCTCGCTCCGCCCGGGTCAGGTGGCCAACGCTCGCTTTGCTCTGTTTCCATGTGCGTTGTTCGATGCTGGCATATGTCGTTCAATGCCAGCACACGCGCGGACACCCGTATCAACGTCTCTTGTTTCGAGAAGCGGGTGGGTTCAGGCAGCCATCGGTCGCTGTGTTCATCCCGCTCGCTCGTGTGTGGGATCTCCATATGTTCGTCCTGCTTGTGTAGGACCTCTTGTTTGTCGGCGAACGCTTGGTGTGTGGGCCATTCTTCCTCTGGTTTGCGAAGGAAGCTGGGCCCCTGGAACCAGCGATCGCTAGCGGCTATGCGATGCGTGCGGCTCAGTCTCGTCGCGTCGTCGGCTACGTTATGTTCGGTAGGCAGCCATCTCCACTCACGTCGGTGAGTAAACTCCGCTATCTCGCCCAGCCGGTGCGCTACAAAGGGCGTGTAGCGCTTCGCGTCGTTGTGCACCTAATGGACTACGGTCGCAGAGTCGGTCCAGTAGGTGGTTTTCGTTACTTCAACGCGATGCTCCTTTTTTATAACGTCCGCGAGCCTCGCGCCGATGACCGCTGCCTGAAGTTCTAGGCGCGGTATGCTCTGCGCGCGTCGCGGCGCTACCTTGGCTTTGGCAGCCACCAAAGCAATGGTCACGCTGCCGTCGTGGTGGATGGCCCTCCAAAAGGCCACCGTAGAAAATGCCTGCTCGCTCGCATCGCATAGTATGTGCAGGTCTACGCGCTTGTGTCCCTCTAGCGCGTAGCTACGGCGTAGGCGCAAGAGAGTTATCTCGCTCAGGTGGCGTAGCCATTCCGCGAAATGTTCGGCTTCTTCTGCAGGTATCGGCTCGTCCCATGGCATGTGAAGACGCCACAGGCTCTGCAGGATGATCTTCGCTCGAATGGTGTACTGACTGAGGAGACCAAGCGGGTCATAAATGGACATGACCGCGCTGAGGGCCTCTCTCTTCGTGGGTGCGCGGATCTGCGCGCGCACCTCAGCCGGTACGCGGTGCGTTGCGGTGTTGAACCCCAGTTCGTCACTGTTGGAGTCCCAGCAGAGCCCGAGTATCTTGCTCTCAGGGCTCCCTGCTCCCAACTGAGTGGGCGTAGTCGCTCGTAGCTCTGGCGGTACGTCTCGTAGCACGTTCATGTTGCTAGCACTCCAACTGAGCAGAGTGAAGCCGGTGGCCGCGTGCACCTCGCGTAGTTCTTGGATGGTGCTACGGGCCTCCTCTGCATTGGCGTAGCTGTCTACTAGATCATCCATATAGTGGCTGTTCGTGATGGCCACTAGAGCGCGTGGGTGAGTCTGTGCATGTGCGCGCGCATTGTGGTTGCGCACGCTGTGCGCCATAAACGGTGAGCTGGCGGCGCCGAAAATCATGCTCGCCATCTTGTAGTGGCGAGACGGGTTAGTTCGGTCCCGGCCTCGCCATAAGAACTGCTGTGCGGGCTGGTCTTCAGGTCGGATCTTCACTCGTAGAAACATCTCTTGTATGTCGGCGGTGACGGCGATCGGCCGTTCTCTGAATCTGAAGACGATTCCTTGTAGTGATCGTAGAAGGTCCGGGCCCTCCAGCAGCTGGTCGTTCAAGCTCACGCCGTGACATTGGTGAGCTGCGTCAAAAACAAGCCGTTGTTTACCAGGCTTGTTCGGGTTCTGTACTGCGAAGTGCGGGAGGTACCAGCAGATGGGGCTCCGTCGTTCAGTCCCGTCGCATGGCACCGCATAATTCTTAGCCAACAGATTTTCTATTTGCGCGGCGTATTGGTCCGCGAAGTCTGGGCAGGCGTCCATCTTTCGTTCGATGCTTTGTAGACGCCGTAGAGCCGCGCCGTAGTTCGACGGCATGGTGACGTCATCTCGCCGCCAAGGCAAGCCCACTTCGTAGCCGCTGTCTGTTTTCTTTATTGTTTCTTCGAAGATCTTCGTAGCTCGTAGATCTGCGTCGCTCACTTTCGAATGGATAGCGACGCCGAGCGCGTCGATGCGGAAGTGCGCCTCCACAAGCTCGTGTAGGCGCTGGTCGTGCTCGTTCGTACGCTGGTCGGGCGCGTATACGTGCAGCACGCTCTCGTTTTCGTAGATCAGGCTGCGGGGTGCGGTTCCATGCATCACCCAGCCAAGTCGGGTCCTCGACGCGGCCGGTTCATTTGGCCCGCCAAGACGAAGCTCACGGGATACAATGAGCTCCCAGTGGTCGGCGCCTACTAAGATGAGGGGGTGTGCCAGGTCGTAGCACACCTCTGCCTCCATCAAGTCCCGTAGGTGTCGGTGTTGTAGAAGCGAGCTCGGGACGGTCTGCCGTTGTAGCTTTAGGTCGCGTACCGTGCGCGCTTTGACTTTGTATAGCGCTGTTTCCTTTGCTCCCCTCAGTGAGAGTGAGACGGTTTGGCTATCTTCCTCTCGCTGCGACATGTTAACGCCATTCAGATGTAGGGGCTGCGTAGAGCCTTCTGCGCCGATCCGTTTCGCCAACTCATGGTCGATGAGTGTGATAGTGGCGCCTTCGTCGAGCAGCGCGTAGGTGTCGACCTCCCCCCGTGGACCAGTGACAACCACGGGGCAGATCTTCAGCATCACGGTCTTCAGGCCGGCAGCATTGGTGGGTGCTACCGACAAGACCGCTGCATTGTGGCTCGACGAATGTTCGGGTTGCGCAGCTGATCGTGCGTTAGGTCGCGCTTCTTCGTGCAGTGTTGAGTGGTGCGAGCGGTGGCATTGGTTAATGCCGCACAGCTTCGCCTTGCATTGGTACCGACGATGTTTCTTGTCGGCGCATCGGAAGCATACGCCTTTCTCTTTGACCAGCTCCCAGCGCTTATCGACGGTCAGTGCCCGGTAGGTTGGGCACTGATGTAGCGCATGGGCTTGGTTGCAGCTCTGGCATCGGTCAGTCTTTGTTTCTTGTTCCGCGCCCTCGTCGGTAGTGTACACGGCATTTCTCTTCTTAGTTGTCGCTGCCTGTCTCGTTTCACGGGCGGCGGAGGTCACTGCGGGCGTATAAGTGTAGCGCAGTGCCATATCCGCCTCTCGCATGAGGAAGCGAGATAGCAAGACGATCTCGGGTTCCACTGATGACTGGTGTTCGTCGGCGTAGTAACACCATTGCGTCTTGATGTGCGGGCTCAGCTTTTCCAGCACCTCTCGTGCCAACATTGGGTTATAAAGGTACCCACGCCGGTCAATGCTCTGAAGCACGCAGACAACGTTCTGAATCTTGACAGCGAAGCTATTGAGATCAGTCGCTGTCGTTCCTGGCTTCGGAAATCTTCTAAGCTCCTCCAGAGCTCGGTCAATGATGAGCTCTGGTCTCCCGAAGCTCTGCTCTAATGTCTTGATGATGACGTCAGGATCGGTGGCTGTGTGCAATAATGCAGCCACGGCGTCACTTGCATCACCCTTCAGGCAACTTCTCAGCCGCTGTAGGTTCTCGGCTGCTGAGATGTGGTACAGGGCGGTGGAATCCCGCATTGCAGCCTTGAAGGGCAACCATTCGTTTGGTGCCCCAGTGAAGACGGGCAGGTCGGAGTTGTAGCGGGCCCGAGGTCTGGCCATTCGTTCAATAGCCTCGGCGAGTTGTTCGATCTCGGATCTGCGGTCAGATCGACCCGGGGTGGGTGATCTTGTAGAACGCTCAAAGCGTGCTCGTCGTGGTTCTTCTTGTTGCCTCTCGGTGTTGAGGCGCGGCACATCCCCGCTCTCCCCCCGTAGGGTGGAGGGGTTTGTGCGTTGCAACCAATCATCCACCTTCTGGTGGTTGTCGTTGTTCCGCACGGTTGGCTCGTCGTGAAGGCTCTGATCTTCTTCAATATTCGCGATCTGAGCCGCCAATCGCTTCTTCACTAGGTCCGCTTCCATTTCCAACTCCTTTCTCTTCAATTCAGCAAGTTTCTCGGCCGCCTCTAACTCCGCCAGCCGCAGCCTTAGGGTGGAGTTCGCAGTTCGTTGCGAGTGCGCCGGTGACTTGCTTCGTTCGATGTTGCCGGACGGGCCGGCGGTCGTGCCAGCAGCCGTGCCAGCGGCCGGCATAGATGGTGATGCCGGCGGCTCTAGGGATAGCCTTCGAAGGCGCTCTTCGTCCAACCGCTTCCGCTCTTCCAGCTCTGCCAGGTCGCTTTGGCTCCTCGTGACCACCATGTTCGATGGGCGGCAGACGTTCACTGGATAAGCTGTTGGTCGCTTAAGTTCTTCTGGTTCTATCCGGCTCTGATGGACCAAGATGTAGTCGCTGGTTCTTCTATCCGGATCGTTAGGACCAAGATGTAGGCGATGGATCGCAAGGTCTACACGATGTACTGGATGGAGACTTCGGTTCGTAGCTCCTAGTAGTTCAGGTTCCTGGTTCGATGTGGACTGTAGTTCAATTAAACACTGTTGCTTGTTCAAGTTCCGTTGACTGAATGGTCGGATCCAATCACTTTGACTACTTCAGTTCGACTACATTTATTTACCAAACTTATTATCTATATATACATTTTTACGATCTTACAACTAGTGCGGAATACACGCCGCAGTTAAAAGGGGCGTGGCCTATTTTACATGTTGTCTGTGTTCATGCTGTCGCGGGCAGACTCGGCGTCCACAACACACAGTATCAAAACATAAAGTAATTATTTTCCTGTTGTTTGACCTGTAGTGTAATAAATATTTCATGGCGTAAAATAAAGAGAAATAATAATAAAGAAGCAAAGGTATATTAAAAATCTAAAAATAGTTCTTTGTGTGCATTTTCATTGAGCTGTGAGCTTCAGCTGTATAGCTAAATCGGGAAGTGCTCGTGAAATTTGGGTCGCAAGATTCCACCCTGAACGACAAAACAGAAAGTGACTTAATAAAAACGTTATAATATTGCCTATTTACTATTTATTTACTAGATGTAAGCAAATATTGTAAAAATCGTAAATAACTGAAAAACGTATAAATTTATTTAAATACGAGCTGATGCCTGTGGATTCGCCCGCGTGGCCATTCCTCTAGGTTAAAAGTACTCCATGTAAATTCCTTTAGCCGTCAAAAACTTATTATAGATTGCTCAGCTTCTACTGAACCGATTGAGATACCAAGAACACCAGTTATTAAGTCAAGCCCTAAGCTATCCAACAGTGAAAACCGCATAGTAATCTGTCTAGTAGTTTTTACGTGATGCACGAACAAACACACAGACAAACTAACAACCAGACAAACAGACAGACACGAGTTTAATAAATGTTATATTCTTGTTCAGTAGCTTATTTTAAGTACCCTAGACCATTTTTTCTTAATTATCTTAATTGTACAGACTTTTTCGTTCATATTGTTTTATTATAAGTATAGATAGATAGATAGATAGATAGATAGATAGATAAGGAACATTTATTTTTATTTTTTCACAAAATGTCTTTCAGTTTGCTTGCTTCTTGTGCTTTTTGGCGGTTTCGCAGAGACTTGACAAATATTTGGTGAGTCAAATCCTACACAAGTCAAAAGCTTAAGGTAATGGATATAGTAATGGATGGAAACAAGTTTGATTATGTTAGCGATTATGCAATCTACATAGGATAAACTAGTGGCTCTGTGAGCTGTAGACCTCGCGCGCACAAACTACATAGGATAAACTAGTGGCTCTGTGAGCTGTAGACATCGCGCGCACAAACTACATAGGATAAACTAGTGGCTCTGTGAGCTGTAGACCTCGCGCGCACAAACTACATAGGATAAACTAGTGGCTCTGTGAGCTGTAGACCTCGCGCGCACAAACTTGTTTGTAAACAAACTAGCGGTGCACAGTAGCGCTATCTAGTTGTCTAAATGTAAAACTAACATTTTAATTTTAAAATTATCTATGATTTCACTGGAATAAAATGAAACTCATTAAAAAAATGGTTACACATCTCGTAGATATGAGGAAACTTAAACCCAAAACAAATAGATTTATAAGTTGTAAATACTGTAATGATGATGTATGTACATCTATTTTTTGTCTTTATTTAAAGCAATCTTTTACGAGTCACCACCAGTACCACTTAAAACCTGAGAACTCATCGAGACCCAAATAAAATAAAAAATCAAATAAGCCCAAACTCGAAGGGGTTCCATCATTTTGTTGTTGAACTCTATATTTGATTCTGAAGCCAAAACTGTATATATATTTTCTTCATTTTTCTCCGTCTGTCTGTCTATATCTTGATTGTGCATCAAGCCGAAAGTTTCGGCTTGATGCACGATCAAGACGGACAAAAATGAAAAAAAAAATACAGTTTTGGCTTGTTATGTTTTGTAATTCATTCGAATTCGACTGAAACTTGGTACGGTTTGAGTTTAGACTACGAGGTAGGACATTAGATACTTTTCAACTCGAAAAATTAAAGGGTTCCCGCAGGATATTGGTTGAAAATTATTTTAAAGAACACGTATCACGCTGAAATTAATCGACGAATTTTGATGCAAATTGACACAGTCATAGTTTGTATGGTGAGCTAAAATTAAGGATAGATTTTCTTCCAAAAAAATAAAGGATTCCTGCGGGATAGGGGTCCAAAGTTATGTTTATTCTGAAGTAATAAATATCTATACATGTAATAAAGGAATAAGTACGAAAAAGTATGTACATAGAAGATAAACAAAAAGCTACTGAACAAGAATATAACATTTATTTAAAAACATGTCTGCCTGTCTGTATGTTTGGTTGTCGCACATCACGTAAAAACTACTGGACCGGTTGCAATGTGGTTTTCACTGACGGCTGAAGAAATTTTAATCAAATTGTTGGTATATTGGTATTTTAGGTCTTGGATTAGCATTTATAGTACTTTTAACCTGGAGAAATGACCACGCGTGCGAAGCCGCGTGCACAGCTAGTAAGCAATAATAATATTGTTTGTTTTAAGCAAAATTCTAGTGTCCCACGCATTTGTTGGGCAGTCTGAGCTATACACAAAATCTTGACTAGTTCCTTATTTAATAAAATCCATTATTCTCTCAAAAAAAAACCTCGTATTGATTCCTTACATCTCAAAGCTTTTTTCCCTATCGTATACATTTTGTTGGTCTCTTTCAAAGATAACAAACACAAATACTACTTCTCCTAATCTTATGTTTTCTACTGGTTGTGACGAATCATGTTATTGTTTTGTCTCGTTTTGTATTTACCTCGATGACGTAACTGGTATCGCGGTCGTTCCCCGCACGTTCGAGCCACACGTGGAGTTTCGCCGCGGCCTCGTACTCGGTTGAGTTGAGTTTCATCTGAGCGTGGCTCGTGAGGAATGGGCCCGATAAGCTTACCGAGAATGCCGATGAACTTTGCTTGAGGGTGTAATCTATTACAATAAAAAATATCTTTATTAATAAAAGTGTCACAAATACTACAGTCAATATTAGAAACGGGATATTTACCATGTATTTATTTCGTTTTGAGTCTCTGATATTTCGGCACTGTTGCTATGATCACAACTGAACCGACAAGTCAAGGATAAGTTGAGCATAGATAAACAGAAAGCGACCATACCCGGTTTTTGCGAAAATGAGTTATAATGCCTATGACATAAAATATTCTTTACTCTACATATTCCAAAGACACGTTTCTCCAAAGCACATTCTGATGTCAATCTTTTAAATTGTCCAATAAGACCAACTGCAAAATATCCAGACAAGAGAAATTTGTGGTAAGCAGAATCGGACTATCTGGTCTGGCTTCTGCGAATTTAATTTATAATGGAATAGTTTGCGTTTTTATTTGCAGAAGCCAACCACCGCAATGGTCTAGTTCTGCAAAAATAATTTTGCCAGATTATAATATTTTTGCACGATAAGATTTCGACTATGTTTTGTTCTCGCGTAGCATCATCATAGGGGCAGGGCTATGGAAGAAACTCAGGCAAGCAAAACCGTCCCTTGAGTCGTTATGGTTTATGTTATACAGTTAGTAAACATTTTGCGGAATAAAACCATTGATTTTGCATATCTTTCGGTTTTTGTATCAACCTCAATAAGCTGAAAGAGACCATTTCGATAGACACTTTCGGCAAAAAACTAATTGTTGAATTGTTGCAAAAAGCAGAAAACGACTATGTGTTTGACTCAAAAGTTTATTAACAAAATTAATCAATTTGCCAGTTTCAAATAGCTTATTATAAAGCTTTTGAAGTATACTTTTACAAACTTATACCATTTAAATCAATTATGAACTGTAGAAAAAAAAGCAGCGGAAACCCCTTTAAACGGCTGTATCTCAAAATGCGTTTTTCGACTATGGTCGCTTTCTGTTTAACTACGCTCAGTTTATCCGTGATCGAGGCGCTTGTAACAGTGCCATAATATCGAACACTTGAAACCAGAGAAAAAGGTTAATCCGGTTTTTAATGTTGAGTTTAGTATTTCTTCTATAAACACATCGATTAAACAAAAAATTGACAACATAACACTTACTCCTCTCTTCGGCATTACTGACGAAAGATAAGAATGTATCTTCATGTCTCTCTTCATAAGTGAGGAATATAGCTGTGAAGAACAACCAGCAGCCGAGTAGTACTGCCATTTTGACGTGGTATCGGGCTTGATACAGCTGGAAAATCAATAGAAACAAGGTCTAATCACTTTCATTTTGCAGACGCATGTCCTCAATTCACCCACTGCAGGTCGTAAGTTTCCTCCCTGGTACGCCATCTCTGTCAATTTTTGCCGGGTCTTTCGTATAAACTTATTGATGTCATCGACCCATCGTTGCAGTTGTCTTCTACGGCTACGCTTCACCACACGTGAGCGTCCATATTTCGGACCAATACATTGCGGGCAAGATACTTATTGTATGAATTGTTTCTGTGCTACATTACACATGTTATGAGCAGTACCTCTATTATGAGTTCAATCAAACGCTCAAATCTGTACTTGCTATCGAGTATCGTAACATTTTTGTACGAAATCCAGCGCAGCGCAACTAGCGGAACTATTTGTCACTATAAATCTTTAGCTCTATTAGGAGTTTGGCTAACTCTACTTCAATAGAATACGTGAGAGACTGTAGATATTACGCCGTCATGCTGGCGCCTATTTAGCATTTTTCTGTTTCTAAATATATGTAAAAGACAGAGATAAAACAGCGGCTAGCAACTAGCGCATTGTCATTTTGGTTCATTGTAAGAGTTGCGTTGTAAGAGCCTCCATTGCGCAAGCGGTTGTGTTTTCCATTTTAGAGTAAACTGATTTGTATTTTTTTTGTTTGATTGAATGTTTGTCAAAAACAAAAAATCTATCTGTTTAAAAAAAGTTAAATACGATTATAGAGACAAAAATATAATGGGTAAACTCAAAAAATACTGAACCGATTTTAAATATTCTTTCACCTATATAAAGCTAAATTATCAACGAGTAACATGGGTGTCTATATTTTATTTTAGAAGAAATTATCAATCCCTACGAAAATTGTAATAATGTTAAGCAGTGTTAACTGACGTTAGCCATTGTCGAAATAGTGACCCATAATACCAAAAACATGCAAAGTGAGAATCCGTCTCACGAAAGAAGTAGCGGCGATAAGAGGAACTAACGTGGATAGCATAAACATTTTTCACTTTTACAAGGAAACTACCGCCGCGTCTGTAAGACTTCTTTCGTAAGTCGGACTCTACCCACTGTATTGTCTTATCGGTCAGTCACGTAGATACTTTTACTTGAGTTGTAACGTTTACTACTGCAACTCGTAATAGTGGTACAGGCGTGTCACTTACTATCAGGCAAACAAACTGCTCGAGTCCTATAAATAAATACTGAGCACGTGGTCCTGATAAATATAGGGGGTACGTATACGGGAAACCCAATGTGCACATTGTATCATCGGCGAACAAACAAAGCAAATTGAATAAACCTTCACCTACCACTATTGCCACTAATGTGTAATAGAATGTTGTTATGTTGCAATATTTTTAACTTTATGATGTAATATGTTTTTATTTGAATCAGAATACAATTATTGTAGGTAATTACTACATGAAACAGTTGGACAACTCATAATTATGTGTGTAAGATAAATCTATTTTCTAAACATGCAGCAATGCCAGTGGTGTTGTTGGCTTGAAGCCGCGGCCAGTTCATAGATGTTACGAAGGTATTCTACAATGTTTGAGAAAAATACCAACAAGTACGAGTTGAACTCATGTGCAGAGGGTTCCGTACGATGAATAGATATATTTGACGAATAGATACTTCAGCGTTTGAGACCCTCACAAGCCCTTTCATTTGATATATCGCACGATACAGTACACAAATCATTACCTTTAATTTTCTAATTTGCCTCCAAAATAATAACCCCACGTTATTTAAATATAATTTATTTACGTAACACTCCGTGTTTGGGTCACAGAAATTCATGTGTATCAATTTTAATCAGTCCAGTAGATTCAAAGCAAACGGTTGTGACAGACAAAAAGACACACTATTGATCCTATAAGGGTTCTGTTTTTGCATTTGGTTGTGCGGGACCCTAAAAACTACTCTATTCTACTTACCTTCTCAAATTTTCTTTTGCTGATTGGCGGGGTTCGGATTTGTGTCCTGAAAAGATTCACAAATTGATTATGCTGTCGCTCCTTCCGGACCGGTGTGAAGTTGGCAGCCAAAAGTTCGACTAAACTAAGGTCTTTTTTGTAATTGTCTCTCACACGCACTTATAATTGTTAATAAACTAGCCAGCCTAGTATCAATAATTATATTTCATAGATTCAATTATTTTATCGTGATCGAGGAACGCGCATCTGATCACAAACATTCCCATAGCACAGAATAAATGTAGTTAGGTATTTCTGTTATACGTGGGTAATAATTACGACTAGTTCTTAACTCCGGTAAGCAGACATCATGTCAGCTGTTAGATTTACAATGTCATTATCATTACAAACTATCGCAATCATGATTATGATAATAGTTAGGTATAATCATTACTACCTACGTCAAGGTACCTAACTATTATATGTATAACAACTATGTAAAATATGTCTTCCGGTCCGTGGTCGCCATTCAAGAACCTTCGTTCCCCAACGGTTATCGGTCTACGAGCTGCATGACATGTCCGTTGCAATTTCAATTTGATAAATCTGACAGCTACGTCAGTAACTTTAGTTCGTTTGCGGGATATCCACATTCCAGATATCTCGCAATGACAATCTCTCTACTGCACTAGTACATACTCATTTCGATGTCATATCGTTTTTACGATTATGAACACTGTTAGGACAGATATTTTATACGTTGTAAAATATGATAATATTTTATTGCATGTCTTTAGACTTATCTGCACTAAATTACATAGTTTATTTAAATAAAACGCATTAGAATAATAAACCTAGAACATAACGAGAATTTAAACAATGATATTCAGGTGACGAGCGCAGCGCAGTACCGCGCATGATTTTGCTATAACCTGGACAGCATAGCATTTACTGTAGTTACATGCAAGCCTGGAGCTTACCTCATATCAAACGACCTGCACGTCTCATCATTCAGTTATTTATGTTTTTCGAACACTGAGCGTGAATTCCATTGCACCTTACAATATACTTAATTGCACTAAAAATATAAAAATAGCATGAGCTCGCCCCCCCCCCCCCCCCCCCCTTAAACACTAAACACTTGGCCGTTTTTCATTATTATTTTGTTGGTTATCTTTAGAGTTTGTCATTTTTTTATCTATGTATTACAATTTTTACGAAACAGAAAAAAAACAAACAAAAAATTAAAAATCTCGATTTATATATATGTTCGGAACACCGTTTTCATCATCCATATTCTGCATAGAACTAGTTAAATGAGTTTTTCGAAATTCTGGAATTATTTCAACCGGTTACCTATTTACTGAAAAGATACAGCCCTTTAAAAGTAGGACAGATAGACGGGCGGACATAGGTATAGGCGGTAAAGGCTTATAGGGCTCAGTTCAGACCTTTTGGGTGCGGAACCTTAAAGCCTCAGGTAAGTAGGTACTTACGTCTCGCTGCCATTATCGTCATGTTTTTCTTCAATGGCGACAAAGTTGTGCTTTTTTTCATTTAGAAATTCAACTTCTTCATGTGTATTTCCTATGGTTGGTGCGGAGTTCACTGCATGCAGTCTCTTTGGTTTAGGGTTCCTCGGTTCGTGTTCTTCTTGTAGGGTACCTAAAGAAAAAGTAACAAAAAGACTTAATAAAAAAACTATTTGACAAGGTACGCTATCTTCGATGACAATTAGGATATAGGACCGCCCTGGAGATACCCTTTGAAATACGAGTATATAAAAGAAATCATCCAAATAGGCTTAAAAAAAATCTGAGATATGAGTAGTATGGGTATCAACTATCAATGTCTAACAGGATCAGGTATTTATCTATACTTATAATAAAACTGTATCGGGTCCAATTCTGTACATTGAAGATATTTAGAAATTTTTTTTGGACCTCACTCTAGATTCGATACTGAAGCCAAAACTGTTTTTTTTTCATTTTTGTCTGTCTGTCTGTCTGTATCTTGGC
Source organism: Alsophila aescularia (assembly GCA_946251855.1). NCBI lineage: Eukaryota > Metazoa > Arthropoda > Insecta > Lepidoptera > Geometridae > Alsophila > Alsophila aescularia. The sequence continues at coordinate 1,480,963 of OX276374.1, read as the reverse complement.
TATGCATCACTCCGAAAATACTGAATGAATTTAAATGAAACTTGGTATGATTTGAGTTCATACTACGAGGTAGGACATAGGCTACTTTTCATCCCGAAAAATGAAAGGGTTCCCGCAGGATTGGGGTTGAAAGTTATTTCAAAAAACACGTACCCCTCTGAAACTACTGGACGGATTTTGATGCAACTTGGCATAGTCATATGATGGGTTAACATTGAGAATACTTTTTATCCCGAAAAAATAAAGTGTTCCTGCGGGATAATGTCCCAAATTCTGTAAATTAAACATATTTTTTATTTTTTTTGCGGGCTGTTCTATATTCAATACTAAAGCCAAAACTGTATTGTTTTAATTTTTGTCTTTCTGTCTGTCTGTCCGTCTGTCTGTCTGCACCTTGGAAGTGCATCACCCCGAAAATACTCAATGAATTCAAATGAAATTTGGTATGATTTGAGTTCATACTTTGAGGTAGGACATAGAATACTTTTCATCCCGAAAAATTAAAGGGTTCCTGCAGGATAGGGGTGGAAAATTATTTAAAAGAACACTTCGCACGCTGAAACTATTAGACGGATGTTGATGGAACTTGGCACAGACATAGTTTATAAGATAGGTGAAAATTATGGATATATTTTGTCCCGAAAAAATAAAGGGTTCCTGTGGGATATGGGTCCAAATTGTGTACATTAAAGATATAGTGTTTTTTTTTTGGAAGTTACCCTATATTCGATTATGACGCCTAAACTGTATGTTTTTTTTCATTTTTGTCTGTATGTCTATCAGTCTGTATCTTATCTTTACATCACGCCGCCGGAACTACTGGATAGATAGATAGATAGATAGATAGATTAACTCTTTATTGACACCAAGAAAATAAAACGATACAGACAGGAAAACACTTAGATGAATGCAAAATAAACTTGGTATGATTTGAGTTCGTACTACGAGGTAGGACATAGGATACTTTACATGTCGAACAATTTATGGGTTTTTATTTAGGGGTTGAAACTTATTTAAAAGAACACGTACCACGCTGAAACTAATGCACGGGTTTCGATGCAACTTGGCACTGTCTTAATTTATATGATGGGTGAAAATTGAGGATACGTTTTATCCCGAATAAGTAAAGGGTTTCTGCGGGATATGGGTCCAAAATTATGTCAATATTTAAGTAATAAAAAATATTTTTTGGGTGGTTCTCTATATTCGATACTGAAGCCAAACTGTTTTACTTTTTAATTTTGTCTGTCTGTTTGTCCGTATCTTGACCGCGCATCGCACCCAAACTACTAAATGAATCCAAATGAAAAAAATGCTCTTGGGTACTTAAAAAAGGTATTGTCTTTCTTTCTGTTAGTCTGTATGTTTGTTTGTTCACGCATCACGTAAAAACTATTGGACCGATTGCAATGCGGTTTTCATTGTTAGATAGCTTAGGGTTTGATTTAAAAACTGGTGTAAATGGTATCTCAATCTGGTGAGTTAGAAGCCGAGCAGTGGATAAAAGTATTATTGAAGGCTAAAGAAATTTTGATCAAATGTTGGTATATTGGTCCTGGAATAGCACATTATGGTACTTTGAACCTAAAGAAAAGACCACGCGTGCAAAGCCGCGGGTACAGCTAGTTGCAAATATATTTATAACTTTGTATGAGAATTAACGATACCTATTCTGTTCTGTTATTGATAAAATGCATTTTGTTGATTAATAATGAAACATTCATTCATTAAATCAACACGTGAGCGGATATTCTGATCTAACAAAATAGTTCATCATCATCATCGTTATCAGCCCGCATCAGTCCACAGCTGGAAATAGGCCTCTCTCAAAGCACGCCACTGAGCCCGATCTTTGGCTCTTCTTTCCCATCGCGCCACCAACCATCTTGCTCCACCTAGCCGGAGGGCGTCCTATATTATGGTTGCCGAGTCGCGGTATCCACTCAATAACACGTCTACTTCAACGGTTATCGTTCCTTCGGTTTATTCTGTGCCTTCGGCAAATATGACCTGCCTACTGCCACTACAGCCTGCCAATCTATGCAAGGCTATGTCGATAACTTTGGTTATCTGTTGGTTCACCTCGTTCTGGATTCAATCTCTCAAAGAAACTCCATGCATAGCCCTTTCCATAGCCCGCTGAGCGACTTTGAATTGGTGAACTAGTGGTACCGTGAGAGTCCATGTCTCAGCTTCATAAGTCATAACAGGTAGGACGCACTGTTGAAGACTTTAGTTTTCAGGCATTGGAGAAGTAATCGTTGTCATATTTTAAGTAAATTTCGAACTACCTCCAGTTTCCTTCTAATATTGTTAGCACTCGCTGTTAGTGAAAGCTGCAAATTAAATGCCTTTCATTCCATCCTAGTGATAATTACATTTGCATTATTTCTTGTTAGAATACAAAACATAATTCGACACATTTCGATTTATTTATATCCTTGAAACCACTTTGGTAGATGCGAATTAGTGGTATTAGTACATTTCTGTATTTGGTATCTTTTATCACAACTTACTCGAACTTGTCATGTACTATGATGTCACCACCTACTAATAAAGTAATACATTATAGTAACTAATAAGATAACACAAGTTAATCGTTTAGCTATGATGTCCGAAATTAGACCTCAACACAGAATAACTTGAAGACACTGTAGCTCAGTTGGTAGTGCGACTGCCTGTTAAGTGTCTCAGGTTCGAATCCTGGTCGGGGAAACTTTTTTGTGATGAGTATAAAATGTTTGCTCTCGGGTCTTGGATGTTTGATGTGTTGAGATGAGAGTTCATGTGTTGAGATGAGAGTTCATGTGTTGAGATGAGAGTTCATGCCGCCTGCGGTGTATGAGCTTGTACTTTTATTTACGGTTAATTGTGATAAAAAGTATCTTAGGTCCTCCCCCAGAGCACAACCCAGAGTTCAAGTGATACATCAATATTTGACACCTGTCACTTTGGCATCGAAGTGGCAATTCCCATACAAAATTAACAATTTCGTTCTTTGATTGATGATCGGTTGAGTACCTAGCGTTGGAATTGTTTGTAGCGTAGGTAAGCGTAACTCACTTTCGCATTTATATTAGGTATTACTAGGATGTATGTATGGCCCCCAGTTCTCAGTCACCCTGCTACTCCTGATCAAGGAGGCGGTCACGGAAATGGCAGGGCCGGGAGTGCGAAAAATCCCTGGGATACCATAGGCCAAAAAAAACAATTGATCCTGGCTACGAACGACAGTCAAATGAGGCTTGACGAACACATGGTGCAACTCGAGACCGAGCTTCAAAGATCAGGTGGCATATTCTAGGTTTGAGTGAAGTCCAAAGAGAAGACACAATGACGATGGAATCTGGAAACCTATTCTACTTCCGAAAGGGTGATCAGCAGTCTCAGGGTAGCGTGGGGTTCCTCGTCAATAAAGTCCTCATTGATAATGTTGTAGAAGTATCCAGTGTGTCAACCATGGTAGCTGATTCTTAAGCTGACCGAAAGATATAGCCTTAAGATTGTACAGGTTTACGCTTTGACCTCGGTACACTCGGATGATAAGGTAGAAAAAATGTTTGATGACATATCTTCAACCCTACATAACACCACAAGGGCCCACTACAACATTATCATGGGAGACTTTAACGCCAAAGAACTTTAACGAAAACAAGTCCACACGGCTATGGACACAAGAACCACAAGGGGCAAATGCTAAATACCTTTTTGGAAACTGAGGGGGTCTTTTGATGAATTCTTTCTTCAAAAAGCAACCCTAGTAGGCTAGGAAAAGCCACTGTGACTAAAAATGAGATTGATTTTATCATGGCGGACAATAAGCACATATTCAGGGATGTCTCAGTGATCAGCAGGTTTAATACCGGTAGTGATCACCGACTTGTCCGAGGCTCCATAAATATCGACCACAAGCTTGAAAGATGCCGTCTGGTGAAGTCTAGTCTCCGACTCAACCTGCTCCAGGCCGCTGTTGAATCAGAACAGTTCCATCAAGTTGGAAAATCGATTCGTTGCCTTGAAAACCATCAATGACGTAGACGTGGAACTCCAAAAAGTTGTGGGAATCCTCAGGGAGAAAGGCACTAGATTTTGTCAGCTGCAGCGTACGGGCACAAAGTCTAAAATCTCGGATGATCTCGATGGGAGCAAAAACAAACCACACCGTCAGAAAAAAGGAAGCTCAATCAAAAAATCAGTAAGCTGGTTTGATGTAATCAGTAAGCTGGTTTGATGTAATCAGTAAGCTGGTTTGATGTAATCAGTAAGCTGGTTTGATGTAATCAGTAAGCTGGTTTGATGTAATCAGTAAGCTGGTTTGATGTAATCAGTAAACTGGTTTGATGTAATCTCCGATGCTCACGATAATCTTCTACACGCCGTATAGAAAAGGCAATTGAGCAAATACAGGGGTCAAAAGCCTTCGCCCAGCAATTGAATAGATCCCATCTGACGAAACTCAAGACTAATAATGGCACAACCGTCGTCTCTAAGCCGGAGATCCTTTTTGAGTTCGAAGACTTCTATGGCTAATTGTACGACTCGCATGCTTTTAGACCCGCCACTACACTGATGAACTGCCCGACGTCAGCCTAGACGAGATTGAGATGGCGCCTCAAATAACTTAAAAATACCGGCGTTACCTTTTTCACTCTTGAGCCACGTCTATAAGTTGTTTTCGAGGGTCATCTCAAACGTCTCGCAAAAAGACTTCACGAATTCCAGCCTCCTGAACAGGCCAGGTTTCGCGGAGGATTTAGCGCCATAGACCATATACAGACAGTGAGGCAGGTTATACAGAAGTCTGAAGAGTATAACCAGCCCCTGTGTCTTGCTTTTGTAGACTATGAGAAGGCCTTTGACACCGTTGAAACTGGGGAGGTTCTGGAGTCTTTGCAACGTTGTCAAGTGGACTGGCGATACATCGACGTGCTGAGGTTTCTGGATGACGCCGCGACTATGAGTGTCCAAGTACAAAACCAGCAGCCTAATTATATCCAACTGCGCAAGGGAGTGAGACGGGGGGATGTTATATCCTCGAAAATGTTCACTAATGACTTGGAAGACTCTGGATTGGAAAGGAATGGGCATTAATATCAATGGCGAGAATATCTCACACCTAAGATTTGCTGATGATCAGGCCCCTCTTTCCCACTGGGCACTCTGGGCACTTGCCCAGGGCCCCGCGATCAATAGGGGCCCCCTAGTTCCTACCAATGATAACCTATATTTATTACCTAAAAACATTACTGCCCAAAAAATAAGTAATGTTTTAAGGGTGCATGTATGTAGGTATGTGAGTTTCTTTATTCCACCATTACTTTTAAATGCCTGAACTGATATTGATATTTATGAGGTATCGTTAGAATACTTACATCATCCCCATCTGTGAGAGAAATAAGCAATAAGTTTTTGAAAAGTTCCTTTTTTCAGGGCAGTCGTGTATATTCTCATACTTTAAAGATTTACTATTTATTACGAAAAAACAAACGATAATGACTGACTACAATACAATAACAATACAAATACACTTTATTGCACACCAAAAAATAATACACATAAAGATACAACTTATAAATTATAGAGTACAATTGGCGGTCTTATCGCTACAATACCTACTTGCATATTAGATTTTGCATGCGCGAAGCTACTCTACTCTTGCCCGAAAAACAGGATTTCCGATAAACAACACTGTTTTAAAGAAACATTATCAGTGAACTAGAATTTGGTCGTTTTTTTGTGTCTTTCATCAAAAGTTGCAGTTGAGACTCGCACCAAATTTGAATTAAGCGAACGAAGCAAAGCGTGAAGCGTCGCTGAGGTCCATAGAATGTTTTTCAGAGAGATTAACCAGTTTGTCGCTGATGTCCATAGCATGTTTTCCAGAGAGATTAACCAGTTTGTCGCTGATGTCCATAGAATGTTTTTCAGAGAGATTAACAAGTTTGTCGCTGATGTCCATAGAATGTTTTTCAGAGAGATTAACAAGTTTGTCGCTGATGTCCATAGAATGTTTTTCAGAGAGATTAACAAGTTTGTCGCTGATGTCCATAGAATGTTTTTCAGAGAAATTAACCAGTTTGTCGCTGATGTCCATAGAATGTTTTTCAGAGAGATTAACCAGTTTGTCGCTGATGTCCATAGAATGTTTTTCAGAGAGATTAACCAGTTTGTCGCTGATGTCCATAGAATGTTTTTCAAAGAGATTAACCAGTTTGTCGCTGATGTCCATAGAATGTTTTTCAGAGAGATTAACAAGTTTGTCGCTGATGTCCATAGAATGTTTTTCAGAGAGATTAACCAGTTTGTCGCTGATGTCCATAGAATGTTTTTTAGAGAGATTTACCAGTTTGTCGCTGATGTCCATAGAATGTTTTTCAGATAGATTAACCAGTTTGTCGCTGATGTCCATAGAATGTTTTTCAGATAGATTAACCAGTTTGTCGCTGATGTCCATAGAATGTTTTTCAGAGAGATTAACCAGTTTGACGTTTTGCTATTCGTCTTTTAAATGTTTTCGGGTCTGACCACGCCTTAATAATATCCATTTGAAGTATTTTAAGTAAGGTTTGCGCACTTTTGTCAACAAGCGCACAACAATGACAACGTACCATGTTCTTTCTCATATTTGTTCTTAAAAGGTGCCAGTTCTGGGTCGTTCTTCACCTCCTCGGGTAGGTCCATCCACAGTTGGAGGGTGTCAGCCGTCAGCTCACCGCATGATACCAAGGAGTATCTACTCCTGGGGGGAAAATAGTCATCTGATATACAATACTTATAATGCAGCAGTAAGTGATTAAAAGGCCGATGAAAAATGACGATGATAAAAAATGGTGTAACATAAACAGATAAACTCCTTATTGAAACACCACAAATAACTTTTAACTAGTACATCACAATGGGCAAGTTATGTTTTACCATCTCAAAAATTACTAGACCAAATGCGGTTTAACACTGTCGGCTAACGTATGATTTTACTTAAAATCTTATGTAGGTCTTATGTAGGTCTTTGTATCTCATCAGTCAGTCAATCAGTGCCAAGTGAAATAAGGACAACAATATTTTTTCTTTTTCCAAGCTGCCCTGCAAGCATGGATCTTATCGAACGATAAACTTACCGAATTTACCGAATTTCAATGTCAAATTTGACAAATGTTACGAATGTTACGAATCGATAAAATTTTACTGAAGCTAGAAGATCCATGCTACCGAATTTCGATAAAATCGATAAATTTATCGATCTTTACCGATCGATAAGATCCATGCTCGCAGGTTCGTTAAAAAGGCTTCATAATATCAAATTTCTTTATTCATCATCATCATGTCAGCCTTTAGAAGTCCACTGCTGAACATAGGCCTTCCCCAAAGAGCGTCATGACGAGCGATCATGTGCCAGCTCCATCCACTGACTTCCTGCGATGGCTACAATGTCATCGGTCCATCGTGTGGGGGGTCTCCCCACACTTCGCTTGCTTGTTCGTGGTCGCCATTCGAGAACCTTTATTCCCCAGCGGTTGTCGGTTGTGCGAACTATATGGCCTTCCCATTGCCACTGCAATTTGCAAACTCTGAGATCTATGTCGGTAACCTTCGTTCTTCTACGGATTTCCTCATTTCGTATTCTATCACGTAGTGTAACACCGAGCATAGCTCTCTCCATTGCACGCTGCGCAACTCTGAGCATGTGTATGAGACCAATAGTTAGCGACCACGTCTCAGTGCCGTATGTCACCACTAGCAACACGCACTGATTATAAACTTTCGTCTTGAGGCTCTGTGGTATCTGCGACCGGCATGGGTGCGACATGGGCATTTGACATGATGTTCGTCTTGCCCATGTTAATTTTAAGACCTACCTGTTGGGAAACAATATTGACGTCACTGAGCATTTTGCTATGGTCTTTCAGGGTTTCTGCCATGATGACTATATCATCAGCAAATCGAAGGTGAGTGATGTATTCGCCATTGATGTTAACACCATATCCGTTTCAGTTCAGAAGCTTAAATATATCTTCCAGTGCAGAGGTAAACAGTTTCAGAGAAATAACGTCTCCCTGTCTCACCCCTTTTTGCAACTGGATAGAATTCGTGCTCTGATCCTGAAGACGGACTCTCATGGTGTCCTTGCTGTACAAACACTTCAAAACTTCGATGTACCAGTAATCAATTTGGCACCGCTGTAATGACTGTAGCACTGCCCAGATCTCGACTGAATCAAACAAAGGCTTTCTCGTAATCCACAAAAGCTTGACATACCCAGCCGATTATACTCAGTGCTTTATTTGCGCATATAAGATATCAAAGTGCTTTATTTGTGCATACAAAAATATCAAAGTCTTTTATTCGTGCATATAAGATATCAAAGTGCTCTATTTGTGCATACAAAAATATCATATTTCTTTATTTGTGCATATAAGATATCAAAGTGCTTTATTTGTGCAGCATACAAAAATATCAGTAATTTATTTATGCATTTTGTGCATGTAAGATATCAAAGTGCTTTATTTGTGCATACAAAAATATCAGTCCTTTATTTGTGTATATAAGATATCAAAGTGCTTTATTTGTGCATATAAGATATCAAAGTGCTTTATTTGTGCATATGAAAACAATTTTTAGTAGTTTTAGGATACGTAAATTTTTGAGTTATAGCCTAATTGTGAACAAGTGCTGTACAAAATACCATGATACAAAAAATCGTTTTTAAATGGATTAACAAATAACTAAAAAAAAAACAATTTTAATGAAGTGTATGTTGGACTACACTGTGAGTCTACTCTTTTGAATTAAACAACAACCATCCAAATCAGACTAGAAACTTAGAGATTTGAGGCAAAATAAAACACAATTTCAAGTGGATTTTCAAAAAAATAATCGAAATATTACTGAAACCATTTTGATACAATTTATATGGGAAACCCTAGAGACTCCTTTCAAACAAGAAAAGCATTTTTTAATTCGGTCCGAAATTGACCGAGAAGTCGGTGTACATACAAAACAAAAACATACATACAGTCGAACATAATTATTATTATAGCCGTCTCATTTTGTAAAGTCGATTAAAAAACGCGGTAGACAGGTGCATCAAAAGGTTTCAGAAGCATTGTACAGGTAATGTATGATGAATACTCCTGTAGGGACATAATAATAATATAGTTGACGGTGTGTACAATATTGACAGTAGGTATGTGACGTTACTAAAGTCGCTTGCGCCTATCGACGGACGGACTGGGAAATTTTGTAAAGTGAAATCACCTTTACTATTTGCATTAGGTAACCTAAAATGTACCTGTTAAGTTCACGATCTGGATCTTTCTTGGACAACCTTGTCCATTCCTTCACGCTCTGCCACATGTTACTCATCTTGGTGTTGGCGTGTTCACATGTTTCTATAAGAACCCTGCAATTAAATAAAGCTAAATGTACCTCGGTACACTTCTAGTAAACTTTGCCACCCCTAGTTGTGGGCCTCGCCCTAATATCCGCCTGGGCCGATACACCCTCAAGCAGAAAATCTATCGCCCAGCTCCTTTCGTTCCATGACTCGGAAACAAACATTTCTGCTCATCACACAAATGATTGCACCTTGCGGGATTCAAAACCGCAACCTTTGGTTGACTAGGCTAACCGGTCGTCAGGATACTTTTAATACTTCAGAGAGAGAAATGATCACGCGGTTAAAGCCGCGGGAACAGCTAGTAGTGTATAATCATGCATAATTATAATGTTAAGCGGCAAAATGAATATTCCAAACAATTTAAATGACTAATTCAAGGACATGAGCATATATTAATTTATTTGTCATGAATGACTGAACGAATGGCCGTATCTTCCAAGAGCATAAATCTAGTTAGAGGAGTGGGATACGGCACGCTTACCTATAAAATTATCACGTAAACAACTACTGGACTAGACACAGCTACAAGCAAACGCACCCACACAGCTACATTCCCGCCGTCGTGCTTCATGTGCATCAACAACAAACATAGAGACTAGAGAGTCATACGCAGACTGTAGCGCGATGAGAGTCACTGCTACACACGCTACACAAACTTCAGTCTGTGACTAGGGCCAAAGAAGGGCAATTCTGTGCCTTGCACCTAATTTATATGATCCACGCCTGCGCAGCTAGTTCCTAATCTGCACATCTATAATTAGATATATGACCATGAGCAATGGAAAAATACACTGTCCATAGCACATATTACCGTGCCATAAGCATATCGAATATTAAACATAATGCCAGCAGCATTCGCGGCTTCGCACGAATTTACCAATTATCTAGCGGAACCTCAATTTACCTGTAGAAAATTGTCTTTTAAGGACTTTGACTTTTTTTTATTGAGACTTTTAAAAATACAAATGAGAAAACTCCGAAATAAAACAACATTACCATGACAGTATGTAAGTATGTCTAGTTTATATTTGTATGCAGGATTCGAATCTATGGAAAGTAGTATCTGCTTTCCATAGATTAACGTACATTGGTAAACGTACCTTACGTTTACCATAGAAACTATGACATTCGTGCCCTTGATCGATTTAAATCGGGTATATTTGTATCATAATAGAATAGTAAGTTATCTTGGTCACGTGTTAAGACATGAGCGAGACACCAACTGCTGCAAAATGAGACGCAGATGATGCATGGGAAGATTAAATAAATAAATAAATATATTCGGGACATTTCCACACCAATTATCTAGCCCCAAACTAGGATACCCTGTGCTATGGGCACTAGATAACGGATAAACATACATAGATAAGAATATTACATCCATGACTCGGAAACAAACATTTCTGCTCGTCACACAAATGATTGCACCTTGCAGGATTCGATTATAGGATATCCTTGTGAATCTACTTGTAAGACAAACAAGTAGAACGACGAGGTATAAGACGAAGGAAGTCTTGGTGGCAGAACAACAGTGTTTCACAAGGCACGACACAGGACCACAGACAGGACTACATTCACTGCGCTGATGACCTTCCTTCAGTATCGGAGCGGTATAATTAAAAAAACTACATCAAATCGTTTTTAATTAGTTTTTATTTCTTACTTTTTAGTTTCGTTTAAGTAGGCCTAAGAATTTATACAGATCGCTGAGAAAAAGCCATACTGGAAACTGTTAACAGTCCGTGACTTTTAAACAACTAAACGGATTTTGATGAAACTTGAAAATATCTGAGTTTAAAAATATTAAAACTATAACAACAATAATAATTGCAACCGGACCTATGGTTTCCAAGAAACAAGTCGACGAACATACAAGCATTCATGAAATTCGGTACATTTGTTCAGATACTTATCTAGACTAACATATATAAATATTAAGCATTTTTAACATTATCGTATTATACATACACACACACAAACATTGTACACACACAAAAAATATGTAGGTATGTTTATTATTTTTCTTCTACCCACAAAATAAAATTATTGTTTATTTAGGATGGGGATTCCAAGATCATTTTCTTCTCGCGGGAGGGGATCCTGGTGACCTGTACTACAGATTTTTTAAACCTATTTCAGGCTCCTCACAAAGCTAGGTTTATTTTGTTACTCGTGTCTGATCGCAATTACTGTGTGTAGCCATTTGTGAGGAAAATAATAAAACTTATGATATAATTTGATTTGAAAACCCATTAATTTTAATCACTTTTTTTTTCGTTCCTACTTGAAATACTACGTAACGTACGTACGTAACTTACGTTACTTACGTTAATTATACCTGCATACAAATTAAAATAGAAACAGCAGTCGGTACTGTACCTTACGTGTAATAATAACTTAGGAATTCGTATCGCTATCTATACGTATAATAAAGCAATAGGAACGAAAGTCTGTACAAAGATGATAATTAAAAAAGAAATGGTCTAGGGTACATAAAATAAGCTACTAAACAAGAATATAACATTTTAAAAATTCGTGTCTGTCTGTCTGTCTGTATGTTTGTTCGCGCATCACGTAAAAACTTCTGGACCGATTGCGATGCGGTTTCACTGTTGGATAGCTTATGTTTTGACTTAATAACCGGGGTACTTTATATCTCAATCCGATGAGCAGAAGCCGAGCAATCGATAAAAATATTTTTGACCGCTGAAGGAATTTTAATCAAATGTTGATATTTAGGTCCTGGAATAGCCCAAAGAGTACTTTTAACCTACAGAAATGACCACGCGTGCGAAGCCGCGGGCATCAGCTAGTCGTAAATAAACCTGTTCTTGGGCGTCCTAAAAATGTAGGTAGATACTTACTACCGATTGATTAGTAAATGAGTGGACGCAATCATAGAATATTATTAACTATTTTGCAATAGCTACTATTTACTAAAGACTATGACATGCTTACTATTCAGACACCGTCACTGGTTAGATACTACTTGTATTATTATATATCGCCCAAGACTGAATATCATCGAGTTGTTTGTAGGTAGGTAAACAAACTAGTTATATTTCCTCACAGACTTCTAATTTGCTTCTAATATACAGTAGTATTTCCTAGACAACACAAATTTGTATTATTTCATAAACTAACCTCTTAGTATCACCAATAAACTAACACTGGTACACAACGCAAACAGAAAAACTTTGGGCGCGAAAATTACATTCAAATTATTTCAGATACCGTTGCGTTTTATTAATATTGTCACGTTTCGTTTTATTAAGATCTCACGCGTATTCCGCCAAGCGATAAATCGCGACTGACTCAAACTCACTCAACCGACCAAATGTGAACGACATTGAGTTTAATTTTATCTATAGTATTTACAATGCGTTGTGTGTGTTGCCAATATAGTAATAGGAAATGTTTTTTTTAGTATATTAAAAATGTGAACAAATTTAATTGATAGTATTATGTTTGTTATAATTTGAAGATTAGGATTTTCGTATTGGTTTTAGGCCGCTTGGTTTGGTGCAAAGAAAATACCCAAACACGCTATAGAATGGGAATGAGCTCTCACGGGCTGCTGCCGTTAGTGGGAAGGTACTATAAAATGGGAATGAGCTCTCACGGGCTGCTGCCGTTAGTGGGGAGGTACTATAGAATGGGAATGAGCTCTCACGGGCTGCTGCCGTTAGTGGGGAGGTACTATAGAATGGGAATGAGCTCTCACGGGCTGCTGCCGTTAGTGGGGAGGTACTATAGAATGGGAATGAGCTCTCACGGGCTGCTGCCGTTAGTGGGGAGGTACTATAGAATGGGAATGAGCTCTCACGGGCTGCTGCCCTAACACACCGGAAGGGCCATGGCAACATGTTCAGCTTGACTGTGCGTTACGTAATGCGTTAACAGCCGGTTTCCGAAACGCAAATTAACGAAGAAATTACCTAAATTTCTGTTAAGTCACTGTCGAACGCAGATTGGGTTGCTGAAAACCTCAAGTGACTGTTTGTCTACGATAATGTCAAATCTATGAATAGGCGCCAATTATTGCAAATGAGTTGATAAATATCAAATGCCAATATGTCCACCTCACACAAAAAAAAAAAATTATTCTAAAGTAAAGTGTCGAAAAGTATGTACTTTGCGATGTTTTCCAATTAATAATAACGAAAATCATGCTTAAAAATTCTGTTTCGTTTCAATAGCTAGTAAGTCCCGAAGAACTTTTACATCAAAATCCAATACGTGCAAACCAACTATTCAGATCAGTCAATCTGCCATTATGGCGGCCATTGTATTTTCAAAACTGATCATATTTTGATGTCGTTCTGCAGTTTTAATTCAATTTAATTGGTTTTATTTGAAAATGGACTCAAATATCAAAATTGTTGAACTTGAGAAGCAGGAAATGTTGAACTTGAGAAGCAGGAAATGTTGAACTTGAGAAGCAGGAAATGTTGAACTTGAGAAGCAGGAAATGTTGAACTTGAGAAGCAGGAAATGTTGAACTTGAGAAGCAGGAAATGAACAAACTTAAAAACCAGGCAAGAGACGCAAAAATTGTAAGTTTACTTTCTACCGTAAAACTAAAACTTTCGTTGAGCGTAGGGCTGCCCCAACCTGTACTATTATGATTTGTCGCGTGATTGCAATGCCGAGATTTATTTGATTCCATTAACATCCGTTACTAAACTAATAATTCTTCAAATTAGCAACGTAAACTTGTAACCTTTTCAAAATTTATTGTTTTTTCCTTCTAATCATTAATGTGTGTTAGAAAGGCTTATGAATACCTTAATATCAACCCTAGATAGCATTGTCATGAAATTCAAATAGGTACAGCATTATTTTTTTTAAATCAAGTACTACCTTTGGTTTAATTCAAAATCCAATATGGCCAAACTGGTTTTATCTTTTTCGCGGGTTTGAACAATCGTTACAATATAAATGTTGCCATGGACAATTAATTACCAATGCATTGAAAAAAATACTTAACGTCTAGGAAAATCGTCGGCAACACATGTAAATGAACACTCTATTATCGCCTCTTCATTTATCAAAGACATATTGGCGTTTGATATTTATCAACTCAATTTTGGGTTTCCAAAATGTTTTTTGTATGTTAAAGTCTCGTTAAACTGCTATTCGCTAATTGACCATATTCTACCAATCATTCTCAGATCATCGTGTTGAAATCGTAGAAAATCATGTATTGTTGCGTATTTTAAAAGTTTTTGAGAAACCTGAGAGTAGGTACCAACTTACTAAAGTAATATTTTTAAACATAATTGCATACTCAATACTCAACATTTTATTGCAATAATATGTTTACAAAAGATTTTAATAATTAATAGATAGAATGACATATTACCCTCATAGGATGTAGTAATGTGAATTAGGAGCAGACCGAACCATTTAAAAACTCATTCCTCTAGGATAATGTATTAGACTAATTTATTTATTTATAAAACCATTTAAATTATAATAACATTTTTTAAATTAAAAGCATTTTTAATTTATTTATAAAAACGTAATCTTTTTCTTTGTCTTTTATTTCGTCGTGTATTTCATTATATATTTTTACTGACATAACATTTGGTCCGGAATTGTGCATTTTTAATTTGGAAGAAGGCAGTACTAATTTATGACAAAATCTAGTTTCAAACCGTCGTACTTGGTCAGCACGCTTATTAAAAAGTTGTGGATATTTCCTAACAAAAATACCTACTTCCATTATATAAATTGAAGTCAAGGTCAGAATACTCAAATTAATAAAGTGCGGCGCGACTGCTTTCCGGCTCTTTTATATTGGCAAGTATGCGAATGCATCTTTTTTGGGAAATAAAAACGTCTTGTGCATCTACACTATTCTCCCATAACAGGGTACCGTACCAGGCCCAAGCATTTGCATGAGCATAATATGCTGATATGGCTGTTTTCAGGTCCGTAACCTTACGTAAATAAAATGAAATCTTTATTTGCCAGAATATAGGTACATTGGGTTGGTATAAGGTAAGAGATTCACTATATTCGACTATTTAGTCGTGCAAATATTAAAATTATAATTATTAATGCTAAACAAAAATAAATTATTCATAAACAAAAAAATGCACATTCAATCACAATATTCACAAAAATAACAAATGTCAAAATATACAAAATTAAATAGAAAATGTCAACAATAAACAGAATTAAATTTAAAGTCATTACCTAAATATATTTTTTAATTTAAAATATTCATCAATAGAATAGAAACATCTGTCACATAGCCAATTATAAAGTTTCCTATTAAATTCTACATCTCTCATTTCTTGACAATCTTTTGGTATTTTATTATATATTTTAACTGCCATGGTGTAGCAGTTTTTATCGCACATTCTAAGTCGGTTTCGTGGCATCACTAGAGGTTTCTGTACAATTTTCCTTTTTCAAATCAAAGCTTTTTCGTCGATTTCAAAAAGTGAGTAGTTTTTTTCTAACAAACTTACACATTTCAAAGATATAAAAAGATGGAAGTGTAAGCAGCTTTTCATCCTTAAATATAAGTCTACAAGAATCTGACCATCTTAAATTAAAAATTGACCTTAAACATATCTTTTTTTTAGTTCTCTAAGTGCATAATTAAAGTATGAGAGTTTGGCTTTAACCTTTGGATATGAATTAAAATTCATATCCAAAAAAAAAAAAAAAATTATCCAATTTATGTTTATGACTATATCCAAACCTAATAAGGTACAAGTATCTACACATTCCAGTTTGGTGCCGTTGTAAATAAGGTACAAGTGTCTACACATTCCAGTTTGGTGCCGTTGTAAATAAGGTACAAGTATCTACACATTCCAGTTTGGTGCCGTTGTAAATAAGGTACAAGTATCTACACATTCCAGTTTGGTGCCGTTGTAAATAAGGTACAAGTGTCTACACATTCCAGTTTGGTGCCGTTGTAAATAAGGTACAAGTATCTACACATTCCAGTTTGGTGCCGTTGTAAATAAGGTACAAGTATCTACACATTCCAGTTTGGTGCCGTTGTAAATAAAATTAATGTCAAGGGGGCTTTTTGGTAAGGTCTAAATTGCATTATTTTAGTTTTTGAATAATTTATGTCAATGTTATGGTCATTCATCTAATTAACTCATAATCATCATATCAGCCTTTAGAAGTCCACTGCTGAACATAGGCCTCCCCCAAATAGTGCCATGATGAGCGATCTTTTGCCACCTCCATCCATCGACTTCATGCGATGGCTACAATGTCGTCGGTCCTTAGTGTGGGGGGGTCTCCCTACACTTCGCTTGCTTGTTCGTGGTTGCCATTCGAGAACCTTTATTCCCCAGCGGTTGTCGGTTCTGCGAACTATATGGCCTGCCCATTGCCACTTTAACTTGCAAACTCTGAGAGCTATGTCGAAAACCTTGGTTCTTCTACGCATTTCCTCGTTACGGATCTTATCACGTAGTAAAACTCCAAGCATAGCTCTCTCCACTGCAAGCTGCGCGACTTTGAGTTTATGTATCGATCGAACCCGGTGTCGTTGGATTGCAAAACGCACACAATAACTACAACAACTACTACCGTTCAGCCACAATCTACAAATATTTTAATTGTATTTGGCACTACTAACTGTCATGGGTACACTCTACCACAAAATAAACAAGATATAAGTTTAAAAACTAAAACTACGGTCGGGTAAAAAATAGCCTATACATTCTTGCGATGAAGACGAATCTATTGATACCTCGCTTGTCAAAGACGAATCTATTGATACCTCGCTTGTCAAAGACGAATCTATTGATACCTCGCTTGTCAAAGACGAATCTATTGATACCTCGCTTGTCAAAGACGAATCTATTGATACCTCGCTTGTCAAAGACGAATCTATTGATACCTCGCTTGTCAAAGACGAATCTATTGATACCTCGCTTGTCAAAGACGAATCTATTGATACCTCGCTTGTCAAAGACGAATCTATTGATACCTCGCTTGTCAAAGTCAGACCAAAGTTTTAGTTTGAAGAGTCGGGTAAAAAAATAGCCTATGACACTATACCTGAAGACGAATCGATTGACACCTTGGTTGTCAAAATCGGACCAACAGGGGCGACGCTATAGTGGAATATCCACATACATAGATATATACATATATACATACATAGACTGTTAAATTCATTACCCTTTCCTTGCTTCACCGTAGTCGGGTAAAAATAGAATGACGCTAGGGCTAGGGACCAGCCAATAATTACTTAAGGGTCCTGGGAGGGAGGGATTTACAAAATCTCTACATGACCTTATCTCGGGTGGAAAGAGGGTTGTAGGATTGTGCATTTTCCGATGAAGAATGATGTATGATGATGAAGAGTGCCACCTGCCGATACACATGATGAGCTTGGAATGGTCCCCGATTGAGCAGCCAGCCCATTCAGTTAGTTTGATTAATGATTTGAACTGAACTAACTTTTACTCTTTAATTTATTTTCTTTGTGATTATTTCAAATCTAGTTTTTCATAATTAGAAGCTTTTATTTAACTGCATGACCTGAATCGACATCCAGAATTAGCTTCAGATAAAGGAATTCTTTAACGATCAAAGGCACAGACGAAATTTTGTGCAAGCATTTTATTATAAAAGCCAGATTTCAGTTTTACCATGACATTGTCTCCAGATTAGACATGGGCGCCTCGCCGTGTTGTTTTACCATGACATTGTCTCCAGATTAGACATGGGCGCCTCGACGTGTTGTTTTACCATGACATTGTCTCCAGATTAGACATGGGCGCCTCGCCGTGTTGCTTTACCGTGACATTGTCTCCAGATTAGACATGGGCGCCTCGCCGTGTTGTTTTACCATGACATTGTCTCCAGATTAGACATGGGCGCCTCGCCGTGTTGTTTTACCATGACATTGTCTCCAGATTAGACATGGGCGCCTCGCCGTGTTGTTTTACCATGACATTGTCTCCAGATTAGACATGGGCGCCTCGCCGTGTGGTTTTACCATGACATTGTCTCCAGATTAGACATGGGCGCCTCGCCGTGTTGTTTTACCATGACATTGTCTCCAGATTAGACATGGGCGCCTCGCCGTGTTGTTTTACCATGACTTGTCTCCAGATTAGACATGGGCGCCTCGCCGTGTTGTATCGGCACGCCGCCGCCGCCACCGCCAATTGAGCGTGAGTTGGGCTAGTAGGAGTATGTGTGGTTTAGTTCGAGTTTTTTGTTATTTGGGTATTGAGATGGAATGACAAGTTTTTCAACTTCCAGTTTAGCAAGCTATACAAGCTATACAAGCTCACTGTGCCATGTTTATGTTGTTTGTTTACGTATAATGATGAAACCCGTAGAGTAGAGTTTTTGTGGGAAGTACTTCGGAAACATTGTTGTTGCTGAGGATGATAGACGGAGGGTTTTGAATCCTGGTCATATTGCTCGGTCTGTTTCATAATGAACAACATGAAAATTAAAATTATTTATTAATGTTAACAAACATCGTTAAAACAAATAATTATACTCAAAGATAAAATAACATTATTAAATTAATCCTAGTTTGAAAACATTGGCACCCAAACTAAGAGCCAAAACACAGGGTGTTTTGGCATGCCAATGCCCTCCGCCGGACAAACGATTTTGCACACGTTGATAGAAACTATTATATGCAATATGCATATATAAATATAAAAGGTATGTGTCATATAGTGACATCAGACATGAACTCAAGTGAGGAGATTTGTGTGTATGTGTAAGTAGGGAAGCTAGTGGACAGTATTTGAGAGAATATTAATTATGTATAATAAGTACAGATTTATTTAGGTAACTTTATGAAAGAATTGTCAGAATAGATTCCGTGGACATATAATGTTGCTAGAGGAGCCATTCTTTAGTTCCACTTTACAAGCGTGGCGTGTCATAGGATGTAGTTTATTTTAAATAAAGGTTCCAAGAACGAAAGGAGGCACCCTAGCAAATGCAGTAGAACAGTGCTTTGTCTTGCATATTCACTTAGTGGAGCGCGAGGAAATTAAATTACAGGCAAAATTGATAGTTTGATGAAATGAAAGAATAAACAAAATAAACACAAAGTTGTCGTACTGATAAAACTTGGCAGTCGGAATACAGATAATGAGTAGGGTATCGAAAAGGCTTAAAGTTCTTTACTTTAGGGACGGAGCGTTGGACTCTTTCAAGCTTAATAATTTTAGTCTTACACGCACCGCCCCAAATTGAGATGCAATACGCAACGACTGATTGGCACACTGCAAAGTAGACAACTTTGAGCAAGTGCAAATCCACGGAAGTTTCATGCCTAAGGTTTTCGAATACCCATGTATGTTTCCGATCGATGAAATGACACATTTCTGATTTTCTGTTTTGTGAGTTTTTAGCCGTTTTATTTCTATTTAATATGAACTTCGCTCGCGTTAGTTTTCAAAATTGACCTGACACAGATTCCAAATGAGGCATCCAAGTGAGTTCTGCTAATCTACATAGCACGTGAGTTGTTTAAAATTATATTCAATAGTTTTGTTCAAAGTCGGGGTTTTGTAATTTAATAATACATTTTATTTGTTTTGTGCCACGTTCTCAAATTCTCCTAAAAATGTTAAGAGCGAAATATTGTAACATTGCTTTTTTAAATGACCTCAGCTTTGCATGCCAACCTTTGACGGGGTTGTTCGTACGGTGGCGTTCACCAAATACTTACACCTAATTTAATCAAACGTTTATTTAAAACAAAACTTCTGTCTACAATAATTTCATCTCTAAGAAACTACTTTTTCGTGATAATAACTTCGCAATACGCTGGCTCTGCGTACTCATCGCTGGCATTCACATTCGCGTATTCTTCATCCCTAAAGAAGTTCCCGTATTGAGGAGTCAGTTTTGCAACATTGTCACAGTTGGGGTCCTCTCGTCCCTTGTACATGACTCGCACATAGTTCTCGTTCTTCGGAGCGAAGCCGCGGTCGGCTGTAGAGCCAGCCGGGACTATTTCTGCGTATATCAGCTGCTCCTCCGACCTTCGGATCTCATCGAGATTCTGGTACACGCAGTTTTCTCCGACTTCTGCGTACGTTGGCTCCTCGTTTATCCGCACAGATACAGGAGGTTCCTCGCAGCTATGCACAGAGGCATAAGTAGGCTCACAATTTGTAGAACCCTGCGCATGCGCATGCGCTGGCTCGTTTTTTTGACTTCTTTCGATTTTTGGGATGGGCTTTGAGTACAAGTTGTCGATGCTTCCATCGTGAGGCGCGGTGTGGCTGGCGCAGTCATCGCGGTGTGCGTTCCACTGCGCAGGCGTCGGCATCGGCCCTTCCTTGTGTTGAGGTAGATTCTGGTAATCTGAATCGTCCATCTGATAAGAAATAAAGATAATATAAGCAACATAATTATATAGGTACATAGAATCTATAAACTATACATATCTATCTATATCTATACTTATAATAAAGCAATAAGAACGAAAAAGTCTGTACAAAGGAGATAATAAAAAATGGTATACTTAAAATGAGCTACTAAACAAGTATTTTTTTTTATTATTCCTCTTTGTCTGTTTGTTTGTCTGTCTGTTTGTCTTTATGTTTGTTCGCGCATCACGTAAAAACTACTGGACCGATTGCAATCCGGTTTTACTATTAGATAGCTTAGAGTTTGACTTAAAAACTGGTGTACTTGGTACAATGATGTTATATCTCATTGACTTGGTATCTCAATCCGATGAGTAGAAGCCGAGCAATCGATAAAAACTTATTGACTGCTGAAGGAATTTTGATCAGTTGTTGGTATATTGGTATTTTATGTTTTGGAATCCATACCAATATATAAAAGTGAAACGTTGTCTGTTTGGTTGGTTTGTTTGGGGAGGTTTCACGCGATAACGGATGGACGGATTTTGATGAAATTTAGAATGGATATAGCTTATACCTTGGAATAAAACATAGGATACATTTTATCACGGAAAATTGTAAATTTCCACGGGAAAACTGGAAAATGTTGATTACTCACTGTAAGTAACGGTTGCCATTACAGAATGGTCTGTGGTTGCCATGGAAATGAAATAACAAGTGTGTCAAATAACATCAAGACCATTGGTGCTATACCTACATTTGCTTGGTTTTGAATATCCTAGAAGAAAATAGGATGCTTTTTTTCGCGATAAACAAAACTTCGTACGCGCAGTCTGCGTACGAAGTCGCGGGTGGGAAAACTAGTATTACATAAATTAAATTAAATAAGCCTTTATTTCTACTACAAACTGTTACCAATATTACATAAAAAGTTACATAGTTTCTTATAAATTGTTACATATTATTTTTTCCTATTTTCCTATCTGTTCTATAGAAGTCGCCTCAGTGGCGTAGTGGCCCCTAAATCCGTCACAGGATGAGGAAGGCGCGTGAATCCCTTTGACGCGCCTTCCTCATCCAATCAGGTCCACATCTCTGTGTAAGGTGTCTCTCCATCTCATTTTTGGCCTTCCTTGCTTTCTCTTTCCATCCAAAGGAATCCACTCTGTGACCTTCTTTACCCACTATGCATTCTCCAGCCTACAAACGTGTCCTGCCTAGTTCCATATCTACAAACTTATTAATTCCTTAACATATTTTAGTTTCGTTCTTTCCCTTTTTAACTCTATTGCTAACTTTGTATGAATTTTTTAAGATTTTTAGGATGCTTCTCTCTATTTTCATTTGACAGTCAGATTGCAAGTCTTTCCTCATCTACCTTTCTTAATGACCGTGTCTAGCAATCGTACGTTAGGCATGACAGTATAGCAATTTCACATACTTTTTTATTTATATGTACCTTAATTCCTTTGTTCTTCATTATTTCTTTCAGTCCCCAATATTTTTTCCATTCTAGAGCAATTCCTTCTTCGAATGTCTTTCACAGTGCAGCTTTCAAAAGGTACTAATTGCCCTAGGTAGATATAGTCCTTTACATATTCTGTCACATTACTCTCTACAATTACTTCATCAGTCTCTCTATTCGTTACAATCTTTGTCTTTGATTCGTTTAGTGATAGTCCGACTTTCTTACTTTCGATTGATAATTCGCTGACCATTGCCTCCAGAGCTAGCGCGCTTTTGCAGTGAACACTACAATGTCATCCGCGAAACGGAGTTTACTCAGGAACTCTCCATCAACTTTAACTCCCTTCCTTTCCCATTTCAATACCCTGAAAATCGACTTAAGAACCGCTGTTTTTTTTTTGAGACAATGGGTCACCCTGTCTCACTCCTTTTTGAACTAGAAACTCCATCCTTTCTCTTTGCAGCCGTACCTTAGCACCACATTCGGAGTAAAATCTTTGGATTAGTTTAATGTATTTCTCATTGATACCCTGACGTACAAGTGTTGTCTATATTGAATTGTGGTTAATAGAATCGAAGGCCTTTGTATATTCGATGAAACACATATATTATAGACTAGCTGTACCTGCAGCTTCGCACGCGTGGTCTTTTCTTTAGCTTCAAAGAACCATAATGGGCTATTCCAGGACCAATATACCAACATTTGATCAAAAGTTCTTTAGCCGTCAAAAATACTTTTATCAATTGCTCGGCTTCTAACTCACCAGATTGAAATACCAATTAAACCAGTTTTTAAAATCATACCCTATGCTATCTAACAATGAAAACCGCATTGCAATCGGTCCAATAGTTTTTACGTGATGCTTGAAAAACAAATATACAGACAAACAGACTGAGCAACATGATTAAAAAAATAATTATATTCGTGTTCAATACCCTTTTTATATTCGTGTTCAAAACCCTTTTTAAGCACCCAATAGTATTGCTTTATTATAAGTATAGATAGATGACTGTGTCAATTTGCATCAAAAAATCGGTCCAGTAGGTATGTGTCCAGCATGATACGTTTTCTTTATAATAACTTACGGAAAACCTCTAATTTTTTGGGATGAAAAGTATCCAATGTCCTATCTCGTAGTATGAAATCAAATCATACCAAGTTTAATTTGAATTCATTCAGAAGTTTCGGCGGTATGCGCGGTCAAGCTACAGACAAACAGACAGAAAGAAAAACCAAAAAAACAGTTTTGGCTTTAGTATCGAATATAGAGAACCCTCCAAAAAAATATTATTTATTTCTTCAAAATTAACATAACTTTGGACCCCTATCCGCAATTTAACCCTTTAATTTTTCGGGGTAAAACGTGTCCTCAATTTCAACTTATCATTTAAACTATGACAATACCAAGTTGCATCAAAACCCGTCCATCAGTTTAAGCGTGGTACGTGTTCTCTTAAATAAGTTTCAACCCTATCCTGTATAGTACCGTATGAAGTTGCATCAAAACCCGCCCATTAGTTTCAGCGTGGTACGAGTTCTTTTAAATAAGTTTCAACCCCTATCCGGCGAGAACCCATTATTTTTTCGGGATGTTATGTATCCTATGTCCTACCTCGTAGTATGAACTCAAATCATACCAAATTTCAATTGAATTGAGTGAGTATTTCAGCGTGTTGCGTTGCCAAGGTACAGAAACACGGACGGACAGACAGACAAAAATGACAAAAATACAGTTTTGGCTTTAGTATTCAATATAAAACAGCCTCCAAAAAAAATTCACATAATTAGGGGCATTATCGGGCAGGCTCTTTATTTTTTCGGGATAAAAATGATCCTCAGTTTACCCATTATATAAACTATGACTGGGCCAAGTTGCGACAAAATCCGTCCAGTAGTTTCGGCGTGATACGTGTTCTTTTAAATTACTTTCAACGCCTATCCTGCGGGAACCTTTTAATTTTTCGGGATTAAAAGTATCCTATGTCCTACCTCGTAGTATGAACTCAAATCATACAAAGTTTCATTTAAATTAATTTAGTAGTTTCGGCGTGATGCCTAGCCAAGACACAGACAGACAGACAGACAGACAGACAGACAGATATACAGACAGACAAAAATGAAAAAAAATACAGTTTTGGCTTCAGTATCGAATATAGAGTACCCTCCATAAGAAAATTTCAAAATATCTTCAATGTACAGAATTGGACCCGTTACAGTTTTATTATAAGTATATAGATTTCCATATTCATTCGCTTTTTCTATCATTTGGGTCACAACCTGGACATGATCCATTGTTGTTTTATTTCTCCAAAAACCGTCCTGCTCGCGAGGTTGGTATGCATCTAAAGTATTTGTGACTCTATTTAATACTATGTTTGAAAATATTTTATACAAGTTTGTCATAAGGCTGATTGGCCTATAATTTCCAAGGTCACAACGATCTCTTTTCTTGTGTTATGGTATTATTGTGGAATTTGACCATTGTTCTGCAGTTGCTCCATCTTATAATATGTTATTAAACTTAATTGTAGAGGATTCTGTAAGGAATCACAGAGTGATTTCAACACTTCATTCGCAATATTGTCAACTCCGGGAGTATTATTATTCATGTGAGTTTTTATTGCTTACTCAATTTCGGACATAAGTATATTTTGTTCGGTTCGGTTTGCTGTAAATACAATCTGTATAATGTACAACAAATTCGTGTTTTGTTGAACCGTTGTTGACAAAAATATGTAAAAATGCGTTGCTTCCTTTATTGTCTCGGGACGTGTCGATAGTAAGTACTCTCTTATTTTACAGATTTACACTAGCTTTTCGTAAACCTCCTGATTGACTTATGCATTTTTCGAATACTTTCGGCCGTTTCATTTTCATTTCATGTGATATATTTTGATTAATTGCTTTACTTTTTTTTGTTTATTGTTATACTGAAGATATCCCGGATGCTTGTTATATTCTGTGATTTGTTTTTCTTTGAGACTGGTTTCGCTCGTTCCTCATTACCACTGCCATTATCACTTGCCTGCATGGCCACTGCCACTTCAGGTGATACTGACATAAATCTTTTATTGGAATTTTTTCCTGTTGATTTACGGTACATTAGTGTCCTTGGGTCCAACTATTTTATGGTATCGTAGAGCTACCTTATTTCCGACCTCACGCTGCCGGATCAGATCTTCCTGAAGTTCTTTCCTCTTTTGTAGTAAAGCGGGAGAGTAATCGTCTTTGATGTAGTAATCCGTATTTTGAAATGTTTTTTTCTTTCGCAGAAGCTCTAGCTTTCTGCTAGTTGTAGTGATAGTTAGCACCCTCGTTATGCCTCAACCTTCCGTATTTTTTTCCAATTCTCGTAACTGTTTCTATTTCTCGTTTTATGACACAATATTTCCATTTTCTTACTGATGATTTCCAGGACCAAGTTTAACAAATTTTCGTAGTTTCTCTCTGTTTCTTCAACCCCAAAGAAAACTAAGTTTTTCTTTTGTTTGTCTAAATAGTCTATAGTTTTTTGTTGCTGATCAATTTTATTTTCCAACTGGATTGTTTTTGTTTCGTTGCGGCTGAACTTTTTATCAATATTTACATTTATAGATTCCTTCATGGTTACTTTCATGCTTTTTTTATCATGCTTCTGTTGTGCCATATCTTCTTATATACTTTGAAGAATTTTCATAATCCCTTCCAATATTATAGTACAGCAAGCAAGCCCCCTAGCGGCTGACGACGACAATAAGTGCTGCTCGATTAAATGGGGTTCGAACTTTGTAGTGCTACTTGTAGTTCGGCTACTCGTCGCTAGGTGGTGCCACGCGTCACGGTAAACTGTGCGATGACTGAAATATTTCTTTCTTTTGAGGTTATATTTTTGAAGATATGTGCAAATTTTACTTTAATCAATTCATGAACTTTTATTTGTACTCACTGACCTTCTATTTACAATGTGTACATATTTTATTCCCGTATTTTTCTTGTAATATTATGTGCGGGCGAAATCCGTTATGAACTGTTTTATGGAGTTTTCGGTCCAAATATATAGTATATTGAGTTGAAAACAGTTCTCCATGGATTCACTATTTGATACACAAATTTAGCACTGTTTTAGACGGGGTGAAGATGTTTTATTAAGTTGAATTAACAAAAGTTCATAGGGTCTTTAGGAAGGGTCGTACACTAGCACAGCAGCGCCCTCTAGAGATATATAGTACATAGAGTACTTTAACCCTAGAGAAATGACCACGCGTGCGAAGCCGTGGGTACAGCTAGTTACATATATTAGTTATTATACAATTATTATTATTATAATGAATAATGTGTGCTAATGACCGACTTTTCGGTTTTTAATGCGTAGCGGGTTTTTAACGCACAAAATATATATTACTAGCTGTACCCGGGGCTTTTCCCGCGTGGTTATCATACATGTTATTCCAGGACCAAAAGTACCTATAAGGTACAATATACTACCTACCTTTTTACCCGAGACCATTTTTTTTTAATTATCTTTTTTGTACAGACTATTTCGTTCCTATTACTTTATTAAGTGACTGTGCCCGCGGCTTTGCCCGCGTTGTCATTTCATTTAAAAGTAGGACCTTACGTGTTATTCCAGCACCAAAAGTACCTATAAAGTACATCTGACGGACACATAAACTGCATTAAAGTACAAGACGACTTTGAAATAAATATTTTAACTAAGTATGCAAACTAAGTATGCAAACTTTAACTAAGTATGCAAACTTAAACTAAGTATGCAAACTAAGTATGCAAACTTTAACTAAGTATGCAAACTTAAACTAAGTATGCAAACTAAGTATGCAAACTTTAACTAAGTATGCAAACTTTGTATACAAAAAACTAAAAACTATAGATTATTCGTTAACTTTGCAACAGCGTAGATCATAAATCTTTAAGTTTAATATAGTTGATAGATTCAGGCGTTACTTTGCGGAAATCCATATTTACAATGAACAAAATTAAAATATGTAGCTTACTTCCGCCAAAACTGTAAGTCAGACAAATTATAAATGGTAAAATTAACAAAATTAAAACCCCACGCTAAACAAACCCTACCCAAATTGAACTATTGCAAAATATATATTGTTTAGCGCGGGGTTTTTTATTGTGTGTATATATATATTAATATACATATAATATATAAATATATATACACAATAAATATATATAAATATATAAGTGTTTTTTCTGGCCTCCAGCCCTTATCTTTAATTTCATTTATATTTTACAATAGTTAAATTTGGGTAGGGTTTGTTTATCGTGGGGATTTACTTTTGTTATAATTTAATTTTACCATTTATCATTTGTCTGACTTACAGTTTTGGAGGAAGTTAGCTACATAAAAACGTACTGGAAACGTTTTTTTTTACATTTAAAGCGATAAATAGAACAAACATTTTGAAAACTTGGTTTAGCAATTGAAAAAAGTTTAAGCACATTTATTTTATATTTTTTGTTTTACCTCCACGTACGTGCTCTTATTACTGATTATAATAGGTCCCGCATAGATCTGATTAGGGTTATTAAACAGTCATGCGGAATAGTGCTGCCACAGTTGTGGGCATATGATTTCTCGCATATACAGCTCTTTTTAAATTGTCCCAAACGTGCTCAATCGGACTAAGGTCCGGGCTGCGTGCTGGCCAATTCATGGTACATATTTTCGAACTTGTGCAGCGGCGAGCGGGTATTATCTTTCATTAGAATAAAATTTTCGCTTAAGAATCCCATGTGATCTTCTAAAATCTATGTTATATAAAGATGTGCCGACAAACCCCCCTCTGTTACCGTTTTGACGAACCATGTCAATGAACACAAGTTCCGTTCGCCCGTTCATCAATATGCCACCCCAAACCATACACGAACCGCCTCCAAAAGGAACACGCTCCTATAGGCAACTTTGAGCATATCTTTCCCCACATCAACGATAGACTCTTCTGCGACCATCTGCACCATATAAACATATCCTGCACTCTTCGGTGAATATTACGGAGGCCCATTGCTCTTCAGACCAATTTAGGTAAATCTTAAGCGAGCTTGTCTGTGTGCTGTTGACATCTTTGGACCATTTGCTGGTCTAAAAGGGGTGACAGCCCCTTCCTTTAACCTCCTTCTCATAATATTGTTCTTGCACTCGCGTTTACTCCACGTACTTCATCTGTACGTGGAGTAAATGTTTTGATGATAAATGACGTGAGGAAATGATTTCGTAAGGAAGTTGACACAATAAATCGGTCATCACGACGGGTGGTTACTCGAGTTCTGCCGGTACCATGTCTCCTTTTATAAGAACCTGTCTCTACAAACCTTCTGTACACTCTAGAAACCGTAGACTGGTTTAAAATTAAATTTCTAGTAATTTATAAAATATTTTTCCAAAAAAAATTAAATCGACTTCATCATAAAAATGTTATTTAGGAAACAACCACTAAAAAGAATAAAATAATTACAATTGAGCCAGAACTTTTTCAAAATTACCAACGTAATAATAATGCATAAATACAACATAAGATAAGAAAGAGTTTTTTGAAGGCGGTGCCAAACCGAGACATAATTATTAATATGGTTGAGCTTATTCAAAAAGATAATGTCTTAAACGGCTGGACGTGCTACATAAAATAATAATAATTATCTACACAAACTTTATCATTTACTAGATTGCTGTATTCGTGTCAATCGGTTTGTGAACCTTTGAAAGTCAAAATCTGCTCGTGTGAGTCTCTTGTTTTGCCTCTTCAGCGTTTCGTGTTTTGTATGAGGGTGCGTCATAGACAACTGCATATTACTTTGTACGTAAAAGGTATGTATTAATTTTGTAAAGATATTAGATTTAAATGATGCCTGGATTTGGCACCGCCTTCAAAAAACTCTTTCTTATCTTTCTTAATATTTTATTTTTTGATTTTAAGTGGCTTTAGCAAACATCGGCAAAAAAAAAAGCCAAATAAAATAGTAGACACTCACTCACTTTAGACTCAAAGCGTTGGTAAATTAAAACCAAGGATGAATAAAACCTACATATATAATAACTGAATTAGTTTTGACCATTTTCCATCATTTTTTGCATTCCTGTGACTACCTTCCGGCTCCATCATCAGACCCTGAAAACTACATAACACCATAGAACTCATCAAGACAAACCAAATGAGCCCAAACTCGAAGGGGTTCCATCATCCGATTGTGCAGTTCCTTTGACTACTACTACTACTACTACTACTACTGTAGTTTTTAATTGTCATCAGAACTACACCCATGTGCAAAATTTCAACATCTTTGGACGTCCTTAAATTGTTCAAAATTGACTTGCAATACAGTCCTAACCATTATAACACAGTGAACTAAATGAAAGCTTGTTTAAAGCTACTAAACCAATGTTGATGAAATTTATACAGTGCCACACTAGAGGTCTTCTTACTCAATTAAAAACAATCATCTAATTCGGTTCAGAAATCCCAAGATATTAGAGAACATAAACTATAAAACAAGTTAGGATCGTAGCTCCCAAACGAACGGACCGATTCTGATGCGTTTTTTTTATGTTTGAATACTGATGTGATCGAGTTGCTTCTTAGCGAAAATGATGGAGAAGGGGAACGAGTGAGGATCATTGTTCCCAAACGAATGGACGATTTTCATGCGGTTTTTTATGTTTGAAAGCTTATGTCATAGAGACTAGATAGAGATGGTATTTAGCTTAAATGGGGGGAGGGAACCTTAACTAATCGATTCTACTCGATTCAATTTGATAAATATATGAGCTGTAAAGTATCTACAAGCACCTTTTATTTATGTTTCTCATAGAGTGGGATGTAAAGTAGAGTGTATCACTCGGACGCATTATTATTTTTCATCGGGTGACGTATATTGAATCCCTCCCTACGTTCAGGATTCAAACTAGCGCCCTGGTCGGCACAATATTATGTTGCTTCCTAGTAATGCAATCTACTATTTACTGGCTATAAACAGTTGTTTTGCAGCAGTTCCATTTTTAATTTTTGTATTATTTATGTAAATCTAAACAGTTTGCATATTTATTAAAAACGTTTTCCCGCCCGCGACTTCGTCCGCGCGGACTACAGTTTATTGCGAAAAAAATCCTATGTTCTTCTAGGATATTAAAAAACAACCAACATTAATTTAAGAGCATAAGTGCTATACCAAGGTGTAGCACTTATGCTCTTAATGTTTTTGACAGACTTGTTATTTCGTTTCCATGGCAACCGTTCCTTACAGCGAGTAATCAACATTATCTAGATTTCCCGTTTAAAAAAAAAACCGGGATCAAACGTATCCTCTGTTTTATTCCAAGGTATAAGCTATCTCCATTCCAAATTTCATCAAAATCCGTCCAGCCGTTATCGCGTGAAAGCTCCCCAAACAAACAAACAAACAAACAAACAGACAACGTTTCACTTTTATATATTGGTACGGATATTCATTTGAAAGTTATCCTAAACTTTGATAAAGTTTATGTGTCCGTCAGTGTACTACATGTCTTCAAAGTTTATGTGTCCGTCAGTGTACTACATGTCTTCAAAGTTTTTTGTGTCCGTCAGTGTACTACATGTCTTCAAAGTTTATGTGTCAGTATACTACATGTCTTCAAAGTTTATGTGTCCGTCAGTGTACTACATGTCATCAAAATTTTCTCAGCCGTCAAATAGTTTTTTATCGATTGCTCGGACCAAGTATTCCATTTTTTAAGTCAATTCCTAAGCCATCCAACAGTGAAGACCGCATCGCAATCGGTGCAGTAGTTTTTACGTGATGCGTGAACACATCACGTAAAACATACAGACAAAATAAATTTTAATAGTGTAAATAAGAAAATAATGTTTTATTTCAAATAAATCGTGGGGTGCATGGGTCAATAGTTATAAATATTTCATTGACAGATATGAGAAGCACCCCACGCTTTTTTTTAAATAAAACTTTTTTTTCTTATTTACAATATTAAAATTTATTTTCTATTTTTTAGTTTGGTTTTCTATAAATAAAGCGTGTTTTTTAGTTTTTTAAACGTTTTTTTTTTCGATTTATTGCATTGTCATCGGTATTTGTCAGGTGTGCAAAATTTGAATGAAATCCGACCGTTTAAAGTGGGTCAAAATAGCGTCCAAAGGAGTCGGTTACAAACATACAAGTGAAGCTAATATAAAGCGTATAAAAACAGTTAATTTAAAAAAAGAGGTGTTCTTGTTCTTATATTAAGTACACTGGACCTTTTATTAAAAATTATCTTCTTTGTACTGTCTTTTTTGTTCTTATTGATAAATGTCGGAGATGAAAAACGTCGCGCGTAAACAAATGACGTTTGTTACTTGCAAGCTTGCCTACGTTCGGGTATAGTCGGCGGCGGTGCGCAGAAAGCGATGATTCTCGCGGAAGTTCAGCGAGAATATCGAGCAGAGTGGTCGTGTGGCACGCGCACGTCGGGAATACCGCGTTATCTCGACAAATTAATGTGACTTGGATTAGTAGACTGCTTTTATTGTTTGTTGTTGAACAGGTGTTCACATTAAACGTGTGATTCAAGCTAGTGATAAATAATAATTTATTGACATAAATATGTTACACAGAATAAAAATTGAATCCTTAGGCTCCTAAACTAGTTAAAACTGTGTTTTAGGAGCCAGTGGCTTCTCCCAAAAGAAAAAGCAGACAAATAAATTTATGTCTAAGCCAAAAAGTACAAAAATATTCAAAACAAAATATTAATATTATTAATACTAAAATACGCATGTACGTTAGTGTGTATGCGTGTGTTTGTGCGTGCGTGCGTGTGTGTTGTGTGTGTGAGGGTGTGTGTGCGTCTGTGTGTGTGTATATGTGTTAGAGATTGAAAATTTAATGAGGGGATGGAATTTGCATCAGAAATAAAAATTTGCTAACATTTGCTCAATCCCCTCATAATTGAATCTATGTAGCCATATCAGTACAATCTTTTTTATATCTATGTTACTTAACTTTTTCACATTATAATCCTTAATGTCCATGCAAAGTTTATTATAACGGTGGGAACGACTACTCCGAACTGCTTATGAGCGAACCTACTTTTTACTCTGCTAAGATAGGTACAACTCTTTTATGGTATCGTCGTATGCTCTCATAGATAAACAGTTTGCGCACAGTTAGAACACTGGCCTTCTTATAAACAGCAGTTGTGGGGTGCCTGTAAGGTAGGTAGAGAAGTACCTTCAAAACAGCGCGTTGTGCATGCTCCACAGTGATAAGGTGAATTTTTACTGCACTACCCCATGCACATATGCAATACCTAATGAGGCACTCACACAGTGCCCTATATGTTTGAATGATAAGCCTCATATCCGCAACTGTTCTAAGGGGTTTGAACACATAAATAAGTTTTCTTACCCTAGAAGCCAGAGAATTTATGTGCGCTGTCCAAGTAAGTGTATCCTCTATAACGACACCGATATATTTTATAGATTTAACACGGGTCAAATTCGAGCAGCTGCATAGAGAAGTACTAGGGGAGCTTCGGTTACAGGGAAAGGAATTTATTTTTAGATTGAAACTGATTTCTGGGCCTCCTGAAGGCGTCTTACTATAGCACATATATTTGGTTATGACAGTGTTTAATGTCAGTAGACTATTTTCTAGCCATTGTATGACAACTGAAATACAACTTTCAGACAGCTCAGCCACCTTCTCCCATGTATTTTCATGGAGCAGTAGAACCGTGTCATCTGCGTCATTTATATAAATAAGAAACAGTGCTGGCCCCAACGTGCTACCCTGAGGTACTCCATAGGTGCAGTCAGCACTATCACTTTAATGTTCCTCGACTCGGACATTCTGAGACCTTCCCGAAAGGTAGTCAGTAAACCACTCGAAGGCCAAACCCCTGATGCCAACATTTTCAAGTCTTGATATTAAAATAGGAATGGAAACAGTATCAAAAGCTTTCTGGAGATCCAGAAAAACTCCTACACACTTCAGCCACCATCCAGGTAAGAAGTAATTAAAGATGTCAGCATTGGGACGGCATCCTATAGACTTACCATTTCTGAAGCCATATTGATTGGAATTCAAAAAACTGTTAATACCGCATCAATCTTTTTTTCACCAATTTTTCTAAAATTTTCGAAATCTGGTGTTTTCATAAGCGCCGTCAGTGCATACAATTCATCGAACCTATACACAGAATATATAGTGGATATTGAACCTATACACAGCCCACAACTATGGACACCAACATCAATGATCAATGTTACGTCAGGGTTATCGAAACCCTGACGTAACATTGATCATCCTGACGCTGATTCATGGCCTTCCTAGCCTTCCCCCATCATGCAATACCACGCCTATGGAGCCGAAACATGGACAACTGGACACTCACAGTTAGGCTGGTCCACCAGTTTAAATTCAATCAGTGAGCTATGGGCCATGAACAACTGGACACTCACGGTGAGGCTGGTCCACCATTTTAATGTCGTTCAGTGAGCTATGGATAACTGGCCACTCACGATGAGGCTGGTCCGCCAGTTTAAATTCAATCAGTGAGCTATGGGCTATGGACAACTGAACACTCACGGTGAGGTTGTTCCACCAGTACAAAGTTGATCAGTGAGCTATAAACAACTGACCTGCGACCTGCGAAAAGCGGCTGGATGAAACTGGATTCGGAGAACTCAAGACTGAGCACAGTGGCGTGCAATAGGAGAGGCCTGCTTCCAGCAGTGGACAAGTATAGGCTGGTGATGACATTTCTGTTGCCATACATACATGTGTTGCTCTCCGTCTTCTCAGACGTGCTGCCGTCCACAGTCCAGCTGCAGCTACCGCAGCGGCCGCCACGCTCGCGCCTGCCACCATGCCAGTCTTTTTATCTGAAATATTTTCAATTGTTATATCAACGACAGACTCTTTTCATGGCACCGCGAAGAGCGACAGTAGCCGAGCGGTATACCTACTAGTGTCCTTTAGAATCCAACAATACCTGGTTTGGTCCTCGAGTCATCACCAATGACTTAACTAATAATTTATGTGCGGTATTCCATCACGCCGTGCGAACTATGGTACAAACCATTCTGGGGAACTCTTCGTACAGGCACTATTATTAGGAGAATCTTTGCGTCAAACGGCACATTAAGCTGTCGCTCCCGGATGTTATTGACTAACAGCAGTCGTAAAAAAGCAATTTTAGACGCCCTCAGGCTAAAAAGTCTGTCACCAAGCAAGCTAAGTTGGTACCTATTGGTTACCAAACATACTTACTGGTCTCATCAAAAGTCGACTGGACGAAGACTTCGGCTAAACATTTAACTCCCATATCTTCTAGATATACATTTTTAGCATAATCCACGTAATGGCAACTAGGTTTGTGCTTGACCACACACGGTTTCGTGTGAAATGTACATTCGAACTGCTTCATCCCAGCCTCGTCAAACGCAATGTTGCTCTGGAAATAAACCATAACGTCAGCCTTCCAACATACTAAGTATTTTTCGTTAGTAGGTAATGTTTGAACACTTGCTTTTTTTGTCTGTTAGTGAGACAGTAAGTAATTTAATTGGAAAATTTTCGCTTCATATCAATAAAATTGAGCTCTTTTGAAAGATTTTTAAAATTTTCTTTGAAAGCAGCTTGAGGAGTAGTAGTAGTTTTAAATTTAATACCTTATCTGTTATAAAATGTTGTTTACCATCGAGTGCTTATATAAATCTAGATTAACATAAAGATTAAGCAAAGGCACATGAGAGCGACGCCGACGTCCAAACCTTGTGCAACAGTATGTTGCGACAGATGAATCTAATTAAAGTGTGGACCTTCCTATGTGTTTCATGTTTGTGAGCAAACGCACATGAGAGCGACGCCGACGTGCACACCTTGTGCAACAGTGTGTTGCGACAGATGAATCTAATTAAAGTGTGGTCCTTCCTATGTGTTTCATGTTTGTGAGCAAACGCACATGAGAGCGACGCCGACGTGCACACCTTGTGCAACAGTGTGTTGCGACAGATGAATCTAATTAAAGTGTGGTCCTTCCTATGTGTTTCATGTTTGTGAGCAAACGCACATGAGAGCGACGCCGACGTGCACACCTTGTGCAACAGTGTGTTGCGACAGATGAATCTAATTAATGTGTGGTCCTTCCTATGTGTTTCATGTTTGTGAGCAAACGCACATGAGAGCGACGCCGACGTGCACACCTTGTGCAACAGTGTGTTGCGACAGATGAATCTAATTAAAGTGTGGTCCTTCCTATGTGTTTCATGTTTGTGAGCAAACGCACATGAGAGCGACGCCGACGTGCACACCTTGTACAACAGTGTGTTGCGACAGATGAATCTAATTAAAGTGTGGTCCTTCCTATGTGTTTCATGTTTGTGAGCAAACGCACATGAGAGCGACGCCGACGTGCACACCTTGTGCAACAGTGTGTTGCGACAGATGAATCTAATTAAAGTGTGGTCCTTCCTATGTGTTTCATGTTTGTGAGCAAACGCACATGAGAGCGACGCCGACGTGCACACCTTGTGCAACAGTGTGTTGTGACAGATGAATCTAATTAAAGTGTGGTCCTTCCTATGTTTCATGTTTTTGAGCAAAGGCACATGAGAGCGACGCCGACGTGCACACCTTGTGCAAAAGTGTGTTGCGACAGATGAATCTAATTAAAGTGTGGTCCTTCCTATGTGTTTCATGTTTGTGAGCAAACGCACATGAGAGCGACGCCGACGTGCACACCTTGTGCAACAGTGTGTTGCGACAGATGAATCTAATTAATGTGTGGTCCTTCCTATGTGTTTCATGTTTGTGAGCAAACGCACATGAGAGCGACGCCGACGTGCACACCTTGTGCAACAGTGTGTTGCGACAGATGAATCTAATTAAAGTGTGGTCCATCCTATGTGTTTCATGTTTGTGAGCAAACGCACATGAGAGCGACGCCGACGTGCACACCTTGTACAACAGTGTGTTGTGACAGATGAATCTAATTAATGTGTGGTCCTTCCTATGTGTCTCATGTTTGTGAGCAAACGCACATGAGAGCGACGCCGACGTGCACACCTTGTGCAACAGTGTGTTGCGACAGATGAATCTAATTAATGTGTGGTCCTTCCTATGTATTTAATGTTTGTGAGCAAAGGCACATGAGAGCGACGCCGACGTCCACACCTTGTGCAACAGTATGTTGCGACAGATGAATCTAATTAAAGTGTGGTCCTTCCTATGTGTTTCATGTTTGTGAGCAAACGCACATGAGAGCGACGCCGACGTGCACACCTTGTACAACAGTGTGTTGCGACAGATGAATCTAATTAAAGTGTGGTCCTTCCTATGTGTTTCATGTTTGTGAGCAAACGCACATGAGAGCGACGCCGACGTGCACACCTTGTGCAACAGTGTGTTGCGACAGATGAATCTAATTAATGTGTGGTCCTTCCTATGTGTTTCATGTTTGTGAGCAAACGCACATGAGATCGACGCCGACGTGCACACCTTGTGCAACAGTGTGTTGTGACAGATGAATCTAATTAAAGTGTGGTCCTTCCTATGTGTTTCATGTTTGTGAGCAAACGCACATGAGAGCGACGCCGACGTGCACACCTTGTGCAACAGTGTGTTGCGACAGATGAATCTAATTAATGTGTGGTCCTTCCTATGTGTTTCATGTTTGTGAGCAAACGCACATGAGAGCGACGCCGACGTGCACACCTTGTGCAACAGTGTGTTGCGACAGATGAATCTAATTAAAGTGTGGTCCTTCCTATGTGTTTCATGTTTGTGAGCAAACGCACATGAGAGCGACGCCGACGTGCACACCTTGTACAACAGTGTGTTGCGACAGATGAATCTAATTAATGTGTGGTCCTTCCTATGTGTTTCATGTTTGTGAGCAAACGCACATGAGAGCGACGCCGACGTGCACACCTTGTGCAACAGTGTGTTGCGACAGATGAATCTAATTAATGTGTGGTCCTTCCTATGTATTTAATGTTTGTGAGCAAAGGCACATGAGAGCGACGCCGACGTCCACACCTTGTGCAACAGTATGTTGCGACAGATGAATCTAATTAAAGTGTGGTCCTTCCTATGTGTTTCATGTTTGTGAGCAAACGCACATGAGAGCGACGCCGACGTTTACACCTTGTGCAACAGTGTGTTGCGACAGATGAATCTAATTAATGTGTGGTCCTTCCTATGTATTTAATGTTTGTGAGCAAAGGCACATGAGAGCGACGCCGATGTCCACACCTTGTGCAACAGTATGTTGCGACAGATGAATCTAATTAAAGTGTGGTCCTTCCTATGTGTTTCATGTTTGTGAGCAAACGCACATGAGAGCGACGCCGACGTGCACACCTTGTGCAACAGTGTGTTGCGGCAGATGAATCTAATTAATGTGTGGTCCTTCCTATGTATTTAATGTTTGTGAGCAAAGGCACATGAGAGCGACGCCGACGTCCACACCTTGTGCAACAGTATGTTGCGACAGATGAAACTAATTAAAGTGTGGTCCTTCCTATGTGTTTCATGTTTGTGAGCAAACGCACATGAGAGCGACGCCGACGTGCACACCTTGTGCAACAGTATGTTGCGACAGATGAATCTAATTAAAGTGTGGTCCTTCCTATGTGTTTCATGTTTGTGAGCAAACGCACATGAGAGCGACGCCGACGTTCACACCTTGTGCAACAGTGTGTTGCGACAGATGAATCTAATTAATGTGTGGTCCTTCCTATGTATTTAATGTTTGTGAGCAAAGGCACATGAGAGCGACGCCGACGTCCACACCTTGTGCAACAGTATGTTGCGACAGATGAATCTAATTAAAGTGTGGTCCTTCCTATGTGTTTCATGTTTGTGAGCAAACGCACATGAGAGCGACGCCGACGTGCACACCTTGTGCAACAGTGTGTTGCGGCAGATGAATCTAATTAATGTGTGGTCCTTCCTATGTATTTAATGTTTGTGAGCAAAGGCACATGAGAGCGACGCCGACGTCCACACCTTGTGCAACAGTATGTTGCGACAGATGAAACTAATTAAAGTGTGGTCCTTCCTATGTGTTTCATGTTTGTGAGCAAACGCACATGAGAGCGACGCCGACGTGCACACCTTGTGCAACAGTATGTTGCGAAAGATGAATCTAATTAAAGTGTGGTCCTTCCTATGTGTTTCATGTTTGTGAGCAAACGCACATGAGAGCGACGCCGACGTGCACACCTTGTGCAACAGTGTGTTGCGACAGATGAATCTAATTAATGTGTGGTCCTTCCTATGTATTTAATGTTTGTGAGCAAAGGCACATGAGAGCGACGCCGACGTCCACACCTTGTGCAACAGTATGTTGCGACAGATGAATCTAATTAAAGTGTGGTCCTTCCTATGTGTTTCATGTTTGTGAGCAAACGCACATGAGAGCGACGCCGACGTGCACACCTTGTGCAACAGTGTGTTGCGACAGATGAATCTAATTAATGTGTGGTCCTTCCTATGTATTTAATGTTTGTGAGCAAAGGCACATGAGAGCGACGCCGACGTCCACACCTTGTGCAACAGTATGTTGCGACAGATGAATCTAATTAAAGTGTGGACCTTCCTATGTGTTTCATGTTTGTGAGCAAACGCACATGAGAGCGACGCCGACGTGCACACCTTGTGCAACAGTGTGTTGCGACAGATGAATCTAATTTATGTGTGGTCCTTCCTATGTGTTTCATGTTTGTGAGCAAACGCACATGAGAGCGACGCCGACGTGCACACCTTGTGCAACAGTGTGTTGCGACAGATGAATCTAATTAATGTGTGGTCCTTCCTATGTATTTAATGTTTTTGAGCAAAGGCACATGAGAGCGACGCCGACGTCCACACCTTGTGCAACAGTATGTTGCGACAGATGAATCTAATTAAAGTGTGGACCTTCCTATGTGTTTCATGTTTGTGAGCAAACGCACATGAGAGCGACGCTGACGTGCACACCTTGTGCAACAGTGTGTTGCGACAGATGAATCTAATTAAAGTGTGGTCCTTCCTTTGTATTTAATGTTTATGAGTAAAGGCACATGAGAGCGACGCCGACGTGCACACCTTGTGCAACAGTGTGTTGCGACAGATGAATCTGATTAATGTGTGGTCCTTCCTATGTATTTAATGTTTGTGAGCAAAGGCACATGAGAGCGACGCCGACGTCCACACCTTGTGCAACAGTATGTTGCGACAGATGAATCTAATTAAAGTGTGGACCTTCCTATGTGTTTCATGTTTGTGAGCAAACGCACATGAGAGCGACGCCGACGTGCACACCTTGTGCAACAGTGTGTTGCGACAGATGAATCTAATTAATGTGTGGTCCTTCCTATGTATTTAATGTTTGTGAGCAAAGGCACATGAGAGCGACGCCGACGTCCACACCTTGTGCAACAGTATGTTGCGACAGATGAATCTAATTAAAGTGTGGACCTTCCTATGTGTTTCATGTTTGTGAGCAAACGCACATGAGAGCGACGCCGACGTGCACACCTTTTGCAACAGTGTGTTGCGACAGATGAATCTAATTAATGTGTGGTCCTTCCTATGTGTTTCATGTTTGTGAGCAAACGCACATGAGAGCGACGCCGACGTGCACACCTTGTGCAACAGTGTGTTGCGACAGATGAATCTAATTAATGTGTGGTCCTTCCTTTGTATTTAATGTTTGTGAGCAAAGGCACATGAGAGCGACGCCGACGTTCACACCTTGTGCAACAGTATGTTGCGACAGATGAATCTAATTAAAGTGTGGACCTTCCTATGTGTTTCATGTTTGTGAGCAAACGCACATGAGAGCGACGCCGACGTGCACACCTTGTGCAACAGTGTGTTGCGACAGATGAATCTAATTAATGTGTGGTCCTTCCTATGTATTTAATGTTTATGAGTAAAGGCACATGAGAGCGGCGCCGACGTCCACACATTGTGCAACAGTGTGTTGCGACAGATGAATCTAATTAAAGTGTGGTCCTTCCTATGTATTTAATGTTTGTGAGCAAAGGCACATGAGAGCGACGCAGACGTCCACACCTTGTGCAACAGTATGTTGCGACAGATAGATCTAATTAAAGAGTGAACCTTCCTATGTATTTAACGTTTTTGAGCAAAAGCACATTAGAGCGATGCCGACGTCCACTTCTTGTACAACAGTGTGTTGTGACCGATGAATCTAATTAAAGTGTGGTCCTTCCTATGTATTTAATGTTTGTGAGCAAAGTCACATGAGAGCGACGCCGACGTCCACACCTACTGCAGCAGTGTATTGCGACAGATGAATCTAGTTAAAGTGTGGTCCTTCCTATGTATTTAATGTTTGTGAGCAAAGGCACATGAGAGCGACGCCGACGTCTTCACCTTGTGCAACAGTATGTTGCGACAGATGAATCTCATTAATGTGTGGTCCTTCCTATGTGTTTCATGTTTGTGAGCAAACGCACATGAGAGCGACGCCGACGTGCACACCTTGTGCAACAGTGTGTTGCGACAGATGAATCTAATTAATTTGTGGTCCTTCCTTTGTATTTAATGTTTGTGAGCAAAGGCACATGAGAGCGACGCCGACGTTCACACCTTGTGCAACAGTATGTTGCGACAGATGAATCTAATTAAAGTGTGGACCTTCCTGTGTGTTTCATGTTTGTGAGCAAACGCACATGAGAGCGACGCCGACGTGCACACCTTGTGCAACAGTGTGTTGCGACAGATGAATCTAATTAATGTGTGGTCCTTCCTATGTATTTAATGTTTATGAGTAAAGGCACATGAGAGCGGCGCCGACGTCCACACATTGTGCAACAGTGTGTTGCGACAGATGAATCTAATTAAAGTGTGGTCCTTCCTATGTATTTAATGTTTGTGAGCAAAGGCACATGAGAGCGACGCAGACGTCCACACCTTGTGCAACAGTATGTTGCGACAGATAGATCTAATTAAAGAGTGAACCTTCCTATGTATTTAACGTTTTTGAGCAAAAGCACATTAGAGCGATGCCGACGTCCACTTCTTGTACAACAGTGTGTTGCGACCGATGAATCTAAT
Source organism: Alsophila aescularia (assembly GCA_946251855.1). Lineage (NCBI taxonomy): Eukaryota > Metazoa > Arthropoda > Insecta > Lepidoptera > Geometridae > Alsophila > Alsophila aescularia. Next base: position 1,439,706 of record OX276374.1, on the reverse strand, counting down.
TAAAGTGTGGTCCTTCCTATGTATTTAATGTTTGTGAGCAAAGTCACATGAGAGCGACGCCGACGTCCACACCTACTGCAGCAGTGTATTGCGACAGATGAATCTAGTTAAAGTGTGGTCCTTCCTATGTATTTAATGTTTGTGAGCAAAGGCACATGAGAGCGACGCCGACGTCTTCACCTTGTGCAACAGTATGTTGCGACAGATGAATCTAATTAAAGTGTGGTCCTTCCTATGTGTTTAATGTTTGTGAGCAAAGGCACATGAGAGCGACGCCGACGTCCACACCTTGTGCTACAGTGTGTTGCGACAGAAGGATCTAATTAAAAGTGAGGATATTATGCACTAGCTCCTCGGGCGTGGATCGCACAAGTCACACAAGCGACGACACCGATGGTGGGAATGTAGCTGTGTGGGTGTGTTTGCAAGTCCTCCTTCATAGCTAAATAAGAAAAGGACTTGTACTATTGTATTTGTATATACTATATTCTGTGGAAAAGGTTAGGAAAATGGCAAAGGGGTTCCTACATTATACTGTGGCGACTGGCGTAGTAGAACTATGCCATTTTGAAAATTAACAATCTGCAAATTAATTTGAATAAAACTAAAGTGATAAATTTTCTACAAAGAACCGCTTATTTGATTTTGGACATTAATTATTTAAATAAATCCATAAATGAAACTGAGACGAAAAAATTCCTAGGATTACATGTAGATAAACAACTGACATGGAAACATCATATTAATAATGTTGTTAAAATAATTAATAGTTTGCCATACGCTTTGCATTATCTTTCGAAGATAGTCAACAGTGAAACTGCAATGACTGCATACCACGGAAGTGTTGCTTCCATATTAAGGTATGGGGTAGTTTTTTGGTCCAATTCAGCTAATAGACAGGACGTGTTCTTAGCCCAAAAAAGGTGTGTTAGAGCAATAGCTCATATACAGCCCATAGATAGTTGCCGACCACATTTCTGATCATTGAAAATACTGACGGTACCATGCATCTATGTCTATGAGGTTGTGCTATTTGTGAAGAACAACCTCGGATATTTTCATTCATTCAATGAAGCTTACAGGTTCAATATGATAAAGACAGACTCTGCTTCTGCTTTCAATACATCGCTAATGCATAACAGTGTATTTTGTATGGCTCCGAAAATATATAATACTAGCTGTGCTCGCGGCTTTGCCCGCAAGGTCATTTCATTTAAAAGTAGCCCACACGTTTTATTCCAAGACCAAAAGTACCTACAAATTATAATATTATACTACATTTCTTCAAAATTCGTTCAGCCGTCAAATTGTTTTTTATCCATTGCTCGGCATCTAATCATCGGAATAAGGCTAGCGCGCACTGCCTTGCGTTTTTATAACGCATATTCTGTAAAGTACGGCGTGTCATAGAAGTGCACGTATTGCGATGAAATAAGCGCATATAATAAAATATGAAATAAACGCTGGAATAAACGCACCACGTTCCACGGCAAGGCAGTGCGTGCAAGGCCTACGATACCAAGTACCCCGGTTTTTAAATAAAACCTGGTAAGGCGTCGTAGTGCGACAGGCGGTAAGGTAACGAACGACGTGCAGCGTGCAGATGAAGCGAAGAAAATACGTTGTTCGTATAAGTTACGTATATTCAGAATAGGTTGATCTGTATTTATATATATATAGATGTGTGCAGAGTGATTTGATATCAACCGGACAGTAGGCAATTCAACAGACAATTTCCAGTCACAAGGACTTGAGAGCTGAGGTCATGCTGAGGCAAAGCGCTAAAGCTAGTGTGAGCCGAATTCGAAAAATTTACAGATTTGTATTTAGCGGTACGCTTGGTTGCAGTGAATGTAATGCTTGCGTGTTTTAAGGTCAATCAGCGCCATCTAGGTAAATTGTAGGCAGAACTTTGATGCATTTGGTTTACACACACACTAACACACACACACACCCTAAAGTTATAGCTCCCGTCTCTTTGTACAGGGGTTAAAAATGTAAAAATAACGCATAAAATATGTAAATGCTTTTAATTATGGAGCAAAAAAAACTAGAAGCGCGTGGTTTCGATCCACGGACCTCTGGAATATATTTACACGCATGTTACGTAGAGCTAACAACGAAATTTGGTACCGTTCTTTAAACGGATGTTTATTACTTTAATTTAACATAAACTTTGGACCCTTATCCCTTAAAAATCCCTTATTTATTCGGGAGTAAAAGTATTCTAAATTTTAACAGATAATATAAACTTTGACTATGACCAGTTACTTCAAAATCCGTCCAGTAGTTTCAGCGTGATACGTGTTCTTTTAAATAACTTTCAACCCTTATCCTGCGGGAACCCTTTATTGTTTCGGGATAAAAAGTATTCCAAATGTTAATCCATAACATCAGCTATGATTGTGCCAAGTTGTATCAAAATCCGTCTGGTAGTTTCAGCGTGATGTGTGTTGAATGAGACAGACAGACAGACAAAAAATAAAAAAAAACCTTTATGCACTCCATATCGATTTTGAAGTTTATCTCAATTAAAATTTTCAAAAAATATTTAACGTACAGATTTAACCCAGTTACAGTTTTATTATAGTATATATAGAAATTGCCAAAGAGCATAAAGCAATGTAATTTAATAAGCTTCAAACATAAATTAAAGTTATTTCTTGTTGACAAATGTTAATATACGATTCATGATTTTCTTAATAATAATAATTTGAACTGTATTTCAATTAATTTAAATGATCAATGATGGTACCTTAATGCTATTTTGGAATAGGTATGTATTTTATTTTGACTTGAATTTTATTTTATTGTAAGACATTTTAATTTAACCATAATGTCATTTTATTTTTTTACTAGCTGATGCCCGCGGCTTCACACGCGTGGTGATTTCTGTAGGTTAAAAGTACTCTTTTTGCTATTCCAAGACCTAAAATACCAATATATAAACTTATTTCTTCTTCTTCTTCTTCTTCTTCTATATACCAACATTTGATCAAAATTCCTGCAGCTGTAAAAAATATTTTTATCTTCTTATATCTAACTTAGATATTTCTAAGACATTTAGGTCCTATTTCAAATACCTATTTTGCAGCTATAAACTATGTATTTCTTGAGATGTATTTTACGACAATGTGGTGCAGTTGGTATTGCACCTGCCTTCTAAGCTTCCCCGTCCCAGTGAGTAGTGTCCCAGGTTTGAATCCTGGCCGGGGGAAACATTTGTGTGATGAACATAAATGTTTGTTCCCGGGTCTTTGATGTTTAAGGTGTGTTGATGTATATGTCCTGTCTATTCCACGCCACCCGCGACACAGGGAATCATGAGTGTGTAAAAGTTACGTGATAAATCAGTGTCATTATCTGCTCAACCCTTATACGACCACTGCTGGACATAGGCTAACTTCACTTTGGCCGGACCTGCAAGCCAATCGCATCCAACAGCTTTAAGGTCCACCTAATAACAAGTGGATCCACTAGAGCCATGCATGCTTCCAAAATTGTATTCTGATTTTGCTGGGTGATTTTAACGCGAACCTGGGAAAACGAAGTAATGTGCGCACCACAAAAAAAAAACATTCTCGCGCTTGCCCTCTATTATGCATGTTTTAAAATTACGGCAACAAGAAACAAAATTACTGTCAAAATTGTAAAACCGTGTTGCGTGCTTTTCAACCTCTGATCGCGAACAGAGAGGGGTGTTATTAGTATAGGGTGTGGGTATTTGTCTGTCTGTGGCTTCGCAGCTCCCAAACGAATGAACCGATTTTAACGCGGTTTTTTTCTGTTTGAAAGCTGATGTGATCGAGACGGTTCTTAGCTATAATAGAAGGGAGGGGGGGCGCCGCTTTTTTACTTTCGCCCTTTTTCGTTCGATCTCTTTGGTCACTAAAGAAAAGGAACAACATCAATGTACTTAATTCAAAACTCATTACAGCCCTATTGGACAAAACACCTACTTTGCTCGCACTTACCACCACCCACCAGGGGAGGGGGTTTGTCATAATGTTGTGTTGTGTGATGTGTTTACTCGCAGCAGTAGATGATACTTACACAGTCACATGCTGTTACCTATTTCCTGAACTCCCTGCTGGTTCTCGCAGCACCCGTAAATTTTTCACGGGTTTCAAATGAAAAAATAAAGTTGGTATGGTTTGAGTTCATGCTAGGAGTTAGGACATAGGATACTTTTCATCCCGAAAAATTTACGGGTTCCCGCCGAGTTGAAAGTTATTTAAAAGAACACGTATCACGCTGAAACTAATGGAGGGATTTAAAAAAAACCGCTTAATGTGAGATCAGGCATCTTTTTTTCAAAATGGCGAACGTTTATTTTTCCACTAACGTTAGCAATAATCCGCGATAATAATAGGAAAGCACCGTAAAGCCAACTGCCACACTCAAAGTCGTCAATTAACCTCTAAGAATTAATCAGGTCACCAAGGCCTTCTAGGCCTTCATTCTTATTTGGTAGCCAGTGATGAAAAACTGAAAAACCGTCCTTTTTCTTAGCTAGTTATGAAAACTTGTTATGAAAACGGCACAAAGGTTTGCCTGTAGTTGTATCTTGTCTACCCCACTTGAACTAAATCTTCGTACGACTGATTGATTAGCCTGGCTGTTATGTCTATAAGTTTTTTGGTCAATTAAAGTTCATTAACATTAGCATGGTGTGAAGCAGAAGTAACTGACCCACAATTCTTAGAGGTTAATTGACGACTTTGAGTGTGACAGTTGGCTTTAGCCGTGCCGTCGCGACGATGCTTTCCTATTATTATCGCGGATTGTTCGTACATTCGCGACGGCAACACTTCTTTCACGACGACGAATCGATATAGATATTTCAAGATAAAATGACACGGCACGATTTTGTCTTGAAAATATTTTCGCGCCAATACAGCTGCCACTTCAGCTTGTGTATCCTTAGAGCTAAATCTTATTAATAGCAGTTAATATAACAAAGCCTTAAAACTATAGATATTAGTTTCCGCAATAATTTTGTGACATTAAACCCTGATTGTACTTACGGAGTAGTAGCCATGTAGCATGTGTTTGTTCCAAAATTCCTGAGTAACAATTATCTTACTGGGGGAACCATATTTGTAACATCTGAAAATAATATCAAATAAGGCTTTTGAAATGAGAAGCAGCTCGCCAGGTTGTAGCTGGTCCCGTCAAAAAAGGCTTTTGAAATGAGAAGCAGCTCGCCAGGTTGTAGCTGGTCCCGTCAAATAAGGCTTTTGAAATGAGAAGCAGCTCGCCAGGTTGTAGCTGGTCCCGTCAAATAAGGCTTTTGAAATGAGAAGCAGCTCGCCAGGTTGTAGCTGGTCCCGTCAAAGAAAAAAAGCTTGCTTGCCTGTTTTTAGTTTTGATCATAGTCGTTTCTTTTTAATTATTTATTTATTTCTGTGTATTATCATTGTGATGATTAGGTATAGAACCACCTTCTTCATGATAAGCAAACAGCTCACAGCCGCCCGTCATGACCTCCCCTGCGGGAGGCCGGTACTCAGCAGGCTTATGATGGGACGTGATGGCTGTATTGTTACGTTGTAACCTCCCCTGCGGGAGGCCAATGCTCAGCAGGCTGATGATGGGACGTGATGGCTGTATTGTTACATTGTGATGTCCCCTGCGGGAGGCCAATGCTCAGCAGGCTGATGATGGGACGTGATGGCTGTATTGTTACGTTGTGATGTCCCCTGCGGGAGGCCAATGCTCAGCAGGCTGATGATGGGACGTGATGGCTGTATTGTTACGTTGTGATGTCCCCTGGGAGGCCAATGCTCAGCAGGCTGATGATGGGACGTGATGGCTGTATTGTTACGTAGTGATGTCCCCTGCGGGAGGCCAATGCTCAGCAGGCTGATGATGGGACGTGATGGCTGTATTGTTACGTTGTGATGTCCCCTGCGGGAGGCCAATGCTCAGCAGGCTGATGATGGGACGTGATGGCTGTATTGTTACGTTGTGACCTCTGTTGAATTTGTTCGAGTTGACGAGAATAGAACTAGTGCTAACTTGGGACGCTATAAGCTTGTGAACTAGTAAATCCTAGATAGGCATGTTTTTTTTAGTAATAGGGCTAGTACCTATCTACTCTAGATTCTAGTAGGTAGGTCATAGTCAAAGTAGGAACATATTTTATTGTAAGTAGGCAATTTTATAAAGTTAACATTATTAATCAATAACACGGCTGTTATTGATTAATAGCAGTCTTTAACCCATGTCAGAGGCCCTCGGGCGGCCTGACAAACTTTGACATCAGAGGCCAGAACTACCTCATACGACAAACAAACAAACAAACAAAGTTACAATTCGTGAACAAGGAGAAAAATAATATAAATAGAACAAATCAATAAAATAAGATATTTTTGACAATGATTCTTAATATATCTTTTAAATTGCAGAATTTTTAACAATACACGTTTAAATATCAAAAACAAAAGATATAAATGCCAATGGTTGTGCAGCCACACCACAATCATCAAACTGGGATAAAAATGATAAAAATACAAATGACTAAAATGAAACCAGGCTACACAAGCAGCACCCGTTCACGAGTATAACTTCACGAGTTATAATTCAATGGGCTTAATTATAAAGGGAGTGGCGGCGTAATCACTGAATACAATGGGCTTAATTTAAAATGAGCGGCAGCATAATCATTGAATACAATGGGCTTAATTTTAAAATTAGCAGCGGCGTAATCATTGAATTCAATGGGCTAAAATGTAAAATGAGCGGCGGCGTAATCATTGAATTCAATGGGCTTAATTGTAAAATGAGCGGCGGCGTAATCACTGAATACAAAGGGCTTAATTGTAAAATGAGCGGCAGCATAATCATTGAATTCAATGGGCTTAATTATAAAGGGAGTGGCGGAGTAATCATTGAATACAATGGACTTAATTTTAAAATTAGCAGCGGCGTAATCATTGAATTCAATGGGCTAAAATGTAAAATGAGCGGCGGCGTAATCATTGAATTCAATGGGCTAAAATGTAAAATAAGCGGCGGCGTAATAATTGAATTCAATGATCTAAACTGTAAAATGAGGGGCGGCGTAAGCAATTCAATGGGCTAAATTGTAAAATGAACAGCGGCGTAAATATTGAATACAATGAGCTTAATTGGTAAATGAGCGGCGGCGTAAACATTGAATTCAATGGGCTAAATTGTAAAAAGGAGCGGCGGCGTACTCATAGAATACAATGGGCTTAATTGTAAAATGAGAAGTAAAATAATCATCGAATTCAGTGGGCTTAATTGTGAACTGAGCGGCGGCGTAATCATTGAATTCAATGGGCGTAATTGTAAAATAAAATTATTTGTATTTCAGCATTGTTTGAATATAATTAGGCAACCAGTAGCCGCAATTTATCCATTTCGGTACAATATCTTATACAAACACATATCTCACTCAAATAGGTCAGATCTTAGACCATTTTGGTTAAGTATATACCTTTACCTTGGTCGATATATTTTTTCAGAGTAGTTTACAAATACCCGAAGAGGCGTTTTGAGTTCGATCGAGAGCTCAGTTTTATTACATTGGAGATGATCACCTTCACCTCTGAATACGTTAAGTTTTATTTCTGTAATGTTTTCTGAAATGAAATACACAGTTTATTATAACAGGGGTTAACATAATTTTAGCCCCTATTATGTATTATGTTATGTTATAACATTATGTTATATTGTGTATACCTTTACCCTCGCATCTTATGCGCATGCGCCACATGACACCAAGAAAATGCAAAGCAATATACCTAATTCTGTACCTACCTAGGAGTTGAGACATTGTGCCGTGGGGACCGGGAACTCATATTTTTTTAAAAACCTTTCTAAACGCCCAATCAATGCGCCCGATGGTGCTAAAGCCTTTCCGGAATCCAGCTTGTTTGGGAGGCTGAAAGTCGTCAAACCTACGAGCGAGACGGTTTTTGACTACTCTCAAAAACAGCTTATAGACGTGACTCAGCAGCGAAATGGGCCTATAATTCTTCAAGATGGTTTTATCACCTTTCTTAAAGAAAAAACCACTACGCTCCTGTGCCACGCCTCTGGCGTAGTACCCTCGAGGATGACGGAGTTAAACAGCTTCTGAAGGACTTTAAGTACCGGTGTTCCACCCGCTTTCAGTAGCTCTGTCGTTATTCCGTCCTCCCCTGGTGCCTTTTTGTTAATTGCAACTAATTCTAAACATCATTGCGACGCTACTTATGGACTTGTGGGGAAGGGCGAGTTGTGGAGGAAAGGTATGAAAAACTGAAGCGCAGCCCCCACAAACCCCATCCCTCTTCCCCCAGCCTCCACATCCAAAACAATCGCAAACTCCCAAACCCACGCACAACACACCACCTTTACCCCTGCACATTCCACCGTACCCCCGTGTGTGTACCCGGCTCCGAATCTTACTTTTACACCGAAATAACTAGTTCGCTAATAAATGAGTTCATACAACTAATTACCACCTCTTGGTCGATGGTAGCCTAGCGGTATACTAGTGAGAGTTACGAAGTTAGGTATGTGCGATATTCAATCGCTCCGTGCTTCGGAGGGCACTAGCAGTCGGTGCGATGTCAGAGAGGCCCGACAACTCCAACAGAGGCCAGCACTACCTCATACGACAAGCAAGCAAACAGCTTGCACGAGCGCCGGCGACAACACAGTTACTTATTCTTCACGTTCTGAAAAACCGGACGTGAAACTGTTGGACAACCAACACGCCATTACAGGGTTATAGCGTAGTAGGTACTACCTATTTATTCTATGGTCTAACTCGGTGTTCTAGCCCACTACAGATGGCAGCGCATCTAACAAGCTGGCGGTGTCAGCATTACTCGTTGAATTGCAATATTTGCAATACAATACGATGGGCCAAACATTTACTTTACATGTGGTCACGCGTCGCATTACATGTGGTCACGCGTCGCATTACATGTGGTCACGCGTCGCATTGGATTACTAAAATAATGCAACAATAAACAAACCTTCTGCACATATAGTACTAAAACTTAAATAAAGAAAAATCACACAGAGCCACATTTTGATAAAACTTTGAGTTTAACTGCACTAATTATACATAATAAATTATTTAATTTAAACTAAATTTGGACCAAATTCAGCACGTAAGGTTCACTTAGTTTTCCGTAAATAACTAAGGAAGTTATTGTGATGACCATGAGGAAACTCTCGCATCTGTACACTTTATGTCGATTACGACAATGTCATCATAAAATAATTAAAAACATAGCTTTTTATATGGCCTCCCAGAACTTTGGTTTCAAAATGTTGCGCGTCACTGCACTGCGCTCGTTAGCCTCAAGCAATTTCGCTGGAAACATTTCCATTCAAACCGGAACACAGAATATTGGCACACTACTGCTTGGCGGTTGAATATCTGTCGAAGATCTGGTGTTTCCCACGGAATCTTGACGCATAATATGAAGAATATGAAATAAACCGGCCAAGTGCGAGTCTGACTCGTGCACCGACGGGTTCTGTACAAACTTCTATGTAAGGTCTCTACCTTACAAGCCTTACTTCAAAGAAACTAGTGAAAAGATCTGGATGATGGTCTCGGTGGCCGAATTGGTAAAGGCATGTGCCGCGCTGAGGCACAGTATGCGAGTTCGAATCTCATCCGTGACCCAATTCTTTCCATTAGAAAATTATTATATATCCTTTTTTAGTGTTCTAAATTATTAAACCCTTTAAATATTTATGTTTTTTGTTTAAAAAAAACATAATTAAACGAAAGGTTCAAAAAAGAGGTCCACAAAAAGAAACGAATTAAAACTACATAATCTATCTTCTATACTATAATAAAACTGTAACTAGGCTAAATCTGTACATTAAATATTTATTGAAAATTTTAATTGAGATTAACTTCATAATCGATATGGAGTGCAAAAAGGTTATTTTTTTGTCTGTCTGTCTGTCTGTCTGTCTGTCTGGCTGTCTGTCTCTTTGAACACGCATCACACTGAAACTACCAGACGGATTTTGATACAACTTAGGCACAATCATAGCTGATGTTATGGATTAACATTTAGAATACTTTTTATCCCGAAAAATAAGGGTTCCCGCAGGATAAGGGTTGAAAGTTATTTAAAATAACACGTATCACGCTAAAACTACTGGACGGATTTTAATGTAACTGGGCATAGTCAAAGTCATATCTTATAAAATTTAGAATACTTTTACTCCCGAAAAAATAAAGGATTTTTAAGGGATGAGGGACTAAAGTATATGTTAAATTAAAGTAATAAAACATCCGTTTAAACAATGGTACCAAATTTCGTAATCCTCTCAACATAACGAGTGGCCAAGCGGTAACATGCATGGAAACAACATCCATATGTCCGTGGATCGAAACCACGCGCATTTAGTTTTTTTTGCTCCATAATTAAAAGCATTTACATATTCACTGTATGTGGTGAGTGTATGTGTGTGTGCGTGTGTGTATTTTTTCGTTTTTTTTTATAGTTCAATAATCTCCTATTGCTTATTGTTCTACCAAAAAAATATACGAAAGAGACCTGTACAAAGAAGATAATTAAGGTTGTAACACTACATAATTTACCGGCATCAACAACAGCGTCAACAACTCCAGCGCATTAACCATACACATCAAAGTTCTGCCTCCGATTTGACTAGATGGCGCTGATTGACCTTAAAACACGCAAGCATTTCATTCACTGCAACCAAGCGTCCCGCTAAATTCAAATCTGTAAATTTTTCGAATTCGGCTCACACTAGCTTTAGCGCTTTGCCTCAGCACGACCTCCAGCTCTCAAGTCATTGCGACTGGACGTTGTCTGTTGAATTGCCTATTGTCCGGTTGATATCAAATTACTCTGCGCATATCTATCCTATTATCCTATTATATCTATTATGTATACATACAGATCAACCTATTCTGAATATACGTAACTTATATGAATAACGTATTTTCTTCGCTTCATCTGCACGCTGCACGTCATTCGTTTACCGCCCGTCGCACTACCCGTGCCAGTGCCCTATTTCATAAAGTGACAAATCATAATAAAACTACAAATGTCAGTCAAATACGCTAAACCTGCGTTTCATAACAAACAATCACGACAGGACTGATGATTGTCAGTCATATTGCATTTCACAATGCCAGTCATAGTAGTGTGATGGGTAAAGCTTCGGCTGTCACAATTGTCACGACAATTCTACAAATCGTGGTAATTTTTAAGCAACGTAACTACAAATGATGTAACTACAAATTGACAGTTTTCAGATTTCGCCCTATAGATATTTGTGCTGTAAGCTTCATATACATTGCTTCTTGCTAAGTTTCATGATTCTAGGTCAACGGGCAGTAACCCTATAGGTTTAGATTCCCTTGCGAGGTTCAAAACTGCGGCATAATCGGCCGTATCTGTTGATTGCGTTGACTTAGTTTCTTTTTTTTCAAAGCTCCAGACGGCCTGCAGTCACGACATCGACAGCGATTGCTTTACAACCGAAATCGGTCGCAAAGTCCGATTATAACGATATTTGGTAGTTCTGCCAAATATAGACGTCAATCATGATCAATGTCAATACAAGTACCGATGAAAATCGATACCTTTTTACAATAACTGTCAAACCTAACAGTTGTCATTGGTATGTAGCGGCGCTGTAGAGTAGAACCACTGCAGAAGCAGCATTTTGTTTTCTTGTGTTTTATCACCAACTACTGCGATCACCAAGACGCCTGCCAAACGTATTCATTACCGTCTGCCCCGGGTGGTGGCAGTCGGTAACAGTTATAACCATCGCGATCGGCCAGATATATTAGATGGGGGCCAGTATTGTAGATGGGGGCAGACGGTAATTAAGTTATAGCTGCTCGGCCCCCACGTTGGTGGTGATTATGGCAACCTGTCTGCCCGTAACATAGTAACAGCCCTCGTAACATCACAACGAGCGTTCCAGCTCTGACCGCTCGTTGTGGCGTTGCGAGGGGGCCAATGATCAGCAGTGGAAATCTTTTCTTTCTTTCTTTCTTTCTTTCTTTCGCCTGATGATGATAAAGAGGATGAGATAGGACAGCTAGGTATAGGTAAGGACTGTCCGAGCGAATTCCAAAATATGGATCACGTATCGCATGCGACCGCAAGCTCAACAAAACTCGCGGACTCCCAGATACCCGTATTTACTTATTTATTTTCCTGTTTATATTTAATAGAAACAGGGAACTATTACATCTAAATAAAACTTTATTTATAATATTATATACAAGATAGGACCATGGAATAATATGAAGGATACATTATCCCTAATGTCCGCACGCGGGCAGCGCCGCGGGAGCTTCTGTGGCGCTGTAATAATAGTCTAATGATCGAAAGCGGTAAACACACGAAGCATAATATGTTATAACTGGTATGTGTGGTTACAGTATGTGGTATGACCAACAAGTCTCAATAAAAGTAGGGAGATTATCATGAAATGACATGGGCATGGACCGCATAAATTAGATGCAACGCACATAATTGGCCTTAAACACAATCGGGCTGGCATTTGTATAGCACGTAGACAGACTCTGTCTACGGTATAGCACGTGTTAGCAGTGACAATTATGATTTCATTCGCGCGCCTACGTATGTCTCTCTATATTTGTTGTTGATGCACATGAAGTACGCGCGACATAATCATTTTCCCTTTTTTACTCATTTTACTCATTTTTAGACGAATAAAATTCTTACTTTGCTTTTAAGAAATTTGATTTGAACTCCATAACTCCAATGTTTGCCATAAAAACTACAATTATTAATAAAAGTCATTTATTTTATTTGGAATTTAGATGTGTGCGTGGGTGTGTTTACCTGTAGTTCCAGTTATTGTGTATGTGATAGTAGAGCGTGGCGTATCGTCCCCCTTTAACTTAATACATGGGTATGACATAGTACAACGAATACTTACATAAGATATTAATGGATTGGTGGAGCAACTTATGCAAAAATATGAAAACATGTTCAAATCACTCAACACAGAAAGATATTAACAAGGTACTTCTTACCCATTCTTCTCTCTCACTCCCACACCCACACACACCACTCGCACGCACAAGCTCACATCGTAATAAAACAAAAGAATACACAAAATATGTTTATTGCGTCGCATTCTACACTACAGCTACGGTAGTATCGTCAGTTTAGTACTATACATTCTACACTACAGCTACGGTAGTATCGTCAGTTTAGTACTATACATTCTACACTACAGCTACGGTAGTATCGTCAGTTTAGTACTATACATTCTACACTACAGCTACGGTAGTATCGTCAGTTTAGTACTATACATTCTACACTACAGCTACGGTAGTATCGTCAGTTTAGTACTATACATTCTACACCACAGCTACGGTAGTATCGTCAGTTTAGTACTATACATTCTACACTACAGCTACGGTAGTATCGTCAGTTTAGTCCTATACATTCTACACTACAGCTACGGTAGTATCGTCAGTTTAGTACTATACATGTTATGTGGTAGTATGTATACATTAATAATATATACACATCGGAAACTAAGCGCCTACCGCTGTACAAACTAACTGCGTCTGTGTACAAAACTAATCGATCATATCATATCATGTTCGAACTCAAATGCTAACGCTAAGATCTAATTATATCGGAAAAATAGATCATTTATTACTATAGAAATAATAAAAGGAACATAGAAAATCCCTGCACAAAAATCGCCTTACATGTTGGAGAACGAAAATTCGCCCAAAGTGTTGGGCAATTGGCTTCTAAAATACTGTTTGCCTGTGTACTTTACTAATATTGATTACAGCTAAAAAAAAAGGGGTTTACTAACCGTCGATGAAATTTTGTGATTATTAATACTGACATCTCTAGAAGTACATTATTATCTATATCGATATTCAGGCGCTGAGCCAAAGTACACCAAAGGTGTCGTAGAAAAAATTGTGACACATGGTCGTCATGGGCAGGCGTGGCGACACATACTCATCATGGGCAGGCGTGGCGCTCGCCTCTACGCGAGCGACAGACTGCTTGCCTCACCATGAGTTGTATAAAATAGTCTGAGGAATATACAGCGTGACATTGAATTCGATAATTTTCTTAAAAGTATGTACTCAGTCCATGCAACAGAATGTATCTGTAGCACTGTATATGGAAAGTAAATCCATACCAATATATAAAAGTGAAACGTTGTCTGTTTGTTTGTTTGTTTGGGGAGCTTTCACGCGATAACCGCTGGACGGATTACGATGAAATGTGTAATGAGGATAGCTTAAACCCTAGAATAAAACATAGGATACTTTTATCCCAGAAAATTCCACGAATTCCGTGGAAATTTCCACGGGAAAACTAGAACATGTTGAATACTCACTGTAAGGAACGGTTGCCATGGAAACGAAATAACATTTCTGACGAAAATCGTCAAGAGCGTTGGTGCCACAGACTAAGTCAACAAGCCACGGAGGCCATAACCAAGTCTACTTTTGCATTGGTTTTTAATATTTTCCTATAAGAACGTAAGTAGGATGCTTTTTTCGCGATAAACTGTAGTCCGCGTGGACGAAGTCGCAGGCGGGTAAGCTAGTAACTAATAAACCATAAAACTAGGCATTATTAAATTAGTCAATATTCAAACTTGTTATCCCTGCGAAATGAGAAAACTAATAAACGATCGCGCGCTTTTAAGCGTGGGTCAAACCGCATGCAGCGCAGCGCAACGCAGCGCAACGCAGCACAACGCAGCGCAGCTTATGACGTTGTAATGTAGGGAATATTATGGGAAATGACACACCAAACGCACGATCCTGTACAGCGCTGCGCATCTACGCGCTTCACCGCATATCAAGCCACCCAGAGGCAAACTGAATGCATCAGGCGGTCTTGCACGGTCTGGCAACGTCGCGCACGGTTCGTGGCCTGATGACGTTGTATTATATGATTTTCTCTAGTAAATGTCATATCGCGGACGACTACGCGCGACGACGCACAGCGCTGTGCAACACCTTGCTGCACGAAAACGGTGATATGTATTCGAATAAAAAACTGGATGTGGAATTTAAAGATAACTACAATTAATTTTTTCAGCAGATGAGATACTACCACTGCACTGCACTACCATCCGTCATCAGAAAACTCAGAAATGCTAACACTGTGCTCACTGTATCTATTAAAAACGAAAAAGCCAGTTGTTCAGAACGTTGTAGTGCATAGCGTTGCAGCTTAGCACATCACGACAAACTGGCCGGTGTGACATCCTACGCAACGCGCTGCGCTGCATCGCTCTGCTCTGCAACGCACACGCATCCGGCTTGACCCACGCTTTAAGCACCCGCGCCGCGGCCGTGTAGCGTGTTTAGAGAAATACGCAACGCGCTGCGCTGCATCGCTCTGCTCTGCAACGCACACGCATCCGGCTTGACCCACGCTTTAAGCACCCGCGCCGCGGCCGTGTAGCGTGTTTAGAGAAATAGACATTTCAGCTTAAGGCTCATTAAATAACGGTCTGAATACATGCATACATACATACCAATATATAAAAGTGAAACGTTGTCTGTTTATTTGTTTGTTTGGGGAGCTTTCACGCGATAACCGCTGGACGGATTTCGATGAAATTTGGAATGAAGATAGCTTAAGCCCTAGAATAAAACACAGGATACTTTTTATCCCAGAAAATTCCACGAATTCCGTGGAAATTTCCACGGGAAAACTGGAACATGTTGAATACTCGTTGTAAGGATCGGTTGCCATGGAAACGAAATAACAAGTCTGTCAAAAATCATCAAGGGCTTTGGTGCCACAGAGTAAGTAGTTGATGCTATACCAACAACAAGTCACAGAGGCCATAACCAAGAAGTCTGTCTACTTTTGCATTGGTTTTTATATCCTAGAACAACGTAGGATGCTTTTTTTTCGCGATAAACTGTAGTCCGCGCGGATGAAGTTGCGGGCGGGTAAGCTAGTTTAAGATAAATATCGAATTCAGCGTGACGTTCCATAAGAGAGCAATTATGAAAATGTGTGTGACATATCCCTCCGATCCATAATGTGTGTGACATATCCCTCCGATCCATAATGTGTGTGACATATCCCTCCGATCCATAATGTGTGTGACATATCCCTCCGATCCATAATGTGTGTGACATATCCCTCCGATCCATTATATCGTCATGGATGCTGTGTTATTCTTAAAAGTTTAGTTTTATTTGATTTAAGCGGCCGAAGTCGTGGTTGACTTCTCGTGTACAATTAAGTTTTTATTGTGTTGGAAAATATGTAATAGGGGGCGGCATCATTTCTATGTCAACGTTTCTGTTGTTGTTGTGTGTTCATTGGCTCAGAGGTTCGTGAGTATCAAACAATAAAGGGCTGCCTTTCTATGTCAACGTTTCTGTTGTTGTTGTGTGTTCATTGGCTCAGAGGTCCGTGAGTATCAAACAATAAAGGGCTGCCTTTCTATGTCAACGTTTCTGTTGTTGTTGTGTGTTCATTGGCTCAGAGGTTCGTGAGTATCAAACAATAAAGGGCTGCCTTTCTATGTCAACGTTTCTGTTGTTGTTGTGTGTTCATTGGCTCAGAGGTTCGTGAGTATCAAACAATAAAGGGCTGCCTTTCTATGTCAACGTTTCTGTTGTTGTTGTGTGTTCATTGGCTCAGAGGTTCGTGAGTATCAAACAATACAGGGCTGCCTTTCTATGTCAACGTTTCTGTTGTTGTTGTGTGTTCATTGGCTCAGAGGTTCGTGAGTATCAAACAATAAAGGGCTGCCTTTCCCTTAAAGGTACAACAAAGGCCAAGTCAGTGACGGCCGATTCATATCAATCTAAAACATTTTGTATTTCTTGGCTTCGGCTTGATTGTACCTTTAGAATAGCAATATCTTGTAATTTTACAATAATTTCAAATAAATATCTTCATAGCATACACTCGCGTAAGTTATAAGACATCCTTAAATTTAAGCCTTTACACTAATATTTTACATATTTGCAAGTATGTATGAAAATGAATTCACTAAGTAAATAAGTTCATATTTGCGCACATATCTACTTAGTACATATCTACTTAGTACATATCTACTTAGTACATATCTACTTAGTACATATCTACTTAGTACATATCTACTTAGTACATATCTACTTAGTACATATCTACTTAGTACATATCTACTTAGTACATATCTACTTAGTACATATCTACTTAGTACATATTTACTTAGTACAAACTACACATTTATTTAGTTTTTAATAATATCACCTATTTTGTTAAAAATATTTGTGTATGAAATATATTTCTGTATTATACAAGGGTAAAGTTCCCAAGCGGAAACATATTGGAGTGTTACATCACAATGGATATTAACACTTTGGAGACATTTAGTAAATTTTACGGTAGGATTATTATTACACGACTGCCCAAAAAAGGAGTATAATGTTTTCAGGATTTTATATGTATGTATTTATGTATGTATGTATGTGAGTTTATTTATTCCACCATAACTTTTAAATGCTTGAACAGATTTAGATGTATGAGGTATCGTTAGAATCCTTACATCAACCCGAGCAAAATAGTTTTTTGTATGGCTTCAAATTCAAATGCAGTTATTTTATTTCTTCTAATTTTACCATATGGGTATAAAATTGAAGGCCTTGATGAGCACGTTCCAGTAATATATAATTTATATAATTATATAATTTATTAGCATAAGTGCTTTTTTGGCAGGGAAGGCGTGTTTTTTATTTATTTATTTATTTATTTATTGATAGCTTGTTTACTTTCATTTCCCTTGATCTGCTAAACATCTAAACATGGCTTCGAAGTCTTAATTTTCAACGAAGCCAATATTAAGAGGGAGGGGGGGGGGGTGTGACAATGCGAGGGAATCTTCCCCTGCGTGCAAAATGCATCATCATGAATGGAAAATTAACCTATCTAGGTGATAGCTTAATTATCCACTTAAATTATTTAAATAATGTAATAATGAATGGCATTAATGTACCTAATTATTACTTCATTATTAAGTATATGCTGCCCGTGTAAAAATATTGAACATCATTTTAGCATAATATTTTAATCTACATTGTTGACAAGGCCACCTCTATTATCTTGTTTTACAATACGAGTACAGCCCAGTTGAAGTATTATTCATTTAGCAATGAAATTGTGATTATCTTACTTGAAAAAACTTATTTTCTATTTGCATTTTTCATAACACGTGAAACAAATAAAATTAACTTTTGTAAAAATATTAAGAACTAATATTTTATCAATAAAAATAATAATCTAATGAAATTCAACTGACACAATTATAATCGACTAAGACGATTGGCCTCGGAAAATACTCACGCGAGCCAAGGTTGGCCAACTTAATAATATAATGTTAGTTGCCTTTTAGGACCTGTGGCACAATTACAGGACTTGGTTACAATCGGATTATCACTTTTTTCATAGCAATTTCGACTCTATCGCAAGGCATTAGTGGTTGCGATATTGAGAATTCGATTGAAGCCAAGTTATGTGGTCGGGCCGCTGATCTAGTGTTAGTACAGTTTGAGACGTTGGAAGCCAACAAAACGAAACAGGTAGCCAGCGGCATGCTAGCCGGATAATAGTTGCTCGCCATTGCCGTTCTAGCGTTTTATTTCTATACTAAAGCTTACATAATCACTTGGTATATTTTTACAGTTCTAAATGAGATTCTAATACTAGTATACACATGATTATACAATTTCGTAGACAATAGACAAACATGCTATTCAGCATTGACTAAAGTGTCTCTCTCTATCATAATATCTTCATATTTTTTTCTAAATTTATGTATTAATTTAGCAGCACTTGCGCGATACAGAATGTTGTCATTCAACGTTAGGAAACGTCGCCCAGAACATGATACAAACGTGAAACTTTTTTTTACTTCATGTGTTAAATACATCAATTAAAAATGGGTAGATTAAGCAACGGCTCTTCGGGCGTGGACTGCATAAGTTAGGTGCAACGCACACAATTGGCTTTCTATGGCCTTAGTCACAATAGGTGTGGCGTTTGTGTAACACGTGCTAGCCTGCGTATGTCTTATAAGCACGACGGTGGAATGTAGCTGTGTGGGTGTGTTTGACTGTAGTTGTAACAACATCTAGTCTAGTTTTTGTTTACGCGATATTAAAGAGATGCAGCTGGAAAGGAAGTTCCGGAAATCGGGCTCAGCGATTCGGCAATAGTTACGTGTGATGCAATGTACATGGCTAGGCGATTGTAGCCTCGGGCCTTCGTGTAGGATTCAGTCGTGCGTCTCGTCGTCGTCGGCGCGTATCGCCAACATGTCGGGCAACTTGTAGTGCTGCATGTGGAACGGAGGCTCGGGGCTGGAAGACGCTCGCACCACCTGAAATCACAAACTATAATGAGTCCGTATAACTTTCGGGAGCGCTTGGAGGTGTTTAATATACCAGAAGAGGTGTCGTGGTACACTATCACACTACTATTACAATTGCGAAATTTTGGGAGTGTGTGTGAGTGTGAATGTTTGTTACTTCTTCACGCTGAAACGGCTGAACAGAATTTGATGAAATTTGGTTTGTAGATACTATGGCTTAACACATGGCATACTTTTCATCATAATAATCATCACCCACGCGGGTGAAACCGCTGGGCACGGCTAGTATTAAATAAGGTGAGGTTCTATGACTTCAAGTTGTTTTTCAAAGTATTTCTGTAGGTTATGCTGTTAATTGTATCTAATCTTAAGTTAGCCCGAAATGGGCAACATTGTTGATACTACTTTTAGGTACGTAAAATCTTTGTAACTCGATGCACGCCCTAACCGACGTGCCACGTATTTGTATACCGGAGCCGGCACCCCGAAACGCGACCGCATCAGCTGATTTCGCAGCATCCTGCCAATTAATCTTCTCTCCTTCCTCAATGGACAGGCAATATGGTACAAAACTCGGCGTGTGATTGGCTGAATCATCAAGGTACACGCACCACTGACTATATTTACCCTGGAGTTATGAAAAATAAGGATAGACTGTCCCAAAGTCACAATAAATTAATAATGATAATTCTGATTCTGAGGCTTGTGCTTGAGGGTGGTGCAGTGGTGCCAGTCAGAACACTAGTAGCCTACCGGAGTGTAGTGCGTGAGTGTAGTGTGTGGGGACACCACAGAACTTGGAATAACTTCCGATTTCTGTGGGGGACACCTTTATCTGAGTTTGAATATGACAAGGTTCCAACCTGCGTGCTCCGCCCGCGTCGCCGCCGCGGCAAGATTCCTTTCCGCGCCATGAAGAATCTACAGAAAATAATAACAGTATTATAATATACATTAGTACATAGACGAGTTTCGGGCGAGGGAGCTGGCAGCAACGCCGTTACAGATAGGAAGCTTTATACATTAGTACATAGACGAGTTTCGGGCGAGGGAGCTGGCAGCAACGCCGTTACAGATAGGAAGCTTTATACATTAGTACATAGACGAGTTTCGGGCGAGGGAGCTGGCAGCAACGCCGTTACAGATAGGAAGCTTTATACATTAGTACATAGACGAGTTTCGGGCGAGGGAGCTGGCAGCAACGCCGTTACAGATAGGAAGCTTTATACATTAGTACATAGACGAGTTTCGGGCGAGGGAGCTGGCAGCAACGCCGTTACAGATAAGAAGCTTTATACATTAGTACATAGATGAGTTTCGGGCGAGGGAGCTGGCAGCAACGCCGTTACAGATAGGAACCTTTATTCTTAGCAATCCATCTACAGGAGGTTGTCAAACGTTTTCAATGGATTTATTAAAAGTCGTTTTGTTCTGCCTAAATCGATAAAATACTGTATTTAATTTGGAAATTTATTTTGAACTCACCGTAAAGTAGAGACAGATGCGCACTATGTTGAATTCAGGTCGCTAATCGGGTATTTTGAAATCATCGCATATCAGAGACAGGCACTATGTTGAATCCAAGTTATTCGGATAGTAGATATGAGTATGTTGCATGTCTTGTAGATACGAGTAAGTATGTTGAACTCACCGTGTAGTAGAGATGGTTGTTGAGCTCGCCGTGTAGTAGAGATGGGTATGTTGAACTCACCGTATAGTAGAGATGGGTATGTTAAACTGCTCGGACACGGTCTGGAACGTGAGACCACGTGACACGCAGTCGGCGGCCGCGCGCAGTACTACCTCACTGCGGCGGATGCGCTTGTTTATGTTGAACTCTACTGGTTGGCTTTGACTTGTCTGTACGTAAAAAAAAGTGTTTTTAAACTTTGAACCGTTAATTAAACAAAATTTACTGTTTTCTGTTCAGGTACAACTAAAAACACGGGAAGTCAAAATGTACTAAGTACTTTACTATTTTAGTCTACTGGCTATTTGGTCTTCAGGTTTTTTAAATCAATTTTGTGGTATTTGTACTAAATACCACAAAATTGATTTAAAAAACCTAAATTTAGCCTTTTGGGTTACTGGTTCTCTATTTGTCAGCTCATTATCTCTCCTTCTTCTTTTTCTTGTTCTTTTTGTTTAGAGAATGCTACATGGTATTTTTGTCCGTTGAAAGTTACCACATATTCTTTGGTCTATTGTTTTTTCGCCTACTGGTCTTTTGATATTTGGTTTATAATCTAATCTACTTAACAATATCTATTCTGGAATTGTGAGCTCAGGTCTCCATCATACTGCCTTTGATTATTTGCTTATCCTTTGGTCTAGTGGTATTTTGGTATTTTCTCCATGTACTTAAATCTCTTGCTTAATGTAACAACAGACCTTGACTTTCATACTTTTTAGACAAAAAGACCCTGTGGTCGCATGGTCTGCTGGTCTACTCACACTGCTAGGCACGTTGCTGGGCACGCGTTCAGCGACGTGTATGAGATTGACGGACGGGTATCCTGGTGCGATGGTCATGATCTTCGGAGCCAGGTCTGCGAACTGCGTCACCGTTGTCTGCATCTGACTCGTCTGGAAATAGAAGCACGCCCGGTCACGATGCGGAGAGAACTTCGTACAATGACCCCTCATCACTTATCTCTATCACTCGTAAAAATTCTAATAAATTCTTCTCTAAATGTATTGCTGTCACGCTCGCACATTCAGAACGAGCAAGCGCGACGGCAGTTCTCGCGCAGACGCCCTCTTAAGGCGCTATGGGCTCCAAAAATGTGTCCTGCTCGTAAAGGTACAGGTTAAGTAGGAGAGGTGATGCATCTCGGGAGACGATTTTACTTTTTTTAACAATCTTATGATTTTTCAAAAAACTGATTCTGCAGAAGTATTTGTGTGTTTGTTGGGATTACACACTTTTTTTTTGTAAAAATGTCTTCTATATATATCGGCAAATTTATTTAATCGTGTTTCGTTGACCACATCCGGATAAAGTATTTTGTTTACATTTATTACACATAAAACAAATAAAGTTAATTAACCGTTTTCAAAGGACTAATTTTAAATATTCGTGAGGACGAATCATCAAATTTGGAGCCCATTTCGCCTTAAGTTTGGTCCCCGCAGTCCCACTAATAGGAGCGGTTCTCTTCCACGTCCGAGTCGTAATGTCAATGAAGTAATTGATCTCTACTGCACAGTATTTATGTTGAGCAATTGGTCAAACAGCTCATGCTAATTACGTAGCGCTACCATATGAAGATCGCCGACGGTGCAGTTGCACTTTGCACTTGTTATTGGGGAAACATCAAATAGCCGATGCAGCATGTCGTAAACCGACGGAACTTGTTATTTGATTATTGTAATTATAGGCATTCCATATTCCTACTTCGAAGTGGAAACATTCTTTTATAACTTAAGTAATTAATTGTAATTTTGATTTTAATTAAATTAACAAATTATAACAAATTTCGTTTTTTTTTCGATCATCCTTCTGCTGCTAACGTATTTGGCGCAGTCGGTAGGATACCCGCGGGAAGACTTCGGAACTCTTCTAATATCGATAAACGCGTCGCGAGTCACCCGGGTGGCTATTGAAGCTTGAGCTTCATCAACGGGTATCCAGAATCTACGGACCTGCAGCAGACCGGAAGGAGAACCCAAATCTTGATTGACGGAGAGAAACCAGATATGCAATATTTGTAAGTACACTTGAATTATTCTTGTGTTGCTTCCCTTATTCCTAAGTCAATCTTAAACCTCAAGATTTACTATCCCTGAGCCTCTAGTGTGCGGAAACCTGAATCACGCCAGGCCCGCCAACGAGTACTTTATAGTAATAGAAATATAGAGTTAGATAATTTTGAATTTGATAAGTTATTTAGATTACACATAGAAATGGCTCATGACCCGGACACGATATTTAAGGCCCTCCGCCTTGTCCCGGAATTTGATGGTAACCCTAACATTCTCACACGTTTTATTAAAATATGTGATCAGTTAGCCACGACTTATTTGAGTACTGTCCCGGTAGTGAGTTTCCTAATGCATGTCTATTAAAATGGATACTTAATAAGATCACCAGGACCGTTGCATGCACCATCAATTCCAATGGAATACCAGAGAATTGGTTAGGCATTCGAACTGCCTTGATTAATATTTTTTGGGATCAGCGTGATCCCAAAAAATCCCTGGCCATGCAGGGTAGTAAAACACCTCAGGAATTTTATGAACATTGCCAAACTCTATTCAGTACGATAATAACATACGTGACTTTACATGAAGCCGTTCCAACTACCATAGAAGCAAAGCGCGAATTATATCGAACCGAACGTTTTATGCGCCCCGCCACAATCGAAAAAGCGCTCGAGTATGTTCATGAAGGGCTGAACATAATGTATTTGCAATCACGGTATGAGGTTCCTAAAAGTCAGCAGACTCCTAAGTTCACTCCCACACTACCTGAAGTACCTTTTGCACCGCCGCGACCTCATAATTTCCAGATGCCATCGCCTAATTGGCCAGTCCCTGTGGGATTGCGCCCCGTGAGGCCTTCGGCTCAACCTTTTAAATTTGCAGACTCCAATCGATATCGCATGCCCACAACACAGCGAATGTTCGCTGCACCACCACCTAATTACAAACCCCGTAGTAACGTTTTTTGCTTACCACCCCGAAATAATCCACCTTAATATCAAGGCCCTGAGCCTATGAGTGGAGTTCAGCGTTTCACTGAACGTGGTTTTGTCCCGGTTTCACTTCTGACTCAACTTATTATGATATAACTACGGGCAGCCAACTGCTTTGACGATTCTCAACCACAAGCAGGACCTTTCCATGGTCAGCAAGATTTTCAGGTTTCGACGTCACAAAAACCAACATAGAATTAAACCTCCAGACGCAGAGACAACTACCCTATATTCAAATCGCGGACCTCCCTTTAAAACTTCTAATAGATACGGGTGCTAATCAATCTTTTATAAGCCCCGAAGCCGTTGAGAAATACTTCTCCGAATATCCCCTCAATTTTGATCCGTTTGAAGTAACCAACATACACGCGAAAAGTAGGAACAATTATTCTATTACCTTGCCGTGCTTCTCAGAATTTAATGACGACGATAGCATGAAGTTATTCATTTATCGGTTTCATGACTATTTCGACGGGTTTAGATTTACTGAGTAGTTGGGAAGCCCGCATAGATTTGAGAGAAGGTCAATTATTGACTCGAACTGACAAATTCCATCAGAATGTACAACTCGTGTAACGTGAACTTATACGAAGATATTATTCCAGCGGGGACTTCTAAAGTCATTCGTATCCCCGTGGATATATCAGACGGCGATGCTTTTATTAATGAACAAGTCCTGTGTAACTGCATAGTGCACGAATGCGTAACCATCGTTTCTAATAACCGTGGCTATTTGGAAATCGAGAACCCGACGCCAAATGACGTGATATTCTCACTTGATACTTAGTGCACGCGTACTCAACAAGTAACGACATGCGCAGAAGATGTAGTTTCACGTTTACAAACGGACCATTAAAAACAAGAGGAAAAAGCTAATCTTATAACTCTTTGTTCTCGTTACTCGGACGTATTTTATATTGAAGGTGAGAGACTAACCTTCACAAATAAAATCAAACATCGGATTAGGACCACCGATGAGATGCCGGTGCACACTAAAAGCTATCGGTATCCATTCGTGCATCGCCAGGAAGTTAGGGTCCAGATAGGAAAAATGTTGGAACAGGGTATCATACGACCATCTGAATCCGCATGGAGCTCCCCCATCTGGGTAGTTCCAAAAAAGGTAGACGCCTCTGGAAAGCAGAAATGGCGCCTCGTGGTTGATTT
Source organism: Alsophila aescularia (assembly GCA_946251855.1). Taxonomy (NCBI): domain Eukaryota; kingdom Metazoa; phylum Arthropoda; class Insecta; order Lepidoptera; family Geometridae; genus Alsophila; species Alsophila aescularia. Next base: position 1,414,465 of record OX276374.1, on the reverse strand, counting down.
TCGTAAAGTGAACGAAAATACTCGTACTCTGGATGACAAATACCCCATTCCAAATATTAGCGACGTTCTTGACAAATTAGGGAAGTGCCAATATTTTACAACTTTAGATTTGCAAGTAGCTTCTACCAAGTAGAAATAGATCCTCAGGACGTTGAGAAGACCGCATTCAATGTCGAACACGGGCACATTGAATTTCTCCGAATGCCCATGGGACACAAAAATTCGCCGTCCACGTTTCTACGTGCTATGGACAATGTCCATAAAGGACTTCAAAATGAGATACGCCTAGTCTATTTGGATGATATCATAGTGTTCAGTACATCCCTCCAGGAAAAAATGATTAATCCCGAAAAAGTCTTCCAGGGACTTCGAGAGTCCAACTTTAAGATCCATATGGACAAATCTGAGTTCTTAAAGCTTGAGACTGCCTATCTAGGCCATATCATTAGCAGAGATGGTATAATACCAAACCTCGACAAGATTTCCGCAGTTAAAAAACACCCCATCCCTAAGACTCTGAAGGAAATCAAACAATTCTTAGGCCTTCTCGGTTTTTACCAAAAATTCATCCCAGATTTTGCCTGAAAAAAAGGTAGAAAAATCATTCTTGATAGTGAATATGTCAACTGTTTTCAAAAATGCAAGACAAGAGAGTCTTGCGATCGATCTCCAAGGACTACACAGCATCCAAGATAAAATCATACTCCAGGCCCCTCTACAAATGGATAACCTGAAATCAGATTTATTTTATCATACGACAGTTCCATTCTATGTTGTACTATCCAGTGCAGTCGCACTCATTATCATTCTAATGTTCCGGCGCTACATAGAAAGATGTTACAGAACCACGAAGGACGACCAGGAGCCTCCAATCACTATCCAGGAGAGGAAAGTAGATCCTGACAATGTTTTCACTGAACGTGCTAAAATAGTCGCCGTTCTAAGGGTGGAGGAATTTACGTAATTCCTCCGCTACCACATGAAGACCGCCGACGGTGCAGTTGCACTTTGCACTTGTTATTAGGGAAACATCAAATAGCCAATGCAGCATGTCGTCAACCGACGGAACTTGTTATTTGATTATTGTGTTTTTTTCGATCCTCCTTCTGCTGCTAACGTGTTTTGCTCATTGGACCTCCCGGGACGTTGGTACACTATGAGCCCACTTTGTGACACTACACTACTCCACAAGTACCTGATGTATTACGAAGGCAGGAGGCTCGTCGTTCGAGCAGGCGCGCTCATGTGTCCGCGCGCCGTAAGTGTGGTCCTCCGTAGGCCCCCCAGGGGGCGCTGTCCTCTCTTCTACTTCCGTATCGCTCGGGCTGTCATACTGACATTGCACGTTCGCTATTGGATAGTCTGGAAACATGTACAAAATTGAGTATTATTAAAACCGTGGCCTAAAAATTAAAGGATTACAAGGTCATCTGTTTCCGCGATGCCACAAGACCGCATAGATTACAAGGTCATCTGTTTCCGCGATGCCACAAGACCGCATAGATTACAAGGTCATCTGTTTCCGCGATGCCACAAGACCGCATAGATTACAAGGTCATCTGTTTCCGCGATGCCACAAGACCGCATAGATTACAAGGTCATCTGTTTCCGCGATGCCACAAGACCGCATAGATTACAAGGTCATCTGTTTCCGCGATGCCACAAGACCGCATAGATTACAAGGTCATCTGTTTCCGCGATGCCACAAGACCGCATAGATTACAAGGTCATCTGTTTCCGCGATGCCACAAGACCGCATAGATCTTGAATTGTTTGGCGCGCGTTTCTAATATCGATCGCATCGATACAAAGATCGAAATCTCATTGTATTACCTACCTACCTACGTCCATGGCAGCGCGTGCTGCTTGTTACGACAATCGGTAATCTCCGTCTTAGTTATGGATAACGAGTCTAGGGATGAAGTTCTTGTATTTAAAAGTATTTAGTCATGATAAAACATTTGAACTTAGACTTGGAAGCCAAAGAGAATAAATCCCGTATTACATAATGCAATGTATAGCACGCTAGACTTAGTGCTGCATCCGAGACAGAGCTTCCTCGCTTCCTCCTAGCGACGCTAGCATTGAAACTTTCTTTCATTCCAATAATGATCGTTCGAACCGCACCTTGCTCGAGCGCTAATCTAATAAATTAAAACTAATTGTCACCAACAAAACTCAATCAAGTTAGTATTGCAATAGCATTGTGTCGAAATCGCAATTGTGATGAATAATAAGATGCGCAGAAAATGCTGAGAATCGTAGCTTCCAAACGAGTGGACCGATTTTGATGCTTTTTTTATGTTTGAAAGCTGATGTGATCAGAAGCTTCTTAGCTATAAATTTGGGGGTGGGAAGTCGGGGGTTATATAAATTTATAATTTGTGCTTGTATAAACACGGGTGTAACGAAATAATTGAAACACCAATAATAATCATGAACAGTTTAAAATGGAGCGGCTCCATGGAGATGCGCGTGTGAGATTTATAAACATATGTATAATAATTATACGTGCTGTAAGATTATCAAAACCTAAGTTTTGTAATGTTAGCCTTCAGTTGGTCAGGTTTGTCGAGTAGGAGATAAAACTTATCTGCACCTAGTATTAAAAGCAAGTTGATATATCCTATAGTTGGTATCTATAGTAGCTACAGCTACAGAATAAATAACTTAAGGAGTATTTAATAAAAACAAGGAAATAGGTTTGCAATTCTTCATATTGTTTATTCATTTGAACACCGGATTCGGAATACACCACTTTAGGAGAAAACCGGCAAGACACTACGTGGCGAATATATTTTATAATATTATTAAACCAATAACTATTTAGATACATAGTTATTAATAATTTAAATGTGATAATTGGTCACAGAAAAACATTTATATTTGCCTTAGTTACACTAGGCATAATAACTTCGAAAACAGCATTTAAACACAATCTAATTGATGATAATCCCGTTAACTATAATCTTATAGGTCACTTCATCACTCCACAATGAAGTGATACACAGTATACTCGTAACTACACAGTTACAAACAAGCAGCATAACAGAGTAAAAAGAAAAGCACTTAACTTGCCAAGGTCTTCTTGGTGCGGTGGTCACAAGAACACTAAACTTTGCATTTTTTTAATTTTTTTTAGGAATGACTAATGCTGTTGGCCTTATCGGCCTCTACAGCTTGAACCGGGCTTGGGGGCGGGCGCTAACAAGCACTCCGCCGCAATGCGTGACGCAGAAGGCGCACGCCAAAGTTAAATTTGGACGACCCGCACGAGGGTACCCAGGGGGTACGGCCCTCGGCTTGGACGGCCGTCTGATTACGGGTGTATCGAACTAAACCCCCCTGGATCGCTACCGTTAGGTAGTGATCGAGGGGGCCCTGAACAATGGCTAGGTGCCCTTTGATTGACTTTTATAACTGACGGCCGATTCGTAATACACCTTCAAGAAGAATCGGCAAGAAACTCGAAGGCGAATAATATCTGACTATGTGTTATGGGACCTTCGACCTCGCCGGCGAGGTCGTTGTTTGTGTCTAAGTGTGTTGATACCCCCTGGCGGGTTGCCAGGGGTGGTCGGATTGGGCGAGGCCATCGCTGCCAGTACTTTGACTGCGATGGCGTCGTCCGGATCGTCCAGGACATCGCGGGGACGTCTACGGAGGGCAATACTGTCTGTCGTATAGTCGGAGGCTTAACTTTGCTAAGTCGAGAGAGCCTTTATATAGCATTTTTGAACATCATACGCTATCTGAAGGATGACTTCCGACATCGTCCAAGTTATTTGAGTCGTTTGAAAACAGATCAACGAATATCTACCATTTACTTTATTAATTACATTAGTCATGTCTGATAGTTATATTTAATTATTGGAATACATTTGATCATCATTCTAATAATTATGGCATAATAATACAGATGTTTCATAGTGATGGATGACATACACCGTAAGTACCGTAAGTTTACACGTGGTACTTTACTTTTCTTAAAGTACCCAACACTTCGTTCAGGACAAATACTTCGTTCTGAAAGCTGGATACATAACATTTACATGTACCAAGTATTATTTTTATACATTTCTATATTTACAATAAGTAGCAACACTGAACGTCCTTAATTGGACAAACTGTTTATACGAACAGGATTTTATTTAACAATGTTTTGTAACATAGTTCCTGTAATAAATACATTCAATTACAAAAATGTAATGCTTAAAATGTTATTGTAATTTATCGTTTTGTACATACATCATACATGTAGTTGAATATATTAATATCAAATTATAATAATAACATTTTTTCCAATAATAATAACAATAATAACATTGAATTATCGATATACTGGTATAAATTCCGTTACATCGTAGAACGCCTTCTCAATCAGCCATGCTTTAATTTTGCTTTTAAAGGATTCCAAGCTAGGCGCATCTTTGACCTGATCCGGCAGGCGATTGTAAATAGACGGTCCCAGGACCTGAGCGAGTCTATTAGATTTTGTCAGCCTATGAGAGACCAACGCAAGCTTACCCGCACCACGTGTGTTGTGGCCGTGAGTTTGGTTCTCTCCGCGCGTCCTAAATGTTGTGAGGTTTTGCCTCACATACATTGCAACTTGCATGATTGTTATCGAGGGCAGCGTGAGAATCTGTAATAATGTAAAGTATGGCTTCACCGACGTCACCCGCGACACCCTCACAATCGCCCTCACAGCACGCTTCTGCATACGGAAGGCGCGTCCCCTGTCGGCGGCGCGCCCCCACAACTCCGCTCCATACTGTAAAAGGGAGTGTACAGTCGCAAAGTAGCAAGTGAGTACGATGTCAGCAGATACCACACGAGACAACATACCTAACGCATAGCACGCACTGCCTACTTTAGCACACAGTTTGTCGATGTGATTCATCCAAGTTAAGCTTCGGTCTATTTGAAAACCCAGAAACGCGATTGACTGTACTTGCTCAACAGGTGTAGCGCCGATCGATACAGAGAGGTCTCATTAATTCATGACGTTAAACCAATATCAATAACTAGTTAAAATAGTTGCAAGTAAATTATTTTACAAAAAACGTGTGTTACCCTAAAAAAGGAGCGTGCGTGAAGTGAAAAGGTGAACCTTTCCATGTCAGGCACAACTGGCACAAGGAAGCCTCGCAGACGACTCCCCACTCTTCCGCACAATAATATTACACAATATGGTATTACAAATAATATTACACTGATCTTTTGTGCCCTTTTTTTATAATATTGATTTAATTTAAAAAAGTTCACTTCAGATAGAAAAGGAATATCTACACTAAAACGGCCTTTTTAATCTAACTTTTATCAAAGAAGCCTTTTTTGCAAAGCAAAACATCGAAATTCTAATGAAATTAAAGTCATATCTATGCATTTGTTCCCTTTCAACTTGATCCACGTCAAATATGCCTTTTTAAGTTAGCAGGTAGGAGTTTGGATGTCAGATGTGCCCTTTGAGCTTAAGTCATTTCTGTGGATAAAGACAGTTTTTTTTAAATCAGGCTATTGCGCCTTTTTATAAAGTTAAATGTGGCGCTTACCATCTGGTGAGCGTCCTGCTTGATATTGTTATTAATGTCTGAACTCAATAATAAGGAAGAAATAAATGTTACAATATTACATGTTTAGTTACTTGTACCATTAGATGGCGCTAGTCGCCCAATGCAAAATAAATATTACAATGTTACACGACAGAGCTACTGAAAGCGGGTGGAACACCGGTACTTAAAGTCCTTCAGAAGCTGTTTAACTCCGTCATCCTCGAGGGTACTACGCCAGAGGCGTGGCATAGGAGCGTAGTGGTTTTGTTCTTTAAGAAAGGTGATAAAACCCTTTTGAAGAATTATAGGCCCATTTCGCTGCTGAGCCACGTCTATAAGCTGTTTTCGAGAGTAGTTACAAACCGTCTCGCTCGTAGGTTTGACGACTTTCGGCCTCCTGAACAAGCTGGATTCCGGAAAGGCTTTAGCACCATAGACCACATCCATACGCTCCGGCAGATTATACAGAAGACCGAAGAGTATAATCGGCCACTATGTCTAGCGTTTGTGGACTACGAGAAAGCCTTTGATTCAGTCGAGACCTGGGCAGTGCTACAGTCATTACAGCGGTGCCAGATTGATTACCAGTACATCGAAGTGTTGAAGTGTTTATACAGCAAGGCCACCATGACAGTTCGTCTTCAGGATCAGAGCACGAATTCTATCCAGCTGCAAAAAGGGGTGAGACAGGGAGACGTTATTTCTCCGAAACTGTTCACCTCTGCACTGGAAGATATATTCAAGCTTCTTAACTGGAACGGATTGATGTTATCAATGGCGAATACATCACTCACCTTCGATTTGCTGATGATATAGTCATCATGGCTGATACCCTGGAAGACCTAAGCATAATGCTCAGTGACCTCAATATTGTTTCCCAACAGGTGGGTCTTAAAATGAACATGGGCAAGACGAACATCATGTCAAATGCCCATGTCGTACCCATGCCGGTTTATGTTGGGAACGATATTATCGAAGCTGTTGATCACTATGTCTACTTGGGTCAGACGATCCAACTGGGTAGATCCAACTTCGACAAAGAGGTCAACCGACGAATCCAACTCGGATGGGCAGCGTTCGGGAAATTACGCCATATCTTCTCGTCGCAGATACCGCAGAGCCTCAAAACGAAAGTTTATAATCAGTGCGTGTTGCCAGTGATGACATACGGCAATGAGACGTGGTCGCTAACTATTGGTCTCATACAAAAGCTCAGAGTTGCGCAGCGTGCAATGGAGAGAGCTATGCTCGGTGTTTCACTACGTGATAGAATCAGAAATGAGGAAATCCGTAGAAGAACGAAGGTTACCGACATAGCTCTCAGAGTTTGCAAGTTGAAGTGGCAATGGGCAGGCCATATAGTTCGCAGAACCGACAACCGCTGGGGAATAAAGGTTCTCGAATGGCGACCACGAACAAACAAGCGAAGTGTGGGGAGACCCCCACACGATGGACCGACGACATTGTAGCCATCGCAGGAAGTCGGTGGATGGGGGTGGCACAGGATCGCTCGTCATGGCGCTCTTTGGGGGAGGCCTTTGTTCAGCAGTGGACTTCTAAAGGCTGACATGATGATGATGATGATGACCACTTAATGGCGCTAGTCGCCCAATTCAAAATAAATATTATAATGTTACATGTTTAAAAGGTATATGTTCAGAGAAGTCTCCGTGATCAATAGGTTTAATACCGGTAGTGATCCCCTACTACTACTACGAGGCTCTCTGAATATCAATTTTAGCTTGAAAGAACCCGTTTGATAAAGTCTACGCTCCGACCTAACCAGCTCCAAACCGTAGTGGGATCAGAACAATTCGAAATTCATTAGGAAAAACGATTTGCTGCTCTGGATACCACAAAAGACGTCGACGAGGCCATAGAACGAGTGGTGGATATCCTAATGGAGGAAGGGTTCAGGTTCTGTCAGCCGCAGCGTATTGGTACGAAGTCCAAACTCACGGCAGAGACTCATCGGCTTAAGAATGAGAGACGATATGATGTGCAGGCTAATTCGTCAGAGAAGCGGGCCCTCAATCGTAACATCGCCAAGCTGGTGCGACGAGACCTCCATACAAGCCGTATTGAAAAGGCTATTGAGAAAATAGGGGTCAAAGTCTTTGCCCAGCAATTGAAGAGGCCCCATCTGACGAAGCTGAAAACTTTATCCGGAAATACCATCACCTCAAAGCCGGAGATTCTCGTCGAGATAGAGGACTCCTATGGCCGACTGTACGACTCGCATGCTCCACGACCCAAACCCAGCACGGAGGATTCCAGAGCCACTCTAATCCGCCACCAAACCGACGATCTGCCGGAGGTCAGCCTAGATGGGATCGACAGAGCCCTCAAACAGCTTAAAAACGGAAAAGCTCCAGGAGAAGACGGAGTTACTTCAGAGCTCTTGAAAGCAGCAGGAAAACCTGTGCTTCGGGAGTTCCAGATTAGGTTCAACTCTGCTCTGAACGATGGGAGAACTCCAAGGGCGTGGAACAGAAGCATGAAAGTATTATTTTACAAAAAAGGAAATAAAACGCTCTTCAAAAACTACATGCCCATCTCGCTTCTGAGCCACGTCTACAAGCTGTTTTCGAGGATAGTCTTGAATCGTCTAGCGAGAAGACTTGATGAATTTGAACCTCTTGAGCAGGCTGGGTTTCAGGGGATTTACGGGACCATATACCACATCCAGACAGTGCGGCAGGTTATACAGAAGACAGAAGAGTATAACCAGCCCTGTGTCTTGTTTTCGTGAACTATGATAAAGCCTTTGACTCCATCGAAACCTGGGCTGTTCTCGAGTCTCTGCAGAGATGCCAGGTCGACTGTTAATGGCAAGTACATCTCACACCTACGATTTGTCGATGACAACGCCCTTATGGCAGAGTCGCTGCAGGTTCTCGAACGAATGCTGACCGACCTAGCTGACTCCTCCAGACATGTCGGTCTCGGGATGAACATGGACAAAACCAAGGTTACGTTCAATGACCTTATTACCTCGAGACCTGTTGGTGTTAATGGTCTACCTCTTGAAGTTGTTCAGCATTATGCCTACCTCGGGCAAACTGTGCAATTAGGTAGAAAAACTTCGAGAAAGAAGCCGACAGGAGAATTCAGCTGGGATGGGCGGCATTTGGTAAACTTCGTCGTTTGGTAAGTCTTCTCGTCGTCCATACCACATTGCCTCAAGACGAAAGTCTTTAATGCGTGCTTCCTACAAGTCATTACCTACGGAGCTGAAAAGTGACTGGTCTATAAGTTCAAGGTCGCTCAGCGAGCTATGGAAAGAGCCATTCTCGGAGTTTCTCTGAAGGACAAATCCGCAATGAGGTAATCCGACAGAGAACCGAAGTAACCAATATAGCTCAGAGAAATAGCAAGCTGAAATGGCAATGGGCTGGTCACATCTCTCGAAGAACCGACAACCTTTGGGGTAAACGAGTTCTAGAGTGGAGACCGCGTGTAGGCAAACTTAGTGTAGGGCGCCTGCCAGCTAGGTGGAGTGACGACTTGCTAAAAATAGTTGGCAGGAACTGGATGAGAAGAGCCGAAGATCGGCTCAGTGGCGTTCACTAGGAGAGGCCTACGTCCAGCAGTGGAGAATATAGACTGATGATGATGCTGATGACATGTTTACTTACTCGTACCACTAGATGGCGTTAGTCGCCCAATGCAAAATCCTGCATCACGCAAATATTTCGTTCGCTGGCGCGGGAGTCATCCACTTTGCAAAAAACATGAATTAAGGAATAACACATGAAGTGACTGACAGTGAAAGTGAGTGAGTGAGTGGACAAAAATATCCATCAATGGGTTTTAGTGGACCGAAGTGGAGAGAACACAATCGCACTTTGACCATTGTGTTTGATTTGTATCTCATCATCATCATCATCATGTCAGCCTTTAGAAGTCCACAGCTGGACATAGGCCTCCGCCAACGAGCGCCATGAGCAGCGATCTTGTACCACCTCCATCCACGGGCTTCCTGCGATGGCTACAATTTCGTCGGTCTATCGTGTGGGGGGTCTCCCCACACTTCGCTTGCTTGTTGAAAAATAAATCATAAAGATTAATTCAAAAATGACTTCCACTAAGACACTATTTCTGTCATGGCGGCGGTCATGACGTCACATGCAAGTAAACATTATGGGATCTCTCTTGTAAAATAGATAAAGTTTTTGTTTGTTGTAATTTTTGCGTCGTTTGCGATCACGTGACCACGTAATCAGAAATAAACATGTTTAAAGTAACGTTTGCGATCACGTGACCACGTAATCAGAAATAAACATGTTTAAAGTAACTTTTTTTGTAATTGAATGAAAATTAATGAATATTTTTACTCAAAGTAATAATAAACTGGTACCTATTTAATTAGACATACTTTTAGGATGACAGCAATCCGGGATAAACGTTTTTTCACTACAGTGAAAAAGCCTAATTGTCTCACAAAGTTGAGGAAGTGGAGTTGTTATTTACCAAGTTATTATAAGACCATAGACTTCTTATATATTATACAGGAATATCCTGTACCTAATCTATAAGTAAAGACTATTTTCTGTACTTTTTCAAAACTTTTGGCTGAGTAGTTTCGGAGATTAATGGGTCTATTCTTCTTGATTATTCTTGATCTATTCTCATCTACTCGTATTTTCTTAAAATTCTATAAATATTTATCTTAAAATTTAAAAAAAAGGTGAGACCCTCCACAAACCCTTTCATTTGATACGTCACACGGTACAGTTTGAAAATTCTTATTTTTATTTTTCTCATCATTTTTCAATAGTTTCGGAGATGCAATTTCCTATACTTTTTTTTCTGGTTTGCCCTCCTAAAGTGGCCCCCAAGAGACCCACACAATTCATTTATTTACGGTACACGTCCGTGTTTGGGTCACAAAAATTCACCTGTAGATAGATAGATAGATAGATAACTCTTTATTGAAACACACAAATAAAAATCTTAAACCAAAAAAAAAACAAAATTAATAATGAAGTGTCACAATGGGCGGTCTTATCTTATCAATATGTTGTCTTTCGAACGTACGGAAACCAAAAATCCAACTTCAAGTGTAGTGTAGTTTCTGTTTAATTATGTCAAATAGTTGACTTTTTGGAAGTCTATTATCAATATATTTTAGTATATACAGTCAACTTGAGAGCAACCTCTTTGTGGAAGTCTATTATCAATATATTTTAGTATATACAGTCAACTTGAGAGCAACCTCTTTGTGGAAGTCTATTATCAATATATTTTAGTATATACAGTCAACTTGAGAGCAACCTCTTTGTGGAAGTCTATTATCAATATATTTTAGTATATACAGTCAACTTGAGAGCAACCTCTTTTTGGAAGTCTATTATCAATATATTTTAGTATATACAGTCACCTTGAGAGCAACCTCTTTTTGGAAGTCTATTATCAATATATTTTAGTATATACAGTCAACTTGAGAGCAACCTCTTTTTGGAAGTCTATTATCAATATATTTTAGTATATACAGTCAACTTGAGAGCAACCTCTTTTTGGAAGTCTATTATCAATATATTTTAGTATATACAGTCAACTTGAGAGCAACCTCTTTTTGGAAGTCTATTATCAATATATTTTAGTATATACAGTCAACTTGAGAGCAACCTCTTTTTGGAAGTCTATTATCAATATTATAAAATAAAACACAAAATACACGACACAAATAATATTTTATTTATTATCCATTGATTCGATACAATCACCCGTATATTACACTATTATTATATATTAAATACTGGCATTTCGATAATAATAGGAATATTACACTATTATTATTATTTAACACAACAGATAATGCCACACAAGAAATGGTTGCTTTGTGTTTTCAGTTTTTCATAACATTCATTAAAATAATGTAATATATCCTACTCATTATAATCTTTTTTATTTTTTGTGTGGCATTTGTTATTTTTTCGTTAAGTAGGTTACACATATTTATTACGTACATTTATCTATGTGTATAGTAATTATTATTTGGCTTAAATATTGGTAAAGTTATTTTTTCCCATATAAATTGGCATAATATTAATTATATTGTTTTTAATTGTTGTAGAATATTATTATTACAGTCAGCCCGTACTGTCCTAATGTTGGGCAAACGATTTCCCACGATTTTTATATTATTGTTATTAACAAATAATAATTGTAATTACTATTACTCGCTAAATATATGAGTTTCATATATTTATGGAACTAAAATGATCACATAAATAAAAGTTTAATCTATTTTGGCTTTTTAGGAACGTAAACATTAAAAAATAAAAAGCAACATATATAACTAATATTGCAAAATTACTTATAAATTATAAAAAATAACAAAGAAATACTTTAAAATAATATAGCAACCCATAGAAGCAATGGCAAAATTCTAAATACCTATACAATAATAAAAATAGTTTTAAACACAAAACATCATTAATTTCAATAATGATACCACACCAATAAACACGAACGTGGCTAAGAAATAAGTATTGATATTTTTATCGAGGCTAATGCACCAATGATCGCAACAATTGACCACTGTGCGATTGGACCTATGACCGCAACAATTGACCACTGTACGACTGTAGCAATGATTGCAACAACTGACCACTGCACGTTTGTACCAATGATCGCAACAATTGACCACTATGCGACTGTAGCAATGATCGCAACAATTGATCACTGTACGACTGTAGCAATGATTGCAACAACTGACCACTGCACGTTTGTACCAATGATCGCAATTGACCACTATGCGACTGTAGCAATGATCGCAACAATTGACCACTGCGCGGTTATACCAATGATCGCAACCATTGACCACTGTCTGATTGTATCAATGATCGCAACAATTGACCACTGTGTGATTGCGCGCAGGTAGATCGAATTATCGGTTTGCATAAATATTTTGGACATTCACATCTGGGATTTGACATATTTATATTTAGACTAGACCATTATTAAGTACAATATCTAATAATTTTCTAAAGAAAATATTTCAATGACGGACGGGATTCGAACCCACATGATGCATGCCTCTCCGCGGCACATGCTTCTAACAAATTCGGCAACCGTGACAACTACATCATCATCTACATTAGACATTCCCTATTTTCTAAATCCGTCTTACCGAGAGGCATAGATGATGCGGGTTCGAAACCCGTCCGTGGTCCAAATTTTTGTTTTAGAAAATCATTAGATATGTTCTCGCAGCCGGCGTTAATGCTAAAATCACATAAACATAATTAAGTACAATGCCTGACTGGTTTACTTATTTAGATATATTTTATAATAATTACCTAAATCGATATCTTTTACAATTGTGTATAATTATAAGTATTATAAAAATAATACATCATAATTAATTATTATAAAATTAAGACATTATATTCTTATAATATTTATTATTTTAAGTAGTCCGTTGATTTTGATTTAGTTTTTATAAATATATTATACTAGTTTAAATTAGTCATATAATAATAATAGTTATCAAATGTAAGAATATAAAACACAATTATTCCGGTAATATATTTCTTTGGAGCTTAATTTAAAATTATTTATCTTCCCTGTAAATATAATAATGATTCATTCAGCCTTACTTACTACTACAAGTTCAGTTCCTACATGCACATTACAGCAATGTAAACAATATCAGAATTCGGTTAGTGATACCTACTTCAATAAGACTTTCAATACCGATGTTATTACTATTTTATATAGATAGATAAACTCGTGTTTGTTTCACTGGGCTGTTGTCAAAAATTTAAATTACTGGAATTAAAAAATAGAGTTAATTTTCTATTTTCTGAACCAATCTAGATGAAAGGATTTTTATGTTTTATTTGAATGACAAGCTGAACCCGCGGCTTTGCCTGCGTGCTCATTTCTGTGGGTCAAAAGTAACCTGGAGGACCTTTAAGCATACAAAATATCATTCAGCCGTCAGATAGTTTTTTATTGATTGCTCGGCTTTTACTCATCGGATTGAGATACCAAGTACACCAGTTTTAAGTCAAACCCTAAGCTATCCAACGATGAAAACCGCATCACAATTTATCGAGTAGTTTTTACGCGATGCGCGAACAAACATACAAACAGACAGACGATTAAATAAATTGATATATTCTGGTTCAATCCTCTTTCCACATATTATTAACTTCTTTAACGATATTCTAATCTGCCCAAACATTTTTGTCACTCCAATATCATACTGTTACACAAAAAAGGTGATAAGTCTATTTAGGAAACTATCGACCTATCAGCCTTGTATCACACCTATACAAAGCCTTTATTAAGGTTTTAGAAAACAGGATATCCGTCACACTAGATAAACATCAACCCCCCGTGCAGGCAGGATCTCGCCGCGGCCTCTCCACTACGGACCACTTTCAAGCTATCAACCAAATTATAGAAAAACACGAAGAATTCAATCTTCCTCTATACTTAGCATTTGTTGATTACTCCAAAGCGTTTGACAGCATGACACACAATTCCATTTTCAATGCACTTTAAAATCACGAAATAGACGACACATATGTTCAAATTTTACAAAACATTTACAGAAATAGCACTGCAGCAGTCAAACTGAACACCATAGGCCCGGCCCATCTTTCCATATTAAAAAAGGAGTAAAGCAAGGCGATCCACTATCTCCTAAGATTTTTACAGCCACTCTTGAGGAAATCTTTAGAAAACTTGCAGCAGGTTGGGAAGACGAGGAATCATCGTCGGAGAAAACTGGTTGACCAACCTTCGATTCGCCGACGACATAGCCCTTTTTTCTTCTACGGATTCTGGATTACATACCATGCTCGAAGACCTGAGCAAGACAAGCCTCGTTAAATTAATGACTAACAGCGTTAAATGCAAAACCTACGTTGAGAGTGTGGAGGTGGAGTATGTTCAGGAGTACATATATTTGGGCCAAATAGTCTCCTTCCATACGAGCCAAGACAAAAAAGGCGAACCGAGAACGCCTGGAAGTGCTTTTGGTCCATGAAGGATCTAATGACGGGAAATCTCCCACTATCCTTAAAAAGAAAACTCCTGGACGTGCGCATAGACAATACAGCAGAGGTCCGAGGTATCTCAACGTGCTATGGAGCGTATACTTGGCGTGAAACTGACGGACCGCATCCGGAACACTATACTGCGCTCTCAGACAAAAATAGTGGATGTAACCCGGAAAGCTGCAAAGACTGACTGACGGGACTGGGCAGGCCACGTCAGTCGAATGCCGGAAGGACTATGGGCCAAATCAACAACTGAATGGATCCCATGCGATAAGAAACGGCGACGCGGCAGGCCCAGGGGCAGATGGCGGGCGATCTTGACGCAAACCTGAAAGATTGGCCAGCTACAGAAAATTGGAAGGAGGGTCACTACAGTGGGATACTACAGTGGGATACTACAGTGGGATACTACAAGCTCATAATAATAAAATAATAAATAATTCTGGTACAGCTGGTAGTAGCTTATTTTAAATATCCTAGACCATTTATTTTTAAATTATCTTCATTGTACAGAATGTTTGGTTCTTACTGCTTCAGCAGTATAGAATAGATAATGGTATGACTTCTGTGCTTGTAGGTACAACTATTATGTATTACAAGAGCTGGCACATCTATCATCTATACTTATATTACAGCAATAGGAACGAAACAGTCTGTACAAAGAAGAAAATCTGTACTGTAAGATAATAAAAAAAAAGTAGGGTACTTAAAATAAGAATAGAACATTTTTTTAAATCGTGTCAGTCTGTTTGTTTGTTAGTTTGTCTGTACATTTGTTCGCGCATCACGTAAAAACTTCAGGACCGATTGCTATGCGATTTTCTATGTTGGATAGCTTAGTGTTTGACTTAAAAACTGGGGTTCTTGGTATCTCAATCCGATGAATAGAAGTCGAGCAATCGATTAAAGTAATTTTGACGGCTGAAGGAATTTTGTTCAAATGTTGGTATATTGGTATTTTAGGTCCTGGAATAGCACATATATTACTTTTAACCTAGAACCATAACCAAGCGTGCGAAGCCGCGGGCATCAGTTAGTATTTTTATAATGTACTAGTTAATGCCCTGCGTCGCAATGCCTCTCAACTTTTTGTATTTATTTTTTCTTGTTTTTTTATGTCAGGAACTTTCTCGCAAGTACCTAGCAGCACTGTACAAGTACCTAGCAGCACTGTACAACGTTTCAACTCGGCCGCGATCGGGGCACGACGCGCGAAATCAATTGTTCTATGCGCGTGGGACTCCGACAGTCCTCAGTCGAGTGAATTACCTGTCCCTTTTTTAAGTACGATATTTGGCAAGTAACCTTTGTATTAAATATATCATCAACAGATATTGATTATATTGCAAATTGCCTATAAAAGTAGAGTACCTATGTACACTATACACCTGCACAAATTCAATTTTTAGGGTTCCGTATCCAAAGAGTACAAAGGGTGTGGCAATGTGTCTGTCTGTCCATCCAGCCTTCTTGTAAAGCCTAAACGAAATAAGCTAGACACTAAGTAGTTTCGCGACCCAATATAGAAAAATGATCGCTGCCAGTTGTCTGTACAGTATACACTACTTACGTTAACACTTACGAGTAACACTCCACTTTGTATGAAAATAAATAAGATTTTTCTAAGATAATCACGAAAACTTTGATGTTACAAAAGATGATTTCTTTTTTTTTTTTTTTAAGTAATTAAACGAACAACTATAATGTTGATCTTCCTTTTACAGGTAAGCGTTTGCCAGTATCTCGCCTAATGTTAAGTGACGATGACCTAATGTTATGTGACGATGACCTAATGCTAAGTCATGTTATCACCTCTTTACGGGATTAGAAGAAAAACAGATCAACTTACATCGAACTGCAGCCCGCTATTATACCTACTAACTGAGCAGCGATAAAATTAGTTTACGAAAAATATAGTAATAAGGAAATTTAGAAACATTTAAATTAAAAAAAACGTTCATGCAGTAGCCATGTCATGATGAAACTTAAAGAACGGGCTACCCTTTCATTTGATACCGTGGTGTTGTTACTGTGGTAATCAGAGATATTATGGATATGAAATTTCGGATCTGGATACGGATATAGAAATAATATTATACCGGTTTCGGATACGGTTAAGGATATGAAATTATTTCGGATTATCCGTTAGTTTCGGATAGTTTCGGTTACGGATATTAGATTTTTAAGATAAACAAACATAGCGCTGCTAGTGTCGACTCGTCCGGGCAGAAAAACCTGTTTAGGCTCCGAAACTATCCAAAACTTTTATATCGGATTCGGTTACGGATACGGATAGATTTTTATTTTGTATATCCGATAGTTTCGGTTACGGTTACGGAGCTCCTTGACATCCCTGATGGAAATGATAAATCGCGATTATTTAACGTCCGCCATATTGGATAAAAATGGAGACATTTAAGTAATCGCGTGTGAGACAAATTCCAGCCCGAAAGCTTCAGTGGAAGTGGGTGAAATATTGATTGCTAAATTCCAGGACACACATACATACAAGTGAAATAAAATCTTTTAAAAATATATCAATCGTATTAGTGCCAAAGGACAGTATCGATAGTCAAAATAAATCTAAAAGCAAACTAAATGTTCCAAATAAAATAATGAACTTCCGAAAGAAATAAACCTTCCGCGCCGTTGTTTATGAGTTTCATTGCTTAGAACAATTAAATGGCTCGATATCGAGTCAGCGCCGGGCTCGAGAGAATCCATACTGCAGACTAATAGTCTAATAGACTAATAGTCCATACTGCAGCGTCTCGGCCACAAAAAGTAAGCTAGTTTAAATTGACATGAATTATCTCTTTTCACTAACGCCCTGGCACCAGTGCTGGAAAGGAAGCCCCCCCCCCCCCCCCCACAGGGCGCCGCGAGTTTACTATCTTCCACAACACAGCGTCACCTAACAACAGGCGAGACAGTGGTCCGGCGATAGCATACCTGCCTATAAAAAAAAACGGTGATTTACATATTGAAAGCATATACGTATACGTATGGACATGACAATACTTTGGCATTTTTTCTAAGTATCAATAGACCAATACATAATTTACTTTAGTCGAGTCTAAGTACCTACTTAATTAGATCGAGACGAAGTTCTTCCGTAGAGTGGTAGTCAATGTGATGTGAATTACGTACAATCATACAAGTTCCTACTTTATGCCAGCCATACACTTGATACATACTTGACAAGTGTACTGTGAGTAGTATACTGAGTATGGTGTAACATTTGTATACTTGTCAAAATTTTACACCCACTATTTTAATTAAGTCGCTCAAGGAGCTATGGATATCTCTCGTAAAACCGACAACCGTAGGTAAAACAATGGAGACCGCGATTAGGCAAATGTATATTGAGGGACACTTGCCGGAAAGGTGGAGTGACGATTTGCGAAAGGCGACTGGCAGCGACTGGATTAGGAGAGCCGAGGATTGGGCTCAGAGGCGTTCACTAAGAGAGGCCTATGTCCTGCAGTGGACGAATGTAGACTGACGATGATGAACATACATTTCGTTACGTATTATATAGTAAGATCAATCCGTCACATCCAGTTAGACATGGGCACCGCGCCGGCGGCGCCGCGCCGTGTTGTATCGGCGCGCCGCCGCCGCCGCCATTTGGCCATGGCGTGAGGTGGGCTAGGATTTGTTCGCGATTTTTTCCGTTTTATGTATTGTGATGGAATGTAATTTTTTTCAAATTCCAGTTAGTCAAGCTATTCAAGCTCCCCGTGACATATTTATGTTGTTTACGTATTGTAACGAGGTCAAACCTCTTTCGTAATAATACTCATTTGATCTCTTAATTCTTTCATAATCCATTTCAATCCATTTGATAGTTTGACATTATTAATTCAAAAATACAAATAATTTGTCATTCCAATATATCGATTTTTTAGCAAAACCGAAATTGTTATACAATACCAATAATAAGATTATTACAACTGGACTCTTTTAAAATACATAAGATAATACCTTCGTAAGTGGTCGTTTTCATCCGTATTGTAGCACCACGAAAAGTCTATGCACCTGTTGTTCCTGTAATTTTGTGTCACTGAGGCTTGGTCCCTGGGCTAGTGGAACAAACACAAAGCCCTGGAAGCCTCGTGACAGTATGATGCTTAAACCCGTAGAGGTTTTTATTGGAAGTACTTCGGAAATATTGTTGTTGCTGAGGGTGATAGAGGGATGGTTTCGAATCCTGACCGGGTCTATTATTGCTAGGCCTGTCTCGCGGTAGTTGAACGTTCGAATCCTGACCGGGTCTATTATTGCTAGGCCTGTCTCGCGGTAGTTGAACGTTCGAATCCTGACCGGGTCTATTATTGCTAGGCCTGTCTCGCGGTAGTTGAACGTTCGAATCCTGACCGGGTCTATTATTGCTAGGCCTGTCTCGCGGTAGTTGAACGTTCGAA
Organism: Alsophila aescularia; assembly: GCA_946251855.1. Classification (NCBI taxonomy): domain Eukaryota; kingdom Metazoa; phylum Arthropoda; class Insecta; order Lepidoptera; family Geometridae; genus Alsophila; species Alsophila aescularia. Next base: position 1,395,463 of record OX276374.1, on the reverse strand, counting down.
TCCTTACCGGGTCTATTATTGCTAGGCCTGTCTCGCGGTAGTTGAACGTTCGAATCCTGACCGGGTCTATTATTGCTAGGTCTGTCTCGCGGTAGTTGAACGTTCGAATCCTGACCGGGTCTATTATTGCTAGGCCTGTCTCGCGGTAGTTGAACGTTCGAATCCTGACCGGGTCTATCATTGCTAGGCCTGACTCGCGGTAGTTGAACGAGCAGTTCAGGACGTAATCTTTGGACAGTAGTACTTTCCTATTTTCTATATTAAGACGAAAATGCTGTGTAATATTTGTCTGCTATTTTACCTCAAATTACCTTGAATATGCAAACCTGTCATCATCTCAAGCTTATATCTGCCCACTGCTGGATGTAGGCCTCTTAATGCACGCCACTAAGCTCGATCTTTAGCTCTCCTCATCCATTTTCTTCAGGCCGCTTTCCACATGTCATCACTCGATCTGGTCACGGGGCGTCCTACACTACATTTGCCTAAACGCGGTCTTTGACCGTAAGTGTCCACGTTTCGTCCCAGTAGATCATGACTGGTAGGACGCACTGATTAAAGACTTGTCTTCAGGCACTGTGGTATGGACGACGAGAAGACTTGAAAAGCTTGCCGAATGCTGCCCAACCCAGCTGAATTGTTCTGTTGGCTTCCTTCTCAAAGTTGTTCTTACCTTATTGAAATATTTGCCCATGGTAAACATATTAATGGACAACTTCAAGAGGTACACCATTGTCTGTAATCAGTTCCGGGTCAACAAGATCGTTAAACATGATCTTGGTCTTATCTATGTTCATTCCCAGACCGATGCGTCGAGAAGCATCATCTGGGTGGTCAGGATACTCTGCAAGTATTGCAGCGACTCCGCCATTAGGACGACATCATCGGCAAATCGTAAGTGTGAGATATTCTCTCCATTAACATTAATGTCCATTCCTTTCCAATCCACCGTCTTACAACATAAATCTTCCAAGGTATTAGTGAACAGTTTCGGGGATATCACATCCCACTATCTCGCTCCCCTGTGCAATTGGATATATTTAGACTACTGGTCTTGTACTTGGACACTCATAGTCCCGGCGACATATAGAAACCTCAGCACTTCGATGTATCCAGCCAGTCCACTTGACACCGCTGCAAAGACCAGAACCGCCCAGGTTTCAACAGATTCAAACACCTCCTCATAGTCCACAAAAGCATGACACAGGAGCTGGTTATACTCCTCAAACTTCTGTATAACCTGCCTCACTGTCTGTGGCGCTAAATCCTCAGAGAAAACGAGCCTTTTTAAGAGGCTGGAATTCGACAAGTCTTCTTGCGAGAGGATTTGAAATGGGTTGTGGCTACGGAGGCTTAAAAAGCAGGGTTTTATACAAATTCTAATAAAGAATACCTGCTTACTAATGGTGGGATTTAACCGTTCTAAAAGCAAAAGCCCTAATTCGCTTCCGAGAGGCGAATCATCTACATAATTATAGACTGTTTGTCTGAGGTGCAAAGGTGCAATATAGATTCTCCTGTCACATGAACTTGTGTTTGGAGTTGCAAAATGTGACAGGGCATTCCTTCCTTGCCTCTTACTTCAGGAAAGTTATAAATGTAGATGATTTGCCTAGAAGTCTCAAGGGAGCCGAAGCAGCATTTCCTTCCTTACTTGCCTCTTACGTCAGGAAAGTTATAATCGTGGATAATTTGCCTGAAAGTCTCGAGGGAGACAAAGCGAACACATCAGTTTCTGCAAATACCAATGCATGTATTATCTATCTTAATTGGACTCTCCAAAAATCATGGCGGTGTTGCTGGTCAGAGAATTGAAGGTCTACTAGAGCAAGAGTTGTTGGCTATGTCTCATTTCTGTTGTTGGATTGACGGCAGAACTCGATAATGAGAGTCTTTGTCTCTTTGAAATGAAAGGAAGGAGGATTTTCATTGGCTTTATACCAAGCATTTACCAATCTTTTTTGCTACGGATTTGCTGTTAGGTTATGTTAGCACGCCGTAGGCTACCCGAGTGGGATGGCGTTTTCTGTGACTAGGATGGTACTGTCGGCGTTTCGATCTCGGTTAAGTCTGTGCAGGATGAATGAAGTAATGTAGTTTGTTTTTTTTTTATTATTATTAATGATAGCCTACGGTGTCCCACTGCAAGCAATAATAGCCCTCCCTATGCTCATTCCACATATCGCGATCTTATGCAATAGATAACCAGTCTTTAAAGTGGGACTCAAGGTCGCCGCCGCCGCTATTTTAGGTGGCGGCGCCCATGTCTACATCCAGTATACCATCAACTATGTAGTTAGCTGTATGGCTAGCATTACATTTATGATATATTTTTACAAAGTCTCATCAAACCTCTCAGACCTGGCTTCGGCCATCAAATCCAACGGATCCAGTATCTGAGTAGACGTCCTCGCGCCACGACGTCCTTTAGAGAACTGACTCTTTATATCGTATTTCTCCATCCAGTTCCTCAACGTCTTCCTCGGAACACCGAACTTATTGGACGCTGCGTATACGCTGTACCCCTTCTTCACCGCGATGAGGGCATCTCTTAAATGTTGAGATGAATACTGCTTGTAAGACTTCTCTTGAAAAACGTCCGTTTCTATGTTGACTATTGCGTTCGGTCGTCTGCCGACGATCCTCGGCCGGGCGTGTATGTTTAGAGGTATCCCGTGATCCATATCGATGAAATGCCGAGTGACTATCTCCGTGGACGTCCGGACCCCTGCAACAAGCGAGGAAGATGACGCCCGCGTTATATATACACTGTTATGTAGTATATTGTACACTGACTCAGTGTATATATAGTACACTAGTGTATGGAGTTAGTTTGAGAGAGGGCGCACCTTTCCTGGCTTGTTACAGGTGGGACGGGGTAAAAAGCAAGGAAAAGTCGCCTAGGTGTTGGGGCTGCTGTAGACTGGCTGTGACCAGAGCTGTTCGAACAAATGAGCAAGGTAGGTCAATGCCCTCTATAGCATTGCTTCATTTGTTCACCTTCGCAGAGGGCAGCAATTTTATAATGCACTTTTGCTCGAATAGCGAATGGATAGCCATTTTTAAGCTCTGTTCAGACTTACATCTTTCTGATCACACTACACCATACAATTAATTGCAGCCACAGTGGTCGGCTGGTTTGTCAGAAAGTAGTACTTCTGCACAGGCTTTTATTGTGATTTTTGGTGAACAGCAGAGCGAATGGAACCGGACAGCGATAAGCTCTAAAGCCGGCTATATACATAACTGCATACTGTCCAGCTTATAGGAAGATTGACGGTAAACAAATACCTATGCATGAGCGTGTATAACTTGATCAGGTTGCGCTCACTCAGACAAGTATGCATTTAGGTGTAGGGCCAGCATACAGCTATCTTATTATTTATTCTATGCAAGTCGGGAGCGCGAACAGTGCAGGAACGCTGTTTAATTCGGTCAAAGCTATCTACACAATAAATATGCGCAGGCTAAGTAATAATAGTACATTATGATACAAGTGTGCTATGTATGGTATGGTTGGTAATTACACTCGAGGCAGTGTTATTCGTACGAGCCGTATCAATTTGCATTCAATGTATATAACTGCAGAAAGTGACTTATTGCCGCACGTAATGTTAAATAACATGAGTGCAGCAAGAAGTCACTTGAGCGAGTGTCAGTAATCTACTATTACATTCAATGCAAATAAAGGAGTCGAGTGTCTAATGCTCAATGCACGCGCGTTTCATACGACGTTTTCTCTACACACTTGCGAGGAAAAAAAACTTGTATTGTTATTAACTTTTAATTATTGAAACAGGTAGTTCACTACCTGTTTCAACCTTTCGGTATCATTTTGAGAATTGTACTTTCAAGTACAATTCTCAAAATGATACCGAACAGTCTTTCTCTCTAGATTTTGGTGGCAACAGGTTATCACTAGCGTTTCGTCCTCGATTAGTTTTCCGACAGGGTCAAATCTACGTATTGCTCTTCTTCCCTACTTGAAGTCTCTATTTTTGATAATAATTAATCACACAACGAAAACGTTAACAAATATGGTAAATGACACGCTGGTTTTGTTTATCCGCCGCTCTAGCGATGTAAATAAAAGCACTGGCAAAACCGCTATAATGTCTACATATAAAAAAAACTCTAAATATGTTTTGATTACGCAAATTAAGGTTAATGTATAGTGAAAACTATATAATTTCATAAAATTATGATAATTTTGATGATTGATTAAACAACAGCACTAACATTATTTTAACAGTTTATCATTAAAACTCTTTGCAGAGATTGAAAAAAGTGTAAAGTAAAAAGCAGTGCTAAAGTGTAAAAGTAATATAGTAAAAACACTAGTGTGTAATAAGCTGAATTATGAACCTAAAAATGTACAAGACCGAACGAATCGAGGATGGGACCACATGGGTTCGGCAGCAGAAACGTCAGAGGGTAAATGCTTGTTATCTTTCTGGAGAGGGAGGGGCTCTGCCTTCTTAATGAAATTCTTTCGTTAAGAAGCAGTGCAAATGAAAGGCATGAAAACTGTTATAATAATAAATATAGATTTATTTCAATGTAAACCCGTTTTGTATCGTACAGGAAAAATATGGAAGAGAGCGAACATTATGAATGAAGCTAGTACAATGAATGAAATTTGGATGATGAACGAAACTAAAATACAGATCTAAATAATATGAGAAAGAGAATAACAATTATGTTCTGTATTGAACAAGCAGCCCCAGAGAAAGTGGACATGGCGAAGCCCGGATGGTGGTACTTAAAATGAGATCGACTTTATCATGACGGACAAAAAGCATATATTCAGAGATGTCCCTTTGATCAACAAGTTCAATACCGGAAGTGATCACCGAATGGTCCGAGGCACTCTGAGTGTCGACTTTGAGCATAAGCGAATCCGTATGATAAAGACCACGCCCCGACCGAATCAACTGCAAACCATAGTTGGGTCCGAACAATTCTAACGAAATCTGGAGAAACGATTCGTTGCCGTGGAAACCACTAATGACGTTAACGCGGGACTTAACACGCTGGTGAGAATCCTCACGGAAAAGGGCCGTAAATTCTGTAGTCTGCAGTATAAAGGCCAGAAATCCAAGCTCTCAGACCAGACTCTCTGGTTAATAGCACAAAGACGGGAAAATCCTAAGGCCTCTTTGGCAGAGCAGAAGACTCTCAACAAAAAAAACACGAAACTGACGCGACGTGACCTTCGGTGCTCCAATACCCGCCTAATACAAAAGGCAACTGAGCAGAACCGAGGGTTCAAGGTTTTCGTGCAGCAACTTGGGAGGAGTCATATTCTCCCTGAGTTCGAGGATTTCTGTGGCCGATTATATGCTCCACATGCTCCTCGACCAGAAATCCCTAGTGAGGATTGAAGAGCCACACTGACCCGCAACTACACCGATGAGCTGCCAGATATCAGCCTGGACGAGGTGGAGATGGCCTTGAGACAACTTAAAAACGGAAAAGCCCTTGGTGAGGACGGTTCTACCTCTGAACTCTTAAAGGCAGGAGGTACTCCTGTCCTCAAGAGAGCTACAGGCTTTATTTAATTCCGTCATAAACTGTGGGAGAACTCCAGATGCGTGGAACGGAGTGTCGTGGTACTATAGTACACCGTAGACCACATTCACACAGTGCGCCAGATTATGCAGAATTCAGAAGAGTGTCTGGCTTTTGTGTCTGGCTTTTGTGAACTACGAGAAGGCCTTTGATTCCATCGAAACCTGGTATGTTCTGGATTCTTTGCAGCGATGCCATATACTCAAGTGTTGAGATGCTTGTAATGTATGACGCTGCTACGATGTCCGTCCGAGTTCAGGACCGGCAAACTGAATAAATCCAATTGCTTAGGAAAGTACGACAAGGGGATGTCATATCCCCGTAACTGTTTACCAACCCAATAGAGGATATGTTCAAGATGTCGACTAAGAATGGGCATCGAGAATAGAATGGGCATCAACATAAACGGCCAGTACATCTCACAGTTGAGATTCGCAGACGATATTGTCCTTATGGCGGAGTCGCTGTAAGAGTTGAAACAAATGCTGACCAGCCTAGCAGATGCCTCCCGACGTATTGGCCTCCGCATGAACATCGACAAACAAAATTGATGATAAATCAACACATTACACCGGAACCAATAGTCGTTAGTGGTATCCCTCTCGAATTTGTGCAGGAGTATTATCTACCTAGGACAAACTCTTTTTGTTGGGCAGAAACAACTTTAGAAGGAAGCCGATAAGTGGATTCGGCTGGGCAGCATTCGGGAAACTTCGTTGTCTTTCGTCGCCCATCCCACAGTGCCTAAAGACGAAAGTCTTTAACCAGAGCGTCCTACTCGTAACGACATACGGAGCCGAAACGTGGACACTGACTGTGAGACTAGTCAACAAATTTCAGGTCGCTCAGCGAGCTATGGAACGTGCTATGCTCGGGGTTTCTCTAAATGATCGCATCCGAAACGAGGTGATTCGGCAGAGAAAGTCACCGACATAGCTTAAAGAATTAGCAAACCGAGTGGCAATGGGCCGGTCACATTAGTCGAAGAACCGAAAACCAGTGGAGTAGACGACTTCTTGATACCACATAATATAGGCAAACGTAGTGTAGGATGCCCTTCGGCCAGATGGAGTGACGATTTAGCAAAGTAGCTGGCAGCAATTACATTAGAAGAGGTGAAGATCGGGCTCAGTGGCGCGCATTAGGAAGCCTATGTCCAGCAGTGGACTAATGCAGGCTGTTGATGACCTAGACCTTAGCACGTAATTGTGGGCTTACGTAAGTATACCGAGTAAAGCCCCGCAATGCATATGTTAATTTGTACTAATTACTAGGTGCTAATTATATTTTTGTATATTTTATTTGTTGTTCCAATAGAAACATTTTTCTTCTTTCTTTCTTCAATAATAGAATCACCTCTCAGCCCGCGGGTGCCGTGAGAACCAGCAAAGGCAGTTCTGGAAACAGGCAGCAGCGTGCACTCGTGTAATATCACCGACTCCTGCGGTCACCGCGCCGCCTGCCGAGCGCGGTGTATATGAGAAACACCCCCAAAGATACCAACAAAAACTTACCTATGGTGGAGACCGATGTGGACATTTACCGGCCTATGATCCTAAGTACGGCCACAGAATAAATAATAGTACAAGTACAGAAGGATAACTGAGTAGTCATTTAAATAAATAGCGACTCTCGCTACAACGCTATAAAGTGCAATTTAACTCGCACAGCACTGCGATCTTTCAATTATATTTACCTAGAAGGCGCTCGCCCACCGCGTGCAGGCTAGAATGCAAAGTATCACAACGCGCGAGAACTTCCATTGCTCTAACCGTTTCAGAATCGCTCTGTCCCTTTTTCGCTCGGTAGGGTTGTATTAAGATATAACTATGTACTTGTACTACTAATTATTCTGTGATATGTTATGACTTAGATATTGTAACAGAATAAATAAGTAATAATGTATTATGTTATTACTTATTATTATAAATTAAAATAGTTCTATTACATACAATTACATTCTTATCAGAATAGACCGACTACCTCATTTTTACTACCTACCTATCCCGTTTTCAGAACGCCGATAAGTTTATTGAGATACCTACCTACGTATAAGTGTCGTTGGTTGATTATGATTATATCCTATAGGTATTGCACTTTGACGAATAAAGGTGTCTGAATTCCTTGCTTTATAATGAGTGAAAGTCGTCATTTCTACCATTATTCAAACAGCCGAATGCTATGCAATACCTTCTAGGTTACTTCTTGGTACTCATAATTAAAACACGAATAAAATTTGTCAATAACTTTACGTAAGTAGGTACTTTATCGCTAAGTACAAGGCGCGCGATTCATCGACCGCACGCTTGACACTCGACTGAACGGACCCGAATATTGCGCCCTCGGATTTATTTGTACTTGTTGCGGAGTGCGACTGCCCTGGTACGGCGTAGTACTTTTGCTAATCATAGGGGGTTTTAAAGAACTACAAAATTATTAAATTTAAAAACAGTTCATTAATTATTTCTCGTTTATTAACTCTCATAATAATAGCAAAAACTGGTACAATCAGTATCGTCTATAATATTCATAATAATGTTTAATAATTATTATAATATTAATAATAAGAAACGGGCGGTTGCGTGCAAGAAGTAAGACAATCGTGCAAGTACTTTGGTTCCGTACTTACAATTATTGTTTTCATAATAATATATAAACATCTTTGGTTTCATGAAAAATAAAAATATAAATCTGGAAGCCGCGATAAAAAGAAACTAAACATTTATTTATTTACAATAGGTTTTTTTAATAAGTAGATCTTTTGCAAATTATTATTTTAATGAGTCTACGGAACCATGTGACACTGATAGAATAATAATAATTTTTATTGTAATTAAGTACAACCAGAACAAAATAATATTATAACACGAAAAATATTTAAACATAATACTGTAATAACACGTAATTACCTAAAGTATTAGAATGTAAATTACTATATTACACAAAGATTCTCAAAAAGCAGGGTTTCATTTTATAATTTTTATTGGTTATCGTTTGCCCAACAATAACAATAAATAATAACAAAAAAATAACATAGTTTTTTAATAAAATTTTAATTAATAATTTAATTTATTTCCGAAAGTAGGTTACGTGAAATTAACAATATGTACTTTATATTAAATAATAAGCAATTTAGGATAATATTTCAATATAGACAGACGATATCACACATAGACAAAGATGATACCAGTGCCACCTTAAAAATTACCCAGAATTTTGAGAATCACAGCTATAGCAGCTTACATACTATTATATATTATAAATTATGTATTAAATATAATATATTTAGTTACATACTAGTAGGCACTTGACAGAGAAGGCGTATATCCTAAGATTTTTGACTAGCTGTTTCATGTGTCTTCATTTGAAAATTATAATTCTGAAGATAATGTTGTTGAAGTTAAACAAAGTACCAAAGATAATATACTTTTGGTCATGTATCTGTTTACAAAATCATGTTTCTATTTAATAAATGACTTTGCATTTGACTTTGACTTACATATTTCAAAGTAATATCATATATAAATTTATTAGTTGTTTTAAAGTCAACTAAAAAAACTCGATGGATTCCAAAATATTCTTTCTCTTTGTTATTATTATACATTTTTAGTTCCAAATAAAATTATAAGCCTACATAATTCTCTATTTTATTATATTATTTTGCCATGGCTTCGTAGGTTTTATTTTTATTTTTTATTCTTTTTATAAGTATTGTTTTTTGGTTTCCTTTTTTTATTATTATCATTTAACTTTATTATTATAATAAGCTTGGTGTCTATTTCAAGCAATAAAACATCACGTTCCGGTTAAACAGAGGTGAGCAACACAGATACAAATAAACTGAGGTGAGCAACACAGATACAAATAAACTGAGGTGAGCAACACAGATACAAATAGCCTCACGACAAAACACATCACCATAATACACATACAAAGTCATAAAAAAACAGCTAGTCAAATGCTCAATACACCGCGAACACAAACTAAGTTCGGCGCTCACCGATGCCATGTGTTAGTTTATATAAATAATTATGTAGGAACAATAGGCATTTTGATTTTGAAAATTATCGCGTGTGATCATATTATACGTAAAACTGCAATAAATAATTACGCCTCATCATATGACATTTCGAAGCGCAAGTAGTTTTTAGTTTGATGGTGGGTTTTATTTTAAATAGGAACAAGTCTTTGGATAATAATATTTAGACTGGGACTTTACATATCCAGTTGCGAATAAGTGTTGTGAGGATAGCGTGAGGTCACGGAAATTCTATAACAAATGTTCAATTTCCATTCAAAACCACATCCGGACCTAAACTAAACTGTGTAGATAGCCGAGCTTTGCTATATTGACACTTTTTTATTATTTATTTTTAAACAGTGAATTTTAATTTCTGTCAACAATCTATTTGTATATATTTTTTTCAATTTGGGAATTATGAAATTTAATTTAGTATTGTGTATGTATGACCGTTTTTTTTTTAAATATAATTAAAAAACACCATTTTAACATTCCACAAACTATTTTAAGTTGAAACTGTATAAATCTCATTAAAACTATATTATTCGAAGCCACGAAAAGAATTTATCTAATTAAGTACATTAAATACATTTAATAAATTAAAATCAATACATTTTCTCTATTTTAAGCTTTAATTAAATTAAGTAATTCACTTACATTTAAAAATTTAATTATTTTATCAACTAGGCACTTTAGAGACCGTTTCAATTTAATAATTAAATTAAATTATATGTGCCTATTTAGTTTACCACGAGTTTATTCATTTATCATTACAACAGGTATGAACCAACTTTTTTTTTATTTATGTCTGATTTATCAATATAAAGTCGTCCGGTACTAGCGCTTCATAATTTTAACGACCTTACAATAAGAAATATTTCTAGAAAGATAAAATAATATTATAAACAATGTTGAATGTATTATATAAAAATTAATATACGAACAGTATATATCATATTGGCATGATGTTACTAGTCACTGGAGGCATATTTTCTATTTTTAGTTTGTAAATATTACCGTTACGACATATTATTCTAGAGATTTTATAAACTTTTTAACACTAAAAAATTTCTATAATCAAGTCTTTTCTTTAAATATATTTTTGGACGAGTACGTCAAGCACACTTCTTTTTATAAAGGCCAATCAGTTTTTTCAATAATTTCCTTAACAATAATTACACGTAAATACAACGAAAAACTTATAAATAAATAATAATAAATCTTAACCTATAACAAATGTCCCGATTTTTGGTTCAAATATATTACCATAGTTTTAGGGAGATTTGATTACTGGCAAAAGTACAACGACCGCTTTGGTTCGTGGAGATTTAGGGAACTAAAGATAATATACAATTCCATGTATATTTATGTTAAGAAATAAACGTTCAACGTTTCTCAAAACAAATCTTTGGAGAAAAAAAGATGTTTATAATTTATAATAATTGTAACAAAAAAAAATAGACAATTTCACCAGAATCCAACCAAGAAGTTTTAAAAATATGTTATTTGTTTTTTGATGCATTTCCCAGATTAGTGATCTTTCAACAATTAAAAAATGACGACAAAATAAAAATGTTACCAAAATATTATTAAATATTGTAAATTAATTAGTTGATGTTTGGTTGACTTTTTGGAAAAACAGAGTAAATGTAAATAATATATTAAAAAATATTAAACTGGGAGCGTCGTAGCTGGATAAAACATTAAATAATAACATTTACAGTAAATAAAACTTTAAGTATATTTTTTATTAACAATCTGTTCTTTGATTAATCTTTGGCAGTATTCAAATCGTATACGACCAAAAGGCCTAAACGGCTTTAATTTTAAGGCATTTTATATATTCATTATCATCGCATAATTAATTTATTATACAAAATTCATAGGCCAAAAGACATGCTTAAAAATGATGCATGTTTTTCTATTTTTTTAATTTTGGTTATAAATTGCACCAAATTTTGATGTCGTTATATCTTATTAATAGAAAAATAATATATAACTTTTCTTCTTTTTTGTATAATTTTAATACAAAAAGATAATTACCAAATTATTTATTTCCATATAGATGTTTAAAATTTTGATTTGGTTAAAAATATTTGGATATAACTTTTTTTCTTCAGAATGTCTAAATTGTATCATTTCACCAAAATTAATATGTATTACTTTTATGAAAGTATTTGAAAACTTTCACATAATACTTGTGTATTTTCTTAATTTCGCGGTGGCGACAACTTTCGTAGCGACGATTTCAAAATGGCAATCTTTGCGATTTTAGCCTCGAAAGTATTTTAAGAAGGTCCCTGTCCCTGTTTTAAGACACCAAAAGTACTTTCAATAAAGTAATCAGAATCACTTTTATTAGGGTACTAATGGAGCGAAATAGACGTTCCGTCATTTAGCTAAATCGTAGTTCTGATATGGAGCGCTATTTTTACCTGGAAAATGTATTGACGACATCGTAACGTAAAGATTAAGACTATACTTTCATTAAAATGTTCCTGTTTCAAGAGAAAACTAGTACTTTCACAAAAGTAATACAAACTGTGAAGCGTGAGATTGCGAGTTCAATTCCCGCGCAGTCAAAATATTTATCTGAGGCTCAGGTGAGGTAGAGACGATGTCGTCAACATCGTAACGTAAAGATTAAGACTATACTTTCATTAAAATGTTCCTGTTTCAAGAGAAAACTAGTACTTTCACAAAAGTAATCACTTTTAAGAAAGTAGTAGTGTAAACTTGAAAACATAGTGACGCCATCGAAACGTTACTTCAATATCATAATTTGTAAAAACCGAAAATTATGCAACTTTAAGACTCCGAAAATTACTCATGTATTTACATATTAAGAGCAGTGCTGCCATCACCGCCTCCATTCTCCCCGACTTTCTCCTCGTTTCTTCCACTTTCATCACTGGAAACGTTGGAATTGAACAGAAAGTGCTTTCCAAATTCTATTTCACCATCGTAAGGCAGCTCTGTTTCACTTTTTTCACAGCTCTGCTCCATATTTGGATATTCGTAAGTTAGTTCTTTTTGTTTTTTGCTGTTCTCCACAAACTGCTTCAGTTGTTGTGGCATCGGGAACGACGATTTTATATGGCAACGCTTCATCCAGTTGCGGAGGGACTTGCGAGGGACTTTGTGGGTTTGTGCCGCTCTGAAAATTAAAACAATACTTAAAAAAACGGGTTTATTGAAAAACTACAAAACCAATTTTCGTTTAATTAAACTCTTTGAAATTAACAAAGAGTTATCAAAATCTGCCCAGAAATCACGAAGAAATTGACATACAGTAGAAACAGTACATTTCAGACAGCGAATGAATAAAGCACCCAACCAGCGTCTGTTCTAAAACTATATAATCTGGAGGTCTTCAAGTAGAATGCTACCGTCGACCGCGTCACACCACTTACCATCAGGTGAGACTGCGGCATAACGCTTTCCTTTTCGGCAAAAAATAATAATTGAAAAAGGCTTTGAATTGAGAATCTGTTAATTTTTGAACGTTTTTTTTTGTTAAAAGACTACTCCATTGCATTTTCAGTCTGTGGCGCAGACAAACTGTGAAGCGTGAGATTGCGAGTTCAATTCCCGCGCAGTCAAAATATTTATCTGAGGCTCAGGTGAGGTAGAGCCGAAGTTTGTCAGGTCGCGTAAGGGCCCCCGACGTGACTTAACATCTACTATCAATTGCTACCAACCGGGACCGAAGTCTTAACGTGCCCTCCGAAGCTCAGAGCGGTTGCTATTACGCACATAACATATTAAAAGCTAATGGTACGGTCTAATTAGGTATCGAACCCAGTGTCGTTGGCACAGAGCACATCACCATCACTCACGAAATCACTAAAATTCTTACCTGTATATACTTCCACCTTTTTTCACATCCATTAGGGCTGCCCACATCGCCTCGTTAGAGTACCTCCTATTTGGGTTGAATTTTCCCATCATAACCCTCTCCAAATCCTTCCGAGACAACCCTGACGAGCTTATTTCTTTTCCTTCCAAAAACTGATCCAAATCCGATTTAAGTACTGATTCTCCGATATCGATATTTTTGTCCTTGAAAATGGGAGGTCTGCCGCGGCGCCGCATCTGCGATTTCTCCACTAATTTCGGGAAAATTTCCTTCCTGGCAACATCTTTCATCTTTGGTATGAGTTCCACTTCGGATTTTTGGTTTTTCAAATCGATTCTCGGCTTTTTTATTTGGTTGGCTTTGAGGAGGGACACTTCAAGTTCGCCATTCTGCTCGAGCCAGGATTTGTAGTAATCATTTTCTGATTTGTCGATGCTTTTTTGTGTAAACTCTTCAACGTTTGTGTTGAGGCCGTATTTCGAGAATTCGTTTCTGATTTCGACGGCGTTCATTTTAGATAGTTTGTTTAGATAATCTGTGTTCGCTTTCGCCAAGTTTTGAAGTTTGGTTTGGAAGAACAACTCGCTCTCCGGCTTCACTCTAAGGAATGAACGACCTGGAAATAAAAATAAAAATAATAGATATACTTTTGTTAAGTTATAAGTTTTAGGATAGTTTCGTCGATTTAATTATAGGTAGTTATATTAAATTGTTGAATAGTTGTTAATATGATTAAAAAAATAAGTAATTATAAAAATATAAGTATTCATTATCTTAAAAAAACAGTATACATCTTTAATAATCTTTGTTTGCTCAAAAACTGAGACGAATCACGAACTTTTTTGTGTTCTTATTAAAACAAATTAATGTTAAAAAAAGTGTTTAAGCTTAAATTGAGGAAATGATTTAATCCTCAGTTTTTGAGTATACTGTATACTGAAATATTTTCAATAAATACAGTTGAACCATGAATGTATGCAACAAAAATTTAGACTAAATGTCTGTAAGATAGTCCTAGTACAATTTGTAATGTAAGATAGTCCTAGTACAATTTGTACTGTAAGATAGTCCTAGTACAATTTGTACTGTAAGATAGTCCTAGTACAATTTGTACTGTAAGATAGTCCTAGTACAATTTGTACTGTAAGATAGTCCTAGTACAATTTGTACTGTAAGATAGTCCTAGTACAATTTGTACTGTAAGATAGTCCTAGTACAATTTGTACTGTAAGATAGTCCTAGTACAATTTGTACTGTAAGATAGTCCTAGTACAATTTGTACTGTAAGATAGTCCTAGTACAATTTGTACTGTAAGATAGTCCTAGTACAATTTGTACTGTAAGATAGTCCTAGTACAATTTGTACTGTAAGATAGTCCTAGTACAATTTGTACTGTAAGATAGTCCTAGTACAATTTACTAATATTCTTTAATTATAATAATTGTACAAAAGAAAAGTGCATCAAATTCAAACTACTATCTAATTTATTTATTTATTTATGAGACCAATGGTTATTTTCATCAAATCGTTCAGTTTTCTACATTCATGGTTCAAAATTTTGCTCTACGAAACTACTTTACAAAAATATAATAATTAAAAATTGGCCTACCTTACAGACATTTTTGTTCTTTTCACATCGCAATGTCCATTCACAATATGCTTCACTCTATTTTGTCTTTGGTACACACTTTTGTCTATGGACCGACTTTTAAACCGCGTAAAAATTATTAATATTTTTAAAACATAAAATTATTAACAACATAAAAAGCAAGTGACAAGGAGGGAAGTCACATTGCAAATAAACATTGAACATATTTTTGGGCAAAATAAAATAAATTTTGAAAGAAATACATAATAACATTGTATTATTTTTGTTAAAACTTACCAGAAGTTTGTCCGAGGCTGCCGCCTGGCTTCCCGCTCTCTTCGTCCTGAAAAATATACATATTGTTTTATATTACATTTATTTATGAACTAGCAGTGCCCGTGGCTTTGCCCGCGTAATCATTTCTCTGGGTTAAAAGTACACTATGTATCACTTCCAGGACCTAAAACAACAATCAAACCAAAATTATACCGAAATTCCTTACGACTTGAAAAATATTGTTAACAAGTGCTCGGCTTCTAAAAACCAATCAAACTGCGATATAAAGTTCACCAAATTGTAAGACAATCCCTGAACTTCAACCGGTCCAGTAGTGACGTGACGCGCGAACAGAATGTAAGACAATCCCTGAACTTCAACCGGTATAGTAGTGACGTGACGCGCGAACAGAATGTAAGACAATCCCTGAACTTCAACCGGTATAGTAGTGACGTGACGCGCGAACAGAATGTAAGACAATCCCTGAACTTCAACCGGTATAGTAGTGACGTGACGCGCGAATAGAATGTAAGACTATCCCTGAACTTCAACCGGTCCAGTAGTGACGTGACGCGCGAACAGAATGTAAGACAATCCCTGAACTTCAACCGGTCCAGTAGTGACGTGACGCGCGAACAGAATGTAAGACAATCCCTGAACTTCAACCGGTATAGTAGTGACGTGACGCGCGAACAGAAAAACAAACACGATTTTAAAAAACGTTACATTCTTGTTCTGCAGCTCATTTTAAGTCCACGAAGCATTTTTTTGAATTATTTTCTTTGAACCGTTTTTTTTTAAACTTACTGTTTTATTTAAGTATATGCTATTATTTACTGAGTAGATTTTTATACATTTATCATTAACAGATTCAATAATAAGATTCCAATTCCAACCCAACAAGAAAAAATAACAAAGCGGGGCCCTAGGCAAGTAGGCTTTCTATTCTTTCAATGCAATGGAATAGAACGAAAATGTACAGGGCTGACATTAGAGTTTTCGTTCGCTAATGTCATTCTTTCAATGCAATGGAATAGAACGAAAATGTACAGGGCTGACATTAGAGTTTTCGTTCGCTAATGTCATTCTTTCAATGCAATGGAATAGAACGAAAATGTACAGGGCTGACATTAGTTTTCGTTCGCTAATGTCATTCTTTCAATGCAATGGAATAGAACGAAAATGTACAGGGCTGACATTAGAGTTTTCGTTCGCTAATGTCATTCTTTCAATGCAATGGAATAGAACGAAAATGTACAGGGCTGACATTAGAGTTTTCGTTCGCTAATGTCAATCCCATACATATTCATTCTATTCCATTAGCATTGAAAGAATAGAAAGCCTACTTGTCTAGGCCAGCAGCTCAGGTACCCTTATTGGCGAACTGAAACTTCCGCATTTTAACAAAGTCTCCATTTCTCGGCGTCAACTGTCAATCGATAGGAAAACATATAAGAGACAAACATATTCTATAAAAAAATGCCTAAATGCTAAGAATAAATAATAAGTCAGGAACTCTAATTCAGAACAAATGCCACATTAAAAGTGCCCCTACTTCAAACCAAAACGACGTAAGATTCAAAGTACGAATCACTTCCGAGGTTACAAATAGACATACTTGGTGATTGGTTTCAATTCAGAACGAAAGCAGGGATTGGTTCACGCGCGTGCTGCAATGTCTGCTATGACAGCTGAGTCATAGCGGCGTGGACGATGTTATGCAATAAGTGGACCGGACCAAGTCAGTAATAAAACAATATTACTGTACAATTATATTTTTTTTGGCTCACTTTTTACAATTCATTAAATTCTTTGTCCCACGAAATATAATTAATTTATTAAGTTTTTGTCCAGAAGACATTAAAAGAGAATCTTTCTTCGCAATGTAGTGACGACGGATTCTGAGAAATTTAAAACGGAATGTCCTCCAATGGTATGCGGTTGTCTGTGAATTTAGAGCTGAGGTTCAAGTTCAGTAAATTATTTTTATATATTTCCATAAACTGTCAGGCGTTTGGATTATTGTTGCAACGGCCGTGGTTGCGGATCACTCCAAAAACAACTCAATATGATCTTGGCTTAATATGGTTAAATAAATTTATATATTTGTAACTCTAGTAGCTGTGCAAAAAGTAATTTAAAACTTGAAATACATATGAAGAGTCCTAGAAGTCCAGTTTTGGACTGAGTTTTGGTCACTGGTTTCAAAGAGTTAGTATATACTGTTACTCTTTGTCCATTTACTGTTCGAGTTTTTTTTTGACTGCACATTGATTTAGAGACCTTTAATATATTTTTCGCTTTGATCCAAAACGTCATGTAGTTTTTCTTTTTCTACCACTGAAAAAGGGTGTTTAAACCCGTATAGGTCGGTCTTGAATTTAGTATGTCGAAAAGGTTGTTAAACGTTTCTAAAAAGCTAACAGTTGCATCTGTTTTTTGAAAATCAGGCATGTTTAACTGTTGCGAACCAAACTTAATCGCATCAGCTACACTTTGACTTGAGGTTTGAATCGCTAGTTTCACGTTCATGATATTATTTCGGAAGTATAGATGCCGATTTGAAAATTTATTCCCAAAATGCAATCCAACGATATCTTGAACATTTTTCAGTTTCTGCAAATGTGCCCACTCAATTTTTTTTCTTGTTTTTATCTACGAGTGTCTTTTTCCTCTAATGTGTTACGCACAAGTTTCACCATATGAAATGGATCTAATATTACAACTACTGGGTCTCCGGTAGATGGGTGGTCAAAAAACGATTTTGAATTGTTTGTGTCTTCAAAATTGCAACCCAACATCTTAGCCGTAGCGATGTTAGATGCACAGCCATCAAAGATCAAAGTAACTTTTGACTTTTTCCTTTTCCTTTTCCTAAAACTATATCGTCCGAAAAATCATTCAATGCCGTATTTTCTGTAGTATCCCCAAATCCATTTTTCTTCAATTGGGATAAAATAGTTTAAGTGAAATATTCTTCATAGTTAATCTTTTATTTGGGCGTTGTAGATTTCTGATCTGTGATAGTCGTTATACTGCCAAAATAGTTTTTTTCTTAGTTTTTGCTTTAAAATGTGTGTTTTAGGACTATTCAGAGCAGATTCAATATCTGATGATGGCATATTTATCGGTGTAACGCATGATCCTCTTTAGACTTCGGTTGAAATAAGATTATTTTTTAATTTTGTTTTTCTTGGTTCTTCTTCAACACCGTCATTACATTCAGTGTTGATATTATTCTCCTGAAAATAACCTTATTGAAGATCATTTTCAAATCTATGAAAGACTGTCTCTAATTGAAATAGATACACATATATAGCTAAAATAAAAATTCCTATCGAACCTAAATATTAAGTGCAAAAAATAATAGTGTAATCTTAAAAGTTTTTGTGCCTTATGCCTTATGAGGGTTTGCATTATTTGTTTTTTTGAGCAACTCAGGTAAATCAAACACTTCAAAATTTCCAGAAGGTGAATTTGCATTAGCCTGAAAAGTTAAACGTGCTTTAATTCGATCAAACTATGAACTGTTTTTTTAATGATATTGCTATTCCCATGAGTCGAAAAAGCCGAACCTATATTACATACCAACTGTAATAGTTCATTATTGTTTATTTGCTCATTTTGTTTAGTATTCTCCTAAATATGTCGACGTTTCGTCGGTATGAATCATCTGAGTTAAAAAATAACAGCTTAATTTCAAATTTTCATCTAGTAGAAAAAAAACTTTAGTGCAAAAATTGACTGACTTCATTTTGCATAGTATTGACCATCGCGGTTTGATAATGTATTTGAACGTCTTTGAATATAATTATAATTTTGCAACTACTTCTAGTGAAAAGTGATCTCAGGACATTTCAATCTTGTATGGTTCTTGCACCACTTCACAACACATGCTGGCATGATGATTCACAGCTGTAGTTCACAATGATAAAACTAAAACGTACGCGAAGATATGTCATGTGCTCGCTTGCATGAAAAATGTACGACTGATGACGCGCTGGACACGACTTTTAAGCCCCACTTACTTGGGCACGACTTTTGTTGGATCATTTTATTAACGCTGTTACGTTTCCTGACTTATTACTTATTCGTAGCCACGCGTCCACGCGTACACTCGTTAGGAACACATGCTGCCATCTTGTTTTTCTTGTCTTGTTCAGTGAACCACGCTTGTCGTATAAGGTCGTCTGGTCTGTGGTGTCAGAGTTTGTCATGCCGCCCGGGGTCCTCTGACATGGCTTAACGACTGACATTAATCAATAACAGCCGGGACCGACGGAATAACGTGCCCTCCTTATTTAGATTTTTTATAGATAGCTCGGCTTCTCCTCATCGGATTGAGTTACCAATTACACCAGTTTTTAGGTATACCTAAAAACTGGTGTAAATATATAAAAATATTATATATATATATATAACCAAATGTATGTACCATTATAACTAAGAAGCATCTAGATTGCATCAGCTTTCAAACATAAAAAACTGCATCAAAATCGGTCCATTTGTTTGGTAGCTACGAAGACACACACACACACACAAACACACCCTAAACGTATAACACCCCTCTTTCGTCAGGGATTAATAACCATTTGCGTCAGTGATTAAAAACCGAGTGGGGCTGTGCCGGGCGCACGGCCGTTTGTTTATTATGAAAAGTCTACGCCACGTACAATTTGATCTGGTCCTGGAACCTACTGGTTGTGAGCTCCAGAACTTCTTTCCAACAATGTTCCGAATCTTTATTTTAGTACAGACTTTCCGGCCGCTACAGACATTTTTGTGATATTTACTTTTATTCCACCCCTTTTGTTTTAAATTTACTTAGTCTTAAGATCTCTAAAACAACACCCAGATCAATACGCTACCATACCATACCATCACGAATCATACCGAATTAAAGATCACAAAAACATCGGTTTTGCTGATTTTGCTCTGTGCGTCCTGCTCCTCCAATATAATATTACATCAGCTGACTATATAAGCTAAACAATTACATCAAAATTAGATCTCTGGAGATTATGGTTACCGAGTTACAAATGCGAGACGATGCAGCCCTTTTCGAGACGGTCCCTGTTTAGTCCGGCGCGGGCGCCCGGTGTATCGGAGTGAGTTTAGTCCGGCGCGGGCGCCCGGTGTATCGGAGTGAGTTTAAACACATTTCACTTCAAAAGAACTTACTTCATTATACTCCATATGGTCGTTATCCAGTTCTCCGTAGTACAGACCGTCCTCTTCCACCGTCTCTTCCTTGACGTCCGGACTCTCTTCCTTCTTCTTGGTGCCGTTGGGTGGGAGGGTGGGGGGCGTGCCCGCTTTCTGTGGGGGGGGAATCGGACCTGGGAAACAAACATTATAGCATAGTCATTTGGAACAAAGTTTCAGGGAGGGGAGTGAGATGACGAGATAGTGATGAGGCGAGACACTGCAATGAGACTAGACGAGACATAGTGACGAGATGAGACAGGGTAATGAGACGAGATAAAGTGACTGGACGAGTACAAAGTGATGAGACAAGGTCATTCATGGTAAGCTCCACGCCAGAAAAAAAAATTTACACTTTCATCATTGTCCAACATACGCCAGTTATTTACACTTTCATCATTGTCCAACATACGCCAGTTATTTACACTTTCATCATTGTCCAACATACGCCAGTTATTTACACTTTCATCATTGTCCAACATACGCCAGTTATTTACACTTTCATCATTGTCCAACATACGCCAGTTATTTTGCTGGATACAGTCATGTTTGCACACTACAGCTTGGTCATCATGACAGACTATTCTTTATTTTTAACCGACTGCTCGACGCAAAGGAGGGTAATGTGTTTATCAGCCTATGTAAGCATGTTTGTTCTTTTGATGAACTATGTTAACCCGGCGCCAATGACATCAAAATGACTACGCGAACAATGTCACGAAGGTCACGAAGACCCTGAAGAAAGGATTTTGTCAGTATTTTTTGCAATCTATTTTTTACACGCACATGTTTTAATAATAATAATGACAATATATTCAACAAATCAAACGTTTATCAACTTTCCCCAAAACATAATTTGCAAAATCAACTCTGAAAACACTAAATGCGTATAATTTATTTTGTTGCAGCAGAACGCAGATCAATGCACAGTTCCGCTGCGCGTTGGCCAGCAGGGCGTCGCTGGCCACCGACGTGTGTAGTGACGACTGATGAGCGATGACTTACCGTTCATGTGTTCACAGTTCCGCTGCATGTTGGCCAGCAGGGAGTCGCTGGCGACCGACGTGTTTAGTGACGACCGATGAGCGATGACTTACCGTTCATGTGTTCACTGTTCCTCTGCGCGTTGGCCAGCAGGGAATCGCTGGCGACCGACGTGTTTAGTGACGACCGATGAGCGATGACTTACCGTTCATGTGTTCACTGTTCCTCTGCGCGTTGGCCAGCAGGGAATCGCTGGCGACCGACGTGTTTAGTGACGACCGATGAGCGATGACTTACCGTTCATGTGTTCACTGTTCCGCTGCGCGTTGGCCAGCAGGGAGTCGCTGGCCACCGACGTGTGTAGTGACGACCGATGAGCGATGACTTACCGTTCATGTGTTCACAGTTCCGCTGCATGTTGGCCAGCAGGGAGTCGCTGGCGACCGACGTGTTTAGTGACGACCGATGAGCGATGACTTACCGTTCATGTGTTCACTGTTCCTCTGCGCGTTGGCCAGCAGGGAATCGCTGGCGACCGACGTGTTTAGTGACGACCGATGAGCGATGACTTACCGTTCATGTGTTCACTGTTCCGCTGCGCGTTGGCCAGCAGGGCGTCGCTGGCCACCGACGTGTGTAGTGACGACCGATGAGCGATGACTTACCGTTCATGTGTTCACAGTTCCGCTGCACGTTGGACAGCAGGGAGTCGCTGCCGACCGACGTGTTTAGTGACGACCGATGAGCGATGACTTACCGTTCCTGTGTTCACTGTTCCGCTGCGCGTTGGCCAGCAGGGAGTCGCTGGCGACCGACGTGTTTAGTGACGACCGATGAGCGATGACTTACCGTTCATGTGTTCACTGTACCGCTGCGCGTTGGCCAGCAGGGAATCGCTGGCGACCGACGTGTTTAGTGACGACCGAAGACTTACCGTTCATGTGTTCACTGTTCCGCTGCGCGTTGGCCAGCAGGGCGTCGCTGGCCACCGCGTAGTCTTTGCTGTCCCGCGCCGCTTCGGTGCTCGCGGTTGAGTTCTCACTGGAGCACAGCCCTAATGAAAAACAATGTACATTTATTTACAGCTTGTATATTGTTATAGCCGCTAACAGTTTTAAATCAAACTTTATTGCAAATGGCCCAAAAAATAGTTTATGCAAATATTGATATCAGCGCCATCTAGTAAAACCATCCACCCTATTACACGCGCGCGGTACGCACCTCTGATCTGCAGAGCCTCCGCAGACTTAAGTAGACTGGGCAACTCCTCCTGCGTGACGTTCACTTCGCCTTTGTACATGAAGTCTACCAACGCTTGCATTTCGCTAAACCTGCAACAAACAAACAACAACATGTTGTACAATTGAACAATAAATGGATTTCTGAATATTTGATAGACTTGGCGTAGTTTGCGGGAATGAAAAAGAAAATAAAATGTATCAAAAATTAAATTATAACTAATTTGTGTTGCTTCAATTAATTCTGTCATACCATAAGTTTTTTTTTTTGGAAGAGTTTTATCCTACCATTTTTTATAATAATACAATTTTTATTTTTTATTACTTTGAGTGACGAGTCGTGCAGGTCGCTCGCCTGATGGTAAGCGTCACACCTGCCCATAACAGTTGCACTGTTACCCAAAACCTTAGTTGCAAAATCTTGCGCGTCACTGCACTGCGCTCGTCACCCTGAGACATTGGTTGTTAAGTCTCACTGCCCAGTAATTTCGCTGGAAACATTGCCCTTCAAACCGAAACAGAAATGTTTACACACTACTGCTTGGCGGTTGAATATCTGACAAAGGTGTGGTACTTGCCCAGGCGGCCTCTTGCGTTAGTACTTGCCCAGGCGGCCTCTTGCGTTAGACACCTACCACTACAAAAATAGACGGATGAACGGATTTAAGTATGTATCTTTGTTACCACTCAGCTCTGAAATGGCTGAATGGATTTTCGTGAAATTTGGTACCTATACAGAAACTTTAGGTCCTGGAATAACACATAGGATACTACTTATCATTACCACCATCATGTTGCTCCGATAGGATTTTGAAATACGAAAATATTAGCAACATGATATCTTTCATGTTCAAAACGGTCCATTTCAAAACTAACTGTGTTGAACATAGACTCTTTTGATCATCCCTCATCCAACTGAGACAACTTCAATCGTTGACTTATGATCAATTCTTCACCGCATATATCTCGTTAGATGCGCCCTTTGCCACACTTGTTAAAGTTGAAATTACAAAACAAAACTGCGGCTATCAGCAACCCACATTAGTCCATCCCACGGCCTCTCTCAAGGCGCGCGCCACTGGGCCAATGACTGCGAGGTCTACCTCGCACAGATCGTCGCTCCATCTATTTGAAGGGCGTCCCTACGTTTGCCTCTCTCAAGGCGCGCGCCACTGGGCCCGATCTTCGACTCTTCTCATCCAATGACTGCGAGGTCTACCTCGCACAGATCGTCGCTCCATCTATTTGAATGGCGTCCCTACGTTTGCCTCTCTCAAGGCGCGCGCCACTGGGCCCGATCCTCGACTCTTCTCATCCAATGACTGCGAGGTCTACCTCGCACAGATCGTCGCTCCATCTATTTGAAGGGCGTCCCTACGTTTGCCTCTCTCAAGGCGCGCGCCACTGGGCCCGATCTTCGACTCTTCTCATCCAATGACTGCGAGGTCTACCTCGCACAGATCGTCGCTCCATCTATTTGAAGGGCGTCCCTACGTTTGCCTCTCTCAAGGCGCGCGCCACTGGGCCCGATCTTCGACTCTTCTCATCCAATGACTGCGAGGTCTACCTCGCACAGATCGTCGCTCCATCTATTTGAAGGGCGTCCCTACGTTTGCCTCTCTCAAGGCGCGCGCCACTGGGCCCGATCTTCGACTCTTCTCATCCAATGACTGCGAGGTCTACCTCGCACAGATCGTCGCTCCATCTATTTGAAGGGCGTCCCTACGTTTGCCTCTCTCAAGGCGCGCGCCACTGGGCCCGATCTTCGACTCTTCTCATCCAATGACTGCGAGGTCTACCTCGCACAGATCGTCGCTCCATCTATTTGAATGGCGTCCCTACGTTTGCCTCTCTCAAGGCGCGCGCCACTGGGCCCGATCTTCGACTCTTCTCATCCAATGACTGCGAGGTCTACCTCGCACAGATCGTCGCTCCATCTATTTGAATGGCGTGCCTACGTTTGCCTCTCTCAAGGCGCGCGCCACTGGGCCCGATCTTCGACTCTTCTCATCCAATGACTGCGAGGTCTACCTCGCACAGATCGTCGCTCCATCTATTTGAAGGGCGTCCCTACGTTTGCCTTTCTCAAGGCGCGCGCCACTGCGCCCGATCTTCGACTCTTCTCATCCAATGACTGCGAGGTCTACCTCGCACAGATCGTCGCTCCATCTATTTGAAGGGCGTCCCTACGTTTGCCTCTCTCAAGGCGCGCGCCACTGGGCCCGATCTTCGACTCTTCTCATCCAATGACTGCGAGGTCTACCTCGCACAGATCGTCGCTCCATCTATTTGAAGGGCGTCCCTACGTTTGCCTCTCTCAAGGCGCGCGCCACTGGGCCCGATCTTCGACTCTTGTCATCCAATGACTGCGAGGTCTACCTCGCACAGATCGTCGCTCCATCTATTTGAAGGGCGTCCCTACGTTTGCCGATTCGCTGTCTCCACTATAGAACTTTTTTAAATCTTTTAATGGTTGCAAAATCTAATGACCCTAAGCCAGATTCGAACCTAGGCCCTTCTGATTGTAAACCTAGAGCTTCACGTTAGGCCAACCTCACATGTGTCAGGTCAGGAAGGCAAAAGACAATGTCAATTTTCCTAGGGCAGGTGGTGCAATTATTTTTTCGCGCGACTTTCAATGGAACACGGAATTATCGATTCTAGACAGTGTAACAAACAAAATATTCTGTGACAAGTAACCTCTACATGTATACCTACAAAATATGTATGGAAATATCTTAACTTCAAATCTCTTTATCTCAGTTCAGACTGAATTTAGAGGTATACTTGTCACAATTAGTTTTGTTTAATACACAGTCTAAATTGATAATTCCATGTTTCATTAACGGAAGCGCGAAAAAGCATGAGAAAAATTGAGCTAATTTTGGTCATGGTGCTTTCTCACCGCATATCTCTCATGAGCACGATGGGGTGCTTGCACGGGTTCTGTGACAGCAGCCTCTCTAGGTAGGCCGAGCACGCTGAGAGGACGATCTTGTGGCACCGCAGCTGCCGCGACTCACCGCATATCTCTCATGAGCACGATGGGGTGCTTGCACGGGTTCTGTGACAGCAGCCTCTCTAGGTAGGCCGAGCACACTGAGAGGACGATCTTGTGGCACCGCAGCTGCCGCGACTCACCGCATATCTCTCATGAGCACGATGGGGTGCTTGCACGGGTTCTGTGACAGCAGCCTCTCTAGGTAGGCCGAGCACGCTGAGAGGACGATCTTGTGGCACCGCAGCTGCCGCGACTCACCGCATATCTCTCATGAGCACGATGGGGTGCTTGCACGGGTTCTGTGACAGCAGCCTCTCTAGGTAGGCCGAGCACGCTGAGAGGACGATCTTGTGGCACCGCAGCTGCCGCGACTCACCGCATATCTCTCATGAGCACAATGGGGTGCTTGCACGGGTTCTGTGACAGCAGCCTCTCTAGGTAGGCCGAGCACGCTGAGAGGACGATCTTGTGGCACCGCAGCTGCCGCGACTCACCGCATATCTCTCATGAGCACGATGGGGTGCTTGCACGGGTTCTGTGACAGCAGCCTCTCTAGGTAGGCCGAGCACGCTGAGAGGACGATCTTGTGGCACCGCAGCTGCCGCGACTCGCACGCCAGCGTCACGTCGGCGAACTGCTCGCTCAACAGGAGCCGAGGGAACCATGACTGAAAATAAAAAATATACTATTCAGTACTGTGTGATTAGATAGATAGCTCAGATAGGTAGGGGGTACTTAGGTGGTAGGATAAGGCTTTATTGCACCAAAAGAAACATTAAGTTAACAAAAAATGTTTAACTTAAAAGTTGTACCGACATTTGGCGGTCTTATTGCTAAGCATTGATCTGTTCCAGGCAACTGTAGGTGTAAGCTAGTTCATTAAGTAGTGTACAAAACTAAAATAAATAGTAATAATGTTATAGTACCTGTAAATTCGTGTGGTAGGAGTTCCATCGAACGCAAAACTGCTGCGGAGGTAACGCCATCTCTTTTCAATTCCGGGTACAATTACAAAACTATCATAGACATACTTATTAATACTCTTTGGCCGATTTTTAATAAAAAATTGCACAATTTAAGTCCGATTACTATCACAGGCTAAATATTACACTAAATTTATAAAAAAATATTATTAAGTACATTGAATACTTTTTAAGTAGAAACTTTTCAGACTAGACTGTAAGTATATATTCTTTAATTTTCAAAATACTGTAATATAGGTCTTCTTATAAGTACCTGGAACAAAAAATAATACTTGTTAGGCTTTGAGCAATCAACCACAATAGCTCTATGTTGTTAGGTGTTAGGTGTTTTTGGCTTATTTCAAGACAAACTAGGTATGTAAGGTAAGTAGGTGAAAAGCCTAAAGTACACTTATGTAAGGTAAGTAGGTGAAAAGCCTAAAGTACACTTATGTAAGGTAAGTAGGTGAAAAGCCTAAAGTACACTTATGTAAGGTAAGTAGGTGAAAAGCCTAAAGTACACTTATGTAAGGTAAGTAGGTGAAAAGCCTAAAGTACACTTATGTAAGGTAAGTAGGTAAAAAGCCTAAAGTACACTTATGCCTGAACAGAAGGAAATAAATATAAAATAAAAATAAAATATTGTTTCCACTACTAAAAATAATGCAACTGTATTGTTATGTAGCATGATCAGTATTATTATTATTATCATAATAATAATAATACTGATCTTATTCTTATCTTATCAGTATTATTATTATTATCATAATAATAATAATACTGATCTTACTATCTCTTATCTTCTGTGTATTATTATTATCATAATAATAATACACAGAAGATCAGAGCGGCTAACAAATTAGGCGAGGATCCATTTCAGAGTGTGAGTCAGGCCTAAATGACTTAATCCAATCTTCTCCTTCTACAACCGGACACGCAGAAGATAAGCACAATACCATCCATATTTGACAAACCACCAATTCATACAAAGTGGTTTGTTTCCACAGATTAGTGCGTAGTGACAGGGAATGGAACTTCTTGTAATTTTCCTTGTTTCCTGAGAACTATAACTTGAGGATGTTCAAGGCTAGGGTGAATAGCAATATGCTAGATCTATAGTCTCCATCTTCAGACACATTGCCACTTACTGTAGGATGAGTAAGAGGTTAAACATTTATCTATCAATGATTAACAAAATCACCAGCAATTCCTCTGTATATTGTTGATTACCATAGGTAGAGTAATAGGTCAAATGTAGATGTATCAATGACTAACAATATTCCAGCAACTCTGTACACTGTCACTGTCCATAGGACTAGTAAGAAGTTAAATGCAGAAGTATCAATGACTAACAATACTCCAGCAACTCTGTATATTGTCACTGTCCATAGGACAAGTAAGAAGTCAAACGTAGAACTATCAATGACTAACAATACTCCAGCAACTCTGTACATTGTCACTGTCCATAGGACAAGTAATAAGTCAAACGTAGAACTATCAATGACTAACAATACTCCAGCAACTCTGTACATTGTCACTGTCCATAGGACAAGTAATAAGTCAAACGTAGAACTATCAATGACTAACAATACTCCAGCAACTCTGTACATTGTCACTGTCCATAGGACAAGTAAGAAGTCAAACGTAGAACTATCAATGACTAACAATACTCCAGCAACTCTGTACATTGTCACTGTCCATAGGACAAGTAATAAGTCAAACGTAGAACTATCAATGACTAACAATACTCCAGCAACTCTGTACATTGTCACTGTTCATAACAATTTTAAATTAACCATAGCGGCAGACAGCAATGCACATCATCCGTTATGGGGGATGCCGACAGCCAATAGTAGAGGTGAAGATTTGGTAAACTTTCTTTTCACTACTACACTCTCACTAGCGAACAGAGGAGCGTAACCAACTTTTGTCACACGCAGATGCCGCACCATTGTTGATATAACTTTATTCTCGGACAAAAGCAATAATTTTAACACCATTAAGAATTGGAGAGTTTCGGGGGAGCCTTCATGCTCGGACCACAGATGGATCCGATTTGAAATGGAGCTAAAGAGGGTACCACCCGCACCAACTCGAAATCCCCGTAGAACGGACAAGGTGATCTTTTATAATTACTTAGAACAGCACCACACTCCCATGTCTATGGGTTCACGGCTAAAAAGCACTACTGATATTGAGCAGGCGGTAGTACAATTAACAGACAATCTCACCAAAAGCTATGAGGAAGCCTGCCCCCTCTCCCCACCATACGTAAGTAAAGCTGGTAGTCATGGTTGGGGTAAAGATTTGGAGAAACTAAAAGAGAAGATTCGTAAATTATTTAATAGAGCCATGAATACATACCACGATGAGGACTGGGAGCGATACAGAAAGGCGCGAGCGCCGTATAAAAAACTACTTCGCTCCAAAGGTCGTAAGTCATGGAAAAAATATAGCACAAACATAGAAACGAATACTCAAGCAAATAGGGTCAGGAAAATTCTGGCTGCTGATCCTAAGCGTGAGATTGGTTCTTTAAAACAAGTAGATAACACTTACACAAAATCAGAAACAGAAACAAACGGTCTACTCCTACAGACACATTTCCCAGGTTGCCAAATCACTGACACCATTACATGGATTGACAGTGAAACGGCTATACCTGCTGACGCGGATTGGAATGTTGCAAAGTCAGTAGTAAGTCGGGAAAGAATTAGTTGGGCTATAAATACATTTTTACCTTACAAAACAGCTGGGCTGGACGGTATCTTTCCGGGACTCCTCCAATGGGCAGAGGGACATATTATCGGTACACTGGAAATAATCTTCAGGGCGTGTTTATCCTATCGGTACATACCTTTAGGCTGGAGAGAGGTCAGAGTACTGTTTATTCCCAAACCTGGAAAGAGTGACTATACAGACCCTAAATCTTACAGACCGATAAGTCTTACATCCTTCCTCCTTAAAACCTTGGAAAGACTTTGCGATCGGTACTTTAGAGATAGCATCCTAACTATATCACCATTACACCCACAACAACACGCATATAGTTCGGGTAAATCAACAGAATCAGCTTTACACAAAGTAATCAGTATAATAGAACAAGATTTAAGAAACAAAACGTTGTGCCTGGGCGCCTTCATTGATATTGAAGGTGCTTTTGATAGAACTAACTTTAGGAGCATAAGTGCAGCGCTAAGGAAGCATGGTGTTGAGTCGACATTGGTTGATTGGGTCATTAATATGTTAAAGCTTAGGGCGGTTAGAGTCGACCTATGTGGAACCATTAGAGGGGTGGTGTCAAGGGGGTGCCCTCAAGGGGGAGTACTGTCACCCCTACTATGGAACATGGTGGTAAATGACCTAATTACAAAGCTTAACAACAGACGCTTTTTCACAGTTGGCTATGCGGACGATCTGACTATCCTTGTCTCAGGACACTTTGCTAGCGTATCATGTGACATCATGAATAACGCCTTAAAGATCGTAGAAACCTGGTGCTTAGACTATGGATTAACTGTGAATCCAACTAAAACAGAATTGGTTATGTTTACTAACAAAAGAAACTTAGGACGATACACACTACCCCACCTTTTCGACACACAGTTAACTTTAAATGATGAGGTAAAGTACCTGGGTATCATCCTAGATAGTAAATTAAACTGGGCTAGACACCTGGAAAATAAAATTATGAAAGCAACCATCTCTTTCTGGCAATGTCGGAAGATGATAGGTAAAACTTGGGGTCTAAGTCCAAAAATAACATTTTGGTTATATAATACTGTGATTAGGCCTTCTCTAACATATGGTTCACTAGTTTGGTGGCCAAGGACTAAACAGGCATCTACCATAAATAAACTACAGTCCTTCCAGAGGTTAGCCTGTGTAGCAGTGACTGGCGCCATGAGAACAGCACCCACTGCTGCACTAGAGGCACTGCTGGGTTTGCCACCGTTGCAGTTGCACATCCAGCAGGAGGCTGCTGCGTCTGCTTACAGACTCAAAGCTCTCAATCTCTGGGATCAAAATAGTCGAACATCCCATACTAACATCATACGGGATTATGCGGAGGGTAACCCGGACATGCTCTCTATTTATGATAGGGTACCAAAACAACACCTCTTTAATAAACACTATAAGATACAACTACATGAGGAATCAAGTGATAGGTCAAACACTGACGAAGTTAGAATCTACACAGATGGTTCCAAAATGGAAGTTGGGACGGGAGCGGGGACGTTCTCGGACGACTTGAACATGCATATAGCAGCAGCACTGGGTACTCACAACTCTATTTTCCAAGCGGAATGTGTGGGTTTAATCCAGGAAGCAACAGCGATACTGCGCAGGAAGGTAACTGACTCTAAAATCAGAATACTCTCTGATAGTGCCGCAGTCCTTAAAGCACTTCAAAGGTATGAACATTCCTCGGGGCTAACTATCCAGTGTCACCATCTTCTAGAGGAGGTCAGTAAAGATAATTACCTTACTCTCCAATGGATAAAGGGACACAGCGGATCCAGAGGCAACGATGCAGCTGATGAACTGGCAAGGAGAGGTTCGGGCATGCGCCCTGTAGGGCCAGAGCCAATGATTCCATTGCCTTTCAGTCAAATTCGAGCCTGGATCCATCAAAGGACATATAAACTACATCAGGAACTATGGGCAAGTATAAAGGATTGTAGACAGTCTAGGGAGGCATTCCCGGAGTTAAATCCGAGATACTCCCGAAAACTTCTGAACCTTAAACGAGACAGTCTCCGTCAAGTGGTGGGAATTGTAACTGGTCATTGTCCTCTTAACAAATACCTCCACAGATTAGGTGTCACAGACAGCCCCTTGTGCAGAGGATGCATGGGGGCTGAAGAAACGGCCACGCATGTACTCCTCGAGTGCGAAAGCGTGGCGACACAAAGGGAACAGTTCCTGGGAACAACTTCCTCCCTGAGGGAGGCCTGCGCCGGAATTCGTGAGCTGCTGGCCTTCCTGAGGGACATCGGGTGGCTGAACTAGCTGTCGCCGCCCGGTTTCACGCAAAAGGGGCCGATGATCGGCCTAGTTGCGGAAAAGAAGCCCGACCACCAAGTACCAAGTAAGTAAGTACTGTCCATAGGACAAGTAATAAGTCAAACGTAGAACTATCAATGACTAACAATACTCCAGCAACTCTGTACATTGTCACTGTCCATAGGACAAGTAATAAGTCAAACGTAGAACTATCAATGACTAACAATACTCTAGCAACTCTGTATATTGTCACTGTCCATAGGACAAGTAAGAAGTCAAACGTAGAACTATCAATGACTAACAATACTCCAGCAACTCTGTACATTGTCACTGTCCATAGGACAAGTAATAAGTCAAACGTAGAACTATCAATGACTAACAATACTCTAGCAACTCTGTATATTGTCACTGTCCATAGGACAAGTAAGAAGTCAAACGTAGAACTATCAATGACTAACAATACTCCAGCAACTCTGTACATTGTCACTGTCCATAGGACAAGTAATAAGTCAAACGTAGAACTATCAATGACTAACAATACTCCAGCAACTCTGTACATTGTCACTGTCCATAGGACAAGTAATAAGTCAAACGTAGAACTATCAATGACTAACAATACTCTAGCAACTCTGTACATTGTCACTGTCCATAGGACAAGTAAGAAGTCAAACGTAGAACTATCAATGACTAACAATACTCCAGCAACTGTGTATATTGTCACTGTCCATAGGACAAGTAAGAAGTCAAACGTAGAACTATCAATGACTAACAATACTCCAGCAACTCTGTACATTGTCACTGTCCATAGGACAAGTAATAAGTCAAACGTAGAACTATCAATGACTAACCATACTCTAGCAACTCTGTATATTGCTGCTGTCAAAGACAAGTAAGAAGTCAAACGTAGAACTATCAATGATTAACAAAAATACCAGCAATGCCTCTGTGTACCAGGCCAGGTCCAATTATGTCCATAGGTAGTGGTGGCAGTCAATGTGCAACAAAGAAGGCCAATAATTCTAAAATCATCCGGAGTACCCTGGGGTGCCTGGGCGGCTAGACTGCATCAGTCTAGAAGGCTAATCCTGTCATCACAACGGGCCAAACAAAAAAGCTCATTTCAGGGCACACATAGAAGATTGGTGGCAGTAATTTATCACTTATCTACTATCAGATGAGAAACGTTTAGAACCAAGCTGAGACAAAATTAATAACAACAAAACATGAGACGCCTCAAATTTACATACGCAAATCAGATACATAACTTTCCTCCTTTGCTTACCGCGCGTTATATTTGAATGAAATTATTATTGAGGTACATACCTAGATCTTGAATTAAAAATATAAGAAAATAAAATAAATTTTCCAAACAAAAAGTTGCACTTTAGTGTTTTCTGTTTTCCGTTTCGTCCTTCCTTCTGTTAGGGGTGCAATGCAAACGATACATCGATGTTTTTCTTCTTAAACATCGGAATATCGATGTATCGATGGTAATTCAAACAATGTTCAGTTTGAAGTTTTAAACCAATAACCAACTCCATCTATTTCAAATCTTCGGTACAACCCGTACAACTAACACTCTTCTATCGAAGTTCGAACCACTCCAAAAATCTTCATTCTATAGACATTAATAGGTAGTAGAAATCTGAATACAGTTTATTGATTGAACAATATTTTCGGTCAAAGATACGAATTGAAATAAAAAACACCTTAACTACTAGAAACATAACAAACAAAAAACTTCAAACTCCAAAATGTTGTAACTTATACGGGAAAAGAACTTCACAATACTTACTACCTCATTTAAATAACAGCTTACCAAAGGATATACGAAATAAAATATGCCAAAAAAATCTAAAACGTATTTTAAAACAACAATACTTCTGTTCATTGACACAATAAGTAGGAGCATCCTTTGTAGGCAGTCTGAGCGAGCGCTGCACCGTGCACCGGGAGCTTGCTGTGCGTAGGTACCCCTATGCTACGTATAATATAGGGCCCCGATTCTGTAAGCTATTGAAGCGCGATAACGCTAGTCGATCGCTTGAGATTTTTTGAGAAATTTTCTTATTTACCACTTAGAAGTGCTGGAAGCGAAAATTCTGCTAAAATTTTCGCTTTTTGTTTTTTTTTGTTTATTTATTTTCAATTTTTTTATTTTTTGAATATTTCCACAAAAAAACAAACTTCTAGCACTTTTAAGTGGTAAATAAAAAAAAATCTCAAAAAATTTCAAGCGATTGACTTGCGTTATCGCGGTTCAATAGCTTCCAGAAAGTTACCTACTTTTTTTTTGTTGCTTGTAAGAGGACCCTAGTGCCAAGACAAACCTTTCTATTTTAACTGGTTCTATTAAGCAAATCGTGAACATTTTCTTGCAATGTAATAAATAAATAAATAAATAATAAATGTGATACAGTCCGAATCAAACTTAATGGCGGCTGTGAAGTAGGCGCGGAGCGCTGCGCTATAGCAAATATTTGGTATGCGTGGGCGTTGGTTGGTTTTATCTTTTATATTTGTAGTTGAAATGTTTTGTTATAATAGTAACATTTGAAAAAATATATAAAGAATTAACAAATATGGAAAAAATACATCCCCGTAGAGTTTCTTGGTGCTCTCTTCTGTAACGGGCGTATTTCCGAAGATTCGGTAATGTCAGAAGGGTATTTCCTTTTCCAGCGTGAGATTTAACTCTGTTGGCACATGAAAGGAAAATTTCCTTTTCAAACTCAAAAAATACTTTGTTTTTCCCTAAATTTTATTGATTTGATCTTTTTACAATATTTTATGTATTTCTCCTTGTTCGTGAGATGTTAATTTTGACTTTTAAAGGTGCTATTATTTTTGCCTATTTACAATAAAATACATGATGACTTTGACATCAATGATGTAACTAAATAAATAAATACCAATCGAAAGATTGGTATTTATTTAGTAACATTTTTATGTTTTTTTAACATTCGCCAGCGTCTTCTCTTCCATGCTTTTTTAACAAATTTGTTTTTACGTACGCAGAAAATGTATTGGTAATTAACACGAAGAAATTATAAGTTGCTGTTGCCGTCAACACGTCCATCTTTGCGTTCAGATTAGCAAAAAAATAGCAAAAATATTTGTGAATGTTCAGAATACTTATTTGCTGTTCACGATGTGTGGACGATGTGTTCGTGTTATTCGGACTACTACAGTATATAACCGAATAAAAGAGCGAATATCAACCAACCAGCGATGTGAAGTGCCTACATTAGAATCGGTATGTGTACATACATATTATGCACTTTGGGCAGGGGAGGGGGTGGGAGATGGCCCACGTTCTGTCATTTTTTAAATTTAAGTACCTATGTAAAAACGTACGAAATAAATGGGAAGGACTTCAGTATTCGGCTGTTTGTTCGGCTGGCGATCAAATTGGTCGTCTTTAACGACTAAACAGCCGTAAATTAACATGGCCCCAAAGAATTGGTTAAAAATGTTACAATAGTGACTACACATACTGCGATCACTGCGATTTGTTAGCTGAAGCTGAATCGGAGGCTGCTGCGCAATTACCTACCTTGTTGCAATCAGATTTTCATTATCACGTGCACATTTTTTTTTTTTCATTTTTATGTTGCCATACAAAAAGTCTTAAATCAATAATCCATTAGTTGACTGACAGATAAACTAATCGATTTTATTTACTTATCGACAATTAGGTAGGAATATTGGGATCCCATCCATTAACTAAACTTCTAAATTACTCTAAAAAGAGAAACTTTATACCATCCTTAGACCCTCCTCAAAACAAAACTTGCAAGAAGTAACAGCAAATCCCCTGTATGAAAGAGGCAGCAATAGGCAGGAGCGAATTAGATAAACAAAACTATCTGCTAAACGTAGTAATAATACCTCAATGTCTGCTAATCAAAATTTTGTTCCCGAGCCATGCCTAGAGCCTAGAGCAAAGCTACTTTCTACTTCAAGACTGCATAATTTTAATATCATCCTACTATCATAATTGTATGTTATAAAAATACGATTTTAAATAAAATCATAAAAGCAAAAGCTGCAGGAATAGCCTACAGAAAAGACTTTAATCCTCCGCGTGTGAAAAAGAGAGAGCAATATAGGTGGGATAAATTTACAAAAACACTCGGTACGAGCAAATCAATAATGTGGCTGCAAAGACAGGCAGGCCCTAGACTGAACGGTATGGATAATGAAGACCATAAATTTATGAAGTGACACATCACTTGAGGTAGAAGTTATTGTATTTTTTTCACTGCCTTATTAAAATAGTTAACTGTACCTAATCAAGCCAAGCATTAATTTTGTATTACTTAATGTAACGAACTTCTTTTAAAATGCATGCAATAACGATTTTAGTTGACATCTCTATTCTAGGAGTTAGATAATTGGTACCTAATGTGAAAAAATGTGTAATTATCCCTATTACCTCGGAGACTGAATTCAAATGTTAGGATTTCGAAAGTAATTTAAAATTCTGATTCTATCTTCCTCTGATCTGTTTTAAACCAATAAAAGCCCCTCATTTTGGACATTTGTTGAATAACTGGTTGATTAAATAGTAAAACTTCGTAAAAAAAACAAACGACGAGAACTATCCCAGACATACTCGTATTTTGACCAACCTAACACCGTACATATCTTGTCCTAAATTATATCGCATCTCGATAAGATTATTAAACCTTGTGTAATGTGTACCTTCGTTCGTGGGATCGTGGTGTCCCTGTTTTTTTTTTATGAACCACTTATGAAGATCTGTGTTAAAGTACCTAAACCTATAAAAATAGTAATACTAATAAGACTATTAATGTCCTTGATTTTGTTATTTGATAAACCATTTCATAAACATTGTGAATAGTGCCTCTAAACTTAATATTATCACTATACATCGATTTGATTTAATTTAATCACTTAATCATAAGTTCCGTTACCACGGCTGGGATTCTTCCGAGAGAGATAATGGGACATAATGACTTAAATCACATATAATTGAATTAGTAGTTTTTGTACAAGCCAGTTTCTTCAAGATGTTTATCCTTTCTACTTATTTACTTCAGGTAGTGCAGTGTTCCTTGCAATACTATAAAACATATGGTGCATTGATAGCACTGAATAATAGATGGCACACGAACCATGAAAAATTGATCAGATTTTTACCAGGTTGAAAGATTCTTGCAGAATCCGTCTAGAAATGTATGCGGTATTCTACAATTTGCCATAATTTTGAACAGTGCAGGATTTTTGTGAATGATATCGACTTCCGTTATGTACAAGAAAGTATGTTATCACTGTGCAGAAAACTCCAGTGGATTTTAAGGCCTTAATGGGTCCAGAGAGTTTCATTTTCTAAACTGAGTAAGACTAACTGCTGGTCTGGTGATAATCGCATGTGTGCTCATAGCACAATAATTGTTCTATCACAGATCAGACAGTCAGTGCCATCACCAATGTTTAGCAATTCCAGGAGCCACAAAATTGTTTCTCGCACCAACCTGGTTAATGTCCATACTATCTCCTAAGAACATGCATGTTTGATTTCCAGCAGTGGCAACGTAATTATTGGAATAGACATCGTCCACGGCGTAGTTGTTAGTGAGCCAACTGTGAAACGTTAAGTAGCGGGTTCGATACGCGTGCGGGGCAAATGTTTTGTGTGAATTAAAGTAATTTGCTCTAAAACTGGGTGTTTGTATATGACAAAACGGTATGACCACGAGTCCGTCGCCAGATTCCCGCTGTTCCTGATTTTCTAGATACAGGGAATCCTATTTGGGGGTCAGGACCTAAGTAAATGACCGTGACGCGTCATTATTATAATTAATTTTTAGACAGTAATAAAAAAAAAAAAAAAAAAAAAAACTTGATCAGTTCAGTACCTAATAATTTGTAGATTCATATTATTGCTGCTATAAAAATCGTTCTATTTAAGTTACTTATGTTAATATTGAGTTAATATTAATACTCACTGTAAGGAACAGTTGCCACCACAGAATGGTCTGTGGTTGCCATGGAAACGAAATAACAAGTATGTCAAAAAATATCAAGAGCATTGGTGATATACCTACTTTTGCATTGGTTTTTAATATCCTTGAAGAACATAGGATGTTTATTTTCGCGATAAACAGTAGTCCACGCGGACGAAGTTGCGGGCGGGAAAGCTAGTTAAGAATTTAGGAAAGATAAGAAAAAACAGCAAATTGTACTTATCAATTTCTAAGTAATATTGTTCCAATTAAAAAGTTCATGGTTCGTGCATAGAATTGATGCCGAAAAATTCATCATCTATACTTATAATAAAACTGTAACGTGTCCAATTCTGTACATTGAAGATATTTTGATGTTTTTTTTTAGAATACGAAATGAGGAAATCCGTAGAAGAACGAAGGTTACTGACATAGCTCTCAGAGTTTGCAAGTTGAAGTGCCAATGGGCAGGCCATATAGTTCGCAGAACCGACAACCGCTGGGGAATAAAGGTTCTCGAATGGCGGCCACGAACAAGCATGCGAAGTGTGGGGAGACCCCCCACACGATGGACCGACGACATTGTAGCCATCGCAGGAAGTCGGTGGATGGAGGTAGCACAAGATCGCTCGTTATGGTGCTCTTTGGGGGAGGCCTATGTTCAGCAGTGGACTTCTAAAGGCTGACATGATGAAGCTAAAACTTTATTTTAATTTTTTGTCTTTCTGTCTGTCTGTCTGTCTGACTGTATCTTGGCTAGGCATCACGCAGAAACTACTGAATGAATTTAAATGAAACTTGGTATGATTTGAGCTCATACTACTAGGTAGGACATAGGATACTTTTCATCCCGTAAAATTAAAGGGTTCCCGAAGCATACGGGTTAAAACTTATTTAAAAGAACATGTATCACGCTGAAACTACGGACGGATTTTGTTGCAACTTGGCACAGACATAGTTTATAAGATGAGTAAAAATTAAGGGTTCTTTTTATCCCGAAAAAAATAAAGGGCTCCTGCGGGATATTGGTCCATATTCTGTACATTAAAGATATTGTTATTTTTTTATATTATATTCGATATTGATGCCTAAACTGTATGTTTCATTATTAATGAGGTAGACCGAGGATACGAGGTAAGACATAGAATACTTTACATCCTGAAAAATTAATGGGTTCTCGCAGGATAGGGGCTGAAAACTATTTAAAAGAAAACGTACCATGCTGAAACTAATGGACGGGTTTTGATGCAACTTGGCACCGTCCTATGTTATATGATGGGTTAAAATTGAGGATACTTTTTATCCCGAAAATGTACGGGGTGTCTGCGGGATATGGGTCCAAAGTTATGTTAATATTGAAATAATAAATAATATTTTTTGGAGGGTTCTCTATATTCGATACTGAAGCCAAAACTGTTTTATGTTTTATTTTTGTCTATCTGTATGTCTATCTGTCTGTCTGTATCTTGGCTAGGCATCACGCCGAAACTACTAAATGAATTCAAACGAAACTTGGTATGATTTGAGTTCATATTACGAGGTAGGACATTGGATACTTTTCATCCCGAAAAATTAAAGGGTTTCCGCAAGATAGGGGTTGAAAGTTATTAAAAAGAACACGTATCACGCTGAAACTACTGGACGGTTTTTTTATGCAAATTGACACAGTCATATAATAAAGCAATAGGTACGAAAAAGGCTGTACAAAGAAGATAAAAAAAAAATGCTCTTGGGTGCTTAAAAAAGCTATTGAACAAGTTTTTTTTGTATCTTGTCTTTCTGTCTGTTTGTCTGTATGTTTATTTGTTCACGCATCACGTTAAAACTACTGGACCGATTGCGATGCGGTTTTCATTGTTAGATAGGTTTGGGTTTGATTTAAAAACTGGTGTAATTGGTATCTCAATCTGGTGAGTTAGAATCCGAGCAATTGATAAAAGTATTATTGAAGGCGAAGAAATTTTGATCAAATGTTGGTATATTGGTCCTGGAATAGCACGTTATGGTACTTTGAACCTAAAGAAAAGACCACGCGTGCGAAGCCGCGGGTACAGCTAGTACAAAATAAGAGTATAACTATGCACATAACTCATTGACATGAGTAATTGATTAAATTTCGCCGCACCTGGAACAACGAAATTAATAAAAAAAAAACCTTGTGGTCAGTATTCAAATATTTTGAACAATGACATTCACACCTCTGCTTGAAAAAAACATAATAGTAGATAATTATTTTGTTTATACAGAAATGATTTAATTCTGCATTGATTAGCTGATTTAAATTCAGATACCTATATGTATATAAGTACCTACTATGTTTCACGTTGACTGTATACTTACCTAATATACGAAGTTAGAAGTAATGTGCATAGATTAAGATTGTGTTAAGACTAAAAACATGTAGCCTTGAATTTTCAAGCCCTACAAAATGAAATCCCAAAAACTGTGAAAAGGGGAGCGGCCAAATCGGGCCAGATAAAAACGCGGGCGGGTCTGAGGGCGCAGGCCGTCGACCCTAGGGGCGCCAGGAATAGATCGATACTAATATTGAGAAGCAGACGAAGTACATTAGCATCAGTATCTTATTAAGTTAAGTTTTATGAGGAACTTCATTTGATCAGAAGTCATCAAGACAGTGATTATGCAGTGATGATGAAGCCACCGTTCAGCCATACCAATTAGAATTTATACCGACGTCATTTAATTGAATTTAAATTTA
Organism: Alsophila aescularia; assembly: GCA_946251855.1. Lineage (NCBI taxonomy): Eukaryota > Metazoa > Arthropoda > Insecta > Lepidoptera > Geometridae > Alsophila > Alsophila aescularia. Next base: position 1,355,059 of record OX276374.1, on the reverse strand, counting down.
AGAAACGGATAAAATATTTAAAAACATGTTCAACTGTTAGTAAACCGTCTTTAAATAATTGTGGTATCACGTTTTTTTGTGATTTGACAGTTTTGGTGTGATTATGTTAAAGCCATTCTAACTATATATAACTCAAAAACAATATAATGATATACCTATTGACTGACAGACCACGCACAGCCTAAGCCAGTGGACCTAGAGATTTGAAATTTGGAGGAAATACTTCTTTAGTATCCTAGGGGTGCATTTTGGAAGATAGTTTTGAAATTTCATCCCTAAAGGGGCTATCACGCGAGCTAAGTTACGGGCGCAGCTAGTAAGTTATATAATTTATGAATATGAGTTGGTAAATACTGAATTCGTAAAATCAGATGTATTGATGAAGCGAAAGAGTTGACACACAAGAATAAATGAAAGTGTTTTAAATTTCACCCTGCCCACCCCAAATGGGACTTGAAAGTATGTACAACATTTTATGTGATTAACAATCTAAAATGATTTGAGACATTCATTAGTTCCATAAGTTTGACTCCGTAGAATAAGTAAAGTTCATAACATGTCCATCCCAAGTCCGAAAAACACAGAAAATGGGGAAGCAGCCCAGATAAAAAAAACAGCGCGAGTGGGTCTGAGGAGGGCACCGGCCGTCGACCCTATGGGTGGGTGCCAGGAATAGAACGCGCGGGGGTCTCAGTGAGTATATTTGTACCGATTTGAGGCCGCCAGACGGTTCCACGAACGTAATTCAAGATTTATAAGGAACGGAAACTGATAACTAAATATTTTAACTTATGACTGAGTTTTTTTGATTGATGAAGATTTGTTATTTGTTGAAACACTTATTACTGAATACCTTTTAATGAAGCATAAAGGCAACAAATTAATTAAAATATGTAATTAGAATATTCATGGTTATTATTATCACTCAAAGTGATGTGATTATAGGTATGGATGGTGGAGCGGTGTGAATGAGTGTGAAAATTTTAAATGATTCGATCTTGCATAAAAAAGGACACACACACATACTAAACGGAACATACTGCACTGAATGCTTAACTAAAGTTACGTTAAAGAGTAGTACGGTAATTTATAAAGTGTTAATGAAATATTAGCATCACTTGTCAAGGAAAATTGCTCTTATTTATGAAATTCAGACCTCTTCATTGTTTTTGGGTCACAGAAACACGCTTCCTGGAAACTCGTACGGCACTACACGATAAGAATATAAGCGATAGGAGAGATTATAGTTTTGGTGATTCACATTTCCATGGAAATTTAATTTGAGCACATCCTAATATTGTCTGTATTTTTATATCATAGTTAGAAGCTTGCATAACAACTGACCTAACAGCACATCATAGAATATCTCCATCATAATCATAATCTATGGAAACCTCAACCCCGGATACTTTGATCCGTTGAGTGCGTTATGATGCATCTCCGTAGGAAGACTACAAGAAAATTGTTCGGCCATATTATCATCTTGCAATTTAGTATATAGATGTGTGACAGAAATGATCTCATAAGGTTTTACAAGACAGTAATCAAGTCCTTTGGGCAATACCTATTCTTAGTTCTGTCCGATCTCTAATGTGGAATATCCGTATCTAGAAAGGCGTATCTTTTATTGTTTTTGATCTTCTGCGGATGACTTGGAAACACTCAAAAGAGCACAGACCATGAATCAAGCAAAGGAGCTTCATGCCACGGACACAAATAGACCGCAACAGAAGTATGACGTATGCTTAGGGGCTTTATTGTGAAGATGAAACCCTACATGTGTAACATAAAGTGTCTGCATCGCTTCTTCGTACTAACGATCGATCACATGCCGCACTTCCCAATTTCCATGCGTTTAATGAATCTCATGGAAGCTAGATATACAAGAATTGGTAAGCAAGTATAATTTTATTATTCTGCAGTTTTTTTTTCGTGTTTTCTGTAAGAGAATGGACAAAACACGCTACTTAGAAAGAACATCGCCTGCCTTTAAGAAATGCAGTGCCACTTAGATTAGAGCCGACGTTGAATAGATCAGCAACAAGTTCAGAATTTGCTTACAACATTGACGATGATGATGTCTGATCTGTCAAGGATTAAGGAATACAGAATTGCCTACACTTTCACTTAGCAACTGAATATCTGAAAGCATTATTATTATTCTTATTTTTATGGTTAGAGTTTGGACGTTCAACGAACTTTTAGTAAACAACCAATTGAAATGTAACTCCAAAGCACTTTCGTGTATGCTATGATGTCATTTGCTTACATTTTATAAAGAAATGTATAACTGTCCAGGGCGCTACCAGTTTTAAGTACTTAGGTACTCGTGTTTTACACAAGTAAATTTTATCTACTAAAAAATACTTTACTGCAAATGTATTATTCGAACCTTATTAGTTTATTAGTAACCAAATTGTTTATTTTCTCAATGCTATTTTCACTTGCACTCGATTTTCTTATATCGTCAGCAAACCACGAGCTTTGTAGGTAGATAACCTAACTTAACATAATAATGAAGGTAAGTAATAAAGTAATCACTACTTCCTTAGTACCTAATTCAAGCACAATTCATTTACCAAAAATAACCCCAAATGATCATAAAACTAACCATTATTCCCATGTTTGTAATTTACAATAATAAATATAACGAAAGTGAAGCACCTCATTCAATAATAGATACCTACCTACTATAGTTTACTTACTTTGGAACCACGTGATCTTAGCATAGAACAAATGGACGAAACGTTACACAAAACCATGTCATGCGGCGATTGCTATCACAGAGAATGATTCTTTGATAATAATCGATTACCAATACCTTCTTAGTTGTGGGATATCCCCAAATCCTACAAAAATGTTTTATTTACATATATTTTTTTGGTTTCTGTACCCTTTGGTAGGGTCCAAGGAAATGCAGTTTTTTTTAATGTAAAATTATACAAATAAATCTCAAATCACATTCAGAAGACTTTTTAGGTAGCTATCTTTTAGAACGGCTGTGAGGATTTTCATGAAACTTCTGTCCCTCTAAATACATATATCCTTCATAATTATATAACACAGACCAAATAGATACATTTTAGAATACTATTTTTATAATTAACCACGTGGGTGATCCGCAAGCATATCTGTAGTAGGTATTTAAATATGTTAGGTAGGTGACTTAATCGAAAATAATAAACAACTGAGATTACATACAATGAGTCATTAACATTTTTATGTACCTACATTGTTATAGTATTGACAAATGTTTTATAATCCCATAGACATAAGCAAGCCTTGCTGAAATGTAATACAAATCTATTTTATTGTGTTTTACCTCTGCCCTAAGGATAATACTAAAAGCACAGTGGTTCGCTTTTCGTTCAAAAAACAATTTACAATGGTCTTATCAAGAACCGCGCTGTAAACATTAGTTTTGGCCATATATGTAACTGATAAAGAATAATAGGCACCGGAGAAAACTCACCACAGTATAAACGTTTGTGTTTAGCACAAAAAAGGGATTAAAAAATAGGCAGTACCAAATACTGAGGCAAGTGAAAAACTTTTTTATACTCAAATCACAGCAAAGATCTCTGGCTGTATCACGCACACTACTCAACGCGGCTCAACGATGGTTAAAACATGAGCAAAGCCAACATTTGGCTGTTCCCAAAATAGTTCAGGCCCCTCTAATGTTATAAACATACATGCACTGTGCGCACACATGCAAGTCCCATAACATTAAAAAATCAATATTTAAACAATTACTCAAATCTATACTTAGACGCGAAAACAGAACAAGAAAATGGTCGTCTTGTCTATCATGCGCTGAAAAATGTGACTTTTCGCGACCTCACGCCTCGAAAAAGGAGAAAATGTACAAAAATAGACATGGAATACTCACCGCTTGAGGTCCGGACAACGACACATCACGCATGCAATTAACACGTCGCTGTGCCTTTTTTAACTATGAAAAATCAATAATTTTTAAGAGCACAAAATTTTGTTCATATTTTTCCATGGGGCCTCAGCGCGGTCTCACTCAGACACTTAAAAATGAAAAACCTATTGGAAGAAAAGTATGCTCTAGAAAGAGACGGATGTTTAGTCGATTGTAAATAATGACAGCGACGAATCACAACAAACGAGCGAGATAGTTGATGGATACTTAACAATAACAATTGAATTACGTAATTGGGCGTCTTAAATTTTAATCAAGCACTTACCTATTGTGTCCTATAAAATAATCTTGAGAACTAAAAACACTTTTCACGTGGATTGTGGTTGTATGGACATTTTAACTGCAGCAGTCATCCGTCATGCGGACGCCATTTGCAAACGCGTGGGAGAAACTAAACTAACCATTTTTTTTCGTATTGGCTTCTTTACTAACGAAAATTATGTCAAATAAATATTTAAAAGTATTAAATAATCAAATAACGTGCCTAAGTAGCTACAATTCGTCAACTGAATTAGTAATTATTTTACATATCTTATAGCTTACATCGATTTTCAACAATCGTATGAAGCAAGTTCCATGATATGGCAACATGATCGGCGGGAAAATCAAATAAATAAAAGATGGTGACAAGCGCGAAGTTTTGAAAGCATTTTGTGGGTAAGGAAAATAATTACGTGTTAGTTTTATTTTGCAATAAATAGATTTCTCCTTCATGCTCACATTGTAGTTTAGGAGAAAGGGTAAACTGTTAAACACTAGTTTATCTCATGCGAGGTAACTACTTTTTACTTGGCCATTTCTCATGGATGCGTAATTTAATTACCTACCTACGTACTTAAATAAAACTAACTTAAACATTAAAATAACTTTATTATACTTACTTCCCTGCAACATCATTAAACGATGATGTCGTTCTCTCAAACACCAACAGAGCAGCAGCTGTGCTGGCTCAGTCAACTTCCAGTAGCAGGAGGTTATTAATTTACATCATATTGTTTGTGTAAATATCTCTGATATTTCGGAACCGATATGGATTATTATTTTTATTTGAAAGGCTAGTGATAAATAGATGTAATGTATTTGTGTATGTGCCTCCTCATGTGGTCCCACTTTCATCAAGATTGGTTCTTTACTTTTTTAGCAAATACCGGTATGGATATACCATACCAATACTTAAAAAAGTGAAACGTTGACTGTTTGTTTGTTTGGGGAGCTTTCACGCGATAACGGCTGGAACGGTTTTGATGAAATTTAGAATGGAGATAGCTTATACTTTTGCATTGGTTTTTAATATCCTAGAAGAAAATAGGATGCTTTTTTTCGCGATAAACTGTAGTCCGCGCGGGCGAAGTCGCGGGCGGGAACACTAGTAACTAATATAACATGAGACCGTTTTGTTTCTTTTATGATTTTCTTTGTATTTGGTACATATTGTTTTTTATTTCTCAATTCTATTAACTTGTATAACTATACATTTTAATGTGAAATAATTAATGTAATTGGTGCAAACAGTTTTAATTAAATAATTTAAAATAAAAAAAAGTAATAATTGTTGAAGGTTATTTTTAACTAGCTTTCGCCCGTGACTTCCTTCGCGCGGACTTCATTTATCTGGAAAATAAACATCCTATGTTCTTCTAGGATATTTAAAACCAATGCCTTGTTATTACTTCGTTTCCATGGCAACCGTTCCTTACAGCAAGTAATCGTCATTTTCCAGTTTACCCGTGGAATCTTGCCATTTTCCGGGAAAAAAGTATCCTAATATGTTGTGTCTCTATATTGTGCAGAAGTTACCTATTTACAAAGTTTCATTAAAACCTGCCTAGCCATTATCGCGTTAAAACTCCCCAAACAAACAAACAGAAGACGTTTTAACGTTCACTTTTATATATGTCTACGAATATTAATTTGGTGCAGATATTTTTATTTCACGTTACGTATAGGTAGGTAGGTATATAGTTATTCTGTGGTTACGTATACACCTAGATGTACCCACTTCTATAATGTTTACCTACATGATTACTAGATAACTTCACTTCCATAATGTTTACCTACATCATTACTAGATAACTTCACTTCCATAATGTTTACCTACATAATTACTAGATAACTTCACTTCCATAATGTTTACCTACATGATTATTGGATAACTTCACTTCCCTAATTATTTACCTACATGATTACTAAATAACTTCACTTCCATAATTATTTACCTACATGATTACTAGATAACTTCACTTCCATAATGTTTACCTACATGATTATTAGATAACTTCACTTCCCTAATTATTTACCTACATGATTACTAAATAACTTCACTTCCATAATTATTTACCTACAGGATTACTAGATAACTTCATTTCCATAATGTTTACCTACATGATTACTAGATAACTTCACTTCCATAATGTTTACCTACATGATTACTAGATAACTTCACTTCCATAATGTTTACCTACATAATTACTAGATAACTTCACTTCCATAATGTTTACCTACATGATTATTAGATAACTTCACTTTCCTAATTATTTACCTACATGATTACTAAATAACTTCACTTCCATAATTATTTACCTACATGATTACTAGATAACTTCACTTTTGACATATAACAAACTTCGCTTGCGCGCTGCTAAAACTAAAACTGCTCAAGCGAAAAAGTGTCTTCTGTATCATCTGTATGACACCCATCAACTACATCTCATGGATAAATTCAAAAAATACGGAACTGATTTTCAAAATTCTTTCACCAATAGATAGCTAGCTACATTATCAGCGAGTAACATGAGCAGTACTTTAATTTTCAAAAAATTAGAGATCCGTACGAAAATTGCAATAATGTAACCAGAGGTATCAAAAACAAAGAACGGAATGACGTTGCTATGGAAACGAAATAATAACAAGTCTGTCAAGTGGGTATGAGTACCTATTATTGCCAAAAAACAATGCTGCCAATGATATTGTTTTTTTTACAAGTTACGATACACAAGTTACGGTATTGTTTAAGAAAATATATTCTAGAGGCAAAAGTTTGTATGTATGTTTGTTACTCCTTAAAGCTCAAACGGCTCTACGCATTTTGATAACATTTGGAATGTAGATAGCTTATATACTGGAATAACACACAGAATACTTTTCATCATCATCCTCATCCTTCACGCGGGTAAAACCGCGGGGCGTAGCTTGTTCATAATAAAATACCACGGGCTATCAGGTAAGGATTTATATACAAGTATGTTTATAAGAAATAAAAGATGTGAGATTTATTATCAGACAAGTGCTAATAATACTATCATTTAGTTGACTATTTGAATGATAAACTGTTATTTTAATAACAATTCAAATATAGAACATTTATTTATTTACTATTATTTTATATTTTGTAGTTTTAAATATGTATGTCCCGTTAGTCAAAACTTGCAGTTTAAAAAAAAAACTCATTGCATAACGCATATTTTAACAAATAAAATTATCTTTATCTTTACTTCATTAGAGGGAGGTTCTCATGTTAACCCCATACGTTTGTTACTTGCTCGTGGTATGAGGTAGTGCTGGCCGCAGTGTCAAAGTTTGTCAGGCTGCACGAGGGCCTCTGACATGGCTTAACGACTACCATAACTCAATAACAGTATTATCAATACTACTCAATAACCGCCGGGACCGACAGCTTAACGTGCCCTCCAAAGCACTCTTTGCCCGTAGTAGGGTTCAGTAGTCCGATTAACCGACTTTTACTATGGGAAAGTAATATTTTCCATAGTACAGTTGAATGGACTACGGAAGAATATTTTACATTCGTAGTCCGGTTGACTAGACCACGGAAGATCTACTTTATACATTTTGTTGGTTTGACCTTTTTATTCAACTCAAGTAACTATCATCCGGAAAATATAAGTTACAAGTTTGATAATGTTTTAGTTATTTCGTTATTTTGTTTTTTTAGGCTGGCTTTAACCACAGTACATATATTAGACTAATATTTATGTACTGTGCTTTAGCATTGGAGTAACTGTGACGAAAATTATATAATTATTTACTGAGTATCTCGTATTCTTTAGAAAAATTATATAATTATTTACTGAGTATCTCGTATTCTTTAGAAAAATTATATAATTATTTACTGAGTATCTCGTATTCTTTAGAAAAATTATATAATTATTTACTGAGTATCTCGTATTCTTTAGAAAAATTATATAATTATTTACTGAGTATCTCGTATTCTTTAGAAAAATTATATAATTATTTACTGAGTATCTCGTATTCTTTAGAAAAAATATATAATTATTTACTGAGTATCTCGTATTCTTTAGAAAAATTATATAATTATTTACTGAGTATCTCGTATTCTTTAGAAAAATTATATAATTATTTACTGAGTATCTCGTATTCTTTAGAAAAATTATATAATTATTTACTGAGTATCTCGTATTCTTTAGAAAAATTATATAATTATTTACTGAGTATCTCGTATTCTTTAGAAAAATTATTTAATTATTTACTGAGTATCTCGTATTCTTTAGAAAAATTATATAATTATTTACTGAGTATCTCGTATTCTTTAGAAAAATAATATAATTATTTACTGAGTATCTCGTATTCTTTAGAAAAATAATATAATTATTTACTGAGTATCTCGTATTCTTTAGAAAAAAAATACCCAACACTAATTTTCGGTCTCCTTTGAGTATCAAACAATTTAAAAATATGCAACCGGACCACATAAAATATTTATTTTTCAAACAGCAACACTGGTCTATATTTTTTGTTGTTGTATAACCATGGAAAATATTGGCAAAAAAAATGGGGCGAAGAGTACCTCCGAAACACGGAGCGATGGAAAACTGCACATAACCTAAAGTAATTGGTGTGGATTCGAGGCCCAAACCTGGCATCGTTGGATTCTAACTTGCACTAGTATACCGCTGGACTACCATTGCCATGTATGTAACAAAGGTTGCCTAGAAGAGAACTAACACTTTTAGCGATAAGGCCGCCTATTGTTACACTTCTTCTGCTATTGTTATTTATGTTTGTTATTTTTTGTGGTGTGTACAAGAAAGAATTTATTTATCATTTTTTGTTTGTCGTATGAGGTAGTGCTGGTCTCTGGAGTCATGGTGTCAGTTTGTCAGGCCATCCGAGGGTCTCTGACATGGCTTAACGACTGCTATTAACCAATAACAGCCGGGACCGACAGCTTAACGTGCCCTCCGAAGCACGGTGGGATGGAAAACTGCACATAGCATCAAAAAGTAATCGGTGCAGAGCCAAGGATCGAACCTGGTATCCTTAGATTCAAAGTTGCACTATTGAACCAATAGGCTACCACCGCTCTGTCATTGTTGAATATACGTGACTTTGTAGTTGTTTAGCAGGTAAACAAAAGGATTACCGGTCTTCGGAATCTAGAAATAAATCTTACAAGGGCCCTTTAAAAAAATCTGTACACCAGAAAACATGTGAAGCTCGAGCGAAAAAAGAAAACAACATTAGAGGTTTGTAATTATACTTTTTATTTATGTTTAATTCATAAAAGGAGTTTAATTTTTATGAGAAGAATGAAGATTCCAACTGGATCTCTACGAGTATGTACCTGAAACAAGAAAAAATTATAAGACACACAAACTTTATTATGCTACGTTAATGTGTAATAATGTGTCCCGTTTTGTTCTTAGAATTAGGAAGAATTATATTATTATTATAATATATATATTTTTGCTACGTTAATGTGTAATAATGTGTCCCGTTTTGTTCTCAGATTTAGGAAGAATTATAAGACACACAAACTTTATTATGCTACGTTAATGTGTAATAATGTGTCCCGTTTTGTTCTCAGAATTAGGAAGAATTATATTATTATTATATTGTATATATTTTTGCTACGTTAATGTGTAATAATGTGTCCCGTTTTGTTTTCAGAATTAGGAAGAATTATAAGACACACAAACTTTATTATGCTACGTTAATGTGTAATAATGTGTCCCGTTTTGTTTTCAGAATTAGGAAGAATTCGTGTTTTGTTAAGATTATTGTAAATGATACTATCTATACTCTATAGGTACTAATATAAACATCACTATTAGTCAGTGGTATCGAATAACTTTAAAAGACCCACCGTACCACCAGGGCCCTATTTCATAAAGTGACAAATCATAATAAACCTACAAATGTCAGTCGAATACACCAAACCTGCGTTTCATATAACAAAAATGTACGACATTTCGATAGTTTGACTGACAATTTATTGTCGGTTCAATTGAAATTTGTAGTGTACTATAGTTTTATGAAATAGGGCCCAGGGGTATGGCCAGGGTTCGGTGGGTCTGAAAGGGAATCTTGTACTGGTTATTTTTTAATGTTTCATATTTATTTACTTCAGTCATATTTTATTACCAGACTGCCCAAAAAAAGGAGTGTATTGTTTTTAGGATTCATGTATGTATGTGAGTTTCTTTATTCCACCATAACCTTTAAATGCCTGAACAGATTTAGACGTATGGGGTATTGTTAAACTCTCTGGATGGCTCCATTTTCAAATGCGAAAAAAAATTTTACAATATGGGTATCAAATTGAAGGCCTTGATAAGCACATTCCAACAGTATATAATTTATTGTCATAAGTTCTTTTTTGGCAGGACAGGCGTGTTTTCTTAGCTTTTAAGCTAGTCATTTGACTAATGTGCTTATCGGTGTACTCACCGGTGTCGCCGACCCCCGCCGGCAGCCTGTGAGACGGCTTTGTTGTCGGCGGGGTCGGCGACTTCGGTGGGTCGAGTCGTACATACGCCTCGAACTAACACACATTTTGTCGAGGAGTTTTTTGTAACAGGGATAACATAAAATAACGTATGCTAATAAAAAAATACATGAAAATTTTATTCTAGCAACTTTAGAATTAAGTGTTCACACAACGTTTTGTTCATTATAAGCAGCAGAATAAAGTGTTTACACAACGTTTTGTTCATTATAAGCAGCAGAATAAAGTGTTTACACAACGTTTTGTTTGTTATAAGCAGCAGAATAAAGTGTTTACACAACGTTTTGTTTGTTATAAGCAGCAAAATAAAGTGTTCACACAACGTTTTGTTCATTATAAGCAGCAGAATAAAGTGTTTACACAACGTTTTGTTTGTTATAAGCAGCAGAATAAAGTGTTTACACAACGTTTTGTTTGTTATAAGCAGCAGAATAAAGTGTTTACACAACGTTTTGTTTGTTATAAGCAGCAGAATAAAGTGTTTACACAACGTTTTGTTTGTTATAAGCAGCAAAATAAAGTGTTCACACAACGTTTTGTTCATTATAAGCAGCAGAATAAAGTGTTTACACAACGTTTTGTTTGGTATAAGCAGCAGAATAAAGTGTTTACACAACGTTTTGTTTGTTATAAGCAGCAGAATAAAGTGTTTACACAACGTTTTGTTTGTTATAAGCAGCAGAATAAAGTGTTTACACAACGTTTTGTTTGTTATAAGCAGCAGAATAAAGTGTTTACACAACGTTTTGTTTGTTATAAGCAGCAGAATAAAGTGTTTACACAACGTTTTGTTTGTTATAAGCAGCAGAATAAAGTGTTTACACAACGTTTTGTTTGTTATAAGCAGCAGAATAAAGTGTTCACACAACGTTTTGTTCGTTTTAAGCAGCAGAATCCAAATTGTTGAATTAAAAACACATTTAATCTATGTTAGATAGAAACAATAGATTTGGTGTATACATTTGAAAACTTCTAGGATGTTTAAGAACACAATTTACTATGTTTAAAGGTTATCTCAGCTTATTTGTCTATTTTGGACTATTGTTATTCATTAAAGAAGCCCGCCATCGAACTATAGTTTCAATTTCCAACAATCTTTATTATTTCTATGATTCCTGAACCCCGCTAACTGTGGATGGCTGGGATCAGGACATTATTTTCATTTAAAAATGAAATTTCGCCCCACGAGTACGTACCTATGCAGCTCCCAGGTCCGGCGCCAAACGTGTGAAGCGCGGTGGCTGCGCCCACGGCCAGGCACCACGCGTCGAGCCGCGCCGCCAGCATAGCTTAGCGCCAGAGCCCCACCATATGTACGTACCTATGCAGCTCCCAGGTCCGGCGCCGCGTGCTGCAGCAGCGCGGTAGCGGGGCTCACGACCAGCCACCACGCGTCAAGCCGCGCCGCCAGCGCTGCTCAGCGCCAGCTCCCCACCATATGTACGTACCTATGCATCTCCCAGGTCCGGCGCCGCATGCTGCAGCAGCGCGGTAGCGGGGCCCACGACCAGGCACCACGCGTCGAGCCTCGCCGCCAGCGCTGCTCAGCGCCAGCGCCCCACCATATGTACGTACCTATGCAGCTCCCAGGTCCAGCGCCGCGTGCTGCAGCAGCGCGGTGGCGGCGCCCACGGCCAGGCACCACGTGTCGAGCCACGCCGCCAGCGCCGCTGCGCCGTTCAGCGCCAGCGCCCCACCATATGTACGTACCTATGCAGCTCCCAGGTCCGGCGCCGCGTGCTGCAGCAGCGCGGTGGCGGCGCCCACGGCCAGGCACCACGCGTCGAGCCGCGCCGCCAGCGCCGCCGCGCCGCTCAGCTCCAGCGCACGCGGCCGCACCCACGATATGTACGCCACGGACGACACCTGCAACATGAACCATTCAAGGTTAGCTACATTTGGAACGAGTTTGTTGTTCTCTAAACGGATCTGCCACGCTTGCGACGGGTCACCTTAGGGTCGGTTCTACCTGGTCTCACCTGATCAATGTGCCCCTTGACTAACCCCTCGGCCAGGGCCTTCATCACGAGGAGCTCCACTTCTCCGAGCGGGATGCGCGCGCACTGCGAGATCGACGTGAAGTCGAGCTTGCGCTGCGCCGAAGTGCGGTTGAACGCCATCTAGTGGGGACACAGGATTTATAGGTTAGTAAATAAACACCATCTACTGAGGAGAACGGATAAATACGAGTAGATTAATAGAGGAAAACGGATAGATTGGTTAGTAAGTGAACACGATATCTGGCGAGTAAAAGGGGAATATTGGTTAGGAAGTAAATGCCATCTGGTAAGAAAAACGGGCAGACATGTTAGCAAGTGAATAGTTTGGTTAGTAAGTGAACACGCTATCTGGCGAGTAAAAGGGGAATATTGGTTAGGAAGTAAACGCCATCTAGTAATAAAAACGTGCAGACATGTTAGCAAGTGAATTGATTGGTTAGTAAATGAACACGCTATCTGGTGAGGAAAAGGGGAATATTGGTTAGGAAGTAAACGCCATCTAGTAATAAAAACGTGCAGACATGTTAGCAAGTGAATTGATTGGTTAGTAAGTGAACACGGTATCTGGCGAGGAAAAGGGGAATATTGGTTAGGAAGTAAACGCGATCTGGTAAGAAAAACGTGCAGACATGTTAGCAAGTGAATTGATTGGTTAGTAAATGAACACGCTATCTGGCGAGGAAAAGGGGAATATTGGCTAGGAAGTAAACGCCATCTAGTAATAAAAACGTGCAGACATGTTAGCAAGTGAATAGTTTGGTTAGTAAGTGAACACGCTATCTGGCGAGGAAAAGGGGAATATTGGTTAGGAAGTAAACGCCATCTAGTAATAAAAACGTGCAGACATGTTAGCAAGTGAATTGATTGGTTAGTAAGTGAACACGGTATCTGGCGAGGAAAAGGGGAATATTGGTTAGGAAGTAAACGCGTGTTATCTGGTGAGGAAAAGGGGAATATTGGTTAGGAAGGGCAGACATGTTAGCAAGAGAACGCCATCTGGTTGGGAAAATGAAAAGATTGGTTAGTAAGTGAACGCGCCATCTGATGATGAACGAATAAGTTTTCTAAATAAACGCTATCTAGTGATACAAACAAGAAGATTGGTTAATAAGTGAAAGCGGCCTGGTTGGGAAAACGGGAAGGTTGGTTAAAATTGGTAAATGAACGCCATCTAAAGGGGGAACGGAAAGAAGTGGCAATGTTGACCTCCATGAGACACAGCAGCGCGATCTTCCTCCGTATGGCGGCGTCCGCTGCGGCGAGGTCGGGGTGGTTCCGCTGCGCCGCCACGCGCTCGTATGCGGCGATGTCCCCGCGTGCCGTCGCTCGCACCAGATCCACGGCCCACGCGTCGCTCGTGCCCGCCAGAGAGTCGAGGATGGGGTGCGCCAGCTGAAACATTCGTTTAGAAAGCTCGCGTCGTGCTTCGGAGGGCGCGCCAGCCCGCCGCGTCAGTCACGGTTGCTACCAACTGACAACTATTGAAGTCACGTCAGAGGCCCTTGAGCGTTAACAAACTCTAACCAGAAGTCAGACAGAGCTACATCATCCGACATACACATTATCAAAACATGTTTACTGCTGAACATAGCTCCTTTAGAAAGACCAATAACAAGAATTCTAAGACTATGTAACCAATTGTGGTTAGAATGAGGGATAAATATTTTTGACTACATCATATAAACAAATAGACAATTCTCTTCTATTTTTTAAGAGAACAGGGTTGCTGAAACCCATAAAACTACTCGAGGGTCTCATAGGTACTCTAGTTTTATTTTTGTATTTCAATATTTTTTCTCTGGCGAGGAAAAGGGGAATATTGGTTAGGAAGTAAACGCCATCTAGTAATAAAAACGTGCAGACATGTGTTTTTTCTTTTTTTTTTTTTTCAATATTTTTTTATTTTAAGAAGAACCGCTAATCATTAGGGTAGACGAGTTCTCGAGTGGAGGACGCGTTCTCGTAGGACGCCCTGTGGCCAGGTGGACTGACGACCTGCGAAAAGCGGCTGGATGTGGATGAGGAGAGCTGAAGACCGAGCTCAGTGGCGTGCATTAGGAGAGGCCTACGTCTAGCAGTGGACAGATATAGGCTGATGATGATGATGGGTAAAAAATTCAATTTTTTAAATTCAAGCTGTGTTTGCCTGTTATGGGGTTGTTACTTTCACCCAAAAAATATTCACGTAATTATACTAACTTTTTATTATTTATTTATTTACTTATTTATTTATTTAAATGGAAAACTAACAGCTGCTAAATGGCAACATAGATTGAAGACAATGATTATACCAATCTCGTCGGTAAAGCAAATAAAAAAAAAACCTGTGATCAATTGCTCAGTTTGACTATCATAAGGCTCCCATTAGAATGCCCCAACGAGCTCGCTGTTTGTGCGGTAGGCAGGCGTCTTTGTGTTTGCGCATAGTCCCCGCGGTAGGCAGGCGTCTTTGTGTTTGTGCATAGTGTCCGCGGTAGGCAGGCGTCTTTTTGTTTGCGAATAGTCCCCGCGGTAGGTAGGAAGGAGTCTTTGTATTTGCGCATACTCCCCGCGGTAGGTAGGAGTCTTTGTGTTTGTGCATAGTCCCTGCGGTAGGCAGGAGTCTTTGTGTTTGTGCATAGTCCCCGCGGTAGGAAGGGGTCTTTGTGTTTGTACATAGTGCCCGCGGTAGGCAGGCGTATTTATGTTCGCGCATAGTCCCCGCGGTAGGCAGGGGTCCTTGTATTTGTGCATAGTCCCCGCGGTAGAACTATGCACAAACACAACGGGGACGGTAACGCCATCTATTGGCAGTGTTCTGATATGACTAACCGAACCCGTCTAATATTGCAATTAACTTTGTGTCGTAAAGATAACGCCTCCCAAATGTAATGTTTTTTGATTTTAGCATTAACACCTGCTTTAAAATTATTGAGTATAGGATTAACTATCGATATTAGTGATTTGCAGTAAGCTCTCTCGATTATCATAAACTATTCCTTACCAGTTCGTCAAGATCATAGACATTGTGCGCTATAACGGCGGCCAGAGCGAGGGAGAGGGCGCAGGCGCGGCGCTCCGACAGCGGCAGGGCGGCGCCCCCGTTGCTGCACCCGATGTAACGCAGCGCTGCGCGGTAGTACTTGTGCATTGGCCCGCGGACCCTGGAACATGGAATCAGTCAGTCAAGATCAATTGTATGGTTGAATCGAAATAAACTTATTTCTTCTCTGATTAAGTGTTTTCTTCAAATAGATTCTGGCGTCTGTTATTCAGGCCGCCTGATGTACTCTGACAGGGCTTAACAACTACTATTAATCAATAACAGCCGGGACCGACAGCTTAGCCCTCCGAAGCACATCATAATGGAAAACCACACAAAGTGACAGTGTGACTCCTTCAGCATCATCCAGTGTCTTCTCCAGATGATCTATGATCTTTTTATAAACTTGTTGTTATGTTACCTCACCTGTAATACTCAGAAGCGAGCTTGTAGAACCGTCCGTGCACGGGCGTGACTCCATCAGCATCATCCAGTGTCTTCTCCAGATGATTTACGATCTTTTTATAAACTTGTTGTTATGTTACCTCACCTGTAACACTCAAAGGCGAGCTTGTGGAACCGTCCGTGCAAGGGCGTGAGTCCGTCAGCATCATCCAGTGTCTTCTCCAGATGATCTATGATCTTTTTATAAACTTGTTGTTATGTTACCTCACCTGTAATACTCAGAGGCGAGCTTGTAGAACCGTCCGTGCACGGGCGTGACTCCATCAGCATCATCCAGTGTCTTCTCCAGATGATCAAAGATCTTTTTATATATTTTTTGTTATGTTACCTCACCTGTAATACTCAGAAGCGAGCTTGTAGAACCGTCCGTGCACAGGTGTGACTCCGTCAGCATCATCCAGTGTCTTCTCCAGATGATCTATGATCTTCTCCGTATTGTCAAAGTCGTTCAGCTGCTCCAAGTATATCTGGCCCTGCAGGACCTGCAAATGAAAATACATACTAATATAATAAAAGCGAAATTAACTCTTTCTCTTGTTACTTTTCCTTTATTAATTAAATTAATTAATGGAAAAAAAAAACTTTTTTATCATAATATTTTTTTGAATTGAAGTAGTATGTCAACCTAAATTATCATTTTATCACCTATCTAATGATACTTGGTACTTAAGGTGACTCTGCAGAATGCTTTAGGGAATTTTCTAGCTGGGAAATGGTTATTAAAACAAAATTATATGCAAATGTTTATAAATCAATCTTTATTGATGAGGAAATACTCGATATATTTCCTTCTATGATAAAATCCAGCCTCCTGGGTCTGAAGGGACAATACACACTTAACATTGTATAGGCAATTATATTATCTTTAATTTGATATCAAAAGTTAAAAGGTATAATCAAAAGTCAGCTTTTAAGTGTAGTTTCTCTTTTTACCTTGCACAGCGCCAGTGCTTCATCATTGGCCTTCACTTTCACTTCAACTTTCTCGAGAAATTTGATCGCCTCCCTTTTATCCGAATACTGCTTCACAATGTGCACCACAATCTCTACTAAAGATAATGGGTTGATTCTGAAAATATCAACAGTTATTTTAACAAGCAAGAAATTACTATTATTTATTCATTGCTGTGCCCGCGGCTTTGCCCGCATGGACATTTCACGGAGTTAAAAGTAACCTATGTGTTATTCCAGGACCTACAAAGTATACTACATTTCATCAAAATTTGTTCAGGTGTCAAATAAGTTTTATCAATTGCTTGGCTTCTCATCAGATTAAAAATCCACAATGGCAGTAAACGTTTATTAAAAATACCGTAAAATTAAATGTAGAAAAACACTACTTTCCTAAATATCCTAAAAAGGTTTCTAATTGACAAATGCTATTATACCCTTGACAAGTTTTAAATGATAAAACATAAACATAACTAATTAGTAATAGTAAATGTCTCAGTCAGCTTGCTACTTGTTGCTAGAATAATAAACCGCAAGGATGTATGGAAGGGCAAGGAGCTGCACGGACGGTTCTATTGGGCCTTAACAGGGCCTGATGTGAATGTGCTCGCTTTGGTGACCTCTTTGGGGAAACTGAGGGTTTTGTCTGTGCAAATGCAGACGAAGTTATCAAGATGAATAACTACCAGAAATATATTATGAAAGACAGTACAGCCGCCATTTTTCACTAACACCATAATGACTGACTGTGATTTAAAAAATGTACATAATGAATGAAATTGTAATTGGATTGGGATTCAAAGTACACAAGATTTTAACTCAAAAGCTAAGCCTTCACTGCAAACTGCTATTCAATCGGTCCAGTAGGTTTCCATGTTGTGCAAACGAACAGACAAAACACCATTTTAACCCTCAAGTTCCACAAATTTTTGATATAATTGTAATTCTATTAAGAATGAACCAATCATCACTTGTGGAACACAAAGGACTATAAACTTTTATATTACCATCGGCCAATATTTTGTAATTATCTTCTTTGTACAGACTTTTTGTGCCTAACTGCTTTGTTATAAGTATACATTATATACACTAGCAGCTTTAAGATGATGCGTGAGTATTGTTCCTAATTTGGGTAGGGAGTTTAAGGGTTAGTTATGAGTTAGGCACTTCATCTATCATTATAGTAAGCTAGATATTTTCACTTTTATTGTTTTTAAGTATGTTCATACTGGTATACACCGCTCCATATGACTGAACTGAGTATGAGCACACTGAGTATCACCTCCTCACTCTTGCATGTCTCCTCTGAACGTAACCTAAACCAAGCTGCTTCACTCACACACACCTATATTCCACCAGCCATAAAGTTAGTGTGACCTGTATAATAATGTATTTTACTAAAGGGATTGTCATCTCATAGAGATTAGAGCAATGGCAGATATGCATACGATGTATGCACAGGTAGTTCGCTGGACAACTTGTTGGAACTGTAGTTATTCATTTGTACTCATTGGCGTACAATTAAGGCGAAATCTGAAGTCTTGATGTTGTAGGACAATTTAATAGATCAGTAGTAAGGTTGTAAGCTGTGAATCAAAATGTAGCTGCAATAGTGATAGTGAGGTTGACTAGGTTTGTAAGAAGCAGTGTTTAAATTACAAAGAAATATCAATCGTACCTACCCCAAGACATGACAGGCATTTTCACTTACTTATTCTCAAAAGTGGTCAAAAAGTTGTTGTACAGCTGGATGAGATTGTCCCCAGATTGCAGAGTCGGGTATTTTACGAATTCTAGCAATTTCAAAGTTAGTTGATGCCATAATCTGAAAAAAATAAAAGATTAGGTTAGCGTTTACTCTCGTATGTTTTTTATACTGATTTATAGGAATATGTGATGTAAAACTTACTTTTTATTGTAAAACTCTTCTAGCTTGGCCCACTCTGCTGCTAAATCGGGCTCAGCGGCTTGTTTTTTCGATAGAAAATCACCAACATCAACAATTGCAAACTTTACGGTAGCCATCTTTCAAATTTTGACGATAATGGTTTGAAGTTGTTCACAAAACAAAAACGTCAAGTCAAGTGTCAAACTAATGCCAAACAAATAATAACGTGAAGGTAGCTGCAGCCCGATTACAGGACTTGGTTACAATCGGATTATCACTTTTTTTTATAGCAATTTCGACTTTATCGCAAGGCATTAGTAATATCGATACTGACAATCCGATTGAAGCTAAGTTATGTGGTCGGTGGCCCAATTACAGAACTTGGTTACAATCGGATTATCACTTTTTTCGCAGGGGGTCCGCGGCCCGCAGTGCGATTACGTAATGTTGATCATGTCGGTTTCAAGCCGTCAAATTCAATAATGCTTTACGAAAGAGTCGATTTTGCCAAGAAAAAAGTGACAATCTGATTGAAGCCAAGTTCTGTGGTCGGGCCCCCCCCGACCACATTTTCAAGTATAGTAGAAACATGTCTAAGTTTCTTAATTAAATTCGAAATGGGATGTTTTTATCTTATTACTATGTTAACCTAGCAAGTTTTTAGTTTTACTATATTTTAATTACACAATATTTGGAAGTACCATATAATCGATAGATAGGTACATATAAAAAAAACTATATATGTATGTAGAATTAACTTTGATTTTTATATGGCAGCACCACAAACATCATGTCTCTTGTTTGCTTTGAATGTTTGTTTTGTGGATTTGTGATTTTGTCCTAATGTTTTTGGAATTTCACCAAAAACATTAGAAGTGCCATAAGAATTCATGTGATTCAACTGAATTGAACATTTAATTTTTCTATTTAGTTCGGAGATAATGGACTCTCTTAATGTTGTTTTGAGGCAGGACTCGTAGTGTATTATTTAAACTAATTTGAAGTGTTATTATTCCCTTATTATTACCTTAACCACATTATGTTCCTTTAATTCCAGCTGTCGAGTGTGGCTTAAAGCAGTTGGTCATGAAGAACTGGCACACTTACCGATTGAAATACTACACGAGCAGCGTAATATATGCGGAAACCATTTTCGAAGAAATGATTTCAACATGAAAGGAAATCGGCTCAAGAAGCATGCAATTCCAACTTTGAGCTTGATGGCATTACCTCTCACTGAGAGTCAGTTGGCAGAATTCCTACAACATGTGTGGACAGACAGAAATGGTAATAAATAATTACAAAGCTTTTATGTATGCAAAGTGCAATCTCACATTGAGCCTAATGATTTTATTTATTAAAAATGTACAACATTCATTATTTTATGCATATTATATTTAAATCAAATCAAAGTTGTTTAAAGTCTGATTCTACCACCGGATAGTCAACTACTTACTTGCTTTTTAACCCCCAAACAAAGAGACGGGTGTTATTTGATTAGGGTGTGTATCACTGTGTGTGTCTATCTCTCTGTGGCATCGTAGCTCCCATACGAATGGACCGATTTTGATGCGGTTTTTTCTGTTTGAAAGCTGATGTGATTGTGATGGTTCTTAGATATATAGGGGATGGGGGGGAGGGAGGTGAGAAAAGGGGGTTGAGAATCGAAGCTTCCAAACGAATGGACCGATTTTGATTTGGTTTTTATTAGTGATGCAACGAATAGTACTTTTACGAATATGAATACGAATACGGATATCAAACCTACTATTCGGCGAATACGAATACGAATATCTCGCCATGGTAATAAAAGACTAATTTATTTGATAAGTTTCTATTCTTCTAATAATTAAAATTTACAACAGGCAAATTTTTATTTAAAAAACATAAAATTTGTAGATTTTCTGGTTTAAGGCGATTTCTTTTTTCAGTCTGAATGTTCACAGCCGTTGAAAAAAGTCTTTCTGAGGCGACTATACATGGCTTCAGTGAAAAATATTTTTGGCAAGTTTTTTCAGACTTGGAAAATGGACATCTTCTCGCCAAAAGGCCAGTGCATCAGCAGTCGGCGATAAATTTGGGAGCTTTAGATAAGCATCTATTTCGTTTTTAGTTTGCGAATCCCCTGTAAAAAGACATTTTGAAATTAAATTTAACTTTTAGTATACTATGTAGATGACAAATAGTACCTATTACCTATTAATAACTTTTCTAACTTTTTTCATACTCACCAGAAAATATTGAAATTGGCTCTTCCATTTCAGCCTCTTCAATTATTTCTTGGCATACTTGCCAAATTCCTCTACTTGTCGACGGTTGAGGTTCTTCTGGAGGTCTTGTCGGTCTTACGGCCTCTCTGCCATCAAAAGCAGCGTTAAGAACTGATCGAGCGGTTTCAGCGACCGCTGTTGAGCTGAAAATCCTTGTTTAGAACCGTGGGTCAAGGATCGTTGCTAATAGATAAGTTTCATCACTTTCCATAAAGGCAAATCTATTCGAAAGTCCACTGAATAGGGAGTTTGCCAGATCATTTACATCAGGATGAGAAGAAGGATCATTTGAAATTTTATTGAGGCAAGATTTTAGACTTCGTATTATTGGGATTGCTTGAGATAACGTCGTTGATTCTTTGCTTAGCTCTTTAGTAGCTTCTTCAAAATTGGCCAGAATATCAATGATTTGGCTCATAAGAGCCCATTGCCTTGCTGTGATTTCATGACGACAATTTGGTAGAGATGGTAAAACATCTTGAATCGCTATGCGTTGTTCATGTAATCTCTTCAACATCTGATATGTTGAGTCCCATCTAGTTTCAACATCTTGAAACAAAACATGTTTCGGTATATTGTTAGCTTGATGAGAATCTTTCAGTTGTTTGAGTGCGGAGGTTGTTAATGAGTAATAACTCCCCTGCATGTGGTTAACATTTCGGTCAAGCGTTCTTGACCAAATAAACTTTTTTTCAGCGCTAATTGGATGCTGTGTACCAAACAAGAAATATGTTTAATACTAAGATCAAGCTCATCATTTGCTTTAACCATATTCCGTGCGTTGTCCGTTACAACTGCTGCAACTTTACCCAATAGCTGCCATTCCAGAAACATCATATGCATATTGTGGGCAATATTTTCTCCTGAATGTGAGTCACCATCAAAGGGAAACACTTCCAGACAATAAGATTTGAGCTGGAAATCTTCATTGACACCATGTCCAGTAAGACTTATAAAATCATTGACTTGTGAGGAAGCGTCACTGGTCCACATGTCTGTTGTGACAGAGAGATATGGGGTCTTTGTTAACTGCTCCTTCAATTTTATTTTAACACGTTCATTAATATCCGGCAGATTTTTTTCTGTAAGGTGGGTTCTAGATATAATTTTATATCTGTAAAAAAAATAGCAGTCAGGAATTAAAAAGGGTTTTGTGAAAGTTGAAAGAAAATCCCACTGATATGTATGAATGAACAAATGTATAGCATTTTAATAAAAGCAAACAAACCTTGGAGCTAGTTCACTGAGCAAACGACGGTATCCCTGTTTATTTACCAAATTCAGGGGCTCCATGTCTAGACAAACTTGTTCAGCAATCAAATATGTGATTTTGACAGCCCGAGGATCACCCGTTTCATACGTAGTTCGCTTTTCCCATATTTCCTTTAAGGATGCTTGTTTCTTCGCTGGAGTTACTTCAACTTCAGTGCTTGTTTCGTCTACAGTACTTATACTGGCAGCAAGCTCATTTTCGTGAAATCTCTTCACATGAGTCCACAGTGCGGTCGTAGTAAATCCTTTAATATATGCATTTTTCCCTCCCCGAGACAATTCACAAGCACAATATCTGCATCTAGCTTTGCTTTCATTGTCTAAAATAAAAACAACACAATTTAAAATCCTATCCCACTATAATATTACATGTGAAAGTAAAACCGATGTCTGCGCGGACGAAGTCGCGGGCAAAGTCTAGTACTACATTGACGCAGCCATTAACTACCAACGTTCGTCTAAGTTACTTACTTACTATCCTACCTTTTGTTGATACCAAAGAAATACAGACCATATAACTACTTACTCGGTAATTTATCGAAGTGTTTCCATATGTCACTTTGATCTCGTTTACGAGAAGACATTTTCAATTCAACTTTAACTTCTTTTACTTCGAAGCAACCTCAGAAAATAAATAAAACAATAATCTCTTGCTTGACTTCTGCTTTCGACTAACAAATGAAGTGAAAGAAATGAATCAATCAATCAGTGGTTCGTAATTGTAATGATAGGGAAACTCCCGGAGCTGCGGTACTGTACAAACTATGGCCGGGGAGTCCCCCGTTGCGTCGTCGTTGCGGTTAAGACCCTCGGCACACGTGCGTATTTTTACACGCGCGTTTTTCAAGTCTGCCAGTAATTAGAGTTGCGTTTGTACGTAAAATATTAGTTTTTAAATATTCGTATTAGTATTCGCCGAATACGAATATTCGGTAAATGTCGACTATTCGGCGAATACGAATATTCGTATTCGTTGCATCACTAGTTTTTATGTTTAAAAACTGATGTGAGATGTTTCTTAGCTATAATGGGGGGTTGGGGGTAATATATTTTTTTAATTTGTGCTTTTTATTAGTTCTAGCGTCTGAACCATCAACTATTGAAGAGAAAGAAAATATTTCGGACATGCAATCTCAAACTGGTAAAAACAAAATTTCTTTAAACATCATCTCAATAAGGTTTGAACAATTAAAAAAATAATTTAAAAAATTCAGGTTGTCTGCCTGTGTCCGTGCCATCAACAAGCCAGCAGGAAACAAATATCCTGGTGGAGCTGTCTCAAAACAGTGAGTATTTTATACAGTTTTACACTTACTTTACTTTATTTCATCTTTTTTA
This sequence comes from Alsophila aescularia, assembly GCA_946251855.1. Taxonomy (NCBI): domain Eukaryota; kingdom Metazoa; phylum Arthropoda; class Insecta; order Lepidoptera; family Geometridae; genus Alsophila; species Alsophila aescularia. Next base: position 1,331,141 of record OX276374.1, on the reverse strand, counting down.
GGCTTCCGTAGTCCAAGGACAAAGAACACTAATACTCATAGTTTCGCCTTGTCCGTCTTCCATCTGTACATCAAAGACATTTTATTCAGACACTATTAATACTAGGTACAAGGTTGAAATTTAGCACATGTATAGATATTTATAACTGCAACATAGTCATTTAATAAAACATTTAAAAAAAGATGCTTCCTTGTTGGCTTCTTTGATTTCGTAATAAATAATAAATATTGTTAATTATAATATTAATGTACTTCGGGAAGCGAATATACAACCTCCCAGGCATTGGGCAGTATCCGGGGAGTGTATGCTACCGGGGCCTAGGAAACAAAAAGTGTCATTTGCCTGGTGAACAAATCACTGAGGCCTTTTTTTCTATCTGGGGGATGGGACTAATCCCTGCATACTTGGAGCAGAAGCTATTCTTATTATAACTTTTGACTGATTTCTATTTATTTTTCAGAACAAACTCCACCAAAGTCTCGTAAGAGGTCTGCAGGAGAACCTATCGAACATAAAGAAAAAATAAGGAAAACAAGTATATTACACGAGAAATTAAGTGAGTAAATGTATTGATACATTATTTTTTGAGCTGTAGCACAGAATAAATAATAGTACAAGTACAGAAGGCTAACTGAGTAAAGTCATTTAAATAAATAGCGACTCTCGCTACAACGCTATAAAGTGCAATTTAACTGGCACAGTGCTGCAAGCTTTCAATTATATTTACCTAGACGGTGCTCACCCATCGCGTGCAGGCTAGAATGCACCGTATCACAACGCGCGAGAACTTCCATTGCTCTAACCGTTTCAGAATCGCTCTGTCCCTTTTTCGCTCGGTAGGGTTGTATTAAGATATTATGACTAGATACTTGTACTACTAATTATTCTGTGATATGTTATGACTTAGATATTGTAACAGAATAAATACGTAATAATGTATTATGTTATTACTTATTATTATAAATTAAAATAGTTCTATTACACACAATGACATTCTTATCAGAATAGACCTACTACCTCATTTTTACTACCTACGTGTTGTTGGTTGATTATGATTATATCCTATAGGTATTGCACTTTGATGAATAAAGGTGCCTGTCTGAAATCCATGCTTTTTAATGAGTGAAAAATAAATTGCTACCTACGTAATAAAAGGTATTAAAAGTAGGTAGGTATTATACGAGACATATATTATATAAATTCCTAATTAGTTGTAGGCTACTTACTAAGTCAGCACAGTAATTCATTTTGCGATCAACAATACCTACTATAATCAATTATAAAATTACGTTGATCGATTTAATAAACGACTTTATTTCTGCGCGGAAAAACTTTCAATATGCGTAGCATCGGTATGGAACACAAATGAAATAACTTAAAACTATAGGAACCTACGTAATAAATAATATCAATATCTAACTACATAACTAGGACCTATTATAGGTATTACAATTTATTACCTTTCAATATCCTTTGGAAACGTAAAGAATGACAATTCGTCATTTCTATCACTATTCAAACAGCCGAATGCTATGCAGTACTTTCTAGCTTTCTTCTTGGTACTCATAATTAAAACACGAATAAAGTTTGTCAATAACTTTACGTAAGTAGGTGCTCTATCGACAATGCGCGTGACTTATCGAGCGCACGCTTGACACTCGACTGAACGGACCCGAATATTGGGTCCTTGAATTTATTTGTACTTGTTGCGGAGTGCGACCGTCCTGGCTGTAGCCCAATGTTGGTCCATTTGCATATAGATTCTATGATGACATCATGTCTACTCTGTAGATTATTATTTATTACTGTAAATAAATAAATAATGTTAATATATTATAATATAAATTTCAGTTCCTATACTAGTTCCATTTCTTCGGTATAAGAGAGTGACGTAAAAACCACTCTGAGTTGTGTGTGGACTTCATCTTGAGTTTTTTTTTTCAGATCTATCACCGAGAAAGAAGAAATTAATGGAGTAGTTGCAAAAAACCAAATGTAGCTTGGCATCGCTAAAAAAAAGCGCCAATTTAATAGAAAAAATTGAGTCATCGGTCTTGAAAGAAATTGTCACCTCGGCAATAAAAAATCAAAAAAGGAAGCCAAAGGGTCGACGTTGGACTACGAAGAATAAAATATCCGCTTTAGCCATATTTAAGAGGTCACCGAAAACATACAGATACCTACAGCATCTCATGCCATTGCCGACTGTGAAAACATTACACAATGTTCTGAAAAAAGTTCCAATGGCACCTGGTGTTAATAAAGCTATCATATAGCACCTTAAACAAATTGCAACAAAAAAAATGACTTGGATAAGTACTGCAGCTTAGTATTTGATGAAATTGCATTAAAGCAACGTCTACTTTATGATGTAGCAACTGATAAAGTTGAAGGATATGAAGATTTGGGTTCAGCAGAGTCAGAACGCAGCCCTCGACTAGCTGACCATGCATTTGTGTTTATGTTGCAAGGGTTACGGGCAAAATTTAAACAGCCTATAGCTTTTTATTTTATCAAAGGTACTGTTTCCTCACAAAAACTGGCATCTTTCATTAAAGAAATAATACGTGCCATTGAGTAAACAGGCTTCAAAATTCTAACAACCATTTGTGATCAGGGCCCCACAAACATGGGGGCTCCGAAAATATTAAAAACTTTGTGCCCTCCTCATGATCAGAAACAAAACTATTTTAAATGTGACGACAACAAAGTTTACATAATATATGATGTGCCCCACTTATTTAAATCAATAAGAAATAATTTTCAAACTATGGGGAACTTTTCATGAATGGCATGAAGGCCAAATGGTTGCATTTATTGAAAGTGGAGGAAAAAACAGAGACCTTTTATACCTGAGCAAGATAACCCAAACCCATGTGCAGCCAAAGTATAGGGCAAAAATGAAGGTTAAATATGCTGCCCAAATATTGAGCAATACTGTGGCAGCAGTGCTGAAGTTATTAGCTCAAGCTGAAAAAGACCCCCTACAAGCTGACGAAATGATGCAGACTGGCACAATTGTGCACGACCTTGATCGCCTTTTTGACAAGACAAATGGTCCATCTTGTCCAGATAATGTTAAAAAAGGGCGCCAGGAAAATGTATCCACCAAAACGGACCATGTGAATGCTTGGGCAGAATATCGCATGAAATTGGAAACAGTGAAGTTCAAAAACCCAAATGGAATCTCAGCTAAGAATGTGAGATGTATCGAAGGATACTTGACAACTTTACGGTCTTTGCGCGACATATGGGGCGAAGTTAGCTGCCTTGGATTTAAATATTTAAATCTTAGGCAGTTGAACCAAGATGCCTTAGAGAACATGTTTGGGGTAAGGCAACACAGCCCCACAAATAGAAACCCGACTTGTTCTGCCTTTATTGCTGCTCTAAAAACGACAATAATTTCTGGAATGACAGCTCCTCACAATAGGGGGTTTAATTGTGAAAAGGATTCTAAAACATTATTGACAGATTTTCACAATCTGATTTTTGAGGACCCCCAGAATAAACAGAAACCATCTAATAAACAGACTGAGAAAGAAATGGAAGTCTCGAACTAGGGTCAATCTGCTGCTGCTGGAAACTTCAATGAGGAAATTCCTCTTCTTAGTAACCCAGAAGAGTTTGAAGACATTGAAACTGATCTAGCAGAAATGGAACAACAGCCTTTGATCTATGTCAGTGGTTACATAGCCGCAAGCATTTACAAAAATCACAACTGTGCATGTTGTGCAAAGTGCTTGAGGATTGACAATCCCAATGATGACCCAATATTTTCCTATATCAAACTAAGAGAATGGTGGGAAGATAAGACATCATTGACATATCCAACAAAAAATCTTTGTAGGTTGGTGGAGGCAGCTATCAAAACATTTGTAGGTTGGTGGAGGCAGCTATCAAAACATTTGTAGGTTGGTGGAGGCAGCTATCAAAACATTTGTAGGTTGGTGGAGGCAGCTATCAAAACATTTGTAGGTTGGTGGAGGCAGCTATCAAAACATTTGTAGGTTGGTGGAGGCAGCTATCAAAACATTTGTAGGTTGGTGGAGGCAGCTATCAAAACATTTGAAAGCGAAATATTACCCTGTCTGCATTATTTGAATATAAGCAAATTAACAATCCCATTATTCATGACCAAGTGTGACGCCTCATTCTTGACATGTAAGGAGCATGTTGATGAAGTATCAAAAAAAATATATGTTCGTTTAGCTCTTTTGTTGATCCGCAGGCAATGTCAGAGAGAAAACCAAAAACTGGCTGTACAAGAAGAAACTTTGGCTGACGCAAATTAAAAAGCGCAACAGCTAGGAATTGCTAAATAGCTTATTTATAATTGCAATTTGCATACATCTTTGCAGCTGTTCAAGCACCTAGTCCATAGTAATTACATAAGCTGAAATACAAATCAAAAAAGCCAAACAAATGTGAATGGTTTTTTGTTTCTGGCTCAAAGTCTTATTTGTAGAATATCTATGATAAAGTATGCTTTATCTAATCCGTCCGTCCGTTTTGGCCAGTTCTCAAAATCCCATAACGTCTAAATATCAAATGATCCATTTCTCAAAATGTCCTATTCGCATTAGGTCCAATTCGCAAAATGTCCAACATCCATTACGATATGACATATACGCTAAATGACCAATACGTATAATTCAAATTAGGTTCGGCACGTGCGTTGTGGCCACTTTTAACCTAACCTAATTTGAATTAGAACCAATAAATACGGAACCAATTGCAGTCAATGTGTACCTCATGAAGTTGTCTAACAATATGTTTACCGTGGCAAATATTGCATAATTGCAATATTTGTCTCAAAGTTGTTCTTACCTAATGGTAAGAACAACTTTGAGACGGAAGCCAACCGAAGAATTCAGCTGGGTTGGGCAGCATTTGGCAAGCTTCATCAAGTCTTCTTGTCGTCCATACCACAGTGCCTGAAGACAAAAGTCTTCAATCAGTGCGTCCTACCAGTTTAAACTAGTCCACAAATTTAAGGTTGATCAGCGAGCTATGGAGAGAGCTATGCTTGGAGGTTCTCTGAAGGACAACATTCGTAATGAAGATATCCGACGGAGAACCAAAGTAACCGACATAGCTCAAAGGATAAGCAAGCTAAAGTGGCAGTGGGCTGGTCACATTTCCTGAAGAACCGATAACTATTGGGGATGACGAGTTCTCGAGTGGAGACCACGTTTAGGGAAACGTAGTGTAGGGCGCCCTGTGGCCAGAAGGAGTGACGACCTGCGAAAAGCGGCCTGAAGAAAGTGTATGAAGAGAGCTGAGAGCTCAGCTCAGTGGCGTGCATTAGGAGAGGTCTACATCCAGCAGTGGACAGAAATAGGCTGATGATTATGATGAATTTGAATTATGTTAATTTACATAGAACTGTTAATTTTACTAAAACTGCAGTTTTTTTGTGTTTTAATTTAACGAAATCTATTATGTTACAACTATGTCAATGCGCAATAAAACATTATATTTTTAACTATAGTTTTATTTTTCGTAAATCTCGAAAAAACGAATACTTGTACTATTAGTTGTTCTGTGTACTACTACATTACAGTATTCATCGATATCGATGAGTTTGATACAACGCTATAAAGTGCAATTTAACTGGCACAGTGCTGCAAGCTTTCAATTATATTTACCTAGACGGTGCTCACCCATCGCGTGCAGGCTAGAATGCACCGTATCACAACGCGCGAGAACTTCCATTGCTCTAACCGTTTCAGAATCGCTCTGTCCCTTTTTCGCTCGGTAGGGTTGTATTAAGATATTATGACTAGGTACTTGTACTACTAATTATTCTGTGATATGTTATGACTTAGATATTGTAACAGAATAAATACGTAATAATGTATTATGTTATTACTTATTATTATAAATTAAAATAGTTCTATTACACACAATGACATTCTTATCAGAATAGACCTACTACCTCATTTTTACTACCTACGTGTTGTTGGTTGATTATGATTATATCCTATAGGTATTGCACTTTGATGAATAAAGGTGCCTGTCTGAAATCCATGCTTTTTAATGAGTGAAAAATAAAAAAATAAAAGGTAAGGTATAAACGTAATAAAAGGTATTAAAAGTAGGTAGGTATTATACGAGACATATATTATATAAATTCCTAATTAGTTGTAGGCTACTTACTAAGTCAGCACAGTAATTCATTTTGCGATCAACAATACCTACTATAATCAATTATAAAATTACGTTGATCGATTTAATAAACGACTTTATTTCTGCGCGGAAAAACTTTCAATATGCGTAGCATCGGTATGGAACACAAATGAAATAACTTAAAACTATAGGAACCTACGTAATAAATAATATCAATATCTAACTACATAACTAGGACCTATTATAGGTATTACAATTTATTACCTTTCAATATCCTTTGGAAACGTAAAGAATGACAATTCGTCATTTCTATCACTATTCAAACAGCCGAATGCTATGCAGTACTTTCTAGCTTTCTTCTTGGTACTCATAATTAAAACACGAATAAAGTTTGTCAATAACTTTACGTAAGTAGGTGCTCTATCGACAATGCGCGTGACTTATCGAGCGCACGCTTGACACTCGACTGAACGGACCCGAATATTGGGTCCTTGAATTTATTTGTACTTGTTGCGGAGTGCGACCGTCCTGGCTGTAGCCCAATGTTGGTCCATTTGCATATAGATTCTATGATGACATCATGTCTACTCTGTAGATTATTATTTATTACTGTAAATAAATAAATAATGTTAATATATTATAATATAAATTTCAGTTCCTATACTAGTTCCATTTCTTCGGTATAAGAGAGTGACGTAAAAACCACTCTGAGTTGTGTGTGGACTTCATCTTGAGTTTTTTTTTTTCAGATCTATCACCGAGAAAGAAGAAATTAATGGAGTAGTTGCAAAAAACCAAATGTAGCTTGGCATCGCTAAAAAAAAGCGCCAATTTAATAGAAAAAATTGAGTCATCGGTCTTGAAAGAAATTGTCACCTCGGCAATAAAAAATCAAAAAAGGAAGCCAAAGGGTCGACGTTGGACTACGAAGAATAAAATATCCGCTTTAGCCATATTTAAGAGGTCACCGAAAACATACAGATACCTACAGCATCTCATGCCATTGCCGACTGTGAAAACATTACACAATGTTCTGAAAAAAGTTCCAATGGCACCTGGTGTTAATAAAGCTATCATATAGCACCTTAAACAAATTGCAACAAAAAAAATGACTTGGATAAGTACTGCAGCTTAGTATTTGATGAAATTGCATTAAAGCAACGTCTACTTTATGATGTAGCAACTGATAAAGTTGAAGGATATGAAGATTTGGGTTCAGCAGAGTCAGAACGCAGCCCTCGACTAGCTGACCATGCATTTGTGTTTATGTTGCAAGGGTTACGGGCAAAATTTAAACAGCCTATAGCTTTTTATTTTATCAAAGGTACTGTTTCCTCACAAAAACTGGCATCTTTCATTAAAGAAATAATACGTGCCATTGAGTAAACAGGCTTCAAAATTCTAACAACCATTTGTGATCAGGGCCCCACAAACATGGGGGCTCCGAAAATATTAAAAACTTTGTGCCCTCCTCATTATCAGAAACAAAACTATTTTAAATGTGACGACAACAAAGTTTACATAATATATGATGTGCCCCACTTATTTAAATCAATAAGAAATAATTTTCAAACTATGGGGAACTTTTCATGAATGGCATGAAGGCCAAATGGTTGCATTTATTGAAAGTGGAGGAAAAAACAGAGACCTTTTATACCTGAGCAAGATAACCCAAACCCATGTGCAGCCAAAGTATAGGGCAAAAATGAAGGTTAAATATGCTGCCCAAATATTGAGCAATACTGTGGCAGCAGTGCTGAAGTTATTAGCTCAAGCTGAAAAAGACCCCCTACAAGCTGACGAAATGATGCAGACTGGCACAATTGTGCACGACCTTGATCGCCTTTTTGACAAGACAAATGGTCCATCTTGTCCAGATAATGTTAAAAAAGGGCGCCAGGAAAATGTATCCACCAAAACGGACCATGTGAATGCTTGGGCAGAATATCGCATGAAATTGGAAACAGTGAAGTTCAAAAACCCAAATGGAATCTCAGCTAAGAATGTGAGATGTATCGAAGGATACTTGACAACTTTACGGTCTTTGCGCGACATATGGGGCGAAGTTAGCTGCCTTGGATTTAAATATTTAAATCTTAGGCAGTTGAACCAAGATGCCTTAGAGAACATGTTTGGGGTAAGGCAACACAGCCCCACAAATAGAAACCCGACTTGTTCTGCCTTTATTGCTGCTCTAAAAACGACAATAATTTCTGGAATGACAGCTCCTCACAATAGGGGGTTTAATTGTGAAAAGGATTCTAAAACATTATTGACAGATTTTCACAATCTGATTTTTGAGGACCCCCAGAATAAACAGAAACCATCTAATAAACAGACTGAGAAAGAAATGGAAGTCTCGAACTAGGGTCAATCTGCTGCTGCTGGAAACTTCAATGAGGAAATTCCTCTTCTTAGTAACCCAGAAGAGTTTGAAGACATTGAAACTGATCTAGCAGAAATGGAACAACAGCCTTTGATCTATGTCAGTGGTTACATAGCCGCAAGCATTTACAAAAATCACAACTGTGCATGTTGTGCAAAGTGCTTGAGGATTGACAATCCCAATGATGACCCAATATTTTCCTATATCAAACTAAGAGAATGGTGGGAAGATAAGACATCATTGACATATCCAACAAAAAATCTTTGTAGGTTGGTGGAGGCAGCTATCAAAACATTTGTAGGTTGGTGGAGGCAGCTATCAAAACATTTGTAGGTTGGTGGAGGCAGCTATCAAAACATTTGTAGGTTGGTGGAGGCAGCTATCAAAACATTTGTAGGTTGGTGGAGGCAGCTATCAAAACATTTGTAGGTTGGTGGAGGCAGCTATCAAAACATTTGAAAGCGAAATATTACCCTGTCTGCATTATTTGAATATAAGCAAATTAACAATCCCATTATTCATGACCAAGTGTGACGCCTCATTCTTGACATGTAAGGAGCATGTTGATGAAGTATCAAAAAATATATATGTTCGTTTAGCTCTTTTGTTGATCCGCAGGCAATGTCAGAGAGAAAACCAAAAACTGGCTGTACAAGAAGAAACTTTGGCTGACGCAAATTAAAAAGCGCAACAGCTAGGAATTGCTAAATAGCTTATTTATAATTGCAATTTGCATACATCTTTGCAGCTGTTCAAGCACCTAGTCCATAGTAATTACATAAGCTGAAATACAAATCAAAAAAGCCAAACAAATGTGAATGGTTTTTTGTTTCTGGCTCAAAGTCTTATTTGTAGAATATCTATGATAAAGTATGCTTTATCTAATCCGTCCGTCCGTTTTGGCCAGTTCTCAAAATCCCATAACGTCTAAATATCAAATGATCCATTTCTCAAAATGTCCTATTCGCATTAGGTCCAATTCGCAAAATGTCCAACATCCATTACGATATGACATATACGCTAAATGACCAATACGTATAATTCAAATTAGGTTCGGCACGTGCGTTGTGGCCACTTTTAACCTAACCTAATTTGAATTAGAACCAATAAATACGGAACCAATTGCAGTCAATGTGTACCTCATGAAGTTGTCTAACAATATGTTTACCGTGGCAAATATTGCATAATTGCAATATTTGTCTCAAAGTTGTTCTTACCTAATGGTAAGAACAACTTTGAGACGGAAGCCAACCGAAGAATTCAGCTGGGTTGGGCAGCATTTGGCAAGCTTCATCAAGTCTTCTTGTCGTCCATACCACAGTGCCTGAAGACAAAAGTCTTCAATCAGTGCGTCCTACCAGTTTAAACTAGTCCACAAATTTAAGGTTGATCAGCGAGCTATGGAGAGAGCTATGCTTGGAGGTTCTCTGAAGGACAACATTCGTAATGAAGATATCCGACGGAGAACCAAAGTAACCGACATAGCTCAAAGGATAAGCAAGCTAAAGTGGCAGTGGGCTGGTCACATTTCCTGAAGAACCGATAACTATTGGGGATGACGAGTTCTCGAGTGGAGACCACGTTTAGGGAAACGTAGTGTAGGGCGCCCTGTGGCCAGAAGGAGTGACGACCTGCGAAAAGCGGCCTGAAGAAAGTGTATGAAGAGAGCTGAGAGCTCAGCTCAGTGGCGTGCATTAGGAGAGGTCTACATCCAGCAGTGGACAGAAATAGGCTGATGATTATGATGAATTTGAATTATGTTAATTTACATAGAACTGTTAATTTTACTAAAACTGCAGTTTTTTTGTGTTTTAATTTAACGAAATCTATTATGTTACAACTATGTCAATGCGCAATAAAACATTATATTTTTAACTATAGTTTTATTTTTCGTAAATCTCGAAAAAACGAATACTTGTACTATTAGTTGTTCTGTGTACTACTACATTACAGTATTCATCGATATCGATGAGTTTGATACAACGCTATAAAGTGCAATTTAACTGGCACAGTGCTGCAAGCTTTCAATTATATTTACCTAGACGGTGCTCACCCATCGCGTGCAGGCTAGAATGCACCGTATCACAACGCGCGAGAACTTCCATTGCTCTAACCGTTTCAGAATCGCTCTGTCCCTTTTTCGCTCGGTAGGGTTGTATTAAGATATTATGACTAGGTACTTGTACTACTAATTATTCTGTGATATGTTATGACTTAGATATTGTAACAGAATAAATACGTAATAATGTATTATGTTATTACTTATTATTATAAATTAAAATAGTTCTATTACACACAATGACATTCTTATCAGAATAGACCTACTACCTCATTTTTACTACCTACGTGTCGTTGGTTGATTATGATTATATCCTATAGGTATTGCACTTTGATGAATAAAGGTGCCTGTCTGAAATCCATGCTTTTTAATGAGTGAAAAATAAATTGCTACCTACGTAATAAAAGGTATTAAAAGTAGGTAGGTATTATACGAGACATATATTATATAAATTCCTAATTAGTTGTAGGCTACTTACTAAGTCAGCACAGTAATTCATTTTGCGATCAACAATACCTACTATAATCAATTATAAAATTACGTTGATCGATTTAATAAACGACTTTATTTCTGCGCGGAAAAACTTTCAATATGCGTAGCATCGGTATGGAACACAAATGAAATAACTTAAAACTATAGGAACCTACGTAATAAATAATATCAATATCTAACTACATAACTAGGACCTATTATAGGTATTACAATTTATTACCTTTCAATATCCTTTGGAAACGTAAAGAATGACAATTCGTCATTTCTATCACTATTCAAACAGCCGAATGCTATGCAGTACTTTCTAGCTTTCTTCTTGGTACTCATAATTAAAACACGAATAAAGTTTGTCAATAACTTTACGTAAGTAGGTGCTCTATCGACAATGCGCGTGACTTATCGAGCGCACGCTTGACACTCGACTGAACGGACCCGAATATTGGGTCCTTGAATTTATTTGTACTTGTTGCGGAGTGCGACCGTCCTGGCTGTAGCCCAATGTTGGTCCATTTGCATATAGATTCTATGATGACATCATGTCTACTCTGTAGATTATTATTTATTACTGTAAATAAATAAATAATGTTAATATATTATAATATAAATTTCAGTTCCTATACTAGTTCCATTTCTTCGGTATAAGAGAGTGACGTAAAAACCACTCAAAACAAAACAACGTAACAATATTGCCTTCCTTTCCTGTTTGTAGTTGTAGAGTTGTGTGTGGACTTCATCTTGAGTTTTTTTTTTTCAGATCTATCACCGAGAAAGAAGAAATTAATGGAGTAGTTGCAAAAAACCAAATGTAGCTTGGCATCGCTAAAAAAAAGCGCCAATTTAATAGAAAAAATTGAGTCATCGGTCTTGAAAGAAATTGTCACCTCGGCAATAAAAAATCAAAAAAGGCAGCCAAAGGGTTGACGTTGGACTACGAAGAATAAAATATCCGCTTTAGCCATATTTAAGAGGTCACCGAAAACATACAGATACCTACAGCATCTCATGCCATTGCCGACTGTGAAAACATTACACAATGTTCTGAAAAAAGTTCCAATGGCACCTGGTGTTAATAAAGCTATCATATAGCACCTTAAACAAATTGCAACAAAAAAAATGACTTGGATAAGTACTGCAGCTTAGTATTTGATGAAATTGCATTAAAGCAACGTCTACTTTATGATGTAGCAACTGATAAAGTTGAAGGATATGAAGATTTGGGTTCAGCAGAGTCAGAACGCAGCCCTCGACTAGCTGACCATGCATTTGTGTTTATGTTGCAAGGGTTACGGGCAAAATTTAAACAGCCTATAGCTTTTTATTTTATCAAAGGTACTGTTTCCTCACAAAAACTGGCATCTTTCATTAAAGAAATAATACGTGCCATTGAGTAAACAGGCTTCAAAATTCTAACAACCATTTGTGATCAGGGCCCCACAAACATGGGGGCTCCGAAAATATTAAAAACTTTGTGCCCTCCTCATGATCAGAAACAAAACTATTTTAAATGTGACGACAACAAAGTTTACATAATATATGATGTGCCCCACTTATTTAAATCAATAAGAAATAATTTTCAAACTATGGGGAACTTTTCATGAATGGCATGAAGGCCAAATGGTTGCATTTATTGAAAGTGGAGGAAAAAACAGAGACCTTTTATACCTGAGCAAGATAACCCAAACCCATGTGCAGCCAAAGTATAGGGCAAAAATGAAGGTTAAATATGCTGCCCAAATATTGAGCAATACTGTGGCAGCAGTGCTGAAGTTATTAGCTCAAGCTGAAAAAGACCCCCTACAAGCTGACGAAATGATGCAGACTGGCACAATTGTGCACGACCTTGATCGCCTTTTTGACAAGACAAATGGTCCATCTTGTCCAGATAATGTTAAAAAAGGGCGCCAGGAAAATGTATCCACCAAAACGGACCATGTGAATGCTTGGGCAGAATATCGCATGAAATTGGAAACAGTGAAGTTCAAAAACCCAAATGGAATCTCAGCTAAGAATGTGAGATGTATCGAAGGATACTTGACAACTTTACGGTCTTTGCGCGACATATGGGGCGAAGTTAGCTGCCTTGGATTTAAATATTTAAATCTTAGGCAGTTGAACCAAGATGCCTTAGAGAACATGTTTGGGGTAAGGCAACACAGCCCCACAAATAGAAACCCGACTTGTTCTGCCTTTATTGCTGCTCTAAAAACGACAATAATTTCTGGAATGACAGCTCCTCACAATAGGGGGTTTAATTGTGAAAAGGATTCTAAAACATTATTGACAGATTTTCACAATCTGATTTTTGAGGACCCCCAGAATAAACAGAAACCATCTAATAAACAGACTGAGAAAGAAATGGAAGTCTCGAACTAGGGTCAATCTGCTGCTGCTGGAAACTTCAATGAGGAAATTCCTCTTCTTAGTAACCCAGAAGAGTTTGAAGACATTGAAACTGATCTAGCAGAAATGGAACAACAGCCTTTGATCTATGTCAGTGGTTACATAGCCGCAAGCATTTACAAAAATCACAACTGTGCATGTTGTGCAAAGTGCTTGAGGATTGACAATCCCAATGATGACCCAATATTTTCCTATATCAAACTAAGAGAATGGTGGGAAGATAAGACATCATTGACATATCCAACAAAAAATCTTTGTAGGTTGGTGGAGGCAGCTATCAAAACATTTGTAGGTTGGTGGAGGCAGCTATCAAAACATTTGTAGGTTGGTGGAGGCAGCTATCAAAACATTTGTAGGTTGGTGGAGGCAGCTATCAAAACATTTGTAGGTTGGTGGAGGCAGCTATCAAAACATTTGAAAGCGAAATATTACCCTGTCTGCATTATTTGAATATAAGCAAATTAACAATCACATTATTCATGACCAAGTGTGACGCCTCATTCTTGACATGTAAGGAGCATGTTGATGAAGTATCAAAAAATATATATGTTCGTTTAGCTCTTTTGTTGATCCGCAGGCAATGTCAGAGAGAAAACCAAAAACTGGCTGTACAAGAAGAAACTTTGGCTGACGCAAATTAAAAAGCGCAACAGCTAGGAATTGCTAAATAGCTTATTTATAATTGCAATTTGCATACATCTTTGCAGCTGTTCAAGCACCTAGTCCATAGTAATTACATAAGCTGAAATACAAATCAAAAAAGCCAAACAAATGTGAATGGTTTTTTGTTTCTGGCTCAAAGTCTTATTTGTAGAATATCTATGATAAAGTATGCTTTATCTAATCCGTCCGTCCGTTTTGGCCAGTTCTCAAAATCCCATAACGTCTAAATATCAAATGATCCATTTCTCAAAATGTCCTATTCGCATTAGGTCCAATTCGCAAAATGTCCAACATCCATTACGATATGACATATACGCTAAATGACCAATACGTATAATTCAAATTAGGTTCGGCACGTGCGTTGTGGCCACTTTTAACCTAACCTAATTTGAATTAGAACCAATAAATACGGAACCAATTGCAGTCAATGTGTACCTCTTGAAGTTGTCTAACAATATGTTTACCGTGGCAAATATTGCATAATTGCAATATTTGTCTCAAAGTTGTTCTTACCTAATGGTAAGAACAACTTTGAGACGGAAGCCAACCGAAGAATTCAGCTGGGTTGGGCAGCATTTGGCAAGCTTCATCAAGTCTTCTTGTCGTCCATACCACAGTGCCTGAAGACAAAAGTCTTCAATCAGTGCGTCCTACCAGTTTAAACTAGTCCACAAATTTAAGGTTGATCAGCGAGCTATGGAGAGAGCTATGCTTGGAGGTTCTCTGAAGGACAACATTCGTAATGAAGATATCCGACGGAGAACCAAAGTAACCGACATAGCTCAAAGGATAAGCAAGCTAAAGTGGCAGTGGGCTGGTCACATTTCCTGAAGAACCGATAACTATTGGGGATGACGAGTTCTCGAGTGGAGACCACGTTTAGGGAAACGTAGTGTAGGGCGCCCTGTGGCCAGAAGGAGTGACGACCTGCGAAAAGCGGCCTGAAGAAAGTGTATGAAGAGAGCTGAGAGCTCAGCTCAGTGGCGTGCATTAGGAGAGGTCTACATCCAGCAGTGGACAGAAATAGGCTGATGATTATGATGAATTTGAATTATGTTAATTTACATAGAACTGTTAATTTTACTAAAACTGCAGTTTTTTTGTGTTTTAATTTAACGAAATCTATTATGTTACAACTATGTCAATGCGCAATAAAACATTATATTTTTAACTATAGTTTTATTTTTCGTAAATCTCGAAAAAACGAATACTTGTACTATTAGTTGTTCTGTGTACTACTACATTACAGTATTCATCGATATCGATGAGTTTGATACAACGCTATAAAGTGCAATTTAACTGGCACAGTGCTGCAAGCTTTCAATTATATTTACCTAGACGGTGCTCACCCATCGCGTGCAGGCTAGAATGCACCGTATCACAACGCGCGAGAACTTCCATTGCTCTAACCGTTTCAGAATCGCTCTGTCCCTTTTTCGCTCGGTAGGGTTGTATTAAGATATTATGACTAGGTACTTGTACTACTAATTATTCTGTGATATGTTATGACTTAGATATTGTAACAGAATAAATACGTAATAATGTATTATGTTATTACTTATTATTATAAATTAAAATAGTTCTATTACACACAATGACATTCTTATCAGAATAGACCTACTACCTCATTTTTACTACCTACGTGTCGTTGGTTGATTATGATTATATCCTATAGGTATTGCACTTTGATGAATAAAGGTGCCTGTCTGAAATCCATGCTTTTTAATGAGTGAAAAATAAATTGCTACCTACGTAATAAAAGGTATTAAAAGTAGGTAGGTATTATACGAGACATATATTATATAAATTCCTAATTAGTTGTAGGCTACTTACTAAGTCAGCACAGTAATTCATTTTGCGATCAACAATACCTACTATAATCAATTATAAAATTACGTTGATCGATTTAATAAACGACTTTATTTCTGCGCGGAAAAACTTTCAATATGCGTAGCATCGGTATGGAACACAAATGAAATAACTTAAAACTATAGGAACCTACGTAATAAATAATATCAATATCTAACTACATAACTAGGACCTATTATAGGTATTACAATTTATTACCTTTCAATATCCTTTGGAAACGTAAAGAATGACAATTCGTCATTTCTATCACTATTCAAACAGCCGAATGCTATGCAGTACTTTCTAGCTTTCTTCTTGGTACTCATAATTAAAACACGAATAAAGTTTGTCAATAACTTTACGTAAGTAGGTGCTCTATCGACAATGCGCGTGACTTATCGAGCGCACGCTTGACACTCGACTGAACGGACCCGAATATTGGGTCCTTGAATTTATTTGTACTTGTTGCGGAGTGCGACCGTCCTGGCTGTAGCCCAATGTTGGTCCATTTGCATATAGATTCTATGATGACATCATGTCTACTCTGTAGATTATTATTTATTACTGTAAATAAATAAATAATGTTAATATATTATAATATAAATTTCAGTTCCTATACTAGTTCCATTTCTTCGGTATAAGAGAGTGACGTAAAAACCACTCTGAGTTGTGTGTGGACTTCATCTTGAGTTTTTTTTTTTCAGATCTATCACCGAGAAAGAAGAAATTAATGGAGTAGTTGCAAAAAACCAAATGTAGCTTGGCATCGCTAAAAAAAAGCGCCAATTTAATAGAAAAAATTGAGTCATCGGTCTTGAAAGAAATTGTCACCTCGGCAATAAAAAATCAAAAAAGGAAGCCAAAGGGTCGACGTTGGACTACGAAGAATAAAATATCCGCTTTAGCCATATTTAAGAGGTCACCGAAAACATACAGATACCTACAGCATCTCATGCCATTGCCGACTGTGAAAACATTACACAATGTTCTGAAAAAAGTTCCAATGGCACCTGGTGTTAATAAAGCTATCATATAGCACCTTAAACAAATTGCAACAAAAAAAATGACTTGGATAAGTACTGCAGCTTAGTATTTGATGAAATTGCATTAAAGCAACGTCTACTTTATGATGTAGCAACTGATAAAGTTGAAGGATATGAAGATTTGGGTTCAGCAGAGTCAGAACGCAGCCCTCGACTAGCTGACCATGCATTTGTGTTTATGTTGCAAGGGTTACGGGCAAAATTTAAACAGCCTATAGCTTTTTATTTTATCAAAGGTACTGTTTCCTCACAAAAACTGGCATCTTTCATTAAAGAAATAATACGTGCCATTGAGTAAACAGGCTTCAAAATTCTAACAACCATTTGTGATCAGGGCCCCACAAACATGGGGGCTCCGAAAATATTAAAAACTTTGTGCCCTCCTCATGATCAGAAACAAAACTATTTTAAATGTGACGACAACAAAGTTTACATAATATATGATGTGCCCCACTTATTTAAATCAATAAGAAATAATTTTCAAACTATGGGGAACTTTTCATGAATGGCATGAAGGCCAAATGGTTGCATTTATTGAAAGTGGAGGAAAAAACAGAGACCATTTATACCTGAGCAAGATAACCCAAACCCATGTGCAGCCAAAGTATAGGGCAAAAATGAAGGTTAAATATGCTGCCCAAATATTGAGCAATACTGTGGCAGCAGTGCTGAAGTTATTAGCTCAAGCTGAAAAAGACCCCCTACAAGCTGACGAAATGATGCAGACTGGCACAATTGTGCACGACCTTGATCGCCTTTTTGACAAGACAAATGGTCCATCTTGTCCAGATAATGTTAAAAAAGGGCGCCAGGAAAATGTATCCACCAAAACGGACCATGTGAATGCTTGGGCAGAATATCGCATGAAATTGGAAACAGTGAAGTTCAAAAACCCAAATGGAATCTCAGCTAAGAATGTGAGATGTATCGAAGGATACTTGACAACTTTACGGTCTTTGCGCGACATATGGGGCGAAGTTAGCTGCCTTGGATTTAAATATTTAAATCTTAGGCAGTTGAACCAAGATGCCTTAGAGAACATGTTTGGGGTAAGGCAACACAGCCCCACAAATAGAAACCCGACTTGTTCTGCCTTTATTGCTGCTCTAAAAACGACAATAATTTCTGGAATGACAGCTCCTCACAATAGGGGGTTTAATTGTGAAAAGGATTCTAAAACATTATTGACAGATTTTCACAATCTGATTTTTGAGGACCCCCAGAATAAACAGAAACCATCTAATAAACAGACTGAGAAAGAAATGGAAGTCTCGAACTAGGGTCAATCTGCTGCTGCTGGAAACTTCAATGAGGAAATTCCTCTTCTTAGTAACCCAGAAGAGTTTGAAGACATTGAAACTGATCTAGCAGAAATGGAACAACAGCCTTTGATCTATGTCAGTGGTTACATAGCCGCAAGCATTTACAAAAATCACAACTGTGCATGTTGTGCAAAGTGCTTGAGGATTGACAATCCCAATGATGACCCAATATTTTCCTATATCAAACTAAGAGAATGGTGGGAAGATAAGACATCATTGACATATCCAACAAAAAATCTTTGTAGGTTGGTGGAGGCAGCTATCAAAACATTTGTAGGTTGGTGGAGGCAGCTATCAAAACATTTGTAGGTTGGTGGAGGCAGCTAAAAAAACATTTGTAGGTTGGTGGAGGCAGCTATCAAAACATTTGTAGGTTGGTGGAGGCAGCTATCAAAACATTTGTAGGTTGGTGGAGGCAGCTATCAAAACATTTGAAAGCGAAATATTACCCTGTCTGCATTATTTGAATATAAGCAAATTAACAATCACATTATTCATGACCAAGTGTGACGCCTCATTCTTGACATGTAAGGAGCATGTTGATGAAGTATCAAAAAATATATATGTTCGTTTAGCTCTTTTGTTGATCCGCAGGCAATGTCAGAGAGAAAACCAAAAACTGGCTGTACAAGAAGAAACTTTGGCTGACGCAAATTAAAAAGCGCAACAGCTAGGAATTGCTAAATAGCTTATTTATAATTGCAATTTGCATACATCTTTGCAGCTGTTCAAGCACCTAGTCCATAGTAATTACATAAGCTGAAATACAAATCAAAAAAGCCAAACAAATGTGAATGGTTTTTTGTTTCTGGCTCAAAGTCTTATTTGTAGAATATCTATGATAAAGTATGCTTTATCTAATCCGTCCGTCCGTTTTGGCCAGTTCTCAAAATCCCATAACGTCTAAATATCAAATGATCCATTTCTCAAAATGTCCTATTCGCATTAGGTCCAATTCGCAAAATGTCCAACATCCATTACGATATGACATATACGCTAAATGACCAATACGTATAATTCAAATTAGGTTCGGCACGTGCGTTGTGGCCACTTTTAACCTAACCTAATTTGAATTAGAACCAATAAATACGGAACCAATTGCAGTCAATGTGTACCTCATGAAGTTGTCTAACAATATGTTTACCGTGGCAAATATTGCATAATTGCAATATTTGTCTCAAAGTTGTTCTTACCTAATGGTAAGAACAACTTTGAGACGGAAGCCAACCGAAGAATTCAGCTGGGTTGGGCAGCATTTGGCAAGCTTCATCAAGTCTTCTTGTCGTCCATACCACAGTGCCTGAAGACAAAAGTCTTCAATCAGTGCGTCCTACCAGTTTAAACTAGTCCACAAATTTAAGGTTGATCAGCGAGCTATGGAGAGAGCTATGCTTGGAGGTTCTCTGAAGGACAACATTCGTAATGAAGATATCCGACGGAGAACCAAAGTAACCGACATAGCTCAAAGGATAAGCAAGCTAAAGTGGCAGTGGGCTGGTCACATTTCCTGAAGAACCGATAACTATTGGGGATGACGAGTTCTCGAGTGGAGACCACGTTTAGGGAAACGTAGTGTAGGGCGCCCTGTGGCCAGAAGGAGTGACGACCTGCGAAAAGCGGCCTGAAGAAAGTGTATGAAGAGAGCTGAGAGCTCAGCTCAGTGGCGTGCATTAGGAGAGGTCTACATCCAGCAGTGGACAGAAATAGGCTGATGATTATGATGAATTTGAATTATGTTAATTTACATAGAACTGTTAATTTTACTAAAACTGCAGTTTTTTTGTGTTTTAATTTAACGAAATCTATTATGTTACAACTATGTCAATGCGCAATAAAACATTATATTTTTAACTATAGTTTTATTTTTCGTAAATCTCGAAAAAACGAATACTTGTACTATTAGTTGTTCTGTGTACTACTACATTACAGTATTCATCGATATCGATGAGTTTGATACAACGCTATAAAGTGCAATTTAACTGGCACAGTGCTGCAAGCTTTCAATTATATTTACCTAGACGGTGCTCACCCATCGCGTGCAGGCTAGAATGCACCGTATCACAACGCGCGAGAACTTCCATTGCTCTAACCGTTTCAGAATCGCTCTGTCCCTTTTTCGCTCGGTAGGGTTGTATTAAGATATTATGACTAGGTACTTGTACTACTAATTATTCTGTGATATGTTATGACTTAGATATTGTAACAGAATAAATACGTAATAATGTATTATGTTATTACTTATTATTATAAATTAAAATAGTTCTATTACACACAATGACATTCTTATCAGAATAGACCTACTACCTCATTTTTACTACCTACGTGTCGTTGGTTGATTATGATTATATCCTATAGGTATTGCACTTTGATGAATAAAGGTGCCTGTCTGAAATCCATGCTTTTTAATGAGTGAAAAATAAAAAAATAAAAGGTAAGGTATAAACGTAATAAAAGGTATTAAAAGTAGGTAGGTATTATACGAGACATATATTATATAAATTCCTAATTAGTTGTAGGCTACTTACTAAGTCAGCACAGTAATTCATTTTGCGATCAACAATACCTACTATAATCAATTATAAAATTACGTTGATCGATTTAATAAACGACTTTATTTCTGCGCGGAAAAACTTTCAATATGCGTAGCATCGGTATGGAACACAAATGAAATAACTTAAAACTATAGGAACCTACGTAATAAATAATATCAATATCTAACTACATAACTAGGACCTATTATAGGTATTACAATTTATTACCTTTCAATATCCTTTGGAAACGTAAAGAATGACAATTCGTCATTTCTATCACTATTCAAACAGCCGAATGCTATGCAGTACTTTCTAGCTTTCTTCTTGGTACTCATAATTAAAACACGAATAAAGTTTGTCAATAACTTTACGTAAGTAGGTGCTCTATCGACAATGCGCGTGACTTATCGAGCGCACGCTTGACACTCGACTGAACGGACCCGAATATTGGGTCCTTGAATTTATTTGTACTTGTTGCGGAGTGCGACCGTCCTGGCTGTAGCCCAATGTTGGTCCATTTGCATATAGATTCTATGATGACATCATGTCTACTCTGTAGATTATTATTTATTACTGTAAATAAATAAATAATGTTAATATATTATAATATAAATTTCAGTTCCTATACTAGTTCCATTTCTTCGGTATAAGAGAGTGACGTAAAAACCACTCTGAGTTGTGTGTGGACTTCATCTTGAGTTTTTTTTTTTCAGATCTATCACCGAGAAAGAAGAAATTAATGGAGTAGTTGCAAAAAACCAAATGTAGCTTGGCATCGCTAAAAAAAAGCGCCAATTTAATAGAAAAAATTGAGTCATCGGTCTTGAAAGAAATTGTCACCTCGGCAATAAAAAATCAAAAAAGGAAGCCAAAGGGTCGACGTTGGACTACGAAGAATAAAATATCCGCTTTAGCCATATTTAAGAGGTCACCGAAAACATACAGATACCTACAGCATCTCATGCCATTGCCGACTGTGAAAACATTACACAATGTTCTGAAAAAAGTTCCAATGGCACCTGGTGTTAATAAAGCTATCATATAGCACCTTAAACAAATTGCAACAAAAAAAATGACTTGGATAAGTACTGCAGCTTAGTATTTGATGAAATTGCATTAAAGCAACGTCTACTTTATGATGTAGCAACTGATAAAGTTGAAGGATATGAAGATTTGGGTTCAGCAGAGTCAGAACGCAGCCCTCGACTAGCTGACCATGCATTTGTGTTTATGTTGCAAGGGTTACGGGCAAAATTTAAACATCCTATAGCTTTTTATTTTATCAAAGGTACTGTTTCCTCACAAACACTGGCATCTTTCATTAAAGAAATAATACGTGCCATTGAGTAAACAGGCTTCAAAATTCTAACAACCATTTGTGATCAGGGCCCCACAAACATGGGGGCTCCGAAAATATTAAAAACTTTGTGCCCTCCTCATGATCAGAAACAAAACTATTTTAAATGTGACGACAACAAAGTTTACATAATATATGATGTGCCCCACTTATTTAAATCAATAAGAAATAATTTTCAAACTATGGGGAACTTTTCATGAATGGCATGAAGGCCAAATGGTTGCATTTATTGAAAGTGGAGGAAAAAACAGAGACCTTTTATACCTGAGCAAGATAACCCAAACCCATGTGCAGCCAAAGTATAGGGCAAAAATGAAGGTTAAATATGCTGCCCAAATATTGAGCAATACTGTGGCAGCAGTGCTGAAGTTATTAGCTCAAGCTGAAAAAGACCCCCTACAAGCTGACGAAATGATGCAGACTGGCACAATTGTGCACGACCTTGATCGCCTTTTTGACAAGACAAATGGTCCATCTTGTCCAGATAATGTTAAAAAAGGGCGCCAGGAAAATGTATCCACCAAAACGGACCATGTGAATGCTTGGGCAGAATATCGCATGAAATTGGAAACAGTGAAGTTCAAAAACCCAAATGGAATCTCAGCTAAGAATGTGAGATGTATCGAAGGATACTTGACAACTTTACGGTCTTTGCGCGACATATGGGGCGAAGTTAGCTGCCTTGGATTTAAATATTTAAATCTTAGGCAGTTGAACCAAGATGCCTTAGAGAACATGTTTGGGGTAAGGCAACACAGCCCCACAAATAGAAACCCGACTTGTTCTGCCTTTATTGCTGCTCTAAAAACGACAATAATTTCTGGAATGACAGCTCCTCACAATAGGGGGTTTAATTGTGAAAAGGATTCTAAAACATTATTGACAGATTTTCACAATCTGATTTTTGAGGACCCCCAGAATAAACAGAAACCATCTAATAAACAGACTGAGAAAGAAATGGAAGTCTCGAACTAGGGTCAATCTGCTGCTGCTGGAAACTTCAATGAGGAAATTCCTCTTCTTAGTAACCCAGAAGAGTTTGAAGACATTGAAACTGATCTAGCAGAAATGGAACAACAGCCTTTGATCTATGTCAGTGGTTACATAGCCGCAAGCATTTACAAAAATCACAACTGTGCATGTTGTGCAAAGTGCTTGAGGATTGACAATCCCAATGATGACCCAATATTTTCCTATATCAAACTAAGAGAATGGTGGGAAGATAAGACATCATTGACATATCCAACAAAAAATCTTTGTAGGTTGGTGGAGGCAGCTATCAAAACATTTGTAGGTTGGTGGAGGCAGCTATCAAAACATTTGTAGGTTGGTGGAGGCAGCTATCAAAACATTTGTAGGTTGGTGGAGGCAGCTATCAAAACATTTGTAGGTTGGTGGAGGCAGCTATCAAAACATTTGAAAGCGAAATATTACCCTGTCTGCATTATTTGAATATAAGCAAATTAACAATCACATTATTCATGACCAAGTGTGACGCCTCATTCTTGACATGTAAGGAGCATGTTGATGAAGTATCAAAAAATATATATGTTCGTTTAGCTCTTTTGTTGATCCGCAGGCAATGTCAGAGAGAAAACCAAAAACTGGCTGTACAAGAAGAAACTTTGGCTGACGCAAATTAAAAAGCGCAACAGCTAGGAATTGCTAAATAGCTTATTTATAATTGCAATTTGCATACATCTTTGCAGCTGTTCAAGCACCTAGTCCATAGTAATTACATAAGCTGAAATACAAATCAAAAAAGCCAAACAAATGTGAATGGTTTTTTGTTTCTGGCTCAAAGTCTTATTTGTAGAATATCTATGATAAAGTATGCTTTATCTAATCCGTCCGTCCGTTTTGGCCAGTTCTCAAAATCCCATAACGTCTAAATATCAAATGATCCATTTCTCAAAATGTCCTATTCGCATTAGGTCCAATTCGCAAAATGTCCAACATCCATTACGATATGACATATACGCTAAATGACCAATACGTATAATTCAAATTAGGTTCGGCACGTGCGTTGTGGCCACTTTTAACCTAACCTAATTTGAATTAGAACCAATAAATACGGAACCAATTGCAGTCAATGTGTACCTCTTGAAGTTGTCTAACAATATGTTTACCGTGGCAAATATTGCATAATTGCAATATTTGTCTCAAAGTTGTTCTTACCTAATGGTAAGAACAACTTTGAGACGGAAGCCAACCGAAGAATTCAGCTGGGTTGGGCAGCATTTGGCAAGCTTCATCAAGTCTTCTTGTCGTCCATACCACAGTGCCTGAAGACAAAAGTCTTCAATCAGTGCGTCCTACCAGTTTAAACTAGTCCACAAATTTAAGGTTGATCAGCGAGCTATGGAGAGAGCTATGCTTGGAGGTTCTCTGAAGGACAACATTCGTAATGAAGATATCCGACGGAGAACCAAAGTAACCGACATAGCTCAAAGGATAAGCAAGCTAAAGTGGCAGTGGGCTGGTCACATTTCCTGAAGAACCGATAACTATTGGGGATGACGAGTTCTCGAGTGGAGACCACGTTTAGGGAAACGTAGTGTAGGGCGCCCTGTGGCCAGAAGGAGTGACGACCTGCGAAAAGCGGCCTGAAGAAAGTGTATGAAGAGAGCTGAGAGCTCAGCTCAGTGGCGTGCATTAGGAGAGGTCTACATCCAGCAGTGGACAGAAATAGGCTGATGATTATGATGAATTTGAATTATGTTAATTTACATAGAACTGTTAATTTTACTAAAACTGCAGTTTTTTTGTGTTTTAATTTAACGAAATCTATTATGTTACAACTGTGTCAATGCGCAATAAAACATTATATTTTTAACTATAGTTTTATTTTTCGTAAATCTCGAAAAAACGAATACTTGTACTATTAGTTGTTCTGTGTACTACTACATTACAGTATTCATCGATATCGATGAGTTTGATACAACGCTATAAAGTGCAATTTAACTGGCACAGTGCTGCAAGCTTTCAATTATATTTACCTAGACGGTGCTCACCCATCGCGTGCAGGCTAGAATGCACCGTATCACAACGCGCGAGAACTTCCATTGCTCTAACCGTTTCAGAATCGCTCTGTCCCTTTTTCGCTCGGTAGGGTTGTATTAAGATATTATGACTAGGTACTTGTACTACTAATTATTCTGTGATATGTTATGACTTAGATATTGTAACAGAATAAATACGTAATAATGTATTATGTTATTACTTATTATTATAAATTAAAATAGTTCTATTACACACAATGACATTCTTATCAGAATAGACCTACTACCTCATTTTTACTACCTACGTGTTGTTGGTTGATTATGATTATATCCTATAGGTATTGCACTTTGATGAATAAAGGTGCCTGTCTGAAATCCATGCTTTTTAATGAGTGAAAAATAAATTGCTACCTACGTAATAAAAGGTATTAAAAGTAGGTAGGTATTATACGAGACATATATTATATAAATTCCTAATTAGTTGTAGGCTACTTACTAAGTCAGCACAGTAATTCATTTTGCGATCAACAATACCTACTATAATCAATTATAAAATTACGTTGATCGATTTAATAAACGACTTTATTTCTGCGCGGAAAAACTTTCAATATGCGTAGCATCGGTATGGAACACAAATGAAATAACTTAAAACTATAGGAACCTACGTAATAAATAATATCAATATCTAACTACATAACTAGGACCTATTATAGGTATTACAATTTATTACCTTTCAATATCCTTTGGAAACGTAAAGAATGACAATTCGTCATTTCTATCACTATTCAAACAGCCGAATGCTATGCAGTACTTTCTAGCTTTCTTCTTGGTACTCATAATTAAAACACGAATAAAGTTTGTCAATAACTTTACGTAAGTAGGTGCTCTATCGACAATGCGCGTGACTTATCGAGCGCACGCTTGACACTCGACTGAACGGACCCGAATATTGGGTCCTTGAATTTATTTGTACTTGTTGTGGAGTGCGACCGTCCTGGCTGTAGCCCAATGTTGGTCCATTTGCATATAGATTCTATGATGACATCATGTCTACTCTGTAGATTATTATTTATTACTGTAAATAAATAAATAATGTTAATATATTATAATATAAATTTCAGTTCCTATACTAGTTCCATTTCTTCGGTATAAGAGAGTGACGTAAAAACCACTCTGAGTTGTGTGTGGACTTCATCTTGAGTTTTTTTTTTTCAGATCTATCACCGAGAAAGAAGAAATTAATGGAGTAGTTGCAAAAAACCAAATGTAGCTTGGCATCGCTAAAAAAAAGCGCCAATTTAATAGAAAAAATTGAGTCATCGGTCTTGAAAGAAATTGTCACCTCGGCAATAAAAAATCAAAAAAGGAAGCCAAAGGGTCGACGTTGGACTACGAAGAATAAAATATCCGCTTTAGCCATATTTAAGAGGTCACCGAAAACATACAGATACCTACAGCATCTCATGCCATTGCCGACTGTGAAAACATTACACAATGTTCTGAAAAAAGTTCCAATGGCACCTGGTGTTAATAAAGCTATCATATAGCACCTTAAACAAATTGCAACAAAAAAAATGACTTGGATAAGTACTGCAGCTTAGTATTTGATGAAATTGCATTAAAGCAACGTCTACTTTATGATGTAGCAACTGATAAAGTTGAAGGATATGAAGATTTGGGTTCAGCAGAGTCAGAACGCAGCCCTCGACTAGCTGACCATGCATTTGTGTTTATGTTGCAAGGGTTACGGGCAAAATTTAAACAGCCTATAGCTTTTTATTTTATCAAAGGTACT
Source organism: Alsophila aescularia (assembly GCA_946251855.1). Lineage (NCBI taxonomy): Eukaryota > Metazoa > Arthropoda > Insecta > Lepidoptera > Geometridae > Alsophila > Alsophila aescularia. The sequence continues at coordinate 1,304,111 of OX276374.1, read as the reverse complement.
GTTTCCTCACAAAAACTGGCATCTTTCATTAAAGAAATAATACGTGCCATTGAGTAAACAGGCTTCAAAATTCTAACAACCATTTGTGATCAGGGCCCCACAAACATGGGGGCTCCGAAAATATTAAAAACTTTGTGCCCTCCTCATGATCAGAAACAAAACTATTTTAAATGTGACGACAACAAAGTTTACATAATATATGATGTGCCCCACTTATTTAAATCAATAAGAAATAATTTTCAAACTATGGGGAACTTTTCATGAATGGCATGAAGGCCAAATGGTTGCATTTATTGAAAGTGGAGGAAAAAACAGAGACCTTTTATACCTGAGCAAGATAACCCAAACCCATGTGCAGCCAAAGTATAGAGCAAAAATGAAGGTTAAATATGCTGCCCAAATATTGAGCAATACTGTGGCAGCAGTGCTGAAGTTATTAGCTCAAGCTGAAAAAGACCCCCTACAAGCTGACGAAATGATGCAGACTGGCACAATTGTGCACGACCTTGATCGCCTTTTTGACAAGACAAATGGTCCATCTTGTCCAGATAATGTTAAAAAAGGGCGCCAGGAAAATGTATCCACCAAAACGGACCATGTGAATGCTTGGGCAGAATATCGCATGAAATTGGAAACAGTGAAGTTCAAAAACCCAAATGGAATCTCAGCTAAGAATGTGAGATGTATCGAAGGATACTTGACAACTTTACGGTCTTTGCGCGACATATGGGGCGAAGTTAGCTGCCTTGGATTTAAATATTTAAATCTTAGGCAGTTGAACCAAGATGCCTTAGAGAACATGTTTGGGGTAAGGCAACACAGCCCCACAAATAGAAACCCGACTTGTTCTGCCTTTATTGCTGCTCTAAAAACGACAATAATTTCTGGAATGACAGCTCCTCACAATAGGGGGTTTAATTGTGAAAAGGATTCTAAAACATTATTGACAGATTTTCACAATCTGATTTTTGAGGACCCCCAGAATAAACAGAAACCATCTAATAAACAGACTGAGAAAGAAATGGAAGTCTCGAACTAGGGTCAATCTGCTGCTGCTGGAAACTTCAATGAGGAAATTCCTCTTCTTAGTAACCCAGAAGAGTTTGAAGACATTGAAACTGATCTAGCAGAAATGGAACAACAGCCTTTGATCTATGTCAGTGGTTACATAGCCGCAAGCATTTACAAAAATCACAACTGTGCATGTTGTGCAAAGTGCTTGAGGATTGACAATCCCAATGATGACCCAATATTTTCCTATATCAAACTAAGAGAATGGTGGGAAGATAAGACATCATTGACATATCCAACAAAAAATCTTTGTAGGTTGGTGGAGGCAGCTATCAAAACATTTGTAGGTTGGTGGAGGCAGCTATCAAAACATTTGTAGGTTGGTGGAGGCAGCTATCAAAACATTTGTAGGTTGGTGGAGGCAGCTATCAAAACATTTGTAGGTTGGTGGAGGCAGCTATCAAAACATTTGAAAGCGAAATATTACCCTGTCTGCATTATTTGAATATAAGCAAATTAACAATCACATTATTCATGACCAAGTGTGACGCCTCATTCTTGACATGTAAGGAGCATGTTGATGAAGTATCAAAAAATATATATGTTCGTTTAGCTCTTTTGTTGATCCGCAGGCAATGTCAGAGAGAAAACCAAAAACTGGCTGTACAAGAAGAAACTTTGGCTGACGCAAATTAAAAAGCGCAACAGCTAGGAATTGCTAAATAGCTTATTTATAATTGCAATTTGCATACATCTTTGCAGCTGTTCAAGCACCTAGTCCATAGTAATTACATAAGCTGAAATACAAATCAAAAAAGCCAAACAAATGTGAATGGTTTTTTGTTTCTGGCTCAAAGTCTTATTTGTAGAATATCTATGATAAAGTATGCTTTATCTAATCCGTCCGTCCGTTTTGGCCAGTTCTCAAAATCCCATAACGTCTAAATATCAAATGATCCATTTCTCAAAATGTCCTATTCGCATTAGGTCCAATTCGCAAAATGTCCAACATCCATTACGATATGACATATACGCTAAATGACCAATACGTATAATTCAAATTAGGTTCGGCACGTGCGTTGTGGCCACTTTTAACCTAACCTAATTTGAATTAGAACCAATAAATACGGAACCAATTGCAGTCAATGTGTACCTCATGAAGTTGTCTAACAATATGTTTACCGTGGCAAATATTGCATAATTGCAATATTTGTCTCAAAGTTGTTCTTACCTAATGGTAAGAACAACTTTGAGACGGAAGCCAACCGAAGAATTCAGCTGGGTTGGGCAGCATTTGGCAAGCTTCATCAAGTCTTCTTGTCGTCCATACCACAGTGCCTGAAGACAAAAGTCTTCAATCAGTGCGTCCTACCAGTTTAAACTAGTCCACAAATTTAAGGTTGATCAGCGAGCTATGGAGAGAGCTATGCTTGGAGGTTCTCTGAAGGACAACATTCGTAATGAAGATATCCGACGGAGAACCAAAGTAACCGACATAGCTCAAAGGATAAGCAAGCTAAAGTGGCAGTGGGCTGGTCACATTTCCTGAAGAACCAATAACTATTGGGGATGACGAGTTCTCGAGTGGAGACCACGTTTAGGGAAACGTAGTGTAGGGCGCCCTGTGGCCAGAAGGAGTGACGACCTGCGAAAAGCGGCCTGAAGAAAGTGTATGAAGAGAGCTGAGAGCTCAGCTCAGTGGCGTGCATTAGGAGAGGTCTACATCCAGCAGTGGACAGAAATAGGCTGATGATTATGATGAATTTGAATTATGTTAATTTACATAGAACTGTTAATTTTACTAAAACTGCAGTTTTTTTGTGTTTTAATTTAACGAAATCTATTATGTTACAACTATGTCAATGCGCAATAAAACATTATATTTTTAACTATAGTTTTATTTTTCGTAAATCTCGAAAAAACGAATACTTGTACTATTAGTTGTTCTGTGTACTACTACATTACAGTATTCATCGATATCGATGAGTTATACAAAATATCGATAAGATGTAGCACATCCCTTTCGTTGACAGGCTTTGTGACAGTTCATATTTGTAGATTGGTATCATTGTTTTTTTTTTTTTGCGTGTTTGGTACTACAAGGTTAAAAACCTCGTAAAAAATTTATGCATGTAGTTCCGTCTCTTCCCCCCGTATTTATATTCTCTTTGGTCATCGAGTTATGTTCTTACATACGTAGTATCTCTACCTAGTCTGTGGTTCTTACAAAATTGTCTTAGGGCGTCTCATAGATTGTATTCTTTTGGCCTCTATTAATAAAATATTTTAAAGCCTCAAAATATGATATATTTTTTTGTGTGAATCAGTGTAAAATTCAGTTATCAGATAGCTATCATGTAGTGAACAATTAATTACCTGATATCATTCTGTCTTAAAGATTTATTTTGATCTTTCAAAATCTATGTAAAACGTGATAAAAATAATTCTAATAAAGGTAAAGTGACCACATCCTGGAATTTGCTGAACTATTTCTTAATAATCCCACTTAACTCGTAGATCACCTTAGGCTACAAGGCTACTTAACACCAACTCCTCATCATCAACGACGATTTCTCCAGGGAAGTGACATCACCTGTCATCGGAGTACCTCGGAGAAGATTGACCAGTTGAAGATCAAGACGGATATAATTGAAAGGGAGCTCGTCCATTGTGATCTGGTATGGAAGTTATAGTGCCCCAAGGCACCTGATTACTCAACAGATCCTTAAGAATTAAAGGCGGCTCCAGGACCGGCTACACCACATCACTGAGGACGGAAGATGGGCGAGTAATTGAAGACCGAAACTCTACATCAAGACTGAAACCTACTTGGCAGGCAGTTGTGTACGAGTTGCTATCTTCCCCTTCTGACTCTGAGTTACTGGAAGTCCACCTCGAATAGTTCCAGACGCTTCGCTCGCTCCTGACGAAGAACATTTTACCCCACTAACCTTACATTTAAATATTTACTTCTTCAATATTAATAAACTCAGGAATCCTCCCCTTATAGGTTAGGTATTTCCTCAACTTAATAAATTTAGGGAAACATGACAAGGAAACTTTAGAGTCTCAAAGTCTTTCGAGGAGTCTGCTTTTACCTTATTCCTTATGACCAGGATGGTAGAAACCGGTATCTTTAGGTAATTCTGTATATACTTCAAACAGATCCTCAACATATCTTTAAAAGGCCCTCGGGTCTTATTGCTATAGGTACTTGAAATCAAAGAATATATATATATAATATAAAATAGATATTATATATATTGATATATATATATATAATATCTATTTTTTAATTTTTGTACGTAACGCGTACCATAGCCAGGTTAACGTCTCATGCTCATAAGGATTTATGTCTAAAAAGCATAATTCCCCATTTTACGGCTATCTTCCTAGAGTAACAAGCCATAGTCGTAGAACAATAAGACTTCATACCCTCTAAAGAGTAAATTATTAATGGCTTTAGAGCAGAGGTAAGTGTAATTCACGATCTTGCAATCTGTAAGATAACACCTTACCTCTACGGTCAATTAGTCGTAGACTAAGGGCTTTTAACCGGAAGTAAGGTACCTCTACAGTCCAGTCCTTCCATAATCCCTTCCTTGAGGGTTAAGTCACCACGTTCCTTACGGCTAAAGATCTTTCCTCTGAGCACTTTGCTCACAGCGTAGAGCAAAGTGGTGCGACCTATCTCACTCTAGATATCCTTCGATTTTACCTTTACCAAGCGTTACGTCATAATATAACGTAAAGAGGTAAAACCTCCTATCTACCTAATCGTTACGTCACACAACAGCGTAACACGTAGATACCTCTCCTCTTACTCCCATTTAAGAGAGATCCATCTCTCCCCTTCCTCAATCCTCACATGCGTTACGTTACAATAGCAAGTTTGCACAAACGAACATTCCTTTTTATCATGCTATAATTAAAAATCAATTAATAGTAATGTTTATCAATAAATTATGGATTGCACAGATTCCCCGTGCACCCACCAGTGGGAGAAGCCAGTGGGTGCACGGGGCATGCCCCTGTTTTCTATAAAAAAAAGTTCTGTCAACCCCTTTCTTTACATTTTGTTTCCTTCCAATATACAGGAAGTCTGTGATCAGCAGTGCTATTACGCAATATTGATCATAAAATTATGAGATATTAATCATATCAGTTTCAATCCGTCAAATTCATTAATGCGTTGCGATATAATCGAAATTGCTATGAAGAAAGTGACCACAAAACTTGGTTTCAATCAGATTGTCACTTTCTTCATAGCAATTTCGACTCTATCGCAACGCAGTAATTAATTTGACAGATTGAAACTGATATGATTAATATCTCATAATAGCACTGCAGAGTTTATATATACTACATGCAACGACAGTAAGAAATGTCTATAAGTACATGTTGCTTATTACTTACGTGAGAAATATTACACATCAAAAATAATAATAATATTGGCGAGAGTAATTGGTAATATTACTCTCGCCAAATATTACACATCATAGCGACTACAGTAGAGTAGTCTACTCGCGTCTACGACATTACACTACAGGGGCGCGTTCACTTGCTACGTTCGAGGACGCACGGAACATCCGCGCGATCACTCGAAGTCGTTCACGCCGTCGCGTCGTCGGGCGTTCGCCTGGATCATCCGAAAAATAGTAGGGGAGGGGAGGAATTGTATGAAACTGACACTTGACAGTTCTATATGGACGTCCAAAGTCGTTCACTAACTCCGGATGATCGAGCGAAAATCGCGCGGATGATCCGTGCGTCCTCGAACGTAGTAAGTGAACACGCCCCAGCTGATAGACCTGTGCTATCAGCTGGGGCTAGCGTGGAAATAGTTTTTAAAATTAGAACCTTTCTATTCTAATTTTTTCTATAGCGCCTATCCACTGAAAATACTTTATTACTAATTTATACTATATTATTATCCGATTCGATTCTACTCTACCTGACTCTAATCGACGACCGGTTGGTCTTTGACGACCGGTTGGTCTCGTGGCTAGAGATCCTAGGTACGAAATCGAACGGTCGCGGGTTCGAATCCTGCAAGGTGCAATCATTTGTGTGATGAGCAGAAATGTTTGTTTCCGAGTCATGGATGTAATATTCTTATCTATGTATGTTTATCCGTTATTTAGTGCCCATAGCACAGGGTATCCTAGTTTGGGGCTAGATAATTGGTGTGGAAATGTCCCGAATATATTTATTATTTATTTTATTATCGAGTCTATCCGTCTCTTTTAATTTTCAATTATTTTCTACTCTATTCTACTGTTTTTTTCTCTGTTTATTATTTCTCTGTTCTATTGTGTTCTAGTGTGTTCTACTGTGTTCTACTGTGTTCCACTGTGTTCTACTGTGTTCTACTCTGTTGTACTCTATTCTACTCTGTTCTACTCTGTTCAAATTCAAATTCAAATTGTTTATTGCATTCCATAATGTACAAATAAGGTGGTAAACATAACTAATAAAGTAACAGATCATTATGGACCCTGTTGTTCTACTCTGTTCGACTATATTCTATTATGTTTACACATCTACCAGGCATCCCGCGATGGCCCATTTTTATTATTATTATAAACACTTATTTAATATATTATTTTAGCTGTTTTTCTTGCACCTAGCATTTTCCTCGCTGTAGTGAGGTGAAAAGTTTTGTGTTGCGCACGGCAGCAAAGTTATTTGGCGTCTCGTACTTTTGAAACTCTCGCTACGCTCAGGATTCTATATTTGAACCACTCGCTTCGCTCGTGGTTCAATCCTAGAATCCTTCGCTTGCTCTGGTTTCAATACAAGTACTCTCGCCAAAAAAACACTTTGCAGCCTTGGATAACAAATAACTATTGCACATTTGGAATCGGATAATAATATGGTATAAATTAGTAATAAAGTATTTTCAGTGGATTGGCGCTATAGAAAAAAATAGAATAGAAAGGTTCTAATTTTAAAAACTATTTCCACGCTAGCGGGTAAAATGCAGTTTTGCACTCAGCAGCCCGATTACATAACTTGGCTTCAATCGAATTCTCAGTATCGCAACCATTAATGCCTTGCGATATAGTCGAAATTGCTTTGAAAAAAGTGATAATCCGATTGTAGCCAAGTTCTGTAATTGGGCCACTGATTTCGAATGACAAACAGAATCTTTCCGAGCTTGTGAGGTGAAAAAATATTTTGTCTATGCGCGAGTAGCTCAAACATAACCCTAATGTCGTCACCCTAGTGTCATCTAGTGGCGAACAGCTAAACTAGCTGGCTTACAACGTACATAGATAGGCCAAAACGAAAAAATATGGCAATACCAATATAGGTTTGATTTTCTTATTTCAGATAGAATAGATGGCAGCACATGTATTTTCAACATAATTACTTCCACGAGTATCTCAGCTACTTAGTTTGTGCTTCCGCGGTAGCACAGGCACAGTATCTTTCTGTTAAGTTTTATATGATTTGAAGTCGGTTTTATTTTTTAGTAGGTCTAAGAAAATGAAGTACTTACTACTTATTCCATTCGCTAAGATTAAAACTATACTGGAAACAGTTAAGAGTCCATATTTTTACACTACTGACCTGATTTTGATAAAACTTAAACTATTCCCTCAGTTTAATAAAACTGAAACTACTGGAAAAAAAATCCTCAGTTTCCGAGAAATACGTGGGCATAATATTTGTTGTAAATAAAATATTGAAGTACAAAATTTCATGTTCTACCTCTAGCAGGAACCGAGATCCATAGACTCATGATCTGTTCAGCCACCAGATCCTCAAACTCCTTACCTCACCTTCCGGTGACATTAGGATTTTTTATCTTTTTACATAATTAAAAAAAATGGCTCTTTAGTTTTTCAGGGAAAAGGAAGATTGATAGGTTCCATAGGTATATGTATACATACGAGGCGGCCAACAATACTAGTGACGTCACACCGCAATCAACCAGCGAGTTATTTTTGCTTTCGAAAAGTATGTAGCAAAACTTGAATAACTTCCTAATTTAAAAAAAAAACACCACTGTTAACATAATTGTATTATATATCGATGTATCTAAAAATCGATACGCCGATGAACGCTTCCAGTACCGACCCAGTACGTAAGGAGTATAGTTACATTTTTATTCTATTGTTATAAGTAAATTACATAAAACGAATAAAAAAAACGACTTCTTATCGTATATAAAATTAACAGAAAGAAATAATTCATTTTTTTTGAGGTCTGTACTACGCCCAAACCGACTAAAATAAGTACACACTTACCCACATACTTACCTTGCAAAGACCTTAAAAAAATATGAATTATATCTTTCTGTTAAGTTTTATATGATTTGAAGTCGGTTTTATTTTTTAGTAGGTCTAAGAAAATGAAGTACTTACTACTTATTCCATTCGCTAAGATTAAAACTATACTGGAAACAGTTAAGAGTCCATATCTTTTACACTACTGACCTGATTTTGATAAAACTTAAACTATTCCCTCAGTTTAATAAAACTGAAACTACTGGAAAAAACTTTCCTCAGTTTCCGAGAAATACGTGGGCATACATACATACATACATAGGTACACACAAAAAACTTGGTACATATGTTTAGATTAGATACTAACATATATGAATATTACGCATAGTCAAAAATACTACATACATACACATCTACTTGAGAACCAAATTGTCTTTGAAGTCTGTTATAAACACTTAAAAAAAGCGTTTATGCAGTAGCCATGTCATGGTGAAACAGGCTATCACAATTAAATAAGTATCAACGTTTCGTGTCTATGTGCTGTTAACCGTTAAGGAGTTTTCTAGTCAGGAGCCAAACCTGAGGCCAGCAGCCATGTCATCGTAAAACATAAAACATTTCGTGTCTATGTGCTGTTAACCGTTGAGGAGTTCTCTAGTCAGGAGCCAAACCTGAGGCCAGCAGCCATGTCATCGTAAAACATAAAACATTTCGTGTCTATGTGCTGTTAACCGTTGAGGAGTTCTCTAGTCAGGAGCCAAACCTGAGGCCAGCAGCCATGTCATCGTAAAACATAAAACCGGCGACTATCATAATAAAATGCGTGCATTAAATTTCGTTTCTGTGCTGTTGACCTTTGAAGAGTTCCTTTATCTGGAGCTAATCCTGGATGTCGATTCAGGTCATGCTTACCATAAAAATGCATTGTCATCGGAACTTAACCAACAATTCAATTCCGTATGATAAAAGGAAGTGGATCTATTTCAGCTTGCAAGATTTGACCTGAGCAAATATACGTACTTACATAGATACATACATACAAACATTGCAAGTTAAATAAAAGCTTTTCAAAATGCCCGGTACTGGACACATTACGAGCCGTCCTAGAAATCACCTGAGATACAGTACAAACATTGAACAAACGCTTAGCTTTGGTACAGAACAGATAAGAAGGTGACAAACTTAGGTACACGTATTGTTTGCGAGAGTACCAGATTGATGTATTGCGTCGCTGTAGTTGGAAAACTAAATAACTAACATTTTTTGCGAAATCGACTTTATTGCATTTCTATAAAGTATAATTCAAGTTGCATCTTTCTGTGTTACAAATATTTTGAATCATAGTTTATTAAAAAGTCATACGTAATTGAACATGCCAAGTCGCGACAGATGGAAAAATAAAATTAGAAGGATTGAGAAAAAAGTAGCCAAGGAAAAGTAGTTAACTCTGCAATAAACAGCTAAGTGAACTCAAGCGTCACTTCGAGAGCGAATAAAATACATAAAGTTGTTTAATCAGTTTTCCCTCGACACATATTCTGCTCCACAAGAATAATGCAGTTCGTAAAAAAAAACATTTAAATCAGTTATTTAATTTACTAGGTACTATTCAAATTAAATAGTACATAACTAAAAATCACGTACATTTATTTAATTATCCACGAAAGTTCTCTGTCTGTTTACAAGTTAAAACAAGTAGAATTAAATAAGGGATTTTGTTCAATTTTATTGAAGCAGCTAATACACAAATTAAAAGCTGACTGAAATTGAAGACTTTAGTGTAATGTTTGTTTTAAGCTAGTAAATCAATCAGTAGAGGCGAGATGGGGAGGGGGGGGGGGGGAAGGGGCGGTCCTTATTAGTGTGCTGTATACCACACTGGCCATCACGATAATTATTTACTAGGACAGTTTCCTAATCTACTTTTTAGTACAAAACGTAAACACTTCAGTGGGAATTGAACTCCGGTTTTTCATACTAGCGTCCGAGCGGTCTCTCGCTAAGCCAAACACTAACTAACGGTATTATGACGAAAAGCATGTATAGATCGAATGAAGAGTTACTGATTAACAGTTGACCAATGAGAGCGCGCGGTGCAAAACGTTGCTCGTTGTTTTAGTTTCATCTTACTAATATAGAGCTGAAAGAATTCTATTCTATTATGTTTACACATCTGCCAGGCGTTTCGCAACGGCTTATGTTTGAAGTGTAAACACCTAATGACGCGGTACGGAGGTATCGAGCGTCCTGGCTACACGGAGAGGCGGGATTCAATGCATAATCAATAGAGCGCGATCGACAAGGAACAACAAAAATATCAGCCCAAGATAGTCACTGGCTGGCAAAAAAAAAAAAAAAAAAACACCTGTACCGAAAGGAAAAAAAAGGCTGGCTTAAAATTAAATAGTATTGTTGACTATGCGTAATATTCATATATGTTAGTATCTAATCTAAAATAATCTAAAATGTGGGTATCTAATCTAAACATATGTACCAAGTTTTTTGTGTGTACCTATGTATGTATGTATGTATGCCCACGTATTTCTCGGAAACTGAGGAAAGTTTTTTCCAGTAGTTTCAGTTTTATTAAACTGAGGGAATAGTTTAAGTTTTATCAAAATCAGGTCAGTAGTGTAAAAGATATGGACTCTTAACTGTTTCCAGTATAGTTTTAATCTTAGCGAATGGAATAAGTAGTAAGTACTTCATTTTCTTAGACCTACTAAAAAATAAAACCGACTTCAAATCATATAAAACTTAACAGAAAGATATAATTCATATTTTTTTAAGGTCTTTGCAAGGTAAGTATGTGGGTAAGTGTGTACTTATTTTAGTCGGTTTGGGCGTAGTACAGACCTCAAAAAAAATGAATTATTTCTTTCTGTTAATTTTATATACGATAAGAAGTCGTTTTTTTTATTCGTTTTATGTAATTTACTTATAACAATAGAATAAAAATGTAACTATACTCCTTACGTACTGGGTCGGTACTGGAAGCGTTCATCGGCGTATCGATTTTTAGATACATCGATATATAATACAATTATGTTAACAGTGGTGTTTTTTTTTTAAATTAGGAAGTTATTCAAGTTTTGCTACATACTTTTCGAAAGCAAAAATAACTCGCTGGTTGATTGCGGTGTGACGTCACTAGTATTGTTGGCCGCCTCGTATGTATACTAAAGAGCCATTCCCTGAAAAACTAAAGAGCCATTTTTTTTTATTATGTAAAAAGATAAAAAATCCTAATGTCACCGGAAGGTGAGGTAAGGAGTTTGAGGATCTGGTGGCTGAACAGATCATGAGTCTATGGATCTCGGTTCCTGCTAGAGGTAGAACGTGAGATTTTGTACTTCAATATTTTATTTACAACAAATATTTTGAAGGCATTATGGAAGATCAGGTCATGAGTCTACTGCCTATGAATCTCGGTACCTATTAGGGGCCTTGATATAGCGAGCGGCCAGGGCCCGCGCCCGGACGCTTGCACACAGTAACTATATAATCATCTGTGACAAGGCGTCATACATTTTAGCCCGGCAGCGCGCCCGGGGCGCTGGGGGACGTGGCATTTATCCTGCAATACTTAGGTTCCCTTTCCACAAGCAACATTTTGTGGTCTGGTGGAAGATCAGGAGATATCGGTTCCTACTAAAGGTAGAGACGGTATTGGGATATTGTCCACCAATACTTGCCTACTCTTTTTTATAACTAACATTATGATAACTGACAAAGTATATAAGTAGTAGTAGTAAGTGTGTATAAGTAGAGTAAATAGTAGACTTACTCTACTTATATAAACCTGGCGTATAGCTAATATATCTAACTTTTTCCATATCGGGAATCGAACGAATTTTTTCATAGGTTTCAAAATAAGATATGCATCGAATTAACTATTTAATTTAATATTATTATTTAAAATAAAGCTTCACTGTATTTTTTTATTGTTTTATTTCTTTGGTGATAAAAAATAAATGAAACAGAGAAATTACATATACGATAAAAGATCTTTATTTCAAATATAAAAAAATGTTTGATCCGAAGACTGAAAACATTTAAGAATAAGTACATACAATAAAATAACCTTCCAAATAAATATATTTGGGTCCGTACCCAAAGTGTCCAAACCGACCTCACTACTCCGTCCGTCCGTCTGTCTGTCTGTCTGTCCTATATAAATGAGCTGTATCTTTTGAACCATAATATTATGTATGCGTATGATATTTTCAAGGAATATGTGTTATTGGGGCTAACTATATACTAACAAAACAAATAAAAAAGGAGTATTTGATTTCAGGACATACATTTCCGTATTGTTCTTCTGTGCCTCTTCTCTGACGTGTTGTTCTCACGACGAGTTGCCGCGCGGCGAGCAAAGTTAGCAGGCTATACAGTCTCTCCTATTGTTGTATTACAGTACTATACAACCTACTACCTCAGCCCGCCACCGGCGTCGTAGTCCTCTTCTTCTTTGACGGCACACTCATTTCATGTTTTTATAAATCGATACCTACCTACTACGTAGTTATAATTTACAATAAACAACAAATTGCGACAATAATGCTTTTTAACAATTTTTACAAATAAAATTTATTTTTGTTGTAAATGTGTGTGATTATAACATCTTTTATTTACCTTTGAACGTAATTACTATAATTACTATACTAACACACACACACAGCGTTAATCTGGTTCGGAATTAGGCATTTAACTAGAAACAGTGTACCAAATGTTGTTTTAATTACAATGTATTATTTATGAGTTAATATTTTGTAATATTTGGCTAGCAAAGAGATTAGTTTTATCCAACTAAGTGTAGGTATTTCCGGGAACACAAGATTACACTTCAAATTATAGGTAAGTACTAAATTAGCTAAGATGTAACTAACAATTATTTACTCACAATGTAAAATTGAGTTGGCACTTGTGCATTTTATATTTAGCCATCGTCATCATCGTCATCATCATCATCATCATCATCATCATAATTTAGGCATTAGATAGGTTATTAATAGAAATAACTACGTTTTTTTACAATTGACAGATACCATAGTTATATATTTATACGGGACTTAATCGCGCAGATACCATTCATAACTTTTTATTGTCAGATACGACGTGCCATTTTTTTTATTGGCATGTACTACGTGCCTAATTTTTAAAAAAGCCGTCATTTCCTAATACAACACAACCAATAAAACTTAATAAAAAAACGAAATAAGAAAGCTAATATCACAGATAATCTAGTAATATCACAGATAATCTAGTAATTACGGCAACATTTTTGTATTTTTTTATTTATTATCTTCGATAACTATTCATTCAAAATTAATTTATTAATTTATTCAGAGCACTCGTATTATTTGTATTTTTTGTAAGATACTCGTACTATACTTACAAAAGTACAATAATACTACAAATAAATATTTATCCTTGATATTAGTCACAAAAAGTAAATAAATAACACAAATGAAAATATATAAAAACAAAATGAAGTCGTTGATGTTCCACAAAAACTGCGCCCACGTATCACCGAACTTGTGTGGGGCGACGCGGCCCGACTGTCGCGCGACAAGTCTGCGACAAAATGTCGAAAACCTCGTCAAACTAGCCAACTAATTGTCGCAAGTGTCGCATGAGCTCTCAAAAAAAATTTCAAAAAACGGCACGAGTACTTGTGCACCATCAAGACTGGCTTCTTTTCAATTATAATCAGACGAGCGACAAGCGCCGCAGCCGGGCGCGGCAGACGAGCCGCCGTCGTTGCCCATTCGACGAAGCGCACAAGTTCGGATCTACGGGTTCCAGTTCAGGCGGGTTCTGCTAAAAATGTCATATATCCAAAAATACATTAAAAAAAAATATGTCCACTTTTATTTAATAATAAAATAGTACACCAATAAAGCACACTCGTTGGTGTTATTTCAGGCGTACAGTTTTATATTTATTTTGCAATCTGCAACTAGCTTCAGTGTACTTTCTCAATTTAAATTGTCTTTATTGAGCTATTTTTGATAAATTATTGAAAGATATTCAGTTAAGTTTACTTGTTTATTGTTTGTCGTATGAGGTAGTGCTGGCCTCTGGTGTCAGAGTTTGTCAGGCCGCCCGAGGGCCTCTGACATGGCTTAACGACTGCTATTAATCAATAATAGCCGGGACCGAAAGCTTAACGTGCCCTCCGAAGCACGGAGTAATGGAAAACCGCACATAACTTAGAAAAGTCGTTGGTGCGGAGCCTAGGTTTTGAACCCGGTATCGTTGGATTCTAAATTGCACTATAGAACCGTTAGGCCACCATTGCTATATTTTTTGTAGTTATTATATATTTATAATATTAGCGATATTATTCATAGAGTAACATAATATGTTCTAATTGTTCAGCCATTTTACTGTTTTATTTAGATTGTGCTTGATAGCATTTGAATTTTGATATTTCTGTAATCATTGAAATACTGCATGCTCATGCTGCATCGTTCTGTAGCATATTTTTTTGGTATGACACAACAATTTTTTATTGTATTTTTTTATATTTTTATTGTGTCATATTAAATTTTATATAATATTTATTTAAGTACTGTTTTTTACCAGTAAAGAATTAAAAAAATATATGCGAAAGTACACTAAGTTGTTAAAAAGTTTATTTTTTTAATTGTAGTTTTGAATATATTTCAAGAGGAAACACAGAAATAGTACCGCTACAAAACTTAAAGTTTAATTTAAGAAATAAAACAAAAAAGGTTTTTTATATTATGGAATATGGCAAAATGCATGAATTCGGTGTTTTATTTTTTTTGTGTTTTTTTGTTTCCATTTACATTAAAAAATAAATTTGTAGCGGATGCACAAAAATACAATATCAAAATATAAAACATAATAAAAAATGGAAGGTGTAAAGGATGCGGCAAAATAGGTAACGTGTAGTTATAAATTAAAACAATATTGAAGAAAAAATATATTAATCCCTAATTGAAAATTTCGGAAACCTCAAAGAAACATTTTCTTCTTCTTCTGCCATGCTATCATAGTAGCAGCTTTTAGCATGACGGTTATCGTGTCCTCCGATGCACGGAACAATAACAAATACCCACTTCTTTTTTAAGTCATTGGGGCCG
Source organism: Alsophila aescularia (assembly GCA_946251855.1). Taxonomy (NCBI): domain Eukaryota; kingdom Metazoa; phylum Arthropoda; class Insecta; order Lepidoptera; family Geometridae; genus Alsophila; species Alsophila aescularia. Next base: position 1,288,750 of record OX276374.1, on the reverse strand, counting down.
AGGAGCCGAGGATCGAACTTAGTGGCTTTGATGAAATTTGGATTGGAGATAACTTATACCCTGGAATAACACATGGATACTTTTCATCATCAACATTAAGGCGCACATAATATAATATATCGGCCGGTCACCGCCGCTCTCTGAACGCACGTCTTGAAGTATCATCGTATATCAAGTCATCGTTCAGGAACGAAGACTGAACACCAACTCGTTCAAAATACACTTTTAAATCCAAATTCAAAACTTATCTTTTAAATAAACAAAAACAGGGCATTCCCAAACACTTCGTTAGCCGACTATAGGTGTGCAGGCGTCTGTATTTCAACTTGGACACTTTTGCTCCACATAACTTTTCTAGTACCCAGACTCGAAATTGGTTTTACCAGAAGAGACCACGCCACACGCTCACCGCAACTCGTCCACGTACATTTGCTCAATACTAAACTCACTCCATTTCACTCCACTTTACTAACTTCTCACTTACACGCACTTGCACATCCCTGCAGTATTTTTATTTAATTAAATAAGATTGCAAGTCGTGGGGCTGATGAGACCATACGAACACCTTCTAATGTGCTTTTTCCTCCTCTGGTACCCAGACTCTTAAGAGACTGGTGTTATCAGTGGGGCGACACTTACAATATATATATTTTTTCTTGTTATACATCTAGTTTATATTTAAAAAATGAATACACAATATTGTGGGTACTTTTACTGATTGATGTACATATTGCGCTCGCTTCGTTCGTCATCTCGAGGGTAATAGCTGAAAATCAGCGTTTGCTCCTTGAGCAATACTATTCGCTAACCCATTTATTTTACTACAACACACACGTACTTTAGTTTTGTTTTACTACAACACACACGTACTTTAGTTTTGTATAGTATCTCAGGAGTTTTGTGCATATGTGTGGTGCACGTGACGTGTACAAAATATGAATAATGTTAAGAGATATGTACCTATTATACCATACTATCCATCTATCTATCAATTGTTCTTAGCTTTGTTTGAATAGGCCTTCCCAAAATCAGATCCTCAGTCAAACACACTTTAGAGGAATCTCGGCCACTATTGAAGCTGGACAGTTTGAGTCCCCTTCGTACCCGCATATACTCGTACAAGACGCTAAGGACAGTAGACATCTAAAGTGACGCTAAGTAACATCTCGCCAACTCCAGCTTTCAAATGAATAAAATAAACTAGCTTAAAAGCTAAAAAATCACGCCTGCCCAGACAAAAATAACTTATGCCAATAAATTATATACTGTTGGAACGTGCTCATTATATACTGTTGGAACGTGCTTGTCAAGGCCTTCAATTTGATACCCATATTGTACAGACAATACAATATGGGTATCAAATTGAAGAGCAATACAGACGCCAAATTAAAAAAATCCAAAAAATAAATAGCCTATGTTACTCGGGGGGATGAAAGGATTCTATCGATACCCCATACGTCTAAATTTGTTTCGGCATTTTAAAGTTATGGTGGAATAAAGAAACTCACATACAAACATACATGAATGCTAAAAACATAACACTTCTTTTTTTGGGCAGTCGTGTTAAAACCCGCTATTACTCTCCAATCTGTGAAATCCGCCGTGTAAGTCGGACCATCTGTGTGAGAGTTACGATGCCACAGATATCCGCCGTGTAAGTCGGACCATCCGTGGGAGAGTTACGATGCCACAGATATCCGCCGTGTAAGTCGGACCATCCGTGTGAGAGTTACGATGCCACAGACAGACAGACAAATTATAATCAAACTTAGCGCCCCTTTTTTGGGTCGGGCTAAAATGAGCCAGCTTTCTGTACGGAACGCTAACTGTAGCAGTAGTGCTGAATGTTAGTAATGTTGTGATGACTGTTGCTACTGCTCTCTCACGCGGAGAACAGGAACCCTGAAACAGAAGCAAATATAACAATTTAAATATAAGACATTTTGCGGAAGTGTGCTTTAGTATGGCTGGTGCACAAGTCATACTCGCGGACGAGCCTGCTTGTGGGGACTGGTCCAGCCTGGTTTCTTATTGGTCACATTTTGATATTTTTATTTTACTTTTCCCAGTTTTATGGTTTGATGATTGTGGGACATAGTTTACAATCAACAAACACAGCATTAACAAATAAACTGCTCTGCTTCAGCTTGTTTTTCCCTAACGTCCGCGGCTCGCGCCCGAGGAGCTGGTGCCTAATCTTCCCGCTTTTCATTAGATTCGTGCAAACCCCTAAAAATGTAAATGATATTTAGACGTTTAATTTGTTGAAATTGAGATCTTGATTTAAAGTATCCTTGATTCAGTTTATAACTAGACAGACTGACGGGCTGGATGATCTACACGGTTCCTTGTTAATACTAAACACAAAAAACAACACAACACTACAATTATCACGCAAAGTCCTGTTACGGCAAACACAAGGCGCATACACAAACCTCGCACTACGACGCGCGCAAAATATCGCCGATAAAAAACGGAACAGGTGTGAGAGCGTTTGCTTCCTTTACGTCGTTTTATTAAAAATAGTTGAAAGAAATAAAAAAGTACAGTTTAAGGAGCGTGAGAAATAGAGGCAGATGGTTGCTGCGAGCTGGGATGTGGGGTGATAGGTACCGCTGTAATAAGTACAAGCTTTTCTTGCAAAATACCTAAATAGTTCTACCCGGGTGATCCATTAAGATGGGTCAGTAAGGAACATTTAGAAACTTTTACCTGCAGTAATTTGCTCTAAGGAACCAGGTCGTCGATTTGGAGTTAAGAAAACCTGCATTTAAAGATAAAAAACATACATGACTGTACTCACGGATACCTACTTCTCATTCATATTCGAGATGGTGGAGGGAAGGCTTGCAATGAAGTCCCGCTAGGGGTGTATTGTGCATTACAATATCACGGATACCTACTTCTCATTCATATTCGAGATGGTGGAGGGAAGGCTTGCAATGAAGTCCCGCTTGGGGTGTATTGTGCATTACAATATCACGGATACCTACTTCTCATTCATATTCGAGATGGTGGAGGGAAGGCTTGCAATGAAGTCCCGCTTGGGGTGTATTGTGCATTACAATATCACGGATACCTACTTCTCATTCAGATTCGAGATGGCGGAGGGAAGGCTTGCAATGAAGTCCCGCTTGGGGTGTATTGTGCATTACAATATCACGGATACCTACTTCTCATTCATATTCGAGATGGTGGAGGGAAGGCTTGCAATGAAGTCCCGCTTGGGGTGTATTGTGCATTACAATATCACGGATACCTACTTCTCATTCATATTCGAGATGGTGGAGGGAAGGCTTGCAATGAAGTCCCGCTTGGGGTGTATTGTGCATTACAATATCACGGATACCTACTTCTCATTCATATTCGAGATGGTGGAGGGAAGGCTTGCAATGAAGTCCCGCTTGGGGTGTATTGTGCATTACAATATCACGGATACCTACTTCTCATTCAGATTCGAGATGGCGGAGGGAAGGCTTGCAATGAAGTCCCGCTTGGGGTGTATTGTGCATAACAATATCACGGATATCTCTGGTATCATTGGATTCTAGCGCGCACTAGGCGCTAGAATCCAATGATACCAGAGACTTTCCAATGTGATGTGCGGCTCCATCGCTCCGTACTTCGTAGGGCATGTTAAAGAGTCGGTTGGTTATTGATTCATAGCAGTCGGCATGTCGGAGGACAAACTGACTCCAGGACCATCACTACCTCACGACAAGCAAGCCAGCAAATAGAGATAATTATACCAATATTATTAAAAACAAATTGGCTGAACAAATTGTCTTAAGTATTAATATTCAGCAGCACCCGGTTCTAATGAACGTCGAAGTGTCTACGACATTCAGAAGTGTTTTCGCAACTCCAAATAAGCAATAACAATAATAGCGAAGGTACTGGCAGTCTACCGGTCGTCTAGACGCCGGGGGTGGGGCGGAGGGGGCTCGGGTTCTCATGCGACCGGGCTTTGGAGTCTCGTCCGGATTATTGACCGAACTTTTATTTATTGTTTTATAGGCTAGAGTTTGTGCACTATCTCGAGATAGTGACGATGTGTTGGAGATTATTAAACACGCGGCGTAGTGTAGTGTGCGACTGCCACTCAAGGACTGCAGGCATAACACTGCGGAACGGGATTGGAAACAGACATTCTGTTTTGTGCTAGAGTGCGACTGCCTCTCAAGGACTGCAGGCGGAACACTGTGGAACGGGATTGGAAACAGACATTCTGCTTTGTGCTAGAGTGCGACTGCCTCTCAATGACTGCAGGCGGACCACTGTGAAACGGGATTGGAAACAGACATTCTGCTTTGTGCTAGAGTGCGACTGCCTCTCAATGACTGCAGGCGGAACATTGCGGAACGGGATTGGAAAGACATTCTGCTTTGTGCTAGAGTGCGACTGCCTCTCAATGACTGCAGGCGGACCACTGTGAAACGGGATTGGAAACAGACATTCTGCTTTATGCTAGAGTGCGACTGCCTCTCAACGACTGCAGGCGGAAAATTGCGGACTAGGATTGGAAAGACATTCTGCTTTGTGCTAGAGTGCGACTGCCTCTCAAGGACTGCAGGCGGAATACCTGCAGGCTGTGTCTGTGTGTAGCATCATAGCTCCTAAACGAAGAAACCGATTTTGATGCGTTTTTTTGTGTTTGAAAGCTGATGTGATCGAGATGGTTCTTAGCTATAATAAGAGGTTGAGGGAAGGTGAGGGTCATTGCTCCCAAACTAATGGACCGATTTTGATGTGTTTCTTTATGTTTGAATGCTGATGTGATCAAGATATATGGTTTTTCGGTATAATGGGATCAAGGGGGGGGGGGGGGGCACAGAACCATAAAATGCAATTAAGGATCTTGGCTGAGCTGCTGATGAAATATTAGGAATATTGCAAACCCAACGAGGAACGACAAGGTTGTCATAGCACCAACGGCCGTGAACACAGCCTTCTCCGTTCTTTTGTCCGCTTTTTTCAATTTTTCACTTGGTAACCCTGAGTGGGAGAGTGGGTGGCCTGTCTAGACAGCTGATCGTTGCCATAGACACCGCGTCGTGGGCAGAGCAGCGGCGCCCTTTGTTTGTAAGGTCGTTCAATTGGGTTTCAAATTGATAATAGAAATAAAACAATCAAATAAAAAATACGTTTAAGTAATTGCTATAAGTATAGCTTAAAGCAATTAATACTACGACCTTTGAATTTGTTTGAAAACCTTAGGTGAGATAGTGGTCAAAGACTTAAACGCGTTTTGGATTCCCCAAACATAGTTAACAACCCGTTTTGTAACATTCTAAAATCCATTTCAAGATCTCTTCGATTCAGGTCTTCATATGCTTCTCACCATCAGACCCTCATAGGGTCTGAAACAGCTGTTGAGTGACGTGCTCAGCTGTTGATGAGGCTCATTGGGGATGGCACACGTACAAGTAATGTCATCGAAACTGCACTTATGAACACAAACTCAAAGCTTCTAGCTGCAATACTGACTAACATCTCTCCACATAGAGTTATCGGAAGTGAATACCTTAGGAACGGCTGAACCGATTTCTTTCAAACATAGCTAAGAACCATCTCGTCAATTCTAGCCTTCAAATGAAAAACCTATTGGAATCGTTCCATCCGTTTGGCAGTTATTAAACCAACAAAGAATACAACATACTAAGGCTTTTAACTTAAAAACACACGTAGTGTTATTATTTATTCTGTGACTTGCTGTGCCCGCGGCTTTGCCCGAGTAGTCATTTTTCTGGGAAAAAGTTCAATTTGTGATATTCCAGGACCAATAGAACGCACGAATTGCAATTATACCAAGTTTCATTCAGTCGTCAAACAGTTTTTATCGATTGCTCGGCTTCTAATCATCGGATTAAGTCACCAAGTACCCCAGTTTCCACGTCATAACTTAATTATTCCAACAGTGAAAACCACATCGGAATGGGACCAGTAGTTTTTTACGTGGTGCTTGAATGGACAGACAAATAAAGACAGCACCATTTCAAAAATGTTATATTCTTGTTCAGCAGCTTCCCCCTAGGCCATTTTTTTATTAACTTCATTGTACAGACTTTTTGTTAATTACGGCTTCTCGGCGATAAATAATCGCCGTGCTGTATGACTAGTATGACTACTGAAGTGGACGCGAGCTCTCTGACTATCGACGAAACAAGCTCCTCACGCTTGATGCCAGCCTGGTACTCGGTGGTGTATTATTGGAAAACGATAATCGTTATAAAAACAGTACTTATTGACAGTTTATCTAATTGACATTGGAACTTGATACCATACGGTTATTGTCAATAATTACTGATACACTGATAATGGGACAGATAGTTGGAAGTATTATAATTATTACGCTATTATAGTGTGGGACTCTGCAGTCCACCTGTTTCTTTATTTAGGTTACTGACAAGATGTGCATGGCGTTCAACTGATGGTAAGTGCCACGGCTGCCCGTAACAAGTGAAGAGTCATAGTGATAAAATAACAAGAGGGGTGATGGCGTGGAGTTGCTAGAACAGTTAATGAGGACAGCACAAGATCGGAAGGCAGGCGTCCGGAGAGGAGGCTTATTCAATTCTATTCAATATTTATTAATAACGTAAAAAACTTACATGTCAAATGGACATTATTATTAATATTCAATTATAACTTTGTTATAGTATTGTCATATTATTATGTTGTACATAAAATTTTATTATTGGTAAATAAGTTTGAATCATCAATCAATTTATCTTTTAAAAATTCTTACCCCACAGTGGGATGATAAAGGGTGAAAAGAAGAAGTGTCCTGAAAGTAGGAACACAGTAATTTGCACACTACTGCTTGGCTGTTAGATATCTGGGAAAGCATAGAAATATATATGTACAAATACATATTTTTCTATACTTGGTTGGTGGCACTTTTTAATACTTACTGATTGTTACAAAAATACGTCGACGTGCATTTCTTCTGAGTGGCGTCACATTTCGTGGTTAACCTACGAGTAAATCCGAGTGTAACTCACCTAGAGAAGGAAGTTGGCTTATTAGAGAATCGGAGTCCAGGGTTCCTCGGCGTTAGTTTTCAATCTTCACAGGGTGTTCACACAGACGCGGCCCGCGTTGTCTTACAACTGTGTCTCACGTCTGGTAGAAAATGTAACTCTTCGTATAACAAAACGTTGTTCCATAGATGTGGGACCAAAAGCCGTACTGTCAACTAGATGTAACTAGGAACACTGAATAATTTCTCATAGTACAATATTTATCTGTGGGCTGGTACTTTCAAGGTTTTTTAGTTTTGGTTGGATATACCTTTTTTTATGTTTGCAACAAATTCGCGGATAAACTGTCCAGAGTCTAGACTCAGTTATGTGACTCTGTTGTGGAAGTTTTATGTGGAAGTAGTTATTTACTGCATTTTTATCGATTTGTTTGTTTATTTAAGTGTGAAAGATGGTTTGGTTTTTGACAGGAGGACTTTGGAAAGATGACAGGTGTTGTTTCGAATATTATAAATTGTTGCCAAATATCTGATTGATCATTATTCAATATGTTTTTATTGTACAAATTATACTAAAACAAAATGGGGGTGATTAATAATGGATCCTTTCATCTAACAAAACGAGCGAAGCCCCCTTCACAACAAAAAAGGAGCTAAGTAACAAAAATATAATTTTAAAGTTTATAAGCCTCTTATCTTATCCTCCTAATGAGGACGTTACTTTCAAAGTGGGGACGTTATGGTCAAATGAGGTATGTATGGTATAAAAGGGAATTGTTCATAAATTGCAAAATTATATTTATTTAATGTTTATCTTTTTGAGTTATATGCAATATGTGCCATATACATGCCAAGTAAATTAAATTATAATTTTTCTTTCTTAGAGAAATCAATCATATTTTTGGCGATAAGACCGCCCATTGCACAATGCAGTTTAGTTTCTTTAGTTTGGGTTTTTGGTACCTAATATTATTTTGATATACAAATAGAGTTATTTTTCTATCTATCTATAGATAAGTCCTCTCGACATCGATAAATAGCAGGCCGCGTCTGTATGGACCATTTTGACCGCGCGCCTGCTCGAGGGGTGCGACACTCCGGCCGCATCCTGTATCTGCAAGCCTCTAAAGTTGTCAACTCCATTCTTCATCGAGGTTCCCTGGAATTGAAAAAATATTCATTTAATATTTAATTTACTTAACGTGGTCTTCAAAAATCAGCTGAACGAGACACAATGAAGGGGTAACATTTTCAAGATACGCCATTAATCTCTGGGTTGAGCCAATATGGTCCAGTGTATACAGCGTGCTTCTCTACTCTGTCACCGACCTATCGTTGGATCGGCCGCCACTCCGCCAGGGACTTACTCCTTTACTTTTGGTACGACAAATTAATACAAAATCCGGTGATTTTTTGAGACTCGTTTGGACTTTGTATTAATTCATGTCCCTGCTAGGAAGTATGATGCCCTGCCATCACCAATAATCATCATATTTTGCCTAGTTTTGACCAAATGCACAGTATGCACAGCACATGCACAGTATGCACAGCACATGCACAGTATGCACAGCACAGGTTTTTTATTTTCGTTTTGTCTAGTTTTTCGGATATTATTGTATTTAAGTTATTTTGTACTGTATTTAGTAGAAATAGAGGATGCGAGACTGGTGCCCCGCCCCGAGTGGAAAAATCATTGGAATAGACGGACAGATAGTCAGACTGTACCGGTTCCTTATTTGACTACGAAACCCTGTGGCAAGGGTACTTACAATCACATTCATCAAAAGAGTAGTGTAGTGAGCACTTTAACGTTTATTGCGGATTTGCCGTTCCTCCGTGCTTCGTCAGTCCCGGTTGAAAGCAATAGACGGCAGTCATTAAGTCATGTCGGAGGCCGTCGGACGGCCTGACGGACTGGCACCAGGAGACGGCGCTACCTCCTCATACGACATACATACATACACCAGGAGACGGCGCTACCTCCTCATACGACATACATACATACACCACAAGAATATTAAGTAATACCTTATTGTTACAGTCAACATGTTTTTGTACGTCAATCCACACATACAAGACACACCCACCGGACGCGGCTCAGACACAACAGATAAACGGACAAGCGGCTCTTTTTATATACACAGTGACAAAATATGTTGCCCAATAATAAGTATTGTTATTTGGAGTTCGTGTCGGGGAACGCGGCAGTACGTTTTCCTGTTTCATGTACTTAATTAATCATTATTGTGAATTATATGAATAATAATGTTTTTAAATATATCTATGCTTCTGCTAATTTTGCCATTATATTTCCGGATAGAACGTGATTCATGCAATGATCTGTCTAGTCCTTCTGTTTTTTTCCATTCAAAGTTATCTGGTAGAGACCGCTATCATTTGGTAATATTACCGCGTTCTGTTTATTTTATTCTGTAATTTCGTCTAAATTAAATTAACTGGACAAGCAAGTTGCGAGCTTCTGTCTTGCGTTCTTCAAAGACCTTGTTTCTGTAGTCAAGGACACTCCCGGAGTATTTCCTCCAAACAAATCTGTAGGGCCACCCGCGAGGCTGCGCGTGCTCTGTCAGCCTGGATACATCAGATACTATTACATCTCGCCGTATTCAAAGAGTTCAGAATGCGTGTGCTCGTTTTTGTTTCGATGTACCACCGCGTAGTCATATTACTCCCTTTCTCAATCAACACAACATATTGAAAATGAAGAACCGAAGGGATTTGCACCTCGCAATTCTAAATGTTTGGGGTTGTCAAGAATCAAAAGCCGTCCTATTTTTTCCAAGTTTGTTTGTGCTCGAGACCACAATCAATATGTAACTCGAGCGTCCTTATATTTATTGCGTACCCCACGACACGGCACTGCTGCATTTCGTGGTAGTTTCCGATTCTGTGCCACGAAGTGATGTAATGCACTTCTTCCTCCGTTGCGTCAGCTTCAATGTAAAAGTAATTTCAGATTTAAATATAAAAATCACCTTTTAGATATTCAAAAAACTGTTCAGTGAGGGACGCTCAAATATCTTCTATTAAATTATTATTATTTCATATATCTTCACTTAGCTACACTTCTATAAAAACCCTCACTTTCCAGCCTAGTTGTATGAAATTGTACTTTGGCACAGGTAATTAATGTAGGAATTTTGCCGTGTGGCCGTGCCGCACGTATGTAGTCTTTTCTTTCTTGTTATGCCTACCCTCTAAGCAAAATACAAGGATTTCGTGTGATCTTTTAGCTTCCAATTATCATTACACATTATAAATTCAATTATAATTACAAATATATTAAATCTTATATACTTTATTTTTGTTTTGATTTATGTGTTGCTGTGTACAGTTTGTGAGAATAAATTGTTTCTTTTATCTTATCTTATCTATTGTTTCTGAGCTAGTGGTTTGACCGCGGTTAACACAACAGCTTAGGAACGGTCCCGGCCTCGAGGGCTGTGGCGCTAGTGCACCGAAACATGCGAGTGCAATATGTTCAGTAAAGTGTGCCCTAGCCACTGGCGTGGCGGAGGCGTCGAACCCGCGCTTGTCTGCGCCGCGCTCGCGCCAGACATTTTTTTTGCCCGTCCACTGCAGACCGGTTTCGTAGGGCGCTGCCGATGCTGGCTGAGTTACAAGCGGTAGTTGGTGAAGTGTTGTTATTATTTGACATGCGATAAAAATAATGAATTAAAAGTACATAGAGAAACTCTATAAATTTTGAGTTTGGGCTTATTAATAGATCAAAAAGCCAGCACTCAGCATGCTACAATTAGTCTGTCAAACCGACCGAGCACCGACCTAAACCTAGTAATATGCTTTTTGCATGACTGCCCAAAAAAGGAATGTAATGTTTTTATCACATTTGGCTTACAACTCCAAAAAATAAAAACTAAGTAAAAAAACATATTGTTATAATTATGCAAAGTATCAAATATTTTACAATTATAAAAAATGTTAAAGCATAATAAATGTTAAAACTATATTTATATTATAAAAAATGTTAAACTATGTTTATACTTTAGAACCCACTAGATAAGCACTAATATTAAGTAAACAAGCACAAATTAAAAAAATAAATAACCCCCGACTTGTCACCCACCATTATAGCTAAGAACCATCTCGTGTACCTCAGCTTTCAAACATGAAAAACCACAGCTAAATTGGTCTATTCGTTTGGACAAAACGATTCTCACCCCCCTTTTCTCAACTCCTCCCCCTCCCCATATCGCTAAGAACCGTGTCAATCACATCAGTTTTCAAGCATAAAAAACCACATCAAAATCGGTTCATTGGTTTGGGAGCTACGATCCTCAACCCATCCCCCACCCTCCATAATATACAACCCTCTAGTTCCATCTCTCGTAACTTGTGCCAACGCCCGTATCGAAGTGCAATTCAACGAGTCAACTTCAAGTAACAACATAAACAAGAGCTTTCCAACGAGCTACGGACTTTCCTAGCTTTTACTCAGAGATCTGATGAGATACCTTACGCACACGGCTACACTCGCAACTTTTTTTTTTCGTTTAGCTGTATATCTTATCTTCGCATTGAGCTATAAGTGTAGAGTTTCTTGGTGGAGAGTATTAAGGAAACATATTACGTAGTAACTATTATTTAATTCATACTTTGATCCTGTGATTCAGCTACTTTATATCTATGAGTGTTGTATGTCATGCTGGTAGAGTTTCTTGGTGGAGAGTATTAAGGAACCATATTACGTAGTAACTATTATTTAATTCATACTTTGATCCTGTGATTCAGCTACTTTATATCTATAAGTGTTGTATGTCATGCTGGTAGAGTTTCTTGGTGGAGAGTATTAAGGAAACATATTACGTAGTAACTATTATTTAATTCATACTTTGATCCTGTGATTCAGCTACTTTATATCTATAAGTGTTGTATGTCATGCTGGTAGAGTTTCTTGGTGGAGAGTATTAAGGAACCATATTACGTAGTAACTATTATTTAATTCATACTTTGATCCTGTGATTCAGCTACTTTATATCTATAAGTGTTGTATGTCATGCTGGTAGAGTTTCTTGGTGGAGAGTATTAAGGAAACATATTACGTAGTAACTATTATTTAATTCATACTTTGATCCTGTGATTCAGCTACTTTATATCTATCAATAATTTAGATATCTTAGATAAGTAAATGAAAAAAAAATAAAAAAAAAACAAAATAACGCAGGAGTCTAAAAGGTTTTTTTTTCGTGTCCGAGATTTAACTCTGAATTGGCGTTTGCAAAGGAAATTTCCTTTTCAAACTCAAAATATTTAATTAATGTATATTTATAATCTACTAGCTTTCCCTCCCGCGATTTCGTCCGTGTGGACTACTCTTTATCGCGAAAAAAGCATCGTATGTTCATCTAGGATATTAAAAACTAATTCAAAAGTAGGTATAGCACCAATCCTCTCGATATTTTTGTACGCTTTATATTAGCTTCACTTGTTTGTTTGTATGTTTGTAACCGACTCCTTTGGACGCTATTTTGACCAACTTTAAACGGTCAGATTTCATTCAAATTTTGCACACCTGTCAAAGACCGATGACAATGCAATAATCCGAAAAAAAAAAAAAAAAAACTAATGAGTACAAAATAAATTTTAATAGTGTAAATAAGAAAAAAATGTTTTATTTAAAAAAAAACGTGGGGTGCATGGGTCAAAACTTATAAATATTTCATTGACAGGTATGAGAAGCACCCCACGCTTTTTTTTATTAAATAAAACATTTTTTTCTTATTTACACTATTAAAATTTATTTTCTATTTTTTAGTTTGGTTTTCTATATAAAGCGTGTTTTTTAGTTTTTTTAAACTATTATTTATTTGACATACTTGTTATTTCGATGGCTACCGTTTCTCACAGCGAGTAATCATCATTTTTCCTGTTTTTTTCCAGTTTTCCCGAAGAAAGTTACAATTTTCCGGAATTAAAAGTATCCTATTTTTTATTCCAGGGTATAAACTATCTTCATTCCAAATTTCAGCAAAATCCGTCCAGTCGTTATCGCGTGAAAGTTCCCCAAACAAACAAACAGACAACGTTTCACTTTTATATATTGGTATTTATTTATAATCTATTATGTTTTATTTCTTCTGTAAGGTCAAAAGGGTGCATTTTTGTCTCGCACGTCTTGTACGGTTGCATTTTTTTTTTGGAGAAACGCTACGCGTTTAAAGGAGATTGCGAGGGAAATAACTTTTTCTGCAGTTAATTATTAGCCTGCCAGAACCAAATTGACAGTTTTTTTTTTAATTTTACGCCGCGGCTATGAATCAGCTGCTCTGCCAGAATGGCGGCACAATAGAGCTTTTTAACTTTTTTATTTTAGAACTTGCACGTAGAGGGATGCGGTACAATGAACGTTTTTTTTAGTTGAAATGGTTTACTGGGAGAAAATATAGTGTGGATAAGCTGGGGAATTAAAAACATCATAAAACATTTTTATAATTAATCATAATCAAAAATGGTGTAATAAACGCGGAAAAATATTATTGGTTGTTGTCTAGTAGGCTATTGTTTGTTTGCCCTTTTATCTGTTGTCAAGTGACGATGTGTTGGACGCCGCGCCGGTCAACACGCGGCGGCTAGTGGGACTGCTCTCGATGACTGCAGGCGAACACACCGGAAGAAGCTCATGCACCTTTTGCATCGTGCGTGAAGCTCAAAACGAGCGCTTGTGCCGAACCGTTTTTGATGTGTAATCTAATGGCGCGGTACGGGGGTAACGCCAACTCTTGGCGTGGCGATCGAGCGGCGTGACGCACCGCTCGTGGCTTGTCGGCTCTTTCCGCCTCAGCTCAGCCATATTCGATGTTGGACATCTGCCAGGCGTCCCACGATGGCTCATTTTTGTAACCACAGTTACCGCTTGTATTGAGCACGGCAATAATTTGTATCTGACCCAAGTACGTATTTTTTGCCATAAATAAATTATTATTAATATTGTGGATTTACTACTATATTTAAATTTAAAATGGCTTCCATGGAATCTTTAAATATATAAAAAAAACTAGCCTTCCTTCTAAAATAAGATCCAGCAAACCATGGGCAGTATTAAAATAAGATCCAGCAAACCATTGGCAGTATTAAAATAAGATCCAGCAAACCATGGGCAGTATTAAAATAAGATCCAGCAAACCATGGGCAGTATTAAAATAAGATCTAGCAAACCATGGGCAGTATTAAAATAAGATCCAGCAAACCATGGACAGTATTAAAATAAGATCCAGCAAACCATGGGCAGTATTAAAATAAGATCCAGCAAACCATGGGCAGTATTAAAATAAGATCCAGCAAACCATGGGCAGTATTAAAATAAGATCTAGCAAACCATGGGCAGTATTAAAATAAGATCCAGCAAACCATGGGCAGTATTAAAATAAGATCCAGCAAACCATGGGCAGTATTAAAATAAGATCCAGCAAACCATGGGCAGTATTAAAATAAGATCCAGCAAACCATGGGCAGTATTAAAATAAGATCCAGCAAACCATGGGCAGTATTTTTTAATTTTTTGCTATATAGAAGAGGGTTTATATTGTTTTGAGCAATTACTTTTCGCAGCAGTAATTAAAACTACAACCTGCAGGCCTAGCATGGGGGTGGACAAATTATCTTTCCCCTGTTTTTATCCCCTTCACACAGGTGAGAAGTAGCGTTTTTCCCATGCTAGGCCGTAGGTGCTGCAGTATATGATAAACTGGCCTGCGCAACCACTTTGCCAAAGGTCGTGTCCACACCATTCTGTCTCACGCAGTTGCGAATCATTACAAAACACAAAAAAAACATAACCCTCTTTTGCGCTGTTTGAACAAAGGTTTCGTGGAGTTGAACCACTGACAAATTAGAGATCCGCATGTCTGTTATCATTTTTTAGGCCGGCGTGTTCATTGTTGGAAGTTCTACTGTGAGATAAGATTCCTTGTATGTTGCAGCTAATTATAAAAACCAATGCCTGCTAGTGACAATGTCTGACGGGCGCAGCGCAGTGCTGAGCGTGCTGTGCTGTTGTTACGGGCCGGGCGTCCCCTCGCCACCAAGGGAATCTGCTCGTACCGAACCTTTTTTACACATAACAACATAAATAAGTAACCTCGGCTTATAATTAAGTTTAATATATTAATAAGTTGCCAAGTAAATAAAACAAGCTCTTCTAAAATAATACTTATACTGGTAGAAAATTGTACTTAGCATTAAGTTCTCCTTGTACATTTGTTTTGTAAAAATAATGAACATAGTAAAAATATGTTGCTTACTTCCGCCAAACCAAATAATAAATATGTAGCTTACTTCCGCCAAATCAAATAATAAATATGTTGCTTACTTCCGCCAAACCAAATAATAAATATGTAGCTTACTTCCGCCAAACCAAATAATAAATATGTAGCTTACTTCCGCCAAACAAAATAATAAATATGTAGCTTACTTCCGCCAAACCAAATAATAAATATGTAGCTTACTTGGTATGTAAGCTACATAGGTATGTAGCTTATTTGGTTTGGCGGAAGCCAAGCCAAATAATAAGTAATGTTTGTAATTATTTTTTATTGGTTCTTGTAAGCTAAACTTGATCACTAGCTCACGGTGTATGTGGCACACTCTCGTGTGTGTGGGTGTGTGTGTGGGTGTGTGTGTGTGTGTGTGTGTGTGTGTCGATGTGTTAGGTCGTAAACACACACAGGCACAGAATAAATAGTACTACGTATAGGCTAGGCACCAGTATGCGTAGCCAGGGTGAGCAAGAGTAGACTTCTAAAAAAAAACTCAAGTTCTGAGTTTAAAGACCATCTGCTAGTTAAAAAAACTGCATCAAATTTTTACCCGTCGCGGTATTACTGATTATTGATTTTTTATTTTCCCTTTTTTCAACCCCATTGTCAACGGAGCTCGATTTCCGATTAGGGTTGTAGCAAAGGGTGATTTCACAAAAGTTTGCTAATTTTGGAGTAAAAAACAGTATTTATATTTTTTGCTAATTCTTTTTTTCCTTGCTTCGATGCAAAAAGTCTTTGTTCAATTTAGGTAAAAGTCTTTGTTCAATTTAGGTAAAAGGTAATGCGTACAGTTAATGAAAATGCAGTAAAGTTTTTTGTTTCATTTGATACACATTCGTTAATTTTGTGAAATTAAAATAATACAGTTAATGCAGAGCTTCGCACTCTGTTATTATTAGTACTTACTGGGTTTGGAATGTTTGGTTTACTGATTGTTAGTTTAATTGTACCTACTAGGATACTCACGCCACACTAACGGCGACAGACAGCTTCGCGAAATGGAATCTGCTGCTTGTAACTTGTATGGACACATTTTCTTACATATAGTAAATGAATGTTTTTTAAAATTTTATGTTTTAGGGAAAAAATAAATTGTGTATGGTTCCGTTCGTACTCAGTGGGTTCAAACGAAAGTCTATTATTGTAGCAACGCTATCTGTCTGTACGTTCTTCTGTCACACGTCGATCCTTTCACTTCGAAACTTTAATCAATCATTCATTCATTTTTTTTTAGATAATCAGCATTTGCTAGAAAGAAAGAATCTTAGCCCTAAACAAATAAGGTCTGTATATACGGAATCCTGAACATGCAAGGCATGTGAAAAATGTTCATAAAACTTTAGTGATAATATAATATTCTTTAAATGGTGTGTTTATATGAACGAATCTTATGTTATCGTAATTGCCATTAAGATCCGTAGAGGCCCCTGTTAAAAAAATCACTATGTACTCTTATTTTCCTGTATCACATTTACATCACATCAATCTATGCCTATAAAACAGTACCGTGACATACCTACTGACTGACTGCCAGACTAACTACCAGACTGACTACCAGACTGACTGCCAGTATGACTTCCAGACAACGCACAGCCTAAAGCAGTGACATTTGGAGGGGAATATTCCTGGGTTAACCTTGGATGCACTAAGAAGGGTTTTTTTAAATTCCATCCCTAACTGGTGGAGTGTGTGTAACCGCTTTAAATCGGTTACTAGTTACTTAAACCCGCTACCGGTGAAGCGCGCCACACGCTAACAAAATACTATATAAATACTTTAGGACCTGCAATAATACATAGAAAGAAAGAAAGAAAGAAAGAAAAAACATTTATTCAACACACAACATTACAAATAAACATAAACAAAATACGTAGGATATGTTTATCATCATCATCCATCATCATCCATCATCATTGTTCTATTCTTCCAGCAGCTTGTTATATTACGAGTATACTATGTAGTAAGTACATGGTAATGAGTGTATGTTCGTCAGGTCTGTATGTCATCAGGTCTGTGTGTCGTCAGGTCGTCACCCATGGATATGGCATCGAGAGTGACTCGCCACGCTCCGCTGCCGTCGAGACAGCATTGACTCGGGTCAGCCGATGACCTTCGACCCATCCCTTCTCTTTCAGGCAGTTACTAAGCCATTTTTTATGTGGTTACATGTAAACATTGTTTACTTTGTTTTTCTTTTATTTGTTTTTTGGTATATACTCGATCTAATCTTTTCATGTGGCAATTTTGTAGTAAAGTGACTTGGACTAAATTTCAAAAATGAAATTTTGTTTCTTTTTCGAATCATGGTGTAGGTAGAACCAGTTAATTGACTTTTATGAGTGCCTGCTTAGGGCCCCTGTGAATACTTATAATAAAACCGTTAATTTTGAAGTAATAAATAATAATTTTTGGAGGGTACTCTATATTCGAAACTGAAAAAAAGTACAGTTTTGTACTTTTTTTCATTTTTGACTGTCAGTCTGTCGCTTGTCACGCCGAAACTGCTGAATGGATTGAAATGAAACTTGGTTTGATTTGAGTTCATACTACGAAGTAGGACATTGGATACTTTTCATCCCGAAAAAAATAAAAGGTTCCCGCAGGATATTGGTTGAAATTATTTAAAAGAACACGTATCACGCTGAAACTATTACTGGACGTATTTTGATGCAAGTTGACACAGTTATAGTTTATGTGATAATGTTAAAAGTTAAAATTGACGATACTTTTTATCGCGAAAAAATAAAGGGTTCCTGCGGGATAGGGGTCCAAAGTTATGTTAATTTTGAAGTAACAATTATATATCCTCATAATAAAGCAATATGTACGAAAAAGTCTGTAAAGAAATGGTCATGTGTACTTAAAATAAGCTAGTGAACATATTATTTTAAATCCTGTCTGTCTGTCTGTATGTTTGTTCGCGCATCACGTTTTTTTTTTGGACCGATTGCGATGTGGTTTTTATTGTTGGATAGCTTAGGGTTTAACCTAAAACCGGGTGTAATGGGTATCTCAATCCGATGAGTAGAAGCCGAGCGATCGATAAAAAACTTTTTGACGGCTCAAGAAATTTTGATCAAATGTTGGTATTACTTTTAACCTGGTGAAATGACCACGCGTGCGAAGCCGCGGGCACAGCTAGTTATATATATAGCTAATTACCGAGATGAATTTTAAAAACATACGCATAAATAAATTATCGAACATATAACCATCTCCTTTTGTGAAGTCGATTAAAAATGAGGTTGCGCCGATCTCCGCTATCAAGGATTGTTGCTGCCTGAGGGCTTTTGACGTGGCTTAGCGACTGCTTAGTATCAATAGTTAGCAACCGAGTTCTTCTAATTATATTAACGTAATAGATCCGGGGCCGAGGATCGAACCCGGTGTCGTTGTGTTGGACGCACATTGTCAGCCACCATAGCTTTTAAAAGTCTGTAAAGTGCCTCACTCTAGTCTAGAGGGGCAATTATTGCCGGCAGCAGGATTTACTTACCGACAGTATCTCAGACATACAATATGAACAAACAAAAAAACACATTTTTCAAATCACTTCACATTGTTTGCTCTTTCTAAATACATTGCCTCAATTATCATAGTTTTGCTAATAATTATTGTTTTTCATTGTTTATTACTATAATATTTTATAGCAAGTACTTATCAGTCAATAATTAAAAAATGAATTCAACTAAAATTGTACAATTGTGGCATGCGCCTTGCACTATGCTATGATCAAATAAAAAAAGCAATAAAAATGTCTTCGCCATCACAGCATAAAAGGTTATATGAGCGCATATTCCCAGTGCCAAAAACTAAACTTTCTGTTTCAGTCATAAACTCATTTTGAGGTTAGAACTTTTCGCGCGCAGAATATTTATTTGAACGACCGAACGCACGCACTACTCCCGACGAAGTTTCGCGTTTAACTGA
The DNA here is from genome assembly GCA_946251855.1 of Alsophila aescularia. Taxonomy (NCBI): domain Eukaryota; kingdom Metazoa; phylum Arthropoda; class Insecta; order Lepidoptera; family Geometridae; genus Alsophila; species Alsophila aescularia. Next base: position 1,269,541 of record OX276374.1, on the reverse strand, counting down.
AATGTCTGGCCACTCAACTGATAAAAATAAGTGAATCTATCTAAAACTGAAATTTCTACTTTATCTTTTTACAATTAAGGTTAATTTTTGTATGTCGGGATCAAAAGCTTATCGTCTAGCTCATATTGGCCTTCACAAAGCAATGTGTACATTATGTTTAAGCTGTTACAGTTGTCTTTTGCATGTAACAGTAGAATTAGTGTCTAGACAAAATATATGCATTCTAATTTCTATTTTAATAACTAGGTGGTAAAGTATACTTTTAAATGATTGAAATATGAAAGTTCAGAACGGAAGCTCTTGAAATTGGCCAAATGACTTTCAAGTTTCTTTAGGGTCAAAACTCAAAAAAGCAATATTTGTTGTAATTTAAATGATGTACTTGAGAAATGAATATGAAATCTAGGGCACAGATTCGTACGTAAGCGCTCTGTTTTTGCAACATTTCTAAATAAAAGCATTCTATATTATTTTTTATGTTCTATATGCTCTGCAGGAATTAATTAATATTTTTTTAAACTTATGTCATACATATTAATAATTATAATTATTACCCAAATTACTTAGAACCTTTTTTTATGTATGTACCTCATCTACAAACCAGTACCTACTTAGTCCGGTTCAAATTCTTAGTACAATCTAAAAAAAACGCGGAACAAATTAAATTAAATTTGTGTAGTTATGTAACACCAAGTACTTACATAAACAATTTTTTTATGAATTTATATTTCTTTAGACTAAATTTACACACCGTCACAGAATAAATAATATGACACCGTGACGAAATAAAAACAAAACAATGCTGTGACCAACACGCAATGAAATACACTTCAAAAGATTCCAAAATTATCAAAAAATAACCCTTAGCCGCAATAGCCTGTTAACTACTATATTAACTAAAAAAGACAGTCTGGTAGAGGTTGCCCCTAGCGACAATACCACCCTTTGTGAAGTTACTGTGTTTAAACTTTCAAAAAATTATGTACGTTTCTTTTTCGTGTCCAATAAAATGGTTTAAATTAATTGTTACTGTACTCAATATTGATCAATAAGTCAAGAGTGAGCCAGACTTAGGCATCGAGGGTTCCGTGTGCATTCAGAAATTTGCAACCAATATAAAGTTATTACCTTTTAAACAAAAAAAACATCAAAATAGAATAAGGCGGAGATGTTCAGTAGCCCTCTTTTTGCCCTTTATTGGGGGAAGTACCCCCCGAATCAAAAATCCACGCAGACAAAAAAAAAAGAAAAAAGAAGTTTAACCTGTATACCAAGATTCGTCTAGATCGGTTGAGAAATGCGACCTGTAGAGGAGAACAGAGATCCGGACATACGAAAGCATTTTTACCCTATAGCTGAAACGGAGACGCTTCGTGCTCGCTCGGTCAACGAATCTTGCGAATTTTTATGTCTTATATAACTGAACAGAATTAAATCCCGCTGCCTCCTGTTGTTGTGTGACGCAGCTGGACGCGCGGCGTGGAGGGAGCCGCTCTCCCAGGACTGAGGCTCCTCAGCAGGAACTGGCTTCAAGCCTGCGGAGGAGGGCAGCCTACTACTAGTACCTATTGTACTTATTTTTAAGAAATATTTTATGTGTAATAATATCTTTTTAGGTGCAATAAAGTATTATCTATCTATCTATCTATCTATCTATCTATCTAGTACTCTACCATCAAAGTAAACATTATTGTGTTTCGTTTTAATTACCGTTGTTTTATATTCTTCACAAACATTATAAAATACTAGCTGCGGCTCGCAGCTTTACCCGCGTGAACACTTCGCCATCCCCTTAGGGATGGACTTTCAAAAAATCGTTCCTCTACTTAAGGAATTGCTACTTAAGAAATTCATTTTCATCCGAATTTGAAATCTCTACGTATTCAGGTTTAAGCTGTGTGTTATCTGTTTGTACAATGTGTTACGGCACTGTTTTATATGTACATAAATAAGTATATCTATTATAAAACTCCAAAAACACAAACCAAGCATTTTTTGTAAAGCTGATGCACGTTCTTCTAGCCATGTCCTATTAGAGGCTTACTTGTGATACAAATAAAGCAAATTCCAAAGAGTTGCCAAGAAAAAACTAGGTCAAAAGAGCGGTTAGCGAAAATAAAAATAATTTGTTCGCTGACCTACCTCAAGCAATCTTTTGTTGAGTTTCACAATACATACCTGTTTGTGTTTTTTAGCATTTTTATATTTTTTTAGATTCTATGGGACTAATATTGAAAACAGCGTGTCTGCTCGTCGCTCGCGCCGGCTCCGAGACTGCGGCAGTAGAACAACCGGTTCCACAGAATGCTAGCAGTACAAAGTTCAGAGGACACTAGGGCACCAACATTAGGACATACTTTTTGGGGGTGAGGATCGTAGCTCCCAAACGAATGGACCGATTTTGATGTAGTTTTAATGTTTGAAAACTGATGTGATCGAGATGCTCCTTAGCTATAATGGGAGGTGGGAAGTCGGGGGTTATATATTTTTTTAATTTGTGCTTGTGGCACAGAGTAGACGCTCGCAGCGGTGCTGGACGGCGCTGCAGGGACGATGAACCTGGGCGCAACAGATGAGCTAGACAACATTTAAAATGTTGTCACCGATTTGCTGAAGTTCGAGTGAGCGTCGTTTCGTTAGAAAGTATTTGTTGATGGAACTTTATAGAATAAAACATAGCTGCATAACTAGCTTCAAAGCTAAAAAATGCCGCCATAAATTAAAAAAAAATACTTTATTTCTCGGGATGATGTACCTAATGTTTCTAACGATACTCCCCATTCATCTCAATTTGTTCAGACTTAAAAGTTATGGTGGAATGTACATACAAACATACATACATACATGAACCCTGAAAACATTACACTCCTTTTTTGGCCGGTCGTGTAATAATGAAGCTGACAATAAAACAATATTTAGGAATCGCTATAATAGTTGGAGTACAAAAGACCGGTAGCTTGCTGTTAGGAACTTCTTTGAAAGTTCACAAAAGAAGAGCAGTGGAGACCTTTCCATGTTTGCTTCGCGCGGTCACGCACGCAAGCTAGCAGTAAGAAGCCTACCTTCTGCCACCCGCGCGCACGCGCGCCCGCTAACGTTCAAAACATTTTAATTCATAACGGCGGCCACGTGGAAGCTAATCAGAAATGACAATTCAAAACTTCCCCCTGTTAACGAATCTGATGTTTACAGTAAAACTCCTTACCTCGGTCTCTTTGCTTTCCATAGTCTACTCCTCAGGCGAAGTGTCCTTGATCTGTGGACAAGAAGACAATTTGATAGATTAAACTGCAAAATTAAAATATATTTAGTTTTGTTTACGCACAGACGGACAGACAGACGGCATTGCCAAACAATTGGACCCTTTGGGTACGGGGAACCGTGAAGCTATTTATAACATTGTCACAACATGAGTCACTGCCCTACTGAAGTAGACGACAAGATGTAAGAGTAGGTACTGACCTCACCCAACGCGGCTGGCGTTACCCTTCTGAGTTTTCTGCTGGCTGCGGCTGGAAAGCCACTGGCTATGAAATTTGGTTAGTATGTCAACATTGGAGATACACATACTAGCACATGATAATAAATTATAGTTCTATCAGTGTCTTATACATCATGAGCCTGTATCTGTCCACTGCTGGACGTAGGCCTCTCCTAATGCACGCCACTGAGCTCGGTCATTAGCTCTCCTCATCCATTCTCTTCCGGCCTCCTTTCGCAGGTCCTCACTCCACCTGGCCACAGGCCGTCCTACGCTACGTTTTCCTAAACGTGGACTCCACTCGAGAACTCGTCTAATACCTAATACCCAAGTGCGAGTCGGACTCGCGCACCGAGGGTTCTGTATGCCACACAAGCTGACGAGTCTGATTCACACTTCGCCGGTACTTATTCCTTGTTGTTAGAGTACGCAATATACTCGTACTCAGCCCTGGTTTGACGCCTGCACGCTGTATGTGTTGCCGTTTTCTCGATAGAGCAAACCAAAGAAATCTCTAAAAACACGTTTCTTGTAAGGATACCCCTTTTTAACTTTTTTAAGGTTCCGTACCTCAAAACGAAAAATGGAACCCTTATAGAATCACTTTGTTGTCCGTCCGTCTGTCTGTAAAGACCCCTTTTTCTCAGGAACGCATGGAGGTATCAAGTTGAAATTAATGTCAAATACTCAAGTATGCAATCTCTTGGAGCTGAGAAAAAACAAACCTTTAAGTCAACGCAATCAAAAGATACGGCCGTTTATGATTGTATGTTTATGTCGCATATCGCATATGATTGTATGTTTATGTCGCATATCGCATATGATTGTATGTTTATGTCGCATATCGCATATTTTGACACTCGCAAGGGAATCAAAATCTATACGGTAAAGTCCGTTGACCTAGAATCATAAAATTATGCGAGAATCAATGTCTTTTAGCACAAGTAAAGGGGAAAATCTCAAAACCTTAAATTTATAGTAACATAATATAAACGAAACTTATTTCACAAATAAGAGACGACACTCTCGTGATGGACGAACTATTGATTTACCTACAGTAAGTTTGTACGAAACCCTCGGTGCGTGAGTCCAACTCGCACTTGGCCGTATTTTTATAATTTTTTTTTTTTTAGGTTTTTCGCTAGAATAACACATATTCTGTGAAAATTTCTAAAGGCTACCTATATAGGGGTGTGGTTCCTACTACGAATAAAATCCCCCCAGGAAAAAAAAACAGGATTTCAATGCCATAATTATGTAGTTAGGGTAGTGGCTACAAATATCTATCTGCTAGCTGCAGCCCGCGGTTTCACCCGCGTGAATTATGATGATGGACGATGATGATGGTGAAAAGAAGCCTGTGTTAATACAGAATGCTATCCTGGTACCAAATTTCATAGAAATCCGTTCCGCCATTTGACACTGAACAAACATAAATACACACACTTCTAAAGATAAAAGATAGATGGCGCTAATCAATCTTTTATCTTTAGAAGTGTGTGTGTGTGGCAAAAACTGGCAAACATGTGTGTATACACGTATGCATGTTTGCCAGTTTTTGTATTTTATGACGGTGTTGTATGGACCGTCAGTTCTAATGTATGGAGTTCTGCATCGCACATACGAAGTTTTCCGCTCGATAAGAGAGTAAGTATTCATTTTTAAAACCCTAAGCTCCGATTGGCCTGTTTACGGCGCTGGCTACACTTCTCTGATTTATAATATTAGTTTGATTGATAAACATGTCCAGCTCTATAGTTTTAATAGTCTCTAAATAAAAGCGCTATGACGTACAGACGGACGGATACGACGAAACTGGTCAAATTCCTAGTTGCAATCTCAAAAATATCTGTTCACTTGGCGCACAGAACATACTTGGGTCATTTAGTATATGAAAGTTAACTGACTAACCTATTAAGGATCCCTAAAAACCAAGTTTGTAAACCGGGTCAAACGCGCGACGCTACTCTACCGTGCGCATCCTGCCGCGCACGTACCCACTGAACAACATTATTGACAGCCCTGCGACACAGAATAGTTAACAGCATAATGCGCACGCACACATGTACGCGGTACAATACACACGTTCATAATGTTTGACGTCATGCATGCGTGTTTTTGTATACAGTGTGTTTTTATAATGTGACTGAAATTAACTAAAAAAATACTGAAGGATTATTGAGAATGTGTTTATTTTTAATTGAATTCACAAAAAGAGGAGGTTCTATGTTCTATGGAGGTTCGACTGCACGTTTTTTTAAATATATTTTCACCGATTTCTCCGTCCTATATGTTCCAATTTTAGGAACATCATTCATGATTTACCGTCATACAGTAAAATATTATGTGAAAAATCTTATTGGAAAGTCGGATTATTTTTGAATTAGTAATTTTGTTCTAATTTAACTATTATTATGTGCTGATTTTTCTTATAAGATTATTTTGTATGTACTAAAGTTTAGTGATATAAGTATTAATATATCTAACATATAAGTATTATATAAATATTGTATTCACAGGAACTCCACTGACATACATGAATGTTACATTCTTAAGTTATTTTATTATTATAGGCAGGTCCTTGTCAGAATTTTATTCGAATTATTTATTCTTCATTTATAATAAATTATTTTAAATCAATGATTTAAAATAAATTTTTAAAATATATTTTTTCATAATTTTTTTTTTTCAATTTTTTCTCAGATAGTTAAAAAAATAATAATTTTTCAATCCAATATCACATATAATTAAGTTATGTGTTCTATATAGTATAGGAACGTGTAATATCACATATAATTAAGTTATATGTACTATATAGTATAGGAACGTGTAATATAATAACATCATGATCAAATCACAAAATACATGCTGTGTACTTCCAGTTACACTTCATATCTGACCCTGTATCGACGCGTCTGTCGCACACAGTAAAGCCGCGTAGGAGTCACATACACAGACCTCGCCAAAACGAGATCGCTCACAGATGCACACACAGACTGTATCTGCACGTCTGTGAAGCTCACACATACGTAGAGTTCGTCGACCGATCAGTTTTTGCAACGCAGAGATTTGAACATTGAGCCGCCGCCGCTCCGTACGAACCTGTGAGACTGGTCGCGGCGAGAAGGTCGCTGCCGGACGGCAAGCGCGTGCGGCAGCGAGGGCAGGCACTGCGAAGTACGCTCCGCACTGTCTCATTGAGTCGGCAGATCTTTTAGCTTAGATAGATTCACTCTTTATTGACACCATGGAAATAAAGTCTTAGAAAAAGAGATACGGTGGACGGTCTTAACACTCAAAGCGATTCCTTCCAAACAACCTTTGAATGGACATACTTTGAAGTACCGTACCAAGGACGATGGCGTCGTGTAGCAAAAGCACACTCACACTAACCTTCTAAATACAAAAGTTTGTGAGCGAGTGTGATTTTGATTAAATCCCCATCCCCCCCCCCCACTCATGTATAATCGTGAAACGCTGTCTGTTTGTTTGTTTAGAGGTGATTAAATCCCCATCCCCACCCCACTCATGTATAATCGTGAAACGCTGTCTTGTTTGTTTGTTTGTTTGTTTGTTTGTTTGTTTGTTTGTTTGTTTGTTTGTTTGTTTGTTTGTTTGTTTGTTTGTTTGTTTGGAGGTGATTAAATCCCCATCCCCCCCCCACTCATGTATAATCGTGAAACGCTGTCTGTTTGTTTGTTTGGAGTTGTTTTCCGCCAAAACGACTTGACCAATTTTAAAGAAAATTTGTATGTAGATACTGTATACAAGAGAGACCAAAATAGTGCACTTTTAACTCGAAAAAGAAATGATCAATGAATCAAAGATTTTTCATGTGCAAACAGGAGAATGACGTTTACTTCCTTACCCACCAACAAACGGGAGAATGACGTTTACTTCCTTACCCACCAACAAAAAGCTAACATGAAGTTCTAAATATAGATAGATAGGTGCTCGGTACTGTACAATACAGAGATCAACATGAGATATTTTTATCCCGGAGAATTGAAGGTTTGGTTTGACTCGCTTGTACATCAAAACGGCTAAACCGATTAATATGAAATTAGGCATACGCGGATACTGTTTTTGGCCCTAGATTGCTTTCACGGACTCAACGTTTAGTTCAACGTGTTCAGAATTCGTGCGCTAGATATTGTTTCACTATACCTCCGAGGACCAATGTGACACCATTTTTAAATAAACATTATGTTTTGAAAATGAAGTCCCGACGTAAACTCCATTTAGCGTGTTTGCTTTTTGGCGTAATTAACCACAAACAGCCTTCATACCTTTACAATAAGATCAAGTAGGTCACAAGTAACAGGAAGTGCTCAAATAGACACGGCTCCCAGCAGCTGTCGATCCCGCGTGACCGTACGACAGCTTTTAGAGGTGGCTTTCGTTACGCGGCGTCCAAATGCTGGAATAATTTGCCCCCGCCAGTAAGGACTTTAAAACATTTAAGTATGTTCCGTCTCAAGCTCAAAAAATACCTTATCGATGAGCTGAGGCGGCATGCGAATGTTAATATTGATTTATCGTCTTTGTAACACATCCACTGATCGCTCTCTTGGTTCCTTTCGTCGTGTCTGTTCCCCATTTAGTCACCACCCTTTGTAATAGCGAAAACCGTGGTTTCGCTTGTGTCACTGTCCGCTGTCTATATTGTCACTACCTTTATTTTTTGTTTCACCTTGTATTTAACAATTTTTTGTTACGCCCTCGTTTTTTTTAATTTATTTGTAGTTTAATTCCTTTAAAAATAGTTTGACTTTGCGTTTGTTTTCTACCTTATTATATTTTGAAATTAATATATATTTATTTATATAGATATGCATGATATTATATATTACGCATATGTAGGTTTATAATTTGTATGTACTGTTTTGGTTATATTATATATTACATTATGCATTAGAGTCTTGTTATTATTGAGTATATTATTTTTTCTCTGTTTTTAATTATTATTTTTCCTCCAAATCGCTCCCTCAGGGTTGTGCCAGAATACCAGCGCAGACACTCAGTATTATGCTGAGGCGCGGCCTTTTTGGCACCGCACTTAATTTTTTACTATTTTTTGTCATTATTATTCTCATTTATTGTAGTTGTGTCTAATAAATGTTTTTTTTTCTTCTTTCTTCATATACACAGTTTAAAAATAGAATACTTTCTATCCCGAAATTTTGAACATATGTACTGTACAATACAGAGATAAACATAAAATACATTCATCCCGGAAAAGGGTAAGTGAAAGTGAAAAATTAGCAACAATTTGGTAGACTGGTTGTGTCGCTAACACATCAAAACATATTGGAGTAACATTTAGGATACATTTAATAAATGAATACGCGAGCTAAGCCGCGGGGCACAACTAGCTTGCTTGCTATATAGAAGCTTTTGTGGTAGTCACACAGGCGATGTCTAGCATATAGTCCTAGGTCATACCACACTGTACAGAGTGACCGGCTCACCTGGTGAGTAGCAAAGCCGCCGGGCACAGCTAGTTTATTATATAGAAGCTTTTGTGGTAGTCACACAGGCGATGTCTAGCATATAGTCCTAGGTCATACCACACTGTATAGTGTGACCGGCCCACCTGGCGAGGAGCCCTATTTATTGAATGAAATATGTAATACTTCTAGTCAAGTCACAACGCTATTAGCGTTCCTAGATTATGTATTTCTTTTAACTAGATTTTTACCTAAGGAAAAAAACGATTTTGATGATTTTCATGTCTTTCTAAAGACATGACAATAATCAAAATTCAATATGCCGACAACCAAACGCCATATTGTGAAAAAGAAAAAAGAAAGTTTACGAACTATATCAAGTGGGGTATCATTGAATAGGTATTTGAAAATCATCTTTAGGTTCCTCTTATTGTTTTTTATTTTGATTTACCAGTTATGATCTATAACGATTTAAAGTTGGTTAGCAACCATTCTCACTAATACTTAAACACATAATAAAAAATATTAAATAAAAATAAATTATTATAAAAACAAAAAACCTCACTGCGAACAATAACATGCAGTCGGAGGCATGAAGAGTTAGCTCGCCAGGTTCTAGCTGATCCCGTCAAAGGAGAAATTAAATGCACGACGCCTCCGACTGCATGTTATATTTCAATTAAATGCACAACGCCTCCGACTGCATGTTATATTTCAATTAAATGCACGACGCCTCCGACTGCATGTTATATTTCAATTAAATGCACGACGCCTCCGACTGCATGTTATATTTCAATTAAATGCACGACGCCTCCGACTGCATGTTATATTTCAATTAAAAGCACGACGCCTCCGACTGCATGTTATATTTCAATTAAATGCACGACGCCTCCAACTGCATGTTATATTTCAATTAAATGCACGACGTCTCCGACTGCATGTTATATTTCAATTAAATGCACGACGCCTCCGACTGCATGTTATATTTCAATTAAATGCACGACGCCTCCGACTGCATGTTATATTTTAATTTAGTTTTGTTCGCAGTGAGGTTTTTTGTTTTTATAATAATTTATTTTTATTATTGTATATTTGCATGTTGTCCTCACACTCCTCATCTATTTGGATTTAATTTTTATTAACAACTAGCTGTACCCGCGGCTTCGCACGCGTGGCCATTTCTCTAGGTTAAAATAACCCTATTACTAATCTAACCAAATACCAATAAATCAACATTTAAACAAAATTCATTCAGCCGTCATAAAGTTTTTATCGATTACTCGGCTTTTACTCATCCGATTGAGATAATAAGTTTAAGTCAAAACCTAAGCTATTCAACAGTGAAAACCGCATCGCAATCGGTCTAGTAGTTTTTACGTGATGCGTGAACAGACTAATAGATAAACTGACAGACACGAATTTAAAAAGTGTTTTAATCTTTTTAGTAGCTTATTTTTAGTACCCTAGATCTTTGTCTTTTAAATATCTTCCTTTTACAGATTCTTTGTTACATACTGCTTTATTACAAGTATAGAAGCCCTTCAATTTTGGGCAGAATAATAAAAATATGTGTTTAATTACTTTATTTTAATATGCCTATAAAAAAGTACTGTGACATACTCGTACCTATTGACTGACTGACTGACTGACTGACTGACAGACAGCGCCCAGCCAAAACCGGCGGACCTAGGCATTTGAAATTTGGAGGAATATTCCTTGTGTATCCCAGAGGTAATCTACGGAAGTAACTATAAACCGTAAACATGACTACTAACTTCAAATAAAATACCTCTATCCTGCGGGGACCCTTTAATTTACCGGTATGAATAGTATCCTACCTCGTAGTATGAACTCATATCATGCCAAGTTTCATTTAAATTTATTCGGTAGTTTCGGCGTGATGCGCATCCGAGATACAGACAGACAGACAGACAGACAGACAACAAACAAAAATGCAAAAAAAAACAGTTTTGGCTACAGTACGAATAATAACACAGCCTCCAAAAAAATATTTACTAAATATCTTCAATAAACAGTATTTGGACCCAAGAACCCTTATTTTTTCGGAATAAAAAGTATCCTCAATATTCAATCATCATCTATACTTATAATAAAACTGTAACGGGTCCAATTCTGTACATTGAAGATATTTTGAAATTATTTTTTGGACCTTACTCTATATTCAATATTGAAGCCAAAAATGTTTTTTTTTTCATTTTTGTCTGTCTGTCTGTCTGTCTGTATCTTGGCTAGGCATCACGCCGAAACTACTGAATGAATTTAAATGAAACTTGGTATGATTTGAGTTTTTTACTACGAGGTAAGACATAGGCTACTTTTCATCCCGAAAAATGAAAGGGTTCCCGCAGGATTGGGGTTGAAAGTTATTTCAAAAAACACTTACCACTCTGGAACTACTGGACGGATTTTGATGCAACTTGGCATAATCATAGTTTATATGATGGGTTAAAATTGAGGATACTTATTATCCCGAAAAAGTAAAGGGTTTCTGCGGGATATGGGTCCAAAGTCATCTTAATATTTAAGTAATAAATATTTTTTTTGGATGGTTCTCTATATTCGATACTGAAGCCAAACTGTTTTACTTTTTAATTTTGTCTGTCTGTTTGTCCGTATCTTGACCGCGCATCGCACCCAAACTGCTAAATGAATTCAAATGAAAAAATGCTCTTGGGTGCTTAGAATAGGTATTGAACAATTTTTTTTTGTTAATCGTGTCTTTCTTTCTTTCTGTTTCTCTATATGTTTGTTTGTTTACGCATCACGTAAAAACGACGCGACCGATTGCAATGCGGTTTTCATTGTTAGATAGCTTAGGGTTTGATTTGAAACTGGTGTAATTGATATTTCAACCTTGTGAGTTAGAAGCCGAGCAATTAATAAAGTATTTTTGACGGCTGAAGAAATTTTGATCAAATGTTGGTATATTGGTTCTGGAATATCACATTGTGGTACATTGAACCTAAAGAAAAGAACACGCGTGTGAAGCCGCGGGTACAGCTAGTATAAACTATGACTTTGACAAGGTGCATCAAAATCCGTCCAGTAGTTTCAGAGTGGTAAGTGTTTTTATAAATAATTTTCAACCCCTATTCTGCGGGAACCTTTTAATTTTTCGGGATGAAAAGTATCCATTGTCCTACCTCATAGTATGAAGTCAAATCATTACAAGTTTCGTTTAAATTCATTCAGTAGTTTCGGAATGATGCATAGCCAAGATACAGAAAGACAGACAAAATGAAAAAAAAATACAGTTTTGGCTTCAGTAAGGAACATAGAACAGCCTCCAAAACAAAATTACAAAATATCTTCAATGTACATAATTGGTCCTGTTACAGTTTTATTATAAGTATAGATTGTATGATATTGTGAATGTGTTGGTGTGCACCGTGTTGGTGATCGAATAAATATAATGTGTAGGTGCAGTGCCGCGCAAGACTTTACAATTGTATATAGTGGGTGGAACTGCTACTGTTATATCTAGAGGCAGACGTGGCGCTCACCTCCAGGCGAACGAACTGGACAACTCAATTGAAAACAAAACGCGTTTATAATTATGAAACAGGTGTGATAAAATCACACCCGTTTCATCAGTCGGTTAAACGACCCCCTTTTCAACACTTTTATTGCTTTCTTCCACAATGATCCGAGGGTGGAAGTGAGGGTAGGTCACCATTGGTCGAACCACCCTCGGCAGGGGGTACAAACACAATAAGGGCAAGAATAACCAATCGGTATTCGAGTGCGTGGTAGTGAGAATCGATTTAATTTTAAGCCCCTGTTTTATACTTGCATTTTGATGCAACGTTGTACTTTTAGTTGACCGAGCGAAGATCTCCAAATCAATTTGGATGATTCGGCGTTTATATTTATACGTTTGTTCGACGACAACCTTAAAGCCGTTGTTGATCCGATGTGCAATTATCAATTTAGCAGATAAATAAGTACATTTTTTATTCCATTTAAAGACGAGTCAAAGGTCGATCGCCTGATGGTAAGCGCCGCATCACCTGCCCACAACAGTTGCAGTTTCACTTAAAGCAATGGTTGCAAAATGTTGCGCGTCACAGCACTGCGCTCGTCACCTTGAGATATTGGTTATTAAGTCTCATTGCCCAGTAATTTCGCTGAAAACATTGTCCTTCAAACCGAAACACAATTTTAGGTACACACTACTGCTTGGTGGTTGAATATCTGTAAAAGATGTGGAACTTCCCCAGGTGGACTCTTGTGTAAGAGGCCTACCGCTACAATATTGGTGCATACATAGTTTATAATTTATTTTATCTACACTCATGTCGTAAAATCCGGATTATGAACTCAAAAATGGTGGCATAATGACATATTGTACGCACGTCACATCTCTAATAAGAAAAATTATAACACTGTTTGAACTAAACAATGTTCTAATAATAACTAAAACACTTAAAAGTACTGGTTTGGCTCTGAACAATGAGGGTTTTCGCCATTTATTATTTATGGCGGCGCGTAGTAGACCGTATGCGCACGTATTCACTGTGGATGGATTTTGGCACTTGCAATATTTGCCCAAGGTAAACGTATTTTTGAACAACTTCAAGAGGTACACCATTAACTGCAATCGGTTCCGGGTCAATAAGATCTTTAAAAATGATCTTGGTCTTATCTATGAAAATTCCAAGACCGATGCGTCAAGAAGCATGAACTAGGTTGGTCAGCATACTTTGCAAGTATTGCAGTGACTCCGCCATTAGTACTATACCATCGCCAAATCGTAAGTGTGAGATGTTCTCGCCTATGATATTTATGCCCATTCCTTTCCAATCCAGCGTCTTAAGCATATCTTCCAAGGCATTAGTAAACAGTTTTGGGGTTATAACATCCCCTTATCTCACCCCCCTGCGCAGTTAGTACGATTAGACAGCTGGTTTTGTCCTTAGACACTCATAGTCACAGCGACATACAGAAACCTCAGCACTTCAGTGTATCGCCAGTCCACTTGACATCGCTGTAAAGACTCTAGAACCGCCCAGGTTTCAACGGTGTCAAAGGCCTTTTTATAGTCCATAAAAGCAAGACACCGGGGCTGGTTATACTCTTCAGACTTCTGTAGGCCTCTAGGCCTTACTGCGTGGATGTGATCTATGGCGCTAAATCCTCCACGAAACCCGGCCTGTTCAGGAGGCTGGAATTCGTTAAGTCTTCTTGCGAGACAATTTAAGATGACCCTTGAAATTAATTTATAGACGTGGCTCAAGAATGAAATAGGTCAGTAGTTCTTTAAAATAGTTTTATCCTCTTTTTTAAAGAATAGTACTACCAAATTCCTGCTCCACGTCTTAGGAGTTCCCCACTGTTAAGAACGGTGCTAAATAACCCCTGAAGCTCCCGAAGCAAAGGTTTCCCCCTGCTTTCAAGAGATCCAAAGTTATACCATCCTTTCGGGAGCCTTTCCATTCTTAACTTGATTGAGCTTCATCTCAATCTTGCTACGCCGACGTCGGGCAGTTCATCAGTGTAGTGGCGGGTCAGTATTGCGAGGGAATCCTCTGTGCTGGGTTTGAGTCTAGAAGCATGCGAGTCGTATAATTGGCCATAGAAGTCTTCGACCTCAGAAAAAAACTCCGGCTTAGAGACGACCATTTGGTTGTGCCATTATTGGTTTTGAGCTTCGTCAGATTGGAGCTACTCAATCGCTGGGCGAAGACTTTAGTCCCCGATTTTGCTCAATTGCCTTTTCTATTCGGCGTGTATTTGAGCAACAGGGGTCTCTTCACACCAGCTTACTGATTTTTCGATTGAGCTGCCTTTTTTCTGACGGTGTGGCTTGCTGTTGCTCCCGTCGCTCATCCATAAGCCGAAGAGCCTTTTCCGAGATTATAGACTTCATGCCCGTGCGCTGCAGCTGACAAAATCTAGTGCTTTCCTCCCTAAGGATTACCACAACTATTTGGAGTTCCTCATCCACGTTATTTGTGGTTTCCAAGGCAGCGAATCGATTTTCCAGCTTGAGTTGAAACTGTTCTGATCCAACAGCGGCCTGGAGCAGGTTGGGTTAGAGCAGAGCGTAGACTACACCGGACGGCATCTTTCAAGCTTGTGGTTGATATTCAAAGAGCCTAGGACAAGTCGGTGATCACTACCGGTATAAACCTGCTGATCACTGAAACATTCCTGAATATGTCATGTTGTTGTCCGTCATGATGAAGTTAATCTCATTTTTAGTCACTGTGTCGGGACTTTGCCAAGTCCACTCAATCTGGGGTTGCTTTTCGAAGAAAGAATTTTTCAAAAAGAACCCCTATTACAAAAAGATAACTAGCATTTGCCCCCAGTGATTCCTGTCTCCATAGCCGTGTGGACCTATTTTCAATTCACTGCAAGTCTGTACTTCCACTTTGGCGTTAAAATCTCCTATGATAACGCTGTAGTGGGCCCTTGTGGTGTTATGTAGTGTATCCCCCGATTTTTATAAATTTAATTTTATTGTATAAGCAAAAAGACCACGTCTAATACCACATATTTTAAAAATGACGCAAATCTCTAGTCTCACCATAAACAATAAGGCTTGTGAATGTCATTGTTAGCGGTCATTAACATGACGTTTTTCGTTGATGTTGCCAGCTTCGTCTGTTACCGAAACGAGTCGGGAACTAGCAAAGCCTTGGGGACATTGGGTAAAATATTTCTATTAATTTGGAAAAAAAAATGACCCGTGACTGAAATGATCTGCAAATAGCCATTGCCAGTAATTTTCCTTTTGTCCCGAAGCTTGAAAGTTGTCTAGTTTCCGATTCCATACATAACAGACCAAGCATCGAACATCAGGGAGTTATTGGTCGGGATTGTTGTTGGCAGCCTCCTGGATGACGATTCGGTTTTCCAAAGATTTTAGCCAATCAGCTTCATCAAAATCATAGGGAAATACGTGCAACGGCCGACATAACCAGCTCCTGAGGCCTGCCAACGGCTCTGGTTTCGACGTGGCAGGGCACTGAGAGAGGGGACTTGTAAGAGTGAACCCGACAAAGTTGTGCGATTATCCAGCCCGTTCGCAGGGAAGCCGCCGAACATGAGCGCTCACTTGTTGCGACCATCCTAGATCGACTTGTCATAATCTCGAGGTAAGATTTAGGCTCTAAAAGCCACCTTTTTCCTATAAGTGGTCACTCTTCACCACATCTTGTGTAAACCATGGACTTACCAATTGATTTTGTTGGCAGTGTGGTCAGCGCCCTTTTCGTACCCGGGTTCCCCTCGATAAAGAAAGATCGCCAAGGCCATCTGGTCGTGGCGTTTCCCGCCTTCACACGTGCCGAACGGAACCCCAATACCACAAGCGGTACTGTAGTCTGGGAATACCGAAGACTACCTTTCATTATTATGTGCCATACTCACCGTTAGGGATAATATTATAACTTGGTTGCAAGGCAGGACAGTGTAGGCCGAACACATATCTCCCCTGAGATCTATATCCTTGTGAACGAGGCTTAACCTCGGTCCGCAACATTTTGTAATTTAAAGGCGCCCAACTTGTTGTACATTAACTGTTTTATTCTATTAATTTTTGGCGCCATAATTCACTCTATTTTAGTTTATTATCGACTTTAGTATTAGTACCTAATTAGTTAGGTACTAATACTAAAGTACTAAGAAAAACTAAGTACTAAGTTAAACTTAATGTGTTTTTTGTTGATCAAAAGTTTTGTCCTGATTAAGATTGTGACAGAAATGTGTTAAACATATGAAAACAGTGTTTGTGAGGAGAATTAGGCTCCATCTGACATCACGGAACAGCAACGAACATGACGCACGAGCTTTTACCAGCAAAATCAAGAAAATATTACGACATATTTTTTCTCCATTAAATGTAAGTTCCTATTCCATGATTTTAGATAAAATAGTGTATGAAACGGCACATAACTAGATATTAAAATACTCGAGTGATACTTACTCTCGTGTTTTAATTCCCCTCATTATGCAACCGTTTCTTAAACTACTATTACGCACGGCACGTCTATAATAAGAAAAAAAAGTAGCTTTCCCGCCCGCGACTTCGCCCGCGCGGACTAACTGTTTATTGCGAAAAAAACATCCTTTTTTCTTCTAGGATATTAAAAACCAATGCAAAAGTAGGTATAGCCGTATTGTATTCTCTTTGGGTATAGTATAGCACCAATGCTCTTGATGTTTTTTAACATACTTGTTATTTCGTTTCCATGGCAACCGTTTCTTACAGCGAGTAATCATAGTTTTTTCGGTTTTTCCAGTTTTCCCGTGGGAACTTACCAATTATCCGGGATAAAAGTATCCTATGTTTTATTCCAGGGTATAAGCTATCTCCATTCCATCAATATCCGTCCAGCAGTTATCGCGTGAAAGCTCCCCAAACAAACAAACAAACAGACAACGTTCAACTTTTATATATTGGTAAAGATAAAGATAACACATGACACTAAACAATACTTTTTCATTATATCACTATTACGGCCGACCAACGAGGGCTTTTTTCATAATAGTACAGTTTTACTCGAGCAAGGAGGTTTCAATGATGTGTGGCCGTTTATTAGCAATGGCGGCGCGTGTTAGAGCCACAGATTAGAGACAAGGGCGTCTTCAAGGGGGGGAAGCCAATTGACCGATTATTTTCCATTTGACTTTCTTTCATCCGCGCTGCTACAGTCTATTGTTGACCCCGTGCAAATCCAAGCCTACGCGCGCCTAAAACGTGTGAGGTCCGCGGGTAACCGGCAGGTATCCGGGTTGAACCGAGTTTCCATGCTCTATTTACGTCTCTTCCTTCTGAATGATTGCAATTATAATGTTTTAAGTTTCTGTTCTAGAAAGCCATTGAAATTATCAATAAGAATAAACAAACAATTTTTTTTTAATTTTGATTTTGTATCCTCAGTTTCCTTATAACATTTCCACCCTAAAATAAGTAAAAAAATATATGCAATCATTATAATAATTCTAATATCAGCACCCAAAGATATTGGCGGGAAATCGCCGAAAAAAACTTATATATTTGATGAAAAGTTTATTACAATAAATGACACATGGATAAACAATAAAGATCCTCAAAAAAAAACTAAAAAAGAATAAAACTATCTAAAATTATGCACACGAACGAAAAAATCTTCCCACCAAAACGGCTCCGCACTTTGTTTACAAGTTTTTGTAGTCAAGAATTGACTACAAAATTGTATTGGGAATTTTGAATTATTTTACAGAGAAAATAGCTCGTCTTTTAAGCAGTTTTTTAATTTCTATGCAATTTTTAGTAGCTCAACATTTTTGCGATCTCTGTCAGTACCTATTCAGTCCGTCAGGTTATAGTTTTTTTTTTTAATTATTTTCTTAAGCTTATAGTCATTGAGTTTCGATATGTAGGTACATTGAATAAAATAATTAAAAAAAAATCGCGCTCGCTACGCTCGCGTTTTTTATTACTCATTTCAGTGTTATTTTTTGGAATCAGCACAATATTTTAAAGAAATAACTCAAATTTCACGCTCGCTTCGCTCGTCCTCGCCTTTTGTACTTGTCCATACAATGATTTTTAGATGGTTATGATTATTGTCAATTAATTTCAGCATTGATAGAAATACCACAAAAATTTCGCGCTCGCTTCGCTCGCGTTTCTTTACGTTTATCAATATGGTTAAATATTATATTTCATTTTCCACACTAAGAGAAATAGCTCAACTTTTTGCGATCGCTCTGCTCGCGTCTTTTAATCATTTTGATGTATGAATAGATTTGAAATTAAAGAAAATAGGTGGTGGCAAATTCCGGTTCGGCCCCGGGCGGCATAAACTCACGCTACTCATCTCACCTCACCCACAGAATAAATAATAGTAAAGTACGAGTATCAATGTGTTCTTAACTCTGTACCTACAATTCACTTTTCCGTCCTCCAAATAATATCAACTTGCTTGATTAGAGATATGTAGCTGTAGGTTAGAGCGCATTTGCGGTAGACAGCTGAATTGGTTTTTGTTGCTAATAATTTATGTTATTAATTTATTATTATTTATTTACTTGCGTTCCTATTGCATGAGTGTAGATAAAGTAGTGTATGGAACGGATGTAAAAATTCAACTCCATAGGATATGAGGAAGTGGTTCTAATCATCTAAACAACATACTCGTACATACAAAAATTGCAAGTTTTCAAAGTAGGTCAAGGGGATTGCTGTTTTGGTTGTTGAGCATTGAGATGTGGATGCAGCATGAAACAATCAGATCAAATGTGGATGCAGCATGAAACAATCAGATCAAATGTGGATGCAGCATGAAACAATCAGATCAAATGTGGATGCAGCATGAAACAATCAGATCAAATGTGGATGCAGCGTGAAACAGTCAGCTCAAATGTGGATGCAGCATGAAACAATTATATCAAATGTGGATGCAACACAAAACAATCAGATCAAATGTGGATGCAGCATGAAACAATCAGATCAAATGTGGATACAGCATGATAAATCACATCAAATGTGGATGCAGCATGAAACAATTATATCAAATGTGGATGCAGCGTGAAATGTGGATACAGCATAAAACAATCAGATCAAATGTGGATGCAGCGTGAAACAGTCAGCTCAAATGTGGATACAGCATGAAACTATCAGATCAAATGTGGATGCAGCATGAAACAATTACATCAAATGTGGATGCAACATAAAACAATCAGATCAAATGTGGATACTGCATGAAGCAATCAGATCAAATGGTATAACATGACTAGAATTTGTATACACTTAGGTCATACTGAAAGTGCTGCACAATACAACAACTCTTAGTGCACTCCAAGACGTGGGTAATATAAAGTAGGAAGCATGAAGTTATAAACGGTCTACCGAACGGTCGCGGATTCGAATCTCGCTAGGTGCAATTATTTGTGTGATGGGCACAAATATTTGTTTCCGAGTCATAGATGTAATATTCGTATCTATTTATGTTTATCCCTTGTTTAATACCTATAAAAGTTATGGGCTAGGTATTTGGAGTGTATCGTCCTTCTTTTTTTTTTACAGAATAAACCTTAAATAGAATTATAATTATTTGAGATATAGTCCAATATGTAGTAGATTAGTTTCCGCCTGGCTAGCTACCACTGTTACACAAAGTGTCGCTCGCTGAGCGCCTTCCTGGTGCTGCAGCAGTCGGCGGTGCACAGATTGTATACGGAGAGTGCACAATAACTGCACAATCTGAGTCCCGCAGATAATGTGTCAAACTTGGTAGGGATTAAACTAAGAAATAATTAATAATATTTATCTCCGTTTAAGTTTTAAATATATTTTGTTTTGAGAAATATTAAAAATAAGTAATATGGCACAACAGTTGCGAGTTGAGTAGAGGTGTGTACAAATTGCGTAGAACAAAAGACATGAACGCGTTCCTCCGGACAAACATCTAAATATGTAATTATCTAATTATGTTTAGTATTTACTAGCTTGAGCAAAATGTATCGCTTCTCTATCATTTTATATTCTATATTACTACTAGCTGTACCCGCGGCTTCGCTCGCGTGGTCATTTCTCTAGGTTAAAAGTACTCTATATACTTATCCAAGACCTAAAATACCAATATACTAATATTTGATCAAAATTCCTTTAGCCGTCACAAAGTTTTGTATTGATTGCTCGGATTCTTACTCATCGGGTTGAGATACAAAGTACTCCAGTTTTTAAGTCAAACTAAGCAATCCAACAATGAAAACCGCATCGCAATCAGTCTAGTAGTTTTTACGTGATGCGCGAACAAACATACAGACAAAAAGACAGACACGATATTTAACAATGTTATATTCTTGATCAGTAGCCTATTTTAGTATTTTAAGTACCCTAGACTAATTATTTTAGCCAAGCTACAAACAGACATACAGACAGACATACAAAAAAGAAAAAAAAACGTTTTGGCTTCAGTATCAAATATAGAGTACCCTCAAATAAATATTCTTTATTACTTCAATATTTACATAACTTTGGACCCCTATCCCGCAGGAACCCTTTATTTTTTCGGGATAGAAACTGACCCTTGTACCTACCTTGATCCTCGTAGTATGAACTCAAATCTTAGCGAGTTTCATAAGAATTCATTTAGTACCTTCAGCGTGATGCACGGCCAAGATATAGACAGATAGACAGAGAGACAAAAATGAAAAAAAAAGGTTTGGCTTCAGTATCGAATATAACGGATCCTCCAAAAAATATTTTAAAATATCTTCTATGTACAGAATGGACATGTTACAGTTTTATTATAAGTCAATGATTTTCACTTCAAAAAATATACATTTGTTTTTCTTTCAGGATACTCCTATATAAATGTAATCAAAAATGATACAGTACCTAGTCTCTAGGTAAATTGAACCATTGAACATTTTGGTTCGATTTGGTTTATCTTTGCAATTGCATTGTTTAGAACGAATCATTTTATATGTAAGTTACCCACGTTCCATTGAATTAGCAACATTGTTGCACGCATGCGCACGCACTTTAACGGATGTGATGTGTGATGTCATGATCATGCATATTCGAGTATTAACGCACACGAAAGTCCCACGACGGGCAAAATTGTGCTTGGGAAAATACACTGCGGTTCATTGCCAACATAATATGAACGATAGTAGCCGGGCCTTACAATCCGATGACACCGGGTTCGATTCAATGACATTTAATACGAGTAAGTTATGTGCGAAATTTCCAGCGCTCCATGCTTTGGAGAGCGACCCTAACAATGATAGCAGTCGTTAGGCCACGTCGGGCGGCCCGACACTGACTCCAGCGGTCGAAACTCGTCGCTCTGGCGAAATACATACAAAAAAGGAGAATGTTTCCAATTCAATAAGTCTTACTGTGAAGTTATTGTAGTACGGAATCCTGAACACGAATCGACTCGGCCAGTTATTTTCAAATTGTTTTGGGTTGATATTAATCTCCTATTTATGCGTCATATGTTAATATATACAATAATAAGCACATGACTTCTGTTAATATATACAAGCTACAAAAAAATATAAGTAGCAAATAAAATAATATTGCGTATAATGATAACAATTATAAATAATATTGCGTATAATGATAACAATTATAAATAATATTGCGTATACTGATAATAATTATAAATAATATTGCGTATACTGATAATAATTATAAATAATATTGCGTATACTGATAATAATTATAAATAATATTGCATATAATGATAACAATTATAAATAATATTGCGTATAATGATAACAATTATAAATAATATTGCGTATAATGATAACAATTATAAATAATATTGCGTATAATGATAACAATTATAAATAATATTGCGTATAATGATAACAATTATAAATAATATTGCGTATAATGATAACAATTATAAATTAATATTTCGTATAATGATAACAATTATAAATTGAGAATAAGTGCAGGATATTTCTTCTACCGAGATTTTATACGTTGGTGAAATTAGGGTTCACTAATAAATTAGAGGAGATACCAAACACATGTCTGTTTAAAGGAGTTACCGGATACAAAAGTAGGCAACGGTGCTTTAATTCAAAAACTATTCACGATTCTGATACAAATCTCAAAATTGGTATAGTGTTGTAAAATATTAGGGTTGTTTGTGTAGTTAGAAGCTTTTGTTCTTTTAGGAAACATGAGGTCCGTTTTGAAGAAAAATATAACTGCATTTTCGGATTGTTGAAAAAGTTCAATAAGTCTAAAATAATACCAACATTTCTAAAAAAAAAAAACTCGTACTTAATTTCTCCCCGGTTTTTTTACCCCAGTGAAACACAGATTGAACACCACTTTGGTCTTACAACGATATTTCAACAACTCCCGAACCGTTTCAGCACATATACAAACCTCAGAACCTATTAATATTACATGACTATGTGTCAAACTTCGAAAATTATCTTCTATTTGAAAAACAAAAAACACAAACGCAGATTTTTCTATGTTGACTAACGAAAACTCACTTTACTCGATCAAATAAAACGACAAAACGACATCTACTAGCTAGATACTATTTTTCGTATAGGCCCTGTCAATAAAAATAGTTTTTGATATAATTTTATTCAGTTGATAATTTAAAAAAATTACAAGTGTTATATAATGTTGTACGGAACCCCACGCCCTTCCGTCCGTTTCCCGGAAAGTGAATCAGCGCAACCGGTCGCGGGGCGGCTCCCGCGCTACGCAGCGCGCCTGTGTGGGTGTGCGCGTGTCCGATGTTACACGGCTTCTAGGGGGCTTTATATTTGGTGCTACCATTTCATCTCTGTCACCTGCTGTCAAGTGAAGATTTGTTTGCAAATGGTACCACGTACGCTAAATCTAGAATGCAATACTTTCAAGAAATACTGATGAACACACAGATGAACTCAGAGAGCTCGCGCTATTATGAGCATGATTATTGTGAGGTCATTTCAGCGTGTGGACCCTCTAAACACTCTTCAATTCTAAGTTCAGAGACTAAGTCATCATGTGCGAACTGTACTAAATATTTTTCCTAGACACATACACCATATTTTAGAACTTCTTAAAATATGTTTAAATATGTTTTTACTGTAGGTTGGCTCAAATTATCTGATCTGTCAAGACTCCTGATTATTGCTGGGTCCTTTTTATTATAGTATTTGAATCCGTGACCTTCAAGAAACATTTTGCCTCGCCGCTACACCATGGAAGCTGACAGATTTATTATAACTATAAAAATAGTAATAGTTAGTACTGTTGTGCTAGCAACAGGCACGTTTCCATTGTCTCATACACAAGTCAAGGTTACAATGACGTCATGCGTTCAACAGGTGTTTCGTTATAATCTAATATACAATACACATAGAGGTACCGAGTATGGATTATTGTTTTTACATGACTGCCCAAAAAAAGGAGTTCAATATTTTTAGGATTCATATATGTTTGAATGTATGTGAGTTTCTTTATTCCACCAAAACTTTTAAATGCCTGAACAAATTTGGATTTATGGGGTTTCGTTAGAATCCTTACATCATGCCAAGTAACATGGTAAGGTATCTCTTAACTGGTTAATTTATGTACTTGTTTTATAATTTTAAATAACAATTTTCGATAGATATCCGACAATCTCATTAACATTTAGACAGTCGATGAAAGAACTACAAAACAATAATTATTTAATCAACATTGCTATACTTGCAATTCACTAGGGCAATGCCGCCAATATGAATAAAGCAATAGTACAGTCTAACTACCGCGTTTTTTTGTTTATTCCTAAATTAAAATATGATGAATAAATTGACTGAGATTAATATTTCAAACAAAGAAGACATAATTCGTTTAATATTGCTGCACTTAACTTACGATAATGGTAAACAAATTAAGATTATTCAGCTCTTACGATGTAACGACTCGCGACAACCAGTTGAATTACGCAAAGTGAAAATTGTTGTTCAATATCTATGATTGTTTTTTGTGTTGTTTAGTCTCTGGACCCACAAATTCGTGTAAGGGCATCAAGTGCCCTTACACGTGTGGCACTTAATAAATGTTTCCAAAAATACACTACAACATGCTTTTTTTTGGATCCACGCGCTTTTGTATCAACGATAACAAATGTATTGTGGAATATTTTACACAAGTAATCGTTTCCTCACGTCACCGTCTGTCGTCACGTGACCTCGGTCGTTAAAGCCGCGCTATAATGGAAACGAGCGCAAGGCATTGACACGGAGTCTGCGTCGGACCAGTTCGAGCACTAGTGACCTCACCTGGCTGCGTGCGGGTCACAGACATGGCGACTGAGCGACTGACTGGCGGACGAGTTAAGTATTGTCTAATGAACTAAGATCTAATGAGCTGATCTCAAATGTTTTTTTCTCTTTAAACAACATATACAAATAGAGCAGAGCAGTTTCAAAAAAGATGCGATGATTGTAGCAGTAACAACAACATATTAGAAAACATATTTTATATAGTTTGTGATTCGATATTTCAAAACGTACGAAGTTATTAGCTTTCAAAATTACATAAACAAAAGCGGAGCAAAAAGTGTTTGAGTATTTTTCTAAACAAATTCCTTTTCTTTTTATACGCTTTATATTAGCTTCACTTGTATGTTTGTATGTTTGTAACCGACTCCTTTGGACGCTATTTTGACCCACTTTAAACGGTCAAATTTCATTCAAATTTTTCACACCTGACAAAGACCGATGACAATGCAATAAAAAATATATGTTTTATTTAAAAAAAAGCGTGGGCGTTATTTACACTATTAAAATTTATTTTCTATTTTTTAGTTTGGTTTTCTTTATAAAGCGTGTTTTTTAGTTTTTTGTTTAATAGTTTTGTTGAGTAAATCCATTCGATTTTGTGTTTATATTGCCTTTATTTTGTGTTTATCTCTAAGATTTCTCAACCGACTTAGATGGTTGTTTTTTTATTCATATGGGTAAACTTTCCGTGTAGTCCCATATAAACTTCATCAAAATTGGGTCAGTAGTTTTATAAGAAAATCAATTTGTTTTATAGTTTATATTCTCTAATTACTTGGGATTCCTGAACCGAGTTAGATGATTGTTTTTACTTGAGTAAGAAGACCTCTAGTACTCTAGTACTGTATAAATTTCATCAAAATTGGTTTATTAGCTTTAAACAAGCTTTAATTTAATTCACTGTGTTATAATGTTTAGGACTGGATTGCAAAACAATTTTGAACAATTGAAGGACGTCCAAAGATGCTGCAGTTTTGCACCTGGGTGTAGTTCTGAGTTCTGATGACAATTAAAAACTACAGTAGTAGTAGTAGTAGTAGTAGTAGTAGTAGTAGTAGTAGTAGTAGTAGTAGTAGTACTATTAGTAGTAGTAGTAGTAGTAGTAGTAGTAGTAGTAGTAGTAGTAGTAGTAGTACTAGTAGTAGTAGTAGTAGTAGTAGTAGTAGTAGTAGTAGTAGTAGTAGTAGTAGTAGTAGTAGTAGTAGTAGTACTAGTAGTAGTAGTAGTAGTAGTAGTAGTAGTAGTAGTAGTAGTAGTAGTAGTAGTAGTAGTAGTAGTAGTAGTAGTAGTAGTAGTAGTAGTAGTAGTAGTAGTAGTAGTAGTAGTAGTAGTAATAGTAGTAGTCAAAGGAACTACGCAATCGGATGATGGAATCCCTTCGAGTTTGGGCTCATTTGGATTGATCAGATCATGTCTGGTTTTATGTGGTATCAAGGGTCTGATGGAGCTGGAAGGTAGTCACAGGAGCTCAACAACAAAATGATGGAACCCCTTCAAGTTTGGGCTCATTTGGTTTGTCTTGATGAGTTCTCTGGTGGTATGTGGTTTTCAGGGTCTGATGATGGAGCCGGAAGGTAGTCACAGGAACGCAACAACAAAATCATGGAAAATGGTCAAAACCAATTCAGTTGTTATATATGTAGGTTTTATTCATCCTTGGTTTTAATTTACCAACGCTTTGAGTCTAAAGTGAGTGTCTACTATTTTCATTGGCATATATTCTTTCCGATGTTTGCATAGGCCACTAAAAATCAAAAAATAAAATATTTTTCCAAAAAAAATAAATCGACTTCATTAAAAAATGTTATTTTGTAAACAACCACTAAAAAGAATAAAATAATTACAATTGAGTCTGAACAGTATCACTTTTTGGAAATTACCAATTTAATAATAATGCATAAATACAACATAAGATAAGAAAGTGTTTTATGAAGGCGGTGTTTTTTTTTTAATTCTGTGTCGTCTCATTGGGACGTGTCGTCTCATTGGGACGACAGTGTCGTGAAACGAGTCGCTGAACTAGTCATTGGGACGACAGTGTCGTGAAACGAGTCGCTGAACTAGTTATTGGGACGACAGTGTCGTGAAACGAGTCGCTGAACTAGTCATTGGGACGACAGTGTCGTGAAACGAGTCGCTGAACTAGTCATTGGGACGGCAGTGTCGTGAAACGAGTCGCTGAACTAGTCATTGGGACTACAGTGTCGTGAAACGAGTCGCTGAACTAGTCATTGGGACGACAGTGTCGTGAAACGAGTCGCTGAACTAGTTATTGGGACGACAGTGTCGTGAAACGAGTCGCTGAACTAGTCATTGGGACGACAGTGTCGTGAAACGAGTCGCTGAACTAGTCATTGGGACGGCAGTGTCGTGAAACGAGTCGCTGAACTAGTCATTGGGACTACAGTGTCGTGAAACGAGTCGCTGAACTAGTCATTTTAAAACTATGAGCCATCACGTCACTACGTCACCACGTCACCAGTCAACATGAAACAGACGTCACTCATTTTGTATTTATGTTTAATTTGCTTACAAGTTCGATAACAATTATAACGTTACATATTTAAAGCCTACAAGCTACCTGCTCAAAATTGATTAGCTACATATTTCTGAACGTTCAGTTATGGCCACGTCTCCACTTACTGTAAGTTGAAATGGAGGTCAATAATTTTATACTGCGACTGATATGAATGGGTGGTCTTTATTTTTATTGATTTTTACAAATAATATAAAAATTAATAGAGGAGAACATATGTAACACGTTTTATACTAATGCTAAATAGATAAATTGGATAGATAACGTAACTCTATAATTTGAGTTAATACCAAACCTAACTATTCAGAATATTTAAATGTATAAATAGCTATCTGAATTCTTATCCACCACAATGTCTGACAGAAAGAAGACACGTGCGTGCTAGGGGCTAGGCACCCTTAGGGGCAGGATCCATTGATACGTCGAACACTGTCATAAGAAAATATACATAGAGAATCAGATAAAAATAAATAGATATTTTAAATAAAAAAATGCATTACTGTTTGGAAAATAATTAAGAAAAAATATATATCTGGTTGCGTTGAACTTACTGAAGCCATAATGAAAAAAATATATATGAATAATGTTATGAATTGAGTAGGTACTCTTTGTTCCTCTCCGTGCACGGTTGTCTGGAAGAGATCGCTCTGAGCCCGCCCCTTGTGACACTCATTGTTATACTTTATTTTTTAGATATAATTTCTCGTTGTACTTGTGATGTCCAATAAAGAGTTAATCTATCTATCTATAATACACAATCTGTTTTTTTTTAAATGTTCAATTATAGCTACGTCACCAACTTACTACCAGGTGAAGTGGAGGTTAATCTTATATGCGAGGGTGACTGGTATGGTGAACTATCGGGTATTATTTTACAATTTTTAGGGTTCAATATGTCTAAATAATATAACGGAACTCTTACAGGTTTACTCGTCTGTCTGTCCATCTCTCAAAGACATTTTTCTCCGAATCTACTGGACCGATTAAGTTGAAATTTAGTAGGTACCTATACACGTATAAATTTCTGTGACCCACACACGTTTTTTTTGTAACGCAAATACTTACGTTGGGAGGGACAATAAGAAAATTAAAAAGAAAGTATTGCAAACTGTTCTGTGTGACATGTAAATATATTGCAAACTGTGCTGTGTGACATGTAAATGTATTGCAAACTGTGCTGTGTGACATGTAAATGAAAGAGCTTGTTGCGAGGATCTATTTTTTTATAATATTTTACTAAATAAGTATTTTAAACTTATTTAAGTAAATAGATGAAAATCGACCGTTACATCCAACAGAGATGTAATGGTCAAAATTCCTAAAATTTTGAAAAATAAAACCTAATATGTTTGTAGTAAGTACTGCTTTATTATAAGTTTATATTTCCATGTGACATAAAAAACTCCGCAGTGGTCAGCGTGGTGGATCGTGGACCATCTCCAAGAGAAGGCCTGTGTCCCAGCAGTGGGAAACACGAAAATAAAATAAAAACAAAAATAATTGCATGACTATTGACTAGATACAAATAATTTCAATTCAATGTCTAGATAGCACCCAACAATTTAAGTTCATCATAATCATCACACCAGCCTGGCGGCGTCCACTGCTGGACGCAGGCCTCTCCCGGTGAACGCCACTGAGCCTGATCTGAGGCGTTAAGTTATGCTTGGTGAAATATAAATGAATTCTTACAAAACATTTTTTAAGTACAAAGTAAAAAACAAATTGTAACGTCAGAGCATGATTGTGGGTATAAATATGGAAATGTACATTTTTCATGCATGAAACCTCGGTTCTACACCTCACATTTGAAAAGTTTTCTTAAAGCGGTTTTGATTGACGAGTTTTTGAAAAAATTCAAGAAAAAATTGGAAAAGTCAAAGAAAATAATCAAAGCAATAAAAATGAAGTAATTGGTTGTAATATGTTTAATATAAAAACTATCACAGTAATATTTATAATTCAGAGAAGTGTAGCCACTCTCGTAGACAGGGAATTCTGAGCCAAGAGTTTTTAGCAAAATATGTACATTAAATAACTAATGTAAAAACTACAGTTTTTTATTATGCTTTGTCATCTAATTGTGAGCTACCCTGAAAGTTTCAGCCGGATAGCTAACCGGGAAGTGCTCGAAATTGGAGTTGCAAGATTCCACCCGGAACGACAGACAGACAAGAAAGTGACTTAATAAAAACGTGTTAAAATGAATACTCTCCTACCGAGAAGAAATCTTAGTATGCGCGATGCAGAACAAATTAGAACTGGCAGTCTATACAAAAAGTTATAAAATGTATAAAACCGATTACCGCCATCTATCTTTAGAAGTTTATATGTGTATTTGTATTACTCCTTCACGTTCAAACGGCTGAACCAATTTAGATGAAATTTAATACCAGGATAGCTTATATCCTGGATTAACACATAAGCTACATTTTATCATCGTCATCATCCATCATCATAATCCATGTATTTGTAACATTCAAAACTAAATACAAAAAAATAACTTTATTTTTAGGTAATTTCTTGAGGATCGTTTCATTTGATTCGTATTATATTGTTTGTGGGTCACCTGCTGGAAGGGTGTGTCCGTATATATTATATTGTTTGTGGGTCACCTGCTGGAAGGGTGTGTCCGTATATATTATATTGTTTGTGGGGTCACCCTGCTGGAAGGTGTGTCCGTATATATTATATTGTTTGTGGGTCACCTGCTGGAAGGGTGTGTCCGTATATATTATATTGTTTGTGGGTCAGCTGCTGGAAGGGTGTGTCCGTATATATTATATTGTTTGTGGGTCACCTGCTGGAAGGGTGTGTCCGTATATATTATATTGTTTGTGGGTCACCCTGCTGGAAGGGTGTGTCCGTATATATTATATTGTTTGTGGGTCACCTGCTGGAAGGGTGTGTCCGTATATATTATATTGTTTGTGGGTCACCTGCTGGAAGGGTGTGTCCGTATATATTATATTGTTTGTGGGTCACCCTGCTGAAAGGGTGTGTCCGTATATATTACGTATATATTGTCCGTATAATGTCATTTTGCACATTTCTAATACATACCTACATTACACCTTTTTTTTTCTCGCTTTTAAATAATATTTGTATACATCAAAGAAATTTAATAATTGCTATTGCAATGGAATTGAATGCATTTTAATACAATTGTATCTACCAAAACAACAGCTACCAGTTTTAACAATATATGTAGCTCCTCGAAAGAGTATATGTATTTATATATTTTAACAAAACAAAAAAAGTAATACTATAGACATGCAGAACTGTCTAATAATTATTTCGGAATAAAACCCTACGATTTTTTTAAAATAAAAAGAATGTTTATTAAGCAAACAAGTTCGACAGCTAATTAAGCGACTTCAGAAAAGGAGACGGTTATATGTTCGACTGTATGTTTTTTTTTTATTTATGTCAGTTGATATATCCGTCAATGGCAGACCGATTTTAAAAAATCATCTTTTGTTTGAAAGGGTATACTCTCCCATATAAATTGTATCAAAATTGGTTCAGCAGTTTTTCGAGGATAGTTTTTTGAGTTATATTGCCTTGATTTTGTATTTATCTCTAAGATTTCTAAACCGATTTCGATAGTTGTTTTTTTTATTCAAAAGGGTAAACTTTCTGTGTAGGCCCATATAAACTTTATCAAAATTCGTTCAGTAGTTTTATTAGAAAATCTATTTGATTTATAGTTTATGTTCTCTAATATCTTGGGATTTCTGAACCGAATTAGATAATTGTTTTTACTTGAGTAAGAAGAGCTCGTGGTACTGTATAAATTTCATCAAAATTGGTTTAGTAGCTTTAAACAAGTTTTAATTTAATTCACTGTGTTATAATGTTTAGGACTGGATTGCAAGTCAATTTTGAACAATTTAAGTACGTCCAAAGATGCTGAAGTTTTGCACATGGGTGTAGTTCTGATGACAATTAAAAACTGCAGTAGTAGTAGTAGTAGTAGTAGTAGTCAAAGGAACTACACAATCGGATGATGGAATCCCTTCGAGTTTGGGCACATTTCGTTTGTTTTAATGAGATCTCTGGTTTTATGTGGTATCCAGGGGCTGATGATGGAGCCGGAAGGTAGCCACAGAAACTCATCAACAAAATGATGGAACCCTTTCAAGTTTGAGCTCGTTTGGTTTGTCTTGATGAATTCTCTGGTGTACTGTGGTATCCAGGGTCTGATGATGGAGCCGGAAGATAGTCACAGGTACTCAACAACAAAATGATGGAACCCCTTTGAGTTTGGGCTCATTTGGTTTGTCTTGATGAGTTCTCAGGTGTTATGTGGTATCCAGGGTCTGATGATGGAGCCGGAAGGTAGTCACAGGAACTCAACAACAAAATGAAATTACAACTGAAACTGAGTGAGTGTCTACTATTTTCTTTGGCATATATTCTTTCCGATGTTTGCTCAGGACACTAAAAAGCAAAAATAAAACATGTTTCCAAAAAAAAATTACTTCAAAATAAAAATGTTATTTTGTAAACAACCACTAAAAAGAATAAAATAATTACAATTGAGCCAGAACAGTATCACTTTTTCGAAATTACCAACATTGCATTATTATTATGCAAAAATCCAACATAAGATAGGAAAGAGTTTTTTGAAGGCGGTTCCAAACCCAGGCATCATTTATATCTAATATAATTACAAAATTTATACATACCTATCTACGTACGAAGTAATATGCAGTTGTCTACGACGCAACCTCATACAAAACACGAAACGCATAAGTGATAAATTAGGAGACTCACTCGAGCAGATTTTGACTTTCACACTTCCACAAACTGATTGACACGAATACAGCAATCTAGTAAATGATAAAGTTTTTGTAAATAATTATTTTAAAAGCGCAGTATTATAAATATAACGTAAGCCGTTTATAACATTATCTTTTTGAATAAGCTCAACATTATTAATAATGATGCCTGGGTTTGGCACCGCCTGCAAAAAACTCTTTCTTAGCTTATGTTGGATGTTTGCATTATTATTACGTTGGTAATTTCGAAAAAGTGATACTGTTCTGGCTCAATTGTAATTATTTTATTCATTTTAGTGGTTATTTACAAAATAACATTTTTATTATGAAGTAGTTCTTTTTTTGGAAAAATATTTTATTTGAGCAGTATTGTTGACATTAGAAAATTGTAATAAATATTAATTGAGTGCCACATTATGTCGTCATCGCTGCACTGCGGATACAACTATAGAGAAAGAAAATTATTTCAACAAAAAGCCGACTTCTAACGTATTTACTCAAAAAACAGTAAACCAATTTTCATGGAAATCGGAAACATTGTTTTTTTTTGTTTATTGGGCAAAAAAGAAGAAAAATCTAAATCGGCCTAAGAATACCGGAAAAATCAGTGTACGGATACAAAAAAAGATACGGGTGGGATTGAGAACCTTCTTCTTTTTTGAGTCGATTAAAAATGGTAGACCGTTTATAAACGCGTTCCCAATGGAATTAAAGTATTTGTGCGGACCACAGATGTTTGCTTCCAGCCTGTGAGTTGTGTGGGGTCATATTATCTACGAGTACCTGTATCTCAGGAAATATTAAATTGGGTTTGGGATCAGAACTACTCAGATTGAGAAAGAGATAAATAAAAAATAACAATAGGCCTGACCTGTTTTCTAAATACAAAAAGGTATTGGTACATTGGAGCCTGATTGTTTTTTTTAGTACACGACTTACAATAATTGTTTATTTTCGATTTTGTTCAAATTACCTTTACCTACATACAAATTATAAGACGTTCCAATCAAAATGTAGAAAAACTATAAACAGTACTCTAAAATAAAATATACAATATATAAAATGCCTTTTTTTTATTTAATCTTCAAATAAAGCACAAAGAGCGATTTAATTTCTGCAAGAGATGTCTTCCAGACAAACGTGTGGGGAGAGAAATATCTCAGTTGTCTCAACCAATAGACACTCACCTTTCCCTCCTGAACTCCAGATAGGCCTACATCACTCCACTTTCACACACAGGCCAGTTTTTTTTTGAAAAAAGGTATCCACCATCAGTTTTAGTTGACAGAAAGTTGGAATTTCGAACATTACCGTTCGTATTTCGAAAATAATTTTAAAGTTCGTACGAAAATCGCACCCCGAGCAACACCGCGTGTCACCATTCGTCGAGACAAGGACAAAAAGTTGTTACGATGCAATCTTTAAAAACGGCGCTCATTTCTAGAGGCGGTGGGTCTTTCAGTTCCGTAGACAGAGATAGATATAAATTTGATAGTGCAGCTTCGAAATGCAGGGTTCAATGTACGGCCTATGTCGTGGGCGCGGGCGACGAGACGCTCCATCCCGCTCTGGCGCGGCGTCTGCGTGCGGGTGCGAGCGGGAAGGAGAGAAACGGTCCACTTTTTGTTCCACTGCTGAATTTCGATCGATGCTGTGCGACGCGAAAAGTCTTGGTACTGGAGTCTTTTTTTAAATGTTACTCTGCTTGGCAGCAATGTTAAAGTCTATTTTTTTTTTTTGCGAAATTATGTTGCTAAGGTACACTCACTAGCTTTGTAGTTATTTTTTTATGAATTCTTTGTAAGTGTTTTTATGTTTGTTAATGATATGTAATTTCTTTTAATTGTTAATTTTCTTCTTTCACTCGTAAGGTACATTTTTTCTAATTATACTTACGTAATTTGATGCAAAACACGAACGAAACCTATGACGAATAAGCCCGAACTCCATCGACAACTCAGTTTGCTGTATAAGTATGGAATACTAGCTGCACCCCGCGGATTTGCACGCGTGCAAATTTTGCCCCCTCCCCACCCCCTCTGAAAGCCCTACCAACAAACCCCAAAACTACCCCAACATTGTACATCTCTGGTAACCACGGCCCTCCGTGGTTACCAGAGAAGTACAAGATGTACAAGATACCCTATACCAAGTATCTGGAATACAAAATACAAGATAGGTACTATTAAAATAAGTATTTCAGATACCAAATACAAGATACCTTATGGAATGGTATCTGAAATCCTAGATACAAGATATGTGTATCTTCTGGATACTTTTTATGGATAAAATACTTTTTGAAAGAAAACTCTATTTTATGGAATTTAAGTGTAATAGATGAATTATGAAACTTTAGTTTGGGGCCAATTTGATAGATGGCGAGAGTTGCCATCAAATTGGCCCCAGACTAAAGTTTCATCAACTGTCAATATATGGCTCTTTGCATTTGCATAGGCAATTCATAGGTAATTATTTATAAAAGTATTTGAGCAAACATAGCATTTACGAAATACAAGATACTAAACAAATGGTATTCTAAATACAAGACACAGAATACGTATTAAAAAAGTGGAATAGTTTAAATATAAGATGGAAATACGTATTTTGTATCTTGCTTTGTATTTCAGATACTTGTATCTTAGATAAGTCACATATCTGTTGGTATACACACGTGGATGATGATGATTATGATGAAACGTACGAATTACAAATGTTTTTTTCCCTAACAGTCTAAATAAAAAAAAACAAAAAAAATATGCGAAATCAGTATACCTTACGGTTACGGCTGTACTCAAGTGATGCAATTACCAACGAACAGTAATTTGACATTTATATCCATACCAATATGTAAAAGTGAAACGCTGTCTGTTTGTTTGTTTTTTTGTTTGGGGAGCTTTCACGCGATAACGTTTGGACGGATTTTGATGAAATTTAGAATGGAGACAGCTAATATATAAAACATAGAATACTTTTTATCTCGGAAAATTGAAAGTTTCCGCGGGAAACTGGAAAATGTTGATTACTCACTATAAGGAACGGTTGCCATCACAGAATGGTCTGTTGTTGCCATGGAAACGAAATAACAAGTCTGTCAAAAAACATCAAGAGGATTGAGTGCTATAGCTACTTTTGCATTGGTTTTTAATATCCTAGAAAAAAATAGGATGCTTATTTTCGCAATAAACAGTAGTCTGCGCGTACAAAGTCGCGGGTGGGAAAACTAGTAATTATATAAATTGTAAAAAATATATTATACATTTTTGGCACACGATCTATTAATAATATTTCAAAAAAATACCATAAAGACCTAACAATGTTTAAAACAAAGTATTAATAAACTCACATTCGTAAAAAATACTATCTTTTAAAACTAAGTCAGTTATCACGTCTTTCTACCAGCTTGTCTGTCTGTGCAGAATTATTATCTCAGAAACTTCAACACCATTTTCAATTTTGCGTTGGTTACGTTAGTTTCAAACTGAACTAATAGATAAGTAAAAATTTAATTTATTTACCTAAAGCAAATTGTACTTACTATTTTTGATCCAACCAAATATTAGAGTTTAGTGTACATTATTTTATTTTCTAATTATTAATATGAATCCATACTTTTTTAAATTCAAACTGTCAAATTATATTACAAAATCTTTACTTTTCAACAACAATACATTGTATTGTTAACAAAAAAAACGACTACATTAATATACGCAGTATAAACTTGCAAACATTTACAAGTTGGTATGCAAGAACTAGCAATGCATGGTCCTCGATACCATCGCATAGCAACAGTGGGTTCTATTTATAGAATATATTTATACTTAGCTGAGTTCAATTATAGCTAAACACGGTGGCAAAAAGAGTTGATGCATTCATTTGTGTATTGTTTTTAATGTTGAGCGATGTAATAAATAGAAGATAAATATCATGTTCTTTGTTTTTCTTCATAATATTTTCTTCAGTTGCTGTTTATAGTAGTACTACCACAATTATGATGTATTAGTGCGCTGCACAGCCACCAGAATGGCTGCGGGTTCAAATTCCATGCGTAATCAAACATTTCATTTGATTTTTAATAAGATGTAGATATTTTATACAATCAGATATTTTTGTTGTTACTTTCCAAATTATCGTTTATTTAATTTCAATGCATGACAAAGGTCGAGAATCACATGTGGCACACGCCCGTAATTTAATTGATCGTTGAACTCAACAATGTTGTCAGCTTTTAGGACAGGTAGCCAACACAATATTATATTGTTATGTATTTTTAGAACGCGTGTAATATTTAAAAAAAAAACTTTTATCATCGCTATAGAAGAAGCAAGATGAAAAAATATTTTATATAAATCCATTATTATGAACCAAAGAAATGAATATTAATTTGAATTGTTACTTTAATGCATATAATATTAAATCTTGTTTCCTTAAGCAAAAGTTCAATCTTGGATACTGCTACTTTTATTAATTATACATAGCAAGGCCTATAAGTAGAACATATTTTGTTGACCTTGTGATAACACAAGGCTAACAAAATGTGTTCTACTTTATGTTGCGCAACATAGCATCCAGTGCAACAACGATCAATGTTTTTGTTGAGCATCTTTGTCTGTCCCTAAAGATATATCTGAACCAAGCAAATACAGAAATTGATATATGAAAATTATAACTTGATAATACCTAGATTCTAACCAAAAATCGAAATCGGGGTTTCGTATACCCCACTTTCTCCTCCAAATTTCAACCAAATGAAATAACATTTTAATATCTTACTCATTCTGTTAATATTTTCCAGATATACTTGTCAAGTGTTGACCAAATTAACATACCAAAGAACGAAAATAAAACGTAATACGTAAACTCAGTAATCTCAGGCCTTGAAGTCTGTGAACTTTAAATATAACCTATACAATGTAGGCCGGTTTTATCTCGTCTGCTTTAAGTGGCTAATGCATTTTGTGTCGGGCTATATTTATTAACGCCATAGTTAAAATTCTATTAAATTTATCGCTCACATTTTAAAATGCACCTTCAATTACAATGGCAGGAGATGAACAATTTACAATTTTAGTATGCTCCAATGTGCAACTTTATTTAAAATGGTTAAAAGTACTATCTGTGCTATTCCAAGACCTAAAATACCAATATACCAACATTTCATCAACATTTTTTCAGCCGTCAAAAAGATTTTAATCGATTGCTCGGCTTCTGCTCATTGGATTGAGATACCAACTAAATTACACCAATTCTTAAGTTAAACCTAAACTATCCATAAGTGAAAACCCAATCGTAATCGGTCTTGTAGTTTTTACGTGATGCGCAAACAAATAAACATACAGACCGACAAAAAATATTAAAAAAAAGTATTGTTCAGTAGCTCATTTTAGGTACCCTAGACCACATCTTTTTATTTTCTTTGTACACAATTTTACGAACTTATTGCTTTATTATAAGTAAAGATATTTATTACTTCAAAATTAACAAAACTTTAGACCCCCTTGATTTTTCGGAATAAAATATATCCTAAATTTTACAAACCCATCCCATCATACAAACTGTGACTGTATCAAGTTGCATCAAAATTCTTCCAGTAGTTTCAGCGTGATACGAGTTCTTTTAAATAATTTTCAACCAATATCCTGCGGGAACCCTTTAATGTTTCGGGATGAAAAGTATCCAATGTCCTACCTCGTAGCACAGAATAAATAATAGTACAAGTACAGAAGGCTAACTGAGTAAAGTCATTTAAATAAATAGCGACTCTCGCTACAACGCTATAAAGTGCAATTTAACTCGCACGGCGCTGCGAGCTTTCAATTATATTTACCTACAAGGCGCTCGCCCACCGCGAGCAGGCAAGAATGCACCGTAGCACAACGCGCGAGAACTTCCATTGCTCTAACCGTTTCAGAATCGCTCTGTCCCTTTTTCGCTCGGTAGGGTTGTATTAAGATATAACTAGGTACTTGTACTACTAATTATTCTGTGATATGTTATGACTTAGATATTGTAACAGAATAAATAAGTAATAATGTATTATGTTATTACTTATTATTATAAATTAAAATAGTTCTATTACATACAATGACATTCTTATCAGAATAGACCTACTACCTCATTTTTACTACCTACCTATTCCGTTTTCAGAACGCCGATAAGTTTAGTGAGATACTGGG
Source organism: Alsophila aescularia (assembly GCA_946251855.1). NCBI lineage: Eukaryota > Metazoa > Arthropoda > Insecta > Lepidoptera > Geometridae > Alsophila > Alsophila aescularia. Next base: position 1,231,358 of record OX276374.1, on the reverse strand, counting down.
TAGGTAATCGTTGTCGTTGGTTAATTATGATTATATCCTATAGGTATTGCACTTTGATGAATAAAGGTGCCTGTCTGAATTCCATGCTTTTAAATGAGTGAAAAATAAATTGCTACCTACGTAATAAAAGGTATTAAAAGTATGTAGGCTACTTACTAAGTCAGCACAGTAATTCATTTTCCGATCAAAAATACCTACTATAATCAATTATAAAATTACGTTGATCAATTTAATAAACGACTTTATTTCTGCGCGGAAAAACCTTAAATATGCGTAGCTTCGGTATGGAACACAAATGAAATAACATAAAACTATAGGAACCTACGTAATAAAAAAATATCAATATCTAACTACATAGCTAGGATCTATTATAGGTATTACAATTTATTACCTTTCAATATCCTTTGTAAGCGTAAAGAATGACAATTCGTCATTTCTATCTCTATTCAAATAGCCGAATGCTATGCAGTACTTTCTAGCTTTCTTCTTGGTACTCATAATTAAAACACGAATAAAGTTTGTCAATAACTTTACGTAAGTAGGTGCTCTATCGCTAAGTACAAGGCGCGCGACTCATCGAGCGCACGCTTGACACTCGACTGAACGGACCCGAATATTGGGTCCTCGAATTTATTTGTACTTGTTGCGGAGTGCGACCGCCCTGCTCGTAGTATAAACTAAAATCATACCAAGTTTCAGTTGAATTCATTCAGTAGTTTCAGCGTGATGCATGGTCAAGGTACAGACAGACAGACAGAGGATCAAAAATGAAAAAATATATACATTTTTGGCTTCAGTATCAAATACAGAGTACCCTCCAAAAAATATTATTTATTACTTCAAAATTAACATAACTTTGGACTCCTATCTTACAAGTTTTTTTTCTTGATAAAATGTATTCACAATTTTAACTCATCATGTAAACCATGACTGTGTCATGTTGCATCAAAATCCGTCCAGTAATTTCAGCGTGTCCTTTTAAAAAACTTTCAACCAATATCCTAAAGGAACCCTTTAATGTTTCGGAATGAAAAGTACTCAATATCCTATCTCGTAGTATGATTTCAAATCAAACCAATTTTCAGTTGAATTCATTCAATAGTTTCGGCGTATGCGCACTCAAGATACAAGACAGACTCTATAAAAAAAATGGGTGAGGCCTATGTTTTGGGGGAGGCCTAAGTTCAGCAATGAACTTCTAAAGGCTGACATGATGATGATGATAATTAAAATGTATGTATCTTAAATAAAGTGATTACTTTTTGTACCTCTCCGTCGTCTACAATTTGCTGGATCACCAAGATTTTTGTCAAAAACTGTAGAACATTTCATCTGAGCTATGTTGTTTCAATCAATGTCAAGGCGTTAGTACTGTATTTTTTCCGTAATATGTAACCTACTTATAAATGCCCCTGACCGACAAAACTGTCCCACAAACCGCTTCCCGTGGAAATTCGACCGCATTTCCTGCAAAAACCTGCCAAAGTATCAAAAATCACGGTCATGGTATAAACGCGCCCGATTCAGTGGGAGTAAGTAGGCGGCAAGTGTGCAAGCGAGACGGCGATACGTTTCACAGCTTCGTCTGGTTTGAGTAACGGTTCCATGCGCGGACGCCGGTCGAGTCGACCTCAGACTTTTTTTAAATCAGCCTCTTTTCCACTGATTTAATTTGAAAAACGAACTAAATTACTTGAATTTGGGGTCAGGAAGAGCCTTTTGCCATCTGTTGCCAGTTTTATATGCCTTTTTATAGAGTGTAATTGGCTATAAACATCAGAACGTAGTGTTTGTTTCGGGCTATTTTTAGTCTGCATTTATTTTCTCAGAATTCGATGCGATTTTCCAGTAAACGGCCCTAAGGGCCACAGGCTATACCCTATAGGTCACTAAATGTTGTGTGTTTTTATTCAATTTATTGTTAAAACCTATTTTAATGCAATTTGAAAGTTGTGTACCGCGTGGTCGATGTTGGAAAATATTGTTACTCAACTTTTTGACGTCATTTCTGGTAATTTTATTATGACATATTATATTTTCAGTTATTTAATGAGTTATTGTTAATATTAAAACTAAGACTACTCTTAATTTCTGATTTTTAAGGTTTTTTTAAAGTGTTAAAGTGCTACGTTCAGAATTCTACCACTTATTAATGTCATTTATTTTCTTAAATGGTTAATAAATTTTATTAAAAACGTTTTTTTGGGTTTAATAACTAAAATATGTCAAATATTGAATCTTTTTTTTTCGTAAAATTTTTGTGCAAGCTGATATAAAAATAAACTCTACGACAAGAGATGACTATTTTTCCAACAATAATATATATAAGTATTTAATTATTTTAATTATATTTCTAATAAATGAATAATTTATGGTAGGCAATAATTATAACTCATTCATATAAAAGTTGACATTAATATAAGATTTACAAATTACTGTTATTATCATTATTTACTCTTCCCGTTACTGAAAACAATAAACAATAAAATCATATGCATAATAAAGTAACAGAAACAGGATTTTTTTTTTTATAAGTAGATCAGATTTTTACAGATTGTCGTAATATTTAGTTAGCCTAGATATCTGTAGGCTATCTGCTGTACGCCTACATTTAGCCGTCGGACCTAGATTCTTAGAGCAACATTATTGACTTCACTTCATAGTAAGTATAAAATATAAACAATTTTTTTTTTCTTCTATTTGTTAATAAACTTGTCTGTGGCTCGGTTTTCGTAAGCGATGTCCTAGATACCTACAGGGATGCTTAGAGAGAGGCTCAGGATCAACACGATATGCTTTTCGTAGGGTTTTTTTTTTAAATGAACTTTTTGGTAGTTGTAAAAAAAATATGCATTTTAAATGTATATATTGAGATAAGTATGTAGACAAGTAGTTTCAATTTTAAATGTCTACAGTTATATAAGTTTTTACTTACTCGAAATGATTTAGTTATTTTGGATAAAACAATAAGTTATAATGCATTATTGCTTAGTTTAAGTTTAGGATAAGCGTTTTTTTCTAACTCAAACTACTGCGGCACAAACACAACAATAAATAGCATATTTTAGAGTTTTATTTTTCAATAAAAGGAAAGTAACCCGATTTAAAAAATACTAAGAACATATTTTATTTAAATTACTGCTACTTTGTGCCGTCAGACAAAAATGAGACAAAAGCCGTTTAGCGAAATAAAATAATAAATAATAATATAGCATTAGTTACTTGACTCAATAAGGTAATTAGGATATCATCCCCCAATAAAGCTAATGTTATTGAAATATGAAAAAAAAAAACAAAGTTTATGTAATATCAATAACAAAAAAAAATACTTACTTATTAATTCCCAATTATTGAAATCCTTTTTCTTTCAATTACCTATATATTTTCCTTTACGTGGAAAAAGTAAACTCTAAAAGACTTATAAGGTCTAATATGGGAAATTCGATTAAAAATGTAATATATCAAAATGAGTATAATTTGCATGATATTTGGATAAACTTGATTAAAAATAAGTATATATATATTTATAATAAGGGAATTAGGATAATTAGTATTAAATATTTATTCAATATATTTTCACCATAGCGGAGAAACATTATCCTAGATAATAAATAAAAATAATAAAAACAACTTACGCAAACATGTCAGCTACATCTCTAGGTATTTTGATTTTATCCTGAAACAAAAAAAAAATTAAAAAATCTACCAACGATAATGATAATTAGATATGTATTTAAATTTTAAATCAAATCAAATTGAATTTTAAAATTAAGTGTTCACACTGTATTCAGTTTGCAAGCAGACGCGCATTTTTTTAATAATTTATGTGCATACTAAATAATTTGTCATTTACTAATCAATATTATTACCCAATTCCATAACAGCATACAACCAACGGCTCAGAAGTTAACAGCATACAACCAACGGCTCAGAAGTTAACAGAATACAACCAACGGCTCAGAAGTTACATACAACCAACGTCTTAGAAGTTAACAGCATACAACCAGCGGCTCAGAAGTTACCAGCATACAACCGACGGCTCAGAAGTTAACAGCATACAACCAACGGCTCAGAAGTTAACAGCATACAACCAACGGCTCAGAAGTTAACAGAATACAACCAATGGCTCAGAAGTTACATACAACCAACGGCTCAGAAGTTAACAGCATACAACCAACGGCTCAGAAGTCAGTCAACCAAAGATTTTTTAAACTTGTTACTGTTCCAATATTTTAATGTAATTAGGTATTTGATATTCTTTCGTGCAATTCGATTCTGCTACCTATAACGCACAAACAGTTTTCATTTTCTCTTTCCTAACAAATAATGTAAAAATAACAAGTTAATTTTCATGAAGTTGCACCAACTTTAAGAAGATATAATCATGAAGTTGCACTAACTTTAGGAAGATATAATCATGAAGTTGCACCAACTTTAGGAAGATATAATCATGAAGTTGCACCAACTTTAGGAAGATATAATCATGAAGTTGCACCAACTTTAGGAAGATATAATCATGAAGTTGCACCAACTTTAGGAAGATATAATCATGAAGTTGCACTAACTTTAGGAAGATATAATCATGAAGTTGCACTAACTTTAGGAAGATATAATCATGAAGTTGCACTAACTTTAGGAAGATATAATCATGAAGTTGCACTAACTTTAGGAAGATATAATCATGAAGTTGCACTAACTTTAGGAAGATATAATCATGAAGTTGCACTAACTTTAGGAAGATATAATCATGAAGTTGCACTAACTTTAGGAAGATATAATCATGAAGTTGCACCAACTTTAGGAAGATATAATCATGAAGTTGCACCAACTTTAGGAAGATATAATCATGAAGTTGCACCAACTTTAGGAAGATATAATCATGAAGTTGCACCAACTTTAGGAAGATATAATCATGAAGTTGCACCAACTTTAGGAAGATATAATCATGAAGTTGCACCAACTTTAGGAAGATATAATCATGAAGTTGCACCAACTTTAGGAAGATATAATCATGAAGTTGCACCAACTTTAGGAAGATATAATCATGAAGTTGCACCAACTTTAGGAAGATATAATCATGAAGTTGCACCAACTTTAGGAAGATATAATCATGAAGTTGCACTAACTTTAGGAAGATATAATCATGAAGTTGCACCAACTTTAGGAAGATATAATCATGAAGTTGCACCAACTTTAGGAAGATATAATCATGAAGTTGCACTAACTTTAGGAAGATATAATCATGAAGTTGCACCAACTTTAGGAAGATATAATCATGAAGTTGCACCAACTTTAGGAAGATATAATCATGAAGTTGCACTAACTTTAGGAAGATATAATCATGAAGTTGCACTAACTTTAGGAAGATATAATCGGTCAACTTTTTGTTCGCTATAAACAGCAGAATTCCAATTTGGGTATTTATTTTTATGGAAATTTGCGTGTTACTAAACATAAATATTTACATAAAAAATGACTGTAATATTTTCTTCCATATTGATCCCATGGTTCCTGTCAGAATTTCCCCTCATGTGCTAGTTTAGGATTTCCCCAAACTGACTAGAAAATAAATACAATACTGTATAAGTAAATATTCGTATTCCGTTTGTAATGATACAACATTGCCGCCTATTGTACAACATTGGCATTTATGTATAATTATTGTTATTTATTGTGATGTGTTCAATAAAGAGTTATTGTATTGTATTGTATTGATGATACCGACTAACGCCAGTGACCGGCGGCTTACAATATTATTTCCTTTGTCTGTTTTCAGTAAACTGATTTAATTAAAAACTAATTGAAGTCCTAATTCAGGTTGCAAAATTTGACCTGGACAAACATACATAGGTACATACATACATACATACATACATACAGAGATACACCAAACAAACATTGCAAATGAAATAAAAGCTTTTAATAAGTTAACTAAAATAAGGAACTAAATTAAAAACAGAAGCTTTTATGCAGTAGCCATTTCATGGTGAAACTTAGAAGGGCTATCAGAATTAAATGCGTATACAACATTTAGTGTCTATGCTGTTAACCGTTGAGGAGTCCAATAGTCAGGAGCCAACCGGGAGAGCAGTAACCATGTCATGGTAAAACTTAAAACTGACTAGCATAGTAAAATGCGTACTTATACAAAATTTCGTGTCTTTGCTGTTGACTTTTGAAGAGTTCCTTTATCTGGAGCTAATCCTGGATGTAGATTCAGGCCATGCTTACCATAAACATGCATTAACATTGGAACGGAATCAACATGCAAAAATTCAACTCAGTAGGATGTGAGGAAGTTTTTCTATTTCAACTTGTAAGATTTGACCTGAACAAACAAACATATTACATACATAGAAACATTGCAAGTTAAATATAAGCTTTTAATAAAAAGAGTTGAGTGGATTAGAAACAAGTGAATAACTTCAACTAAAACCCAACAACGGAATAATAGCGTACCGCGGACGCTGAACTCACACTCATAGCGTACCGCGGACGCTGAACTCACACTCATAGCGTACCGCGGACGCTGAACTCACACTCATAGCGTACCGCGGACGCTGAACTCACATTCATAGCGTACCGCGGACGCTAAACACACACTCATAAAAACATACATACACACATACACACATAACATATACTTCTCCGTAGTAGAAAAAAAAAAAAACAAATAAAGTTTTGAAAACATTGATAAAAAGTCTGTTAAAGATCAAGCGTAACGTGCTATCTCTATAATACTTTCATTTAGGAACGCTTCCAAAAATCAGCCCCTTAAAAATAAAAATAAAACCTCCCCTTTCGTAGTCTACAACACACATGTAACATTTTATCGAACTGTGTAAAAAGAAATAGACAAATAAGAGAGGGACGGAACTAATGTTGAAAAGGGACGGGTGCTCCCCCACATCATTGCATCTTGTATAATTTTATGCAATGTTGCCGCCTCGCGCTGTTTAGTGCATTCGAGCTTTTTGGACACTGCTCACTAGTTATTTATGCATAACAAAGTTATGAAAAAAATATTGATACATGAAGAGATCGACATAAAAAAACATTCCCTGTATAGACCAGGGTTACCACATTTTTTTGAATACTCTTTTTTGGTTTTGGATAGAACATTTATTCTGTGATAGAAAAGTACGATACTTTAGCATAAACATTATCATGAAAACTAAAAATACCTATCACGAGAGAGTTGCATTGTCTTTGGCATAGCAACATTCAGAATCGTCATGACGATGTCACTATACCGCCTTTTTCCCCACAACTTGTAATTTGTACATCACGTCGAAGTGATTTTGAAAGGAGAACGTGGCGAGGTATTTTAGATTCCGGGTGGGCTGACACGATTTATTGAGTAAGTAATTGAGGTGTGATATGTTAGGGAGAAATTGAAACAATTTAGAACAATATTATGTTGACACTTGGCTACAGAAACCCAATAAATAAATATATAAATTTATGTTTCATCGTATTATTCTAAAGGTTACAAAAATATATACATACTACGAAGACCTAATCAAAGACGTTAGCCTAACCTACTACCATTTCCGAGATGAATCTGTCCATAATGGACATGAAGGAAGCCGGAAAGAAATTCACGTTCACGAATAATATTAGTCGTTATCATGGCTTTCCATGAGGTGAGATCGTGGTCCAACGATAGCATAATTCGTTAAAAAAAACTTTATATGCCTACTAATAATTTAATATGCTTGTCAATTATATTTGACTCAAATTTATTTTTTTCCGTTTCCGGACTTATTTTTGAGACTTGTCTAATTTACTAGTTCAATGAAATTAAAACGCTGCTAGTTCATTTGTTAAGGTAAGCTAAGATGCTAACTGTTAGATGCTGTTATTTTTTTAGTCGCCCACAAAATAAATTCGCTTTGGTATGCAGTAAATAATTGTAATTAGCAATTGGGACACCTTACTGTTTCTATAGCTGAATGACTGGCACAAAACTTTACCTAGCATTAAGTCCTCCATGTATACTTTAATGCACAAGTATTAAATTTAATAAAATGAAATGAGTAAAAAGTTTGTGCACTACCATTTGCAAGTTGGCATTGCAAGGATAGCAATGGTTGTATTGAGGTAGAGCAAGGTCCGAACTGTGTCAGTGTGCCGCACATTGCTTTATCTATACATACCTATCTGTCACACCACTGTTTGTATATCTGTTCAATTTTTAAGTGCTTATAAAAATGAAGTTTATGATTAAACCAGCTTTGTTCTGTGCGCTCTTTTTCTCATATTGATCACCAACGTCATCAGATAGTGTTTGTCCACCGCTGGACACAGGCCTGCCCATAGAACGCTCCGCACCCGCGGCTCCCCGGGACGTTCTTCGTGCTGTGTAGCCTGACCATTGCCACTTCAACTTGTTAAATCAGAGAGCTAGGTCGTAACTTTAGTTCTTCTAGTTCGGATTTCCTCATTACGGATCTCGCAGAGATACCCAAGCATAGCTCTCATCTATCTAGATAGGTAATTTAGAAAAATAATTGGTGCAGAACCGAGGATCGAACCCGGTATCCTTTTATTTTAACCGCTCGAGCACCATCGCTCTGAGACATTGACTTTAATTATCAATGTTGGGTAAACATTTATTACGAGTCTAGATTCGAAGCAGCTGCTCAGACTCGGAGTCCACTATCGGCTTACAAAGTACAACTGCGAGCGAAGCGCTCGGCTCGCGTTTCAATTGATCGTACGACCGGCGCGCTGTCCCGGCTACAGCGCCGCGCCAGCAGTAGGGAAACTATAGCCTGACATATAAAATAAGTATCGGCCAAGTGCGAGTTGGACTCGCGCAATGAGGATTCCGTGCCACCACACAATCTGTCGAGTCCGACTCACACCTGTAGGTACAGGATTGGTTATGTTATGTTTCACTTTAGAGTTTGCACTATAATCACACCGATTTTGATGTTTTTCTGTTACCTATTGCCATTTTTACGGTACATCAAAAACAAAGATACACGTTTTTTGTGGGCTTATTTTTACTTTTCTTATTATTATAATCCATACCAAAATATAAAAGTGATTGTTGTCTGTTTGTTTGTTTGGGGAGCTTTCAAGCGATTACAGCTGAACGGATTTTGATGAAATTCGGAATGGAGATAGCTTATACCCTGGAATGAAACAAGACAAACCTTTCTAGGTTTACTGGTTCTATTAAGCAAATCGTGAACATTTTCTTGTTATGTAATAAATAAATAATAAATGAAACATACAACAATTTTCATCCCGGAAATTTGTAAGTTTCCACGGGAAAACGGGAAAATGTTGATTATTCACTGTAAGGAACGGTTGCCATGGAAACGAAATAACAAGTCTGTCAAAAACATAAAGAGCATTGTGAGCTATACCTACTTTTGCATTGGTTTTTAATATCCTTGAAGAAAATAGGATGTTTTTTTCGCGATATATTGTAGTCCTCGCGTACGAAGTCGCGAGTAGGAAAGCTAGTTATTAATAATAATAACCTATTACGGTTAAGAAAATAGAGCCCAAAGGTAAGAATACAGACAAACAGACGACCGGCGTAGGCTTAATGATAGGGCTCCGTTTTGGCCTTTTATTTACGGACCCTAAATACCTCTCATGAGGGCGTTGCATTGGTCTTTGCCAAAAGTAACATTCAGAATATTAAAGTCATGACAATTTCACTATTTCGTCTCCTTCCAGTCAACGTCACGTATGTTTTGATATCATGTTGCCGAAACTATGCCTCAAATTGAAGTGGCAATGGGAATGCTACATAGCACACAGATTCGATGACTGTTGGGGAAGAAAGGCCACCCACCAGTATCCTGGTATGCAAATTGTGCACTGCCTCGGTGTTCCGTGGAACTGGTGAGTATTGTATGCAGACCGCGTACTGCACTCGACTGCACTGTGGCACATCCAACGCGGCAAGGCCACGTGACACCAACATGGCCGCGGGTTTGTTCCTCCGATAGTAAATTTAGATAGCGGATTGTGCGCTAGTGTTGTCAACTTAGCTATTTCATAGCTACATCTAGCTATTATTGCACCCTCGTCAGCTACAACAGCAAAAAAAAATTAGCTAAAAAATTTAGCTACTCCTACCAAGTTTTCGACCATTCGACTTTTTTCTAATACACACACGTCATATAGCAAAAAAACTTAATTTATGTGTTTATGGGTGCTTGTATGATTTTGAGTTTACTTTTTATACTGTGGGATCCAGTTTGACGGGTGTGGACGTGATAGATGGTGAGGGTGGAGCCGGCATTTTGCAAAGAGTCAAAGTATTTTTAAGCAAGACCATAACTATAGAGGCAAGGGGCGCGTGATTCGGAACACACCCAAAGAAGGTTCGCTTGTCGGAACGGAAAATTGTTTTCACTCTCTTAGCTATTTCACTGTGTTTACGTCATTTTGAAAACACTATTTTCATCTATTGTGCCCTATTATCATGAAAAATGGTTCTACCCAGGAAACTTAAGACTTACCTATACTCAAAAATACAGAATTAGCTGGGAGAGTTTGGATGAATTTAAAGGGTGGTAATGATTAGTTTCATATAACTAGTATTTTTTTAAACTTTGGCTACTTTTAGCGACTTTTTAGGGTAAAATAATGTGGTGATTTGGCAATTATTTGCAAAAGACTTAGCTACAACGATGATGGTTCAGTTGGCAACACCTGCGCTGCCTCGGTGTTCACTGGAACTGGCGAATATTGTATGCAGACCGCGGACTGCGCTCGACTGCACTGTGGCACATCGAACGCGGCAAGGCCACGTGACGCCAACATGGCCGCGGGTTCGTTCCTCCGATAGTAACTTTAGATAGCGGATTGTGCGCTGCCTCGGCCTTGGTGTTCACTGGAACTGGCAAGTACTGTATATAGACCGCGTACTGCATTCGACTGCACTGTGGCACATCCAACGCGGCAAGGCCACGTGACGCCAACATGGCCGCGGGTTCGTTCCTCCGATAGTAACTTTAGATAGCGGATTGTGCGCTGCCTCGGCCTTGGTGTTCACTGGAACTGGCAAGTACTGTATATAGACCGCGTACTGCATTCGACTGCACTGTGGCACATCCAACGCGGCAAGGCCACGTGACGCCAACATGGCCGCGGGTTCGTTCCTCCGATAGTAACTTTAGATAGCGGATTGTGCGCTGGGTCGGCGTTCAGTGGAACTGGTGAGTGGAGAGGCAAGAGTATTGAATCACTTCGTGAGTAGTGAGTAGGCATACCATACATATTTGAACTGTGCTAGTTGAAGCACGTAGCCTCTACTGCATTTTTTAACCGACTTCAAGAAAATAAAGGTGTCATGTTCACGCGTTTGTATGTATTAGTGTTGATACCTACTGCGTAGTCTGTATCTATACATATAATAAAACTGTAGCCAAAGTAAAATCTGTACATAGAAGAGAATTTAGAAAAATCTTTTTTATTTTGATAGACATATGAAAGTAGCAGAATCCAAAAATATAGTTTTTAGAATTTTAGTCTATGTGTGACTTCATCATGCAAAAACAACTGGATGGATTTTGATGCTGTTTACTAAACTGTATTCCTTGGAGGCCTGCGGAGGTTTTTATCTTTGATTCATCAAAATCGTTTCATTTAATAAGGAGTTATACATTATTTTATATAGTTGCGCATTGTCAATGTAGTTGCGCTACATAATAAAGCATGTGGACCTAACTAGGACATCATTATTTAATAATGCATGTGTAGAACATAGCTAGGACATCATTATTTAATAAAGCATGTGTAGAACATAGCTAGGACATCATTATTTAATAAAGCATGTGTAGAACCTAACTAGGCCATCATTATTTAATAAAGCATGTGTAGAACATAGCTAGGACATCATTATTTAATAAAGCATGTGTAGAACCTAACTAGGGCATCATTATTTAATAAAGCATGTGTATTTTAGGTAGTAAAATAGATAAATTAAATAATGATGTCCTAGTTAGGGACATCATTATTTAATTTATCTATTTTACTACCTATTTGACATTAATCAACATGTCGGAGAATTATATAAATACGTCAAAGTTGTTTGTTTGATTAAATCATTTTTTGAAACAGAGCGATGGTAGCCTAACGGTTCAATAGTGCAATTTAGAATTCAACCATACCGGGTTCAATCCAATCAAGTTATGTGCGGTTTTCCCACGCTCTGTGCTCCGGAGGGCACGTTAAGCTGTCGGTCCCGACTGTTATTGATTAATAGCAGTCGTTAAGCCATGTCAGAGGCCCTCCGGCGGCCTGACAAACTCTGACATCAGAGGTCAGTACTACCTCATACGACAAACAAATAATAATAAATTCTCCACCGTCTTGTTTAATGTCGCATAGTTTGTTCACTGTGTCACTAACTACCATAGAATTATACCGTGTTGAGTTATACCGTGTTGAATTAGACCGTGTTGAGTTATACCGTGTTGAATTAGACCGTGTTGAATAGGTGAAAATATTTAGTTTTATTTTAAATAATCTGCAGCTTAAGTAACTATGTGTTTTAAAAAAATATAAATCAGCTATTTTGTTGAAGAAAGTTACACGAATCATCAAACTTGCTTAGTTTTAGACCTTCGATTCAAAAACGTTTGGAGATTTAACGTTTTTATTTTATTATACAAAATTCATTGTTACTGTTTTCTGTTTTCTCAGCCTAAAAATAGTAAAAAAAAAAATGATTTCTTGCAATGTTTTTTTTCTTATTAATTTTGATGGATGCCTATCTGTCAATTTACATAAAATAATGAAATAATATCTCGAAAATGGTTGACTTTTGCCGGATACATTACTGGGTTATTTGATAGTGGACAGCATGTCCTAGCAACCTGCCATGGGATCGAACCAATAACCAATAATCCTGTATATAAAACAAAGTAGGATATGTTTCATGATTCACAACACTGGTTGGATCTGTTTCCAACCGGAATAGCAGAATACCTATTAAAATATCCAAAAATAAATAAATAAGGAAATTCATTTTCTCTTACATTTTGTATAGAACGGCTTTTTAAAAGCTTTTATTCAATTATATGTATGTATGTATGTTTGTTTGGGACAAATCTTGCAAGCTGAATATAGAATATAGTTCTGAATATAGATAGAACCGCTTCCTCTTATTTATTTATTTATTCTTTAGCACATAAATAAAATGTACAAGGAGGACTTAATGCTAAGGAGCATTTTCTACTAGTCAACCTGGAAGTGCAAGAAAAATGGTAGCGGTAAAGTAAAACTATAACTTCAAGTGATTAGTAATAGGTAGCTATAACTTCAAGTGATTAGTAATAGGTAGCTATAACTTCAAGTGATTAGTAATAGGTATAAACTTAAATAGAAAGAATTAATAAAACTATATAACACATAAGAATATTATAAGTAGTAATAGTATAAAAAATAATAGTAATAATAATATTATCCTTTATCATTATTAATTATGACAGGTTTAAAAAGTACTGAATAAGAAAATAATTTAAAAAACAGTGTGTAAAGAATCAATACTAAATATAGGAAAAAAAGAAGAAAAATAAATGATGAAAGATGCACTTTTTCGACATACAAGTTCCGAACTTGGGTCTGATGATGGAGCCGGACGGTAGTCACGGGATCTCAACAACAAAATGATGGAACCCCTTCGAGTTTAGGCTCATTTGATTTGTCTTGATGAGTTCTCTGGTGTTATATGGTATCCACGGTCTGACAATGGAGCCAGAAGGTAATCACAGGAACTCAACAACAAAATCTGGTTTTATGTAGTATCCAGGGTCTGATGATGGAGCCGGACGGTAGTCACGGGAAATCAACAACAAAATGATGGAACCCCTTCGAGTTTAGGCTCATTTGATTTGTCTTGATGAGTTCTCTGGTGTTATATGGTATCCACGGTCTGATAATGGAGCTGGAAGGTAGTGACAGGAACTCAACAACAAAATGAAGGAACCCCTTCGAGTTTGGATTCATTTGGTTTGTCGTGATGGGTTCTCTGGTGTTATGTAGTATCCAGGGTCTGACAATGGAGCCAGAAGGTAATCACAGGAACTCAACAACAAAATCTGGTTTTATGTAGTATCCAGGGTCTGATGATGGAGCCGGTCGGTAGTCACGGGAAATCAACAACAAAATGATGGAACCCCTTCGAGTTTAGGCTCATTTGATTTGTCTTGATGAGTTCTCTGGTGTTATATGGTATCCACGGTCTGATAATGGAGCTGGAAGGTAGTGACAGGAACTCAACAACAAAATGAAGGAACCCCTTCGAGTTTGGATTCATTTGGTTTGTCGTGATGGGTTCTCTGGTGTTATGTAGTATCCAGGGTCTGACAATGGAGCCAGAAGGTAATCACAGGAACTCAACAACAAAATCTGGTTTTATGTAGTATCCAGGGTCTGATGATGGAGCCGGTCGGTAGTCACGGGAAATCAACAACAAAATGATGGAACCCCTTCGAGTTTAGGCTCATTTGATTTGTCTTGATGAGTTCTCTGGTGTTATGCGGTATCCACGGTCTGATAATGGAGCTGGAAGGTAGTGACAGGAACTCAACAACAAAATGAAGGAACCCCTTCGAGTTTGGATTCATTTGGTTTGTCGTGATGGGTTCTCTGGTGTTATGTAGTATCCAGGGTCTGACAATGGAGCCAGAAGGTAATCACAGGAACTCAACAACAAAATCTGGTTTTATGTAGTATCCAGGGTCTGATGATGGAGCCGGTCGGTAGTCACGGGAAATCAACAACAAAATGATGGAACCCCTTCGAGTTTAGGCTCATTTGATTTGTCTTGATGAGTTCTCTGGTGTTATGCGGTATCCACGGTCTGATAATGGAGCTGGAAGGTAGTGACAGGAACTCAACAACAAAATGAAGGAACCCCTTCGAGTTTGGATTCATTTGGTTTGTCGTGATGGGTTCTCTGGTGTTATGTAGTATCCAGGGTCTGACAATGGAGCCAGAAGGTAATCACAGGAACTCAACAACAAAATCTGGTTTTATGTAGTATCCAGGGTCTGATGATGGAGCCGGACGGTAGTCACGGGAACTCAACAACAAAATGATGGTACCCTTTTGAGTTTAGGCTCATTTGGTTTGTCTTGATGAGTTCTCTGGTGTTTGTGGTTTTCAGGGTCTGATGATGGAGCCGAAAGGTAGTCACAGGAACTCAACAATAAAATGATAGAACCTTTTCGAGTTTTGGCTCATTTGGTTTGTCATGATTAGTTCTCTGGTTTTATGTGGTACCCAGGGTCTGATGATGTAGCCGGAAGGTAGTTATAGGAACTCAACAATCAAATAATGGAACCCCTTCGAGTTTGGTTTCATTGGGTTTGTCTTCATAAGTTCTCTGGCCTAACGAAAAATTTAGGCTAAATTTTTTGGTCTCGATGAGTTCTCAGGTCTTAAGTGGTACTGGTGGTATCTCGTAAAAGATTGCTTTAAAAAGGACACATATATCATTACAGCATTTTACAACTTAAACGTTTCCTCATATCTACGAGATGTGTAACCAATTTTAAAGAGTTCCATTTCATTCCAGTGTAATCATAGATAATTTTCATCAAAACTAATTCAGTTGTTCACTTGGTTTAATTTCACCCCGGATGAATAAACCTATATGTAGGTTGAATAAACCTATATATAGATAAACCTATATATAGGTTTATTCATCCTTGGTTTTAATTTACCAACGCTTTGAGTCTAAAGTGAGTGAGTGTCTTATATTGTCTTCTTCTTCTTCTTTCCGATGTTTGCTTAGGCCAATGAAAAGCAATAAATAAAATATAATTCCAAAAAAAAAACGACTTCATAATAAAAATGTTATTTTGTATACAACCACTAGAATAAAATAATTACAATTGAGCCAGAACAGTATCACTTTTTCAAAATTACCATCGTAATAATAATACAAAAATCCAACATAAGATAAGAAAGAGTTTTTTGAAGGCGGTTCCAAACCCAGGATTTATTTATATCTAATATAATTACAAAATTTATACATACCTATCTACGTACGAAGTAATATGCAGTTGTCTACGACGGACCCTCATACAAAACACGAAACGCAGAAGTGATAAATTAAGAGACTCACTCGAGCAGATTTTGACTTTCACACTTTCACAAACTGATTGACACGAATACAGCAATCTAGTAAATGATAAAGTTTTTGTAAATAATTATTTTAAAAGCGCAGTATTATAAATATAACGTAAGCCGTTTATAACATTATCTTTTTGAATAAGCTGAACATTATTAATAATTATGCCTGGGTTTGGCACCGCCTGCAAAAAACTCTTTCTTAACTTATGTTGGATTTTTGCATTATTATTACGTTGGTAATTTCGAAAAAGTGATACTGTTCTGGCTCAGTTGTAATTATTTTATTCATTTTAGTGGTTGTTTACAAAATAACATTTTTATTATGAAGTAGGTTTTTTTTGGAATAGTATTTTTTATTTTTAAATGGCCTTAAGCCCATCGCTATAATAGTTGCTTCCTTTGCTTCGCCGTAGTCGGGTAAAAAATTAACAATCCAAATTGTTTCAGTTAACACACACACACACACACACACACACACACAAACACACCCTCTTACACACATACACACACACGGACACAGACCCACGCACACAAAACAGTAGAATTGAGAACTTTGTCCTTTTAGAAGTCGATTTATAAAAAAACGAGTCTGTTATCCGCCTCGAAAAAAAAATGGTGGCCATGGCATATTTGCACATGACTGGTGCTATGTACGCATTTAGGCTCGGCTGCGCTGACCTGCAGCACGGCACTTCGCACTGAGTCTGTACATCCTGCCGGCCGCGTGTCGCCAACGACGCACTTCCGCAGTGGGGCGTGCAAGTACTTCCTTCCACATTATATACGATACAGGTACGTATTAGGTACATAGTCAAAATATTAGAGCCGCGGCCGGCGAAAACTTCAGCGAGGAATGGAGACATCCGGCTCCATCCGGCGTGACGAACGAAACGAATGCATTCAAAGCAAGACGAAGGTGAATGACGTGGCTACAATCATCATCAGAAGACGTCTGAAGAACTGAAGCTTCTTCTTCTTCTCCAAAGATTGTCGGTTCTACGAGCTGTGCGGCTTACTCATTGCCACTTCGACTTGCTGATTCTCTGACGTCGGTAACTGTAGTTCTAACGGTTTCAATAGCTTAATAAATATGGGCATCGCAAGAATGGACGCGAGACGAGAAGCGAAGACCCAGGACCAGACCAGAGGCCGAGGACGACCTCCTCGGAGCTGGGTCGACGATGTTAGACGACACGCAGGCCGAGGTTGGAGACTTCGGGCACAGTCGCCGGGAGTGGACGCGGAGGCCTCCGTGGTGATGATGACAGATGTTCCACGATAACGTAACTCCTAGCTTATCATTTATCATTCATTTTAGCTGCGACAACTCCACACGTGACGTAAAACAACAACAATGAAACCGTGATTGGAAGTACAACTCCACACGTGACGTAAAACAACAACAATGAAACCGTGATTGGAAGTACAACTCCACACGTGACGTAAAACAACAACAATGAAACCGTGATTGGAAGTACAACTCCACACGTGACGTAAAACAACAACAATGAAACCGTGATTGGAAGTACAACATTACAAGTGATGTAGTAAATAGTATGTTACAAAAAATCGACCTCAAATTGGCTAATAACTTTAAAAAACTACTGATCCAATTTTGAAACAATTTATATGGAGCCACCCCGAGAGTACCCTTTCAAACAAATAATTTTCAAAATCGTTTCTGAATTGACGGAGAAATCGGTGAACATAATATAAAAAATACTTACAGTCGAACATAGAACCTCCTCCTTTTGTGAAGTCGATTAAAAATTACGTATCTATTGCCAGAATTCGCAAGCATTTAAATACAAGCCTTTGTAACAATCTTTGGCCTTTTTCATTCCTTAGAATTGTAGACTAGGTACTGTGAAACGACAAAAGCTTCCATAAAATAAATTCCGGTCATAAGTCCGGTCGCGGCTAAGAAACTCGACATGTCCTGACAAACAAGCCTCCGCCCAAATGATGACGATGAGAGAAATCTCAACAACAAGTGCTCACACATACGCATAGCTCTACGAAGATGAATTAAACACGGTTGCAGAGCGCGCCACTGTGCAACACGGTTGCAGAGCGCGCCACTGTGCAACACGGTTGCAGAGCGCGCCAATGTGCAACACGGTTGCAGAGCGCGCCACTGTGCAACACGGTTGCAGAGCGCGCCACTGTGCAACACGGTTGCAGAGCGCGCCACTGTGCAACACGGTTGCAGAGCGCGCCAATGTGCAACACGGTTGCAGAGCGCGCCACTGTGCAACACGGTTGCAGAGCGCGCCACTGTGCGCCTAAGGTGGCGCCTCTGCTGACCACAGACAATAACGATGGACAATCAACAAGAATAATTACTACTAATAAATATTATAAGACATTCTCTTCTTATCTGTTCGAGCTAATCTCCGAAAAGATTGTTCCTGCTTTCATAAATGCGTACTGTTGTGTGGGCCTATTAGTTGATCTTAAAAAAAAAACTTTTCGGGCACACACTAACATTTATTTTTATTTTACTTCAAGTCTTAACAACTAACACAACAATTACGATACTGTAATTGTTGCTGCACTTCTGTCTATTTGGGCAGAGGTTCCACCTGACTATGCTTAGTCCAAGCTGACCGGCAGGCCTAAGACCGGGTCCGTAGTCAGGTGGCTTCAGAGAGCGATTAAGGAAAAAGCCTCGGATACTATAAACTGCGGATTATATACCTTTGCATATTGCTGACAGTGAATTGAATGGTTATTGAGGGTTATCCCTTAGGTCAGCAATATGCGCAGTGTAACAGTACGTTGATTTCTGAGGATGGTTTTACGCCCCGCGGCTTTACACGCAATCATTTTTCGACTCCCCACCCACTCCCCTTCTCCCCCTTTCCGTCTCTCTCCCCTACACCCTTCTCCCTTCCCCTACCCCTTACAACCCCGTCCCCTATAAAACCCTACCGACAACTCCCGACCCCACTCCACAAACCCCACTCCATTTTTTATTATTTATGTGATTTAGGTAGGTACTTACCTACTTTTCCAATGCACAAGGAACCTTCTCGAGACCGAGATGAACAAAAAACCCATCGAAATCAGTAAATCCGTTCTCGAGATATCATCAACATGAATTATTAAACATCATTTAAAAAACAGCTTTTATATAGTAGCCATGTCATGATGAAACTTAGAATGGGCTGCAATCACAATTAAATGCGTATACAACATTTCGTGTCTGTGCTGTTAACCGTTGAAGAGTTCCTTTATGTGGAGCTAATCCTGGATGTCGATTCAGGTCATGCTTACCATAAAATGCATTCTCATCGGAACTGAACCAACATGCAACAACAAATTCAACTCTGACCACTATGAGGGGGGGGGGGGGGGGGGGGGGGAATTTTCTCCTTTGCTCGCCAACAGCAAAAAAAAATAGTAAAAAAAAAACTAAAAAACACGCTTTATAAAAAAGCGTGGGTTGGGTGTAAATAATAATACACTATTAAAATTTATTTTCTACTTTTTAGTTTGGTTTATTTGTAAGAGCGTTTTTTTTTTTTACTTTTCTTCGAGTTATTGCATTGTCATCGTTCTTTGTCAGTTGTGCAAAATTTGAATGAAATCTGACCGTTTAAAGTGGGTCAAAATAGCGTCCAAAGGAGTCGGTTACAAACATACAAACATACAAGTGAAGCTAATATAAAGCGTATAAAAAAATGATTGGCTTAGTAATATTTGGTCTGAGCTCACGCCGTTTGTCCGCACTGTGGAATAAATGATTTGGCAGTGGAAGTAACCTCTGGCTCATTCGGGCGCAGCAGCGGGACGCTGGCTGCACTCATGTAAACATGGATCATTCGGGCGCAGCAGCGGGACGCTGGCTGCACTCATGTAAACATGGATCATGGACACGATGGAGAAGAACAAGTTACAAAAGTATGATCCCAAAGGGTTCACAAAACGGGGATATGCGTAAAAAACATAAAAAAAGTAAATGAGACAGTCGTTCTTTTGGAAGTCGACTAAAATCGTTTGTATGTGTGTTGCCTAACAAATACTACTATCTAGGCTGTGACCTACAACTTTACTATACAATGCATGAATATGCAGCGAGTGACTCATTATTAGACAGAATACGCAACTCGCTAAATTAACATATTAGTATGTTGGATTGATTTCTACTTGTGTCTTTTTAATTGTCTGTTTTTATTTTGTATGTTCATCATCATCATCGACAGCCTATATTAGGCCACTGCTGGACGTAGGCCTCTCCGACCTTCGGCTCTTCTCCTCCAATAACTGCCATCTACCTTGCGCAGATCGTCGCTCCATCTAGCTGTAGGGCGTCCTGTACTACGTTTGCCGATTCGCGGTCTCCACTCGAGAACTCGTCCACCCTATCGGTTATCGGTTCTACGACTACTGTGACCAGCCCATTGCCACTTTAGCTTGCTTATTTTCTGAGCTTTGTCGGTTACCTTAGTTGTCTACCGGACCCCGGACCACCACGTTTCGGATTCGATCCATAGAGCAACTCCGAGCATACCTCGCTGAGCTGTCGCTGAGACTTTGAGCTAGTAGACCAGTCTCACAGTCTGTTCACGTCCCGGCACCGTCTGTCATTGCGGGTAGGTCGCACTGGTTAAATACTTTTGTATTCAGACATTGATGACACTTTATAAATACGTCGCTACACGCATTTGTCAAGAGTCTCGAGTCACGTTAACATGGAATATCAAAACATAAAATATGAATACCTCAGATTATTAGGTATTCTGTGACCTCAGTCAGTTTCGCGTAGTAGAAATAGTCGCGGAGACGCATGGCGCCTGTCTACGAAATGTTTGCCTTGAGAGGCGCGACGGCTTCGATCCGACAGGTATGTTCATACGAGTACAAGAACACCCACGCGGTCATACATACTATTTAATATTTCACGAATTATTAAATCGATATGATAGCACATTGAAAATACCTATATTTTTGTTATATCGGCTAGAAGCCAGTGTGCTCCAGTAAATTGATAGAAAAAACTTTATTTGTGACAAACAACACAAACGAGTAGGTATGTCATAAATCGGCCCAAACTCAGCATAATGCTGGTTGTTGAAGCTTAAGAGTTTTTTTCACCAATTCGTGTAGTAAGACAAATTTGTTGGGAGAACTTAAAAAGCAATGTTACGCCATTTTGTTAATAATCCATCATTATTTCGGTTTACTATTTAACAACAATAACATAACAAATTCACTTTTCACGTTGCCCTTATAAAAACTAATACCTTCCTGTAATAGAAAATACACAAGGTTCCAAGGCCATTCCCTATTTGAATAGAAACGCGCATCGCTTCGGCCGAAGGGCGGCGACTCTCGCGCATCTCCGCTAGCCCTTGAGCCCTGATTGGCTGCCCAAATGCATCGCTTGCATCATAGACGGCTCTATTGGTCTATCCGAAATTCGAACCCGTTTTTTTACCGCCAAAGGAGCGGTGGCGGTTGGTCGGAAGTTGGAACTATTTTTTTCTATTAGCTATTTTTATGGGCAGCGGTTGGTTCGTAGGGACTCTTTATGGATGTTTGATAAACCCCGCAGCTACCTGAGCTGTAAAGTTTTATGTAGATACACTATGTTACTTTATGTTTAGATAAGTAATATACTTGGAGCAACCTTTTTAATTTTAGAGCTTTGTGATTGGCTTCAAGAACGTCTAAAAATATATATTGTGTAGAGAATAATATTATTTTACCTATGTATGTTATATAAAATTAAATAGCTTTCGCCCGCGGCTTCGTTCATGCGGACTACAGTTAATAGGGATAAAAATTATCTTAGGGTCGATCCCCTTCAGTCCGATCTTGGTTAATTTCATCAACATCGGTTCAGCCGTTTAGTCGTAAAAATTGAACAAACAGACAGACATATAGACTGAGACAGAGTTACTCTCACTTTTATAATATTAATATGGAAGTATGGATAGCCAAAGTAGGGATAATTATAGTGGCCGCATTTCGGTGTGCGGTTTTCAATCCAAAGACCGGGTTCGATCGTCAGCCCCGCAACATTGACTTTTCATATGTTATGTGATTGCTATCGAGGGAACGTTATGCTGACGGTCCCGACTGCTAAAACTTGATAGCAGGCATTAACCCACGTGAGAGGCACATCTGTTTAAGTAACTAAACATGCAGGTCTTCTATTTAATAGTACCTAAGTACCTACTCTGTGTACACTATTGCATCTAGAACAATGTCCTCGCTGTGACGCGCCCTTCACTGTGTGTCATCAATCCTGTTTAAACAAGTGTGTATTTTCCTCCTTTAGGGACTCCCCCCCCACTCCCCCCCCCCCCTGCAAAGGCCAGTGGCATGTTATCTAACACTAACAGACTAATTACAACAAATACAACAGATAGTGGTATCGCGGACGATGACCCGAGAACAGTCGCGACCACTAGTGTTTACTAATTAAGGCCTAATCAATGTGTGCCAGTTTTTTTACTACCTCTCTCTATGCAAAAGAGGGTGTGCTATTAAAGTAAAAAAGTAAAAAAGTAAAAAGTATTAAAGTATTTGTTTGTTTGTCTGTCTGTGGCAACGTAGCTCCCAAACGATAGAAAGATTCTTATGTAGTTCTGATCACTAGTTGTGGGATCTTGGACACTATTGTGGGACCTCGGACACTATTGTGGGACTCGGACACTTTTGTAGGATCACGGACACTATTGTGGAATCTCTGACACTATTGTGGCCCTCGAACATTGTTGTAGGATCTCGGACACTATTGTGGAATCCCTGACATTATTGTAGGATCTCGGACACTATTATGAAATCTCTGAGACTGTTGTGGGACCTCAGACACTATTGTAGGACCTCGGTCTCTATTATGGGATCTCGGACTCAATTGTGGGATTTCGGACGCTATTGAGGGATCTCGGACACTATTGTAGGATCTCGGTCTCTGTTGTGGAATCTAGAACACAATTGTGGGATCTCGGACACTATTGTGGGCACTCGGTCTCTATTGTGGATTCTAGGACACTATTGTGGGATCTCGGACACTATTGTGGGATCTCGGACACTATTGTGGTATCTCGGATACTTTACTGGAATCTCGGACACTATTGCGGCTAAAAACTTGTTTCAGTTTCAGTTTGTGCTCAAATTTTCAGTTCGATGGTATGCTTCTAGCCGTACCAGACGTTCCGGGTCCGTTCGTTAGTCGGGTCAGCCTCAGAACCTCTGTTACGGCTTTTAGTACTCACATATTTTATTTGGGTCGGATGGATGATGAGCAGCGTTTTTTTATTCTTCCCAAGCAAAGGAAAGAACTAAAAATTCTATGTGTTTCAGATTTTTCAAGGAAACGACACCCACGACCGTGGTTACCAGGTTTTCGTGCGAATGTATCTGAGCTCCGCCGACGCCCTAACCCTTTGTACCCCTAAGCATAGAACCTGTTTCAAAGATAACTCTTCCGGAGTCGCCGCAGGCCCTCTGTGGAATATGCTGCCTGTAAAAACTAGAAAAGCTCCTGCCAAAGTTGTTTTCAAGAAGTTTGTCAGATATCATTATTTTAAAGCTTCATCTACTTAGCTGTTTATCACTATCACTCCATTATCACTACTTTTATAACGTCACCTTTCTTATATTTAATTATAGGTATAGATCAAAAATATACTTATTATGTTATTATATGTAGATCTGTCTATTGGGCAAAGCCTGTTGACGAAGCTGAAAACCGACAGTGGCAGCATCGTTTCGTCGAAGCCAGAGATTTTGAGTGAGCTCGAGAAGTTCTATGGACAATTATACACCTCATCGCGTAGTCCTCCTAGCAGGACTAGCGATGCAAGAGCCCGTTTGACCCGACATTATACCGAAGATATCCCGGACGTCAGCCTATACGAGATCAGAATGGCTCTCAAACAGCTTAAGAGCAACAAGGCACCAGGGGAGGACGGAATAACGACAGAGCTACTGAAAGCGGGTGAAACACCGGTGCTTAAAGTCCTTCAGAAGCTGTTTAACTCCGTCATCCTCGAGGGTACAACGCCAGAGGCGTGGCACAGGAGCGTAGTGGTTTTGTTCTTTAAGAAAGGTGATAAAACCCTTTTAAAGAATTACAGGCCCATTTCGCTGCTGAGCCACGTCTATAAGCTGTTTTCGAGAGTAGTTACAAACCGTCTCGCTCGTAGGTTTGACGACTTTCAGCCTCCCGAACAAGCTGGATTCCGGAAAGGCTTTAGCACCATAGACCACATCCATACGCTCCGGCAGATTATACAGAAGACCGAAGAGTATAATCGGCCACTATGTCTAGCGTTTGTGGACTACGAGAAAGCCTTTGATTCAGTCGAGACCTGGGTAGTGCTACAGTCATTACAGCGGTGCCAGATTGATTACCGGTACATCGAAGTGTTTAAGTGTTTGTACAGCAAGGCCACCATGACAGTTCGTCTTCAGGATCAGAGCACGAATTCTATCCAGCTGCAAAAAGGGGTGAGACAGGGAGACGTTATTTGTCCGAAACTGTTCACCTCTGCACTAGAAGATATATTCAAGCTTCCGAACTGGAACGGATTTGATGTTAACATCAATGGCGAATACATCACTCACCTTCGATTTGCTGATGATATAGTCATCATGGCTGAAACCCTAGAAGACCTAAGCACAATGCTCAGTGACCTCAATATTTTTTCCGAACAGGTGGGTTTTAAAATGAACATGGGCAAGACGAACATCATGTCAAATGCCCATGTCGTACCCATGCTGGTTTATGTTGGGAACGACATTATCGAAGCTGTTGATAACTATGTCTACTTGGGTCAGACGATCCAACTGGGTAGATCCAACTTCGACAAAGAGGTCAACCGACGAATCCAACTCGGATGGGCAGCGTTCGGGAAGTTACGCCATATCTTCTCGTCGCAGATACCGCAGAGCCTCAAGATGAAAGTTTATAATCAGTGCGTGTTGCCAGTGATGACATACGGCACTGAGACGTGGTCGCTAACTATTGGTCTCATACAAAAGCTCAGAGTTGCGCAGCGTGCAATGGAGAGAGCTATGCTCGGTGTTTCACTACGTGATAGAATCAGAAATGAGGAAATCCGTAGAAGTACGAAGGTTACCAACATAGCTCTCAGAATTTGCAAGTTGAAATGGCAATGGGCAGGCCATATAGTTCGCAGAACCGACAACCGCTGGGGAATAAAGGTTCTCGAATGGCGACCACAAACAAGCAAGCGAAGTGTGGGGAGACCCCCCAAACGATGGACCGACGATATTGTAGCCATCGCAGGAAGTCGGTGGATGGAGGTGGCACAGGATCGCTCGTCATGGCGCTCTTTGGGGGAGGCCTATGTTCAGCAGTGGACTTCTAAAGGCTGACATGATGATGATGATGATGTATTAGCTTATTTTATTATATATATTTTATGTATTTATATTTTGTATGTTGTATTTTTATTAATATTTTGCAATTACTTATATTAACACATATTTTTTTTCGATCCTACTACCACGAATTGTTTGGTTGACTGGTAGATAATGCTCTTAGTATTAAGTCCGCCGTTTGTACTCTATGCGTGCAATAAAGTATTATTAAATGTTAGGTTGAGTATGTGCACGTTCGTGGGAATGCTTTTTTCCCTAAATAAACTAGTAAATTCATTAAAATCATCATTTTAAACATTAGTCATTTCTTTAATTCAGTCCTAACTGTTAGGACCACTGTTACTGTTAGGGATTTAAATTAAAATGTCATAAAAGAAAACAAAAATATCTAATCAACAACTAGGTTTGTACGAAAGGGTGATTCACGTCTTTACTACCTAGTTAACACCGCACCATCTCAGTAACTTTGAATTTGGGATTCTCAACAACCGTTTCTGAATATTAAGGTACATTTTAGATTTCGCTTTTTGCCAACTCTGCAGCATAGGCCACCGTTAGTGAATATTGCCATCACTGCAGCATGGGCCACCGTTAGTGATATATTGCCAACACTGCAGCATGGGCCACTGTTAGTGATATATTGCCAACATTGCAGCATGGGCTACCGTTAGTGATATAATTTTGACACTGCAGCACGGGCCACCGTAAGTGATATATATTGCCACCACTGCAGCATGGGCCACCGTTAGTGATATATTGCCCACACTGCAGCATTTGTTACCATTAGTGATATATTGCCAACACTGCAGCTAAGCCATGTCAGAGGCCTTCGGGCGGCTTGACAAACTCTGACATCAGAGGCCAGCACTACCTCATACGACAAACAAACAAACAAACACTGCAGCATGGGCCACCGTAAGTGATATATTGTCAACACTGCAGCACGGGCCACCGTTATTGATATATTGACAGCTTCAGTGTTGCCAGAATAACTACAATCTAGGAATTTCTAGTTGAGATTGAATAGATACAGTTCAATCAGTTAGTTCAATACATTTAATTGTGCGTGTGTCTGTCTAACATTGCTTTGCACTGCTACCCAGTAGGTGCATAATTTTTGCCTTTACTATTTTAGACGTGAACATGTTTGTGTCAAAGGAAGTGTCTTTATCTATAAATAAAATGTTGTAGTTATAATTAAAACTAAAGATTTAAATAATAATTAGCTGCACCCCGCGGCTTTGCCCGCGTAGTTTTTTTTTATGATATGTATCCTCTACCTATGTAATATTCCAAGACCGCAGTACCCAGAGGCCCTGTACCGCCTGTAACGGAAACACGTCACTAGATACTAGTCACTGCAGTCTTGTATCGATTTATTTAGGCTTTTCAGTGGCCGTGATTTCGCAATTTCTTCAAAATGGCGGACGTTTAGGTTAGTTTTATAAACACACGTCCAGCCGTCAAATTTGCTTGACTTGTACTCTTCGCACTGGGATGCAAAGTATTATCAGACTTCAATTCACATCCTAAGTTATCTAACAGTGAAATTAAAACTAATTTATATCGGTCCAGCACTTCGTTATTACGATATGCGAAAACAAACAGAGAGAATTAAACCTCTAAAAAACATATTCAGTAGGTACCCTACCATTTCTTTATAATAATAATTGTACTTACATATACTTTTTGTTACCTAGTGCTTTATTATAAACAGGGTTCGTGACTCGAAATGTTACCAACTTTACACCGCTGCAACATTTGAAAGCAATCTTACGTGCGGCCAAATTCTGCCGCGCTGTCATTATTTTGAAATAGTAATGACAGCGCGGCAGAATTATACCGAACGTAAAATATTGCTTTATCGTTTGTAACCTGACAAAATAAAAATATGAAACTAACATTATCAATAAGGTTGCTAATCGTTGGTCAAACTAATAGTGTGACTGCCTTGCATTTGTCTGGAAAAACACAAGCAACCATTGTTTGAGAGCTCCAGCGCTTGCAGGTGAACAATATGAAAGTGTGGATATGTTGCAAGAAGCGCTTCATCGGGAATCCCACAATAATCTACCTTCTGTAGCGTGCGAGGACTTTGTCGGATGACTCGATGCTATTATTCATGTCAAAAGACCATTGAACAAATGCCTGTGGTTTTTCTGAATTATACTTTATTTTTAGCAGTAGGTTTCCTGAAATGTTGATAAATTGTATGCCAATTGACCAAATAACAACATTTTTAAATAGTAACAGTTCTGAGTGACGGGCCCCGTACAGATATAGATAGTTCCAGACAGAACTGAGGAATACCTACTATTTTAATTAAACTAGGGCAAAATAACCGTGGTACCTCTGGTGGTACGACTGAGGGTACCACGGTTACTAAACAAATAACCGTGGTGCCTCTGGTCACGATAATGTTATGGTACGACTGAGGGTACCAAGGTTACTAAACAAATACCCGTGGTGCCTCTGGTCACGGTAATGTTATGGTACGACTGAGGGTACCAAGGTTACTAAACAAATAACCGTGGTGCCTCTGGTGGTACGACTGAGGGTACCACGGTTACTAAACAAATAACTGTGGTGCCTCTGGTGGTACGACTGAGGGTACCACGGTTACTAAACAAATAACCGTGGTGCCTCTGGTCACGATAATGTTATGGTACGACTGAGGGTACCAAGGTTACTAAACAAATACCCGTGGTGCCTCTGGTCACGGTAATGTTATGGTACGACTGAGGGTACCAAGGTTACTAAACAAATAACCGTGGTGCCTCTGGTGGTACGACTGAGGGTACCACGGTTACTAAACAAATAACTGTGGTGCCTCTGGTGGTACGACTGAGGGTACCACGGTTACTAAACAAATAACCGTGGTGCCTCTGGTCACGATAATGTTATGGTACGACTGAGGGTACCAAGGTTACTAAACAAATACCCGTGGTGCCTCTGGTCACGGTAATGTTATGGTACGACTGAGGGTACCAAGGTTACTAAACAAATAACCGTGGTGCCTCTGGTGGTACGACTGAGGGTACCACGGTTACTAAAGAAATAACTGTGGTGCCTCTGGTGGTACCACGGTTACTAAACGTACCAAAACAAATCGTTTCTTAAATAATCTTTTTACATCATCACTTTTGTCATTGTTCGAGCTTCAAATATTACGTTTATACATTTTTAAACTATTCTTCAATCATTATTTAAAATTAAATATTTATAATAGTTATCTAAGGTGGAGTCGACTATGTTACTATAACCAGTCATGTACTCGTATATAGCACGACTATGTTACTATAACCAGTCATGTACTCGTATATAGCACGACTATGTTACTATAACCAGTCATGTACTCGTATATAGCACAATTAGGCCTAAAGTCAAAAAGAGTTCTAAGGAAGAGCAACTGTTTGTCAAGTTATTTGACAGGAGGTTACATGAAGCAGAAAACGCAGAATTTTACGAAAATTATACATAAATCGATCAAAACAACAAATTATTACAGTACTCAAGTTCTTTTAAGCTGTTTCTGTTTTGTGTTTACTATAAGTATCTCCAAATTTAAAAGAGATGTTAGCAAAGTATTTTTGATTATACGAAAATAACCCGCCCTTAAAAAATCTAAGCAATAAACATATAAACAATTAGATGTTTGTTGCCAATTAAACTTTGTAGAGTCACAACGCAAAATGGAAACCAGTAACTTACAGCTAAAAATAAATCAATTTTACGTTTTTATAAATTGTATGTAAATATTCCATTCCAGTGAACATACATTTACATACATTTTTATCGACAATATTGCCATTAAACATCCATCATTTTTTTATCTTCGAATTTTCTTTGTTCCTCAAATTTAAAACCTGACAAAGGAAGTCTACATTCAGGCTTGAAATATTATATAATCAAAAAACATTGAAACAAGCTGAAATATATTTTATTGTCGTAATAAAATATGTTTTAACGATTTTCAGATGTACTTAATACACAACGGGAGGGTGGAGTGGCGACGCCCATTTTCAAAATGGCGACCCGTGACGTAACGATTGATTTTACCCCAATTCAATGTCGTCACGTCAAAAATCACCAAAAATTAGTTAAAATTACAAAATAAGTTAGTTTTTTTAATAATTTGAAGCTTAAACGATACGCATTAGTCGTGTAGAGTTCAATATCGGCGTTAAACGAACAACGGTTGCTGTGGCTTCACAAAAACGCATGCGAATACGTCTTGCCCCGTCCCATATCGATTCATTTCATTGCTTATGTTTAATGACACACTCAATTGAACGCTCATAAAATATAGTACTTGTATACACTTATACATAAATACCTACACTTAATGCGAGAACAAAGACGCAGTGCTCCACAATGTTACGGATTACGGAAAACCATGGAGGAATTACTGTTCCAATACACACATTTGTCTAAAAATTACAGAAAAGCAATTTTTAAAAGTATTACATTGGAAAATGACAAATCACGAGTACCTATATGAAAAATTGGAAAGCGGGACTCACCTCGCGTCTGAACCTCGAACTAACATGGCGGCCGGACAAACAACGATGAAAAACTGAAATCCTAGCTCCCGGACTGCCGACAACGGAGTTTTCTCGCATTTTAGCATTCACTTGATGACTTTTTGATAATAAATTGTTTTTTTCACAATTTGCAATGCGACATGCACTCGGGTAGATGCATCCGGGCGTACTGAGGGCCTCAACGGTGGAGGGCGTCACACAGGCTTACACACGCACACAAATGCACAAATGCATCCGTATACGTACGTCTGGCGAAAGTAAGAACCGAGTACACTGCGTTTTCCATGGCAACACGATTTTATTTCAGTTTATTGGTTGAATTTGGCCATTGAAAAGAAAAAGCCGATGCATAAGAAACGAGTTTCGAATTCCACTGATTGAAGAGAGCAAAGGGCAATGTCACTAATACATAAAAAAATATTAAAAAATAACAGGAAGATCCCATTTTAAGCCAATCAACCATTGATGTATTCAAATATCATTGCAATGAATGGAAAAACTAACGCGTCAACCACCAGTACTGGTTCAGCGGCATCGTAGACTATTTGCATTTCATGGACCAGTCTCTCTGAGTGTGGCCTGACTCCCAACAGTGACCAATAGTACCAAGTACTGCAACTGTAGATATGCAATGTTACAAAAAAAAAAAAACTAAAACCAATTGGATATTACAATTATTGTACTGTAATTACTTCCTAATAAATAATTAAAACAGTAAAACATTAAAATAATATATGTGCGGACAATGTAATTTTTTTATATTTTTTGCCACTAATCAATATTTTTTTATTAACTGAACGCAAAAATGGTCACAAATAAAAATAATGTAGTATATAATTTATTAATTTATTTTAATCTAGCTGTACCCGCGGCTTCGCACTATGGCCATTTCTCTAGGTTAAAATAACTCTATTACTATTCCAAGACCTAAAATACAAATATACCAACATTAAAACAAAATTCCTTCAGCCAGCAAAAAGTTTTTATAGATTGCTCGGCTTCTACTCATGGGATTGATAATAAGTAAACCAGTTTTTAAGTCAAATCCTAAGCTATCCAACAGTGAAAACCTCATCGCAATCGGTCCAGTAGTTTTTAAGTGATGCGTGAACAGACAGACAGACAGACAACATAAAAAAAAGAAACAAAAACAGTTTTGGCTTCAGTACGTATACAGAACAACCTTAAAAAAAAAACTAAATATCTTCAATGTACAGAATTTGGACCCCTATCCCGCTGTAATCCTTTATTTTTGCGGGATAAAAGTATTCTCAATTTTCACCCATCATATGAACTATGAATGTGCCAAGATGCATCAAAATCCGTCCAATAGTATCAGAGTGGTAAGTGTTTTTTTAAATAACTTTCAACCCCTATCCTGCGGGAACCGTTTAATTTTTCGGGATGAAAAGTATCCATTGTCCTACCTCGTGGTATGAACGCAAATCATATCAATTTTCATTAAAATTTATTCAGTAGTTTCGGCGTGATGCCTAGCCAAGATACAGACAGACAGACAGGAAGACAAAAAAAACAGTTTTGGCTTCAGAATGGAATACAGAAAAGCCTCCAAAAAAAGTTTACAAAATATCTTCAATGTACAGAATTGGACCTGTTACGGTTGTATTATACTCGTAAGTATAGATTACAAAGAACCAAACAACGAAAAATATTATGTTTAGTTTCCGGTAAAGTCATTAACAATTTAATAAAATAACGAAGACTCCACATAACATAATACATAATTATATTATCAACAACCCTTCTTTACATTGTCTAAAAAATCAAATTTTTAAAAGCCAAAATATGATATCTGAAACTGTCTGTCGGTGACATTCTTAACCGCAACAAAGAAAATTAAAAATCCCCAAAAGATGCTCACGTAAAATTTACCAATCTGTCTGTTATGTCGGAACAAAAATGTGTTATAAAATCTATACCTTCACAAAACAGTACCGTGACATACTGACTGACAGACAACGAACAGATCGAGCCGGAAGATCTATAGATTTCAAATTTGGAGGAAATATTCCTTGAGTATCCTAGAGGTGTACCTACTAAGAAAGGTTTTTTTAAATTCCATCGCTAAGGGAATGAAAGGAAGTGGCAAAGTTTGGAAGCGGGCAAAGCTGCCTGGCGTAGCTAGTATGGAAATATAATCTAATATGGCGACGTGTTTATTTGCAAACTGAAGCTGTTTCTCACTCAAACAACCTCTTATTTGAGAAATTCCTAAATAAGAAAGTGGAAAAAATGCGTCATAATTGCTTATGATATGGGTACTGTGACTTAACTTGAATATGACGTGTGAAGTGAACCATTTGTATTGAAGCTTCATTGATATTCTCGTGACCAGTGAAGTCACTACAGGGAACATTTTGCTAACTTAACCACAGTGCACATGCCTATGTAGGTAGGTAGGTACTGTGACTTATTGCAGTAACATGCCTTAACTTGAAAATGACGTGTGAAGTGAATCAGAACTATTCAATTCTATTAAATTCATTTATTAGTCTTTTGACATTTCCTTGAACTTAGACATGTCACCATAAAAAAATAAAATAATACAATATTCACAATTATAGAAAAAAAGCATTAAATTATCAATACGAAAATGAAAATGTAACAATGGCAATTAAAAAAATAATAATAATAAGTATCTGCAATAGCATCGTCAATTAATGTAAAACAAAATAAATAAAAAGGTAATACGCACTGTATCAGTTCGAACATCGTCAAAAGTGAATATAATTAATCTATTACAAATATATTATTTGACCGCTAAAGCCTCTCCCATATTATAATAGCTTTTCTGTATTAAATGATTCTCCACTAAAGCAAAAAATTCGTTATTGTTTATGTCTTTGACCGATTTAAGATTTTTATTATACCATAAAATAAAAGCTTTTTGAAATCTTAGACAGTCTCGTCTTGGGCTTAGTTAAACGGTCCCTAAGCCTAGTGTTGAAGTTGTGAATATCTTTAATTTTGGGCATGTTATCTATATTTTCTCGGATATACACTAAGCATTGGTAAATAAATTCTCCCGTCATTGTTAATATATTCAAGTCTCTGAATTTATGTCTACAGGTTTCCATTTGTCTAATGCTCAAAATATACCTAATAGCTCGTTTTTGCAGTATAAAAACTCTATTAGATTCTGCTGCTGTACCCCAAAACAAAATTCCATATGTCATCAAGGAGTGAAAATATGCAAAATAAACATCTTTTGCAGATTTGATCCCTCCAAGTTCTTAATTTTTTTTTATTGCATAAGTAGCAGAGCATAACTTCTTTGTCAATTTTTCAATATGTACTGCCCATGTATTTTTTTTATCCAACCGTATACCTAAAAATTTCACGTCCTTTGATAAATTAAGATTTAAGTTGGTACTAATTAATTCCTCGCCACATTTATTAGACATTATATTATGACGCGATCCTAACGCAAAATTAATTATATGTGTCTTATCTACGTTCAATTGTGACGAGGTCCAAACCTCTTTCGTAATAATACTCATTTGATCTCTTAATTCTTTCCTAATCCATTTCATTCCATTTGATAGTTTGTCATTATTGATTCGAAATTCAAATAACCTGTCATTCCGATTGATTTTAGCAAAACCGAATTGCACAAAATAATATATTATAAAATACAAAAATAAGTTTATAACAACTGGAGACTTGTAAATATATAAATAATAATTCCGTCGTTAGTGTTCGTTTTGTTTGAAGCCGCTGTTTATGATCATCTCCTCCTGTTCCTGTGCTTCCAATAGTTCCTGTTTTTTGTCACTGAGGTTTGGGTCCTGGGCTGGTGGAGCAAGCCCAAAGCCTAAGACCGCCTCGTGACACAATAACAAATTGTTTGCAGAAAATCATTTTTTTAAGTATTAATAATTTTTGCACCTATAGCATCGCTACATTTATCCTTAACAACTAAGCTAGTATCGTCAGCAAATAAGATTTCGTCAACATTTTCAATAGAACAGAACAGTCGAGATATCATTTACATAAATAATGAATAACAAAGGACCCAATATAGATCCTTGTGGCACTCCTAGACATTGTGCATGTATTCCAGATCTACAGCCATTTAATTCTGTAACCTGAATTCTATTTTCAAGATATGTTCGAAAAATACTCTGCACTTTATGCCTAGCACCATAATATTCTAACTTACTGACTATTATTTCGTGCGAAACACAGTCGAATGCCTTAGACAGGTCACAAAATACCCCGTAGGTCTTCTTTGATCCCTCCAAACTTGAGTGGATGTCCTGAATAAGCTTTAGAATGGCATGTTTTGTAGATTTTGCTTTTGAAATCTAAATTGTCTTTTATTTAATCATTTGTTTTCTAACAAGTAGGTCATAAGTTCTTCTGCTAAGTATTTTTCGAAAATCTTGCTCAATCCTTAAAAATATCTTGGACGGTAATTATTACAGTTTGTGGTACAACCTTTCTTAAATAAAGGCACTACTTTAGCAATTTTAATTTCACCTGGAAAAATGCCTTTATCTACACAGTC
Source organism: Alsophila aescularia (assembly GCA_946251855.1). Taxonomy (NCBI): domain Eukaryota; kingdom Metazoa; phylum Arthropoda; class Insecta; order Lepidoptera; family Geometridae; genus Alsophila; species Alsophila aescularia. The sequence continues at coordinate 1,196,804 of OX276374.1, read as the reverse complement.
GTTAATAGTGTTCATTATAGGTGCTGCAATTTCACACTGTAGGGTTTTTAACAAATAAGGTGATACATACCAATAATCGTTTGACTTTTTTGGCTTCAATAATCTAATGATTTTCATTACTCGCCACATGGTAATTGGCTTTAACTTAAAACTAGATTTACTACAAGGCATAAAATTATTTAGATACTTCAGTGATTCAGTCAGTAAACAATTTAAATTTTTAGTCAAATTAGAAGCTACATTTATAAAATAATTATTAAAAACGTTACAGATTTCATTTATGTCAAAATTTAGTTTATTATTAATGTCAAATAATTTATCACAGATACTGTCACAGGTTTTTTGTTTCCCGGTCTCATCCTTTATTATTTGCCATGCACATTTTATTTTGTTTTGGGCAATGTCAATTTTACGTGCACGATAAATTATTTTAGCAGTATGGCATACAGCTTTAAAAATTTTGCTATATTTAGTTACATAGTTTCTAGAAACAGCATTACTCTCAGTTTTTAGCAGTGCATATAACTCAAACAATCTATTTCTCGAGATTATTATTCCTTAGTTGCCCATTTACAAAATTTTGCCAGTTTTTTATTCGACAGTTCAACTACTGGGAACTCTTCAACGATTAACACATACATACACGAAATGTTTTATACGCATTTAATTGTGATAGCACCCCTTCTAAATTTCACCATGACATGGCTACTGCATAATATATTTTTTATGTTTATTAATTAAATTATTTCTACACTAATATTAAAAATAGAAAAGATTTGTTATTTTTATATGTTTGTACGTAATGGATAAACTCAAAAATACTTAACCGATTTAAAAAATCTTTTAACTTTAGAATGCTACATTATTACCGATTAACATGCGCAGTATATTATTTAACATTAAATGTGATTTTCCTACGAACATTTCAATAATGTAACACCAGGAATCAACAATTAGTCTATAAAAGTCATTATTTGGCGTTCTCTGCGAAAATTATTGATGATACATAGAATAATGTACTACATGTTTATTAGTACTCATTGTTCCTTACAAAAAGAAACACGAGGTTATATGTCTATTTTCACGGGTAGAATAGAAATTTTGTAGGTATAGTAGATATATATTTAGAGATACACTTTCCATAGCTACCCGTGTGAAGCCGAGGCGTCACGCTAGTATAAAATATATTTGTGTTTTTACAAACAAATCTCTATAGTAGTGTGTACCTACATGGATTAGAAAATAGTACGTAAAGATAGTGATTATACAATTTCGTTTAGATTCTGTATAATATTTATACTCGTATATTGGTAAACATTTAAGCTAGTCCTATGATTTGTATAATATACATTTAACTAATTCATTGTATTTCAATAGTACTACATGACGACCACGACTGTCTGCCAAGAGCGATACGACCAATAAGAACAATTCATTGTATACTACGACGCACATGCACATGTGGAACCGTTGAATATCGTACGCACTAATACGTAGGTATCTACTTACTATAGAATATCGTACGCACTAATACGTAGGTATCTACTTACTATAGAATATCGTACGCACTAATACGTAGGTATCTACTTACTATAGAATATCGTACGCACTAATACGTAGGTATCTACTTACTATAGAATATTGTACACACTAATACGTAGGTATCTACTTACTATAGAATATCGTACGCACTAATACGTAGGTATCTACTTACTATAGAATATCGTACGCACTCATACGTAGGTATCTACTTACTATAGAATATCGTACGCACTAATACGTAGGTATCTACTTACTATAGTTTTTTTTTAGTTGTTTTTTTTTAGTAAAATGTAATTCAGAAGAATAACCATACCCATATAATTCTACCCCATATAATTCTACCCCATATAATTCTACCCCATATAATTTGCAGCCCCTAGTTGTCATTGCCACAAACCGCTTCCTCGTAGTATGCAGCGCTGCATGCATGTGTGCACCTCCTGCATTACACTGTTACCGAACTGCAGTAGTGTGAGTTACAGGCTAGCCTGTTCTACCACAGACTAGCATGGGCAGAACACTAAATACTAAGCTAACCTACGATACCTTTAACCCTCCATTTCTATAAAAAAGAAACGAGTCGTTTTTCCAACGTCTCGTTACTTTTTGACGTTTTTGTATGGCGTTTATTCCAAAAGCTGACGGTCGGTTAGTAAGCGAAAACGGTTCGTTTTAAGATATAGGAACCTGTCATAAGTCTTTCTCATTATATCGTAATATTTGCCAAAATTATAACTGCGCCGTGTGGACTCGGCTCAGTACTAGGTCCATCCCTTCTCACCCCGCGAGTGCAGTGAGGGCGGAGGAAACTCAGGAAATGGGCAGTAGCATTCTCCAGCATAGTCTACTGGGATTGCCGAGCGTGGAGATTATGGCAATCCCCCTGTGAGGACCGGTTGGTCTTATGGCCAGAGATCCTAACTGCGAAATCAAACGGTCGCGCGTTCGTAGCCTCCCGTAAGGTGCAATCATTTTTGTGTGATTTGCAGAAACGTTAGTTTCCGACTCATGGATGTTTATTCGTTATCTCGTGCCCATACTACAGGGTATCCTAGTTTGTGGCTAGGTTATTAGATTGAATTGCCCAGTTTTTGTTTTTTAACTATCTTTTTTAATATTTTTTTATATGGGAGGCCCATGTTCAGCGTAGACGACTTCATACTGTTATATGGGAGGCCCATGTTCAGCGTGGACGACTTCATACTGTTATATGGGAGGCCCATGTTCAGCGTGGACAACTTCATACTGTTATATGGGAGGCCCATGTTCAGCGTGGACGACTTCATACTGTTATATGGGAGGCCCATGTTCAGCGTGGACGACTTCATACTGTTATATGGGAGGCCCATGTTCAGCGTGGACGACTTCATACTGTTATATGGGAGGCCCATGTTCAGCGTGGACGACTTCATACTGTTATATGGGAGGCCCATGTTCAGCTTGGACGACTTCATACTGTTATATGGGAGGCCCATGTTCAACGTGGACGACTTCATACTGTTATATGGGAGGCCCATGTTCAGCGTGGACAACTTCATACTGTTATATTGGAGGCCCATGTTCAGCGTGGACGACTTCATACTGTTATATGGGAGGCCCATGTTCAGCGTGGACGACTTCATACTGTTATATGGGAGGCCCATGTTCAGCGTGGACGACTTCATACTGTTATATGGGAGGCCCATGTTCAGCGTGGACGACTTCATACTGTTATATGGGTGGCCCATGTTCAGCGTGGACGACTTCATACTGTTATATGGGAGGCCCATGTTCAGCTTGGACGACTTCATACTGTTATATGGGAGGCCCATGTTCAGCGTGGACGACTTCATACTATTATATGGGAGGCCCATGTTCAGCGTGGACGACTTCATACTGTTATATGGGAGGCCCATGTTCAGCGTGGACGACTTCATACTGTTATATGGGAGGCCCATGTTCAGCGTGGACGACTTCATACTGTTATATGGGAGGCCCATGTTCAGCTTGGACGACTTCATACTGTTAATTTGATATGTTTTTCTCAAAGTTGGTTGAGTAGTTTTTAGTAAATCTATTTAAAATAATTTTTTGGCGCTGACTTTTACTCCTCAGCTTTACCAAAAAGGTTGTCAAAAAGCACTTTTTATGCAAACGTGCCCCAACGTTGACCGCATCTCTGCTCCTCATCACGTGATATTAGCAAGTTAAAGTCGAATATAAGTGTAAACCTACACATGCCAACAAACCCTCTTCACATTCTGGTGGCGGCAGACTGTGGCTTGAGACCTAGATGCCCCCGTTTCCCGACCTTCCTGTCCAAACAAAGGAAGTACCGGCTCCGAAACTGCGCGAGTTCCTCGCTCAATCAATAACTGATGTTTCTTAGTATAATCATTGGGAGCCCCCTGCTGGGCAGCTGGCAGCCGCCTCTTACGCCATTTATCTCTAGTTTGAGCTAATTTGATCCAGGTCTTTCCAAAGTGTTTCTCGGTATCATTGACTCACCGTTGTGTTGGTCTTCCTCGGCTGCGGTTGGCGGCACGACGTCACATGGCCACGTGTTCTTGGTAGACGACTTACAACAAGTAACCGGGTATATACAAGTAACATAGGTAATAATAGGTAAGTAGGTCATATACAAGTAACCGGGCAAGTGAGTGGAACGCGCGTGGAGCGGGTTTCGTACGGTTATACGGTACGGTTATACGGTACGACTACTTGAGAGATTTACCAAGTTATTTTTAAGCGACTTCACAAAAGGAGACGGTTATATGTTCGATTGTATGTCTGTTTTTTTTTTGTTTGTCGGTCGTTTTCGCCGTAAATTATGAACCGATTTAAAAAAAAAATTTTTGATTGAAATGGTATACTCTCCAGGTGGTCCCATATAAAGTGTATCAAAATTGGTTCAGCAGTTTTTTGAGAATAAGTAGATTTTTTAGTAAATCCATTCGATTTTGTGTTTATATTGCCTCAAATCTCTAAGATTTCTAAACCGATGTAGGTGGTTGTTTTTTTATTGATAAGGGTAGGTTTTCAGTGCAGTCCCATACAAACTTCATCACAATTGGTTCGGTAGTTTTATTAGAAAAACTATTTGTTTTATAGTTTATGTTCTCTAATATCTTGATATTTCTGAACCGAATTAAAGATTCTTTTTACTTGTGAAAGAAGATCTCTAGTGTGGTACTGTATAAATTTCATCATAATTGGTTTAGTAGCTTTAAACAAGCTTTAATTTAATTCATTATGCTTGGGACTAGATTGCAAGCCAATTTGAACCATATAACGACGTCCAAAGATGCTGAAGTTTTGAACATGGGTGTAATTCTGATGACAATTATGGTAGATACTATTGAGCAGACCTGATGATGGAGCCGGAAGGTAGTCAAAGGCACTCAACAATCGGATGATGGAATCCCTTCGAGTTTGGGCTCATTTGGTTTGTCTTGATGACTTTTCTGGTCTTATATGGTATCCAAGGTCTGATGATGGAGACGGAAGGTAGTCAGAGGAACTAAACAATCGGATGATGGAATCCTTTCGAGTTTGAGCTCATTTGGTTTGCCTTGATCTCTGACCTTATGTAGTATCCAGGGTCTGATGATGGAGCCGGAAGGTAATCACAGGAACTCAATGAAAAAAGGATGGAACCCTTCGAGTTTGAGCTCATTTGGTTTGTCTTGATGAGTTCTCTGGTTTTATGTGGTATCCAGCGTCTGATGATGGAGCCGGAAGGTAGTCATAGGAACTCAACAATCAGATGATGGAACTCCCTTGATTTTGGGTTCATTGGGGTTGTCTTGATAAGTTTTCTGGTCTAATGGGGTATCTAAAGTCTGATGATGGAGACGGAGCCATAAGAACCTATTACCCAACCATCAAATGATGAATTCGCTTCGATTTTAGGCTTATTTGATTAGTCTCGATGAGTTCTCAGGTCTTAAGTGGTACTGGTGGTGTCTCTTAAAATATTGTTTAAAAAAAGGTTTTATATATTTACAACTTATAAATCTATTTGTTTTGTGTTTCTTTCCCCATATCTACGAGTTTTGTAACCATTTTTTTTTAAAGTTTCTTTTAATTTCAGTGAAATGAAAGAAAACTTTTGTCAAAACTAATTCAGTTGTTTTATAAGTATGTTATTCATCTTTGGTTTTAATTTTACAACACCTTGAGTCTAAAGTGAGTTTAACTATATTCTTTCTGATGTTTGCTTAGGCCATTCAAAATCAAGAATTAAAATCATTTTTCCAAAAAACAAAAAACAACTTCAAATTAAAAATGTCAAACTAAAAAGAATAAAATAATTACAGTTGATTCAGAAGTGGCCAGAACAATATCAGTTTTTCAAAATTGCCAATGTAATAATAATGCAAAAATACAACATAAGATAAGAAAGACTTTTTGAAGGTGTTTCTGTCTGTCTGTATCATGACCGCGTATCAAGCCGAAACTACTGAATGAATTCAACTGAAACTTGGTATAATTTGAGTTCATGCTACGAAGTAGGACATTGGATACTTTCATCCCGAAAAATTAAAGGGTTTCCTCAGGATATTGGTTTAAAATTTAATTAAAATAACACGTATCACGCTGAAACTAATAAACGGATTTTGATGCAACTTAACACAGTCATAGTTTATATGACAAATATAACTGACAAATAGCTTCATAAATTTTTTATAAACAGAAATTACTAGAAATTCTGTATATGAATTTACACATAAATTTAAAAACTTGATTTATTTAACTGATGAAATTAATAATTTCCAAATTACAAATAGCGATGTTGCAACATCAACAGAAAATAACTCAATCGGTTTTTTATACAGGGAGAAAGTACTTAATACTTTTAAACACCTGAATAACTTGGAATTTAAAGTTATCCACCAGAATTGTAGATGTATTAGAAATAAAATGTTAATGCTTCAGACAATAGCTGTAACCTATAAGCCAGAGGTATTGATTTTAAGTGAAACATGGCTTACTGTTGAGGATGTAGACAATATAGCCTTTCAGGGCTATAACCATGCCAATTATTTTGTAAGAAAAAATCGTATTCATGGAGGTGTCTCAATCTTTGTCAACAATAAACTAAAATTTAAACACTGTACATACATTGATGCACTAACCATTGAATATCACTGTGAGCTTGCTGCTGTAAAAAATAATGTATGTTCTGGTAAATTGTTGATTATAGGAATGTATAGACCGGGAAAGGGTAGTTTTGCCATTTTAACAGATGTTTTAAATAAATTATTTGACTTGTTGTGCAGTGTATCTAATACAAGGTTAATTTTTGCTGGTGATTGGAATATTGACTTTTTAGTAGGTTCACCCAATAAAATTACAGTCAATGATATTTTACAAGCTAGCTGATTTAAAAAAATTATTGACTTTCCGACTAGAATCGACAAAACATCTAAAACATCAGTTGACTGCGTTATTACAAATTTATCAAATGACGACATCAAAGTTGAACCTCTTGCTATTGGAATATCAGCCCATGATGCTCAGTTAGCATATGTTAGAATCCAAAATAAATCTGTACCAAAATATATCAATGTGGAGAAACGTTTCTTTGAGCCAAATAGAATAGAAGAGTTTTGTAATGCAATGCTATCGTACGACTGGAATTCTATATTTGATGAGTATAATGGCAGTACTTTCCATAAATTTATGGATAAGCTAATATGGAATAGAAATATATACTTTCCAATCAAAATACGACGAATAAAAAATCGTCATCGATGCACGTGAATTTTTAATGAATTAATTAAATTACAAAATGACATTCATGATCTATATCAAATACAAAGATAATAGCCTCAGTTTATGCCAGACAACAGTATTATTGATTTAAAGAATAAACAGAGAAATGAATGCATGAAAACAAAGAAAGAAGAGTATATAGAAAACCGATTAAAAAACGCAAAAAACACGAAAAAAGAGATATGTAGAGTGTTATAAAAGAAGAAACAAATAGAAATATAAAGGAATGGAACTGGGATCTGGTAGACATCAATTTGAACTTGAAGATAGAAAATGAACAAACCCCGGATCATATCAATAACTTTTTCATTTCTATAAGCAATAACCTTTGCGTTAATAACCCTCCAGATGTGGAAAAAGCTACTTTGTTTATAAAAACGGTAATTGAAGAACAACCGGAACTAAATTTTCCACAATTTCCATCTTACGATATAATGCAAATAGCTAAGCAAAACTCTGAAACAAAGGACCTGTTTGACATATCAGGCATTTTTATTTTTAAAATTATGCTCTTACCTTAAATATCATATTAAATTTTTAATTAACAAGACTATTCAATCAGACATACGAGTATATCCTATTTCACTAAAAAAGTCAAGAGTAACTCCTACATATAAAGGAAAGGGCGAAACAACATCTGTCAACAACTACAGGCCAATTACTATTGTACCCACTGTGTCTAAAATTATAGAATCTATAATTTCTGATACTATAGTGAAGCATATGAGTAAGCATCAAATTATATCTGATTCCCAATATGCCTACAGAAGTGGTCTATCAACCACGTTAGCATCACTAATGTTTATAGAATGAATTATGTACGGCTTAGAACGTAAAAATAATAGTTTAAAAAAACTAAAAAACAGGCTTTATATAGAAAACCAAACTAAAAAATAGAAAATAAATTTTAATAGTGTAAATAAGAAAAAAATGATTTATTTCAAAAAAATCGTGTGGTGCATGGGTCAATAGTTATAAATATTTCATTGACAGATATGAGAAGCACCCTACGATTTTTTTGAAATAAAACATTTTTTTCTTATTTACACTATTCAAATTTATTTTCTATTTTTTAGTTTGGTTTTCTGTATAAAGCGTGTTTTTTAGTTTTTTAAACTATTATTTATTCTTAACTTTTTTTTTCCCCCGTACTATTGCATTGTCATCGAACTTTGACAGGTGTGCAAAATATGAATGAAATCTGACCGTTTAAAGTGGGTCAAAATAGCGTCCAAAGGAGTCGGTTACAAACATACAAACATACAAGTGAAGCTAATATAAAGCGTATAAAAAGAAGGTTGCTGGTGTGTTTTTAGACTTATCCAAAGCATTTGATTCCGTGAATCATGAACTTTTATTACAAAAACTCATGGTATACGGAGCCAGAGAAAAAAGTTTAAAATTAATAAAGTCCTTCCTTATTAATAGAGAGCAGATAGTAGAAGTTAAAATTAACAGTAAAGCTCTGAGACCAGCACCTCAAAACACTAATATAGGCATTCCTCAAGGTTCTTCCCTTGGAAACGTGATGTTTCTTGTTTTTCTGAACGATATGGCATTTTTAGATATAGATGGCGTAATTGTTCAATATGCTGACGACACAACAATTGTTGTTTCAGCGGATACGGTAGAACATCTTGAAGATGTAATTAAAGAAACTTTACACAAATTGAGTAAATGGTTTAAGATTAACGGTCTCAAATTAAATACAGACAAGACTAAAATAATGTTCTTCAGTCCTATAGCTCCTACACAAAAAACACTCCCTTAACACTGCAAGATGGAACCACATGTGACTCTTCGAACCTTGTCAAATTGCTAGGTTTTGAACTTGACTCAATTTTGACTTGGAAGAAGCACATAGATTCTACACGCAAGAAAATGGCCAAAGGTGTTTATGCACTAAAACAAGTCAAACTAATAACCACACCAGAAAGCCTGAAAGAAATGTACTGTGCATACATACACTCGATTTTGACATACGGTATTATATTATGGGGGTGCTCAACCGACTACGAGCGCATTTTAAAAATGCAAAAAAGTGCAATTAGAGTACTGATGGGCGCTAAATACAGAGAATCTTGCAGAGAACATTTTAAAACATTGCAAATAATGACATCAGTATCAGCTTATATACTGGAAATACTTAAATATGTAAGAAAAAACTTCGATAAATATAAATTGCGAGTAAGTAATAGTAAGAGAACCATTAGAAATAAAATATTATTAAAACCTATACATCACAGGCTGAATATGTCAAACAGGTTACCTTTTGTAATGGGTCAGAAACTATACAATAAGCTTCCAGAGCATATTAAGTCTTCCACAAATGAAACCCAATTTTATAACCATGTGAAGTCCCTTTTATTAGACAAAACACTGTACAGCATAACATAATATCTAGTAAATGATTCAATTTTAGACAGGAGCAAATTTTAATGTTTAATGTAATTATTTTTAACGCCCTTATACAGCGAATTTTACCTATTTTAAGATAAATAATTTATTATTGTAAGTATATATATTAAAAATAAACTACTTTTCATATTCTCACTTAAATTATGTTTACTTATTAAATCATGGTATGAATATAATTGATGTAACAATAATTGACTCAATGGAATGTTTTCAGTTAGCATTTTTTGTTAATTGTAACTCATGTTTTATCAATAAAAAATATCTTATCTTATCTTTATCTTATCTTATGATGGGTTAAAATTGAGGGTACATTTATACCGAAAAGTTAAAGCGTTCCTGTGGGATAGAGGTCCAAAGTATGTTAATTTGAAAGTGAAACATATCTATACATTTAATTAAGCAATAAGTACAAAATAGCCTGTATAAAGAAGATAGAAAAAATGTCTAGAGTACATAAAATAAGCTACTGAACAAGAATATAACATTTTAAAAAATAACGTGTATGTCTGTTTGTCTGTATGTTAGTTTGTTCGCGCATCACGTAAAAACTCTTGGACTGATTGTGATGCGGTTTTCTTTGTTGGATAGCTTAAGGTCTTACTTAAAAATGGGGGGACTTTGTATCTCAATCCGATGAGTAAAAACGGAGCAATCGATAAAAATATTTTTGATGGCTGAAGGAATTTTGATCAAATGTTGGTATATTGGTATTTTAGGTCCAGGAATAGTACTTAGAGTACTTTTAAGCTGGAGAAATGACCACGCGTGCGAAGCCGCGGGTACAGCTAGTATAAAATATGACTGTGCCAAGTTGCATCAAAATCCAACCAGTAGTTACAGCGTGATACGTGTTCGTTTAAATAACTTTCAACACCTTTGAATTTTTCGGGATGAAAAATATCCTATCCCAACGAGCACAAAGTAGTGGTTTAATAACTCTGTAGCATATAAAATTATAACTAAAGGTTGCCAGAGGTAGCTCTATAGCACGGTATGCAGTATGCAGACCTTAAGCAGCTGCTAAAGCTCTAAAGCGGCGCCTTATAGCACCATTAAAACAGATCCAGGAGAGTTGCTAAATAGTGCTTGACAGGTGAAATACGGTGAAAATAGCAGTTAAAAGCTGATATTGGCGCTAACTGAATGAACGAACGTCACTCGAATCGGCTAATCATTCACATTCACTCTATTTGGTACACAACGCAGTGTGATTTTGGTGTTTTTATATGGTGAGTATAATCTTGTAGTTTTTAGTTAATGGCTGCGGTATCGTGTTGTGACGATGTCAAACCTCTTTCGTCATAATCATACTCATTTGATAGTTTGTCTATATTAATTCTAAATTACATTGTCATGCATTTGGCTCATGTCCATGTTTTTACAAAATATCTCATAAAAAATGGTAAATAAATTATTATTTTATCTACCTATATCTGGCAGTTTAAGTTACTGCTTAAACCTACCTACCTAAAATTACGGCCAATAGAATGCCCACCAAAATTCTGACTTCTAACTTGGGGCGTGTTCGTGTTCAGTAAGGAAGGACCGGCTCGACTAGGAGTCCTACAAGCGTTGCTGATAGGCCAGCTATCTCTGTATATGGTCATCTACTGCTGCAACGTGTCCATGAAGGTGAAGCCGCTGTTTATGAACATCTCCGAGTGCTCCTAATAAAATTGTTACTGTTCTTTTATGTTGTCCACTGAGGTTTGGTCCCTGGGCTAGTGGAACAAACCCTAGGACTGCCTTGTGACAGTGTATTAAAATAACAAAATGGTAGATGTATTATGTAAATTTATGATTTACCACAGTAAACATAATTTAGGGTTCAGCAAAACTAATACCATAATATAGGTACTAATACATTCTTTAAACATTTGTTTATGGATTTATAAAGTGTGTGGCGTTTCATTATTTACATATTAATTATTAATAACTACTGTAAATGTGTGGCAAGTGTCCTTTACTACAATAAATAAATATATAGATATAATACGTGTATTATTTATTCAAGCCGTAAATAAAACGGCGGCCATCACGGTTCTTCCAATTGAGCCGAAGTGCTACTTTTAGCTAATATGCATAACAATAGCTGTAAGAAGTGATTTACTTCTTACACATTTATATCCTATGCAGCACTGCGTTGCATAGTATGCCACGCGGGACCGTAATGCTGAAAGTGCTAATAGAGATACAATTCTAACTATTGTGCAGTCAATAGTGGTATAAAATACTACGTGATACCATTATGTGTCTGAAAGGGGCAAAAGAGATATATTTCTTACTATTGAGCAGTTAATGGTGCCATAAAGTGACACAATAATATATTAGGTTCATGCTGCGAACTTTTGCCTAATACTGATCCCCTTATGCCATCCCTTTAGACCTAAATGCTTTAAGGAGAGCTGTAATTTTCACTAATTTGCTAGTTGGGTATGTCCTGCCTCGTAGTATGAACTCAAATCAAGCCAAGTTTCATTTGAATTCATTTAGTAGTTTTGGCGAGATGCGCGGCCAAGATACAGACAGACACAAAAATGAAAAAAAACATCATTTTTTTTTTGCCAGTCGCTTACCGCGTTGCGCACGCGCATTATGCGCGCTACAGCGCGCAATGTTAGATATATCGCCACCCGATGATCTACAGTTACCTGGTTGTTAACCACTCCCGTCCAAACACGACCACCTCAGCAATGATCGCTTCACGAGTGGAAAGTAGTCAACAAGTCACAGCTCGGCCATGACCATTTCGCTCCCCTCTATTTACAAGCACCATTATGCTCTTATCAGTGCTGATAACACGACGGCCTCGCGCGTATCAGCGCGCGTCCTTTCACTGCACCGCTGCGCGCTGTCTCTTTCGCTCCGAGACTATTACTTAAATAATTGTGGTACGACTAGGAGTTTTAGCCTGACATGGTCACTGACTCTAAAGGCACTAGAACGATAGCTGTACGGTATACTATGCGTGAAGAAACTAACGATACCGGGTTCGGTCCTCGGCTCCGCCCCCAGTGACTTTTCTAAGTTATGCGCAGATTTCCATCGCTCCGTGCTCCGCAGGGCACGTGAAGCTGTCGGTCCTGGCTGTTATTGATTAATAGCAGTTGTTAAACCATGTTAGAGGTGTGCTGGCGGCCTGCCAATCTGTAGCACCAAGGGCCAGCACTACTTCACACGAAAAACAAACTTCTGACATTAAAGTCAGCAACGAACGAGATATTTACCGTATGTTCATTTTGCTTCTTCTTCTTTAGTGATCTGGCTCTTCTACCAGAAATCAAAAGCAGCTAAGCCGTGTGGGCCCGGCAGTAACAGATCCAACCCTTCTCACCTCGCGGGTGCTGTGAGAACAGGACATTCAGGCTCTGGACAGCAGTATCCTGAGTAGGTATCAACATCTACTGCGATCACCCGCCGCCTGCCGAGCGTGTTGGCTATGGCTAAACCCCTCCTATTATGGGGGAGGCCTATATCCAGCAATGGACTTCTTCCGGCTTATAATGAAACAGTAATGTGTTCAGTGTGTTCTTCATTGCTGTGCTCGTGGTTGAAGGGTAATCTGCCCAGCGAACTTACTGGACACATGAGACCCAATAACAATCAGCTGCACTGCACTGAACTCGTCGCGCATTGTGTGACATTGGATTTAGGCCCAGTAATTTCACAGATAGCCACATAATGTCAAAGAACCGATAACCGATGGGGTTGGCGAGTTCTTGAGTAGAGATAAACGTTTGTAGGACGCCATTCTGCCAGATGGAGTGACAACCTACGCAAAGTGGCTGGCAGTAATTAAATAAGAAGAGCCGAAGATTGGGCTCAGTGGCACGCGTAAGGAGAGGCCTTCATTCAGCACTTATAGTCTCTTGATTGGGCTCAGTGGCACGCGTAAGGAGAGGCCTTTATTCAGCACTTATAGTCTCTTGATTGGGCTCAGTGGCACGCGTAAGGAGAGGCCTTTATTCAGCACTTATAGTCTCTTGATTGGGCTCAGTGGCACGCGTAAGGAGAGGCCTTCATACAGCACTTACAGTCTCTTGATTGGGCTCAGTGGCACGCGTAAGGAGAGGCCTTCATACAGCACTTACAGTCTCTTGATTGGGCTCAGTGGCACGCGTAAGGAGAGGCCTTCATACAGCACTTACAGTCTCTTGATTGGGCTCAGTGGCACGCGTAAGGAGAGGCCTTCATACAGCACTTACAGTCTCTTGATTGGGCTCAGTGGCACGCGTAAGGAGAGGCCTTTATTCAGCACTTATAGTCTCTTGATGATGAGTTTTCAAACCAGAACACAGTAAACACTACTGCTTGTCGTTTGAGTATCCGCAAAGAGTGTGGTACACTTGCACAAGAGTGTGGTACACTTGCACAAGAGGCCTACCAAGTAACTTAACAAGGAACAATGCGTCTGGTCTTCCCAGACCATAGATTCATAGATTAACTTATTACAATCTGCCTTTGAATCATGTTCCACATATTTGTTTAACAGTTTTGTCTACCCCACCTCCGCCTGTCCCACACGGTGGATGAGTTTAGTCTACACTCGTGTCTGCCCCTAATCAAAATAACGACGACTTGTTTTTGTACCTGGCGCCACTTGCGTCACAGTTCTTAGTGACAATGGTGACCATACCTGTACATTAATCAGTACTCAAACAGGATCTGTCTCGTACGTCTTGTTTTATTTTTCCTCTAAAGAAACAACGGTAGATTGTGGAGAGAATAATCCGATCCTGCAATTTTTATGGGCGCTTAGGAAGCGCTTACCCTCAGGAGAACGACGTGTTCTTTTTGTCACTAACATTTGTAAATAATAATTTTAACGAAAATTACGATTTCTAATGGATTTATTAAAAATGTACTGAACTAATTTTGATAACAAATATATTAGAACTTAAAAACCACATTGGAGGTCTATACTTTCATGTTATTCTAAGACCATAAACTTCTTATAGGTTTTCCACTATTTCCAGTATTTCAAAATTGCAGGCTCATTAGTATCGGAGATAATGAGATAGGGAGTGCGGGGGAGGGGGAGGGGGGGGGGGGAATTGTAATTTTTCATATATTTTCTTAAATACCTTCAGAACTACTTAATTTAAAATAATTAAAATGTTGAGACACTCGCAACAAGCCCTTGCATTTGATATGTCACACGGCAAGCAAATTGGCTATGACAGATGGATGGACAGACAGACAGACAGACAGACAGACAGACAGACAGACAGACAGACAGACAGACAGACAGACAGACAGACAGACAGACAGACAGACAGACAGACAGACACAGGAGTGATCCTATAAGGGTTCCGTTTTTTTCATTCGAACATACGAAACCCTAAAAAATAATCATCCAAATAGGTCGGTGATACGAATTAATATACAACAAGTACAAACAAATTGAGAAATCCTTGTTTAATCAACTTCTAATAGGAGGAAAGCGTGTGGAACACCGGTATTTAAAGTCTTTCAGAAGCTGTTTAACTCCGTCATCTTCGAGGGTACTATGCCAGAGGCATGGCACAGGAGCGTAGTGGTGTTGTTCTTTAAGAAAGGTGATAACACCCTCTTGAATAATTATAGGCCCATTTCGCTGCTGAGCCACGTCTATACGCGGTTTTCGGGAGTAGTTATAAACCGTCTCGCGCTCGTAGGTTTGACGACTTTCAGCCTCCCAAACAAGCTGGATTCCGGAAAGGCCGTAGACCACGTCCATACGCTCCGGCAGATTATACAGAAGACCGAAGAGTATAATCGGCCACTATGTCTAGCGTGTGTGGACTACGAGAAAGCCTTTGATTCAGTCGAGACCAGGGCAGTGCTACAGTCAATACAGTGGTGCCAGATTGATTACCGGTGCATTGAAGTGTTGAAGTGTTTGTACAGCAAGGCCACCATGACAATTCGTCTTCAGGATCAGAGCACGAATTCTATCCTGTTGCAAAAATGGGTGAGACAGGGAGACGTTATTTCTCCGAAACTGTTCACCTCTGCACTGGAAGATATATTCAAGCTTCTGAACTGGAACGGATATGGTGTTAACATCAATGGCGAATGCATCACTCACCTTCGATTTGCTGATGATATAGTCATCATAGCAGAAACCCTGGAAGTCCTAAGCACAATGCTTAGTGACCTCAATATTGTTTCCCAACATGTGGGACTTAAAATGAACATGGGTAAGACGAACATCATGTCGAATGCCCATGTCGCACCCATGCCGGTTTATGTTGTGAACGATATTATCGAAGCTGTTGATAACTATGTCTACTTGGGTCAAACGATCCAACTGGGTAGATCCAACTTCGACAAAGAGGTCAACCGACGAATCCAACTCGGATGGGCAGCGTTCGGGAAATTACGCCATATCTTCTCGTCGCAGATACCGCAGAGCCTCAAGACGAAAGTTTATAATCAGTGCGTGTTGCCAGTGATGGCATACGGCACTGAGACGTGATCGCTAATTATTGGTCTCATACACAAGTTCAAAGTCACACAGCGTACAACGGAGAGAGCTAAGCTTGGAGTTTCTCTGAAGGACAAGATACGTAATGAAGTGATCCGAAAGAGAACCAAGGTAACCGGCATAGCTCTAAGAATAAGCAAGGTGAAGTGGCAGTAGGTTGGTCACATTTCCAGAAGAACCAATAACCATTGGGGTAGACGAGTTCTCGAGTAAACACCATATTTAGACAAACGTAGCGTAGGACGCCTTGTGCCCAGGTGGAGTGACGACCTGCGAGAAGTGTCTGGTACAAGCAGGATGCGCTGAGTTGAAGACCGAGCTCAGTAGCGTGTATTAATAATAAATTAATAGCCTACGTCCAAAAGTGGACAAGTTTAGGTGCTGATGATGAGGATGAGGATGGTTAGCGTATGAAACTAAGTATTTCACCTGTTGATGTGTTGGAAGATCGGAAACACGCGGTGCCTACAGTGACTCTGGCTCTTAAGGACAGGTGCTGGAATCGCTGAAGACAGTAAAGAAAAACCTTTTGATATTAAGTTAGGCACGGAACACTCTGAAGAAGGCTTGGCAACATATATTCTCTTATAGTTTTATAAATTACACAAGCGACGATAGCCGAGTAGTATACTAGTGCACGTTAAAATCAAACAATACGGGGTATGTGCGGACTACCATCGCTTCGTGCTTGAGAGAGCACGTTAGATGCCCTGACAATCTCTGACACCAGAGGCCAACACAACAACAAGCAAGCATCACCCCTATGGTAGAATACCTGTAGAGCAATAAAGAATTCTACCACCGAGGTTATCTAATGATATTTTCCTTCAGCGAAAGCTCATGATTATTTTTGTACGGGCGATTAAGATCGAAAACCCACGACAGTTTTCATGATAAATCATGTTTTTGACTTCGAAAACCGAGTACAACTAAAACTTTAATTCGGTCATCAATAATGTTCAAGTCAAATCATATGCATTGCAACAAGCTTCATCTCTTATTTATTAGAAATTATAGTCAATTAATAATATTTCTCTCTGCTGTCGTTTTTCAACCTAGTAACTGTAATTAAAGTAAAACATATCTCATTGTCATTACTTTATTATTTCTTCGTGTTAAAGTCTGTGAGTTTAAATATTTGTGGTTTCATTAAACCTAATAATTGTATGGGTCTGTGCATGCAAGTTGTTGAAGCCAATTGGCTATAACAAATTGGAAACTAAATGGATAACGAAAGAAAAAACAATAAAAAAAAAACTCTTTTTATTTGTCTTACGTAGCACAAGGACTTAGTACTATTGTTTATTCTGTGTCAAAGTACTTAATTTATTGTGTAAAAAATAAACTAAAACACTTTTTTTTTATATATAAATGACAACAGTATAGTCATATAATTTTATTAAATGGTGCGATAACTATTAGCATCAGATTGAGATCGGTGTAAAACTATATTTATAGCCAGGCGAGAATTTCTAAGCAGTCAAGCGAGTCACCCTAAAACTATATTTATAGCCAGGCGAGAATTTCTAAGCAGTCAAGCGAGTCACCCTAAAACTATATTTATAGCCAGGCGAGAATTTCTAAGCAGTCAAGCGAGTCACCCTAAAACTATATTTATAGCCAGGCGAGAATTTCTAAGCAGTCAAGCGAGTCACCCTAAAACTATATTTATAGCCAGGCGAGAATTTCTAAGCAGTCAAGCGAGTCACCCTAAAACTATATTTATAGCCAGGCGAGAATTTCTAAGCAGTCAAGCGAGTCACCCTAAAACTATATTTATAGCCAGGCGAGAATTTCTAAGCAGTCAAGCGAGTCACCCTAAAAAGCCACCAAGGTCGCGAATATAAAGAGAATCAGTCCCAGTACCAAGCCCTGAGAAACACTCGTTAAAAAAGAAACAAAGATCGAGACTTGCTCTCTTATCAATTATTCTTAACCCGGTTTGAAGACTTGCAAGTAAAATATAAACTCTTACAATGGAATATAAACTTTATTAATCAGATTTAAAGGTAAAAGTCGAGTGCGACAGTGCTGAAGGCCCTTGTGTAAGACAAAAGTAGGGAGGGTGTGGTAAATTTCTGTTGCTAAGTGCTCGACCATAAGCACATGAAATCGCTTCTTTTTAACTTGTAGAGCTTGTAGTTTATTATAGCCACTTTAATTAAATCGTATCGTCTTGGGATAATATATCAGGCGAAAAGAACGCGTAATTCCGTAACCAAAGGGTCTAACTGGAACACTGCTCTATATCCGTCTGTCACTCGATTTTTTTTTTGTTGTTTGAAAGATAATTCTTCTTAGCCTGCTTGTATCTTTTCTAGTTTTAAAGTTTTTTAAATGTAAAGTTTCACTCGTCAAAATAAGCCATAGCAAGGTAGTTCAAAATTTAAAAGTGAGACTTACATGTCAAACTGGGTGAAAATATGAAAGGGGTTTGTTTGCACAGTACAAATCTAACTTTTCTTAATTTTAAGCTGTTTAGTTTTTGAGCTAGGAGTCAAAATGTAAAAAAAAACAGTTCAAATGCTCTGAACCGCTGGTAATCTAGATCCTAGATTATTTTGCAGACATTAGAGGCTCGATTCTGTTTGTATACTAATACTGAGTTAGCACGCGGAAGTACCTGCGGGTCGACGGCCCCGAGCGGGTCTCGACAAGGCGTGCGCGGAGTACGCGCGGCAGCTGTCGCGGAAGCGGGGGCGATTTAAAATATAAAAGGGATTTGAGTAATGTTTGCATTGCTTTTAATTTAAAAAAACGGCTTCTGATTATTTTACATCAATTTTGTAGTAGTCCCTATGTAAAAACGGTATAATAAATTAACTTTGCCCTTTGTCCTACAGATAGCAGCTATAACCTAGCAGTCGACGAGCATAAAATAAAATAAACGTATCATCATCATAATCTAAACAAAGAGTATAAATATAATATCTCTACCATTATAAAGCCTAGAAGGTTGCGTATGTAAGTAATATGTAGTCGTGCCGATACTTCCAAATACAGGTCCAATTGCTTTAAAATAGTAATTTAGATTGGAGAGTGGCAACGTTTTTATTAAGCGACCACCCATCATCACTGTCATCATAATCATCATCAGGCTGTGATCTTCCACTGCTGGAAATAGGCCTCTCCCAAGGCACGCCATTTGGCTCAATCTTCGGCGTAGATCGTCGCTCCATCTAGCCGATGGGCGTCCTACACTACGTTTGCCAATTCGTGGTTTTCACTCGAGAACACGCTTACCCCAACGGTTATTGGTTCTGCGGCTAATATGGCTAGGCCACTGCCCTTAAGTTTGCTAATATTCAGAGCAATGTCGGTAACTTTGGTTTTCTGCCGGATAACCTCGTTTTGAATTCGATCCCTAAGAGAAACTCAAAGTATAGATCTCTCCATAGCCAGCTGAGCGACTTCAAGTTTGTGGACCAGCCGTACGTAAGTGTCCACGTCTTAACTCCGTAAGTCATTACCGGTAGGCACTGACTGAGTACCTTTGTCTTTAGGCACTTAGGGATAGGCGATGAGAAAACCTGACGCAGCTTCCTAAATGCTGCCCAGCCAAATTCTTCTATTGGCTTGTTTCTTGAATTTTTTCTGGCCCAGATGTAAGATTTGCCCAAAGTAAACGTAGTGTTGAACAATCTCGAGAGCAGTGCTGTTAACTGTAATCGGTAACGGTATGTGCTCGTTCAGTATGATCGGTTTTATCCAAGTTCATTCCGAGACCGATTTTCTTGGAAACTTCAGCTAGGTTATCCAGCATCCACTGTAAATCTTGTGACGATTCAGACATTATGACGATGTCATCTGCAAATCTCAAGTGTGAGATGTACTCGCCGTTTATGTTGATGCCCTGCCCTTCCAAGTCCAAAGTCTTAAACATGTTTTCCAATGCGTTGGTGAACAATTTCAGGGATATCACATCCCCTTGTCTCACTTCTCGGCGCAGGTGGACATGTTTAGTCTGTTTGTCCTGGATTTGGACAGTCATAGTATCTACGTCATACAAGCATCTTAGCACTTGGATAATTATATTGCCAGTTTACTTGGCAAAAAGCGACCAGCTAGCGATTATAATTATTTTGTACAAGGGTTGGAACATACAGCTAAGACATGGAAATAACGCGATACGAGTACTATGACTATATTATCTAAGTGAACAATTAGTAATAGTTAAGTGTTACATTTATTAAAGCGGTTTTCAATAAAATTTTGGCATGAGATGAAAGCGCATGCCCCCTCTGCGCCTTCAGCAAAGAAAATATACACCTCTGGCATTTTATACATAGAACACTGTAGGACTGTTTGGACTCCAAACCAGTACACTGCAGATGAATGAATTTCGACCCTTTTTTCATTAGGATTCCTATTCATAGGTCTGTGGAATTTGGCTACGCCATTGTTATGATGGTTGTACCGCCATAAGTCGGTAGTCCGAGCCAAGCTTGAGTATCCGTTAAGATGCATCGCAGGCAAGTGTGGTTGACTTTCGAATTTTAGGTGGTGGTTTTGTCCCTTCTAAAAGAAGGAAGTGAGCATGACCATAAAATCTATTTTATCTGAAACCTTACTTTCTAATTACGTACGAGTATGTTGTATGAAAAGTCATGGGACATGAAAATATAAACAATACATTGCTAACAATGTTTTAAATACATTGTCATTGTTCTGAAACAATTACATGTATTTAAACGGTCGTATTCTTCTTCTATTTCATTGTTTTAATTTTCCAAATTTAAAGTCGCATTGACACGAGCAAAGTAGGTGTCCAACTGCGCTTGGCCGAGTATACTCTAATAGTGTCAAAACAATATCAAACAAAAAACATAAGCCCGCTTACACTCGGAATAAACCCAAAACCCCGCCAGACGGCTTATAAACCCAGACGGCTGTCATCTGTCCTTCTCACTCCTACGCCAATACTGTCTTCTGTCTCGGTCGCACCCACCACGGTTGAAGCTTTGAGTATGGATTTCGGGACTGTAGACTTATGTATCCATCTATAGATATTATATAATGTTAAACTAAACTTTTCGCCTGTGACTACGTCTGTCAAATCAAAGGATCGAAAATTAAATCAGCAATTTTGAATTTTGGAATCTTCCTTGGCATGGTTAGATTAGTGGTTAGACTGTTTGTCTGTATGTGTCGATGAAGCTGGCTGAATGTGCTCACAGTAAACTATCACGAGTAAAAACGTGTCATTGGTTTGTTTTGTACGTAACCATTTGTGTCGTGCCATAGTGTGACGTCATAGTACGACATGATTTATGTTTTAGGTAGAGAAAAAATATTTTATAAATTTTTTAATTGTACAAATATTTTAGGAGACGGATCTATTTTTATAAGTTTTTATTTAACTTGCAATGTTTGTGTGTATATCTGTATGTATGTATGTATGTATGTATGTATGTATGTATGTATGTTTGTTTAATTCAAATCTTGCAAGCTGAATTCAACTCCGTAGGTAAAGAAGAAGTGGTTCTTACTTCGTCTTATCCTACGGAGTTGAATTTTTGCATGTTGGTTCAGTTCCAATGACAATGCATTTTTATGGTAAGCATGACCTGAATCGACATCCAGGAACAGCTCCAGATAAGGAGCTCTTCAACCTTAGTCTTCAACGGTCGACAGAGCAGTTACGAAATTTTGTGTACGCATTCTATTACGATAGCCGTTTGAAGTTTTACTATGACATGGTTACTGCACTCCGGGTTGGCTCCTGATTAAGGAACTCCTCAACGGTTAACAGCATAGACACGAAATGTTGTATACGCATTTAATTGTGATAGCCCAATGATAGCCCGCTTTAAGTTTCATCATGACATGGCTACTGTATAAAATGCTTTTTATTTAATGTTTTTAAATTAATTTATTATAGCTAAACAGGGCGCTAGTTCGCCATGCCACACTGCATTCATTGCAGAAAACGTGTGACGTCTTTACAACAATTAGCGAACGCTGTTCTCACTCACATGCTCACTATTTGTGTTGTCCTTGCGTGGGGCTGTGTCGGGGCGCACGGCCGTTTGTCGTGAAACGGCTACGCCATGTACAAATCGCGAGTTGTACTTCTGAGCGGGACACGCTTCTTTGCCCGCGTGGACATTTCTTACGATAAAAGTAAGCTATGTGTTATTTCAGGACCAAAAGTAAGAATAAAGAACAAAATACCAAATTTTACTCTTTCTTCAAATATATTTTTTATCTATTGCTCGGCTATAGATAAAAAATATTCACCGGATCCTTTTCCCGAAGTTCCTTTAGTTATTATCTAATTGTTTTTAGTTAGGTTTCGTTTATTTCATTTCAATAGGAACATGAATTATTGAATGGCACGTTACCTACTGATTTATTGAATGGCACGTTACCTACTGCTTTATTGAATGGCACGTTACCTACTGCTTTATTGAATGACACGTTACCTACTGCTTTATTGAATGGCACGTTACCTACTGATTTATTGAATGGCACGTTACCTACTGATTTATTGAATGGCACGTTATCTACTGCTTTATTGAATGGCACGTTACCTACTGATTTATTGAATGGCACGTTACCTACTGCTTTATTGAATGGCACGTTACCTACTGCTTTATTGAATGGCACGTTACCTACTGATTTATTGAATGGCACGTTACCTACTGCTTTATTGAATGGCACGTTACCTACTGCTTTATTGAATGGCACGTTACCTACTGCTTTATTGAATGGCACGTTACCTACTGATTTATTGAATGGCACGTTACCTACTGCTTTATTGAATGGCACGTTACCTACTGCTTTATTGAATGGCACGTTACCTACTGCTTTATTGAATGGCACGTTACCTACTGATTTATTGAGTGGCACGTTACCTACTGCTTTATTGAATGGCACGTTACCCTACTGCTTTATTGAATGGCACGTTACCTACTGCTTTATTGAATGGCACGTTACCTACTGATTTATTGAATGGCACGTTACCTACTGCTTTATTGAATGGCACGTTACCTACTGATTTATTGAATGGCACGTTACCTACTGCTTTATTGAATGGCACGTTACCTACTGCTTTATTGAATGGCACGTTACCTACTGCTTTATTATGAATTATTTAATAACCCCCGAATCGAAAAGAGAGGGTTGTTTTAAGTTTTGGGTGAGAGTGTATGTCCCGTGTGTCTGTTTATGGCATCCTATTAGCTCCTAAACGAATGGACCGATTATGATGTGGTTTTTGTTTGAAAGCTGATGTGATCGAGATGGTTCTTAGCTGTGTTGGAAGGGTGGACCATGATCGCAATAATGGCGTTTCTGCGACGGAGGCCTTGCTTTGGAGGGGAGCGGGATCCGAAGCACGGTGTTGACTGCTGGCCGACCGCAAGTTGTAGGGGGCCTAAGTAGTAATTTAACCAGCTACGAAAGGCTCTCAAGCCAGCTACAATGCAGTCCAGCTTCAGAGAGAAGCTGTAGTAGACCGTTTGAATTTAGCCTTAGAAGAAATGTCAAAGTCAAGGAATTTATTGTAAACTAGCTGTACCCGCGGCTTCGCACGCGTGGCCATTTCTCTAGTTTAAAAAAACTCTATTACTATTCCAAGACCTAAAATACCAAGACCTTCAGCCATCAAAAAGTTTTTATCGATTGCTCGGCTTCTACTCATCGGATTGAGATAATAAGTACACCAGTTTTTAAGTCAAACCCTAAGCTATCCAACAGTGACAACCACATCGCAATCGGTTCAATAGTTTTTACGTGATGCGTAAACAGACTAACAGACAGACACGAATTTTAAAAATGTTCTATTCATTTTCAGTAGTTTATTTTATGTAGCCTAGATAATTATTTTTTACATATCTTTCTTTTACAGATTTTTTGGTACTTACTGCTTTATTATAAGTATAGATGCACTTCACTTCTAAATGAAAAGATGTGTTTTATTACTTTATTTTAATGATGCCTATAAAACAGTACCATGCCATACCTACTGACTGACTGACTGACTGACTGACTGACTGACAGACAACGCCCAGCCTGTTATTTATTCTGTGGCTCAGCCTAAAACGGTGTACCTAGGTATTTGAAATTTTAAGGAATATTCCTTGAGTACCTTGAACTATGGAAGTAACTATAAACCGTAAAACATGAATACCAACTCCAAATAAAATATCTTGCGGGAGCCCTTTAATTTTTCGGGATGAAAATTATCCAATGTCCTACCTAGTAGTATAAACTCAAATCAAGTTTCATGTGAATTTATTACAAAACTTAAAAACCAATTCAGTATTGAATATATTGGAAGCTGTTTTACAGCCTCCAAATATTTTTTCTATATATATCAATGTACAGAAAATGGACCCCTATCCTGCAGGAACCCTTTCTTTTTTGGAATGAAAAGTATCCTCAATTTTCACCCATCATATAAACTATGACTGCGCCAAGTTGCATCAAAATCCGTTCAGTTTCAGCGTGATAATTATTCATTGAAATAACTTTCAACCCCTATCCTGCGGCAACCATTTAAATTTCGGGATGAAACGTATCCTATATCCTACTCGTAGTGTGAACTCAAATCATGCCAAATTTCATTTTAATTCATTCAGTAGTTTCGGCGTGATGCTCGTCCAAGATACAGATAGACAGACAGATAACAGACAAATTGAAAAAAAAACTATTTTTGCTTCAGTACGAATAAAAACAGCCTCCAAAAAAATTAAAAAATATCTTCAATGTACAGAACTTGGACCCCTATCCCGCAGGAACCCTTTATTTTTTGGGGATAATAAGTATCGTCAATTTTTACCCATCATATAAACTATGACTGTGCCAAGATGCATCAAAATCCGTCCAGTGGTTTACCTAAATTTTATTGATTTGATCTATTTATAATATTTTATGTGCCTTGTTCATGAGATGCTCATTTTGACTTGTATAATTGCTATTATTTTGCCTATCTATGTTTATTATCTATCTATCTACCTACTCTTTACTTATAATAAAGCAATATGAACGAACAACTCTGTACAAGGAACATTTAAAAAAAAATGGTCTAGGGTACTTTAAATAAGCTACTGAACTTGAAAAAAAAAAACATTTGTACTTTATAGGTACTTATGGTCCTGGACGCATGGGCTACTTTTAAATGAAATGAGCACGCGGGCAAAGCCGTGGGCACAGCTAGCTTACAATAAAATACTTTGGCTTTGACTGTCCGGGCGCTGCGGCCACTTTTTAGATTTTTACTTACATTCGACGCTCTTTTTTTAAATTTACATAGAAAAAAGTAGTTTTTTAACTAAAATAAAAACATATTGATATTCAGTTTGAGTTTGACAATGACAATACGCTACCCTATCCAGGTTCAATACCGAATTAAAGATCGCAAAAACATCTATGTTGCTGATTTTGCCTTGTGCGTCCTGCTCCCTTCCCCTCTGTCTTGTGCGTCCTGCTCCATTCCCCTCTGTCTTGTGCGTCCTGCTCCCTTCCCCTCTGTCTTTTGACAAAAACTAAATATCACATCATCGAGCAGGGCCTACAGTCTCGACAAAGATAACGAGGCTACCGATCGCTAAATATTAACGAAAACAATTGATTAGTTTACAATAAATCGAAGTCTCTACAACTGAGGTACCGAGCAAAATCTATTATCTATTAATGTCATCGTGGGCGCCGGGAGGACGGGTGCAAGGGGATGCAGTTGCACCCCCCTGGCTTTACATATTTTAATTATTGTTTTATTACACATAGGTACATTATATACCTATCTTATGTAAACATGGTTAGGTTGTGGAAAAAAGTATTGAATGAATAAAAAATTGAGGTCTGGTTTGTTGTCCAAAATGGATAATTGTCGACAGATATCAGTGTCTTCCTTTAGTCTTCTAGTTCCTTTCCCTGTAAACACTGAGCATGCACAGATCGTTCAGCCCCGTATATCTTTTAATTTCCTAAAATGATAGAAATAAATAACATCAACTATTTGCGCTGCTTCGATTGCGCATATTTAGTTGTATGCATTAGAATATTCATTATGATTCAAAATTATATTTTACTTTTACGCTTACATAAATATATTGTGCATAATGTATGCACCCCCCTGAAAATAATCCTACTTGCGCCCATGGCAGAGTGAATACAAATAGGAACTATTTTCATGGGTACCAATTTTTCAAAAAAGTTTTTAATTTAAATCTTAAAACGATACTAGTCAAAGATGTTGAATTACGCTTTCTGTCGTAAAAGTACAACGAGGTTAAATTACACTTACTTACTAAAGTAATTCAACTTCTTTGAGTATTAAACGTCAGTGTACCGAAAACTTTGCGGGCTGTCACAAATGGACGCAAAGTTCATCGCAAACACTAAAATAAATGTAAAGTTTGCTATAAAGTTCGTTATATTATCGATAAAAATTGATATCTTTGACAGTAGAAGCAGTCTCGACACAGATAGCTATGCTAACGCAAGCTACCGATTGCTATGTCAACACGAATAACGACAATACAGTATGGGTAGGGTAGCTTTTGACAGAAGCTATCGATTTTCATCGGTACCTGTACTTTGCGAACGATTTTGGTTGTAAATTTATTGCTACCGATGTCGAGACTGCAGCCCCTGACAAGGGCGGATCCAGCCTTCGAGTCAGGGGGGGGGGGGGGGTCACGCACTAATGTCCAGCCTGGATGGGTTCCAAAGTCATACAATACTATAGATGTTCCCCGCGGTTTCACTCGCGTAGGCCGGGTGAAACTGCGCCATAGATCCATTAATCCATCGCGCGGATCCATTAATTTATAGAGATATTTATATCATAAAATTTCAGGACAAAATAAGCGCAAGAGTAGTGAGCGGGAAAAGTTTGAGTTATTTCTGTCAGTGTGGTTATTAAAACGAAACTCCGATTCATACAAAGTATGCATTTAGTGTAATATCAAAAGCGCGAGCGCAGCGAGCGCAATTTTTTTTAATTATTAACGAATAACACTAATAATTCTAATAATGCGGTTTTAAAATAAAATATCATTCCAAAGAATCCATAACCGTGTAAAAATATGCTCTGACATGATTTCGAGAGTAGAGATTGTTATAATATTCAGCTATATCTAACAATGTAGTAAACGAAAAAAAAACAAATCAATCAAACTTTTATGAAAAAGCTAAAATAAGAGCGAACGAAGCAAGCACGGAAATTTTGAGCTATTTTGAAATAACATTTCCAAATCATAAAAATAAACATTGTAATAAAAAAAGCGCCAGCGAAGCGAGCGCACTAAATAGAGAGCTATTTATATTAATTTAATATAGATTTTCAGATTAAAACATAATACCAAACAAATCACATGAAAATAATGTAAAAGAACCCAAAAACGAGTGTAGTAAGACCAAATGAACACTTCTGCGTGTTAAATAGTGCTAAAACATAACTCCAAATAACATTTAAATATGCAATGATAAGAACAACCCACGCAAACGCAGCGTGCATACTATTGCGCTATTTCTTTCAGTATAGAAATGGAATAATTGTAAATCATACGAAATTAACTAATACATACCTGGTATAGATTCAAAGAAGCGCGAGCGAAGCGAGCGCGAAAATTTTAAGCTTTATTCCAAATAATATGAAAATAACGAATACGTTATGATTACGATAATGTTACGTTATAACTGCAAATTTTTCAAATAAGCGAGACCGAAGCGATGGCTAAAATTGTAAGGCTTAGAAGAAACTTTAAAACAGTTAAAGGTGGAAGCCCCTGGGCAAGGTTATGACTGCAACAGAAGCGAGCGCGATAGTTCTTGGCTATTTCTTTAGTTTTTTGTTTGTCGTATGAGGTAGTGCTGGCGTCCAGAGGCCAAACTACACTTGTCAGGCCGACCGAGGGCCTCTGACATGGCTTAACGACAGCCAGCCGGGGCCGACAGCTTAACGTGCCCTCCGAAGCATTTCTACAGTGTAAAACTAATACATAATTTGAAATTGCACAAACACGAAAACAGTTTATCAAAAGCGAGCGCAGCGAGCGCGGAAATTTTTAGTTATTTCTATCAGTGTACAAAATAAAAATAATAACAAAACATATGAAAATAACAAAGGGAAATTAAAAAATAATGATTGACATAGGTACAGGGGGGTCATGACCCCCATGACCCCCCCCCCCCCCCCCTGGATCCGCGCTTGGCCCCTGACTATATAAGCTAGAAAAACACCGAAATTAGAATCCTTGTATTTAAAGTTACACCATTATAAAAGCGAGACGATATACCTATTTTCGTTACAGTCGCTCTTTTAGTCCGGTACCCCTTATGTATCGGAGTGATTTTAAACTCGTTTCGCCTCAAACATTTATTCAAACGTACCCACTATAAAAAAGTATAAAGAGAGAGAGACAGAACTGAAGATTATACTTAATTATTAAAAAAAGGTATTGTTTGCTTCAACCTTTAAAATACATTTCTTGTAAATTGCCAAAATAATAGTACTATTACAAGTCAAAAACTAATATCTCATGAACAAGGAGAACCGCATAGAATATTGTAAATAGATCAAATCAATAAAAACACATTAACTAAGTATGCTATAAGTTTTAAAAGGTTTAAATAAAACCTACAGCCTTCCTTATTTCATACTACGGGCCGTACAACAATAGCCAGCAGGAAAATATGTTATTTCATACTACGCCGGGCCGTACAACAATAGCCAGCAGGAACATATGTTATTTCATACTACGCCGGGCCGTACAACAATAGCCAGCAGAAAAATATGTTATTTCATACTACGCCGGGCCGTACAACAATAGCCAGCAGGAAAATATGTTATTTCATACTACGCCGGGCCGTACAACAATAGCCAGCAGGAAAATATGTTATTTCATACTACGCCGGGCCGTACAACAATAGCCAGCAGGAAAATATGTTATAATTAAATTGTTTTAGACAATTTTTAATATAACATCATTGGTTATAATATAAATATTATTTCATTTGTAAAAGATTTTATTTAAAAAAACGAAGATAAATTAAATGTCAAAAATAAAATGATTTTAATCATAGACATGTCCGCGTGCTTTGTTGGATTCTTGGCAGTGGCACAAACCTGTCAACAGAGCCGCGAACATTCCTTGCACAGTCTACATTCTAGAAAATCTAGAAAAACTACTAACGATGACAATTTACTGCCCGTTTTAAATTCAGAATCTCATATTTAAGAAAATCTATAAAACTGAAAACATTTTTAGGAAAATCTCATGAAACTCCCGGGAACTCCGGGAACAGGAAATCCCGGATACTCCAAACCCTTGTTGGACTCGGAGTTTATTGACAAAAACCCGCACAGTTACTGCAAAATTTGCAGATCCCAAGCCTCACGGTTTTGGTGGAATCTACAGACATAGATAGTAGACAAAGAAAAAAATACAATCCCAGTTCCCCCAAAACTATCTGTCAAAAATAAATTAAAAGACATTCGATAGAAACGCAGCAAGAGCTCCCATTGGTCCGTCCTTTTCTTTAAGTGGGGGACGCATGGCCAGTTGTATGTATAAAGTTATCAGCATCCGGTTCTATATTTGAATAGATTTGGTTGGTAAAGGGCCCGTGTTTTTTTTCTATTCTAAGAATAGATAACCCAATGGCGGCGTAGCATTCGACCAGCTTTTTCTATGTGTCTATGGTCTTTGGTTGTTTTTTGTTTGTTCAGTTGGCTTGGAATGTTCGGAAGTTTCTGCTTCGAATACATTACTTTCTGATCATTTGAGCTTGGATAACATTCTTCCTCACACTACCATAAGAATAAGTGAGTGTTATTATTGTATACTAGCTGTGCCCGCGGTTTCGCACTCGTGGTTATTTCTCTAAAGTACTCTATGTGCTGTTCCAGGACCTAAAATACCCATATACCAATATTTGATCGTAATTCGTTCGGCCGTCAAATAGTTTTTATCGATTGGTCAGCATCTAATCATCGAATTGAGATACCAAGTACCCCAGTTTTTAAGTCAAACTCTAATCTATCCAATAGTGAACTGCATCGCAATCGGTCCAGTAGTTTATACGTGATGCGCGAACAAACATACAGACAAACAAACTTACAAACAGACAAACAAACGGACACGATTTAAATAAATGTTCTATTCTTGTTCAGTAAATTATTTTAAGTACCCTAGACCATTTTATTTTTAATTATCTTCATTGTACAGATTTTTTCGTTCTTATTGCTTTACTAGCTGTACCCGCGGCTTCGCACGCGTGGTCGTTTCTTTAGGTTCAAAGTAATGTGCTATTTCAGGACCAATATACCAACATTTGATCAAAATTTCTTTAGCCGTCAAAAATACTTTTATCAATTTCTCGGCTTCTAACTCAACAGATTGAGATACCAATTACACCAGTTTTTAAATCAAACCCTAAGCTATCTAACAATGAAAACCGCATTGCAATCGGTCCAATAGTTTTTACGTGATGCGTGAACAAACAGACATACTGACAAACAGACAGAGCGACAAGATTAAAAAAAAAACGTGTTCAATACCCTTTTTAAGCACCCAAGACCATTTTTTTATTTATCTTCTTTTTACAGCCTTTTTCGTACCTATTGCTTTATTATAAGTATAGATATATGACAATTTGCATCAAGTTTCATCCGTCTAGTAGTTTCAGCGTAATACGTGTATTTTAAATAACCTTCAACGCCTATCCTGCGGGAACCCTTTAAATTAAAAGTATCCTATGTCCTACCTCGTAGTATGAACTCAAATCATACCAAGTTTCATTTAAATTTATTCAGTAGTTTCGGCGTGATGCCTAGCCAAGATACAGACAGACAGAAAGACAGAAAGACAAAAATGAAAAAAAAAACAGTTTTGGCTTCAGTATCGAATATAGAGTACCCTCCAAAAGGAAATTTCAAAATATCTTCAATGTACAGAATTGGACCCGTTACAGTTTTATTATAAGTATAGATAGATATAGATAGATAGATAGATAGATAGATAAAAGATAGATAGATATATATATATATATACTATATAGGGTGGCCACAAGCGGCCGCGACTTTTGATTGCGTTGATTTAGAAGTTTGTTTTTTTCACAGCTCTAAGGGATTGTATTAATTTATTCTGATACTTCCACGCGTTGACAGACATACGGACGGACGGACAACTAAGTGATCCTATAAGGGTTTCATTTTCCTTTTGAGGTACAGAACCCTAAAAAACAGTCAATTCCCACCAACAATCGAACCCCAAGCAAGGATACCGTCCTGTCCTGTACCCATAGCTACTAGAACCGATAACCTTTGGGGAATAAGAAAGGTTCTGAAAGTGCGACCAAGGACCGGGAGACAGAGGTCGGCCCCACGAGGTGGACCGACGACCTGGTGAGAGTCGCTCGCTGCGGCGTTCTATGGACGGCTGCCGGCGGCCCCACGAGGTGGACCGACGACCTGGTGAGAGTCGCTCGCTGCGGCGTTCTATGGACGGCTGCCGGCTTATGCTGATGATGATGAAAACACTAGTTACGGAAAACAGCAGCCGGAAGGTGTCCTCAATCCGTGCGGCGTCATCGTGCGAAGTGATCGCAACCTCGAGTTATCTTATAGTTCCCTTTACTGCCACGAGATAGCGTCAAGGTGACAGATATATCCATATCTGCAGATAAGCAGGGGCCAGAGAAAGGGGCTTTCTTTTACACACAATTTCAGAAAACAAATGGTTTTCTTTCGGACTGTATTTTTAAAGGATTTAAATTAGTTTTGAAAGTTGACTGTATATAGTTGGCTGTATCACATCTCTAGGACTTCTGCATCGATTTGGGTCATTCTTATTTTATTATATAATATAAACATTCAGAGTGGTCCCACGAAATTTTTATCAAAATTGATCCAGTAGATTTTCAATAAATCCATTTGATGTCGACTTCTTTGTTCATTGAAATATTTATACAATTGAGTGAAACACGAGCAGGGCCCCGATTCTGTAAGCTATTGAACAGCGATAACGCAAGTCGATCGCTAAATTTTTTTTGAGAAATTTTCTTTTTTACCACTTAAAAGTGCTGGAAGCGAAAATTTTGCTAAAATTTTCGCTTTTTGATTATTATTTTTTTATATTTCCAAAAAAAAACACTTCTAGCACTTTTAAGCGGTAAATAAGAAAATTTCTCAAAAAAATTCAAGCGATCGACTTGCGTTATCGCTGTTTAATAGCTTACAGAATCGGGGCCCTGGTCGTTTGCCTGAAGGTAAGCGACCAAATTAAAATTGAATATCTCTCTCCCTTTCTAAAAATGATCATTCAAATCGGTTAAGAAATCACAGAGATATAATATGTAGGTATAAAAGAACATTTACGTTACTAATAAACATAAGTAGGTAGTCATTGAGAACCTTTGAAACTCGCCTTACTCTCTTTAGAAGTCGATTAAAAACTTTATGATACCATTATGACACTATACTGACTCCATCGGTTTATCAGAATGGGCCCGAGATGGTCAGTTCCAAGCTCGCTTCTGGACTGGCGGCTATTTGTGTCGTGCCGGACGTTGACCTGTGACGCGTGCTGGTGTGGGTGACTCACACTAACACTCAACTGTGACTGCTTGGCACAGTTACTGAATTATGGAAGAGAAATAATGACATAGTTTTTGCTCGCGACTTTGTACACAGCGTATATCTCAGCTTTTCCCGTTTTAAACACGCTTTTATTAGGTCAAGCTGTAACTAGGAGTATGTAATGGAGTCTAAGGAACGGAACTGCGCTCACTCCCAGCGGTCGCATCCATTAGAAACTTTGCTAATGTATGGAATTCCGATGATAATATATCCATGTAATCCATACAATAAAATCGGGAGATATCCATACAATAAGACATAGCTCCAAGAATTAGTAAACTGAAGTGGCAATGGGCCGATCACATAAGTCGAAAAACCGATAACCATTGGGGTATACGAGTTCTTGAGTGGAGACCACGTATAGGAAAACGTAGAGTAGGACGCCCTCCTACCAGATGGAGCGACGATTAAGGCAAAATAGTTGGCAGCAATTGCATGAGAAGAGCCGAAGATCGGGCTCAGGGGCGCGAATTAGGAGCTCCGATGTCCAGCAGTTCCTTGCATTGAGTAATCAACATTTTACAGTTTTCCCGTGGCAACTTACAACTTTCCGGGATGAAAAGTATCATATGTTTTATTCCAGGGTATAAGCTATCTCCATTTTAAATTTCATCAAAATCCGTCCAGCCGTTATCGCGTGAAAGCTCTCCTCCAAACAAACAAACAAACAAACGGACAACGTTTAACTTTTATATATTGGGTATGGATTAAATTGACATTAAAATCTAGAAATTAAAAATTACTCATTAAGTACGCAATATTACACATCACAGCTGTTATAGTATTAATGTCAATTAATGTATTATTGCTAACCTTGTAAGTACCTACATTAGAAATAATTATATTCATCAAATGTCATATTTATTTAAATTTAATAAAATTCATCTATGTCAAAAGTACTCCAGTACCTAAAATTCTATTTCAATGCCAGAATATCAGTAACTGAGTAAAAACATTTGTCTAAAAGTACTCCAGTACCTAAAAGTACTCCAGTACCTAAAAGTACTCCAGTACCTAAAATTCTATTTCAATGCCAGAATATCAGTAACTGAGTAAAAACATTTGTCTAAAAGCCAAGTTGATAACTTTTTCTTGAACTGCTTTATTGGAAAAAGTTTTATTGATTCTGGTAACTTAATACTGTCATGGCTAAAGTCACGTTTTACTATGTACCAACCGCTAAGTGGTTAATACTTTAGTTTCCAAAGGAATTGAAAGAAACTGGGCCGTTTCATGATAAGGCCGTCCCAATGGAAGAACATCTGCAGTAAAGTCCCGAACGTTGCTAATAATTTGATCCAGGCACGAGGCTAGTCTAGTTGGGACAGTGATATGTATGTTAAAATTATAATTCTGGGTTATTCTGTTATTCTTTAGATGCCATCTGAGCCTCTAACTGAAGTTAGAGGCTCAGATGGCATCTAAAGATCTATGTTGAAATCTCCTGCAATCACTAGTTTCCATTTAGTCTTGTTTTTAATTTTATCAGCACTGTCTCTAAATTACAGTGTGATCACTATTTGGTATTCTATAGATACATATAATTATGTATTTATAAATAGGTGTTTCAATGCCGCATGATTCAAATGAAAATTCTTTATTTAGATCTTTGAGAAATGATATTCTCTTGAATTCTATATTATCTCTACATAGTATACCTACACCACTGCGGTGCTGCTTTTTCCACGAGTACGAGTCGGCTAAGGTAAATACATTAATTTGTAAGTTTAATTCTTCACTAGCTTTAATAAAACTCTCACAAAAACAGAACACATCAACACTTTTTCCGTTGTCAGATAGATCGTGTAGTGCTGCTGGCTGCTGCTAGCGGAATTACTTATATTTTACTTAAGAGACCAGCAATATTCTGGTATATGATATTTAGCACTTTGTTTCAGTTAGTAACGGAAAAACATTTGCTGTTCATTGACATTAACAGGCTTTATTGATGTTCTATGGTTGACTACTTTAGTGAAATAGTCCAGCAGAGTTTTTTTGTTTAGTTTAGTTTGTGGTATTTCGTCTTGTATCGTGGCTTGAGTAATAGATTTGAATTATCAAGGAATGGTTCCTTTCTCTTTGGAAGGACCAGCTGACTTGAGTCCTTTATTAACAAAACTTCGATTGCTATATACTCTATTATTACCTTGCCAGCCCTTATGTCTTCTATAAGATAAGTTTTTTTTTCATAGTAAAATCAATTGCATGATTAATTTTATGACATAAATATTTTAAGGAACTGATATTGTGCCCCTTAATTATATCACAATACTAGCTTCCTCGTATTGTGATATAACTTAGTCCGCGTGGACGAAGTCGCGGGCGGGTAAGCTTCCTCGTATTGTGATATAACTTAGTCCGCGTGGACGAAGTCGCGGGCGGGTAAGCTTCCTCGTATTGTGATATTACTTAGTCCGCGTGGACGAAGTCGCGGGCGGGTAAGCTTCCTCGTATTGTGATATTACTTAGTCCGCGTGGACGAAGTCGCGGGCGGGTAACCTTCCTCGTATTGTGATATTACTTAGTCCGCGTGGACGAAGTCGCGGGCGGGTAAGCTTCCTCGTATTGTGATATTACTTAGTCCGCGTGGACGAAGTCGCGGGCGGGTAAGCTTCCTCGTATAGTGATATTACTTAGTCCGCGTGGACGAAGTCGCGGGCGGGTAAGCTTCCTCGTATTGTGATATTACTTAGTCCGCGTGGACGAAGTCGCGGGCGGGTAAGCTTCCTCGTATTGTGATATTACTTAGTCCGCGTGGACGAAGTCGCGGGCGGGTAAGCTTCCTCGTATTGTGATATTACTTAGTCCGCGTGGACGAAGTCGCGGGCGGGTAAGCTTCCTCGTATTGTGATATTACTTAGTCCGCGTGGACGAAGTCGCGGGCGGGTAAGCTTCCTCGTATTGTGATATTACTTAGTCCGCGTGGACGAAGTCGCGGGCGGGTAAGCTTCCTCGTATTGTGATATTACTTAGTCCGCGTGGACGAAGTCGCGGGCGGGTAAGCTTCCTCGTATAGTGATATTACTTAGTCCGCGTGGACGAAGTCGCGGGCGGGTAAGCTTCCTCGTATTGTGATATAACTTAGTCCGCGTGGACGAAGTCGCGGGCGGGTAAGCTTCCTCGTATTGTGATATTACTTAGTCCGCGTGGACGAAGTCGCGGGCGGGTAAGCTTCCTCGTATTGTGATATTACTTAGTCCGCGTGGACGAAGTCGCGGGCGGGTAAGCTTCCTCGTATAGTGATATTACTTAGTCCGCGTGGACGAAGTCGCGGGCGGGTAAGCTTCCTCGTATTGTGATATAACTTAGTCCGCGTGGACGAAGTCGCGGGCGGGTAAGCTTCCTCGTATTGTGATATTACTTAGTCCGCGTGGACGAAGTCGCGGGCGGGTAAGCTTCCTCGTATTGTGATATTACTTAGTCCGCGTGGACGAAGTCGCAGGCGGGTAAGCTTCCTCGTATTGTGATATTACTTAGTCCGCGTGGACGAAGTCGCGGGCGGGTAAGCTTCCTCGTATTGTGATATTACTTAGTCCGCGTGGACGAAGTCGCGGGCGGGTAAGCTTCCTCGTATTGTGATATTACTTAGTCCGCGTGGACGAAGTCGCGGGCGGGTAAGCTTCCTCGTATTGTGATATTACTTAGTCCGCGTGGACGAAGTCGCGGGCGGGTAAGCTTCCTCGTATTGTGATATTACTTAGTCCGCGTGGACGAAGTCGCGGGCGGGTAAGCTTTCTCGTATTGTGATATTACTTAGTCCGCGTGGACGAAGTCGCGGGCGGGTAAGCTTCCTCGTATTGTGATATTACTTAGTCCGCGTGGACGAAGTCGCGGGCGGGTAAGCTTCCTCGTATTGTGATATAACTTAGTCCGCGTGGACGAAGTCGCGGGCGGGTAAGCTTCCTCGTATTGTGATATAACTTAGTCCGCGTGGACGAAGTGCGGGCGGGTAAGCTTCCTCGTATTGTGATATAACTTAGTCCGCGTGGACGAAGTCGCGGGCGGGTAAGCTAGTATCTATTAAAGAGCACATTTATGACTATGACTGTATTCAAAGTATACTTTTTATGGATAAAATACAAATCTGAAATAAGTTTAACTGGATTTAAGACATTTTCACCAACACAAATAATGATATTATCACTTTGGCCAATGGAAATATGTTGAAAAAAGGACTTCGTGAAAGTTGTCACCGCGTATTTCTCGTACAACTAAATATTTATGACATTTTGCGTATTTCTCGAGACTGAATCAGAGATGAAGCCAGTTCCACACATTGTTGCGTACCCAAAATCCATATCTTGCTTACATTAGACACGATTTGGGTTGGCTTAGGGAGTTTAGCTACATTATCTTCACTGATATTATTTGCAGGTGGGACACTGAAACCGGGTGCAGATATTACATCTTTGGTTCCAGGTATAGGTCGGTCAATTGATGCACAGGCCGCAGCTATTTCAGACTGTCTTGTTGAATCTTGCTTCAAGTGTTGAGGTTCTGGTGTCAGCACAAACTCAGGATGAGCCGTAGTTCCGTATCGTTTGGGGTTGAATTGTGTTTTTTGTTTAGATTTGGCGAACTGTGCATTTTTGTTAAATTGTGCAATAATGTTTTGTAGTTCATATATTTTCTTATTAAGACCGTTTTTTTTCAAATTTAAGTTATCTTTTTACGTGTGTGCTACTGAAGTTGGTCTTTTAATGAGATCACTTCGTTGTTTAAGTCTTTTGAGTCAAGTCTCGGTCATTGTGGATAAGTCTGGCAAGCTTCTAGCTAGATACTGAGACCTTGAGAGTTCCGGAATACTATTCCGTGGGACTGACTCTACCGACAGCTCAGTGTACTTCCACTGTCAGATTGTGAGTCATTGAGACCTTTACTCTGAAATTTCCCCAATAGCTTAGTCTGAACAGATGGATTAATAAGTTTGTCTTGTGAGCTGGTCATAAGTGGTGGGGTCGTTTGTTTAAATTTATCAGTGTGCTAGAAGTATTGTAATTGATCTTGCGGGTTGCTCTCAATTTTTTGCCTTTATCCTCTAGACACTTCGGACATTCTCAGTTGATTCATCTGTCTTTCGTCATGATTTGGTAACTAGCGTCACTCTTGCACAATTTAAACCAGTCATGTTCGCAGACTACGCATTGCCTCCTTTCCCATATCGTGCTTTTTGCAACCACACAAGCCCCACCAACGCTTCAGTTGACGTTTTGTTTAAATGTTCAAAAATCTTACCAAAATACCGTTGATGTTGTCACATGGTATCTGCAACAAATTCAAACAATTTATATAACTAAATATTTATTCTGAACTAGAGGAAAATAGATATGATAATGAGGCATTTTTTTTAAATAGCTTCATATATAAAGCACACCCACAACACATCAGTAGTACACGGAGAGTACATATATAAAGCACACCCACAACACATCAGTAGTACACGGAGAGTACATATATAAAGCGCACCCACAACACATCAGTAGTACACGGAGAGTACATATATAAAGCACACCCACAACACATCGGTAGTACACAGAGAGTACATATATAAAGCACACCCACAACACATCAGTAGTACACGGAGAGTACATATATAAAGCGCACCCACAACACATCAGTAGTACACGGAGAGTACATATATAAAGCACACCCACAACACATCAGTAGTACACGGAGAGTACATATATAAAGCACACCCACAACACATCAGTAGTACACGGAGAGTACATATATAAAGCGCACCCACAACACATCAGTAGTACACGGAGAGTACATATATAAAGCGCACCCACAACACATCAGTAGTACACGGAGAGTACATATATAAAGCACACCCACAACACATCAGTAGTACACGGAGAGTACATATATAAAGCACACCCACAACACATCAGTAGTACACGGAGAGTACATATATAAAGCGCACCCACAACACATCAGTAGTACACGGAGAGTACATATATAAAGCGCACCCACAACACATCAGTAGTACACGGAGAGTACATATATAAAGCACACCCACAACACATCAGTAGTACACGGAGAGTACATATATAAAGCACACCCACAACACATCAGTAGTACACGGAGAGTACATATATAAAGCGCACCCACAACACATCAGTAGTACACGGAGAGTACATATATAAAGCACACCCACAACACATCAGTAGTACACGGAGAGTACATATATAAAGCACACCCACAACACATCAGTAGTACACGGAGAGTACATATATAAAGCCCACCCACAACACATCAGTAGTACACGGAGAGTACATATATAAAGCGCACCCACAACACATCAGTAGTACACGGAGAGTACATATATAAAGCGCACCCACAACACATCAGTAGTACACGGAGAGTACATATATAAAGCACACCCACAACACATCAGTAGTACACGGAGAGTACATATATAAAGCACACCCACAACACATCAGTAGTACACGGAGAGTACATATATAAAGCACACCCACAACACATCAGTAGTACACGGAGAGTACATATATAAAGCACACCCACAACACATCAGTAGTACACGGAGAGTACATATATAAAGCGCACCCACAACACATCAGTAGTACACGGAGAGTACATATATAAAGCACACCCACAACACATCAGTAGTACACGGAGAGTACATATATAAAGCACACCCACAACACATCAGTAGTACACGGAGAGTACATATATAAAGCACACCCACAACACATCAGTAGTACACGGAGAGTACATATATAAAGCGCACCCACAACACATCAGTAGTACACGGAGAGTACATATATAAAGCACACCCACAACACATCAGTAGTACACGGAGAGTACATATATAAAGCACACCCACAACACATCAGTAGTACACGGAGAGTACATATATAAAGCACACCCACAACACATCAGTAGTACACGGAGAGTACATATATAAAGCGCACCCACAACACATCAGTAGTACACGGAGAGTACATATATAAAGCACACCCACAACACATCAGTAGTACACGGAGAGTACATATATAAAGCACACCCACAACACATCAGTAGTACACGGAGAGTACATATATAAAGCACACCCACAACACATCAGTAGTACACGGAGAGTACATATATAAAGCACACCCACAACACATCAGTAGTACACGGAGAGTACATATATAAAGCGCACCCACAACACATCAGTAGTACACGGAGAGTACATATATAAAGCACACCCACAACACATCAGTAGTACACGGAGAGTACATATATAAAGCACACCCACAACACATCAGTAGTACACGGAGAGTACATATATAAAGCGCACCCACAACACATCAGTAGTACACGGAGAGTACATATATAAAGCACACCCACAACACATCAGTAGTACACGGAGAGTACATATATAAAGCACACCCACAACACATCAGTAGTACACGGAGAGTACATATATAAAGCACACCCACAACACATCAGTAGTACACGGAGAGTACATATATAAAGCGCACCCACAACACATCAGTAGTACACGGAGAGTACATATATAAAGCACACCCACAACACATCAGTAGTACACGGAGAGTACATATATAAAGCGCACCCACAACACATCAGTAGTACACGGAGAGTACATATATAAAGCGCACCCACAACACATCAGTAGTACACGGAGAGTCCGCGCGCCCACACGGTATGAACACATTACGAGTAGAATAACAAAATAAACAAGTACAATTATTATAAAAATACCGCCCGCAAAAACAATCACACTTATATTATAGAGGCGAAAGTTTGTAATAATGTGTGTGTATGTTTGATACTTCTTCAAGCTTAAGCGGCTGTACGGATTTGGATGAAATTTGGTATGTATGCTACTACTTATTCCGGAAAAATGCACGGTTTCTGAGGGACGCGGGCGAAACCGCGGGGCACAGCTAGTATTTATATAAATTGTGTTGTAAAATGTTTTTTTTACTCACATATTTGACTTTACTTTAATAGTTGCAGTTGCAACATGAGACTATAGCAGGAACTTGAATGATCTAAAATTGAAAAATTTCTAAGAAGCATAAAAGAAAATTGCTAAACATTTAGTTATAAGAATTAAATATTTTTGAAATGGTCTGTTAAAGACCTGTATGTGATACCTCGCTCGATAGGATATGGTATTTTTTTATTCCGTCTGAAATACATATGGCAGCTATCAGTCGCTATATTCGATTTCTTGACACTTCATTACATCCTATAGAACTCTCGTGATCAAGACGAATCCAATGATACCTCATTTATCAAAATCCACCAAGCCGTTAAGGCTGTAGGACGCGCCTAAGAAACGTACAAACATACAAACAAACATACATACAAACCAAACATATAACCCTCCTCAGTCAGGTTAAAAAGATTCGAGGAGAATAAATAATGTACCTACATTAGGTAGGCTGCTTTAGTCCACACTCGACCCGCAATCTCGGCCCACAATCTCGGCCCACAATCTCGGCCCACAATCTCGGCCCACATTCTCATCGCCAAAATACTGATTTTAATCAGAGGCGAGTTGTTAAAGCCTACACCTGGCTTAATCATAAAATGCGACTAGCTCTAACATGATGATTGTGGAATTTAATAACATTAAAGTCAAATCAATCCAAAGCCACAGCCTCGCCTCTCTTACGCCAAACCTTGCCTTAGCCAATCTTTACCATGTACGAGTAGTAATAAATAATTTATAATTTCGGCAAACAGTGCGTTTGCAGACGGGCCGGCGCCCTCGGATCGTATGATAATGATACGTTATCATAGCACTTATCAGGTAATCAGATCATAGCCTACAAGTTCTGACAACCTACAATGTAGTACTTACATGAGGTCTCATTATATATTATATCAAGTTTATTTTATCCAAATTTCATATAATAACACGTCATACTGCTACTAATTGCACCTTTTTTTTCACTTGTGTATTTTTGTGCCGGACGCGCACAGACTAAGGTTCCATTGCCACGGCAACAACAAAGGCCAACAATGAGAACCGCATTGCAATCGCTCCAGTAGTTTTTACATGATGTGCAAAGTTATTTTTACGGTTCGATTGTGTCTCTCATCATGGAAATTATTCAGAGTTGACATGTGGTGTGGGTAGAACTCGGCGCTAACTTGGACGTGTGGTGTGGTAGAACTTGGAGCTAACTTGGACGTGTGGTGTTGTAGAACTCGGCGCTAACTTAGACGTGTGGTATGGGTAGAACTCGGTGCTTACTTGGACGTGTGATGTGGGAAGAACTCGGCGCTAACTTGGACTTGTGGTGTGGGTAGAACTCGGCGCTAACTTGGACGTGTGGTGTTGGTAGAACTCAGCGGTTACTTAAACGTGTGGTGTGGTAGAACTCGGTGCTAACTTGGACGTGTGGTGTGGGTAGAACTCGGCGCTAACTGGGACGTGTGGTGTGGATAGAACTCGGCGCTAACTTGGACGTGTGGTGTGGGTAGAACTCAGCGGTTACTTAAACGTGTGGTGTGGTAGAACTCGGCGCTAACTTGGACGTGTGGTGTGGGTAGAACTCGGCGCTAACTGGGACGTGTGGTGTGGATAGAACTCGGCGCTAACTTGGACGTGTGGTGTGGTAGAACTCGGCGCTAACTTGGCCATGTGGTGTGGGTAGAACTCGGCGCTAACTTGGACGTGTGGTGTGGTAGAACTTGGTGCTAACTTGGACGTGTGGTGTGGTTAGAAGTCGGCACTAATTTGGACGTGTGGTGTGAGTAGAACTCGGCGCTAACTTGGACATGTGATGTGGGAAGAACTCGGCGCTAATTTAGACGTGTGGTGTGGGTAGACTCGGCGCTAACTTGGACGTGTGGTGTTGGTAGAACTCAGTGGTTACTTAAACGTGTGGTGTGGTAGAACTCGGCGCTAACTTGAACGTGTGGTATGGGTAGAACTTAACGCTAACTGGGACGTGTGGTGTGGGTAGAACTCGGCGCTAACTTGAACGTGTGGTGTGGTAGAACTCGGCGTTAACTTGGACGAGTGGTGTGGGTAGAACTCGGTGCTAACTTGGACGTGTGGTGTGGTAGAACTCGGCGCTAACTTGGACGTGTGGTGTGGGTAGAACTCGGCCCTAACTTGGACGTGTGGTGTGGTAGAACTCAGTGCTAATTTGTACGTGTGGTGTGGGTAGAACTCGGTGCTAACTTGGACTTGTGGTGTGGTAGAACTCGGCGCTAACTTGGAGGGCGTGCTGGTTTCCTCAAGATTATTCCCGAAACAGTTTTTGCTTGATATCCGCAGTTATTGAACATCAATGGTGCAGGGTCGGGGTGTTGAACCAAGTGCCGGGCACACATGCTTCCGCTCTGTGTGTGCTGTGTGTATGAAGCAAACACTCTATCGCTCAGCCTCCACCGCTCTGTTATCTGTTAGTATTCTGTACCGCATTTTATGGCGCAGTTTGAAGCACACATGCTACCGCTCGGTCTTCACCGCTCTATAGTATTCTGTACCGCATGTTCTGGCGCAGTTTGAAGCACAAACTCTATCGCTCAGCCTCCACCGCTCTGTTAGTATTCTGTACCGCATTTTCTGGCGCAGTTTAAAGCACACATGCTACCGCTCGGTTTCTACCGCTCTATAGTATTCTGTACCGCATGTTCTGGCGCAGTTTGAAGCACATATGCTACCGCTCGGCCCCCACCGCTCTGTTAGTATTCTGTACTGCATGTTCTGGCGCAGTTTGAAGCACACATGCTATCGCTCGGCCTCCACCGCTCTGTGGTATTCTGTACCGCATGTTTTGGCGAAGTTTGAAGCAAACACGCTATAGGTTGGCCTCCACCGCCCTGTTAGTATTTTGTGCCGCGTATTCTGGCGTATAACACACACATACTTATATACCTAGTAATATGGATGGGAAGTATGTGGGCGCAATGGGGACATTGCGCCCACAGACTTCCCATCCATCACCGCTATAGGAAGGTACTATAAATGGTACCTACCTATATGTGAGTCGTATAATATGCTCAATGAGCAACACTATAAAACGTTGGAGAAAATAAACTCATGGCACACAGACGTGTTCTCTCTTGATACGTACATTATTATAACATTTACCGGCTGACCACAAATATACATATAACAGTACACCCACTGCATTTAATAATGCACTTGGCTCGTCGCCCACAAATTCTTCCTTCAGTGCTTTTGCAAGATTTCTAAATTAAGTAATTTAATTATGAACTTTAAATAGAAACAGTGGTGTTCTTGTTGCAATTCAACGTCACCGGGCTCGAACCTTGGCACTAGTGACTTTAAAAACCACTAGATATTTAATATAAGTACACCCACACTAGATATTTAATATAAGTTCACCCACACTAGATATTTAATATAAGTACACCCAAACTAGATATTTAATATAAGTACACCCAAACTAGATATTTAATATAAGTACACCCACACTAGATATTTAATATAAGTTCACCCACACTAGATATTTAATATAAGTACACCCAAACTAGATATTTAATATAAGTACACCCAAACTAGATATTTAATATAAGTACACCCATACTAGATATTTAATATAAGT
Organism: Alsophila aescularia; assembly: GCA_946251855.1. Classification (NCBI taxonomy): domain Eukaryota; kingdom Metazoa; phylum Arthropoda; class Insecta; order Lepidoptera; family Geometridae; genus Alsophila; species Alsophila aescularia. The sequence continues at coordinate 1,152,460 of OX276374.1, read as the reverse complement.
ACACCCAAACTAGATATTTAATATAAGTACACCCACACTAGATATTTAATATAAGTACACCCACACTAGATATTTAATATAAGTACACCCAAACTAGATATTTAATATAAGTACACCCAAACTAGATATTTAATATAAGTACACCCACACTAGATATTTAATATAAGTACACCCACACTAGATATTTAATATAAGTTCACCCACACTAGATATTTAATATAAGTACACCCAAACTAGATATTTAATATAAGTACACCCAAACTAGATATTTAATATAAGTACACCCACACTAGATATTTAATATAAGTACACCCACACTAGATATTTAATATAAGTTCACCCACACTAGATATTTAATATAAGTACACCCAAACTAGATATTTAATATAAGTACACCCAAACTAGATATTTAATATAAGTACACCCAAACTAGATATTTAATATAAGTACACCCACACTAGATATTTAATATAAGTTCACCCACACTAGATATTTAACTCTCCTCATCCGTTTTCTTCCAGCCGCTTTTTGCAGGTCGTCACCCCACCTGGCCACTGGGCATCCTACGCTATGTTTGCCTAAATGTGGTCTCCATTCGAGAACTTGTCCAAAGGGCGCGTTTCGAATTGAGGAAATAAACCAAAACTTTGATTTCTTTTTCCCGGACGTGTCAGGCATTTATTAATTTGAATATTGCCGCACTCATACAGATCACGGAGAATTTTACCACCGCGGGCTAACTCGACGTTAGCGCCATCTAGTTAAAATAGCGGAACTAAAAATCACTTAACAATATTTTTACTGGACTAACAATTTGGACATACCACCCACCAAGGACGAATAGTCCTTGAAACATAAGTATGGAAAAAATTACATAATAAAGGATACAATTTACCTTTCTGTGACTGTATAACAAATTATATGATTGTAAGTGTCCATTTTCAAATCATAAAAATAATCTAGCTAAATTATACAACAAATATTATGTTATCTTGTTTCTTTTTACATAACAAAACTTCTGTGGACTGTATAACAATGACACCTTGGCATTATAATATGATGAATACAATTTAACAACTAAAATGCGATAAACAAGTAACATTCTCTTAACTAACTAAACCAAAATAAACAACCATCAGTTTATTGTTTTTACTCAACATGCAGATTAGCAATTTGACCTGAACTAGGATCAATTAAGTTTCACGAACTTAACATTAACTGGTCCATTCGTCACTATGGACAGGTAGTGGACACAGCTTTGAAGTTGGACGTTGAATTAACGAATCTTTGTAGCGCAACGTCACAACTCGCGTTATGTTATCTTTACCCGGATGAACATTTACTACCAAACCGTAAAGCCATTTTGCAGGAGGTAAGTTGTCTTCTCTGACCAACACTACGTCACCGATCTTTAATTCTGGAGATTTGGTCTTCCATTTATATCTCTGGAAAAACTGTGTCAAATATTCTGAAGACCACCGTTTCCAGAACTGTTGCACCATTCTCTGAGTAAGTTGCCAACGACGTAAGCTTCCGGCTTGTAACTGCTCATAATTATGATCCGGAGCCATCAATAAAGGTTCACCAACCAAGAAGTGACCTGGTGTAAGCGCGGTGTTGCTAGAATCAAGACTACTCTGGGAAATCGGTCTTGAGTTGAGACAGGCCTCAACTTGCGATAAGACGGTGGCAAGTTCTTCATAAGTTAGTGTAGAATCTCCGAGAATCCGTCTTAGATGGTGTTTGGTGCTTTTTATCCCTGCCTCCCACAATCCACCGAAATTTGGAGCGTGAGGAGGGATGAAATGCCATTCTGTTCCATTATTCGCTAATGCAGATGCAACTTCACTTGAAAATGAAGAACTCTCGCTTGCTAATAAAGCTTTTAATACCCGCGCAGAGCCAACAAAATTGGATCCATTGTCGCTCCAAAGGTGAAAACAGCGTCCCCTTCTAGCGACGAAGCGCTTGAAAGCAGCCAGGAACCCTTCGGAGGTAAGATCAGACACAGCATCAATGTGCACTGCTCGCGTGGCCATACAAATAAAAAGACATATATACCCCTTGTATGATTTTTGGCCACGACCTTTAGACACTCTTATATTTATGGGCCCTGCATAGTCCACGCCCGAATGCAAAAATGGTTTGTTCGGTGTCACCCGACAAGAGGGCAACTGACCCATCAATTGGGTGCTTATCTTAGCTGCGTTCCGAATGCAAGGAACGCAGTGATGAATATGGGACCGTATTAAGTTTTTCAAACCAGTAACCCAATATCTGGAACGTATCCAACTACCAGTGAGCTGCTGACCACCATGCAGAGTTTTTCCATGAGCATCTGCCACCAGAAGTTTAGCAAGATGCGATTCTCCACAGATGATAATTGGATGCTTGCTGCAGTCAGGTAAGTTAGAATTTTCAATTCTCCCACCAACCCTTAGTACTCCATTTTCATCGATAAATGGATTTAGTGTTGATATCTTACTCTTATTATTAACCCTTTTATGTTTCAGAAGGCTAGTGATGTCTTCGTGCAACGAGTGACGCTGATGCTGTCGAATGCAACAGGTAAGGGCATCCTGAATCTCTGCAGCGGTAAGATACGGTAAGGGTTTTGTTTTTGCTGTAGTAGAATCTTTAAGTCGCAGAAACCTACGACAATACGCTACGACCCGAACTTGCTTTCTTAGCGATGAGAATTTAGTCCAGATGTCTGTCTCTTGACCGCTCTCCATGGATAAAATATGGACCTTTAGCACTTTCTTTTCTAAATCTGTTTTAGTACAAATTGACAGCGGTTTCCCATACTCTACGTTGTCGTTTTGTAGCCAGTCAGGACCGTATTTCCACAACTCATTGTCAATTAACTCGGAAGCTGGAATTCCACGCGAAGCACAGTCTGCAGGGTTTTTCTTTGACTGAACATACGACCATTGCGATGCATCCAACAGACTCAGGATTTCAGAAGTTCGGTTGGCTACGAAGGTCTTCCATCGACTTGGATGGTCACTCAACCAAGCCAAGACTACCGTTGAGTCGGTCCAAGCATGCAAGTCGGACTTTTCAATGTTTAATGCTTCAGCCACCTCTCGCAACAATTTTACGACCAATCCAGCAGCGCATAATTCCAACCGCGGTATCGAAACTTGCTTGATTGGAGCGACCTTCGTCTTAGAAGTTACTAGATGGGTTTTTATAACACCATCGCTGGCAATGGTTCGAATATAAACCACTGCAGCGTAGGCCGCATTGGAGGCGTCTCCAAACGCATGTAACTCCACTTTCTTATCACTGTGAGTTCTTTGAACCCATCGAGGGATATGAAAACTCACCAGTTTTGATAAATCTATTCGATAAAGATTCCATTCTTTTAAAAGATCTTCGGGCAATTTGTCATCCCAGTCAAGTCCAGACATCCATAATTTTTGGTTAAACACCTTAGCGGTTATAATGCACGGTGAGATCCAGCCTAGCGGATCATATAACCTGCCGATTTCACTAATTATTTCTCTTTTAGTTGCAGGCAAAGAAGAATCGGATGACAAGTTGACACTATAGTCAAACTCGTCGGTCCGGCGATTCCATGCAAGACCTACTACTTTGGTTATATCGTTTTCTTTAAATTCTCTATTCATTTCCGTATTCTTGTTTTCGGGATCCAGCAATCCCATTCTGTTACTGGCCCATTTCTGCAACTTGAACCCACCTTTTTTTAGTAATGCGTTCATATCTTCATACATTTTAACGGCTTCTGTTTCAGATTCACAACCACTGAGAAGATCATCCATGTAGAAATCCGTTTGTATTCTACTAGCTGCTAGCGGGTGATTATGACCTTCATCAATTGCAACTTGTTGCAACGACTTTACCGCTAAATATGGGGCACAAGATGTACCAAATGTAACCGTCAATAGCCGATAATCGCGTAATTTATCGTGAGGGTCTTCTCTCCAAACTATCCTTTGATGGTCTACATGCTTTTCCGAGACCTTAATCTGCCTGTACATTTTAATAATGTCAGCAGTGAGACATATAGGATGCAATCGCCATCGCATGATAGTGTTTCGTAGCTCTGGCTGTAAGGTTGGACCAACCATCAACGTTGAGTTTAAGGACACTCCAGCACTTTGATCAGAGGCATTAAAAACTACCCTCGTTCGACTCGTGGTCTTATCCAGACGAATAACTGCGTGATGTGGCAACCACACCTTTCCATCTACCTCTTCTGAGTCACTTCCAACTTCTTCCATATGACCTAGGGTCAGATATTCAGTCAGAACCTCAGAGTAATCCTTTTTCTGATCTGGATTTTTGACTAATCTTCTTTCTAAACTATTCAGTCGCTTTACTGCAATAGCTCTAGTATCTCCATATTCACGCTCCATATTTAGACGGAAGGGTAACTCTACCACATACCGACCAGAGTCATCTCGACATGTCGTCGCCTTAAAATGATCTTCGCAAGCTTGCTCTTCCGGAGTTAATATCTTTCCTTTCGTCGTACTAGGCTCAGATTCAATCTCCCAAAATTTCTTAAGCAGCTCGTTCACTTCCATTTTGACATGCAGGTTCATTACAACATTATGACAATGTTGCTCATTTTCACCGTAGCCACCCACTTGACCCGACAATACCCATCCAAGGTACGTATCCTGAGCAATAGTACAACCAATGGGGCTTCGAATTATGCCCTCTTTCAGGATAGCACAATATACCTCGGAGCCTAATAAAATGTCTATTTTATTAGGTGAATTATATTGGGGGTCAGCTAATTGTATGCGACCAAGTTCTGTCCACTCGGGCAGAATGAATTTCTTATCTGGCAAAACTGAAGTCACGGTACTGAGCACGTGAGCCTTCACTTCAAGTTTAAAGGTAGGGTCGCAGAGTGACTGAATATTTACCATAACCATATGTTTTGAGGTTAAGCCACTCGTATCACCCAGACCTGAAATACAGCTTTTAGCTGCCATCTTTCTCAACCGTAGTAGCTGTACGGCTGCCTCAGAGATAAAAGAGGCTTGTGATCCTTGATCAAGTAGCGCTCTCAAAATCTGTGTAGACCCATTTTGAGACTCGGCCTTAATTAAGGCTGTAGCCAGTAACGTCTGGTTTTTACCTGTCACAAAATGAGTTGCGATATTTGTGGCCTCCTTCGTCTCAGACGAGGGTTCGGGACGATCTTGTTCATTTCCTGCTGATTCATATTTTTTGGGTTTACCATGAAGAAGGGTATGGTGCTTTCCCTTGCAAAGACGGCATTTAGTTGATATCCTACACATGTTAGCAAAGTGATTATTGCCTAAGCAATTATAGCAAAGTCCGAGTGACTTCACTATATCCTGACGTTTTAAGACGTCTTCTTTGGCAAACTTACTGCAGGAATACAGTCTGTGGTTGTCATTGCAATGAGGACAATTAACGTTGGAATTTGAAGTTGTGTGCAAGACCTTTGTGTTTGTGGTGTTATGATTAGACTTGGGTTTATTTTTAACAGGCTCTACAAATTCTAAGGCGCGAAACCGAGATTCTAAGAAATCTTTAAACTGACTGAATGACGGTAAGTCTGTGCATGAATTATTAACATTCAACTCCCATTGTTTTCGTGTTTCAGGGTCCAACTTCAAACTGACAATATAGATTACAATTATGTCCCATGTTTCTACTTTAATACCTAAGGTTGCCAATTCATGCATACAGTCCGAAGTTGTATCTAAAAGCTCTTTGAGCCCTTGAGCTGATTCATAATTCATTACTCGTTGACTAAACAAACGTCTAAGGATACAATTTGCCATGAACCGTTTGTTGTCGTACCTATTTTGCAACATGTCCCAACATTTCTTATAATTAGCTGTAGTAATAGGGATATGTTTTATCAATTGTTCAGCTTCGCCTCGCATTTGCGTTTTCAAATAATGTAAGCGTTGGACGTCATCTAAAGTAGAGTTATTGTGAACTAACGATTTAAACAAGTCTTTAAATGACGACCACTCCGCATAATTACCACTGAACAAAGGTATTGAAATTTGAGGTAATCTAACTACAGGTTCTTTGTTCAACGCCGATACATTTGCACCGTTGCTGTTTGATGGTATCATTGTCTTCAACGTTGCCTTCAGTTCTCCTTTGTAGATGATATAAGTCTCATAACCGACGTTAAAAACATCATTTTTGACGTAACTGCTTTCGTTCAGGACTTCTTTGCTGTATGCTGCTGTTATCGCTTCATGTTTCTCAGAAAATTTATTTATTAATTCCTCTAGCCCTTCTAATCTCGCATCAATGTAAGTTTCCGTAATCCTTTCCTTCGGTGATTTTTTAAAGTTATTTCTGCCTTTTTCTATCTGATTTTTGAGGTCTTCTATAACTCTTAAATCTTTCTCCATCTTGTACTCGGATTATCACAATCAGAAAAATTCAATTTTTTATAAGTTTAAAATTTATCGAAAATATTCTAAGTCGAAGATTGATGCGAAATTTTCTAAGTGTTTGAACACGGATATGAAATCGGGCGTGGATTCCCCGTTCCGTCGTTTTTCGAGAAACTATTCTAAGTCCTAGACAACACTTTGAAATTTTACAAGTCCATGCATTACTTGAATTTTTCTAAGTTCTTAACACTGGTTAATTATTGTACTCACAGTTTGTTCTTGCACTTTACCATTAATTATTCCACTTAATTCCTATTTCCGAAGTCGATTTCCAATTTCCAAGTTTCAGCTTCGGTCCACCAGATGTCGCCACTGTCCGTGTCCTCCGTCGCAATTTCCAGGCGCCCGTAGTACTGTGTGTATCTGTATAGCGGATTTTTTAAAAAACGTCCGGCTCGAAGGACCCTTGTCCAAAGGGCGCGTTTCGAATTGAGGAAATAAACCAAAACTTTGATTTCTTTTTCCCGGACGTGTCAGGCATTTATTAATTTGAATATTGCCGCACTCATACAGATCACGGAGAATTTTACCACCGCGGGCTAACTCGACGTTAGCGCCATCTAGTTAAAATAGCGGAACTAAAAATCACTTAACAATATTTTTACTGGACTAACAATTTGGACAAACTCGTCTACCCCAACGGTAATCGATTCTTCTGGAAATGTGACCAGCCTTCTGCCACTTTAGCTTGCTTATCGTATGTTCGGTAGTTGTAAACTAGATATTTAATATAAGTACACCCACCTACACTAGATATTTTTGTAAATTCTAAAAAGTTTATGCTTAATAAGATTTATGAAATTTATTAAAAAATTGAAAAAATTGAAATTGGTCTTGTCGTATGGGTACACCCATACGACAAGACCGCCGATTGTGTTACCGCAATTTATTATTTTTATTTTTTGTATAAAGTATGATTTACTTTTAATTGATATGCAATAAAGAGTTTACTCAAACAATACTCCCAACGGTAATCGATTCTTCTGGAAATGTGACCAGCCCACTGCCACTTTAGCTTGCTTATCGTATGTTCGGTAGTTGTAAACTAGATATTTAATATAAGTACACCCACCTACACTAGATATTTTTGTAAATTCTAAAAAGTTTATGCTTAATAAGATTTATGAAATTTATTAAAAAATTGAAAAAATTGAAATTGGTCTTGTCGTATGGGTACACCCATACGACAAGACCGCCGATTGTGTTACCGCAATTTATTATTTTTATTTTTTGTATAAAGTATGATTTACTTTTAATTGATATGCAATAAAGAGTTTACTCAAACAATACTAGTAATGTGGTCATTATTTCGACAACCTTCTTTGGGCAAAGTCGACCTTGCCGCGCTGCTTGAATAGGCGCCAGCAAAGTTGTATGGAATTTCATTATTGTCGTGTCCTTTGAAAATCCATTATTGTCGTCTTTTGTCGTAGCACTATTATTTATTCCGTGGGTTCGTTAACCCAGAAGGCGGTTGCCTTCTGGGTTACCGAACCCACGATCGTGATTGTGATCGTGATTGTTGTTGTTGTTGTTGTTGTTGTTTCTGTTTCTGTTTCGGCTTCTGCTTCTGCTTCTGCTTCTGATTCTGATTCTGCTTCTGCATCTGCTTCTGAATCTGCTTCTCCTTCTGCTTCCGTTCCCGTTCCCGTTTCGGTTTCGATTTCTGTTTCTGTTTCTGTTTCTGTTTCTGTTTCTGTTTGTTTCTGTTTCTGTTTCTGTTTCTGTTTCTGTTTCTGTTTCTGTTTCTGTTTCTGTTTCTGTTTCTGTTTCTGTTTCTGTTTCTGTTTCTGTTTCTGTTGCTGTTTCTGTTTCTGTTTCTGTTTCTGTTTCTGTTTCTGTTTCTGTTTCTGTTTCTGTTTCTGTTTCTGTTTCTGTTTCAGTTTCTGTTTCTGTTTCTGTTTCTGTTACTGTTACTGTTTCTGTTGCTGTGGTCGTTGTTGTTGTCTTTGTCGTTGTCGTTGTTGTTTTCGTTGTTGTTGCATTGTTTGAGTAAATTCTTATTATACTAAGCTGGTTTTATTTAAGGCGGAGATATATGTGAATTGGGCTAAATTTGGGGACATTAAAACGTTTTTTCTCCATAATCTTTATAGGAAAAACTTCAAATAACATATATTTTAATTTACATCATACAGAGCAGCTCCTCTTCAGCTTAAAAAATCGAAAATACAATTTTAAATATCAATAATAAATACGCAAAGTACCCTCTGTTTTTGTAGTTATTACCGTTTTTCTTCTAAACTAACAATTACATATTTTTTTAATTTCCTTTAGCATATTCAATAATGAAACGCTGAGGGAACCTTGGAATTAGTTTTGCAAATATCTTTCCTAATTATTTTTAGCAATTTTTTTTAAGTAATCTATACTCGCTAATCGCATGGGCAACCCCTCTGTCGCCCAATAAATCAGTGCGGGACGAGACGTTGTGCTAAACGGACCTGCGACACTTTTCTCCGCAAAAGGCACCTATTATTAATCTGTGGCTTGTCTTGCGCATAACCAATTTGGAAATCGTATATTATGTCGATTTTTAGTTGTGGGCGGGATTATTTGAGTGTGTAAATATAATAATAATGATATTTTTTTAGTTTTTTATAATAAGGCTGTAAATAATAGTATACTCTTTTATTATAGTTATTAATTTACCTATTCGTATTATAGTCATGATGACGATGATGATATTATAGTAATTATTATTTAATTAAGTATCAAATAATGTTTATAAATTATCTAAATAAATAGTACTGGTTCTTTATATATTATTTTTATTATTATAGTTAATTATACTCACATTATAGGAATTAAATTATTTAATTCTATGCGTGAGTTTATGTTTTTTTTTTTTCAATATCTTGTTTTTGGGTTCTGTTTGATATGGTAACAATTCTATTGTCCCAATCAGGGCTTATATCGGTACAAACAATACAAGTATCATAGCGGTAAATACCGGTATTTTCCATTTCAGTACTTGAATATCGATGCCTAAGAACCGGTATTTTCCCCTCAAGGTACCGGTAGATAATTCAGGTTATTATGCTGCAATGCTAGAATGCCACCATACACTCGTGCTAACGCAGCGGATGTCTACGGATTGCGACGTTGTGCCTTCACACGAACTATTTGAGTCACACAGTGTTCTATTACAGTGATAAAACTAATGATACATCATGATTCACGGGATTTCAGCCTCAGATTTGACAATGACCACCACAAGCACTTTTTGTTTTGAATGATGAGACGAAAATACAAATCATGTGTATGATAATGATTAGGGAGTAGGGACTTTGTATTATTCATCTGAAACCTCATTGTTCATTATCAGTGCTAAAATTCTAAAGTTAACCGTAGGTACTGTTTTTTTTAATATTTGACTCATCTTTCTTAAGATCTAAAATTTAGTCAATATTTTGCTTTCAAATCAGTTAAGATTCTAAATTGTTTTGAAACCCAAATATTGTAGGTTGCTATTCCAATGTTTGGTGTGTTTCACGGTCGGATAATAATAATAATTTATATTTTTTTTAAATTAGGTTCCTTGTCACACTGAACTCCAGACTTTTGAAACATCAGAGATTGTAATTTATTGTATTTTGATGAAACATTATTTACTAAAAAAAACGCGCGCTAATAGAGTAAATCAGAGAGACATGTATTTTTTATTGGAAACATAATTATAATTTCATACAATACATTGATTTGATTAAAAAAAAGATTATTTATATTTTCCGGTTTTTTCACACTTGTATTGAAAAACTTCGTATAATGCATGTGCGTAACAGATTATTACAAACTCATTGACCGAAGGCAAGTAAGCTTGTGCTTACCAACGATTATTAATGTTTTATTCACCCCGATGCAATAATCATCATCATCATCAGCTTATATCTGTGCCTATAGCTAGATCTAGGCCTCTTCTAATGCACGCCACTGAGCTCAGTCTTCAGCTCTCCTCATCCACTTTCTGCCAGACACTTTTCGCAGCTCGTCAGTCCACCTGACCACAGGGCATCCTACACTACGTTTGCCTAAACGTAGTCTCAACTCGAGGACTCGTCTACCCCAAAGGTTATTGGTTCTTTGGGAAATGTGACCAGCCACTTTAGCTTGCTTATCCTTAGATCTATGTCGGTTACCTTGGTTCTCCGTCGGATATCTTCATTACGAATCTTGTCCAGAGAATCTCTAAGCATAGCTTTCTCCATAGGTTGCTGATCGACCTTGAATTTGTGGACTAGTTTGACCGTGAGTGTCCACGTTTCGGCTCTGTAGGTTATGACTGGTAGGATGCACTGATTAAAGACTTTTATCTTTAGGCACTGTGGTATGGACGACGAGAAGACTTGACGGAGCTTGCCGCATGCTGCTCAACCTGGCTGAGTTTTTCTGTTGGATTCCTCCTCAAAGTTGTTTTTTTTGGGAAATTATTGCAATTACCTTGGTAAACATACCTTGGTAAACATATTGTCAATAGATACACCATTGACTGCAATCGGTTCTGGGTCAACAACTGGATCTTGGTCTTGTCTGTGTTCATTCCAAGACCAATGCGTCGAGAAGCGTAAACTGGGTTGGACAGCATACTTTGCCAGTCTTGCAGCAACTCCGCTATTATGACGATATTATCGGCAAACTGTAAGTGTGAGATATTCTCCCGATTGATATTAATAAGATATGTTTAAGATGCTGGATTGAAAAGGAATGGGCATTCCATTCCAATCCAGCATCTTAAACATATCTTCCAGGGTATTAATGAACAGTTTTAGGGATATAACATCCCCCTGTCTCACACCCCTGTCAGTTGGATATGCTTCGACTGCTGGTTTTGCACTTGGACACTCATAGTTTCGGCGTCATATAGAAACCTCAGCATTTTGATGTATTTTTGCGGCGGTGTCAATCCACTTGTCACCGCTGCAAAGACTCCAGAACCGACCAGGTTTCAATGGAGTCAAAGGCCTTCTCATAAGCCACAAAAACAAGACACAGGGGCTGGTTATACTCTTCAGACTTCAGGGAGGGGGTATAACCTGCCTCCCTGAGTGTATATGGTCTATGGTTCTAAATCCTCCGCGAAACCCTGCCTATTCCGGTCTTCTAGCGAGACGATTTGAAATGTCCCTCGAAAACAACTTATAGACGTGGCTCAAGAGTGAAGCAGGTCATTAGTTCTTTAAAAGAGTTTTATACCCTGTTTTAAAGAATAGTACTACCAAACTCCTGCTCCACACCTCTGGAGGTCTCCCACTGTTAAGAACGGTGCTAAATAACCCCAGAACTTCCCGAAGTACGGGCTTCCGCCCTGCTTTTAAAAGCTCTTAAGTTATACCATCCTCACCGTGGGGGCCTTTCGATTCTTAAGTTGTTTGAGCGCCATCTCAATCTCGTCTAGGCTGACGTTGGGCAGTTTATCAGTGTAGTGGCGGGTCAGTATTGCGATGCAATAATATGTAAATGTATTTAGAAAATTTCTAGCGATAAGTTGGAGAGATGTATTGATATGATTTTTTGTTGTTGTCAATGATATTGACTATCATGTGCTGCAACAAAAATCTCAGCAATTTGTGTCTAGAAATTTTGAAAAAATATGTTTTTCTCCTTTTTATAATTTTACTTATTATTGCATCGGGATAGAATATTGAGGACTGTTGCTGCATTCACGGAAATGAGCCATCAAGATGTTCTTCGAGAACGACTTGTTCTTTAATGTCTTGTCTTCCACGATTTAAAATTATCGTACTATAGCGAGAGAAAAAAAAACGATTTGCGCCTTTTTAAAAATGACGGGTGATGTTAATTTTGAATTCACTACTTATTTCAACCCGTGAAGTACCTACTCACTGTTTTATTATAAGTATAGATATAAACCTCCTTGCAAGTAAAATTGCATGCAGAAATTAAAAAAAACTGTAAATAAATCGCACTAGCAAGGTAAGATAAAGTTTCAAGACCACAAGTACACATTTCAAGCAACTTTATTGAAAATTTACTTTTTCATATTTACTGGAAATGCAAAAAGAAAATTTCGTGGACTTAAAGGCTCGCGTGTTACATGGGGCGAGATACTTGCGCTGTGCGCTTCTCTACTGGCATCATTCGCCTACTGTACTCTTTCGCTACGGGAACAGGTTTTAGAACCTATATAAGAAACCACTTTATTAAGTAATACCTATATGTTAGTTAAAATACAACACAGTACCGGTACCGTCCCAAAGTCAGTGGAACCGGTTTAAAAAAAATAGCGGTATTTCAAGCCCTGATTCCAAGTTGACTAAAATAATTTATATCCAAGTCCATAAGTCTCAGGAATAGTGGAATGTAATAGTAGTAGATATAGTAAAAACTTATTGAGTCAATTACAATGCCAGTAATGTAAGAGAATGCGTGTTTTATACGAGTATGTGTTTAGGCATAGGTATGCACGAAAGCATGATTCATATGCGTAAAAGAAATACTACAAAACACTATATATTGTAAACATAATAATTAGGTAGGTACTATTCGATAGAGTATGCTATCTACAAAAGCTATGGTAGAGAGCGCGCGGCTGGCGTAACTTTTGTCAGGGGGCGCGGGGCCTGCGCGGGGCATTTTCATCGGTAACGCCCAATCGAGCAAGGTCAACGGCGTATATCCCCACCTTAAATACCTCGCATTGTTTGAGGAAAGCACTATACAAGCCTTGGTCCGCAATGACTGCCCTGCTGGCCACGCTATGATGGCCTCGAGCTTTGCTTAGTTAAGTTCTCGGCCTTCAAGCTTGGCCAGCATTGCAGCCCTTGATGGCCAAGCTGGAATGAAGGCCGAGACCAAAGCTCGAGGCCTTTATAGCGCGGACGCGCTGTGATGGCCTCGAACTTAGCTTAGCTACGCTCTAGGCCATCATCATCGCTGCTAGCAACGCAGTCATTACAGTTCGCGGCAGTAATGTACTATATCTATCTGGCTATCTATCTATCTATCATACTAGTACTAGTTTTTGTTTTGAATTCTAAACATTTTATGCTCAAAAAGATTTATGCAATTTAATATAGCTATACCCAAACTAGATATTTTCATAAATTCTAAAAATAAATGCTTTAAAAAGATTTATTTTATTTAATATACACCCACACTTTTTTTTAATTCTAAGCAATTTTCAAGCATGATATCTAGTGTTAATAATACCTACCTGTAAATTCCAATTCAGAGACATGTGTAAACGTGGCGTGGCCTTGACAGCGCGACACCAGACGTCTCGGCGACGCCACTTTTTAATATTCAAGACGGGCAGGACCGCGGAACATAACTAGTCTGATTTACATATTATAGGAATATTATTCAAAAAGTCAACCTACAGGTCTTATGTGGTGTTTGATAGCCACGAGGTGTTGATTCAATGTTAAAGAACCAATGTCTGAGGTGGTCGAGCGCATTAGGTATTGTACCACGCAACCAAAGTCTGAGGTGGTCGAGCGCATTAGGTATTGTACCACGCAACATTTTGTATGAATCTGAAGTTCTGTGTGGCATTTGATATATTATAATTACTAACAAGCGTGGCGCTCGCCATCTGGCGTACGACATGCTCATGCTCACTCAGTTGTTGAAAACGTCAGTTTCGTTCAAACGGTGATACAAAAAACCCCACCCTGGATAAAGGTAATAAATAGTTTCTTAGATTAAAATTGGGAAAAAAGGGGTGAGAAAACGAATGGACCGATTTAGCTGCGGTGTGATCGTGTCTGTAAGTCTGTCATAAGGGGTGAGAAAACGAATGGACCGATTTAACTGCGGTGTGATCGTGTCTGTAAGTCTGTCATAAGGGGTGAGAAAACGAATGGACCGATTTAACTGCGGTGTGATCGTGTCTGTAAGTCTGTCATAAGGGGTGAGAAAACGAATGGACCGATTTAGCTGCGGTGTGATCGTGTCTGTAAGTCTGTCATAAGGGGTGAGAAAACGAATGGACCGATTTAACTGCGGTGTGATCGTGTCTGTAAGTCTGTCGTAAGGGGTGAGATAACGAATGGACCGATTTAGCTGCGCTGTGATCGTCTCTGTAAGTCTGTCATAAGAATGTATGTTTATCATCAATACGTTTTATTGTTAGTATTGATGATAAACATGGGAGTATCTGAAAACCTGTATTGATGATAAACATGGGAGTATCTGTTCAAACCCTGGGACCGCCTCGTGACAGCGGTAATGGCGCCTGTCTCCCTGGTCCGGTCCTGCATAACGGCTCCTCAAGCAGCTTATGTCGACGAGCTCTCACATAATTGTCAGGGACGGCAATTGCTATCCGTTCAAGAACGGATGGATTGGTCAAGCTTCCAACAATTACGCGTGCCACATATTCCATCAGTGAGACCGCACGCCTCACTTCCAAAGTATTGTAGCCGACCATTGCAAGTAAGAACTCACTCGGATACAAGTATGGATATCCTACATAGTAACCATATTCTTTCTGGTATAGCCACCTAATAAACTTTCTCTGTATTTTTTCCACCATCTGTATGTACTTGGCCTCGTAAGGATTCCAAACGATTGCGTTACTCTCCAGTTTGCTTCTAACAAAAGCGTTGTAGAGAGCTTTTATAGCCAGAATGCTATCTAAATGTCGAGCCTGACGCAGAACAAATCCAAGAGTTCTAAAAGCTGGGACATATATTTTTCTTACGTGATCCCTAAAAGATAAATCTTCGCTCATTAGAACCCCCAGATGTCTTACCAGATTTGTTCGTGGAATAACAACGTCACCGAGACGATAATGTACCACCACTGGTTGCTTAGAACGAGTGAACGCAACAATAGAGCATTTTTTGTCATTAAAAAATAGCTTATTGCGCTCACTCCACAGTTTCACACTATCTATGTCTCGCTGGAAAATAAAACTATCGCTGTAGTCATGGATTTTTAAGAAGAGTTTCAAATCATCTGCAAATAATAGACAGCGAGCTGTGCTGACACTCTCCGGCAAATCATTTATCATCAACAAAAATTCTAAAGGCCCTAAATTACTGCCTTGACTTACACCTGAGAACGTATAGTACGGCTCCGAGACGTTGCCCTTATACTGCACGTACTGCTGGCGGTTACGCAAGTACGAAGCAAAGAATCGAAGCAAATGCGAACTGAATCCTGCCTCTGAGAATTTTTGAAGAAGTATGTCATTGTCTACAGTGACAGTTTTTTCGGGAAGTAACCTTAATTTTAACAAATAATATCTACAAAATCCGTCCAGTAGTTTCAGCATGATATGTGTTCTTTTAAATAACGTTCAACTCCTATTCTGCGGGAACCCTTGTTTTTTTCGGGATAAAAAGTATTTTAAATGTTAATCCATAACATCAACTATAATTGTGCCAAGTTGCATAAAAATCCATCTGGTAGTTTTACCGTGATTCGTGTTCAAAGAGACAGAAAGACAGACAGACAGACCGACAGACAAACAGACAGACAGCAAAAAAAACGGTTAGTCCTCCATATTAATTTTGAAGTTTATCTCAATTATAATTTTCAAAAAAATATTAATGTACAGATTTAGCCGCCCAGCCCAGTTACAGTTTTATTTTAGTATAGAATAGATTTGCTAATAACCATCAAAATTTCAATGAGACACACCATCTTCGGAAAATTCTTCGTTGAACGTACGAGTAAAACTAAATCAAATTGGGAAGGGAAGTAGCAACGGACAAACGAGCACCATCTATAAACTCCGTGACAAATGCTTATCACCTCACAGTTTTACAGACAGTGTTTTTAAGAATATGGTATGAATTTTATGAAAATATAATGATTTAATGTAATACTGAAACTTAACGAATAAAAAACAGAAATAATCTCTTTATGAAAATTAGCGAATAATCGTTTTTTTTTTTCATTATATCATATAAATATTCACAAAAAAACGGGATTGATTCTATGTTTCACTTTTTATAAGTTGTCACAAAACGCACATGCCTACCTACCTGTCATGTTAAGTGACGTCAGGCTCATAGCAAACAAACTGATTGATATCTATCAATCTGAGGCAAATCTATACATTGAAAGCTGATGCCACGATACAACGAAGTAACATTAATTCGTGTTTGGCGCCAATTTAATAGATCAAATTTCGAATCCGATTTAATTTATTATAATGGTTCTTAAACGATTTATTTATGACATTTAGAGATACGAATAAATAAAAAATGGGTAAAATAAATAATAGTTTAAAAAAACTAAAAAACACGCTTTATATAGAAAACCAAACTAAAAAATAGAAAATAAATTTTGATAGTGTAAATAAGAAAAAAAAGTTTTATTTCAAAAAAATCGTGGGGTGCTTGGGTCAATAGTTATAAATATTTCATTGACAGATATGAGAAGAAGGATTATCATTTCGATAATATCTTAAAAAGCACCCCACGCTTTTTTTAAATAAAACATTTTTTTCTTATTTACACTATTAAAATTTATTTTCTATTTTTAGTTTGGTTTTCTATACAAAGCGTGTTTTTTAGTTTTTTCAAACTATTATATTTTTATTTTTTTTCGAATTATTTCATTGTCATTGGTCATTGACAGGTGTGCAAAATTTGAATGAAATCTGACCGTTTAAAGTGGGTCAAAATAGCGCCCAAAGGAGTCGGTTACAAACATATAAACCAAACATACAAGTGAAGCTAAAGAAAATATATATATGTATAAAGCGTATAAAAATAATAAATGGGTGACGTCCATAATTTTGACGCATTTTGCCCAATCTAAAATGTTAGGAATATTTTAGATTAGAGATTTTATAATGCTTTAGGTAGAAAATACTTGGGCTGTCGTGTAATGTTCATTTCAATATGATGTGCAGCGTAAATTTGGAGTAATCAATATTTACTCAATGTGCTACCTTACAAATGTGATACTTTTGTTATAATGTTGTGTCACCAGTTCACAATTGTACTACCATATGCTGGGATTATACTGGCAGTACTTTGGCTGTTTTTACTATAAAATCAAGAAGGTGAGTGACGCTGATCATATGATGGGAATGCGGATGCAGTCACTATTCACTATCACAGATACACTATTACGTAGCGTAACCTGCTGTTCGACTATTGTGTCACCGTCGCACAACATTTAGTGTCAGTAATGTGTCATTTGCGTTTGTTTTGGATTTTACCCATTTATGTCACTTCACTATTTTATGTATAAAACATTAGGGCTAATGATATTTTAAAGCAAGCCTCGTATGATAGGTATAGGGACAATATATGTAGATGTTCAGATGTTGCCTGCATGTGTTGCAGTGCACCCGAACATTGGAGTGAATTTCGTGACGCATTGCAATGTGAGTGCATTGCGCTCGTGCCTTCACTTCTACGTCATCGAAGAGGGCTCGCTGACTCGACCAGCTCAGCGCCTCGTCCCACGACACAGTCGTCCCAATGAGACGAGTTACTACACTGCCAAAAATTAACTATAAAGGTAAAACCTACATAGTAGTAGTCACTCGAGATATTGATCGAAAGATTATATGATGACTCGATTCTAACGATACCCTGTACACCTAAATCTGAACAGGCAATTAAAAGTTATTTTGGGATAAAGAACCTCACATACACTACTTACTATTTATTAGGGGACCAAGAAGTACCGTGTATTGTGTTAGAAAACGGTAAACATTGTGGCCACATTGTGGCCCGCGAATGATTTATAAGTGGCCCGCATGAACCAGAAGAATAAGTCCTGGTCCTGGAATAAGAATAAGCCATGTCAGATGCCCTAGAGTGGCCTGACGAACTTTGACACTAGGGCCAGCACTTCCTAAGCTCAAACGACAAGCAAACAAGCAAGCACGAAGCTAAAATTAGATGCTTATTAGCAGCACCACATTAGAGAGGCCCGGCCGGCCGCCCAGGGCGTCGTACGCGCAGCTTAACTTATTAGCAGCACCACATTAGAGAGGCCCGGCCGGCCGCCCAGGGCGTCGTACGCGCAGCTTAACTTATTAGCAGCACCACATTAGAGAGGCCCGGCCGGCCGCCCAGGGCGTCGTACGCGCAGCTTAACTTATTAGCAGCACCACATTAGAGAGGCCCGGCCGGCCGCCCAGGGCGTCGTACGCGCAGCTTAACTTCACCATTTATTTTAAATACCTATTATCTACCAATCTAAAAATAATTATATTATAATATTCAGCGTAATAACTTTTATGAGCTTTCTAGTTCAGGAAATCGTGAAAGAAAAACTGAAAGTGACAAAGTTTTTGAACAGCGCGGCTCCTGGCCCCCTGGGCTTATTTCAACCAGATGTTTTCATAGTTCCATTTATTATTTTCATATTAAGAAAAAAAATAAAGAAAATGCATTTATTTCTGACAACACACAACATTACACATTATCAAAAACAAAAAATAGAAAATTAGACAAACAAACAAAAAATAATGTTGTTGTCAGAAACAGGTCCCGACTCAGCCAACCCAAGGCCAAGGCCTTGGCACCGATTTTCTGTCGAAACCTATTTGTGACTTCACGAACGCAAAGTGGCACAAACACAAAAAATAAAAAATGATTTGTAATCGTGTTTATTTGTTACACTAATAGAAAAATCTCAAATTTTCCGCGCTCGCTTCGCTCGCGCCTTTATAATAATGTTGTGATTTTATGCCCACAGAAGGTAAATTATTAATATTCATTTTTTTCACATAATTACATGCTCAAAGCGAGCGCTCGTGCAGAAATCGGGTTTTGTACCGTGTTATAGTCCACCGCTCGTTGAGAAAAAAAACTCCAAATGTTTGCGCACGCTACGCTCGCACTGTCATCATCACCATCATCATCATTTGAGCCTTTAGAAGTCCACTGCTGAACATAGGCCTCCCCCAAAGAGCGCCATGACGAGCAATCTTGTGCCACCTCCATCCAACAACTTCCTGCGATGGCTACAATGTCGTCGGTCCATCGTGTGGGGGGCCTCCTACACTTCGCTTGCTTGTTAGTGGTAGCCATTTGAGAACCTTTATTCCCCAGTGGTACTGCCTGTCTGTACTGTACTGCCTGTTAAATGAAGGAAAAGGTGGATCTTATTTTCCTTCAGTTTTTTACAATTACTTCAAGAAATTTGTAATTATCGTGCCTTGTTATTATTGTCGGCTTTCATAGTTATATCATTCAATGGATCCATATAATTTTTTACTTTTTGTCATTTTGCGCTCGCAATGCTTTCTCCTCTTAATATTATCTATTTTCACACGCTTAGGAATTACATGAATTTCTCTTTTACCGATTTTTTTCACGCGCGTTACGCTCGCGTTTTTTAAATGTTATATTCAGTTTCCTCCTTTTTATCATTTATCGGAAATAACACAAATTTTGCAATCGCTCCGCTTGCGGCTTCTTTATAAGTTTTCGGGTTTTACTCATATAGATGATCGATCATAACCGTTAGTTTTTTTCACATAACTACACTAATTAAAGTATAACTAGCTCAATATTTTCGCACTCGCTACTCTCGCGCCTTCTTGGTAATGTTGCATGTTTCGCTTTCATAGAAGATCGATCATAAAAACAAACAAAAGAAATAACTACAATTATAAAAGTGTACATTAAAGTTTTCAAATAAAAAGGGGGCGCTGAAATATTCCTCGCCCAGGGCTCACAGATTCCTAAAGCCAACCCTTTCTGAATCTACTGTCAAAAACAAGTGTTTGGTGCCAGAGGAAGGCTTTCCTGCAATAACTGACCTGACCGATCAATTTTTAAGTAGTTTTTGACCAACATAATTTCATATATTAATTTTGTAAAAAAAAAACCGCACATCTCTAACTGAGCCAATGTATATGACTGTTTTGTTGTTACTGTCGACATATGCGCTTATAATTGGAAAATTATTAAAACAAAAATAATGACAGAAACCAGATTGACTGTACCAATTACTCGATTTAGATTTTGGTGACATACAATTTCGTTTATTTGGCGGTAGACGCTATTTATTTTATTATTATATTAAAATTATGATGAGAGATGATGAAAGATGAGATGATGAGAGTTAAATTTCAAAATTATGTTATTTTTTGTTGCACATAACAAGACTTTAAATGCTTACGTAACATAAATAGAAACCGTGTATAGTCTGTGGCCCGCTAGTGATTTTTAAATCGTCAATTTGGCCCCAACTTTTAAAAAGGTTGAGCAGCCTTGAGATAGGGCGACGATTTACGCAAAGTAACTGGCAGCAATTGCATGAGAAGAGCCGAAGATCGGGCTCAGTGGCGCATATGTCCAGCAGTGGACTAATGCAGGCTGTTGATGATGATGATGAATATCGAGCTGGGCTGGTGATGGAGCTGGAAGCTGGCCACGGAACCCTTGAATGGCTACCAGTAAACCCCTCTAGTTTGGGCTCATTCGTTTTGTCTTTTGGAGACCACGTTGAGGCAAACGTAGAGTAGGATACCCTGTGGCCAGAGGAGTGACGACCTGCGAAAAGCGACTAGAAGAAAATGGATGAGGAGAGTTGTAGACCGAGCTTAGTGGCGTGCATTTGGGGAGGCCTAGTCCCAGCAGTGGAGACGTATAGGCTGATGATGATGATGATGATCTAGCTAGAAATTCACATTCAGAATATATTACACCAGAATCTATACTTATAATAAAACTGTAACAGGTTCAATTCTGTACATTGAAGTTGTTTTTTTTTTTGCAGGGTACTCTATATTTGATACTGAGGCCAAAACTGTAATAATATTTCATTTTTGTCTTTCTGTGTGTCTGTTTGTCTGTCTGTCCGTATCTTGACCGTGCATCACGCCGAAACTACTGAATGAATTCTAATGAATCTGAGTGTTTTGAGTCGAAGTAGGATATAGGATACTTATCATCCCGAAAAATTAAAGGGTTCCCGCAGGATAGGGGTTGAAAGTTATTTAAAAGAACACGTATCACGCTGAAACTACGGGATGGATTTTAATGCATCTTGGCACAGTCATAGTTTATATGATGAGTTAAAATTGAAGATACTTTTTATCCTGAAAAAATTGAGTGTTCTTGCGAGATAGGGGTCCAAAGTTATGTTAATTTTGAAGTAATAAATAATATATTTCGGATGTTCTATACTGAAGCCAAAACTGTTTTTTTTTTCATTTTTGTCGAGAGTAAGGGGGCAGGTCTGTCTGTCTGAATGTTTGTTTGTTCGCGCATCACGTAATAACTATTGGATCAATCTGAATAATGATTTTCATCAAATGTTGGTATATTGGTATATTAGGTCTTGGAGTAGCACATACGAATAGTTTTATCCTGGAGAAATTACCTAGCGCGCAAAGCCGCGAGCACAGCTAGTATATTATATGTTCGTTTGTACGTTTCTTAGGCGCGTCCTACAGCCTAAACGGCTGGATTGGTTTTGATAAATGAGGTATCATTGGATTCGTCTTGATCACGAGAGTACTAAAGGATATATGAAGTGTCAAGAAAATAAGGCGAAGATATGGCGGCTTACAGCTGCCATATTGTATTTCCAACGGATTAAAGTATTACCAAAACCTGTCGAGTGAGGTATAAAAATACATGTCTATAAAGGCCATTTCAAAAAAAACTTATTACGAGTACTAATGAGCAGCAATTTTCTTTTAAGCCTCCTATAACTTTTAAGCCTCCTACAACTTTTAAGCCTCCTACAACTTTTAAGCCTCCTACAACTTTTAAGCCTCCTACAACTTTTAAGCCTCCTACAACTTTTAAGCCTCCTACAACTTTTAAGCCTCCTACAACTTTTAAGCCTCCTACAACTTTTAAGCCTCCTACAACTTTTAAGCCTCCTACAACTTTTAAGCCTCCTACAACTTTTAAGCCTCCTACAACTTTTAAGCCGCGCGTGACATCTGACTTGTTTGGCCTCACTTTCGTGTTCCGCGCGTGACATCTAATTTGTTTAGCCTCACTTTCGGATTCCGCGCGTGAAATTTGACTTGTTTGGCCTCACTTTCGTGTTCTGCGCGTGACATCTAACTTGTTTAGCCTCACTTTCATGTTCCGCGCGTGACATCTAACTTTTTTGGCCTCACTTTCATGTTCCGCGCGTGACATCTAACTTGTTTGGCCTCACTTTCATGTTCCGCGCGTGACATCTAACTTGTTTGGCCTCACTTTCGGGGTTCCGCGCGTGACATCTAACTTGTTTGGCCTCACTTTCGGATTCACCGCGTGATATCTGCCTTTTGATCTGATGTCGAACCAAACTATAAGAGCATTACCAAACTACAATAAATTAACAACATTTGAACGCCTCGATTTTAATGGTTTATTAGAAAATTCTGTACCAAATTTTTTATTAACAAGACATAAGTTCAAAAACTGAAGCCCGGCTACGGTCGGGTAAAAAATAACTTATGACACTCTTGTGATGAAGTCGATTTGATTGACACCTCACTTGTCAAAATCGGCTTAAGTTTTTAGTTTGAACACATAACCTTCCTTTGGTTCGCTGAAGTTGGGTAAAAAAATAGCCTATGACACTCTATAAATGATGACAAATCGATTGACACCATGTTTGTCAAAATCGGGCCAAGTTTTTAATTTTTTACGCATAACGTTTCCTTTCCTTCGCCGTAGTCGGATAATAATAGCATATGACACTCTGTACCTGAAGATGAATCGATTGACACCTCGCTTGTCAAAATCGGACCAATAGAAGCGACGCTATGGTGGAACATCCACATATCCACATACATACATACATACATACATACATACATACATACATACATACATACATACATACATACATACATACATACATACATACATACATACATACATAATCGTAAACTGTTAAACTCATTACCCTTCCCTTGCTTTGCTGTAGTCGGTTAAAAAAACTGTCTATTCTAAAAGGCCTTAAGTGCAAGCGATAGGCCGTAGGTACGTACATATATGTATATTCTAAAAGGCCTTAAGTGCAAGTGATAGGCCGTAGGTACGTACATATATGTCTATTCTAAAAGGCCTTAAGTGCAAGCGATAGGCCGTAGGTACGTACATATATGTTGCGGCCTTTTTTGTATATATTTGTTATTTTTTATTGATTTATGTTTTTTTATACTTTTTGAGTAGTGTGTGTGTGTTTTGTTTTAGTAATGTATGTCATGTAGATTGTATTGAGTAAAAGTTCTTAGAGAAAAACGTGTATTTTTAACTTATAGCCTATATCACGCGGGATGATGTAAGGATTCTAACGAAACCCCAGACATGCAAATCTTTTCAAGCATTTAAATGTTAAATGTTAAATTTAAAGAAACTCACATACAAACATAAATTAACCCTGAAAACATTACACTCCATTTTTTGGGCAGTCATGTAAAAAAACGGTAGGTTCTAGGTATTTCACCTCGTACAGTAAAAACGCTTTATTTTAGTGTTATTGAATTATTAAAGTAGTTTCGTGTGACTCTTAAATGTATTATTTATAAAAATTGACACTCGATTATGTACCACTACCTACTTATAGTTTTTTTGTTCTTAAAACAATACAGGATTTGATAAAATTTCACACTATAATTGTTATAGTAATTTATCCCTTTAAAAACAAATCTACTACAAGAGAAAAAAAAGTCAAATACCTAGTTTCAAGTATCAAAACATTGTTGTGCAATGTATACTTTCTATGCTATGTTGCCTGCATCTACCTTCTAAGTTCTCTTAAGATTACCCAAGTACAGTAATTTATTAGACAGACTCTAGCCAGTAAAACTAGGTGTGACTCAGTGACTTCTGTGAGCATCTATAGACCGTGCGAGTCTGTTTACTTCTGTGAGCATCTATAGACCGTGCGAGTCTGTTTACTTCTGTGAGCATCTATAGACCGTGCGAGTCTGTTTACTTCTGTGAGCATCTATAGACCGTGCGAGTCTGTTTACTTCTGTGAGCATCTATAGACCGTGCGAGTCTGTTTACTTGAGTTTTTTTCATTATTTCCATCCCCTCACACCCCCGACCCCTTAAAGTTTATGCGTCTTAATAAGGGTAACAAAAAAGTTTTGCGACATTTTTGAACATGTTTCGAAATGGCTGGAATATGTTATTTTTTACGTTTTCATCGCCCATAAGCATCTCCGCCATTTTGAAAAATTTTGAAAAACTAAATCGATAAACTAAAATTCATATAATTATCGGACCTGCTCACAAAATTTCACGAGAATCATTTTGAGTAATACGACCTGTAGAGGAGAACAGCTGGACATCCGCCCACTGGACATTTTTGAAAGCATTTTTGGCCAATCTGAAGCGGAGACGCATCGCTCGCGTTTCGCGCTCGCTCGCTCAATTATGAGTGTGCCTAGCAACAAGGTTCATTCGTTTGTTCTAGGTCACGCGAGTCACAAACTCAAACTAGCCGTCGTGACGTAATTGCTTTGTAACAGTACGTCCTCACGGTCGTGTACTAAATAGAACAAATCATTATTTGTAACAGTACGTCCTCACGGTCGTGTACTAAATAGAACAAATCATTATTTGCGAATAGAAAAGGGGTCACATGTTCATAGATGTTTGACCTCTCCTCCTCCGCCGCGTCCTTGTGACAAGTTGGCACCTTCGTGTCATCGACCTGACAAGCACAACACGAGGGAATACTTCTCCTGCTGTGGCGTCACAACACGAGGGAATACTTCTCCTGCTGTGGCGTCACAACACGAGGGAATACTTCTCCTGCTGTGGCGTCACAACACGAGGGAATACTTCTCCTGCTGTGGTGTCACAACACGAGGGAATACTTCTCCTGCTGTGGTGTCACAACACGAGGGAATACTTCTCCTGCTGTGGTGTCACAACACGAGGGAATACTTCTCCTGCTGTGGCGTCACAACACGAGGGAATACTTCTCCTGCTGTGGTGTCACAACACGAGGGAATACTTCTCCTGCTGTGGCGTCACAGCACGAGGGAATACTTCTCCTGCTGTGACGTCACAGCACGAGGGAATACTTCTCCTGCTGTGGCGTCACAACACGAGGGAATACTTCTCCTGCTGTGGTGTCACAACACGAGGGAATACTTCTCCTGCTGTGGTGTCACAACACGAGGGAATACTTCTCCTGCTGTGGCGTCACAACACGAGGGAATACTTCTCCTGCTGTGGTGTCACAACACGAGGGAATACTTCTCCTGCTGTGGTGTCACAACACGAGGGAATACTTCTCCTGCTGTGGTGTCACAACACGAGGGAATACTTCTCCTGCTGTGGTGTCACAACACGAGGGAATACTTCTCCTGCTGTGGCGTCACAACACGAGGGAATACTTCTCCTGCTGTGGCGTCACAACACGAGGGAATACTTCTCCTGCTGTGGCGTCACAACACGAGGGAATACTTCTCCTGCTGTGGCGTCACAACACGAGGGAATACTTCTCCTGCTGTGGCGTCACAACACGAGGGAATACTTCTCCTGCTGTGGTGTCACAACACGAGGGAATACTTCTCCTGCTGTGGTGTCACAACACGAGGGAATACTTCTCCTGCTGTGGTGTCACAACACGAGGGAATACTTCTCCTGCTGTGGCGTCACAACACGAGGGAATACTTCTCCTGCTGTGGCGTCACAACACGAGGGAATACTTCTCCTGCTGTGGCGTCACAACACGAGGGAATACTTCTCCTGCTGTGGCGTCACAACACGAGGGAATACTTCTCCTGCTGTGGCGTCACAACACGAGGGAATACTTCTCCTGCTGTGGTGTCACAACACGAGGGAATACTTCTCCTGCTGTGGTGTCACAACACGAGGGAATACTTCTCCTGCTGTGGTGTCACAACACGAGGGAATACTTCTCCTGCTGTGGTGTCACAACACGAGGGAATACTTCTCCTGCTGTGGTGTCACAACACGAGGGAATACTTCTCCTGCTGTGGTGTCACAACACGAGGGAATACTTCTCCTGCTGTGGTGTCACAACACGAGGGAATACTTCTCCTGCTGTGGCGTCACAACACGAGGGAATACTTCTCCTGCTGTGGTGTCACAACACGAGGGAATACTTCTCCTGCTGTGGTGTCACAACACGAGGGAATACTTCTCCTGCTGTGACGTCACAACACGAGGGAATACTTCTCCTGCTGTGGTGTCACAACACGAGGGAATACTTCTCCTGCTGTGACGTCACAACACGAGGGAATACTTCTCCTGCTGTGACGTCACAACACGAGGGAATCTGTTTATCTGTTTTTTTGTTTGTTTGTTTGTTTGGGGAGTTTTAACGCGATAAAGTCTGGACGGATTTTAATGAAACTTTTAAATAGGTACTGTACAATATAGAGACCAACATAGGATACTTTTTATCCCGGACAATGTTAAGTTCCCACGGAAAACTGGAAAATGACGATTACTAGCTGTAAGGAAAGGTTGCCAAGGCAACCAAATAATTACAAGTCTGTCAAAAAGCATCATGAGCGTTGGCGCTATACTTTTGCATTGGTTTTTAATATCCTAGCAGAACATAGGATGCTATTTTTCGCGATAAACTGTAGTCCGTGCAGACGAAGTCGCGGGCGAAAGCTAGTTTATATTAGAACTACATTTGTATAATATGTATATTTTATGACGTCGCAATGTTTTGAATCCCCTCCAGGATCAAAACTAAAAACCGCATTGAAATCAGTCCATCCGTTTAGCTACAATCCCACAGACATACGCACTTTGTAAACTGATTGAGAAAATTTAAATAGTAATGAACTCAGTACAAAGTGGTCTGAGTGCAGAGACATCAGGCGACGCGTGACGTCACACAGTCCGAGTGTACAGACATCAGGCGACGCGTGACGTCACACAGTCCGCTCTGCTTTTTGCAATAAATACTAGAGTAGGTATGTCCAACATATTATTATTATATCCGTATTATACTAGATCCGTATGCTGTTTTTACTGGCGCATATAGTGGTTAGCTGTCCTTGAGAGACGGTTCCGTTCGTGGCGCGCAGTGTGCGTGCGCGCGCGCGCGCGCGTGTGTGTGTGTGTGTGTGTGTGTGTGTGTGTGTGTGTGTGTGTGTATGTGTATGTGTATGTGTGTGTTAGGGTGTGTTTGTGTGTGTACCGCCTTCCTACACATCGTCTTTTTCCCATTGTCCCCCAGAGGTAGACAACAAGTGGGGGGCAACGGGAATAGACATGTTCTATCTGTACTTTTAATAAAATAGTCAGTACCTACCAACAAGACATAAGTTCAAAACTAAAACCCGACTACGGTTGTATAATTTTTTTTTAAATCGTGTTGCCGGTTTGTTGTATGTTTGTTCGAGCATCACTTAAAAACTACCAGACCGATTGCGATGCGGTTTTCACTATTGGATAGCTTTGCTTTCAAAACTGGTGTACTTGTTATCTCAATCCGATAAGTAAAAACCGAGAAATCGATAAAACACTATTTGACGGCTGTACGAAAAGTGGTATTTCAAATATTTTACTACCAGACTGCGCAACGCAAAGGCCTGGTAATGTGTTTATCAGCCTTTGTATGTATGTCTGTTCCTTTGTGGCTCTATATAGATCAAACGCGTGGTCCAATTTTGGTGATTCCTACGTCAATCGACACAACCAGACGCCAAAATATTGAGAAAAAGAAAAACTAAAGTCGACGAACTATATCAAGTGGGGTCATTGAATACTTAGGTATTTGAAAATCATATTTAGGTTTCCGTTATTATTTTTCATTTTGAATAACCATTTAGGATCTATAACGATTTAAAGTTGGTTAGCAACCATTCTCACTAATTCTTATAAATATAAACAAAAAAGTTTACAATAAAAATGAGTTAATATAAAAACAAAACAAAACTGACTGCGAACAAAACTAAAAAGAGGCGAACAAGCTTTAAATTTTTCATTTTGAAATATAACATGCAGTCGGAGGCATCATGCATTTAATTGAAATATAACATGCAGTCGGAGGCATCATGCATTTAATTGAAATATAACATGCAGTCGGAGGCATCATGCATTTAATTGAAATATAAGATTCAGTCGGAGGTATGATGCATTTAATTGAAATATAACATGCAGTCGGAGGCATCATGCATTTAATTGAAATATAACATGCAGTCGGAGGCATCATGCATTTAATTGAAATATAACATGCAGTCGCAGGCATCATGCATTTAATTGAAATATAAGATGCAGTCGGAGGTATCATGCATTTAATTGAAATATAACATGCAGTCGGAGGCATCTTGCATTTCATTGAAATATAACATGCAGTCGGAGGCATCATGCATTTAATTGAAATATAACATGCAGTCGGAGGCATCATGCATTTAATTGAAATATAACATGCAGTCGGAGTTTGTTTTTATTTGTTTTTAAAAACCAGGTAAATATCCCATTTTAAATAACTTTAGTAGTGAAAATAACCATGTCAGTTTAAAATCCTTCGGATCTCATAAAGCGCAGATATTCAGTAGCCCCCTTTTTGCTCCTTTTGGAGGAAGTTACCCCTCTAATCAAAATCCCCGACGAGAAAAAAACTATAAAGTCTTAAAACCTGTACCCTCAGACCAAATATGTATCCTCCTAGCCTGTACCTATACCAAGTTTCGTCCAGATCGGTTGTCAAATACGATGAGGAGTACCAAAAAACTGACAGAGGACGCTTCTCTCGCTCGGGCAATTAGCGCCCGAGCAAAGTGCGGTTCGAACGATGGATGGAAGGAAGTTTCACTGCTAGCGTCGCTAGCTAGTGTTGTGTCATGAGGAAGCTCTTTGTATCTCGCATGCAGCACTAGGTCTAGCGCGCTATACATTGGATAATGAACGATGGATGAAAGGAAGTTTCACTGCTAGCGTCGCTAGCTAGTATTGTGTCATGAGGAAGCTCTTTGTATCTCGCATGCAGCACTAGGTCTAGCGCTCTATACATTGGATAATGAACGATGGATGAAAGGAAGTTTCACTGCTAGCATCGCTAGCTAGTGTTGTGTCATGAGGAAGCTCTTTGTATCTCGCATGCAGCACTAGGTCTAGCGCGCTATACATTGGATAATGAACGATGGATGAAAAGAAGTTTCACTGCTAGCATCGCTAGCTAGTGTTGTGTCATGAGGAAGCTCTTTGTATCTCGCATGCAGCACTAGGTCTAGCGCTCTATACATTGGATAATGAACGATGGATGAAAGGACGTTTCACTGCTAGCATCGCTAGCTAGTGTTGTGTCATGAGGAAGCTCTTTGTATCTCGCATGCAGCACTAGGTCTAGCGCGCTATACATTGGATAATGAACGATGGATGAAAGAAAGTTTCACTGCTAGCATCGCTAGCTAGTGTTGTGTCATGAGGAAGCTCTTTGTATCTCGCATGCAGCACTAGGTCTAGCGCGCTATACATTGGATAATGAACGATGGATGAAAGGAAGTTTCACTGCTAGCGTCGCTAGCTAGTGTTGTGTAATGAGGAAGCTCTTTTTATCTCGCATGCAGCACTAGGTCTAGCACTCTATACATTGGATAATGAACGATGGATGAAAGGAAGTTTCACTGCTAGCGTCGCTAGCTAGTGTTGTGTCATGAGGAAGCTCTTTGTATCTCGCATGCAGCACTAGGTCTAGCACTATATACATTGGATAATGAACGATGGATGAAAGGAAGTTTCACTGCTAGCATCGCTAGCTTGTGTTGTGTCATGAGGAAGCTCTTTGTATCTCGCATGCAGCACTATGTCTAGCGCGCTATACATTGGATAATGTAACATGGGTTTGAAACTTCTGCTGTGCGTACTAGCGGGTCGGCATATCTCGAAGTGCTTCACTTTTGGACTTGGCGGGGAGAAGTCAAAGTTTTTTGTTCGCTCGAGGTTACGATAAAAATAATTCGTGCAAGACGAAGACTCGTGTAAAGATTTTTGCAAAACCAACCCCTGACCTTGACCTTGTACTACCATTAGATCTCACGTCGAACTCAGGGACGTTCTCACCGTGTTTACTAAAAGAACTTGATCCAAAGAACAGGTCCAATCGTTTTGTTATTAAAATTAACATTTTTAAATAAAGAGGGTGAATTTTTGATTTGCTGTTGCTATTGGTTTGCAACAGGGATGTTTTTATGTTATATTGTGATATTCTTCTAGGATAGGTGATCTAACATACGGTGGAAATTAAATACATATAATAGGACACTATGAATAGAATAGTAAATTTTCAATGAAGGGGTGAATTTTTATATTGCCGTTGCTATTGTGTCTATTACGATAATAATTCTTTAACTAAAAAAATCGTCTTTAGAATATATTTAATTAAAAAACAACTGAACCATTTTATATGTAACTACACTGGAAGTCTACTACTTTAAATATTACAAGAATCATTCGGTTTGGTTCAGAAAGTTTGGAAATATGTTTTAATATAAAAACATTATTTAAAAGATTTACTAAAAAATTGTTTATTAATAAAAACTACTGAACCAATTTTGATAAAATGTTTATGTTGAAAATTTGCGCTTTTAAATCTTTTAAATTAAAAATAATCATCCGTATCGGTTCCGACATCCCTGAGAAATGAGGTAACACATAAAACAAACATACACACACTTGAGAAACTTCTACTTGTGGAAATCGATTAAAAATTATTACACAGAAAGAATTCACACACACACACACACACACACAACTTTCTAAACAACAATTTTCTTTATAGTGATAGGCCTCTTACGAAAGTCTGTCGGGGGAAGTCGGTACCACACCTTTGTAGTGATAGGCCTCTTACGCAAGTCTGTCGGGGAAGTAGGTACCACACCTTTGTAGTGATAGGCCTCTTACGCAAGTCTGCCGGGGGAAGTCGGTACCACACCTTTGTAGTGATAGGCCTCTTACGCAAGCCTGTCGGGGAAGTAGGTACCACACCTTTGTAGTGATAGGCCTCTTACGCAAGTCTGCCGGGGGAAGTCACTACCACACCTTTGTAGTGATAGGCCTCTTACGCAAGTCTGTCGGGGAAGTAGGTACCACACTTTTGTAGTGATAGGCCTCTTACGCAAGTCTGCCGGGGGAAGTAGGTACCACACCTTTGTCAGATATTCATCTGCCAAGCAGTGCTGTGTAAACATTTCTGTTTCGGTTTGAAGGGCAATGTTTCTAGCGAAATTACAGGATTTTCAGTGAATTTAATGTCTCAGGCTGACCAGCGCAGTGCAGTCACTAAAGTTTTGGGTCGCGCTGCAACTAACTGTTAAGGGCAAACGTGACGCTGACCATCAAGCGAGCGACCTGCTCGTCTTTTGTAATAATCATTGGCTGATGGGTAGATAATAAATGAGTACCGGACAAGTGCGAGTCAAACTCGCGCACCGAGAATTCCGTACAAACTTCCGTACGTGTGTATGTAAATAGTTCGTTCATCCCGGGACTAGAGACTCAACGTTATTATTTTTAAAAAAAATGTGATGTGACTACGTATTACCAGTTTTCGGA
Organism: Alsophila aescularia; assembly: GCA_946251855.1. NCBI lineage: Eukaryota > Metazoa > Arthropoda > Insecta > Lepidoptera > Geometridae > Alsophila > Alsophila aescularia. The sequence continues at coordinate 1,120,626 of OX276374.1, read as the reverse complement.
TTTTCCCTTTACTTGTGTCATGACGTCATAAGACATTGCTTTAAGGTAAACAAAAACAAGATTGGGAAGTTAATGCCCCTCAGGATTTGATTCCCTCACGAGTGTCAAAATACGTGTATGCGGCATAAATACGTGTATGCGGCATAAATACGTGTATGCGGCATAAATACGTGTATGCGGCATAAATACGTGTATGCGGCATAAATACGTGTATGCGGCATAAACGGCCGGATCTTTTGATAGGGTTCAAGCTCCACGTATTCCTGAGAAAAACGGTCTTGACAGACAGACAGACAGACAGACAGACGGACAACGATTCACCCTCTTTTGAAATAGAAGAGTATTGTATATGAAATAGATTCACCCTCTTATGAAATAGAAGAGTGTTGTATGTGAAATAGATTCACCCTCTTATGAAATAGAAGAGTATTTATTGTATGTGAAATAGATTCACCCTCTTATGAAATAGAAGAGTATTGTATATGAAATAGATTCACCCTCTTATGAAATAGAAGAGTATGGGCGAGTCGTCGCTTGCGCCGCGGAGCTACATGTGCCACGTCTTATCTATTGTGTCTATGTACGAGGGTGCAACACATTAACGAACTAGCTGTGCCCGCGGCTTCACTTTTTCGTACTTTTTTCTTTATTATAAGTGTAGATAGATAGATACACTAGAAATGTAGTAGCACAGCTTCTTAGGTTCCCAAAGCGTCCAGACGAACTCCTATCACTAAACGTTCTCCGTCTGTCTGTCGGTATGTCTGTCCTACCATTAAAGGGCTGTATCTTTAGTAACTTTGGAACTTTCGCAATTCGAACACATACCTACATAGATAATTATTTAAACGGCCCTTAATCAGGTGTATCTTAATTTTGAACCGTAATACCAGTAGGCAGCCGGTTGACATTTGATCACAATATGTTCTATGATGGCGGATTGCCTACTACCGGCCAAGTGCGGGTCGAGCTCGCGCGCGCGTTTAGATTCCGTGTACACTTGTAGGTATGTAAATAATTCATCCACCACGGGAATCGAATCTCGAACATTTTAAATGAAATGTATTTTTTGTGATGTTTGCACAAATTTACGGTTTTCGAATGTTCCCCTTTACTTGTGCTATAAGACATTGCTTTTTGCCTAATTTCATGATTCTAGGCCAACGGGAAGTACCCTATATGTTAAGATTCCCTTACGAGTGTCAAAATATGCGACATAAACGACATAAACGACCGTATCTTTTGATTGCGTTGATTAGAAATTGTTTTTTTCACAGCTCTAAGGGATTTGGGAGGTTAAATTAATATGAAATACTCATGTCACAACATGAGTATTTCATATTAATTTCAACTTGATACCTCGACTCGTTCCTGAGAAAAAGTGTCTTGACAGGCAGACAGACTGACGGACGGAAATCAAAGTGATCCTTTAAGGGTTTCTTTTTTTCCTTTTGAGATACTGAACCTTAAAAATGCATTTCTCTGTAGTAAATTTAGCAATATATACAAGCATCAATCTTGGTGTGACTATAGTGCAAACTCTAAAGTAACTAACTACTACTAATAACAAAAACCGACCAAGTGTAAGCCGAACTCGCGCGGTGGTGCGGAACCTTGGCGGTGAGTCCGACTCAAACTTGGTGTGATTATAGTGCAAACTCGAAAGTAAATCAACTAATAACAAAAACCGACCAAGTGTAAGCCGGACTCGCGCGGTGGTGCGGAACCTCGGCGGCGAGTCCGACTCAAACTTGGTGTGATGATAGTGCAAACTCGAAAGTAAATCAACTAATAACAAAAACCGACCAAGTGTAAGCCGGACTCGCGCGGTGGTGCGGAACCTCGGCGGTGAGTCCGACTCAAAACTTGGTGTGATTATAGTGCAAACTCGAAAGTAAATCAACTAATAACAAAAACCGACCAAGTGTAAACCGGACTCGCGCGGTGGTACGGAACCTTGGCGGCGAGTCCGACTCAAACTTGGTGTGATTATAGTGCAAACTCGAAAGTAAATCAACTAATAACAAAAACCAACCAAGTGTAAGCCGGACTCGCGCGGTGGTGCGGAACCTTGGCGGCGAGTCCGACTCAAACTTGGTGTGATTATAGTGCAAACTCGAAAGTAAATCAACTAATAACAAAAACCGACCAAGTGTAAGCCGGACTCGCGCGGTGGTGCGGAACCTCGGCGGTGAGTCCGACTCAAAACTTGGTGTGATTATAGTGCAAACTCGAAAGTAAATCAACTAATAACAAAAACCGACCAAGTGTAAGCCGGACTCGCGCGGTGGTACGGAACCTTGGCGGCGAGTCCGACTCAAACTTGGTGTGATTATAGTGCAAACTCGAAAGTAAATCAACTAATAACAAAAACCGACCAAGTGTAAGCCGGACTCGCGCGGTGGTACGGAACCTTGGCGGCGAGTCCGACTCAAACTTGGTGTGATTATAGTGCAAACTCGAAAGTAAATCAAGTAATAACAAAAACCAACCAAGTGTAAGCCGGACTCGCGCGGTGGTGCGGAACCTTGGCGGCGAGTCCGACTCAAATTTGGTGTGATTATAGTGCAAACTCGAAAGTAAATCAACTAATAACAAAAACCAACCAAGTGTAAGCCGGACTCGCGGGAGCAATCCGTGGAAATAGAAAACTTTAACAATAGAACTGGCATCATAAGTAAAGTAAAATCAGAACAGATTAATAATTCAATACCTAAAGGAAGTGTCCTTGGGTGTATCCTATTTTTAATTTATATTAATGACCTTCCAAAAACAATTGACGAATCCTCTGTACTGTTCGCGGATGATATTTCCCTTTTGACTCCTTGTAGAAATAAATTAAATTTAAACTTTAAACTCAATAAAATACTCACAAATATTATGACCTGGATGACGGACCATAATCTTGACATACATTTTTCTAAATCAAAAATAATACAATTTAGACCTTATCAAAAATACCCCATGACATTATTTTTTCTTATAATAAACTAAATTGGAATGTGTTGACGCGTGTACTTTGCTAGGCTTAGAAATAGATTCAAATATTAACTGGAAATGTCACGTCCAAAAGATTAAAGCTACACTGCCGTGTCTGCGTATTATGCGTATGCATACTCGTGGCTAAGGTACGGCATCATCCTGTGGGGCAACAGTGTTGACGCACCGGACCTCTTTATTTTACAAAAAAATGTGTCCGTATTCTTGTAAATATAAAAGTAACCGACAGTTGTAAAGCACATTTTAAATATTATAAGCTTTTGACATTAATATCAATTTATATAATGGAAATTTGCAATTTCGTACGGAAATACCCAATATACTTTTCTAAAAAGTAGACCAGCCTCGAAGAGTCGCAACTAGGTATGGATATGATCTAGTTCTGCCTCCTTCCAAATTAAAAATTCACAATTCTAGAACGAATAAAATGACAGTATTTTTTTTATAATAAACTACCCGATTTAATAAAAAAAGAAGGAAAACAAACAACATTTCATAGTAACATAAAGAACTTTTTAATTAATAAATGCTATTATACACTTGACTAGTATTTAAATGATAAATCTACATATATAATGAATTGATATAGTAGATAATGGCTCGGTCTGCTTGCTACTTGTTGCTATACCCTGTGAGGGTTATATGTTGACAATTACACCTTAATGCCTGTGTTTTTTATTTAATATGTACATATGTTTTTGCAATAAATAAATTGAAATTGAAATTGACTCGCGCCGTGGTGCAGAACCTCGGCGGCGAGTCCGACTCAAACTTGTTGTTTATTTTGATGACTGTCACCTGTCGCAAGTCTAGTATGGGATTGGGTAAAGTGTTTTTTTAATAAATTTCACGACTAGTAACACTACTAGTTCAAATGGATTTATACGAGTATATGTTGTAATGAATGACTTGTATATTTTGTAATGATGACATGGTTGAAACACGCAAGTTTATTAATCTAGTAAAAAAAATTGACGTAGCGGACAAGTGTCTACACTAGGTAACTTCTGTGTAATACTTTAATCTAAAAAGTTTGCCATAGAGGACAAGTACCTATACTTGGAAACTTCTGTGTAATACTTTATTCAAAAAACTTTGACGTAGAGGACAAGTATCTACACTTGGAAACTTCTGTGTATTACTTTATTCAAAAAGTTTGACATAGGCGACAAGTTTCTATACTTGGAAACTTCTGTGTAATACTTCATTCTTAAAAGTTTGACATAGAGGACAAGTACCTACTCTTGGAAACTTCTGTGTAATACTTTATTAAAAAAACTTTGACGTAGGGGACAAGTATCTACATTTGGAAACTTCTGTGTAAGACTATATAAAAAAAATAATGACATAGAGGACAAGTAGCTACACTTGGAAACTTCAGTGTAATACTATATTAAAAAAAATTGACATAGAGGACAAGTATCTCCACTTGGAAACTTCTGCGTAATACTATATTAAAAAAAAATTGACATAGAGGACAAGTATCTACACTTGGAAACTTCTGTGTAATACTTCATTCTTAAAAGTTTGACATAGAGGACAAGTAGCTACACTTGGAAACTTCTGTGTAATACTTCATTCTTAAAAGTTTGACATAGAGGACAAGTACCTACACTTGGAAACTTCTGTGTAATACTTCATTCTTAAAAGTTTGACATAGAGGACAAGTACCTACACTTGGAAACTTCTGTGTAATACTTCATTCTTAAAAGTTTGACATAGAGGACAAGTACCTACACTTGGAAACTTCTGTGTAATACTTCATTCTTAAAAGTTTGACATAGAGGACAAGTACCTACACTTGGAAACTTCTGTGTAATTATTTATTCAAAAAAACTTTGACGTATGGGACAAGTATCTACCCTTGGAAACTTCTGTGTAATACTTTATTCTAAAAAGAGGGATTGGATATTCCATTGTATTTTGTTTCTTTTTAGTATTGAACATTATATTTAAATCATTACATTACTAAACTATTATAATAAAAAATGTCATAACCTACCTTAGGTTAGTTGTCCGCAAGTGGGTATTATTTAAAAACTAGCTGTACCCGCGGCTTCGCTCGCGTGCTCATTTCTCTAGGTTAAAAGTACTCTATGTACTATTCCAAGACCTAAAATACCAATATAGGTACCAACATTTGATCAAAATTCTTTCAGACGTCTTAAAGTTTTTATCGATTGCTTCTGCTCATTGGATTCAGATACCTAGTTTTTAAGTCAAACCCCAAGTTATCCAACAGTGAAAACTGCATTGCAATCGATCCAGTAGTTGTTACGTGATGCGGGAACAAACATACAGACAAACAGACTTACAGACAAACGGACAAACAAACAGAGAGACACGAATTAAAAAAATGTTATATTCTTGTTCAGTAGGTAGCTTATTGTAAGTACCCTAGACTTTTTTTTTAATTATCTTGTTTGTACAGAGTGTTTCGTTCTTATTGGTTTAATAGAAGTATAGAAGATAGAAAACTGTATAATATGCAGTTAGTAGATATGTGTATGTACAAAATAATAATTATGTAATGTGAAACAAAACGTGCAAAAATATACAAAAATTGAGTTAAGATACATGAGAAGTACCTATAAAAAATGAGGATCTAGATTTATTTTATTGTTCTAAATTGTTACATTTGAGATTTTACTGATAAACAAATGATTTAGGTATTTACTTAAAAAATGTACCAAAAACTAAAGTTCCTAGACTGGTACCTAGGTAAATAGTGTTTGTGCCTACATTCTGATGGATGCTAACTAAGGTACTTACTAACTGCGGGCTACTTTCTTTAGGTATTTCTTACAATAAACTTTACAATTCTGTACTTAACTAAAATATTGATTAATCTAATTCACATAGATTTGACAAATATGAGGTATAAGTAGGTAAGTAAGTTCTATATAGTACGCTAAAAATAGTGACTGGGCTCAATCATTCATTTTAGCTATTAAGTATTATTGGCGATTTCCTCCTATTCTACGTAATGTAATGTCAATAAAAATAATGTGTTTAAATTACACAAAAATTGATAAATCGTAAAAAATATTAATAGAAAGTGATATTATCAGCCATAATGTTGGTAGAGTCGCTAACGTACCTACTACTCTACATGAAAATTTCAAAGTTATGTTTTTGTCATTTTTATTATTATTTAATTATTATTTTGCTTAATTATTGTAGGTAAACGTTTGAATTACTTGATTTGAATACATAATAGATGTTTTGGTGTATTTCTAGGAAATTAATAGGGCTCTTCATGACCACGTGACGTGGTAAGCGTCATCGCCGAAAAATCGCTAAAAATCACAACAAAATAGATTTTTACTCTGAAAACCATTTTAATAACAGTAGAACAATAAAAATACTTACATGTATATCACAATTAAAGGAACATAATCCACGTGGTACTCCTTTATATTCACTTCACCGTTCCTCTGGACGCCTGCGCACAGTCACTCCACAAAATAGTCTAAAAACCAAATTCCTAAACGTTTTTTTTCCAAAAATCCTATTTAAACTTACTTTCGAATGTCCAAAGCAGATTTTTCAACAGTCTTCTAAATAGGCCTATAAGAATCTTATTGGAAAGGAAAGGTCGAAATGTTTGCAAAAAATTCGCGTATTCGCGCCCGTGCCGCGTATTTAGGCCTACTCCGGTCAACCGCGCGCGCGCCGCCGCCTAACTAACGCACAAACGGACAGATTAACCTTACCACTGATAATGCAGGATACAATATCGATAAGGAACTAGGCTCATTGGCTCCGATAACACTTGCGAATTTGGGAAAATTCTGACACGACATCATTTTTGTCAAAAAACGGGAACTTTTTGCATTATTCGTAGGTCGGTTTGTGAGACTGTGAGGGATGTCAGTATGTTTTCCCGGGGGTGGGTATCTAAAGGGTTGATGAGTGAGGGGACTCTACGGTAGAACGATGGTGGCGGCCGCAGGCTGGCGCACGCGCGAGTGGCTCGTCTACAATGGCGGATGGCGGCGGAGCGCGCGGCCACCTCGTCCGACCCGCGGGCACCGGCGGGGCTCGACTAAAAGAAGCATCGATAGGTATGCCCCGTGTTAGGTGGTGCGATGTCCTGGCAGCCATGCCGCCACTGCCACCATCCGGCGCCAGGAATCGTGAGGACTAATCTAAAATATTACAAATAAACAACTAAAAAAATTGTATTTATTCCCAAAGGAAGGCTCCAAACGTACTATTATTTATTCTGTGCCCATACATGCTAGTTATTATCTATTTCATTTCAGTAGTGTTTTTTTATGCGCGCCCCGACCGCTTGCATCAACTCCCTAAATGTCTGAAGTAAATAACGACATGAAACAAATATATGGTACTTATTAAGTAGGTGTGTGAGGTAAACAAAAATGTGAAATAAGTGGAACGTACGTTGTGATCTTTATTGACAGAACATTTTTATGTGGAAGTATCAACATCTAAGTATACTGCGATCTCCAGCCGCCTGCCGAGCACGCAGACTATGGCCAGCCCCCTTCTCATGGGGGATGCCCATGCCCTGCAGTGGACTTCTTCGGGCTGATGATAATTTAAAGAACAAACAAAGAAATATAATATATTAACATTTCCGAATTTCGCAAAAAGCAGAAATGATTGCCCATTCGTTTTTGCCGGAATGCACATACCCTGTCTTTGCTCTATAGCATCCTGTTTATTTCTTTCACTCCACCCTACCGTGCAGTTGCCTATGACCCTACCTCAAAGAACGCTTTGAGTTCCTACAACCATCGCTGTCCATGCGCTCTTCTAGAGCCCTCCAACTTAAAATCCCTATCCACACTTCCCAGTTCCATAGCAAATCCTTCACAATACAGCTGTCCAACTGCGGAATGCATTGCCGCTAGATATCTTCCCAGTTCCATAGCAAATCCTTCACAATACAGCTGTCCGACTGCGAAATGCATTGCCGCTAGATTTCTTCTCAGTTACATAGCAAATCCTTCACAATACAGCTGTCCGACTGCGGAATGCATTGCCGCTAGATGTCTTCCCAGTTCCATAGCAAATCCTTCACAATACAGGCTGTCCGACTGCGGAATGCATTGCCGCTAGATATCTTCCCAGTTCTATAGCAAATCCTTCACAATACAGGCTGACCGACTGCGGAATGCATTGCCGCTAGATACAGCTGTCCGACTGCGGAATGCATTGCCGCTAGATATCTTCCCAGTTCCATAGCAAATCCTTCACAATACAGGCTGTCCGACTACGGAATGCATTACCGCTAGATATCTTCCCAGTTCCATAGCAAATTCATCACAATACAGGCTGTCCGACTGCGGAATGCATTGCCGCTAGATATCCGACAAAAATATGGTGTAAAATCACTATTTGTCTAACCTCTGAAAACACAGCTGCTTATAATTTTTCATTTATCTATTTATATTGATATGTATTCATTTATTATAATTATATATTTATTTTATGTAGTGATATTATTTTTCTTTGGTTTGTATTATGTAATTTAAGTTGTTAATAATTATTCTGAATTGTACACCACCATCTATATCTGCTTCCTCTAATACTGTCCATCCAAAGTTTGCCTGGAAGAGATCGCTTTAAGTGCTAAGGCCGGCCATTGTATTACTTTATTAAAGTTTTTATATAATTTGTTCATTATTTCTACAATAAAGTATATCGTATCGTATCATATTAATCTATAACTAACCTAGTATAACAAGCCGCTGACAGTGGGCAACGTTTCCAAAATGCTGGAAGCATTCCCAGCCAGCAAAGTAGTGATAAAAAAAAATGCGTTAACACTAAAGAGTGTTAGAAAACTGATATAAAAGTAATGCGGTGACTGCTTGTCATAGTGTTGCTGTATATTGAAGATTCGTAACATCATTTAGCTGTAAAAGCTTATACAGTCAAATTGTGATAATAAATTATGACATAAACGTTTACTCGACCGCCTTGTACAGTATTTATAACACAGCTGTCAAGCGGTTCTCACAACAGTGATTTAGAGCAAAAATGTTGTACAACATGTTTTTACGGTACATGTATACAGCAAAATTGATCTATTGTGGCTTCGAAGTCGCTGTATTAGCGCTGGTGATATATCTGGCACGCATGTGAATCCGTGATATAAAACATCATACCGTAGCTGATATGCAACAAATTTATCGTATATTGGTGTTTCCTTAACGCCTGCGCCATAAACATCATAAGAAATCTACAATAACACTAAGAAGTTGCAAATATACTTTTGTAAAATCCATATATCACCAGTAACATATAAACATTTTTTGCTCACATATAACTCTAAAAAGTCACATAATAGTTGCAAATTATACTGTTATGGAAAGATAATGCTCTTGAAGAGAACTTTGAATGCCTAGTTATCACACTGAATAATCTTTTCTTAAAAAACAGTCAACATCTAAATATTCCTCCTGTTTCATTTCACTAAAATAAACTGAAAAGATATTATGAGTTTATTAAAAAAAAAAGGTAGCATGATACACCACTAGGGTTATGCCTCTGATTTCTTGTGGAACCCAAAAGTTTTGTCATGGCGGCAAGAAGCTGTAAATCAGCGATATATCAGTAACTTAAACACGTATTGGCCATATTGTGGTGACTTCAAATTAATTTGTCAATTTTAATAATGTTTATTTGATTAAATATTAATAATTTGAGGGGGGCATGAAAAAAACACTTATAATGCAGTATTATTTCAACAATATAATTTCAAACGCACCAAAAATATACGTCATATTACGCACATCTCAGTTTGATACAGCGAGTTAAAAATATGAACACCTTATTTATTTCATAATGTTACGTCATTTCTTAAAAAGGTAGAATCTTAAATAAGTAATAAACCTATTTTGTAAAACTTACAAAATCACAATACGCATGAAGTATAGTATAGCTGAGCACTGAGAAAATGTTCTATAACAGAATCCTAATCACCAAAATAACAACAAATAGCTTAATATCAGCGTCACGGTAGCTATTATATAATCATTAGGTGATATATGTGATCAGGATATCATTGATATAACACCAAACAGATTCAAAGAACACTGAAATATCACGGATATGCATCAATGAAGTGATAGCTCGTGCTAATGTACACACAATATATCATCAAATAGCTGTAAAACTGGGGCCACTTTCCAGTGATAGACACGTATCTATCATGGATATGCGACTGCTCGTATCACTGATAAACAGCTAAATCTGATTACTTTTTGCTGGCTGGGTTGCTACGTTGTATGTCAATGCCACGTTGTATGGCAATGCCACGTTGTATGGCAATGCCACGTTGTATGGCAATGCCACGTTGTATGGCAATACTTAGTCTTTGGACATACCTAGTAAAGGTAAAAAAAGTAGGCATATTGGTTGGAATGATATTTCATCATCATCATGTCAGCCTTTAGAAGTCCACTGCTGGACATAGGCCTCCCCCAAAGTGCGCCATGACGTACGATCTTGTGCCACCTCCATCCAACGACTTCTTGCGATGGCTACAATGTCGTCGGTCCATCGTGTGGGGGGTCTCCCTACACTTCGCTTGCTTGTTCGTGGTCGCCTTTCGAGAACCTTCATTCCCCAGCGGTTATCGGTTCTGCGAACTATATGGCCTGCCCATTGCCACTTCAACTTGCAAACTCTGAGAGCTATGTCGGTAACCTCGGTTCTTCTACGGATTTTCTCGTTTCGGATTCTATCACGTAGTGAAACACCGAGCATATAGCTCTCTCCATTGCACGTTGCGCGGCTTATAGCTGTGTATGAGACCAATAGTTAGCGATCACGTCTCAGTGCCGTATATCATCACTGGCAACACGCACTGATTATAAACTTTTGTCATGAGGCTCTGCGGTAACTGCGACGAGATATGGCGTAATTTTACTGCCCATCCGAGTTGTATTGACCTTTGTCGAAGTTGGATTTACCCGGTTGGATCGTCTAACCTAAGTAGACATAGTGATCAACAGCTTCGATAATATTGTTCCCAACATAGACCGGCGGCATGTGTGCGACATGGGTATTTGACATGATGTTCGTCTTACCCATGTTCATTTTAAGACCCACCTGTTGAGATACAATATTGAGGTCACTGAGCATTGTGCGTAGGTTTCCCAGGGTTTCTGCCATGATGACTATATTATCAGCAAATCGAAGGTGAGTGATGCATTCGCCATTGATGTTAGGAATGGTATTTACCTATTATATTTTATAATTGCATCATTGTACGTACATATTATTAATTGGGTAGGTACACATTGGTACTAACATATTGTTAGGTATATTACTATAATTGGGTAGGTACACATTGGTACTAACATATTGTTAGGTATATTACTATGATTGGGTAGGTACACATTGGTACTAACATATTGTTAGGTATATTACTATAATTGGGTAGGTACACATTGGTACTAACATATTGTTAGGTATATTACTATGATTGGGTAGGTACACATTGGTACTAACATATTGTTTGGTATATTACTATGATTGGGTAGGTACACATTGGTACTAACATATTGTTAGGTATATTACTATGATTGGGTAGGTACACATTGGTACTAACATATTGTTAGGTATATTACTATAATTGGGTAGGTACACATTGGTACTAACATATTGTTAGGTATATTACTATAATTGGGTAGGTACACATTGGTACTAACATATTGTTAGGTATATTACTATGATTGGGTAGGTACACATTGGTACTAACATATTGTTAGGTATATTACTATAATTGGGTAGGTACACATTGGTACTAACATATTGTTAGGTATATTACTATGATTGGGTAGGTACACATTGGTACTAACATATTGTTTGGTATATTACTATGATTGGGTAGGTACACATTGGTACTAACATATTGTTAGGTATATTACTATGATTGGGTAGGTACACATTGGTACTAACATATTGTTAGGTATATTACTATAATTGGGTAGGTACACATTGGTACTAACATATTGTTAGGTATATTACTATGATTGGGTAGGTACACATTGGTACTAACATATTGTTAGGTATATTACTATAATTGGGTAGGTACACATTGGTACTAACATATTGCTAGGTATATTACTATGATTGGGTAGGTACACATTGGTACTAACATATTGTTAGGTATATTACTATGATTGGGTAGGTACACATTGGTACTAACATATTGTTAGGTATATAACTATAATTGGGTAGGTACACATTGGTACTAACATATTGTTTGGTATATTACTATGATTGGGTAGGTACACATTGGTACTAACATATTGTTAGGTATATTACTATGATTGGGTAGGTACACATTGGTACTAACATATTGTTAGGTATATTACTATGATTGGGTAGGTACACATTGGTACTAACATATTGTTAGGTATATTACTATGATTGGGTAGGTACACATTGGTACTAACATATTGTTAGGTATATTACTATGATTGGGTAGGTACACATCGGTACTAACAAGGCAATACAACAAGGCTTTGTTTTTGTAGGCCTAAACATTTTTTAACATCGATAACGTCAATTTCAGTTATGATTAATACAACATTATAAGGAATGCACAGCGCTCCAGGAAGTCGTGGCGAGTAGAGATATCGCGAGGGAGCTCCCCAGAGGCACGAATAACTCCACTCCTATGAATGTTCCGCGATTTTACATATTTTCGGAGTTATTTCTGTTTTTTTTTTCCAAAACTCCAAATATCTACAGAATCTTAATAATTTTGACCAAACTAACACTAGTATATAGTTGTATTTTTTTTTAATATTGGTAGTCCATTATTGACCCTTTTATAAGAATAACTAACGTTTTAAAACAAAGATCTCTTTAAAGGATGGAAGACCGTAACCTAAAAAAATGGGGTGTTTTTTGTTCCTATCTATTAAACTTCAATTCACTGGCAATAAAATACCAATACACTTGGTCTAAACTTATGGCAACACAGGATAACGTAACTTCAAAGGCACAGAATAAATAATAGTTCAAAGATGGAAAGGTTAATATTGTCATAGTACCTACCAGAACGAAAAGGGAAAAGAAACTTTTTTTACTTAGTTACATATTTACATATTACATAGTCATTGTCATAGTTACATATTTTAGTTTCATCAAAAAGTGTTAAGGTAATTACTAAACCAAGTATCTACTTACCTACTAAGCTTAACCTTTAATCATAATAAAGGAGTTTTATGCAATATTCCTGCGAAAGTAATATGAATAACTATAAAGTTTTAAAAACTTGAGTTGGACTCTACATAACAATAATTTGATCAAGTTCCTTTCCGTTTCATCTGGGGTAACTGTTCTGAAGGCTGGGATGGGACATCTGTTATGTTATACATAATTATTAAATTATCAATTACTAGTAGCTGAGCCCGCGGCTTTGCCCGCGTGGTTATTTCATTTAAAAGTAGCCCATACGTGTGGTTTCACTCAAAAGGGGCCGACGATCGGCCTAGTTGGCATTTTTCTGGGTTAAAAGTATTATATGTGCCAGGACCTAACATACCAATATACCAACATTTTATCAAAATTTATTCAGCCGTCAAAAAAATTTTTTATTGATTCGGCTCGGCTTCTGCTCGTCGGATTGAGATACCAAGTACTCCAGTTTTTAAGTCAAACCCTAAGCTATTCAACAGTGAAAGCCGCATAAAAATCGGTTCTGTAGTGTTAAAAAAAATATGGTCTAGGTTACTTAAAATAAGCTACAGAAAAATCATATACAACATTTTTATAAATTCGTGTCTGTCTGTTTGTTTGTTTGTCTGTCTGTATGTTTGTTCGCACATCACGTAAAAACAACTGGACTGATTGCGATGTGGATCAGTAGAAGCCGAGCAATCGATAAAAACTTTTAACGGCTGAAGGAATTTTGATGAAATGTTGGTATTTTTGGTATATCGATATATTAGGTCTTGCAATAGCACATAGAGTAGGAACTTTTAATCTAGAGAAATGAACACGCGTGCGAAGCCGCGGGTACAGTTTTTTTCTCGCCTCCTGGTCTTGCCTTTTTATTTTAGGGTTCAGCGTGGGTGTTTATATACGGTATTTTAGGGTTCAGCGTGGGTGTTTATATACGGTATTTTAGGGTTCAGTGTGGGTGTTTATATACGGTATTTTAGGGTTCAGCGTTGGTGTTTATATACGGTATTTTAGGGTTCAGCGTGGGTGTTTATATACGGTATTTTAGGGTTCAGCGTGGGTGTTTATATACGGTATTTTAGGGTTCAGCGTGGGTGTTTATATACGGTATTTTTGTTTTTCCAGTTACCTTTTTTCTGACAAACAGTTGGCGGAAGTAAGCTACAAATTTTTATTTCGTTTAAATATGGATTTCCGCAAAGTAACTCTATCAACTAAAGTAGGCAAATTAAAAAACACACGCGGACCCTAACAGGGCCCTCATTAAAGATTAATGTCTGTACCACCTTTTCGGAATACAACGTATTGTATGCTCAAGCAGGTAGTTGTATTCCAATAGAGATGTTCATACAAATATTTGAACTGAATACATTAAGGAACTCTAAAATGTAATGAGTACTTATTTTGAAAAATCTTTAAATATTTTATTTTAAATAATTTCCTAATGATAAACAGTTTCTGATGTTAAAAAAATAAGAAAAGAAATTCTAAACTGAAAAACTTCACACTACGAGTACTTTGTTTCTTGTCGGTACAAGAAACATAAGTACCTACATCAGCAACTTTCAAAATATAGGTACATTCAAAAGTTTCTTTGTATCATATCCTAGCATTTTTTTTTTATCTATTACTAGTTACCCGCCCCGGTTTCGCACAAATAAAAAAAGAGGGGAGAAATTTAGCCCTCGCACACTCGATCTTCACCCCGCTTAGGACGACAGCGGCTCGCTTCACTCACCACCTCCCTCCTCGCTACGTTCAGGAGCCCAATTCTCGCGCAAATAGACATATGTCGAATTCGAGATATGTCGAAAAAAAATGGTGTATGTCGATACAAAACAAATTACCGTATTCTCGGAGAGTCACGATAGAGATATGTCTACACCCAGCGCTCGACATGCAACGAGTGGTCCGGAGCAGTAGACTTTTGTAAGTCGAATGAGAAGTTAAACCGTTTCTTATCTGTAGTCAAACTAAACTTGAACTCTCTTCTTGTAAAATAATAAAATATATCCGAAATCTTAAAAATGTCAGATGCTTTTGCTGAGGAGATTTTTTGACGATTTTACCACGTTATTTGTGAAATTACTGAGGATTTCACAAATAACGTCGTTCAGGCAAAATAATTTTTAATTTGTTTTCTTCATCTACGCTAAGTACTATAAAATAATAAAACTTGTATTATTATTATTTTTATTTATGACTTAGTTTTTGATCTTTGTTTTAAATACATTTCTAAGTAGGTAATACTAATCATCTTAGCTTTACGGTAAAAGTAGTAAGAACACGTACGAACAATAACATGTGACCGCTCATTAACCAGCGGGTCAATTTCCTATCTTGTTGCAATCAGATTTTCATTATCACGAGCGCTTAATGCGACGCGTTATAGTTGATATTGCATTGAAAATCTGATTGCAACAAATCACATTGGTTTAGGTAATTCCATATAATCGGATAGCTAACTGGGAAGTGCTTGAAATTTGAGTTGCAAGATTTCACCTGGAACGACAGACAGACAGACAGACAAACAAGAAAGTGACTTCATAAAAACGTGGTAAAAAACATCATAGCCTCAAGAAGAAGATTAACACAGTATTTTAATTTAACCAGGTATATACTGTGGGCTCTTGGAATATGAAACTCCACCTTGCCTCGGCTACTGTTTTACTAAAGGTCGAGAACTTTCCTTGACGCAGCTCCTAGTCCGCCTCTATTAAAGTTAATAATCTTAGCTTCTGCGCCGAAGAGGATAACTTTTCCTTATTTTTTCCATGTCTAAAACAATAAATATCTCACAACAAACAAACCACAACAAACAAACAAGCAAGATCCCATGCCATGTATTAAAAATATTGAAATTCGACATTGTAAAAAACACATTTAGTTTTACGCGAGTACTTTTAGAGTCTTTTCCGAGTTTAAGGATAGAATTTGAACAATAAATTCTTGGTCTGAAAACTGTCTACTTTGCACAAATTGATGCAATTATGTATAAAATGTATCTAGTATTAATTAATATTATCATCTGCTATTATTTTTTCCC
Organism: Alsophila aescularia; assembly: GCA_946251855.1. Classification (NCBI taxonomy): domain Eukaryota; kingdom Metazoa; phylum Arthropoda; class Insecta; order Lepidoptera; family Geometridae; genus Alsophila; species Alsophila aescularia. Next base: position 1,104,404 of record OX276374.1, on the reverse strand, counting down.
GCATTGTTGATATTTCTCGATTTTAGGTCAACACATTCGAGAAAACGGAACGTATTTACAGATGTCTACGAATAAGTCTATGACAAAAATCTCTATAATCACTGGGAATGCGTTTTTTTATCCTATCGACATTTTGGTGACATTTTTCGTAGAGATTTAAAATTAGAGATAATTTCGAATCCGACATATGTCTATTTGGGCGAGAATTGGGCTCCAGCAGTGCGATTACGTAATGTTGATCATGACAGTTTCAAGCAGTCAAATTCAATAATGCTTTGCGATAGAGTCGATTTTGCTATGAAAAAAGTGACAATCCGATTGTAGCCAAGTTCTGTAATTGGGCCACAGGTCTCGTATGCTCGTATTATTGACCGAGCGAAGTGTTTCCGTTTAACTCCGTTTCAGCTTGGGCAAAAATGCTTTCTTATGTCCGGATCTCTGTTCTCGTCTACAGGTCGCTTTTCTCAACCGATCTAGAACGAAACTTGGTATACAGGTTAAACGAATTTTTAGAATTTGTTAGTCTTCGGGGATTTTTGATTATGGGGTTCTTCCCCCAAAAAGGGGCAAAAAGGGTGCTACTGAATATCTCCACCTTATTCGATTTCGATGGTTCTTTTTTTATTTGAAACTATAAATTGGTCTCATAAAAAATTTGTAAAGATCTGATGAGGATCTTCGGCGTGATGAGCAGAATAGCTCTTCAAAATGCAGTAAACTCACTTTTAGGTTTCTTCCAGTGTAATCAGCTCTTTACCCACTAGGTAGGGATTGATGGAGCACCTTGGTTATTACTGTTAGTTGTACAATAAGGTAACTAAGTAGATGGCGCTACTATGCACCGCTAGATTGTTTGTACGCGCGAGGTCTACAGCTTACAGAGTCACTAGTATACGGGATTATTGGAAACATGTCACTTGATATCGAATCATCCTTGGATAGATGGGGTAAAAGTATACCTTACACTTTACATTTGTAGTAAATAACTTCTTCAGACATAAATATACGTGTACTTCCACTGGTCACTTATATTCTACTTTACAGTTGACTTCTCCTTTCCGTTGCTCAACGAGAATTATTGAATAAACTACCTCCTCACAATCTTTTCCCCTCCAAGAAAAAATGCCGCCATCTTCGTGAGACCAAGTTTCCGGTAGAATCATGGTGCGGGAAACGATTCGTGTGACGTTTCCGGTAACCATGCTTTTTAAAGAGGTCTACAGCTTACAGAGTCACTAGTATACGGGATTATTGGAAACATGTCACTTGATATCGAATCATCCTTGGATAGATGGGGTAAAAGTATACCTTACACTTTACATTTGTAGTAAATAACTTCTTCAGACATAAATATACGTGTACTTCCACTGGTCACTTATATTCTACTTTACAGTTGACTTCTCCTTTCCGTTGCTCAACGAGAATTATTGAATAAACTACCTCCTCACAATCTTTTCCCCTCCAAGAAAAAATGCCGCCATCTTCGTGAGACCAAGTTTCCGGTAGAATCATGGTGCGGGAAACGATTCGTGTGACGTTTCCGGTAACCATGCTTTTTAAATATTTCTGAAGTATTATTCAAATTAAATTGTAAATCTACTGCAAAAACCCTTCATTTTAAACATAAAAATTGGAACAGGGAATCATGACATAACAGGGAATAAAATAAAAACCTTAATGAAAAAACAAGGAAAACAACATATAAGGAAAATAATTAAATATAATGTGATTAATTAATGTTAAAATTCTTGATTTAATGCTTGCTAATTGGCAACTATGACTTAATTTTTGATAAAATTTGACATTAACTTTAATTTGACATTTTGACATTAATTAAATAATAAACCCTATATTTTATTATATTTTACTATTGAATCTTGTTTATGGTAGGATGTACTGGACTTTTATAATTGTTATTACCATCTACTAAATTACTACATTCTTGTGAATAAATAATTCTGATTCTGATTCTGAAAACTGATTTATTTTGTGCTCTAAATTTCAAATTACTAACATTTTGAAAATCAATTGATTTTCTAAATCTGAGCCCCTATTTCTGCAGGTAGGTACGCATTTATGACATTTACTACATTCGCCACATATGAAAAAAAAATACTCCAAGCATTGTATTCCTAATAAAATAATGCTACGAGTATAATGTAACTTATTGTTTCATTAAAATACACTACGGCTACTAAAATGAATGTATAATTTGCTGTGCAATTAACGATTTTCCCTTTCTAATCCCGATTTTTCTGCGTATGAACCGATTCTTGATTTCGAAATCGAATCAAAAGCTAAAAATACGTATAAATTTTTAAAGTAATGCGCATGCCTAATGTACAAGTAACACTTTGAAAAACATAACAGTTTTAACGAAAAACATTCATGAAAATCACCAGGATTTGATATGTTTCCATATCTCATGTTAAAGTTTGCACACTACAGGTAGTTTTTTAATTTTATTGTTGACTAGCTGTACCCGCGGCTTCGCACGCCTGTTCTTTTCTTTAGGTTCAAAGTACCACAATGTTATATTCCAGGACCAATGTACCAACATTTGATCAAAATTTCTTCAGCCGTCAAAAATACTTTATCAATTGCTCGGCTTCTAACTCACAAGGTTGAGATATCAATTACACCATATTTAAATCAAACCCTAAGCTATCTAACAATGAAAACCGCATTGCAATCGGTCACGTCGTTTTTACGTGATGCGTGAACAAACAAACATATAGAGAAACAGAAAGAAAGACACGATTAACAAAAAAAAAATTGTTCAATACCTTTTCTAAGCACCCAAGAGAATTTTATTCATTTGAATTCATTTAGTAGTTTGGGTGCGATGCGCGGTCAAGATACGGACAAACAGACATACAAAATTAAAAAGTAAAACAGTTTGGCTTCAGTATCGAATATAGAGAACCATCAAAAAAAATTTTTATTACTTAAATATTAAGATGACTTTGGACCCATATCCCGCAGAAACCCTTTACTTATTCGGGATAAAACTCAATTTTAATCCACCATATAACTTAAGACGGTGCCAAGTTGCATCAAAACCCGTCCATTACTTTCAGCGTGGTACGTGTTCTTTCAACCCCTATATAATAACCCATAAATTTTTCGATATGTAAAGTATCCTATGTCCTACCTCGTAGTACGAACTCAAATTATACCAAGTTTCTTTTGAATTCATCCAGTAGTTCCGGCGGCGTGATGTACGGCTAAGATACAGACTGACAGACATACAGACAAAAATGAAAAAAACATACAGTTTAGGCTTCATAATAGAATATAGAGAAACATCCAACAAAAAAAAAACACTGTATCTTTAATGTACAGAATTTGGACGCATATCCCACAGGATCCCTTTATTTTTTCGGGACAAATTGTATCCATAATTTTCACCTATCTTATAAACTATGTCTGTGCCAAGTTGCATCAACATCCATCCAATAGTTTCAGCGTGCTAAGTGTTCTTTTAAATAATTTTCCACCCCTATCCTGCAGGAACACATAATTTTTTCGGGATGATAAGTATTCAATGTCCATCCTCGAAGTGTGAACTCAAATCATATCAAATTTCATTTGAATTCATTAAGTATTTTCAGCGTGGTGCGCTGCCAAGGTACACACAAACAGACGGACAGACAGACACACAGACAAAAATATAAAATACAGTGTTGGATTAAGTATTGAAAACAGAACGTCCTCCAAAAAAAAAACATAATATCTTCAATTTTCAGAATTTTGGACATTATCCCGAAAGAACACTTATTTTTCGGGATAAAAAGCATCCTCCATTTTTACCCATTATATAAACTATGACTGTGCCAAGTTTCAAAAAAATCCGTCAAGTAGTTTCAGCGTGATACGTGTTCTTTTAAATAACTTTCAACGCCTATCCTGCAGGAACCCTTTAATTTTCCGGGATGAAAGTATCCTATGTCCTACCTCAAAGTATGAACTCAAATCATACCAAATTTCATTTGAATTCATTGAGTATTTTGGGCGTGATGCACTTCCAAGGTGCAGACAGACAGACGGACAGACAGACAGAAAGACAAAAAATAAAAAAATACAGTTTTGGCTTTAGTATTGAATATAGAACGGCCCCCAATTTTTTTAACAAAATATCTTTAATTTACAGAATTTGGGACATTATCCCCATCATATAAACTATGACTATGCCAAGTTGCATCAAAATCCGTCCAGTAGTTTCAGAGTGGTAAGTGTTTTTTGAAATAACATTCAACCCCAATCCTGCGGGAACCCTTTCATTTTTCGGGATGAAAAATAGCCTATGTCCTACTTCGTAGTATGAACTCAAATCATACCAAGTTTCATTTAAATTCATTCAGAAGTTTCGGCGTGATGCCTAGCCAAGATACAGATAGACAGACAGACAAAAATTAAAAAAAAATATACATTTTTGGCTTCAGTATTGAATATAGAGTAAGGTCCAAAAAATAATTTCAAAATATCTTTAATGTACAGAATTGGACCCGTTACAGTTTTATTATAAGTATTTTAAGAAGCATTGCGAGTGCGCCGCGCGCAGGCGAACACCGTGTGGTGGCGGGGCGCGGACGGCGTAGAGGGAGGGGAACAGCCGACCAGCGCTCGCAGCGAGGCGGGGTCACCGATCCCGCCAATTTCAAACGTGGGATGGTATTCCTTTTTCCCGCCATTCGGGGAAGCAGCATTCGCCTAGAGCATCCGTGTCTTTATTATAAATAATAAATTGTAGTGCTTACCTTCACTACAATTTATTATTTAAAAGTTGGTTTCACTTGTGAGCTCCTGTAACAGTTCAGAAGTGCGATAAACTTACGCCCCAAAAGTAATTTAATCAGGCAAGCGATCTTGGTCGAGATCCCGTTCGCGAAACAGAAGTCATCGCCATGATTCAAGAGAACGGTCATCGAAACGACAGAAACGCACAACGATAAGTCATAAGTCATAAGTCATAAGCATTTATTCATACCGTAGGTACACATGGAACACTTGGTCATGTCAAACATTTCAATTTAAATAATTTAAGAGTACATAGTATAGTAACAAAAAAAATGTGCGGCTGTACAGAGGCGTTGTCAAACAATAATAAAAATGATAATAAATGACAATATGCATATAAGTTGTTGGTTATCAGCTGTAAAGAGGCTTTGTCAGAAATTACAAACTAACTAAAAGCAGCTGTAAAAGAGCCTTGTCATGGTTCACAAATAGTGTTAGCAGCTTTACAGGGCTTTGTCAAATACCTACCTAAGTTTGCACAGAGCTAGACGAACACCAAGCATATTTGTCATCAATGTAATTTTTATAATTATAATATGCCTTTTCCATTAAACTGTCCTTAACATGTTTTTTAAACTGAGTCTCTTTTAATTCCAATATCTCTTTCGGTATTTTATTATAGAATCGAATTGAATTACCTAAGAAAGATTTGCTACTCTTCTTAAGTCTAAAAGATGGGAACAATAACTTATTTTTGTTGCGAGTATTAAAGTTATGAATCTCGCTTCTTATAGAAACAAGACTCGACAATTTAGAAAAACTTTTGTCAAAAGTAGTGCAATGTCAAAATTCACCGCCATCGAGCGTACCTACAGATATTGTTTCCACAGCTTCGTCAGTGCTATCGACTCAACCTGTACCGGCAAGTTCGTTGGCAGCAACAGATTCGACGGCGCACGACAAGCAAGACGCGGAGGGCAACGACCTGCCACGGACGGCGCCTGTACATCAACTCGAGCCGCCGCAATGTCTGCGTGATGCACCGACCACTAGTAGCGCTCCTGTTGTGGTTTGTTCGACGAGTCAAGGTCAGATTACTAACAAATTATTAACTGGTTCGGACAATATACCTGAGTTTACTGGAAATGCGACTAGTGATAAAATGTCGGCCCAAAACTGGATCAAAAGTTTAGAAGCACTAGCTAAAATTTTTGCATGGGACGATCGTTTTTTGATTTATCAAATGGCATTTTTTGATTTATCAATGGTTGTGGTTTGATGCTCAACAGGACATCGATTTCAGTTGGGATCAATGGAAAGAAAAACTGAAGATTAATTTTCCGGAGGGACGAGGAATAGCCTCGACATTATATGATTTTGTAACTGTAACGCGAGAAAGTCACGAAAGTGTACTAGATTTTTATTACAAAAAAATGGCATTAGGAAAAAAATGTGACCAACCTGATCATGTGATTGCTGACGTTATAATTTTTACATTAAATGATCCTTTGCTAAAGTCAAGTGCCCGAGGTGCCACATGTCGTGACATGAAAAGTCTATTAGAATATTTAACAGATGCTGCTTCAGATTCTGTTTTTACTAATAAAAGTAAAACTAGTGCCAGTATTACTAATGATAATAATAAATTTAAAATAAATCGTAAAACCGCACAAGCTCGTACACATCGAGACGACATCACGTGTTATAATTGTGGCATTAAAGGTCACTTTGCAGCTCAATACATCAAAAATGAAGTTAAGCGTTGTGATCGTTGTTATAAATTCGGACATGTTATTTCTGATTGTAAAGAGGAAAAACTGTGTACTATATGCAATAACTGGGGTCATATTAAAGAACAATGTTACCGGTTAAAAAAAGAATCGACTAATAAACCTCCTAAGCTATTTAGTATCTCGGATGTTGATGTAAATGACAGGAAATATCATAAAGACGTTGTCGTAAATGGTGTTAAATTAACAACGTATATTGATTTCGGGAGCGCCTGTAACACGATAACTGCTAGTGCAGTTTTACGTACTGGTTTGCAATACAATAAAGGGTCGTCCCGTTCTATTCGAGCTTACAGGGGTAGTCTTATTACACCTATAGGAGAATTGATGGCTCACGTTACGCTAGGTCAAGCTTCATAAACAGTCCCTTTATTGGTAGTAAACGACAAATGCAAGAAACTGATATGATAATAGGCCGACCGTTTACAGAGTTACCTAATGTGTTTGTCACAAAAACTTACAATGAATTAATCATTAAAAATATTGAAAACTTTGATATTTTACCAAAAAAAACACTCAACTGAAGACAAACTATTTAAGTTATCAGTAGTGTATGATACTACCTTGTATCAAGGTTTGAACCAAGTTTTAGTGACAGTACAAGATGATGAAAACGAGTTTAATTCTGACACGATTTTCGTCAACGCCTCTCAACATCGCGAACCTGGCAAGGAAATCGATATTATAGGAAGCCCGGTAGTGTTGAATCAAAGTTGTGGTGAAATAAAAGTTATTAGTCACAATCATACACCTTTAACTGTGTATGCGAATAAATGTATAGCAAGGGCTAAAATGCTAACACCAACGCTTGAGTTAAATACTGACCTAACAGGACAAGACCGGGACCAACTTGAACGTTTACTTGAACAATATGACCATTGTTTTGCGGGCTCTGAAGGGAGAATAGGTGCATCAAACATAGAAATGACTACTGAATTACTCCATTCTATTATAGACCATATATAATGTCACAACCTGATCAAGAAAAGGTTAAAAAGAAAGTTGATGACTTATTAGAGCAAGACATCATAGAACCCAGTAATTCTCCGTACGCAAGTCGCGTCATTCTAGTATCAAAGAAAAATGGTGATACTAGAATGTGTGTAGACTATAGACATTTAAATAGTCTCACTACGAAGGACAGATACCCGTTGCCTTTAATTCAGGACCAAATTGACCAGCTAAATGGTCAAAAATATTTCAATACTCTGGATCTATGTTCTGGCTACCATCAACTGTGGATACACCCAGATAGTCGAAAATATACGGCCTTTGTAACGCCATTTGGACAATCCCAATACAAAAGAATGCCGTTTGGTTTGGCCAATGCGCCGGCCGTTTTTCAGAGGGCTATAAATCATATGCTGGGTAACCTACGATTTCAGTATGCTGGAGCCTATTTGGATGATATTATTTGCTATTCCAGTACGGTATCTGAGGGCTTAGAGCGACTAGAAGCTATTTTGAAGCTTATTTCTGATACAGGCTTGACATTGCGTAAAGAAAAATGTTCGTTCCTTAAAACTCAAATTGAATATCTTGGCTTTTATATTGCACAAAAAGAGATTCGTCCTTCGCCCGAGAAAGTCGAGTGTGTTGAGAAATTTCCCAAGGCAACCTCCATTCACCAGCTAAGGCAATTTATAGAGCTGGCAAGCTATTTTAGGCGATTTATTAAGTCTTTTGCATTGAGAGCGCGTCCGTTGACCATGTTGCTTAAAAAAGACTTGCCCTGGTTTTGGGGTAAAGCTCAAGACGACTCTTTTAGTGACATTAAGTCTGCGTTAATCTCGCGACCCGTATTAGCAATCTATGATGAAACATTGGAGACACAGGTGCATACCGATGCATCCGCCGAAGGCATTGCAGGAATTTTGATGCAAAAAACAGTCTAATGGCGAAATGAAACCTGTTGCTTACGCAAGCTCACAAACCACGGCAGCTGAGAGTAAGTACCACTCGTACGAGCTCGAAGCGCTCGCCGTGGTCATGAGTTTAAAGAAGTTTCGAGTATATCTCTTAGGAAAGCCTTTTACTGTGGTTACAGACTGCAATGCGTTAAGCACAACATGGACAAAACGTGATATGGTACACACATATGCGACATGCCGATGCGCTTAGTCGTAATCCAACTGAACCGTGTATTGATACTCTTTTACACATAGATCAAACTACCTGGCTTACAGCCGTTCAACAAGCTGATGCTAAAATTACTGCTATTATGACGGAGCTTAAATCAAGTAACAATGAAAATTGTAGTGTTAAAAATGACTATTGTCTTGTAGATGGTCAACTATGCAAATTAGTAGATGGAAAAGGAGATTAGTCATACCCAAGTCAGTCAGATGGCGTCTTGTAAAAATGTTTCACGATGACAATGGTCATATGTGTCAAGAAAAGGTTATAGAATTAATAAAAAATAAATATAGGTTCGAAAAATTACGTCGATTTGTCACAAAATATGTGAAGAGTACCCAATCGGTAAGGGTAATATTCCATTTGAGACGGTACACATTGACCATTTGGGTCCATTTTGTGAATCGAAAGAGGGAAACACCTATCTTTTGATAGTCGTAGATGGGTTTACAAAGCATGTCTGGCTGCAACATGTTCCTAACACTCGAACGGATCACGTTTTTTCTACTCTAGCATTACATGAGAAAATATTTGGCACCCCTCTCCGCATTATTAGTGATCGGGGCAAATGCTATACTAGCCAGCAAATGGCAGATTACTGTACGAGCAGACACATCAAACACATTATGAATGCGGTAGCCTGCCCCCGTGCTAACGGGCAGGTAGAACGGGTTAATCGCACTGTTCTACAATCGCTCACGGCTTGTATTGGCGATAGACATAATCTGTGGGAGGACTATGTTTTGCAGGTACAACGGGGCATAAATTCAACAATTAACAATTCAACGAAGAAAAGCCCTTTCGATTTAATTTTCGGATTTATCCCTCGTTTCCCCTTGGATGTCCCTAATCCCGAACATGATAGTGTTGATATTAAACTAAATCGAAAAGAGGCCGCAAAACATTTGATTGAGAAATCTGCACAAATGAAAACTCGCTATGATAAAAACCGCATTCCTTCCATATTATTTAGGGTTAACGATTTAGTGCAAGTAGAGCGCAGGGTATTAAAAAAAGGAATAACAAGCAGGAAATTGGTGGACAAATATGCTGGTCCCTATAAGATTGTACAAATTTTAGGCAATGACAGGTATCGAGTAGAGTCACTAAATGTACGAGGGCGAAAATATCGAAATATAATAGCAGGTTGACAAGATGAAACCCTTCAGGGTTCAAGAGATCTCTGATATTGAAAGTGAAGAAGAAGATTCCGATGATGTTTAATTTCTGTCATATTCCTGTAAAATGTTTTGATTATATTTTATTGTTGTGAGAAGCTGAGTAATCCTTGTTTAGTAGCGATTCGTACTTTAAGAATACAGATGATTCAAAACACATGTCCACGCTTACACCCAAGCATGCCCCCATGTGCAGATAATCGACAATGTAAAGAGAACGCTTAAAAACTTAGATTTGCTTTTTCAATTTTTAATATCGGGAATTATTCAATTATAAGAATGACTGAAGTTTATATTTCTATATATCTCTGATTAAACATAATGATATTCTGTGTTTCTACCAGCTACAATGTCCATCTGTGATTATACAAATATATAAAATGACCCCGCTTGACCAGGTATATAACAGGTTAGTAAAACTATTAGTATGTACTGGAACTCTACAATCAAGACTCTACTGTGGTTATTTATTTTGAACTGACATGACCGGCTCGGTCAAGTCATTTACTCAAGGCCTGTTCGCTGAAGACCAGTTCGGTCAACTGTTCAAGAATAGTCAACTATTCAAGACCAGATCAGTCAAGATCCGCTTGTTCAAGACCAGTTCGGTCATTCCAAGTTCAGTCTACTGCTCAGATCAGTCAAGATCCGTTCGCTCAAGACCAGTTCGGTTTAGACCAGTTCGGTCAAGTTCAGTCTACTGCTCAAGACTAGATCGGTCAAGACTCGTTATTTTAAGACCAGTTCGGTCAAGGCCAGTTAGGTCAAGGCCAGTTTGGTCAAGGTCAGTTACGTCAAGGCCAGTTCGGTCAAGGCAAATTCAGTTAAGACCAGTTCGGTCAAGGCCAGTTCGGTCAAGGCCAGTTCGGTCAAAGCCAGTTCGGCTCAAATTGTCGCTGGCGTATGCGTTAGTCAATGCAAATATTAATTATGTCTGTTTTCAGGTAATACGGGGTCGTATTCCTAGATCAGGATGGTCGACTGTAAGAAGCATTGCGAGTGCGCCGCGCGCAGGCGAACACCGTGTGGTGGCGGGGCGCGGACGGCGTAGAGGGAGGGGAACAGCCGACCGGCGCGCGCAGCGAGGCGGGGTCACCGATCCCGCCAATTTCAAACGTGGGATGGTATTCCTTTTTCCCGCCATTCGGGGAAGCAGCATTCGCCTAGAGCATCCGTGTCTTTATTATAAATAATAAATTGTAGTGCTTACCTTCAAAAGTTGGTTTCACTTCTGAGCTCCTCTAACAGTAGTCTCTAGTATAGATGTCTTCAACGTAAAATAATTTTAAATGTTTATTTTCGACTGTAAGTCTTTTTTTTATAATAGCGCTCTCCAAATTTTCAGAAATGATTTTATATTGTATTTTTTTCTGTAATGGTACACTTTTACCCCGTCTACCCAAGAGTGATTCGATACGAGTATCAAGTGATCTCTACTAATTCTACTATCACCCCTTAACGCGATCGTGACATGTTTCCAATAATCCTGTATATATAAACCTTCCGTGAAAAATTATCTAACAGGGCCCTTATTCGCCATGAGCATTCCCGCACGTAACGCGCCGCGTTACGATATCTTCGTGTAATCGTTCGGCAATTGTCGTAATGACGTCACACGCGTTTTCGGTAAGGAATTTCATGTGGCATAGCGAATAAGTGCCGTTGCGTAGTTTAAAAGATTAAGCGTTACAGACGACGGCGGGAAGCGACTTTGTTTTATATTGATTATTAATTTTCTTTCATGACTGTCCCAGCTGTGACTGCAGCGCAAAGTCCTCCCTTCCTTCTTTCAGTATTTTGCGGTCAAGTTAAGAGAGACGGATAACTTTCGTATTTATAACATTATTGCGACAATAATTGGTTTACCGTCCGCCATGTTCAATTTTCTGTGACTTCACCTACTACTTTGTAACGCACTTTCGCACTTATAACATTATTGCAACAATAATTGGTGTACCGTCCGTCATGTTTAATGTTCTGTGACTTCATCTACTACTTTGTAACGCACTTTCGCACTTATAACATTATTGCGGCAATAATTGGTGTACCATCCGTCATTTTTAATGTTCTGTGACTTCACCTACTACTTTGTAACGCACTTTCGCACTTATAACATTATTTCGACAATAATTGGTGTACCATCCGTCAAGTTTAATGTTCTGTGACTTCACCTACTACTTTGTAACACACTTTCGCACTTATAACATTATTGCGACAATAATTGGTGTACCGTCCGTCAAGTTTAATGTTATGTGACTTCACCTACTACTTTGTAACGCACTTTCGCACTTATAACATTATTGCGACAATAATTGGTGTACCATCCGTCATGTTTAATGTTCTGTGACTACACCTACTTACTACTTTGTGACGCACACGAGATAAATTCATTTATGGATTGTTCATTTGTCACTAAATAACAAGTCGTTCGCTCCGATCTCGCCAAGTACATATCAATTTAAAATGAAGTAACTTGCATAATTGCCTATTGTTACACGGAAGATAACTAGGCTTACATTGTAGACCACCGTGACGAAGTCGCGGGCACAAGCTAGTACAATGATAGCTAAGCAAGTAAAAAATATATTTTGGGCCAGTGTTCTGCCAATGTTCTGCCAATGTTCTGCCAATGGCTGTATGAAATCTGGGTACCCGTGTAGTGACCGAGTATCGGTATATGCATGACCTACTCATATTACGAAACATACATGTGAACTAACATTTAGTTAGGATTGCTTTGCACTTAGTAATTATGATGATTTTTCAATGCGTATATTATTGTGTATATCTTTGTTGAATTGGAGAAATATATAGTGAATTGGAAACAGAGTTTCTGTTCATGAATATTGAGATAGAGAGTGAAAATTTCACTACAAAGTAATGTTTTTTGTGTAGGTATCTTCTATGGTAGACACGTCTCGTCTGCTCATTACTGTTGCAGTGCCTCCCGATCCGCTCGCCTGCGCTCACTCACAGAATGGTAAGCGTCACGTCTCGTCTGCCCATTACTGTTGCAGTGCCTCCAGATCCGCTCGCCTGCGCTCACTCACAGAATGGTAAGCGTCACGTCTCGTCTGCTCATTACTGTTGCAGTGCCTCCCGATCCGCTCGCCTGCGCTCACTCACAGAATGGTAAGCGTCACGTCTCGTCTGCCCATTACTGTTGCAGTGCCTCCAGATCCGCTCGCCTGCGCTCACTCACAGAATGGTAAGCGTCACGTCTCGTCTGCTCATTACTGTTGCAGTGCCTCCCGATCCGCTCGCCTGCGCTCACTCACAGAATGGTAAGCGTCACGTCTCGTCTGCCCATTACTGTTGCAGTGCCTCCAGATCCGCTCGCCTGCGCTCACTCACAGAATGGTAAGCGTCACGTCTCGTCTGCTCATTACTGTTGCAGTGCCTCCCGATCCGCTCGCCTGCGCTCACTCACAGAATGGTAAGCGTCACGTCTCGTCTGCCCATTACTGTTGCAGTGCCTCGCGATCCACTCACCTGCACTCACTTACAGAATGGTAAGCGTCACGTATCGTCTGCCCATTACTGTTGCAGTTCCACCCGACCCGCTCACCTGCGCTCACTCACAGAATGAAAAGCGTCACGTCTCGTCTGCCCATTACTGTTGGCTTGTACTATTATTTATTCTGTGCTGTTGTTTCCTGCGGGATAGGGGTTAAAAGTTAGGTAACAGTATAATTGCACCAATCGATTGTGTTGGCGACACGGAGCAAATTTTAACACGAAATACCGTATAAACAAAGATATATCTAGGTCATTTGTAGGGTTCCGTACCTAAAAAGTCCTAACGAGCCTTATTATTAAGCCTACAACGGGCTGAGTCTTTTGATACGTTACAAGCGCGAGAGAAAAACGTTGTTTACATTGTCCCTTAGCTATGTTTGCCATTCACCTTCTGGTGACTCAGTTAGTTTAATACTAGCTGCGCCCCGCGGTTTCACCCGCGTCCCTCAGGACCCGTGCATTTTTTCTGGGTAAGTAGTAGCCTATATGTTAATCCAGGGTATAAGCTACCTCCATAGCAAATTTCATCCAAATCCGTTCAGTAGTTTTTGCGTGAAAGAGTAACAAACATCCATCCATCCATCCATACTTACAAACTTTCGCGTTTATAATATTAGTAGGATAACCACACAATTTAAAGTTCATACTCACTTTTTTTCAAGTCTTAAAGAAAACGATTATATTTTTTTCTCCTATTTCGGGGTAAGAAGTAGCCTATGTGTTAAACCAGAGTATAAGTTACTTCCATACCAAATTTCATCCAAATCCGTTCAGTAGTTTTTGCGTGAAAGAGTAACATCCATCCATACTTACAAACTTTTGCGTTTATAACATTAGTAGGATTTTGTATCTCCAACTTCAGGTGTTTCTTTTCTCCTGGTACTTATAAATATTTTTTTAAATATAATCACACCATTTAATTTATGTTCATGGAGAGGTATAATCACTTTTAATAACTTTATTTGTCAATTTTGTATCTCCAACTTCTTAAGTGCTTATGCTCTCCTGGTACTTAGAAATATTTTAGTTAATTTTTTTTTCTTTTTTTTCATGTCTTAAAGGAAACGAAAATATATTTTTCTCATATTTCTGGATAAAAAGTAGCCTATGTGTTAATCCAGGATATAAGCTATCCTGGTACCAAATTTTATCCAAATCCGTCCAGCCGTTCGAGCGTGAAGGAGCAACAAACACACACACACACACACACACACACACACACACACACACACAAACATACATACTTTCGCATTTATAATATTAATGTGATACAGTAGGGATATCTAAAGAAACCACAAGGAAATAAAATATCACGCGAGCCAAGCCTTAGCCCGCGGCTTGGCTCCTGGTACTTAGAAATATTTTAGTTAATTTTTTTTTTCTTTTTTTTCATGTCTTAAAGGAAACGAAAATATATTTTTCTCATATTTCTGGATAAAAAGTAGCCTATGTGTTAATCCAGGATATAAGCTATCCTGGTACCAAATTTTATCCAAATCCGTCCAGCCGTTCGAGCGTGAAGGAGCAACAAACACACACAAACACACACACACACACACACACACACACACACACACACAAACATACATACTTTCGCATTTATAATATTAATGTGATACAGTAGGGATATCTAAAGAAACCACAAGGAAATAAAATATCACGCGAGCCAAGCCGCGGGCTAAAGCTAGTTTTATTTAAGAGAGAGAATGTCACAATTGACATGAAATGAACTTGACCATTTCAAACTAGAATTTTCTAGTAAGTTCTTCGGCGTGTTTCATTATTATAAAAATACTTTATTACGAATAGCTTTAAATAAATATATAAACATCAAAAGCAAGAAATGAAAGGCTTTGTGAGACATCCATACCAATATATAAAAGTGAAACGTTGTCTGTTTGTTTGTTTGTTTGTTTGGGGAGCTTTCACGCGATAATGGCTCGACGGATTTTGATGAAATTTGGAATGGAGATAGCTTATACCCTGGAATAAAACATAGGATACTTTTTATCCCGCAAATTTGCATGTTTCTACGGGAAACCTGGAAAAATGTTGATTACTCGCTGTAAGAAACGGTTGCCATGGAAACGAAACAACCAGTAGGTATGTCAAAAAACATCAAGAGCATTGGTGCTATACTTACCTACTTTTGCATTGGTTTTTAATATCCTACAAGAACATAGGTGTTTATTTTCGCGATATACAGTAGTCCGCATTAACAAAGTCGCGGGCGGGAAACCAGCTTTCCCGCCCGCGACTTTGTTAACGCGGACATAAATAAACTTTGTATTGCCAAAAAAAAGAACTTGAATAAAGACAAAACGAGTCAAATCCTTTAGCTAATCAACGAGCTATAGAGAGCGCTGTGGTAGGTGTTTAGGTGCCCTAAATATGTGCTCAAAATGGACTGGGTACTTCTATTTGGGATAGAGTGAAAGAAAGGAGTTATTTTTATCATATAACAATTAAAAGTTTTTGAGCAATTGAAAGTAGAAGTGTTATGTAGCTACCTGTTTACCTCTATTCTATTACGTAGAGACGGACAATGTTAGTAGACTCATGAACATTAAACTTATTCTACCCTTTCATTTGTATCTACCTAAAGTGTAGATAAATACCTATAGCTAGTTGTGTAGGTATTCATTATCATAATCAAAGAGTGTTCAAAATGTACTTGGTTACATTAGCTTTCTCCAATTGAGTATCTATAACTCTATAGGTACTCTACAATCATCTGAATGGCTTGTAGTGACATCTAGTTTGTTACAGAATAACATTCATAGTTTACTTTAGCGCTACCAAGTGACAACTAGCAATACACTCTAGTGGGGTAGTTTTCCGTAAGCAATTAAAAAAATATTAGGTCATATAAATATGATAGATGGCGCGGACGAGACGTGGATGGAGATTTTGTAAAACCACACGAAGCAAGGCAGATAAAAAAACTTTCTTACTCTCAACGCGTATACAATCAATCACCAGTGGCCCAATTCCATAACTTGGCTACAATCGGATTATCACTTTTTTCATAGCAAATTCGACTCTATCGCAAGGCATTAGTGGTTGCGATACTGAGAATTCGATTGAAGCCAAGTTATGGAATCGGGCTGCTGTTTGCGGCCAGCAGTGCGATTACGTGATGTTGATCATATCGGTTTCAAGCCGTCAAATTCATTAGTGCCTTGCGATAGAGTCGATTTTGCTATGAAAAAAGTGACAATGTGATTGTAACCAAGTTCTGTGGTCGGTGGCCCAATTACAGAACTTGGCTACAATCGGATTATCACTTTTTTCATAGCAATTTCGACTCTATCGCAAGGCACGGGCCCCCGATGTGTCGCGTCGGCCATTTTTTTTTTGGGTTATCAGTTTGGTCCTGTGGTCTTCAGCGGCCCGACCACATAACTTGGCTTCAATCGAATTCTCAATATCGCAACCACTAATACCTTGCGATAGAGTTGAAATTGCTATGAAAAAAGTGATAATCCGATTGTAACCAGGTTCTGTAATCGGGCTGCAGTGCGTGGACAACCGAGCGGTTACTAACATAGACAAGTGTATAATATACACTTGTCTATGTTAGTAAGAAAGTTTAAAAAAAAAACAAAAACAAGCATGACAGACAGATATTATCTGTCTGTCATGCTTGTTTTTGTTATTTTATTACGTTTTATATTCTCTTTAGTTTTTGTGGCCATTGTTTGATATCAAACAAAGTACCTACTTTTGGTTTTCCACAACACAACACAAATTAGTAGGTATTTATGAGTAAACTTTGCATTTTCATTGATTTAATGCGAAAAAAATGAGTACCATGTCCCGTCAGCGCCACCTGTCGATGGTTTCAGAACTAGTATCCTCCAGCTGTCAGAAAACCTCTAAATAAATGAACAAATTTCGAAAAAAAAAAAGTTTAAAAATCTACTAAATTAAATAAGTCCATATTTATTTAAAATTTTAAGACAACCAGCTGTAGTGAGTATACCGAAAACAAAATGTCAGATGTTACAAATTCGTATTTTTTTAATGGCAGCACTGCGTCAAAAAAGCATTCCCAGTTTTGTCATCGACGTATTTTAATATTGATCTTATGACGCTTGATTTAGGAATTAAAATGGCCTAAATAGAGTAGCTGTTATGACATTTTATCGTGTGATTAGGAAGTGGCACAAAAATAGGATTGCCAACATTTGAGTGACGTCAGACTAATGGAGTCATGGAGCCTTCTAAAATTACATAGCTCACGAGAAAAAATATATTTTCCTTCTTTCGCTGGGCAAACAATAAAATCATACTCAAATTTGACGAGATACGTGTTCGTCGCGAGTGATACAATAAAGGAATATACTCCGAACGAAGCCAAAGTGTGAAAAACCATTGTTTTATGCATGGACGATAGTTACTTGGTTACCAGTTTTTTAAATATTTTGTGAGTATCCAGGGTATTCTCCGCTACTACGTCTCTAATTAGGATCGATAAGCTAAGTTTACCGTTCCATACACGTGATGTTTCATGAAAAAATGCGGCCATACAGTGTTTACTAGAACATAGAAGCTGTGTCATGCAAATCGTTAGTCCGGCTAAAAATATATCGGCAGTGTATTTTGGGATATATATTTGGTGATTTCGCTAGTGCGAGGCCGGGTGAGTCGTGTGAAAGTGATAATTATGCCTTTTGCGTGTTAAAAAACGCGGTGCGCTCGTGGCCTTGAAGGTGCTAATCAATTATTTATTCTCCAAGCGGTGTCGGATTTCAAAATTCCCATTGGATACGTATGTACATTACACTATGTTTTATATATATATTTTAATACCTCAACCTGTGTTGTTGCACAATTTTAGTGAAATCCACAGGGGTTTTAATTGAATCAATGTGTGACCTTGACTTCTAGCACACATACTGAGTGATCACTACAATGCCTTTGAAAGTAAAAACGGCCTTACAATTTTGTTTATTAACTACATTTTAAATTCTAATTTTTTGCTCACATGTGCACAATTTACCGCATTGATGTTTATTTTTCATTTAAGAGGTTTCAAGGTCTCTGATAGTATGCAAAAATGACATCAGAACCGTACAGTGGTATCTAATTTTATAAACCAATGAGATTTAGTAAGTGTTTGTTCCCCACCAATTCAGCACACACATACACGACAAAGTAAGAAATAAACTGTTTTGCTAAAGTTACAGAACTTCTTTCTCTTTATTTCTAAGAGTTTAATTTCTACAATTTTTTTATTCTGTAAGGCTGTGTTAAGGCTGATTTACACATTTTCAGCACTTCATAATTTTGTTAAATTCTTTCTCAAGGTGGATGGACAGCGCATCTAAATAAATACAGTGATTAACTTCGTATTATTTGTGTGAGATTTTGGACAAAGCAAAGGATGAAATAGTCAAAACTATTCACAAAAGCTCTGGAAAATATGTTTAAGACTGTGGATTGGAAAGGAAATGGGCATTAATATCAATGGCGAGAATATCTCACACTTACGATTTGCAGATGATATGGTCCTAATGGCTGAGTCGCTGCAAGACCTGCAAAGTATGATTACCAACCTATATAATGCTTCTCGACGCATCGGTCTCGGAATGAATATGATAAGACCAAGATCATGTTTAACAATCTTATTGACCTGGCACCGATTGCAGTCAATGGTGTACCTCTTGAAGTTGTCCAACAATATGTTTACCTTGGGCAAATATTGCAATTAGGTAAGAACAACTTTGAGACGGAAGCCAACAGAAGCATTCAGCTGGGTTGGGCAGCATTCGACAAGCTTCGTCAAGTCTTCTTGTATCAACCTATACGATGCTTCTCGACGCATCGTTCTCGGAATGAATATGATAAGACCAAGATCATGTCTAACAATCTTATTGGCCCGGCACCAATTGCAGTCAATGGTGTACCTCTTGAAGTTGTCCAACAATATGTTTACCTTGGGCAAATATTGCAATTAGGTATGAACAACTTTGAGACTGAAGCCAACAGCAGCATTCAACAAGCTTCGTCAAGTCTTCTCGTTGTCCATACCACAGTGCCTAAAAACAAAAGTCTTCAATCTGTGCCTGTATGGAGCCGAGACATAGACAATCACAGTTAAACTAGTCCACAAATTTAAGGTTGCTCAGCGAGCTATGTAGAGATGCTTAGAGTTTCTCTGAAGGACAAGATTCATAATGAAAATATCCAACGGAGAACCAAGGTAACCAACATAGCTCAAAGGATAAGCAAGCTAAAGTGGCGGCAGTGGGCTGGTCACATTTCCCGATGAACCGATAACCATTAGGGTTGACGAGTTCTCGAGTGGAGACCATGTTTAGGTAAACGTAGAGTAGGAAGTTCTGTGGCTAGGTAGAGTGACAACCTGCGAAAGGTGGCCGGATGAGGGTGAGCTGAAGACCAAGCTCAGTGGTGTGCATTAGGAGTAGCCTACGTCCAGCAGTGGAGAAATATAGGTTGATGATGAAAGGATGAAATAGTCAGGGAAGCGACAAAGATTGTGGATGAGAAACTGGAGCAGGGGAATTGAATAAGATGCAAGACCAATTTTTTTTGATAAACTATTAGTTGAAGATAAACAAGAGTATTTGTCTGCAGTGCAATGTCAGTAGAGTCCATTAATCACTTGCCGTCTAAAGTTGAACACGAGACACTGGACAGAGATTCTGTAATTGTGCGATGTGCATTAGAATCAACACTAAAATTAAATGTATGTAACATTTTCTCACTGCTGGAAACAGTCCAGTCGACATTTATTTAACATGTTCGGGACAGTAACCTGTGCTGTCATGCAGGAGAGCCAGTTAATATCCTTAAAACTGCAAAAGTCGTACTGCTGTAGCACATTAATTTGAAAGTATGAGCATATCCGTACTGAAGTACCAGCCATCCTACATTCTGTTTTGTATCATACAGTTAGCAGTAACGGTTGTGACAGTTCTGCCAGTATTGTTTCACCTACTTCTACTGCAGTGGAATACATCAGTAACAGCGCTAACAATAAAATTTATATAACTAAGGAAATAATAAAAGTCTCCTTACTATGTATTTATATGTACGTTTTTATTAAAAATGTTATGTATGTGACTAAATAATTATTATCTGCAATGTAGTCTAACAAGTATTAGTTACACAAATTAGAAAAATTAAGAAATTAAATATGACATAAGCTATTCAGTATTTGCATAATTTATTTTAAATGCTAGGTACTCTAGACAAGAAAGTGGCATAGAGGAATATTTTCATAGCATCCTTTGCATATATATCTGGGTTCTTTGCGGTTTTTCTTATTGCAGAAGCTGCAAATGAGATATTTGATCTTTATTTTATCAATTTAAAAAAAACGCAATCAATCCAACATAAAATTACAACAATATTAGGTTATCAAATAGAAGTTATAACATTTGTAAGCACAAACAAGTATTTTTACTTATATTTGATACAAGAACATTAATTCGGGTCTACTGCAAAGGTCCATGCAAGATGACCACTAGAGTATATCACTGACTCGAGTGCCATACAAGAATGTTTAGAAACCATGATGTCATTGTGTGTGTGTTTCTGCTTGTGTGAGTGTACTTACCCCATAAACTATGATGTACTCCATTCACTCTACTTGGGTTGGTAATAGTGCCTGTACATGCCTGTACAATGGTGAACCATTGTACAATACAATACAAAAAGCACAATCTCTATTGAAATAGAGATTATGCTTTTTGTATTGTATTGTATTTATTCAAAAAACAAAGTAAATTGTATATGAGTTACATATAACTATATAACATAAAATTTCTAAATTAAAATAAAATCATAAAATCATGCAGTCAAAAATCATCGAATCACAAAATAATAAAATCATCAAATCACAAAATAATAAAATCATCAATTCACAAAAAAATAAAATCATCAATTCACAAAAAAATAAAATCATCAAATCAAATAGTTGTGCAGAGCTCTTAATTTGTAAAGTAGTTCTCTATACTATAAAAATAAAATCATCAAATCAAATAGTTGTGCAGAGCTCTTAATTTGTAAAGTAGTTCTCTATACTATAATAACTTTTTTCCAGAAGAAATGCCTTTACTTTGTTTTTGAATAATGTTGATTTATATACAAATTCTTTGATGTCTTTTGGCAACTTATTAAAAATTTCAACAGCATGATATGTAGTAGAATGCTTAGTATTATATTATATTTAGTTTCTGATGAATTTTGTGCCTAAAATCCTTTCTTCTTGTACTATCTCTATCCTTCCTTTCATCTTCCAGTTCAAAATCATGTATATATTTAACTAGATAATTAAAAAGAACTAGCATGTAAAGGCACGGAACTGTCATAATCTGTATTTTTTTTAAATAATCTGTACATGAATCTCTTTGTGATATTCAAACCATTGTTCTAATACTTTTCTGTAAAATGAACGCCTTACTGATATTATACTCACAACTATTACCCCAGCACACGAGGCATGCCTTTTAAGTTTTGTTGTTTGAACAAAAAACACAACTAGAACCTTATAGTACTTTTTATTGTTTTTCAAAGTATTCACACGTAGCTTCATACACTTTTCCATTCGCTCAAACCAGTTATTATAACATATATTCCACTCTAAAGTGGGGGTGTTCAAAATGGCTGACTTAAAAGCGTCAACTGTTTCTTCACTGGACTGGAGCCTTTGACCACGAAGACTTTTCTTAATTTTAGGAAATGTAAAGAAATCGTTAGAGCTTAGGTCAGGACTGTATGGAGGTTGGTCAAGAATTTCTACTTTTTCCTGCTTCAAATACTCAATCGTTTGACGAGCGCTGTGTGAGCTTGCGTTGTCATGGTGCAGGATGATGCATCGCTTTGAGTTAGATTTTCGAAGTTCGGCGATGATTGTGGTAAAAAAACTGTGGTATACTGCGTTAACCATTCTACGATCTTCAAGTGCTATAGTCGCAACATGGCCGGTTTTTCCAACGAACGTGGCCACCATCTTCTTTGGAGTTCTTTGAGAACGAACAACTTTAGTCGGCTTTGGCTCGTCTTGAAAGACCCAGATTGTAGATTGTTGTTTTGGAATCAGGATCGTAGGCAAGATTCGTCACCACTGATGATGTCGTAGACGTGATTTGACTCTCCTCAGTTGAACCTTTGCAGAGTTTTCTTACACCATCTGACGCGGGCCGCCTTGTGATCGTCGGAAAGCAGATGCGGTATCCAACGGCAAACTAGCTTTCTCACACCAAGCGCTTCATGCAAGATCTTCTGAATGGTTGTCCCTGAGATGCTTATAGAGCCTCTATCTCTCGATACGTCACATGACGATATTCGAGAATTAGTTGTCTCACAGCAATGGTGTTATCTTCAGTGAAGGCGGATTTTGGGCGTCCTTCGCGAGATTTGTCACTAACACTAGTATCTCCACGCTGGAATTCTAAATATCAGCGTTCGACAGTCCGCAGACATAGGGCTTCATCACTGAACACAGATGTTAGCTCTTCAAAACACTGAAGCCGTGTCAGGCCTCTTCTAAAGTTGTAGAAAATTATTGCACGAACATTTTCCTTAGAAAGATTCATCTTCGTACGTAACCTGACAGATTCCAATTGACGCTATGACTCATGCCCGGTTTACATTATTCCAGTCCAGCGATCTAGTCCAGTACTGGATTGCTTACTGGAAAAATGTAAACCGGCACTGGAATGAACTGAATCCAGTAAGCATTCCAGTCCAGTAACTGGATTCGCGGTCTACTTTTGAATCCAGTGCGACCAATCCAGTGCAACTGGAATAATGTAGACGGCCAATCCAGTGCCATTCCAGTGCTGACGAAGTACACACGTGTTGGTTGTTTTTGCGGACTTTTTTTGCAAAGAAAAAGGATTTAACAATGGTGAAGAAGTTATCTGAAGACGAAACTGTAAAGTTTGTCACTATATACAGAGAAAATCCGTGTTTATGGGATATAACATCAGAACATTATAAAAACAAAGCTATGCGCCAAACTGCTTTGCAAAATCTGTGCATTGGTATGGAAATTGAAGGATTCACACCGGAAGATGTGAAAAACAAAATAAAAAGCATTCGTTCGACATACTACCTTGAACTAGACAAGATTAAGAAATCATCCACATCTGGTGCTAGTGGCAATGTTTACCAACCCAAAGTGAAATGGTTCGCCGAATTCAATTCATTTATTAAAAATGTGATGGTGAAGCGTAAAACACAGGTATTTATTTTAAGATTTTTATTTTAGTAGCATATTATTTGTTAAAACACACAAATTTATCAATGTATCATATGATTTTGCCATGGTACTTTTCCTTCGTTCACAAAATAATTAGTAAATTGAGTTCTTTTTTCCCTGGCATGTGTTGCTGAGTTGTTACTGCCCTGCTGTATGATACTATCTAAAGAGGTTATTTCGGATCTCCATGTTCCATTAATCAAATGATGGTCGTTGTGATCGTCATGGTCTACACAAGAAGTAGTCATATAATTGCTTGACTTTTTTCTCAACCAATTGTGTAGAGAGCAAGCTGCATACACAATGTGATCCACAGTATGTAACTTAGTTGAAATAGCTTTTTCGAAAATTCTGAATCGACTTACTAATATTCCAAAAGCGTTTTCTACAATGCGTCTAGCACGGGACAGCCTGTAATTATATATTTTTTGTTCAAAAGTTAAATTAGCCCCAGGATATGGTTTCATTAAGTATGTTTTTAGTGGAAATGCTGCATCAGCCACAATCACTCCATCTTCTGGAATAAAACTGCCATTTTCTAATTCAGTAAAAATGGAACAGTTTTTGAAAATACCACCATCCGAAGCGCTTCCATTTGCGCCCACATTGATATACGTAAAACAGTAATCATGGTCAACAAGAGCCATCAATACTATGCTGTTTTCTTTTTTATAATTAAAGTTCGTACTTCCATATTCATAGGAGCCAGTAATTTTTATGTGTTTTCCGTCTAACGCTCCGTAGCACAAAGGAAAGTTCCACTTATTCCGAAAGCCTTCCTCGACTTGTTTCCATTGTTCCGCAGTGGGTATCTGCAAAAAGAAAGTAAAAATATTTTATTTTCAGGAAAATACTGATGATGCTCAAAATAAAGAAAATACTGACAATTCTCAACCTAAAGACCAATGTAGGAACCCTACCCATACAAACCCAGAAGTAAGTCTATCAGAACCGCGAAAGAAAAGAAGTAAAATTTTACAGCTACAGTCTACAATAGTCAGTAGCATGAAAGATATGCAATACGATTTATCCAAATCAGAAACAGTGGAAGATGAATTCGACATCTTCGGGAAACACATTGCGAAGCAATTAAGAACCCTTTCTACAGAACAGGCTATCCTAGGCCAAGAAGAAATACAGAGTGTGATAACAAGATGTCGACTACACGATTTGAATAGTCCTATAAAACCGAATAGACCAAATTACAATTATGCGTCAAGTACGAGTAGTAGTACTTATATGCCATTGAATAGTCCAGCGTCTGTAGATACACAAACCACCGAGGACTCGTTAAATGTAGTAAGCGATGACCCAGAATACATTAATATAATCATGAATGCTTTCAATAATGCTTAATTTGTCATAGATATGATACTTAATAAAAAAAATATTACCTTGATGTGGTCTTTTAATGTCCTTTTAATTTCTTGACAGACTTCTGGTATAATTTTTGAAATAGTTGGTTTTGGCAATCGAAACATACGACTGAGACTTCTGTAACTATCTCCAGTACTTAAAAAAGAAAGAGTGACTTCTAATTTTAATTTTGCGGGTATAGCATCTCTGAACAACGTATTCTTACGCTGGATATTAATCGAAACTAATGATAACAGTTCTTCAAAGTTTTCTGCTGTCATTCTCAGTGCCAGTCTATATTCATTGGGATCTTCTATCTTCAGTTGTTGCAAAAGTATTGCTGACCCTCCTTTTTGATCTCTTTCGCTGATCCAATTTCTCACCCAAATCCGTTCCTTTTTTTTTAGTTCCTTATCAACCTCATTAATAACTTCTTGTAGCAAGAGTGATTGAGCACTTTTGAAACATTTTCGAAACTGATCTCTTCTTGAAATCATTGTCACTATAGTGTTCACACTTCAACGGCTTCTAAATAACTGGAATAATGTAGACGTTACAGATCCAGTCCAGCACTGGACTGGAATCTCGCTAGATCACTGGACTGGAATAATGTAAACCGGGCATTAACAATAGCATTAATCCTAATACTTTCAACTGTTTTGAGATTCAAAATTTAAACACATTCGAATATAGAACAGTTCCAAATTCAAAATTGCCGGGAAATATGAAAACGACAGAACAGAACAGATTGTGTCCAGGCTTAGAGTTACCCTCTATGCTTGTCCAGTATTTTGCTACACTTCTTTCTTTCATCGAAGTCTGAACGCCATCAACGACAATTAAACAAGTGTGCTCCTTGCGCAAGAATAAAAGAGCTGTTCCAAACCATATAAAATTAATTATTTATTTCAATTTTCATGAATATTTTTGTTTATTTTTTGTTGATTTTGCTTTTTTAGGGTTTTGTGCCTAAAAAGGAAAAAAGGATCTCTTCGTTGTCTGTTTGTCAAAACTCTTTTTCTTAGGAATGCGTGGAGGTATCAAGTTGAAATTAATATCAAATACTCAGGTCTGCAATCCCTTGCAGCTGTGAAAATCAAAATTCTACATCAACCAGTTTATGCCACATATTTTGACCCTCGCAAGGAAATCAAAACCTATAGAGTACTTCTCGTTGACCTATAATCATGAAATTTGGGGAGAAGCAATGTCTTGAAGCACAAGTAAAGGGGAAAAGGGCCCTTCCAAAGTGACGGATGGGACGCGAAAGCGTAGCTTTGCGTCTAATGTCATACCAAGAGATTTGGACGTAATACTGATTGTTCATGAATACCGGATGATAATATTTTTTTTGTTGGTAAAATCGATATTTGTTGATTTTGATGATTGTTGTGTCACAGCAAAGGTGGCAATTATGTTATTTTCTGAATCCGGGACATCGCAAGTGTACGATAAGTACAGTAACGGACCTAGAACACTCCCTTGCGGTACTCGAGCTTTGTTTTGCTTAAATTATGAGTACGCATCTTCTTGCCTTACTCTGAACATTCTATTCGTAAGATAAGACTCTTGAATATCTGCTAACTGTCAGGCTGCATAATTCTTAATTTGTGCAGCAGCCCTTAGTGCCAACTGTTATCGAATACTTATGCAACATATAGAAATACAGTCGAACAAACTTTTTTCTCCTCTAAAGCTTTTTCTATAACATTAGTGATTCTATGCACTTGATCTCTTGTAGTATGCTTTTCTCTAGATCCAAATAGATAATCCGGGATAAATTTATTTTCTTCTATGATGGGCTTCAATCATCTCAGCAGTAGTTTTTCAATCAGTTTCGACATTATCGGCAGCAATGAAATTGGTCTTTATGATGTTACTTCATGAGGTGGTTTACCCGGTTTGGATATCATAAAGACATCGGCTACTTTCCACTAATTTGATACATTTTGAAGTCTAAATGAAGCATTGATGAGAGTAGTTAGTTTAACTAAAGCTTTACAGGGAGGTTTTGTAGGACTTCGCCAGTAATTAGATCATAACTAGGAGATTTCTTATGGCTTAGATGTTTGATCTCGTTAAAGACTTCTTTTGATGTAACAAATCTTATTTTTAGAAGTTTCTTCTGGTATAAAGTCATCATATGTGAGATCTTCCATTTGATTTTAATAGATTTCTGAGTAAATTTGATAAACATATGCCAGTAGTCGAATAAAAAAGTGTCATGTTTTTGGAAATATGTAACTAAGGGAATATTAATCTCGAGAAATAGATTGTTTGAGTTATATGCACTGCCAAAAACTGAGAGTTATGTTGTTTCTAGAAACTATGTAACTAAATACAGCAAATTTTTTAAAGCTGTATGTATAATCTCCATTTGATTTTAATAGAATTTTGAGTAAATTGGATAAACATATGCCAGTAGTTGAACTTTCGAATAAAAACTGTCAACATTTTGTAAATATGTAACTAAGGGAATATTAATCTCGAGAAATAGATTGTTTGAGTTATATGCACTGCCAAAAACTGTACAGAGTAATGCTGTTTCTAGAAACTATGTAACTAAATACAGCAAATTTTTAAAGCTGTATGTATAATCTCCATTTGATTTTAATAGAATTTTGAGTAAATTGGATAAACATATGCCAGTAGTTGAACTTTCGAATAAAAACTGTCAACATTTTGTAAATATGTAACTAAGGGAATATTAATCTCGAGAAATAGATTGTTTGAGTTATATGCACTGCCAAAAACTGTACAGAGTAATGCTGTTTCTAGAAACTATGTAACTAAATACAGTTTTTTTTAAAGCTGTATGACTGCTGAAATAATTTATAGTGCACGTAAAATTGATGTTGCCCAAAACAAAATAAAATGTGCCTGACAAATAATAAAGGATGAGACCGGGAAACAAAAAACCTGTGATAGTATCTGTGATAATTTATTTGATATTAATAATAAACTAATTTTTGACAGAAATAAAATCTGTAACGTTTTTAGTTATTATTTTGTAAATGTAGCTTCTAATTTGACTAAAAATTTAAATTTTTCACTGACTGAATCACTGAAGTATCTAAATAATTGTATGCCTTGTAGTAAATCTAGATTTAAGTTAAAGCCAATTACCATCTTGCGAGTAATGAAAATGATTAGATTATTAAAGCCAAAAAAGGCAAACGATTATTGGTATGTGTCACCTTATTTGTCAAAACCCTTACAGTGTCAAATGGCAGTACCCATAATGAACATTATTAACGACTGTGTAGATAAAGGCACTTTTCCAGATTAAATGAAAATTGCTAAAGTAGTGCCTTTATTTAAGAAAGGCTGTACCAAATACTGTAATAATTACCACCCGATATCAATTTTACCGAGTTTGATTAAGATTTTCGAAAAATACTTACCTAGCAGAATAACTTATGACCTAATTGATAAAAAAAAAACAAATTATTAAATAGAATACAATTTGGATTTCAAAAGCATAAGTCTACAAAACATGCCATTCTAAAGCTTATCCAGGATATCCACTCAGGTTTGGAGGGATCAAAGAAGACCTACGGGGTTAGTGACTTTGTGACCTTTTGATTGTGTGACTTGTCTAAGGCATTCGACTGTGTTTCGCACGAAATAATAGTCGGTAAGTTAGAACATTATGGTGTTAGACATAAATAGCTGAGTATTTTTCGAACATATCTTGAAAACAGAATTCAGGTTACAGAACTAAATGGCTGTAGATCTGAAATACAAGCACTATGTCTAGGAGTGCCACAAGGGTCAATTTTGGGACCTTTGTTATTCATTATTTATGTAAATGATATCTCAACTGTTCTTGAAAATGTTGATGAAGTCTTATTTGCTGACTATACTAGCTTAGTTGTTGAGGATAAATGTAGCGCTGGTATAGGTGCAAAAATTATTGAATACAATAAATTACTTAAAAATTTCTGCAAACAATATGTTATTGAACGTAGATAAGACACATATAATTAATTTTGCGTTAGGATCGCGTCATAATATAATGTGTAATAAATGTGTCGAGGAATTAATTAGTACCAACTTAAATCTTAATTTATCAAATGACGTGAAACTTTTAGGTGTATGGTTGGATAAAAAATTGACATGGGCAGTACATATTGAAAAATTGATAAAGAAGTTATGCTCTGCTACTTATGCAATAAAAAACAAATAACTTGGAGGGATCAAATCTGCAAAAGATGTTTATTTTGCATATTTTCACTCCTTGATGACATATGGAATTTTGTTTTTGGGTAAAGCAGCAGAATCGAATAGAGTTTTATGCTGCAGAAACATGCTATTAGGTACATTTTGAGCATTAGACATACTGAAACCTCTAGAGATAAATTCAGAGACTTGAATATATTAACAATAACGGGAGAATTTATTTACCAATGCTTAGTGTATATCCGAGAAAATATAGATAATATGCCCAAAATTGAAGACATCCACAACTTCAACACTAGACATAGGGACCGCTTAACTATGCCCAAGATGAGACAGTCTAAGATTTCAAAAATCTTTTTTTCTATGGGCATACTTCTGTATAATAAAATGCTGAAATCGGTCAAAGGCATAAAAATAACGTTATTTTTTTCTTTAGTGAAGAATCATTTAATACAGAAAAGCTATTATAATATGAGAGAAGCTTTAGCTGACAAAAATATATTTTTAATAGTGTAATCATATTCACTTTTGACGATGTTCAAACTGATACAGTGCATACTACCTTTTTAATTTATTTCGTTTTACAATATTTGACGATGCTATTGCAGATACTTATTATTACAATATTTGACGATGCTATTGCAGATACTTATTATTATTATTATTTTAGTGACTTTTTCATTTTTGTATTGATCATTTTTATTGTTAGTGGTGATTGTAATGATTTTTGTTTTGCTGTTATTTTTTGTATATATTTGAACATTGTATTATTTTATTGTGACATGTCTAAGTGCATGGAAATGTCAAAAGACTAATAAATGAATTAAATTGATTGAAACACTTGCTCTAGGCGCTGTGCCGTCACGGATTATGTCATTACATCTGCCATTTTGCGATTACACCGACCATGCCCCAAACCGATATCACCTTGAGCGCGATATCTGAATCGGAATGCAAATTAGCACTGTGATCGCTCACAGCGGAATGCACCCTAGGTCTGAGCATCGATTCATCACGAGTCCTACATCAAGGCTTGCCAAGCTCAGCTGTTGGAGCATCTGTTGAAGTTCAGGGGCGGTTGGGCCAAAAAGGACAATGTTGTAGGCAAAGCGAAGGTTTGTTATCATCTTATTGCCGATTTCAATGCTTTTTGCTTCCCACAAGGCTGCCAATTTTTGGAATATTTCCTCAAGGGTACTCGTAAATAGCTTGGGAGACGGATCATTCTGTTTAACACCTTTTAGTATTTTAAATGAGGGTCCTGTGGAATTAAGTTTTATGTTTGTAGAGCTGTTTTGATAGATGTTTTTTATAAGATCTATGTAGGGGTTTTCGATGTCTTAATTTTCTAAAGCTGTATTTCTGAATGTTTAATACTGTCAAAAGCCTTCGTATAATCAACGAAGGCCAGGGCCCTATTTCATAAAGCGACAAATCATAGTAAACCTACAAGTGTCAGTCGAATAAACAAAACCTGCGTTTCATATAACAAGAATATACGGCATTTCTACAGTTTGACTGACAATTGTCGGTTTGATTGACATTTGTCAGTGTACTATAGTTTTATGAAATAGGGCCCAGATAAAAGGGTTTGTTGTACTCTGAATATTTTAGAAGATATAAGAGAAGATATTGATATTGAGAAGGAGAAGATATTGAGAAGATATAAGAATAAAAATATGTTTTATTGTATAAACTGTGTCAATGAAGGTCTTAACATTATTTAGAAACAACAGTTTAAATTTGTCCTATGTAGCGTTACTAATGTTTGGTATATTATGGATATAATCCATGGCATTGTTGTCCTATGTAGCGTTAGTAATGTTTGGTATATTATGGATATAATCCATGGCATTGTTGTCCTATGTAGCGTTAGTAATGTTTGGTATATTATCGATATAATCCATGGCATTGTTGTCCTATGTAGCGTTAGTAATGTTTGGATTATATCAATAATATATGATGGATATAATCCATGACATTGTTGTCCTATGTAGCGCTAGTAATGTTTTGTATATTATGGATATAATCCATGGCATTGTTGTCCTATGTAGCGTTAGTAATGTTTGGTATATTATGAATATAATCCATGGCATTGTTGTCTTATGTAGCGTTAGTAATGATTGGTATATTATGGATATAATCCATGTCATTGTTGTCCTATGTACTAGTAGCGTTATTAAAGAATAATTTATAGTGTACATAACTGTTGTCAGAATTTGAGCCTGAACTGGAATAGCTATTTATTTTATCTCTTTTTTCAAGCAAATAATATCTTTACCTAAGTAAACATAACATTAGCGGTCCATAATAATATTATAGACTAACTTTTTTTTTTTTTTTAACCTATGTTGTCCCACTGCTGGGCAAAGGTCTCCCCCATTTCCTTCCAGACATCCCGGTCCCCTGCAATCTCTGACCATCCCTCCTGGAAGGCATCGAGGTCATCACGCCATCGCTTCTCGGGTCTGCCTCGGCGACGACGCCCCTGATTAGGCACCCATGGCGTAACAACTCTTGCCCAGCGATCTGGGTGCATTCGGCTCACATGTCCCGCCCACTCCCATTTTAGCCTAGCAGTCTTACTCCCCACATCAGAGACTAACACATCATAATATTACCTACTAATAAAACACAAAACTACACTTTAGGTATTATTGGATAGTACTACGTACCTAAAGCGTTAGTAGACCACATATTCTGGCTAGAAGTATAGACCAAGGAAGATCTTTGACTGTGCCACTGGAACATAGATCTTATGATACTCGGACTTGAAAGCCCTTAGTCTGCTGGGTTCCAGGTCATAGATGTCGATGTTAATTGACCGGTTGCTTCCTCAAGCCGGCCTCTGCTCATCTTCACAACATGCGCCTGGTGTCCTCCGCCTTGATCTGCAATTCCAAGCGGGGGATGTAAAAAGTGTGGTAGGCGGATATAGAAAGAAGAAAGAAACAAAATACATTTATTTGTAACAACACACAACATTATACATAATGACAAACAAAATAAAACAAAGAAATGGATAAAAATAATAATAATGCTATGTGTTGTCACAAACAGGTCCCAACTCAGCAAACGCTAAGGCCTTAAGGCCTTGGCACTGATTTTCTGCCGGGACCTATTTGTGACATCACGAACGCAGAGTGACAAAACTGATTCATACATACATTCTAATAATTAATATTACAAAATATATAAAAAAAACAACTAATATACAAAACATTAACGATCACTTCTGTCCAAACCGAACGCCAAAGCCAAAATCAAGTCAAAGCCAAAGTCAAAGTGCACAGTCAATTTTAAGTATTGACTGTGCACTTTGACTTTGAGAATATTCTCAAAGACTGTGCACATCAGGCAAAAAAACGCCAAACATGTTTTGAACACATTTCATTGTACCTAATTAGATGATAGGACAACTAAATTTGACATCTGAAAAGCGACCTTATTTCGTAAATCCCGGGGTCGTTTTTCGTTCGGTTTGGGAAGGATCACCAGCGGCAAAAAAAAAGCAATCGAAACTGCCCTTAAACCGTAGTTTTATTTAGTTTTCTGTGCTATAACTCCCGTTTTTTAATTCGAACACAGGGGCTGCGTTCACTTACTAGGTACGCTCGAATCATCCGTGCGATTATCGCTCGATCATCCGGAGTTAGTGAACGGCTTTGGACGTCCACATAGAACTGACAACTGTCAAGTGTCAGTTTCATACTATTCCTCCCCTCCTCTACTATTTTTCGGATGACCCAGGCGAACGCCCGACGTCCAAGCCCAAGCCCATCATACCTCCTGGTTATTTATATAGCAATACGGTCTGTTGTATGGTTGAAGCAAACTGTACCTTATTTCTTCTAAAATTAACTGTTTTTTTTTTTCAATTGCCTGTATTTTTTCCATTGAGCAGGTTAATTTTAATATTAAATCTTGTAGTCTACTAAACTCATTCTCCTTGTTACAGATCCGACAAAACCATGCAAAGAAAGCGTCCACCGTCCAGACTCAAGCCTCGCACGCACTAGCCGCAACACTTGAGTAACCTACGAACTGTTAACCGTCGCCATGCCCGTCGCGTCTCCAACCCGGTTCTCCACCAATGCTTCAAGCCTCACTGGCTCGTACCGGTCTACGCTCACCTCCTCGACTCTAGACAAACCTTACTACAGGTCCAGTAGCGGGACTTACGTCTCATCTACATTAAGAAACTCATACGGAGATCGGACAACTGAGTACCGTTCAAGATACTCAATTGACGATGGAAAAAGGGAAAGAAAGACGTCTCTCGTTGAGTACTCGAGGAACTCACGAGCTCCGAGCGTTACAGACTCGGACAGTGGTATTTCTAAGTATCGTTCTGAACGATCCGAGTCCAGATCGAGAGATGTATCAACGACCAGAAGTGAGAGCGGCAAGGCGTCTGAGCCTTTAAGAAACAAGAGGAATTACGGCGTCAGCTCGGCCACTTTGGCGATGTCCACGGCCGAGTTGTACGACAAGTACTCTCCAGCAAACTATATCCCCTTAACGCAGAGGATTCAGCAGCAACAGAACAATTACGGAGAGATTTCCCGGTCCAGATCCATATCGAATGATATCGGCAGACCGCCCGCGGGGGAATCTAAGACTTTTAGGAAAGCGAGGAATTCTGCGGCTACTATTGTAGAGGTAAATATTATTTTGTCTTAGTTTGGGTTGTCTGCGAAATTTATGGGTTTTTATTCGTAATTTTATATATGTAATAATTTGTTAACATGTATTTTTATAATTATTATGACAGATTCATAACTTTATTTATATAGCTTCATTTATTATTTCAAAACATTTTTCTTTAAATTCAGACATTTGGTATGACACCACACATCGTAATTATGAATTAACTTAGCTTTCTGTCCTAATTAAATTAATCCATCAAAAAAATATTTACGAATTAAATAAAAATAATAACTTGACATAGAGCTCATCATGAACCTGACAATAAACAAGTAAAATTAATATAAAAATACACCCGCCCGCAAAAATGATTGAATACGAGCTGACCGCCCGCGAAAATGATTGAATACGAGCTGACCGCCCGCAAAAATAATTGAATACGAGCTGATCGCCCGCGAAAATAATCACACTAATAGATATTATAAAGGCGAAAGTTTTTATGTAAGGGTATACATGTTTGTTACTTCTTCACACTTAAACGGCTGAAAGGAATTCAATGAAATTTGGTATGGATGTAGCTTATACCCTGGATTAACACATAGGCTACTTTTTATCCCGGAAAAATGCACGGTTCCGGAGGGTTGGGGGTGAAACCGTGGGGTGCAGCTAGTATTTATATAAATTTAATGTACCTTATTTTTTGGTTTTTATATTATAATTTACTTTTAATAGTTGCAACTGCAACATACTTACATATAGTATTTACATTAACTGGAATAATCAAAATTTTAATATATTGTAATAATCTTAAAAGACAATTGCTACGGTTTAGTTATATGAATTATATATTTTGAAATGGTATTTTAAAGACCTTCATTATGATATCTAACTATAGGTAGGTCATTTTTTGTTCCATCGGAAATAAAATATGGCCGCTGTGAGCCGCCATATTAGTTTTCGTGACACTTTATACTCGTACATCCTATAGCACTCTCGTGATCAAGACAAATCCAATGATACCTCATTTATCAAAATCCATGAAGCCGTTGAGGCTGTAAGACGCGCCTGAGAAACGTACAAACAAACAAACATACATAAAATACTACCCAAACACGTAACCCTCCGTGCAGTCGGGTAAAAATAACTCATTTTAATATAACTAAAGCTCGTAACAAACGTAGACTAGAAGATTCAGTCAAAACAATCATTTTTCAAAATTACTATGTTTTCTTTAGTTTTGATAAAATCACACCAAACACCGAATTCACAAAAACATTTAGGTTACACATACATACACACATACATATTTAGCTAGTGACCATACAATGTCGAAATTTATTTGCGAGTATCAAAAAGTTTATGGGACAAAAGCTGCAGGGATTGATATAGAACACGTGGCGCCATCATCATCTTATTATAACAGTCCACTGCTGGACTACTATTAACGCCACTGGCCCGCTGTTCGGCTCTGCTCATCCAGCACTGCCAGCGGTTTTTCGCAATTCGCCACTTCACTTGGCTGGCGCCGCACGGTGGGCTGAAGTCGCGAAGTAGGGACTTAAGGATTTGTATTTACATTTTTGAAATCTACATGATAATACAATACTTTTATGTTACATTACTTTTGTTCATCAACCCATTACTTACAGAGTAATGGACGCTTTTAGTTTCTTTCAATATTGTATGAAAAAAATATAAAAAATGATGTTTAAGGATTAGTATTACTATTGTATTGCAAAATATAGTCAAATTAGACGTACGTGCGAAGGTATTTCACTCCCGTGACGTCATGTTTGTTTGTTTGTCTCCAACCCGATTTTCTTAAGCGCAGTCATTAGGACGTCTACCAACCAGAGGGGCAGTTAATTTGCAGGTGGATGGCACCGAGAGGTAACGTCTAACGATAACCTTAGTTTCGTTGTCACGTACCATTACATGCGGACTACCCCTAATATGATTTATGTGAAGTTACGATTTACGAATTTATTGTAAAAATGTTTCGTAATTTAGTAGCTAACCTGGCTTTGTTTGTGAAACTGAAAGTAGCAGCATCAAGATAACTTTTTCTACAGTGCCATTAAGTCAAAAATATTTGATATATAAAATAAAAAATATATACTAACATATCTCCTACATCGCAAGATATCAAATCTATAATCCGTTTTTTGAGAATACTTGATAGTTTAGAGTATTTCATGAATTCATGTTTTATTTCATACAAAATAAAACTTGAAATATTCATAACATTGAAAGTAATGGTCAAAATGTTTAAGTCATGGAGCAGTCAGTAATAAAAAAAATAAAAAAATGTAGCGATAATAGATTTTAAATGCGTATATTATTTTTATATATTTATCCAATCTTTTTTTTTTGATGCCTACTAATAAGTCTTTTACAATTCAATATCATCCCTATAGTGTTATATTAGATTTATTCCATAAATCCGGCCATGTTACGAAATGCTAGTGCGACTTAATGCAGAGCTGTCAAACACTTTACTATAGGTAGGCTCAACGAATATGTACACAATATCATACTAAAGTTTGAAAGTTTCATTCTCATTCAGACATACAAGTTGTTTTTCTATGGCAGCTATAAAACCGACAGTAATTTATCTTATCTATAGACATTCGAATAGTTATAAGCCTTGGAGAAAGGATACTCTAGTAACCACCAATCCACCAACCCCCGCCCCACTCCCCACTCCCAGCAGAAACCCTGGCCTCAGCGCTAACCATCTCCCAGCACACCGTCACTTAACAAAAGGTGAGATACTAACATGCTAGGTAGTTATAAAAACTGCATCTGCTTTTGTTCTGTATCTGCCATTGAAAAACTCAATCATTATATCATTATTTTTATTTGGAAGCATGTGTTTGAGTCTGTTCTATTCTATTCTCAAATATGTACTTATTTTTAATTATTATAAATTTTTAAGTAATGGTTTTACTTTTTTGAATGAAAGCTGAACCTAATAGTTTATTTTAATCAAACATGCTATCACCAAAGAATTGTTGCAAACGCTGTAAATGAATTGGATAATTTTTATTTTTTATTTTTATTACGGACTAGGCAATCGTTAGACCACAATCTCCCCTGATGGAAAGCGATGATGTGGTCGAAGGTGTAGCACGCTTGCCTAGTATATACCTATTCACTCTTGATTTGAACACACCGGGGTTATAATTTACCGCAAACACTGACAAGGGCAGGGCATTCCACTCCTTTGCAGTTCTTATAATAAATGAAGAAGCGTAACGCTTCGTTCTTGTGCGAGGTATTTCAACCATGAAAGGGTGGCGCTTTGCTGATCGTCTAGTCGTCTAGTCGTCGTAATTATTTAGTGAACTAGCAAACACTATAAATTAAGTAGATAATGTTAATTACTAACTAGTTAGTAGGTATTAAAGTGATAATAATTAGTTAAAATAAGCAATAGCAATAAATAGTATAGTAATTAGTTTAAAGTTGCCGATGTTGAATTAGCAAACGCAGTTAGTTTTATAGTTGTTAGTTAACAGTAGCCGATGCTGAAAATAAGTAGTATAATATTTAGTAGGAACTAACAAACGCTTGAAATAAGGAGGATAATGTTTAGTAGGAACTGGCATACGCTGGAAATAAGTAGGATAATATTTAGTAGGAACTAGCAAACGCTGGAAATAAGTAGGATAATAATTAAAACTAGCAAACGCTGGAAATAAGTAGGACAATATTTAGTAGGAACTAGCAAATGCTGGAAATAAAGAGGATAATATTTAGTATGAACTAGCAAACACTGGAAATAAGGAGGATAATATTTAGTAGGAACTTACAAACGCTGGAAATAAGGAGGATAATATTTAGTAGGAACTTACAAACGCTGGAAATAAGGAGGATAATATTTAATAGGAACTAGCAAATGCTGGAAATAAGTAGGATAATATTTAGTATGAACTAGCAAACACTGGAAATAAGGAAGATACTATTTAGCAGGAAGTAACGCTGGAAATTAGTATTTTTTTATTAAATACTGGTTTGTAATTGACATGCTAGCATAAGCTCGCGAAAAATTTAAATGATTAAACCTTCAAAATGAGCCCCTTTGGGGGTGTCCCAGCTAAATATACTATTAAGTTCAGATTTTCATTTCATCATTAGTTATAAATAAAAGTGTGTTCGTGATGATAGATTTAATTATAATAGTCGTTTAAGTTTAATTGGTAGACTTGTAATTCGTGAAAGAGGCCCTAAATCTCAAATCTATTTAGTTTACTTATATCACGACTGGCTGATGGTAACATGCTTTTTAGATAATCGTGTACCAAATTCCTTGGACCCATTAATATTATTATGGACATTTTATTTGGGGATTTTATTTTCCAATTCGCAGGATTGTTAATGTGGTACGTTTTCTACACTAGATCAATTTCACCAAAATATGAAACGCTTCGGTGCCGTACGGCTAAAAAAATTGCCCATCTCTCTCTGTAGCCATGCTCTCTCGCTTGCACGATCTTACACAAATAGCTATTCAAGTTAAACAGAGTTATGGCAATACCGTCAATGCGAGCGAGATAGCATGACTACATGATCGTTGGGTGTTTCTTTCTTACCTTATCATAGAACTTAAGACCAAATGAACTGGTATCACCATCATAAATTTCGCAGACACGCAAAGTAAACACGTGTGTGTGCGTGTGTTGGTGTGTTTTACATTCATTGAATAACATCTGCGCACTAAAAGAGCCATCTACTTGAGGAAAGAGCAAATATATCTCATCTCACTGAATCTGAAAGAAGAGTGAGACAGGTATCTTCTCTCTCCCTCGACGCGAGTTCAGCTTCAGTTTTAGTTCTCACGTCATCTTTAGAGGCATTTGTAGCTCGAAATTATAAATTGCCTCTCATCGATGTATGCATTGTAGTTAATATAGAATGCAAGCTGTGACACATAAACAACCCTGTAATTTACGTCATATGTCGTCATATTCTCTCGGAAATAATGACAATTTCTATGTGCAAAATTGAAAATACTTTAAGGATAATTTCATAAAATATAATCTAAAAGGTAAATTCATGTTTATTACTTAATATGACGCAAATGACACTGATGTCACAGCGTAGCATGATGTAAAACTAACACACACTCACATACGTCATTTAGAAATATAGAAAAGAAACATAAGCATAAAAATTTGTAGAGACCGGAGGGGCGACGTTACAAAGAAATGTCTCCGTCACCGAGTTACAGCAAAAGGAGCTCTATGTCTAACGGTACTAAGGACTCGAATGGAAACGAAGTGCCGTCTGTCTCAGAAATCAGAAAGAGATTTGATCCAAAAATGACGGTGACGAAACTACCCGCTAACGATACTAGTCGATACACAAAATCAACGGTAGAACAGTACCTAAATCAACTCAAAGATTGTGAAAACGGAACCGTTGGATACACTAAAATATCCAAAGATGACAAACCGGTACCAGTACACCTACCTTATGTAGATAAGAATGGCATAACGAAATGGGACGTAGGATCAAGTTCGAGGTGTAATTCCAATTCAGATCTGTCTATTAGTAAGACTTTATCCGAGCCCGTGTCATTAGCTAAGCCCTTAATCGAGAAAAGTAATTCTATGACCACATCCCTCACTGCAAAACTGCCTTCAGATCGCTTGGCGAGCATCAAAAGTCAATTAGACCCCAACAATCCTATAGGAAAGATTTTAGAAAAATCAACAGTCATACAAGTAGAGAACGGTGACGCCGATTACAAAAATCATAGAAATAGTTCAGAAATTAAACCAAGACACAGTCCTGAAGTTAAAATTAGAAGTAGTCCAGAGACCAAGTCGAAGGAAGCATTGAAAAATGAGATAGAAAAGCAAGTGAAAACGCCGAAACACACGTCTAATTTCGCTTCATACATCCAAATTTCGCAGCCTATAGCCACCGGGACGTCTTCGCCGAAGAACAAAGTAGAAATAAACAATGTAATAAATGAAGAGTACATTAATAATGACGTAAAAACTGAACCTAGGAAAAGTAAAGTAAATATAAAATACATAGACGCAGAGCAAGATGACAAAGCCGTGCTAAACGATGATGTAGAATCTCCAAGTGGTACAGGATTTGAAAATAAAACATTTGAACATGAGAATTTTCTCAAAAAGCGCACAGAGAAGGTCGAAGACAGAGAGCGAGTAGAAGATGGAGTGAAGTCCATGGAAACCAGCACAGAGAGCACTATAAGCGAGCCCACAGAGGATTCTAGTCCGGAAACTCCATCTGCTAGAAGAAGGGTATTGGACCTGAGAGATTATGACGACACGAGAGGGGTAAGTCGCCATTTAGATTTCACACTTTTGCTAGATTATTTCGATTATAGTCGATCATTAAAATAACGCCAATGTGATATTATTGTGCATAAGCGAATTGATTTTATTGAATAATAATAAGGAAATAATATAAGTATAGTGATCAGGTGATATTTTACAGCGCCAGCGGTGGTTTGTGTGAATAGCTGAACTGCTTTTGACTCACCGAAAGATCCATACATTCAAGACCAGCCGAACCTCATTGTTTTGCGAATTTTCAAAACTTATTGAGCTCATGAGCTGACCACTGCCGATCGCCGCTGTAAGATCTTGAACAGTATTGAAAAGATCTTTGAGCCATTACTTTTGATGTTTGTTCAGTTTCTTATTTTACTTGATCGAAATAGTCTTGTAAAAGTAATTGTGCACTTCGCATATTATTTGTATGTGGCTCTTTTTCTGTGCACTTTATCATTTCATTTCTGTGTTGATTTGTTTGTGGTTTACGTTTTATTTTATTCCGAAGGTTTATTTAAAGAATGCTAACTGTTTCTAGGACACAGCGTCATATTCCAAAACTATGTTATGACCCATATTGGTTTAAAATTTGCTTCGTATATTGAGTTTTGTTGTATATGATCAGGATTTTTATTTCGGTTTCTTTCTTTGAGGATGTTTGGAATTGATTTATTTTGTTTTTTTTTAGCTTAAGAATGCATCTGAAAAATAGAATTGCTATTTTCCATATTGGTTTTCAGATATATTTAAAAAGTAAACTCAACATTAGGGTCAGTTAAAGTAAACTCAACATTAGGGTCAGTTAAAGTAAACTCAACATTAGGGTCAGTTAAAGTAAACTCAACATTAGGGTCAGTTAAAGTAAACTCAACATTCGGGTCAGTTAAAGTAAACTCAACATTCGGGTCAGTTAAAGTAAACTCAACATTCGGGTCAGTTAAAGTAAACTCAACATTAGGGTCAGTTAAAGTAAACTCAACATTAGGGTCTGTTAAAGTAAACTCAACATTAGGGTCAGTTAAAGACCTTTTTTTACAGTTTTTTATAAGTACAAGTCGATGATGTTGTTTTAGTCAATTTTCCTTCCTTTAGCCGTTTCCGTTTTGTCAGTGATAGGCATTGTGGAGAGGAATATCAGCCGCATGGTCTCTTGTCAAAGAATCAGCCTGGGAAAGTTCTTTGCCCAATATTCAACCGCCAAGCAGTAGTGTGCAAGCATTATTATGTTCCAGTTTGAAATGCACTGTATTTCAGCGTGACGAGCGCAGTGTTGCTGCACTGCGCTTGCATTGTATAGCAATGAGGCACTGCTATTGTTATGAATTATTTATTATATATAATTCTATTCCATTGAAATACTAGTAATTCTATACCCACCCGGTATCCGGACCGCACCGACTGAACAAAAGTTTGTTTCGAATCTTTGTTTATAAAAAGCTTACCGGGTTCGTTGGCATTTTATGTATTTGGATCGTTTATATGTGTGAGTGCATAACGTTTATAGGTGTGAGTGCGTAACGTTTAAGTCGGACGATCTTATAAATGTTTAGTCGAGAAGTTATATTTTCAGAGTCCAAAGGGTCCAGACGGTGCCGATAATTCTCGATTCGTGTTCATTTTTGTTTGTATATAACTACATCTCCGGGTTTTTTCAACCAATTTGGATCAATCTTTTAAAAAAAACATTTAAAAATAAAAGCTATTATGCAGTAGCCATGCCATTGTGAAAATTAGAACGGGCTATCACAACTAAATGCATATACAACATGTCGTGTCTATGCTGTTAACCGTTGAAGAGTTCCTTTATCTGGAGAAGTTCCTGGATTTTAATTCAGGTCATGCTTACCATAAAAATGCATTGTCATCAGAACTGAACAAAAATGCAAAAGTTCAACTCCGTAGGATAAGAGGAGAGTGGTTCTAATTCAGCTTGCAAGATTTGAACTAAGCAAACATACACACAGACATAAAAGATACAAACATTGCAAGTTAAATAAAAGATTACTTCATCATAATCTTGCCGAGGTCTGTCCTTCCAGCGAGTAGGTGACCTGCCGCGTGCTCTCTACCTTCCAGCGAGTAGGTGACCTGCCGCGTGCTCTCTACCTTCCAGCGAGTAGGTGACCTGCCGCGTGCTCTCTACCTTCCAGCGAGTAGGTGACCTGCCGCGTGCTCTCTACCTTCCAGCGAGTAGGTGACCTGCCGCGTGCTCTCTACCTTCCAGCGAGTAGGTGACCTGCCGCGTGCTCTCTACCTTCCAGCGAGTAGGTGACCTGCCGCGTGCTCTCTACCTTCCAGCAAGTAGGTGACCTGCCGCGTGCTCTCTACCTTCCAGTGAGTAGGTGACCTGCCGCGTGCTCTCTACCTTCCAGCGAGTAGGTGACCTGCCGCGTGCTCTCTACCTTCCAGCGAGTAGGTGACCTGCCGCGTGCTCTCTACCTTCCAGCGAGTAGGTGACCTGCCGCGTGCTCTCTACCTTCCACCTGCGGAATCAATTGCCATTAGTGGCCCGCTTGCTTGTTTGTCAATCAAAATAACTATAATGCTTGAGTGGTCTACCGTAGGACTTGCTGCGCGGCTGCAGCACTCGCGGATCACTTATCGATCTGTGTCGGCGCGTGACCGCCACTCGTTTGTTTTCCGCTCTGGTATTATCTACGACTCTTCAGATGTTCTGTTCGCCTGGTACTTTTGTTTCGATGTCGTTTTAATAGGTATAAGTTTGGTAGTTGTATGTCGATAAGGTGTCTGTTTCTAAGCGGTGTTTGTTAACATCGCAGAAAAAGCCATAGATATTCTAGAAGTAAACACCTAAAGATATTGTTATTATTGAGTGCGACATAGCAGAAGGTAGCTAAGGTACTTATGATGTATGTACTTTCCTCCCTTCAACTTAAGGTTCGCGCAAACCAACGCGTCCAGCTTGCGATTGCGGTGGCGTGCA
The DNA here is from genome assembly GCA_946251855.1 of Alsophila aescularia. Classification (NCBI taxonomy): domain Eukaryota; kingdom Metazoa; phylum Arthropoda; class Insecta; order Lepidoptera; family Geometridae; genus Alsophila; species Alsophila aescularia. The sequence continues at coordinate 1,061,361 of OX276374.1, read as the reverse complement.
CAGCGATCAGTTACTGCAATTGTACTTGTAACGACGTGTTCAAACCAAACGCGTCCTGGGCCATTATTCTCTATGAACAGTCACAGGCGTAACGCGTCTCGCTGTGGAATCGTTCGGAAAAGTACGGCAATTCTCGAACATGCACAAACAATTCCACGCAGATATCTTAACGCGGCGCGTTACGAGGCCGAGTGGCAATACAGAATAAGGTCCCTGCAGCTGGACACGGCGATCTGACCGCGTTCGGTTATAATGCGTCGTTACAAGCACAATTGCAGTACTGATCGCTACTGTGCGTTGGTTTACGCGAACCTTTACTATCGGTTCTGTCTACGGGGATGTCATAAATTGGCCTATATGGCGGCCTCAAGACGCTATGACGCTAGTACGTAATATCTTCAAACTATAAATTGCACCGTTATTATCCTTGAAATGACGATAGGAATAAATTTTAGTCAGAAAGCAAATTACCTGTGAGCTTTTTATTTTGAACATAATCTTGTTATAGTTAATGTAAGTGTGCGCTTCAGAAAAAAGGTTTTATAATGGCAGGCACACCTCTGCGTCTGCGCCAATATATTACAGTTGACAATCAGACCGGCTAGAGAATCCGTGCTAAAAATACCGCCGGCATGTACTCGCAACGTCTACAAATAAAATATAACACGGGAAACTGCCGGCACAGTGACCACGTTCAGTTTCGACACGTGCTCAGCTTTGCAATTAAAAAGTTAATCGGCCATTTTGGGGGAAAACGCGCGCTTTTTGACAGATGTGAGTTTGACATGTTTATAACCTCTTGCGTTGGACCATTTGTTCAGGCCTAAACTCAAAATTTCATAATGTGCAAAAGTAGTCTTGCTTCTTAGGTAGAAATAAAGCAAATGGGAAGACTTTGCCAACTCTAAGTACAGATTAAAAGACGTAGCTGCCTTTAAATAAAAACAGAAAAGTTTATTTCGCACTTTTAATATATCTAGTTAATATGTGTGACCTCGGGAGTCGAGTCGCATTCCAGAGACAGCTGCAGACAAACAATTCGGACGGTTTAATGTTCACTTGTTTACGTGATTCTTCTTCCAGATTTCTTCAATTAGCAAATCAAGCAGATAATTCGCAAAGCCCTTGTTGTGCTTCCGGCGTTACTCGATAAAATGCATCTGATTCTATTCTAAGCATATAAATTCTTTGTATTAAATAAACAAAACTTCAAAACTACCTACCTATTAGCCTCGTCTCCCATATATATATATATATATATATATATATAAAGTTGTTCGCCAAAGTCTTGTGCAACAGATTGCCTCGCTCACTCAGTGAATACCAACCTGTGGAACAAGCTGGCTTCCGGAGTGGATAATCAACTATGGATCACATACACGCGGTCAAGCAACTCGTGGAGAGATGCAGAGAATACAACCGGCCCTTGTGATTCGTCTTTGTCGATTATGAAAAGGCTTTCGACAGTGTCGAACACTGGGCCGTGTTTCATTCTCTCCAGTGTTGCGGCATTGACAAGCGTTATGTGGATATCCTCCGGGAGCTATACAGCAATGCCACAATGCAGGTACGCATGCACAAACTGCTGACCTTATTCCGATTAGGAGAGGCGTGCGGTAAGGAGACACTCTCTCACCTAAGCTATTTACCTCTGTATTGGAAGACGTAATGAAGACTTTAAGCTGGAGCGAGAGAGGCGTCACTGTAAACGGCCGCTGCATGTTGCATCTGCGGTTCGCTGACGACCTCATCCTGGTAGCTGAGACCGCTGCTGATCTCCAACTCATGCTGACTGAGTTGCACGAAGCGTCTGCGAGCGTCGGTTTAGGGATGAACACATGTTCATCCCTAAACCGACGCTCGCAAGACCAAGGTTATGACGAATCTTCTGTCACGAAGACCTAACTAAACCGTCGTTCTGATATGGAGCGATGTAATCGTCAATAGCTGCCCTTTAAAGGTACATTTATCTTGGTCATGGATTGTCTTTCAATTGGGGCTCCCAGCTGAAGGAGGTCGCTAGGTGAGTCCAGCTCGGATGGGGGTGCCTTTGGAAAACTGGAAGATGTTTTCAAATCTAAACTCCCCCAAAACCTGAAGAGCAAGGTGTTTAACCACTGTGTCCTGCCCATACTCACATACGGTGCCGAAATGTGGCCGCTCACCAAAGAGCACATAAATAAAATAAGAGTGGCCCAACGAGCTATGAGCTACGCATCCGCCTGGTAGATCGCATACCAAACGTCGAAATTAGACTTCGTACTAAAGTTGAAGATGTAAGCGAATTGCCAGGCTAAAATGGAAATGGGCAGGACATTTGCCAAGAAGGGATGAAAATAGGTGAACCAAGGCAGTCACCGAATGGTATCCAAGAGAAGCGCTAAGACCTCGAGGCAGACCACCTACCCGATGGTCAGATGACATTGTGAGGTACCCCAGCGTACCAATGGATTAGATTAGCACAGGACCGGAAAGACTGGCGTGAACGAGAGGAGGCCTGTACTCAGCAGTGGGGAGATACGGGCTGATTAGATTAAAAAATCTACTTCAAATGTTTTCACTTAAAAACTACTGAACCAATTTTTTTAAATATAAAAAAAGGTGTTCAGATATCCCGAATATATAAATGAATGACATAAAATATACAACATAAAAGGTGTTCAGATATCCCGAATATATAAATGAATGACATAAAATATACAACATAAAAGGTGTTCAGATATCCCGAATATATAAATGAATGACATAAAATATACAACATAAAAGGTGTTCAGATATCCCGAATATATAAATGAATGACATAAAATATACAACATAAAAGGTGTTCAGATATCCCGAATATATAAATGAATGACATAAAATATACAACATAAAAGGTGTTCAGATATCCCGAATATATAAATGAATGACATAAAATATACAACATAAAAGGTGTTCAGATATCCCGAATATATAAATGAATGACATAAAATATACAACATAAAAGGTGTTCAGATATCCCGAATATATAAATAAATGACATAAAATATACAACATAAAAGGTGTTCAGATATCCCGAATATATAAATGAATGACATAAAATATACAAAATAAAATAGAGAACCTTCTACTATATCGAATCGATAAAAAAATAGAGACTTAAAAATCAGTTCATGAACTCCCAAATGAAACTTCTTCATAGCATAGTCCATTAAAAATTTTGTCGCGCGTTAGTTTCAAAAGCAGAAACATGTCAAATTCGACATCTGTCAACAGGATTTTCGATATTTTTTCGGTGCAAAAGTGTTTACGTATTTTGTTTGCTATCAATATTAGTGTTTTGTGTTTATTTCGCGGTAGGTAAGAAACTGGTTGTGTCGTTAAAAATACGTGGAGCGAACCATTTTGGTGAAAGCACGTCTGCGTCAGTCCGTTTGTGGTTGGCAATTTGGAAAATAGGACGATACCATTTTAGTTGTAATCGATTTCGCGGTTCATTCTCCAATTCGAGATACGCGATAGCATTTAATATACGCAACTCGATTGTAAGTAAATATAAAATAATATGAACTACAAGCCTGTGATGGATAGACGGACATTAAAACAGCGTTGGCACAGGAAAAGAGTTCCGTTTGAACTCTGTGAGTACGGAACACTAAACAAGGATCATTTTATTTAATTGTACGCGATTGACCGGCCTCGCCTGTTGTTAGTAAGACGCGGTTGGGAGACGGTAAACTCGCGGCGCCGACGGTGGGACTGCCTCAAGGACGGAACGCCAATGTCTGGATGAAGCCAATGAAGGAACACCTCGACGGTGGAGCTACTCAGACTACCAACGTTACTTTCGTTTGAGTTTCAACTGCATCCCAAGCCACTGTTTCCGCACTCTCGTTCACTCTGGTGCTGATGTTTGATTCTACGTACAAAAATTAACTTTATTATTGTTGAACAATGAACTTTTAAATAGACCGAAATTGTCATTTCAAACTATTTCTAGATATTTTTGGTAGAAACAAATTTAAATGTAGTACGAGTAATGTATATGCAAAGGGAATATCTACAGTAATATATAGGAGTAATGTATATGCAAAGGGAATATCTACAGTAATATATAGGAGTAATGTATATGCAAAGGGAATATCTACAGTAATATATAGGAGTAATGTATATGCAAAGGGAATATCTACAGTAATATATAGGAGTAATGTATATGCAAAGGGAATATCTACAGTAATATATAGGAGTAAAGTTTTGTATTTTTGTTTGTTACCGCTTATTTCTAAAACTACTACACCGATTCTGAAAATTCTTTGTCTAATAGGAAGCTACATTAATCCCGAGTGATTATATTTATATTTTATTTGTGCTTGTTACACCATACTTTCACGGCGAGTAGTTTGATAATTGTGATAATGGATTTGCTGAGCGGATTCAATTAATTCTGCCCGATCCGTTCTTCATATCTACTGTTAGTTTAATCTGTGGTGTAATAGTGCAAGGCTAGCGGGACGTGCGGATGAGCTATGGAGCGGGCGGCCAATATGATCTAACTACACTCGACAGCATAGAGCGGGAAAAAAACAGTAGTACACGCGGGCGAAGTCGCGGGAACTACACTCTAGAGCATAGAAATCGCACACCACCTACATTTTCACTTTGACCCTAAATATTTTTTTAATTAAATGTTGGTTGCAAATATAACTTGAATTTAATTAAAGTACACACTGTTAGCTTTCTAAAAACACATAATTCCTAGTCATGACCTTCAAAACAGTGTGTACTTTAATTAAATTCAAGTTATATTTGCAACCAACATTTAATTAAAAAATTATTTAGGGTCAAAGTGAAAATGTAGGTGGTGTGCGATTTCTATGCTCTAGAGTGTAGTTCCCGCGACTTCGCCCGCGTGTACTACTGTTTTTTTCCCGTGAAAACTAACAATTTTCCGGGATAAAAAGTATTCTATGTTTTATTCCAGGGTATAAGCTATCTCCATTCCAAGTTTCATCAAAATCCGTCCAGCCGTTATCGCAAAAAGCTCTCCAAACAGACAACGGTTCACTTTTATACTATACTAGTTTTCATCGCGTGAAAGCTCCCTAAACAAACAGACTACGCTTCACTTTTATACTATACTAGTTTTCATCGCGTGAAAGCTCCCTAAACAAACAGACTACGCTTCACTTTTATACTATACTAGTTTTCATCGCGTGAAAGCTCCCTAAACAAACAGACTACGCTTCACTTTTATACTATACTAGTTTTCATCGCGTGAAAGCTCCCTAAACAAACAGACTACGCTTCACTTTTATACTATGCTAGTTTTCATCGCGTGAAAGCTCCCTAAACAAACAGACTACGCTTCACTTTTATACTATACTAGTTTTCATCGCGTGAAAGCTCCCTAAACAAACAGACTACGCTTCACTTTTATACTATACTAGTTTTCATCGCGTGAAAGCTCCCTAAACAAAGAGACTACGCTTCACTTTTATACTATACTAGTTTTCATCGCGTGAAAGCTCCCTAAACAAACAGACTACGCTTCACTTTTATACTATACTAGTTTTCATCGCGTGAAAGCTCCCTAAACAAACAGACTACGCTTCACTTTTATACTATACTAGTTTTCATCGCGTGAAATCTCCCCAAACAAACAAACAAACTGACAACGCTTCACTTTTATACTATAATAGTTTCATCGCGTGAAAGCTCTCTAAACAAACAAACAGACTACGCTTCACTTTTATACGATACTAGTTTTCATCGCGTGAAAGCTCCCTAAACAAACAAACAAACTGACAACGCTTCACTTTTATACTATAATAGTTTCATCGCGTGAAAGCTCTCTAAACAAACAAACAGACTACGCTTCACTTTTATACGATACTGGTTTTCATCGCGTGAAAGCTCCCTAAACAAACAAACAAACAGACTACGCTTCACTTTTATACGATACTGGTTTTCATCGCGTGAAAGCTCCCTAAACAAACAAACAAACAGACTACGCTTCACTTTTATACGATACTAGTTTTCATCGCGTGAAAGCTCCCTAAACAAACAAACAAACACTACGCTTCACTTTTATACGATACTAGTTTTCATCGCGTGAAAGCTCCCTAAACAAACAAACAGACTAAGCATCACTTTTATACGATACTAGTTTTCATCGCGTGAAAGCTCCCTAAACAAACAGACTACGCTTCACTTTTATACGATACTAGTTTTCATCGCGTGAAAGCTCCCTAAACAAACAAACAGACTGACAACGCTTCACTTTTATACGATACTAGTTTTCATCGCGTGAAAGCTCCCTAAACAAACAAACAAACAGACTACGCTTCACTTTTATACGATACTAGTTTTCATCGCGTGAAAGCTCCCTAAACAAACAAACAGACTAAGCATCACTTTTATACGATACTAGTTTTCATCGCGTGAAAGCTCCCTAAACAAACAAACAAACAGACTACGCTTCACTTTTATACGATACTAGTTTTCATCGCGTGAAAGCTCCCTAAACAAACAAACAGACTAAGCATCACTTTTATACGATACTAGTTTTCATCGCGTGAAAGCTCCCCAAACAAACAAACAAACAGACTAAGCATCACTTTTATACGATACTAGTTTTCATCGCGTGAAAGCTCCCTAAACAAACAAACAAACAGACTAAGCATCACTTTTATACTATAATAGTTTCATCGCGTGAAAGCTCTCTAAACAAACAAACAGACTACGCTTCACTTTTATACGATACTAGTTTTCATCGCGTGAAAGCTCCCTAAACAAACAAACAAACAGACTAAGCATCACTTTTATACTATAATAGTTTCATCGCGTGAAAGCTCTCTAAACAAACAAACAGACTACGCTTCACTTTTATACGATACTAGTTTTCATCGCGTGAAAGCTCCCTAAACAAACAAACAGACTACGCTTCACTTTTATACGATACTAGTTTTCATCGCGTGAAAGCTCCCTAAACAAACAAACAAACAGACTAAGCATCACTTTTATACTATAATAGTTTCATCGCGTGAAAGCTCTCTAAACAAACAAACAGACTACGCTTCACTTTTATACGATACTAGTTTTCATCGCGTGAAAGCTCCCTAAACAAACAAACAGACTAAGCATCACTTTTATACGATACTAGTTTTCATCGCGTGAAAGCTCCCTAAACAAACAAACAGACTAAGCATCACTTTTATACTATAATAGTTTCATCGCGTGAAAGCTCTCTAAACAAACAAACAGACTACGCTTCACTTTTATACGATACTAGTTTTCATCGCGTGAAAGCTCCCTAAACAAACAAACAGACTAAGCATCACTTTTATACGATACTAGTTTTCATCGCGTGAAAGCTCCCTAAACAAACAAACAAACAGACTAAGCATCACTTTTATACGATACTAGTTTTCATCGCGTGAAAGCTCCCTAAACAAACAAACAGACTAAGCATCACTTTTATACGATACTAGTTTTCATCGCGTGAAAGCTCCCTAAACAAACAAACAGACTAAGCATCACTTTTATACGATACTAGTTTTCATCGCGTGAAAGCTCCCTAAACAAACAAACAAACAGACTAAGCATCACTTTTATACGATACTAGTTTTCATCGCGTGAAAGCTCCCTAAACAAACAAACAAACAGACTAAGCATCACTTTTATACGATACTAGTTTTCCCGACCGCGACTTCGTCCGCGCGGTCTACTGTTTATCGCGAAAAAAACATCCGGTGTTCTTCTAGGATATTAAAAACCAATGCAAAAGTAGGTATAGCACCACTCTTGATGTTTTTAGACATAGTTGTTATTTCGTTTCCATGGCAACCGTTTCTTACAGCGAGTAATCAACATTTTTCAGTTTTTCCAGTTTTCCCGTGGAATCTTACGATTTTTCGAGATAAAAAGTATCCTTTATGTTTTATTCCAGAGTACAAGCTATCTACATTCTAAATTTCATCAAAATCCGTCCAGCCGTTATCGCGTGAATCCTCCCCAAACAAACAAACAGACAGTGTTTCACTTTTATATATTGGTATGGATTGGTATGGATAGCACTTGGTCCAATATACATAATATTTTGTACAAATAAATCTATATCTATCTATACTTATAATAAAGCAGTAAATACGAAAAGACTCAAAAAAGATAATTTAAAAAAAAAAAGGTCCAGGATAGGATAAAAAGGCTACTGAACAATTTTTTTATGTCCTGTCCGTCTGTTTGTTTGCCTGTATGTTTGTTCACGTATCACGTAAAAACTTCTGGACCGATTGCGGTTCAGTTTTCACTGTTTGATAGCTTAAGGTTTGACTTAAAAACTGGGGTACTTGGTATCTTATTCCGATGATTAGATGCCGAGCAATCGATAAAAAACTATTTGACGGATGAACGAATTTTGAAGAAATGTATTGTACTTTATAGGTACTTTTGGTGCTGGAATAACATGTGTGGGCTACTTTTAAATTAAATGACCACGCGGGCACAGCTACTATTTACATCAAATCGGGTAGCTAACCCGAGCGAAGCCGGGACGGGTCGCTAGTCCTTTATAAAATACTTTATCGTTGTTTCTTCGAGGGACTAATTAAGTTTTGCATAGACCTTATCAGTTCTAATTTAATTTTCTATTACATAAGATAATTTATTATGATACGGAAGGAAATGATAATATAATGATTTAAATGTCTTGTAGATAAGATACTACCGATCAATTTCAGTCATGCGAGTATGCTAGGAGTCGTCATTGCATGTTGTTATATAAACTTTATTGTGGAGAAAAGTTATATAAACGAGTGATTATACCTTGAAACAAAAATACAGGATACAATACAAAATATATGAATATAAAATATTTAAACTGAGTTTAAAATTGTAGATTGTGTCTCGCAGGGATTCAAAAAGTGATAGAGAACACTTGCGTGTCAAATTGAATTAGAGTTTGATTTAAGAAGAGGCAATGCAAATAAAATATATAATATTCAAAGTGCACAACATTTATTCTTAGGAGTAGTAAGTTTAATCTTCATACACGAATTATAAGAAAAAAGTAAGTAGGTACTTTTAAAGTCATGAATTTTTAAACAAAATGTGTTGAGATACTTGCAATATAATTAAACTGTTGAAAATCTTTGTGTTGGTAATGTTTTCATCAAAAAGTTCATAGTTTATTTTAATGTAAATATTATAGAAATGGTGCAAATTTGCATAATTTCTATTTATATACAGTGTTTGGGATGTACTTTATGGCATGCGGTCTTATTCTAAAGGCAAAACTAACGGCGATGTTTCTACAGCAGATAGTGTTGGTAAGCACGTTTCTGTTCCTAAATCAACTCGTCAGTTAATAGTGACTTAGTGGTCAGTAAATTGAAGTTGGGTTGGGATGGGATGAGACGGGATAAACGCGATGGGACGGAATAAACGCGATGGGATGTTTTTTCTATAACCTAGCGAGCTACAACCGTTGATCAGCAAGTTTGTCGCGCGCCCCTTCCGCAGTGTTCCGGTACAGTCTTGGAGAGGCAGCCCCACTCTAGGCGCCGCGCGTTTTCTATCTTCCATACATCGTCACTTAACAACAAGTGAGATAATGTTCAAAAGCTAGCTAATAAAGAAATAAAAATAGCCGTCACGAGACGCCTTGCAGATGTGTAAGCATCGAATATGGTCGAGCTGAGGCGGAAAGAGCCGACGAGTCACGAGCGCGCAGCGACGCGTCGCCGCGCCAAGAGTTGGCGTTACCCCCGTACCGCGTCATTAGATGTTTACACATCAAAGACTGACTTTGACTTTATTTAACCGGCCTCAAGAGGGCCAGAGTGATCTTATGTTTGAAGGTCCCAGCCTTCTGGTCCTAACAACGGAGGCGGTCGTATGGCTGTACCATTACAGGAATTAGCTCTATGGAACTTGACGATACCAATGCATATGCATACCTGCCTACATATCTATAGCATTCGTTTTTATTGACCTGGTAACCCATTATTTTTGGTATTTGTCATTTTAACTTCGCCCAGTTAAAGCGTGTCACGATAAGTGTCGTGTTTTACGTTGCATAGGCTAGACATACGATCTTGTATACCAGCTGATGATACGGGAAAGATGCACGACATTAGATGTTAGTCTTGGGGCACGTATTGTAAGGCTTAATATTAATGTTATTTTTGAAAACCTTGCAATGCTACTTGACACATCTAAACGCAATGGTAATGGACGACAAGCCCAAACGCCGATCTGTTCAAGATGACGTCTGCCGGTTATGAAATTTGGCAAGGGTAATTGGCGACCTCCCACACGGCGCTTGACTAGTTCTCCTCGCGAGCTCAGACTATTGCCTGCTTGAATTATAAAAAATATACGAAATGCCTTTCCCGCCTTTCCACGAAGGAATCACTTGACGCGCCATTTTGTTTGTTTCCCGCGTTTCAGTTTTCAATTTTGACAGACGTCAAATTACACAACCAGTTTATTTATTTTTCATGTGAAAAAGTGATTGTGTGATCAAATTGGAAGTGACCTTGTGCTGTATCCGTTAGTTCCCTTGCGATTGAGGACTCTATTTTGGAAGCGTAGAAACTATTTTTACATGCGATGCGTCAGTGATCTTTGACTTTGGATACAAACTTTACAAGTGGACTGAAATGTGAACACTTTTCGAAGACATTCTTGTGCTGTCCTGTATTATGTTATAGAAAAACACTATACAAAAAACGTTTAAGCGATACAAAATAAGTGAACGCTGACCGTTAGCCGTCAGTATAGAAATCTTGGAGTTCGAGAATCAGCGCTGTGAGGTCTCCTTGTCAATAAATAGCTTTTGAATCCAACGATCAGCCACGCACCGTATCTACTTTACAACCTGACCTTGACATTCCTGTCCTAAACTAATTAGATTGAGTAATTTACAACCTGGCCTTGACATTCCTGTCCTAAACTAATTAGATTCAGGAATTTACAACCTGGCCTTTATATTTCTGTCCTTAACTACTTAGATTGAGGTATTTGCAACGTCCTTTTTATTTCTTTTGAGCTCTTTTCTGGTCAGATGATATCCTCAGCTTTAAGATATTTAAATTCCAGTAGCTACCGAGACTACCTCCAGCTATAATTTCAAGCTTATATCTAAGCCTTTCCTTAACTTTTTGATTGCTAGATTCCATATCCAAAAATAAAATTAGGTTTATCCGTAGTGCTCAAACTTCTAATTTCCCCAAAGTTCTTTCAGTAGAAATGTAGTTAATGTGCAGGAGTTCCATCGCTTCACATTACGTATTCTAAAGCAATCCTATATTTTTAATCAAACAACTACTTGTTATAATTAATAAACAACTTGTTAGTCGAAGATCTTTGTATATTTTCGCACACAAACTCTTCTCCAGTTACCAATATTTTTAGCTGACCCCTTGAAGTTCCTGTAACTACATTTCTACTTCACCAAAAGCATTTAAAGCCAGCTTATTCAACTATATAAAAAAAAACCCTTACCAAGACCGTTGACTACGATTTACTTTTTACCCTCAAAATACCAGCATCCCTTATAGTCGATCAATCCAAGGGACTTCTCAAAGCAGTCAGTCCTCGGACTCCCATATTCTGTATCAACCTCACCCCAATCCAAACGACATTCGCTCGGCTGCTCACCTCAACTTCTGTACTAATTCCGAAGAAGTTTCAAGACCCCTCGTCAACATCTGTACTTAACGCCAAGACTTTCCAATCAAACGACGCGACACTTCAATCCCACAAACCTTAAAGAACAGATACCCCCTTTCTAAATCCACACGACCAAAAGCCAGAATCTTCGGGATCCTTAAGACAGGCATCGTAAAAGCAGCTATAGAAACAACTAAAGGGATTATTAACGGAGCTGTCCTCAAGCCAGGCACTTCGGTACCTATAAATTCCTAACAATACCTACCCAAGAAACTTGTAACGGGATTCAGGCATCGCATCGTCAGCCAATCAGCGTCAAGACAGCTATCGTCAAACCAAGAAACCGCGCTCCTTAGAAACTCCTAACGGTCATAGGCATCGTCAAGTCGGAGACCTCGGCTACTATCGTTGTCTAGAAACTCCTAACGTGATCCAGACATCGTTAAGCCAGCTGTCCTCACTCAGCAAGACGGACGCCGCCAAGAGCTTCCTCTGGGAGCCGTGCATGCTAACGTACCTGGCGCTGGTGCTGGTGGCATGCGGCGCGCGGCTGCTGGCGCGGCACCATGAAGTGCGGCAGTCGGCGGCGCGAGCCGCGCGCGCCCCTCTCACACCCGCGCCCGTCCCGCGCGTCTCACCCCCGGGCCACAAATACCACCAGGTCGGTCCATCTACTGGTAGCTGGGGGAAGAGAGGCAACTTTAGAGAAAAAGAGAAGGCGTAAAGGGAAATATAACAAGTAAAAAGAGTAGAAAATGATAAATATAGGTAGCTATATAAAGAGTGGGCTACGATAAAGAGAAATAGATAGTATAAAGTGGTATACGATAAAGAGAGATATGTGGTATAAAGAGTAACATAGAGAGTGAAAGATCAAGCATGTAAAACGAGTCAGTGGTAGTGGGAAAGCGTGTACAATGAAAAAATATTAACAGCGACTAGAAAGGGTAACAGAAGTAGGTTTACCTAGTTGAGAGAATGAGACCGAAAATGATCAAGCAAGGACGAAGCGTTACACTTCTTCATTTATTATAAGAACTGCAAAGAAGTGGAATGCCCTGCCCTCGTCAGTGTTTTCGGTAAAGTATAACCCTGGTGTGTTCAAGCCAAGAGTGAATAGGTTTCTACTAGGCAACCGTGCTACACCTACGACCACATCATTGCTTTCTATCAGGTGAGATCATGGTGAAACGATTGCCTAGACCGTAATTAAAAAAAACGGATAAAAGGGAGAAAGTATAGGCTAAGAAGGTAAAGGCGTGAGAGGCCAAAAAAAAATTGGAGAAAGAGTGAAAACCAGTGACTCAGAAGACTAAAGTCAGATATGAGAAAGATAAGAATTGAGAATGGAATGAGAAAGAGTGAAAGAGCAAGGAGAGAGCGAAAATTATATCGTTATAACAACATGTTAAAACGTCTGATATGGTTTGGATATGTGTACTCGTATGATGCAGAGTAAGATGAATGACAGAAATGATGACCTAATGATAAATTGATTAATCCTCAGTTTTAAACACTGCATACGTTGTGCTATCTAAAAAATGAGTGTAATAAAAACTTTTCTACTATTATTCCAAATTCCTAATGCATTAAGTACTCGGATAATAGAGCGGGCGCAGACGCAGCGACTCGTCGCCGAGCGGGCAACAAGTCGCCGGGTCGCTGTCAGTGGCCGCATGCACTCGCATTATGCGATCCAACTCGCCGCGGTGACGTTCGCCAGAATGGTAATGCGTGGAAAAAGTGGCAGAAATTTTGTGATAACATATTCATCGTCTGTCGGTGATTTTTGGATTTAGCATGCAGTTTTGGTCTTGGTTTTTCAGTCGGAGAAAAATATTTTTTTATAATAGTATAGGGTAATTTTCAATTCGGCTAAACTGAACGCACATGTAGGCAACTAGGCACTGTAGGTACCTAGTGAAAACACTGAAATTATTATTCCTGTTCTTTTATTTTACATGACAAAACGACTAAGCATACTCATATACATAGAAGTGATTTCACTGCCTGGAAAACTTAATTAATTGGATATGACACTTTTTTGTAACAAATAAGATAACCTACAATGAAACTCACTAAATGCCTATGATCTTGTGTGCGATCACTTTTTAGTTATCTGACAAAATCTTTGAAAAAATGTTCTTCAGCGATTTATTTCGAGTTTCGCTTGTAGCGGTGGCGCCGACGCATCAATGTCCCCACCTCGAGAGCTATAATTCTGGTTGACTTGCTCACTCGACACGACATCCAGATGTGGATGGCTTCTTGTCCACCTTAGTTACAGTAATGCTTTGGGGTTTTTTCAGTAAATTACTTGAGCGTTCTGAATAAAGAATCGGTTTTGCTTAGGAAAATACTTTTTGTCGTTTGGCTCCAGTTCTCTATTTTATAAAAAATATATTTGAAATTTGACTAGTCATAAGGTAACAATGTTGCGCATTTTGTTCGGCAACAAAGTATGAAGTACTAGACGTTATTTAACATGCAGCCGGTAACATGAGTGCAATATACTTTGTTCGGCAACATTTGGCAACAATGTTGCGCAATTTTTTCGGCAACAAAGTATTACGTACTAGACTTTACTTAACATAGCGCCGGTAAAATGAGCGCAACATATTTTGCTAAATGATTATAGGGTTATTGCACAGGGGCTCTAAATTATTAGACTTTTATCGAAATACGTTATGTTTGTGATTTTAATTAGGTACTTTTCCATAAAATTAAATATTGAATTACTTTAAGTGACTGGTAAGTACTAAACGTTATTTAAGTTACCTCGCTTATTATTTCTTGCCTTTGTGTTTTTATGCATGGTTTTCCACATCACGTATTAATTTTCCATATTAATATGAGTTCTGAATGCACAATTTGTAAATATTTAAACCGACTAGCCCAGCCATGGGGAGAATAATTTAATTTGACGTTGTTGTAAGATTATTTAAAAAAATAGTATCTCCAATATTATCCCAGACATATTTTTTAAGGCTGCCTATGCACAAGAGTTGTGCGAAGAATAAATTGCTATGCTATGGAAAGATAAACAAATAAAAAATAAGTTTTTTTAAGTTAAACGGTTTTATGTGCACTAAACGCTAAAATTAAATCGTGTGGCGATTAGAATTTGTATTACTCAGGTTACGATACGCCCCATGATTTTATTTTATTTTTTCGCTTTTAAAACATCATCTTATCATCATATTGTTAAAGTATTGTTCCTGTCACGTCATCTTTCTAGCACTGTTTAGGTGGATAGCCAGTCTTAAAGTCGTACTGACATGTTTACAAACATCCTCCCCGGCTATAAAATATCCGCCGCCGTTGCAGGAGTTGGCTGGCGGTAAGAGCGGGCCGAGCGGGCTCCGGCGCAGCAGAGAGCGTTCCGACTCGTTCTCGGAGTCGCGGGAGAAGACTAGTCAAACCAGCGGTGAGTTGCTATTTATTTATCTCCTGTAACATTTTGAAGGCTTCTTAAGCAAATTGCAGAAACTGAAGCCTAATTTATTCTTATTTCTTATTTATTCTTTGTCTGTCCGTTCGTTCGTATGTTATACCTCAAATTCGCGCTCAATTTTAAGCTCATTAATAAATTAGGGGTACAGGCGGTATTTTTTCTGTAGAAAACCAAAATCGACAACATATCTAATCTGTCGAGTCTGTCTAAACTAAAAGTGCGCGCCACTCCACCAATCCAATTCAATCACTCCACTCCAATACACAAAAAAATTAGGAGAGGGGCACGCAACTTAGTATAGACGGACTCTACCAAAAAGTATGTGCAAATATACGGCCCGCTAGGTCAACGCCAGATCAGATGAGGTAGACTCAAACCTAAGTACATTTTCACTAATTTATCACTACACTATATCAAAAAAAATAATCCGTTCCAGGTCTGAACGGGCTCCGCAACATCGGCAACACGTGTTTCATGAACAGCGTGATCCAGTGTCTGTCCAACACCAGGCCCCTACTAGAGTACCTGCAGACGGACAAGCACGCCTCTGACATCAACACGACTCTGTCTTGCATGCGCGGTGCGCTCATTGGCGGTGAGTTACTCTCGTGATGTACTGCACTGTCCGTCCAACACCAGGCCCCTACTAGAGTACCTGCAGACGGACAAGCACGCCTCTGAGATCAACACGACTCTGTCTTGCATGCACGGTGCGCTCATTGGCGGTGAGTTAGTCTCGTGATGTACTGCACTGTCTGTCCAACACCAGGGCCCTACTAGAGTTTCTGCAGGCGAACAAGCACGCCTCTGAGATCTACACGACTCTGTATAGCATGCGCGGCGCGTTCATTAGCGTTGAGTTAGTCTCGTGATGTGCCTCCGTCCACTTGGCTCCCCTCACATTGATCCCCTGGGGAATTCATTTGGATTATTTGTCCACACGGATCCCCTGGCCAAGAAAAACCATTGTACGATCCCCTGGGGGATTTATTTGGACTGGGACATATATTTATTTATTTATTTTATTTTAGGAAAACTATCGACAAGCAATAACATAATATACACTAAGATATGGAAACAATAAGTCATTTATAAGTCTCCACTGGTAGAAATAACATAAAACACTGAGTTGCAGATAACAGTTAGCAACGCGTAATTTAAAACTTATTTATATAACTAATACACTTATCAAACGATACATTTACAGACTGACAGCACTCACCATTTAAGAAAAAAGAAAAAACACCAACTAAGAGATAATTTATACCGGAACTACTTAACTGTTTAAAGAATGTCTCATCATGTTGTCTTCTCACTGAAAAAATGCTTGTGTCAAAAATATCAACGTCTAAATTCTTATATTTTCATAGATTTTTTATTATGGACTAGGCAATCGTTTGACCACGATATCACCTGATGGAAAGCGATGATGTGGTCGAAGGTGTAGCACGCTTGCCTAGTAGATACCTATTCACTCTTGACTTGAACACACCGGGGTTATAATTTACCGGAAACACTGACGAGGGCAGGGCGTTCCACTCCTTTGCAGTTCTTATAATAAATGAAGAAGCGTAACGCTTCGTTCTTGTGCGAGGTATTTCAACCATGAAAGGGTGGCGCTTTGCTGCTCGTCTAGTCGTACGGTGATGGAAAGGTGATGGGTGAATCAGGTTGTGCAGTTCTTGTGCACACTGTCCATTGCAATTCATTGAATTCTCTGCACACACGGTAAACAAAGCTATTTTTTCTATATTTTGTATTGACTGATTGAAGAAAGAAAAGAGGACTACTGCGATACGACCTACTAGGTACGTACAAGTTAATTTTACTAAGGAGATCTGGACAATCAATAGTGGAGGTAACATTTTTTTTTTGAGTAAAATCGATGTCCAGAGTATAACGTAGGAAGGTAGGAAGTGGAAGTGATGTTTAGCGCAGGATTTAAAATAATCTCTCTCCTTGCTATAAGTTCGGTAATTAAGATATCGAATAAATTTACGCTGAATACGTTCTATACGATCTATATAAACAGAGAATCTAGGGTTCCAAATCTGAGATGCATATTCCAAGTGGCACCGAGTGGCACCGCACATACGTGCTATAAAGTTTTTTTAAAGTTTTGATGTTATTAAAATCTTTGCATGCCCTCATTATAAAAACAAAAGATTTAGAAGCCTTACTTACAATAGATGAAATATGATCATCAAATATTAATTTCGAGTCATGTATCTCCCCCAGATCTCGCATCATAGACACACGTTTTAACTTTTGGTTTCTGAGAGAGTAATTATAGATAATCTGGTTCCGTATTCTATAAAATGTCATAACTGTGCACTTACTAACATTGAGATCTAACTTATTGGTAATATAGTAGTTGTCTAGCCTCTAGAGATCTTGTTGAAGTGCAAAGGTATCAGCTTGGGACTTAAATGATTTAAAAAAAACATATCATCTGCGAAACTTAATAGCGTGGAATTTTGAAAACAAGTATCTATATCAGAGACAAATATCAAGAAGAGAAGGGGGCCTAATAATGATCCTTGTGGGACACCATTTGGAACACACATCCACCTAGACATGTAGTTACTCAGTACTATAGCTTGGGAATGATTATTAATGTAAGATGTGAACCACCTCAGCAGGTCTCCTCTGATACCAGCCTTTTGCAGTTTAATAATAAGTAATTAATGATCAATTCTGTCAAAAGCTTTACTGTAATCTGTATATACTACATCGGCCTGCAAGCCACTATCCATAGAGTCCGTAACAAACTCATTCAAAAGAATTAAATTTGTAACTGTCGATTTACCTTTGAGAAAACCATGTTGAGACACTGGAAGTGAAGTTCTTAAAGCTGAATACAACTGCACATACACGATTTTTTCAAAAACTTTGGCAATAACACATAGTTTTGAAATTGGCCGATAATTAGTAACCTCATTTTTCGGACCCTTTTTATGAATAGGAG
Organism: Alsophila aescularia; assembly: GCA_946251855.1. Taxonomy (NCBI): domain Eukaryota; kingdom Metazoa; phylum Arthropoda; class Insecta; order Lepidoptera; family Geometridae; genus Alsophila; species Alsophila aescularia. Next base: position 1,043,287 of record OX276374.1, on the reverse strand, counting down.
TTACAAATGCTTTTTTCAAAGCACCGGTACATATCCTTCATTAATAGACCTACTAAATAGAATATAAAGAGGAACTGATAATTTATCCGCACATCTAATAAGAAATATGGAGGAGACCGAATCAGGGCCAGCTGATTTAGAAATATCCAACTTAGCTAGTTTATTTTTTGATGGATAAAGCTGACAAATTAATAGTAGAAATGCTTCCATCAAAAATATTTGGAGTTGTGGCAAGTGAAACACTATGATTGGAAGGAATATTAAAATCTGGGACCAAAAAAGTAGAATAGAAATAGTCAGCAAAAAAGTTACATATCTCATTACCTGAGCTAGAGATTTTAACATCATATGCCATTGAATTAGGTATAGAACTGGCTCGTGATAATGATTTGAAATGAGACCAAAATGACTTAGGATTAACTTTAATATAATTTTCAACCCTAGATATATATAACGTATAGCAATCAGCCTCTAGAAACTGGGCTCGTTTATTTAATAAAATAATTGAATTCTTATCTGAAATCATTCCATAACGTTTGAACTTACTGAGGTATTTATATTTTTCTTTAAGTACTTTAATTAACGCGGTGGAGTACCATGGAGGGTAAATTCTTTTGCGAATAAATTGAGTAGGCACATACTTATCACGCATTTTTTTTATTATGCTATAGTAAACGTCAACTAATGATAGGTCATAATTCACTGCGTCAAAATCGGTTCGATTATATTGAATATAACTAAGAATGTGTCCAATAACACTTTTCTTACAGTATCTATTAAGGCGAAGACACTTTGTTCATGTGTTCTTTATACGTAGCACTTGAACCACATTTCACTAATACAATAACACTAAATTAACTCGAACGGTTTTGTTCTTTTGAGTCTTCTCACTATGTCCGTGTGGTCGAGGAGCTGGATTGCCTCGACATTCACATGATGATGAAGTCTTTTTTCATGAGCTTCTGCATATTTCTTGACTACTTTATCAACGAACTCTACTTTAAGGTCCCGATGGAGATCGTCATTTCTTATGTACCAAGGTGCATTCACTATTTCCCTCAGTAATTTATTCTGGAAGCGTTGTATTGATAATATGTTGCTCTTTTTGGTGCAGCCCCACAGCTGTATACCATACGTCCACACTGGCATTAGGACTAGTTTATATAGTAAAAGTTTATTATGTGTTGACAGCGTAGCGTGTCTCCCAAGCAGCCAATACATTATTTTAAACCGTAGTTCTAATTCTTCTTTTTTCTTCTTGACATGAGCTTTCCAGCGGAGCTTAGCGTCAAGCGACATACCGAGGTACTTTGCTGTATTCTCATAAGGGATTTGCTTATTATTAATAAATATTGGTGAATAATGATGCTTTTTATAGCTAAAGTCTATATGGATTGATTTAGATTCATTCAGTTTAATTTTCCATTTTTTGGTCAAGTCATAGACTTCATTAACAGCCATTTGGACCTTTTCTGCTGCTTCTTCGTGGGTACTTCCAACAGCCATTACAGCAGTGTCATCAGCAAAGGTCCCAATGATGTTATTTTCTATTTCATGTACATCACAAGTGTATAGCAGGTACAGGACCGGACCTAAAACACTTCCTTGTGGTACTCCTGCTTTTATTTCCTTTAGTTCAGAATAGGCATCTTCTTGTCTAATACGAAAAGTTCTGTTTGATATATGATTTTATAATATCTGCATACTGTTTTGGCAGCTTCATTCTCAATTTGAATATGAGGCCCTCATGCCATACTTTATCAAAAGCTTGCGCAACATCTAGGAATACGGTGGAGCACACTTTTTTTATCTTCAAATGCTTTTTCGATAATGTTTGTGATTCTGTGCACTTGGTCTATGGTCGAGTGCTTTTCTCTAAAACCAAATTGGTGATCTGGTATAAGATTCTTGCTATCTATAGTTGGTTTTATTCTTTTAAACAATAGTTTTTCGAAAAGTTTTGACATTACGGGTAACAGAGAGATCGGCCTATATGAAGTAGCTTCATGAGGCGGTTTTCCAGGCTTTGGTATCATTATAACTTCAGCAACTTTCCATAAATCGGGTACACTCTTTAGTCTCAGTGAGGCATTGATGAGGATTGTTAGCATAACTATATCATTTCTTGGTAGATTATGTAATATTTCCCCTGATATCAAATCATAGCCAGGTGATTTATTTGGGTTTATACTTGATTTAATTTCTCGTTCAACTTCTCTCGGTGTGACTAATTTAATATTTTTTTCACATCCATGTAGCATCATACTATCGTCTAAAGTAAGGGCTTCATTTGTTCCGTCCTCGTTCGGTTGAAAGATGTTTTCTAAGTGGTCTGCAAACCTTCTAGTTTTTTGGTCATTGCTGTATGCTCATTTCCCGTTAACGTCTTTTATTGGTGGAATTTGGGTAATTGGCCTTTTCAAATTTTTAGTAGCCTTCCATAATAAGTAGTCTACTGCGCTCACTGGTCAGCTTCTGGAGATAATTGTTAGTGGAGTCATCATTAAAATTTTGGATTTGTCTTCAGGAGACCTAGACTGATGCCATATTTTCCTTTGTTTTCTTTTTTGCGTTATAAGTTGTTTAATCCACAGAGGGTATATCTTTCCCTTGACCTTATGAATGTCTGGCGTGTTTTCCCATGCTGTTTGTTGGATGTGCCCAATAAACTTTTCTAATTCAATGTTTAAGTGTTCTGGTGTCTTGAGTGGAACCTTGAGATCAATACGACTATCTAAATCAATCTTAAAGCTCTCCCAATCTGTTAACTTATTAACTAGGGTCAGAGCTTTTTCCCTATGTAAAACGTATTCACTTATTTTTAAATATATTGCAGAGTGATCTGTACTCATATCGTAGCTATGTTCCGCTTTTAAGTAGCTGGATGATAGATTCTTAGTTATGAAAAAATCTATGAGGTCGGGAATTTTATTGGGATCTGTTGGCCAGTAAGTGGGCTTTCCAGTAGATATAACATCGCATTTTGTCTCTTTTGTGGCATATAATAGTTCTTTGCCTTTAGTAGTGGTTAGTCTAGAGCCCCAATACGTGTTTTTAGCATTAAAGTCTCCTCCTAAGACAAATCGATTACCAAGGCGATTTAGAAAGCTCACATATTGATCTTTTTTATCATATACCGAGGTGGACAGTAGATAGCAGACAAAGTAAGTGAATATTTCTTGGTTTGAAGACATATCGCCACAGCTTGTATATCTTTCTCTTCGTATTTAGACTCTTCATAATGTTGGAGGTTTTCTTTCACAATTACGGCACTGCCGCCTCTTGCTGAATTGTCAGGGTGATGTGCATGATACACTTTGTACCCTCTAAACTTAATATAGGATTGTTTTGAGAAGTGCGTTTCAGATATTAGACAAACATCCACATTTTCTATATCAAGGACTACTTGTAATTCGTCTTGATGGTTATGTAGTCCATTAGAATTCCACGCTACTATATATGCACTAAATATTATTAGTGTGGAATTCATTTTTTCTGCTTCGTTATAGCTTTGTTGGCGCTATGTTCTATTTTTTTGAGTCTTTCATCGAATGATGTCATGAACTTCAAGATATCATCCAATTTTTATCACTTGCATGAGGAGTCGGATACTTCTGTGCTGTGTCACTTGAGCCTCCCGCAGCAGCTTGGGCGTAAGAGATGTTTTTTAGAGTATGATTACTATTTTTTAGATTTGTCTTATTTCGACTAGAAACATCGTGTCTTTGAACATTTTGTTGGCGTATTACAGCAAGCTTTTTCGGGTTTTTATTACGAAGCACCTGAATTTGTTTTGCTATGGCACAACCTCTGTAGTTTGCTGGATGTGGAGCTCCACAGTGGATGCACTTTGGCTTTTCTTCTTTTTTGTTGATTTTTTGCAGTCCTTTGTAAAGTGTTTACCGATGCATTTTACACACCTTGGTTCTTTAGCGCAGTACTGTTGAGTGTGCCCATAAGCCTGGCATCTCTTACACTGAGGGACAAGTTTGCTGGTTTTTATTGCCTGTATTTCAACTTTGTACCCCAGCACCGATGTAATGTTGTAGATTTTGTTTATCTCCTCGTCATTTTCGAATGTCAACATGAACATGTTGAGTTCGTCTTTGGTTTTCCAGCTTAGTTTATTGACAGCTTCTGTTATCTTATAACCTTTGTTTTTCAGATCTTCAATAATCCTCTCTGGTTGGCACGTGGAGTGCAATTTTTTGACCATTACTCTTATTGGCTTCTGTTGTTTGTTTTCGTAAGAGTGCCAAAGGCAGTTATTTTGCGTGAGGGCTTTTGTTATAGTTCTATATGACTCATCGTTGATAGCATTAACTTTTACAGTATCGCCGTTCATCATTTTGATACAGAACGTGTCAGCTGCTAGATTTTCTTTGAGGAAGTCGAGGAAATTCTGATAGTCCTGTATGCCATCCACTATGATGGGTGGTGGCAGAGGATTTTTCTTAGATTTTTCTTTGTTTCTATTGTCATCATAGATTGGTTCAACTTGAGCAGGTGATGTGTTCAATTTTCTTTTCTTTCTTGTTTTTGACCGTATCCACTCTGTTTCATGAGCTAGATCTTCGTCATCCGTGGTATATTCAACACGCGGAGGAGAAGTATCCATGGTTGTTGATGCTGGTTTCGTTGGGTTCTCCGCCATACATTTCAGCTGTTGCTGAAGAACTTATACTTGACTTTTCAAGTCATTTACGAGGCTTTGCAGTTTCTCACTATGAGCTCGTTCTGTACAAAAATGCTTGTACAATAGATGCTCAGTCTCAGTTGTCAAGTGTATGTCACTCTCTTTTTGCGTCTCCATCTTATTCAAATTCATTGTAAAATTAAAGCGAGTTTTCGCCTTAACAATAAATGATTTGCGGTCAGTAGGTAGCCTTGGACATCGCAGTAGGCCGTCTGGCTGGCGGCATCGTCGGTGTTATGCTACGTTTGCAGATTTCACTGTAGGCACGCGCGGGCGCGAGCAACAGAACTGCTCTCAGCGAAAATTGAACGATTTGTGAATTGTGGTTCAATTATAACAATATTTAATACGGGGCGCTGGTTTGAGAGTCTCTTTGCAAGAAAAGTCAACCGTCACACACAATGTATTGTGGTGAGGGTCAAGCGATACCAAGGAGTCAGAAACGTTATGCACCAAAACATCAGTGTTAGACAAAACAAGATCTAAATACCTACCATACTGGTTAGCTACATGATTGTATTGATGCAAATCCACTAGATTTAACTCGTCAATAAAATTACACACATTATAACCAATAACGTTTATGGGTTCAAGGTAAGTACTACAGCCATCAGCCGATAAGTACTACAGCCATCAGCCGATAAGTACTACAGCCATCAGCCGATAAGTACTACAGCCATCAGCCGATAAGTACTACAGCCATCAGCCGATAAGTACCACAGCCATCAGCCGATAAGTACTACAGCCATCAGCCGATAAGCTCCAGCGAATAAAACTCAAATTGAATTCGCCCATCTCTAAAAACTATCAGCCGGGTTCGCTGTGATGATGTCACGAAAACTATTTAAAAAATCCGTCATTTGCTGTGAGAAGCTCAGGCCCATATTTTGGTTACATAAGTAAACAACACACACGTGAAGTTTAATTTTACCTAACGATATTGATACCCACATGTCTTCAGCAGTAGAATTCCATTCCGGCCGGGGAGAAACATCCAGATCCTTGCAAATAGCCAGAAGCACGCCTCCGCCCATTGTTTGTCCTGTTAGGTCGCGGCGCCACACCAAATACCTACTATCGAAGAGCTCAGAGTCGGAGAAATTATCAGTCAACCAACTTTCAGTTAGCCCTATCAAGCTATAACTATTTAGTAACAAATTTCGGCGGAACGTCTTTGGTACTAAATACTTTGGTGCGCAAACCACGAACATTTTGGTAGTAGCAGTATAATTCGTACTTATCCATTTTCGTAGCGTAAAAATAACTTAATATAAACGAAAATATGCCGTGAACTACACAGGTCAAAGTTATCATAACATAAGAGCCGAATAAAAGTGTCAACTTTTATTGCTTGCTTTTATTTTACGGCTTGCTCCAAGCAGTATACCAAATATCGTCCCCACCAGGTTTATATGCAAAATCCCACAGAACACTTTTAGTCTAAGATAGCAACTCATTTGTATAAAAGTAAAAATGCATAATCGGAAAGTTGCAAGTAGGTAGGTATGAGTCAACAACAACAAACAACTACGACAAGTTAAGATATTATGCACAGCGCATGCGCATAGATTAGAGTGAATAGCCTGAATAATATGAGAAAAAATATTAATAAAAATTAGCAATAAAATAGGTATAAGTAAGGTGAATTGAAATAGCAAATTGTCTATCGCACGCAGAACGGTAGGTTTAGGTAGAAATCAATATTATACAAAGGCAAAATAGATTAAGAAATAAATTAAATTAATTTGTTTAAATCTGAATCGAAGACGATAATTATAACGTGTGAAGTATCATTCTTCCGTACGTGTATCTTCGAGAACTTTACCCAAATGAATTGGTATCCTTTTTCCTTAGCAACTTGCTTTGTTTTTGTGAGTAGTTTCTTGTATTCCGGCGAAAGATGGTCGTTCACGAATATGCGGTGGTTATGTTCACCTGTGAATCCCACGTCAGCGGGGGGTTCACGAATATGCGGTGGTTATGTTCACCTGTGAATCCCACGTCAGCGGGGGGGTTCACGAATATGCGGTGGTTATGTTCACCTGTGAATCCCACGTCAGCGGGGGGGTTTCAATAATCGCGCCGAAGCAACAAAATCTTCCTTAACATATCTGTTGAGAAAACTGACGATGATGGATTTATCCTTGTTGGCACTGTACGAAAAGATTCTACTTACAAAGTTAATTTGATTCTTATGTAATTGATACAAGTACCTATTTTGTCTAGTAGCTCGTAAAGATTCTACGCCTTCTTCATCGGTACACCCTTAATCTCAATATTGTTGAGACGAGACCATTGATCACGTATTATGTCATTACGTTGTATTGAAACAAACTCAGACTTCACCGCCACTAAGTCACACGACACTGATTCAAGCGAAGTAACTCGGGTATCCATTTTGACTAAACCTGAATCAAATTCTTGGATCTTTTTAGAAGTGCCCTTGAACGACAACTGCAGCTTAGCGACGTGCCTTTATGCCTTTAACATCCTCAATCAGGCAGGGTAGAGATTCCAGCGTCAAGGCCATAGAATTGAGTTTGGCCATAATCGCGTCCAAAGAAATCTCCGGACTCTGCGCAAGCGCCGAAAAAACATAATAAAATCAAATAAACAGAGGACTCCCTCATGGTCCTAGGTTAGAATATAACCTGCCTCGTCTATTCCCGTTGTCCCCCAGTGGTGGATATCGAAACTAACCATGTGGCATTGTCCCTCCCTACCTAAGTGACAGGTGTCAAAGTGACAGGTGTCAAAGTGACTGGTGTCAAAGTGACTGGTGTCAAAGTGACTGGTGTCAAAGTGACTGGTGTCACAGTGACTGGTGTCACAGTGACAGGTGTCAAAGTGACAGGTGTCAAAGTGACTGGTGTCACAGTGACTGGTGTCACAGTGACAGGTGACAGATGTCAAATTGACAAGTCAAACGTCAGTCATACATCAATACCTGTCAAGATCTCATCGATATCTTCGTTTTGTTTGACAGATGTCAAACTTAAAAGGGCTCTATCTCGGAAACTATTGATCCTAGACTAGTATTTTCTTTACAGAAGTGATAGATCTCATCGATATCTTCGTTTTGGATGACAGCTGTCAAACTTAAAAGGGCTATAACTATGAAACTATTGGTCGTAGACTAGTAGTCAATTTACAAAAGTGATAGATCACATCGATATCTTAAGACCAGGCTCTGCTTTTTATGGATTTTTTGCATAAATATGCTGGGTCAACCACAAACCTGATAAATGTGAAACTTAACTTAAATGTTTTTGAGGTCTTTATCTCTCTAAGACTAAGACAAAAACATGATTAACAATATTTCATTCGATACATTTTCTTATTAAAAATTACGTCATTTTTGGTAATGTTTACATTTTTCTACTCAACTGGTTAAGTTTTATCTCTAAAATAAATCTCATAGCAAGAAAATATAGTTTATTATCTAAGGCTTAGACAAAATTTATCTAACTAAATTAGTAGCCTGCCAATAAAATAAATAACTTTTGAAACATACGTCATTTAGTTCCGAGCTAAATTGTGTGTTCAAACAGCGCTTGCGATATTCAACCTTGTTACGCAGGCACTTCAGAGCTTATTGCGGGTAGCAGATTACAGAGTGTAGGGTAGGTGGCAGGGGAGTGGGGAGTGGGAAAATGTAACCTTGGAGCCTGGCCTTAACTTGAGATGACAGCTCTCAAATTTAAAAGCGCTATGACACTGAAACTATTGATCCTAGACTAGAAGTTTCTTTACAAAAGTGATAGATCTCATTGATATTTTAATTTTGGATGATAGTTGTCAAATTTAAAAGGGCTATTGATTACACTGAAACTATTGATTATCGACTTGTAGTTTCTTTACAGAAGAGATAGATCTCATCGATATCTTCGAATATCTGTTTAAATGACAGCTGTCATTCACTTCTGTAGGGATTACAGGAATAATCCGATCATTTAGTCAGAATTCGTTAAAAAAACAAGGTACTTAGCTCACGTCAATAAGTTTGAAAATCGTCTGTTTCTCCGCTCCCTACCATTTATTCCTCAAGCCCTCAGCCCCTCCCCTTCCTCCCGGCACACCTCCAATTTTCCCTCCCCATCCTCTACTCACACCTCACTTCTTGCACTCCCTCTTCCCCCCACTCTCTGCTCACTTTTCCCTAAACTGTCACTTTGACACAAATTAATTAATTGTTGCCTATAATTATGTAGATAAGTAATTGGTCTTTTGGTTTTGCACACGGTGTGACTACGAGTCTTATATTTTGTAGATAACTAGTTGTCCCACCAAGCAGTGTGACTAGGAGTAAAAATAATTCCTCGTGGTCACACCAGAGTGACAAAACTGTGTGACCACGAGTCTGTCGCCGGGGATCCATGTGGACAAAAAATCCAAATGAATCCCCCAGGGGATCTATGTGGACAAAAATCCAATTAAATCCGCCAGGGGATCCGTGTGGACAAATAATCCAAATGAATCCCCCAGGGGATCCATGTTAGGGGAGCCAAGTGGACGGAGACCGTGATGTACTGCATTGTCTGTCCAACACCAGACCCCTACTAGAGCACCTGCAGCCGTAGAAGCACGCCTCTGAGATCAACACGACTCCGCCTTGCACGCGCGGCGCGCTCGTTGATGGTGTTAGTCTCGTGATGCACTGCACTGTCTGTCCAACATATGAGTCACAGTGTTAGTCCAATACTAACGAAACGAACCCCTTCGTCCTCAGCCTTCGCCTCGGTGATCAAGGAGCTGTGGCGCGCGGGCGACCGGGACGCGGTGGTGAACACGACCGCGCTCAAGTCGCAGGTGCAGCGGTTCGCGCCGAGGTTCATGGGGTACAGCCAGCAGGACGCACAGGTGAGGGAAACTAGATTTTTACCTTTGTCTATAAGAAAAAGTCAAATATAAACTACTAGCTTTCGCCCGCGACTTCGTCCGCGCGGACTACAGTTTACAGCGAAAAAAACTTTGTTCTTATAGGATATTAATAACCAATGCAAAAGTATAGCACCAACGCTCTTGATTTTTTTTGACAGACTTGTTATTAATTCGTTTCCATGGCAACCGTTGATTACAGCGAGTAATCAACATTTTTCAGTTTTCCCGTGGAAACTTACCATTTTCCGGAGAAAAAAAGTATCCCATGTTTTATTCTAAGTTATAACTTATCTCCATTCTAAATTTCAACAAAAAAACCGTCCTGCAGTTATCGCGTGAATGCTCCCCAAACAAACGAACAGACAGACAACGTTCCACTTCTACATATTAGTGTGGATGTACCCCATTTTTTTTTCAAGATTATTTTAATTTTTACTCACTTTTTTTATTTTTTTTTTTAGATATTTAACTTCCAAACCAAATATTCGTGTAAAATCGCATTAAATTTTGTTTAGCTCTTTTGAACCCGGGAGATAACAGATACTTACAAAACATACATACTCATTATCAAATCCTCAAAGAAAATAGAAGGGCGACGTATTTACAAAACCTTGCCGGATCCCAATGTAAATAGAAGGGCGACGTATTTACAAAACCTTGCCGGATCCCAATGTAGATATTTTGTTTGGGCTTTGGTAGGGGAGACCAAGGAGTGTTGAAACAAACTCTATTACTTGGAATCTATGAGTTTTATCGAGCTGGCAACATTTTGTTTATTATTTTTCCGATAAGATATTTGATGCAGCATGACTCGGCGGCCTACGAGGAATAGAAGTGTATAATGCCATATGTATTGAAAAAAATGCTTAAGTTTTTAGCCAATATTTCACTACGTATTAGGTTAGTACTATTGTTATATTATGTCTAATATTATTGGCCATTACTACGAGGTGACGTCATGGAGCCAGTCTTTGAAATGCTGCAGCTTCATACAATCTTACTAAAAATTATTTCATAATCATCGTCATTTCTACGCTACTCATCTATAATGATTTAATGTAAAAGGGAAAATAACTTTGATCTACACAAGTTGAGATACGCATACTAAAATAATGTTCAAATTTATATTGAATTCATACAACTATAAAAAAATAATTAATTTTACAAAAATACATCGAATTGTACATATTGATATATAAATTAACTAAAAATAAATTCGTGTAAGTCATCAATATAACCCGTGGAACAAAATCGGTTCAGTATTAACTGTCTGCACAGGCGTACGTTCGCGATATGTGACCGAGCCCTTGCAATGAGCACTGTCTGCACAGGCGTACGTTCGCGATATGTGACCGAGCCCTTGCAATGAGCACTGTCTGCACAGGCGTACGTTCGCGATATGTGACCGAGCCCTTGCAATGAGCACTGTCTGCACAGGCGTACGTTCGCGATATGTGACCGAGCCCTTGCAATGAGCACTGTCTGCACAGGCGTACATTCGCGATATGTGACCGAGCCCTTGCAATGAGCTCATAAGAATGTTTCTAATATATCTACCGTCATCTGTGACACTAGAAAATCACCGAATAGATTTTGCCGATAAGCCGCTAACATTATAAGAGGATTTTATAAGATTTGAGATACCGTATACAGGTCGCGTAATGTAAAAAGAACGCAAGAGGCTGCGCATTAGGCAATTTATCGGTCTATTTGGAGTCCTTTGTAGCGAAAGGCTAATTAATAATTATTTAAAACAATAGGCCTAGTACTTTTGTGTGCGAGTGTACCCATGCGCAAACACTCCACTTTCTTCCAGCGTTCTTTTTACATGACGCGACCTGTACCAAGTGTGATAGCCCTTGCAATGAGCTTTCATAAGAATAAATATAAATATATTCGGGACATTTCCACACCAATTACCTAGCCCCAAACTAGGATACTCCGTACTATGGGCACTAGATAACGGATAAACATACATAGATAAGAATATAACATCCATGACTCGGACACAAACATTTCTGCTCATCACACAAATGATTGCACCTTGCAGGATACGAACTCGCGACAGTTCGATTTCGTACCTAGGATCTCTAGCCACGAGACCAACCGTCTGACAGTTTTTAGACACAACCCGTTTTTAAGAATGTTTCAAATATCTCTACAGTCATCTGTGAAAGTAGAAAATCACCAATAGTTTTTGCCGATTAGGGACTGGCCGTCCGCGCAGGGGCAGTAGGCTGATGTCGAGGGACTGGCCGTCTGCGCAGGGGCAGTAGGCTGATGTCGAGGGACTGGCCGTCCGCGCAGCGGCAGTAGGCTGATGTCGAGGGACTGGCCGTCTGCGCAGCGGCAGTAGGCTGATGTCGAGGGACTGGCCGTCCGCGCAGGGGCAGTAGGCTGATGTCGAGGGACTGGCCGTCTGCGCAGGGGCAGTAGGCTGATGTCGAGGGACTGGCCGTCCGCGCAGCGGCAGTAGGCTGATGTCGAGGGACTGGCCGTCTGCGCAGCGGCAGTAGGCTGATGTCGAGGGACTGGCCGTCCGCGCAGGGGCAGTAGGCTGATGTCGAGGGACTGGCCGTCTGCGCAGGGGCAGTAGGCTGATGTCGAGGGACTGGCCGTCCGCGCAGGGGCAGTAGGCTGATGTCGTCGGGTTGGCTTGCAGGAGTTCCTGCGCTACCTGCTGGAAGGCCTGCACGAGGACGTGAACCGCATCACCGTGAAGCCCAAGCCGATACTCACCGAGATCGACGACGGCCTCAGGTGAGCTGTGAGCCTTTACAATGTATATTTATTAACATACCTAAATTTACATAGTTATTTTTATCTTTACATAGTTATTATATCTACACGACTGCCCAAAAAAGGAGTGTAATGTTTTCAGGGTTCATGTATGTTTGTATGTATGTGAGTTTATTTATTCCACCGTAACTTTTAAATGCCTGAACAGATTTGGATGTATGGAGTATCGTTTGAATCCATACGAGTACATCATCCCGAGTAACATAGTTTTTTATATCAGAATGGCTCCATAAACAACAGCGAAAAAAACATCGAATTTTACAATATGGGTATTACAACAGTATATAATGAGCACGTTACAACAGTATATAATGAGCACGTTACAACAGTATATAATGAGCACGTTACAACAGTATATAATGAGCACGTTACAACAGTATATAATGAGCACGTTACAACAGTATATAATGAGCACGTTACAACAGTATATAATGAGCACGTTACAACAGTATATAATGAGCACGTTACAACAGTATATAATGAGCACGTTACAACAGTATATAATGAGCACGTTACAACAGTATATAATGAGCACGTTACAACAGTATATAATGAGCACGTTACAACAGTATATAATGAGCACGTTACAACAGTATATAATGAGCACGTTACAACAGTATATAATTTATTGGCATAAGTTATTTTTGGCAGGGCAGGCGTGGTTTTTAATTTTTCAATTTATGTCCTGTTTACATAGGAATTTCTTACATGGTTATATATATTTATTTTATTTTAAAAGCTATTATTTAACTTCACTTGTATCTATCTATGTATGTATTTTGGCTGTCCTGGAATCTTGTAATTCAAATTCCGAGCACTTCCCGAATAGCTATCCGATTGAAACTTTCAGGGTAGCTCACAAACCGATGACAATGAAATAAAACAAAAACTTTAAAATGTTAATATAAAAAAAAGCTTTTACGCAGTAGCCATGTCATGATGAAAATTAGAACGGACTATCACATTAAATGCGTATACAAAAATTCGTGTCTGTGCTGTTAACCGTTGAGGAGTTACCTAGTCAGGAGGAGCAAACCCGGAGTGCTGCAGCCATATCATGGTAAAACTTCAAAACGGCTATCATAACAGAATGTGTACAAAAAAAAAGTGACAGTGCTGTTGTCTTCGCTGTGATCGAAGGCTGTTGACCGTTGAAGAGTTCCTTTATCTGGAGCTGATCCTGGATGTCGATTCAGGTCATGCTCACCATAAAAGTGCATTGTCATCGGAACTGAACCAACATGCAAAAATTCAACTCCGTCCTCTTATCCTTAGCTGAATTAGTACTACCTAATTTATTTTGCATAAATGAATGCATCTGTTCTTTATTTGATTCCAGCGACACTGCGAAGGCCGCGGAGGCGTGGTCGCGCTACCTGCGCATGGAGGAGTCGCGCGTCGGAGACATCTTCGTGGGACAGCTCAAGTCGACGCTGCGCTGCACGCACTGCAACCACGACAGCGTCACCTTCGACCTCTTCTGGGACCTCAGGTGAGCGGTCGAACCGACCTACTGTGCTGACTATTGTGAGGCAGTTCAAGTCTACGCTGCGCTGCACGCACTGCAACCACGACAGCGTCACCTTCGACCTCTTCTGGGACCTCAGGTGAGCGGTCGAACCGACCTACTGTGCTGTCTATTGTGAGGCAGTTCAAGTCGACGCTGCGCTGCACGCACTGCAACCACGACAGCGTCACCTTCGACCTCTTCTGGGACCTCAGGTGAGCGGTCGAACCGACCTACTGTGCTGTCTATTGTGAGGCAGTTCAAGTCGACGCTGCGCTGCACGCACTGCAACCACGACAGCGTCACCTTCGACCTCTTCTGGGACCTCAGGTGAGCGGTCGAATCGACCTACTGTGCTGTCTATTGTGAGGCAGTTCAAGTCGACGCTGCGCTGCACGCACTGCAACCACGACAGCGTCACTTTCGACCTCTTCTGGGACCTCAGGTGAGCGGTCGAACCGACCTACTGTGCTGTCTATTGTGAGGCAGTTCAAGTCGACGCTGCGCTGCACGCACTGCAACCACGACAGCGTCACCTTCGACCTCTTCTGGGACCTCAGGTGAGCGGTCGAACCGACCTACTGTGCTGTCTATTGTGAGGCAGTTCAAGTCGACGCTGCGCTGCACGCACTGCAACCACGACAGCGTCACCTTCGACCTCTTCTGGGACCTCAGGTGAGCGGTCGAACCGACCTACTGTGCTGTCTATTGTGAGGCAGTTCAAGTCGACCCTGCGCTGCTCGCACTGTTTTTTTTTTACCACCACCTGGTCAAGCCTTGGTGCCAAACGACATGTCGTGTTCCATCATTATGTTCAGGGAAGCCGTCTGGACGAGTACAGTTGTGCTGGAAGGGTGGACCGTGATCGGAATCATGGTGTTTCTGCGTCGGAGGCCTTGCTTCGGAGGGTAGCGGGTTCCGAAGCACGGTGTTCTCTGCTGGCCGACCGCAAGTTGTAGGGGGCCCAAGTAGTAATTTAGCCAGCTACGAAAGGCTGCCCCGCCGCTTGTGAAAAATCCTGAAATGATTCATTAGGCCGGCTGGCGACCGGATGTGAGGAACTGATGAATTATTTCAGGGGGGTTCAGGCGTCCCCGCAGTCTCCGCGCAAGTTCTCCAAAGTCGTAGTTATGCCTTGACTTCCGTGGGTTAGCCATTCCGATATCTCCTATGCTATTACTTGTCCAACCTATTCACACTAATCATGGAATAAGTCCAAAGAAGAAATAAGTTTAAACGGCAGATGCACGTTCTCACACTCAAAGTGGATCTTGCGATTATTCGTGGGATTCACTGGAGTGAATCAGCCATTGCATGCTTCACACAATTGAAATTCACTTTTTTTTGTACACATTCTGTTATGATAGCCGTTTTGAAGTTTTACCATGACATGGCTGCAGCACTCATTTTTTTTTTGGAGATATGGATCTCCAACCGGTCCACTATCATCTGGAGACCTCTAAGCCCCACTTGCAAGATACCTTCCTGCCTTCCTCATTGCGGGGTTTTTATGTCCGATATACGCATTCGCCAGAAGGAGGTTCTAAGACCGCTTCGAGCCCTAGATGTGAACAAGGGCAGTGGTCCTGATGGCATCCCAGCGATTGTGTTGAAAAACTGTGCGCCCGAATTGACTCCCATCTTAACGCATTTGTACCGCCTCTCTCTTCACTCAGGTAAAGTTCCGAAGAGCTGGAAGCTTGCCAATGTACAACCAGTACCTAAAAAGGGTAGTCGTGTTGATCCGGCCAATTATCGCCCCATCTCGATAACCTCCTTACTCTGTAAGTGTATGGAGTGTGTCATAACCGTTAGGCTATTGGCATACCTTGAGGACAATGATTTCCTCATTGACCGGCAATACGGATTTCGCCGAAACCGGTCTACTGGGGATCTTCTTGCGTATGCCACTCACGTATTGAGCGAAGCCATCGAAATGCATGGTTTTGATCGGATCTGGCCCGATGGCCTTTTAAACAAGCTTCCCTCATATGGATTACCTGTTGGCTATTGCAATTGAATCTTACGTTGAATCCAAAGCGAAGGTAGCTGCAAAGAAACTTGGTATTTTGTCTATGGTTAGGCGGTACTTCACACCGGGACAGCTTTTGAATCTTTACCAAGCACAGGTCCGATCTTGCATGGAGTACTGCTGCTACCTCTGGGACGGTTCTGCCATGTATCAGCTCGAGGTTTTGGATTTAATTGAGAGACGTGCTATGAGGCTCATTGGAGATGACACTCTGGTAAAGAGTAAGCTTCAAAGTCTGGCGCATCGACGTGAGGTCGCAAGCCTGTCGGTATTCTACAGATTGCACTATGGAGAGTGTGCACAAGAACTGCACAATCTGATTCCCCCATCACCTTTCCATTACCGTACGACTAGACGATCGGCAAAGCGCCATCCTTTTATGGTTGAAATACCTCGCACAAGAATGAAGCGTTACGCTTCTTCATTTATTATAAGAACTGCAAAGGAGTGGAATACCCTGCCCTCGTCAGTGTTTCCGGTAAATTATAACCCAGGTGTCAAGAGTGAATAGGTATCTACTAGGCAAGCGTGCTATACCTTCGACCACATCATAGCTTTCCATCAGGTGAGATCGTGGTCAAACGATTGCCTAGACAGTGATAATATATATATACCGTATTACGAAAGACATTCACTTTTCGTGTCTAATTTAAGTTTCGGTATTTAGGTTTTGTTGACCACAATAATCCATACCAATATATAAAAGTGAACCGTTGTCTGTTTGTTTGTTTGGGGAGCTTTCACGCGATAACGGCTGGATGGATTTTATGTATTTATGTCATTCCGCCTGTCCTAATAAAAGATAATCTCTTAACGTAGAATCACCCAAATATTTATGTCATGCCGCCTGTCCTAATAACAGGTAACCTCTTAACGTAGAATCACCCAAATACTGTAATCTGGTCTTTAATTGAATTAAAACCACAGAAGTGACAATCATAGACTACAATTTATTACTTGATATGCAGATAATTGAGAAACTACTTAATTACTTACTACAATTTACAATTTTCGTTATCGACTTAGTTCCTGAGTACTGTCCGCTGCGAGTAAAGCCATATATTCACTGAGAAACGTTTCGGATACACAGTTTATGAAACATCAAGTAGATGTTTACAGGAACAATATTTCGGAATCTCTGCCGTCCACATCATCAGTTGTTTACGATATGTCTCCCGAGGAGGTAGTGTTGTTGGGTGCTGCGTACATTCATTTGCAGGCGATGTCTAATCGAAAGAAAAGAAAAAGTTGGTGTGTTAGGTTAAAGAGAGAAAGAGTTCTATTGAGGAACACACAGGAACACAGAGGAACTAGCTAGCTGTCATTTCACCCGTCAATGAGACTGTGGAAGGCTAAGTTCGGATTGGCATTATGGCGTTTTGGGCGGTTTGGAGATGGCCGTTATGGTTTTTGCAGATATTTGCCATAACGATCCTTCCCAAGCCGAATGAAGGATGACTTTCTTGAAGTTTCCTCTATAAAGTGGCATATCTGAAGTCATTTTTATTACTGTCAATTTTACTGTTTTATTTCTAAGTATGATCGTTTAATTATTATTTTTTGTGTTTATATTATTGTGCTACTCTGCGTTCGTGATGTCACGAATAGGTTCCGACAGAAAATTAGTGCCAAGGCCTTGGCCTTTGCGTTTGCTGAGTCGGGACCTGTTTGTGACAACACACAGCATTTGTTTGTTTGTCTAATTTCCTATTTTTTTTTCTTCTTGATAATGTTTAATGTTGTGTGTTGTCAGAAATAAATGTATTTTCTTTCTTCTTTCTTTCTTATTGCGACTGAGAGCAAAACAAGGCATATGCCTTGTTTTGACGGTGCCGTTTCTCGAGCAGCGATCGGGGATCTACACCTACCCTACCCTATATTTCATCGCAGGTCAGCGATCAGGGATCTATACCTACCCTACCCTATATTTCATCGCAGGTCAGCGATCGGGGATCTATACCTACCCTACCCTATATTTCATCGCAGGTCAGCGATCGGGGATCTATACCTACCCTACCCTATATTTCATCGCAGGTCAGCGATCGGGGATCTATACCTACCCTACCCTATATTTCATCGCAGGTTTGAACCCTGTGGAAGGACAGGATACTTTTTATCACGATAAACTGTAGTATGCGCAGATGAAGTCGCAAACAAAATCTAGTTCCAACTTTGGTCGTACAATCTTACATTGCACTGCACAAGTGGCTTTGGTCGTACAATCTTACATTGCACTGCACAAGTGGCTTTGGTCGTACAATCTTACATTGCACTGCACAAGTGGCTTTGGTCGTACAATCTTACATTGCACTGCACAAGTGGCTTTGGTCGTACAATCTTACATTGCACTGCACAAGTGGCTTTGGTCGTACAATCTTACATTGCACTGCACATGTGGCTTTGGTCGTACAATCTTACATTGCACTGCACAAGTGGCTTTGGTCGTACAATCTTACATTGCACTGCACAAGTGGCTTTGGTCGTACAATCTTACATTGCACTGCACAAGTGGCTTTGGTCGTACAATCTTACATTGCACTGCACAAGTGGCTTTGGTCGTACAATCTTACATTGCACTGCACAAGTGGCTTTTTTTGCTAGTAGTTCATACAGTTGATCTTTATCATTCTACTAGCTTTCCCGCCCGCGACTTCGTCCGCGCGGACTTACTGTTTATCGCGAAAAAAGCATCGTATGTTCTTCTAGGATATTAAAAACCAATGAGCAAAAAACCAGCGAGTAATCAACATTTTCCAGTTTTCCCGTGAAATGGTTCAATTTTCCGGGATAAAAAGTATCCTTTGTTTTATTCTAGGGTATAAGCTATCGCCATTCCAAATTTCATCAAAATCCGTCCAGCCTTTATCGCGTGAAAGCTCCCCAAACAAACAAACACACAAAGTTTCACTTTTATATATTGGTATGAATAGAGAACTTAAAGCCAATGAAATAATAGTGCACGTGTTGAAATCTCCCACCTGCCCGCAGCCTGCCGATCCCGTCGCGCACCGGCAACCTGAAGATCCAACAGTGTCTGCAGCACTTCACCAAGGAGGAGGAGATGGACGGCGACGAGAAACCGGTGAGTCTACAGATTCACTCCGGCTGGCTGGCCGCCAGACCTAGCTACACCTACCTAGGCTATAAGATTGCTGCATTTGTTCATATTCGCACAGCTGCAACGCCGCCATTGTGCGTGTGCGTGCGGTTGTGCTGATGCGGACGGGGTGACGCATATGTGCGTGCATCTTTGTTATTGCATCCTTTGTTGCAAGGTGAATGGCTTGAGGGGTAGTGGAAGGGGAGGGGGAGGGGAGTAGAAGAGGTAGGGAAGGGGTGGTTATTGCTCATGTGTTGGCGTTTTGGTGTGGTTTTCCCTTACCCGTCCTCCCCTTCTCTACTCCAGCTTCTTCCCCCCTCCCCCCATCTACTCACCTCATCTTCACTTCTCCCACCCCTCACCCTACTCCTCCCTCCGCTCCATCCACCCCCTATCAAGGCACGTTATCAGATGCTACCACTCGATAAGTTAGTGATTCGATTTGGTTTCAACGACGGTACGGTACCAAAATTGAACCGAACCCTGATTTGATGGTTCTGAAATACTCGAAAAGAAACGTACGATATGAGAACGATATCCAATCGAATCGTTTCGGTTCGTTATCGAACATTTCTGAATCGTGGGGCTGATATTAAGTATTTAATCGAAGTTTGCACTCACAATAGTCAATTAACTCTAATCAAGTATAAAGTTGTCAAAATCCATACAAAACGAGCGGTTTAAGCTTGATTAGCGTTAATTGACATTTGGGAGTGTTGCAGTAATAAGCCTAGTCTGCAGTTTGACATCGATGTAATAGTTTTTATGGAATGGTGGTTACAGACGTGCTCCCGGTGCGGCGTGCGGCGCAAGTGTCTCAAGTGGTTCACCGTGCAGAAGTTCCCGCAAGTGCTCGTGCTGCATCTCAAAAGGTAACTTTATGTACAACCAACTGATGAGACGAACAGGTCGGTCACCTGATGGTAAGCGTCCGCCTCATAATCGTCATCATTATCAGCTCGCATCAGTCCACTGCTGGACATAGGCCTCTCCCAAAGCACGCCATTGAGCCCGATCTTCGGCCCTTCATTTTAACCGCCGCCAGTTATCTTGCGTATGTCGTCGCTCCACCTATCTGGAGGGCGTCCTACATTACGTTTGCCGAGTCGCGGTCTCCACTGCCACTTCAGCCTGCTAATCCTATGAGCTATGTCAATAACTTGGTTTAATTGGTGAACTGTCAGAATCCAAATCTCAGCTCCGTAAGTCATAACAGGTAGGACGCACTGGTTGAAGACTTTAGTTTCCAGGCATTGGGGAATTGGTGACTGTTGAGTCTCGAAGCACTAAGGGAGCGGGGACGCGACCAGTAAAGAAAGACTGCTAAATGCGTACTGGTTTATTTGTTTAGGCAAAGGCGCGGGCGCAGCCGCGCGTAGGTACAACTTACACATAGGCATACATAACAATATCCCCCCTTTTATTTGGAGGTAAAAATAGTTAGAAAAACTTCTTATAATTAACTAGAGTTCTATTGCGCCTCGACCTGGATTCCTGTAATGGATCTATGTGAGCAGCTGGCGTTAAAAAAGTAGGAGAATCATCATGGGCGCGCGGCTCCGGCGATCTCTGCTCGACCGGAGTGCCGGGCAGAGGCACGATTGCGGCTTGCTGGTTGACCGGACATTCTTCTGCCGCTAGCGGCCCGGCAACGGCCGCCGGGGCGATAGCCGTGTCAGTATCGCAAGCACTTGACGCGGAGTCAGTTACTTTTATATTGATGTCACATGAATCCGGACACCAGTTGTGATCATGCGGTGACGTAACCAATGTTTCTCCCTCTTTCCTTGACCATAGCTGGTTTTTGTGTTTTTTAACTACCGTGCCCAATTCAGGAATTAACACAATATATACGACAGTTCCTAAAAGTTCTTTGACCACACCCCTTTACCAATAGTATTTCTTATTGACAAGGAATTATTTCACCCAAACAAAATCAATAATTTTGAAATCGGGTCGAACAGTCCCTTTATAATACTTAGCCTGTGAACACTGTTTTAGTTCGATCTCGTGAGGAAGGTGATTTGATGACGTTTGGAATAATCAGGTCAAGTCTATTACGCAATGGACGGCCAAACAGCAGTTCTGCCGGAGATTTGTCATTGGTGCTATTTTATGAGTTTCTGTAGTCAAATAAGAATTTTAAAATCTTTTCCTGAGGTACACTATTACAGCCGCCTGATAGAACTATCGATTTTATTTACGACCTTTCTTTACGATTTTGACTAGGCTCTCAGCCTGGCCGTTACTAGCCGGATTATAAGGTGACAAAACATGATTAATGCCGTTTGACATGCAAAAGTCTTGACAAACCTTAGACGTGAAGGATCACTCACGATTGTATGGAAAACTCCTGCAAGAGACATGAGTTCATATAATTTACCGATGCTTCCGATCCAAAGTTCATATTCATATAATAGCATTCCACCCATTTGGAGAAAGCGTCCACGGCTATCAAATACATTTTATTGTATATTGGGCCTAAGAAATCTATATGAATCGCATTTTTTATTAATATTTTTTTTTGTTAGGATATGTGCTGTTGGTCTATAACTGACTTCTACAGCGTCACCGGACGGTGGGGCGGGCGCAAAAGCGCTCCGCCGCAATGCGTGACGCGAAGGCGCACGCCAAAGTTAAGTTTTTGGCCACTTGCTCAAGGGCACCCAGGGGGTACGAACCTTGGCTTGGACAGTTGCCATTGATTACTTGGGGAGTATCGAACTAAACACCCCTGGATCTCTACTGTTAGGTAGTGATCGAGGGGGCCCTGATGAAATAGCTGGAGCCCTTTAAATGAATTGCATAACTGACAACTGATTCGGAATACACCTTCGAGAAGAATTGGCAAGAAACTCGAAGGCGAATAAAATCGACATTAATTACGGGACCTTCGACCTCGCATCCGGCGAGGTCGGTGTCTGTGTCTAATTATGTTGAAAGATGGTGAAGATGACGGATTGGGCGAATCTATCGCTGCCTGCACTGCGGCAGCGATTTGTGAAAGTGTGAGCTATGCAGCTCATTGCATACTTTATCGCGGAGCCGACCGGGAATAACAACTTAATGGCCACGCATCAAACAACCGTTTTCATAAGACAACTGAAACCGGCAATTGAAAAACGGCTTTAAAACGGAATCTGTTACTTTTCTAGGCCATCCATTTTATATGTGATATATTTTAAAAATATCATCAGTTCCGGTATCTGTCCGTAGCGCGTGTAGAGTGACCGGAAGCGTCCCATCAGTAACAGAGTTTACATAAGCAGCGCGCTCCTGGAAACTATGCTCTTCTTGGGCTTGGGCTGCTACCACCTGTTCACAACACGGCAACGTCGAACGGGACAAATAGTCGGCACTGTTCTCAGCACTGCGTACATATTCAATAACATAATTATAGGCTGACAAAAAAATGGCATATCGTTGAAGTCGATTGGCGGATACTTCTGGTATGCCTTTATCGGGGCCAAAAATTGTGATTAATGGCTTGTGATCTGTACGGAGGACGAAAGGATCTGAACGCCCGTACAAATATTGATGGTATATTCTAACCCCAAAGATTATGGCTGTAGCCTCCTTTTCTATTCTCTGCTGACGTCAACGTTCTTAAAGAGAAAGAAATGGGCCTTTCTAAACCGTCCGAACAAATTTGTGATAAAATGGCGCCTAACCCATAGGGGGAAGCATCTACGGTCTGGATGAGCTTGGCGCTAGGGTCAAAATGTGTCAGGGCCTGATCGGAAGCGAGTATGTTTTTGACTTTATTGAATGCAACTGTATGGACGGGCGTCCAAAACCATTTCGCGTTTTTGTGCAATAAATTATACAATGGGCTTAACACTTTAGAAGCGTCTAGAATAAAATTCCGATAATAGTTTGTAAGCCCTAAGAATGACTGTAACTGTGGCACATTTGTAGGTAAAGGAGCGTTAACGATGGCTGCTACCTTTTGACTGGACTTGCGTACTCCGTTGGCATCAATAATGTGCCCGAGATAACATACAAAAACTGTTTTTAAAAACTCGCATTTACTTTTTTGTAGTGTTAGTCCCCAGCTTATTGGCCCCAGCTACTAAGACATCATCTTGAAAACATTGTACGTCCTTCATGCCCGCTAGCACACATTCCATTGCGCGCTGGAAAATAGCCGCCTCACTTGATAAACCAAACACCATGCGCGCGAAATTAAATAAGCCGCGATGTGTGTTGATACTAGTTAAATTTTTGACTCTTCTGACAAGGAAAATTGAGCATAGGCATTAGAAAGATCTAATTTGGAGTAGTATTTTCCATCGTGAAGTTTCGAAAAAAAATCGTTGATAGTCGGTAACGGATACTTCTCAATAACTAACTGTTTATTTATCGTTACTGAATAATCCGCATAAAGTCTTACGCTTCCATCATTTTTTAATACTGGTACTATAGGGGGAGCGTATTCTGAGTGCTCAACCGGTTTTAAAACTCCCAATGCTACCAATCGATCCAATTCTTTGTCAACTTTATCTCTTAGTGCAAAAGGTACCGGCCTAGCTTTATAGAAAATAGGTTTTGAGTCTGGTTTTAGGTATAACTTGACTTCGTGTTTATTGAAACATCCTAAGCCATCGCAGAAAAGCTGGGGGAACTCGGAAATAATATTAGAGATTAATGTATCATCCGATTCAATGCTATAGTTAACGTTAGTAGGTGTGGGCGCTATCTCCAATCCAAATGCATACATAAAACTTCTTCCTACCAGCGGCGGGCCGCCGTGCGTATGCGCACAACGTACATATCAAGTGCAAGTGTACTGCCGCGGTACGAGACGGGGACGCGGAACAAACCAATTATAGGCATTTTATCTCCCGTAATAGCTGTTCAAATTTCTATTTGATTGAGCCAATGGCAGTTGACTGAAAAACTTGTCGTAAGTTTTATGTGAAACAGCATTAATTGGAGAACCACTGTCTACTTCGAACTCTAAAAGAACACCACCAATATTAACGCTCTCGATCATAGGCTTGTCGCGTGAACATTTAATATTACAAATCGGCTTACCGTCATCGCATTCCTCCACTTTACCTTCCTCGACGTGTTTTATTTTACTAATACAGCACACTTATAATTTTTGAACCTACACTGCACACTTTTATGATTAAAATAACCACAGACAGTGCACTAGATGTTGAACAGGCCAACCTCCTGCGCTGAGACAGAATGCGTGCCGGTGGAGGCGGCGCCTCTGGGCGCTGCCGCCGCGGCTTCGCGAGCACATCTCACGCTCTCAGCCAACTCCATAGCTTTACTGAGAGTGAGTTCCCGCAGGTCCTGTGAGAATGTGACTGAATGTGGGTGAATTTGTGACTATTGTTGCGACCAGGCCGCCTGCGATAAACATTGCACAAAAACATTCCGAAGGAGTATCGGTGATTTTGGACACCTGTTGGAGGTCACAAGAGCCGCCGATGTCTACATGCCAGGGTTCTCGACGGGTATAAGTTTATTTCCTCTAGTACCAGTAGTTCGGCACAAAGCCCCCCCACCCCTTCCCTCCCTTTTACTTGAAGAACATCGCCCGGATACTCACTGGTAGGCCAGAATATTGAATTATTTACTATAACCACGGACGTACGGCACTGAATGACCAGGTTCAGTTTTATTGATAGCCGTCGGACGACCAGGATTGGTTCCGTTCAATGTGTAGCAGGAAGTGTAATAGGAAGCCAAGCAAGCGCACGCTATTTGATTAGACCAATGACCGTGCGCGGTGCTATCAAGCTAGAACCCATCACTTTTTTATTTTACAAAATAAACACTTCAGTCGGGAATAGAACTCGGGTACTTCAGACTATCAGCCGAACGGTTCCCGGCTGAGCTATCAAGATATACGATTTTCTGACGAAAAGTAAGATCAGATAGGTCAGATGAAGTAGTTGCTGATTCAGAGTTAACCAATGTGAGCGCGTGGTGTTAGAGTATGTTAATGTTGCTTAAGGTTGAGATGTCAGATATTTATTACACATCATATGCGTCTACTGTAAGGCTCGCTCGCTTTTTTAAGTCTTATATCCATCTCTCCATAGTTCGGAGGACACGTTGCTGTCGGTCCCGGCTGCTATTAGTTGATAGCAGTCGTCAAGCCATGGCAGAGACCTTCGATCGACCTGATAAACGGACACTTGAGGCCAGCACTACTATACGACAATTCTTGTATGCCCAGTGTAGTGGACACAGTTTTTGAACTGGAACATAGTACTGTATGCATACTACTGCTTGGCTGTTCAATAATAGGAAAAAAGTTGGTATCTAACAGGCGGACCCTTACAGTTGAGTTTGTTCCGGCACTAAAATATTAATTTCTCTTTACAGATTCTCCCCGACGGAGCGTTTCCGCGGCAAACTGAACGTGCTAGTGGAGTTCCCGCTCACTGGACTCGACATGTCGCCCTACGCCGCCACTCGGGGCGCCAACCCTATCTACAACCTGTACGCGGTCAGCAACCACTCGGGTACGCACACTACTACGCACATTTGACATTAAAGTATCAGTCTGTCGGAGGATGGGTGTGCTCTGTAACTCGAACATTGTTGCAGGCACGACGTACTCCGGCCACTACACGGCGTACTGCAAACATCCGTACACAGGCGACTGGCACGAGTATAACGACTCTAGGTGAGTCTCGCCTACAGTACTGCAAACATCCGTACACGGGCAGCTGGTAGAGTATAACGACTAAAGGCGGGTCTCGCCTACGGTACTGCAAACATCCGTACACGGGCGACTGGCACGAGTATAACGACTACAGGTGAGTCTCGCTTACAGTACTGCAAACATCCGTACACGGGCGACTGGCACGAGTATAACGACTACAGGCGAGTCTCGCCTACAGTACTGCAAACATCCGTACACGGGCGACTGGCACGAGTATGACGACTACAGGCGAGTCTCGCTTACAGTACTGCAAACATCCGTACACGGGCGACTGACACGATTATAACGACTACAGGCGAGTCTCGCCTACGGTACTTCAAACATCCGTACACGGGCGACTGGCACGAGTATAACGACTACAGGCGAGTCTCGCCTACGGTACTGCAAACACCAGTACACAGGCAACTGGCATGAGTATAAAGACTCCAGACGAGTTTCGCCTATAGTAATGCAAAAATCCGTACACGGGCGACTGGCATGATATTACGAGTCCAGCAGGCTGATTCCTTAAGGAGTGAGGTTGAGTGATTGCCATCGCGCACCCATTGCGGGTGCGCTTGAAGGTCGTGAAGAATTTGGAATTCACGCACACCCATCAAGCACCCGCAATCAACACTAATACCGGGAAACCTGTAACCATGCGGCAGAATTAAGCTAACCCTAGCCTACAAATACTTCTAGCAGAAATAGGTCTTTTCAAATTTTTCCGGGTTTTATGTTCGAGTGATTATCTGTGGGTGGCGCGCCAGCCAACCAATGGCGGCAATCGCCCTCCATCAATCATCGTCAGAATTTATTTTTTGTTTCTTCTCTCTCACTTTTAATCTATCTAAAATTTTGTTCCCGTGTAGATATTAAGTATAATTTATAAGTTAATTAGCATCGTAAGTTTTGTAGTGATCTAATAATATGCCAATCACCTTTTTGTAGATTGTACGTCTCTGAAAGAAAATCTAAACATTGATATTATTTCTCAGCAATAAATAAATAAAAATAAATAAATATATTCGGGACAATTCCACACCAGTTACCTAGCCCCAAACTAGGATACCCTGTACTATGGGCACTAGATAACGGATAAACATACATAGATACGAATATTATAACATCCATGACTCGGAAACAAACATTTCTGCTCATCACACAAATGATTGCACCTTGCAGGATTCGAACCTGCGACCGTTTGATAACGTACCTAGGATCAATAGCCACGAGACCAACCGGTCGTCATAATGTACTTACCTGCTTCAAATAATTATTGCGACTATATAATTAAAAATACCATGTTCCTATAGGTCAAAGATAATCGAAAAGAAAGATAGCTAACGTCATACATGAGTACAAAGCTCACGTAAAACTTATTATCGTCGCCGGTACCTACTTGTTTGCCTTAATATATTAGATGGCGTTACTATACTAGCTGAAGTGTGATACACCTAGTGCCATCTATCGAACAATTGGAAACTAAAACTTCGTTGTAAGTGTGTGTAAAGGTATGTATAGCGTGACATATGAGTGGGTGT
The DNA here is from genome assembly GCA_946251855.1 of Alsophila aescularia. NCBI lineage: Eukaryota > Metazoa > Arthropoda > Insecta > Lepidoptera > Geometridae > Alsophila > Alsophila aescularia. The sequence goes on along the minus strand of OX276374.1, from coordinate 1,016,058 downwards.
GATGGAGCGTAAGGCGACTAGCCAGTGAATCAAAATATTACTTTTTATCCAATGATGCCACGGCTCAATGATTAGGACAAAATAAATAAATATGATGAATCAGAACAGTAAAATGCGATATTTCGTCGATTTCAGGAAAATTTTAGTTCTAGCGAGCCAAGTATCGCCATCTAGCATCTAGCTTTAAACTTCTTTGAGTGGAGTAAGGAGATAGCTATCTTTCCTTTCGATTATCTTTGTATAGGTATAGTGACTATAGTGCTTCTCAGGTAAAGTTGAACTTCAAGTGTAAAAAAAATATTGCCGTCAAGTAAAAAAGCTGCGAATGAACATGTCATTCCTTGTACACTACTTTTGTGCAATACAATTAAATCAATAAATAAATAAAAACGCCAAAAAACGAAGAAATAAATATTTTTGCGATTTAGAAATGTATTTCTAGATGAAATCTTTGCTCTGTACCTATATAGAAGTGTATTGTATCTACTTACGTCTTATGTATCGTTGTAGATTCCAGTGGACAAAAATGATCGTCTTGGAGAGACGGACAAAATAATGGGAGCTTGCTCGACAGTTGATAATTATAGCCTAGGACTTGACAGACAAGTACCTAACTATATTGAATGTTGAATCTACTTGATTATTCTAATAATATGATATATTTGTTTCAGGTAGATGTACACAGAACTGCAGTTCATAAGAATGTATAGATCTGTGCTTTCCGAGCTCATAGTGTAAATCTCAATTTATGTGAAAACTATAACATTATTACATGATATTTAATGCTTACATTTGACTTTGTTTTGCTTATATTTGCATTGACTCCTCGTTGTTAGTAGAACTTCACATAATTAGACTTTGTAAGAAAACTACTACATATTAAAACAAGTAGGTACTTTTATATTTTAGGGTTAAAATCCTACTCTAGCTATGAAATAGTTAAGTAGGTTCTATGAAATACCTCATACATGTCATTAAACCTACCTTTCACAAAAACAACACAATTTCGTGGCACGATAAAACATGAAACTAAGTGTACGTAGGTGTTAGAACTGTAAGTTTCTTAGTAACTATGCATTATCAATGATCTTCACTAAGCAAACACTGCTAGATAGTAAATACAATGAACGCACCGGGTGCTCTTCAGTTGATGAAAACAAACACTGCTAGATAGTAAATACAATGAACGCACACGTACATGCAGAGTACGAGCAACTTACGTTGACGGCCTTGTTGCAATAGCGTGGATGCTTAAGCCGCTGTTTCAGGTGTACTGTGCATTTTCGGGAAATGCTCTTGCTTGGAGATTGTCAATTGATAAGGGTGAAAGGGGTAGTTCGCCTTTTATACGCCCTAATGTCGCGCAGTACCGACTGGTGTAAACGAGTACAAAATGATACATTAACCGATCCTCAGCTATTGTTCGGTACTCTAAAAGATAACACGACAATAACTGGTTATCTTTTTAAGGCTAGACCTAGAACTAGAAGAATTTAAGACCCAAAATAAAATGTAGGTTTTAACTGTAGTGCTAGATCCTTTGTGTGAGAAAGTATGAACTGAATCGTCTTTTTTGATTATATTATTAGCTCTCCTGTAAAATTACATTGTTGATATTACCGCTTTATTCGGTTGGATCGTCGAGTTAAGAATGTTATCTGGTCCATATCAGCGCGCGCTGATATGGACGTTATTTTAATAGTCATTCGTTCTATATATGTACGCTCGCGAGTTTCTGAGTCTTAAGAACATAATTGAATATACTCTTGTTGTACGTTGCAGGGTGTCCCAAATAAAGCCGCGCGACGTGGTATCGCCCGAGGCGTACGTGCTGTTCTACGAGCTGGCGCGCCCGCCCTCGTAGCGCCGCCCGCCGTGTGAGGACTGAACGTGCTGTAGTCACTGCTGACGGGTACTGTCGTGGGTCGCGTGACAGCTTTGAGAAATTATTTGGGGCCTTTCAAGTATTCACGGGTTTTTGGGCGGTGTTTGAGGCCTCTACGGAGGTGTTTAGGGTCCGTGGTGGGGTTTTGGGACTTTTGATGGTTCATTACGGAATTCAATTCGTTTGGGGTTCAACATTTACACACTAGATATACCTACTGCTAATTTGTGTACAAACAATTTTGCGGTCGCAACATGTTATGTTCACTTATAAAAAAAAACAAGTTTGAGGTTGAACAAATTTAGGTTTGAAGGTTTTGTTATCAGTTCCAAAAAATTAAGAAATATTGTATATTAAAATCAATGTATCTCCATGCAGGTATCCCCACCTTTACATAGCTCCATGCAGGTATCCCCGCCTTTACATAGCTCCATGCAGGTATCCCCGCCTTTACATAGCTCCATGCAGGTATACCCGCCTTTACATAGCTCCATGCAGGTATCCCCGCCATTACATAGCTCCATGCAGGTATCCCCGCCTTTACATAGCTCCATGCAGGTATCCCCGCCTTTACCTAGCAACGTGAGCTGTCATAGTCACAACACATCAGCTACACCATGAACATACACACAAACAAAAATAAGTTGGATGCCGATTCAAAATATATTAAATGTAACAATAAATAATGGTATGGAGGATAATGGAATCTGATGACAAATTAAATATATTCTTAGTTTGACCCTTATAGGTTATAAAAAACTGCAAGTTAGTGATATTGCTTATTAAGCTTGTAAATAATGTAGTAAAAGATGATGTGCATTATTATATTACTTAAAATATTAAATGTCTAGGAATTGATTAATTGTAGCGTTAAATTTCCTTCTTAAGGAAGCCTTGATAGTTTAAAGTGATGTAATTAGGTTACAGTATGGAAATAAATAAACCTTAAGCACATTCAAGCAAGTGTCCAAATGCTTACTGCGATGAACCTCGTTTGTGAGCCGAGTCGAAGCTGTCTCAGTTAATGTGTGTATTATATCAACACATTATGTCAATATACTAATATATCCCTTACAATTAAAACATTTATAATCAATTAAAGTACAATTACATTTTATGTAACATTTTTATGTATTGGGGTTTTCTATTTTCGTACTTTGGGTTGGGGCTTGAACTATATTGGGGCTGAACTAAGTTGGGGCTCGGAACTTGAAGCGCCTACAGCTGTCAGTACTCTCGGAGCTTTCACGACGACCCTTGGACAATAGGCGTAAAGGTAGACCACGACAACATGACACTAACTCCAAAAAAGAAATCCACATTTAAAATTAAACTCGTTTGTAGCTGCAATAGTACCCGAGCCCCCTTCACAAAAGGGGATCCGAGGTGAACACCTTGAGAACGGCTGAACCGATTTCTTACAAACAAAGCTAAGTACCATCTCGCCAACTCGAGCTTTCAAAGCGCATGTAAATCGGTTCATCCGTTTGCGAGTTAGACGCTCCAAGTACAATACTTTGCGTCGCGTCGACAAATGTACCTATCCAAAGTGCCTTCCTGATTGGTCGGACTGTAGATGCATTTCTTTTTTGGAAATCGTGGAATATCTTTATGAATACCTTGAGGAAATATCTGAACCAATTTTGATTCCAACGTATTCCCCTGTTTCCTGCGTGGATTTTGGCATTTCAACGATCGTGTTTTTTTTATGTATGATTGATGTACACAACCACTATATCAGTGGGGATACGAACCCCCGATTTTCATGATTGTGACCGGATATAATCAGCCGCGGGTAGTTTTCAATTACCAATATATCTGTAATTCGCTTGGTTCAGATATTTTATCTTAACGAACACTATTATAAGAAATGCATCACCTAGTCTTTAACTAACTAAAAACGCTTGCAGTGATATTAATAAAATAAGTATTTATTTAGAACAAATAAATGGTATCGTGACTAAAAATAAACATACATAAATATGTTCTGCGCGGCGCGTTCTCGTTTACTGTCGCTGTGCTCTGTTGCACTATATGCCATTATGGCAGCACTATCCTTTAGAAACATTACTAGGTATGGCTCTGCGAATGTCGCGAACAGGCACGACGCATACCAACAGGCTTACGATCTTCTTTTTTAAACCCAGTTTGAATTTTTAAAAACATAAATGTGTATGTTTGTATTTAGTTTCGAAAGTAACAGTCTTGCCTCTGCCGTGAGGCCAAAATGTAACAATTTCAAAATATCGGGTGTTTTTGAAAGATGTCGGCCATGTACATTATCTTTGGTTTACTGAACTAAACAACTTTTGTTTTTCTATACAACTCGTGTAATTACGTGTTCCGTTCTTAAATACTCTGATTCATAATTAGAGGCCAAAAATGTAAACAAAGGGGTTGACAGAACGAAAAAATTGATAGAAAACTGCGCAATCCATAATTTAATGATAGACATTACTAATAATTGATATTAAATTATAACATGACAAACTTGAATTTAAAAAAAAATATGTTTGTTTTTGCAAAATTGTTATTTTAAACAAAACTATAATAAAAGGAAGTTTTTTCGTGCAGTTATTTTTCTCAGACTGGGAACACATTAGAGATTTGAAACATTTTGTATAATCGCCACCATTTTGTTTTTCTGTCTGTTCCAATCACTGTGTGTTTGACGTCCTAATAATTCTAATTCCTACATCATGTGATAAATCCTTAATATAGGTCGGCATTTATAGGCATTGTTTCATGTCTGGTAATAATAAACACAATTAATGTTTATAATTTAAAGTATTTACAAGTACTTACCTATTTTAACGCAAATAATATTTTTTTATTTTAAACGGTTGAGTGCACCTGACCTGTCACACTGACAGTTACATTTATTGACATTTATTTCTTTGTTTACATTGTTAGTCTTGAATTATGAATCAGGGTATACCTACTTACTTATTACTTCCTTGTTTTCTTTTACCTATTGGTATTTTTTTAATACTTTTGAATTTTTGTCAAGTGTTCGGAAATACTCTGACATAATATGAACATATTTCTTTGTGAAGCAATATTTTATATTAAAAATATATTTGAAATGTTATGATTAGTAAAATCAATATTTAAAAACTTTATCAACATTTTTTAAAGGTTCAATAAGTTGATTCTCTGTTGTCGCTCCGTCGCGATCACAACCAGTTTTTTAACCTTAGAATGAACAGGATGCTATAATATTAGCTGTCAGAGTTAGGTTACATGCTGAGTGTTTTACAATGTTGACTTTTAATAATGTTTGTAACCCGTGTGGCGGCTTCGTTCAGAATGTTTGTTACCCGTGTGGCGGCATCTTTCAGAATGTTTGTAACCCGTGTGGCGGCTTCGTTCAGAATGTTTGATACCCGTGTGGCGGCATCGTTCAGAATGTTTGTTACCCGTGTGGCGCCATCGTTCAGAATGTTTGTTACCCGTGTAGCGGCAGCGTTCAGAATGGCCCGGAACTGCTCGAGTAGAGTAATAATAATTAATTAAAAGAATTCGTCCTCACACTGTAATAAGAGTGTTAAGCTTATTATTAAATAATAATTAATGTTAATGAATTAAATATTTGTTGATCCGATTGTTGAAACTACAGATATTTATTGTACACAAATAGTTAATTGGTTATTGAAATATAACTACAAAAACAATATAATGTATAATCATAGATTTAAATTTCTTAAATCGATGTGTATAATACATATCCAAGTCCTTTCTGAAACGTTGATCAGTTGTTTCAACATGTGACAAGTGATCGCGGCCACTGCAGTGGCCGCGATCACTGTTTTGACACTGGTGCGTTACGTTTTTATATTCGGGATATTAAATATCTTAAATTGATTTCGAAGATCAGTTTGACCAAACATTTAGTAGCGTATGGTTTACGTGGCTCACTACACATATATTTGGCTAGCTGGGCCCTGCAGCTCCACTCGCGTTCTTTCCTGTAGGGATGGATTTTCGAAAATCCCTCCTCATTACACCTCCGGTACTCTAAGAATACTTCAAATCCCCAGGTCCGCCGGCTCCGGCTGTGCGTTGTCTGTCTGTCGGTCAGTATGTCACGGTACTGATTGCAGGTGTAGATTTCATTATACTGTGTCCCGACGACATCCGTAATGCGATTGGTTTGGTTTGTTAACAATAAATAGTAATTGGTTTGCAGAAGCTAATGTTTCTGTGGAACTCTTGTAAGTAATGTAAGCCATACGCTATAACCTCTCAGAAGTGGTTCAGTTACACAAATTGTACAGTATTTTTACAAACTAAATAATTAGATGTTATAGAATTCATAAGCTTCGTTTTAAAAATAATACTAAAACTTGAAACTAAAGTTGTAGAATTCTCTACCAATGATGTTAATTTATTTAAACGCTATTTTTTCAGACCATCTGCCGCACTCAGAAACGTCAATTAAAGCTAAAATAGCGTTAAACTCTCTTAAGTTACATAAGGTGCTTTGGGGTAATTTCGAATTATTTTTTGATCAGTTGACACGATGCTTACATTATATTTTTTCTTTAATAACCTCTGTAAGTTTATTACAAACTCATGTTACTGTTATTTGTTGAAATGTATATTCTAACTTTTGCGATAATCTATTTAAATTAATGTTACTGCGTTCCCTAAATACAAACATTTAAAAAATGATAATTTTTTGTTCAGGTGTAATTTCGAAATACCACGGGATAATTCCGAATGAAACTTTAACTTAAAGTTTAAATTTACTTTTCATTCTACTTTACCCCTCTATAAAAAACAATCTGATATCTTTTATAGTATAGCCAGAACACATATTTGATAATTTGATTTTCGGAATTACCCCCTCATAACGTCCAGTAGTAAACCTTTGGAAAAGCAGTTTTCATTCGGAATAAACCCTTTGGGATATTTCCGAAAGAAACATAAAAACGATAGCTAGCGCATCCGAACCCACAGAATAAAGCACCAAAACCAATTATCTATCGTTAAATCTTACAATTAATAAGATTACTTACCAAATTCTTGAGATATAGAATGCGGGGTATTTCCGATAACCCACAAAAAAATCAAAAAACCCATTTCCAACGCAAAATAGATTTGCACACGCAAATTCATCACAAGCTGGCTAAATGAACTGTCGCGAGAAAGAAAAATAAAATGGTGCCTAGATTAATGTTGCCAGAGCAAAACAATATAGCCTGGGTTAGGAGTAATTCATAATTTTCCGAATATATCCATTTTTAAAATTACCCCAAAGCACCTTAAATACCTTTTCATCAGACGCTATGCGCATGTTGCATTCAATTATTTCAAAACGCACGAGTGTTTCACACGTAAATATTTGTAATAGACTTTTTTATTTCCGCTGCGTGCGATCACACGCGCGTGCATGGTAAACAATCTCTTTATATTTTTAATAATAATTTTGGTGTATTTTAAGGTATTGAAATAATTAGTTAGTATTTCTAATTACAACATAAATATTGTAAATATGCGATTACCTTTTCCGGTTTGTAAATGTAAGGTCCTTGTTTCATTGAAAAGCCCGCTTTACATTCCCGTGCGAACCGCGCGCGACGCCGTGCAACATGATGTAGAACAGTTTCACGTAATCCCAGATGTTTGTCGGCTTGTCGTGTTGCTCCGTGACAAATAGTCGGTGGAACGCGAACTCGACTAGCTCCACACTCGCATGTGGCTCGGTCGCGGAGGTGAGGTGCGCGCCGTGTATTCGCACGGAAGTGTGGAGCGGGCTGAAACTCCCACACTGATCAAATCAATTGAATTCAGCATTACGGCCACGCATGCGCAGAGCGGATGTTGAAAAGGTATATTGACCATACATATGGTTGAAGAAAACTCTACCTTATTGCTTGTAGTGTTTTCTTCAATTGGCCGAACGACTAACTTCCGGCCACCATGTATTTAATTAATGCTTGATTAAAGTCAATTTGAGACTGGGTAGTCAGAGATAACAATTAACGCTAATTAGCATTAAGTTCTGTTAAAATCCATACAAAAACTACAAGTTAATGCTCGTTAAAAGGTGGTCGAAGTCTGAGTACCGCAGTGTTACTGAACATTACGAGTATAACCAGCTGTTTCGTTGTTATTGCAATCAAAAGTCGTTCAATCATATATATTTCTTTTGACTGAACATCGAGCTGCCTTATTGAAAACTTTCTGTAAAACTCACTGTTGCCACGAAAACACGAGATGAACATTATTTTAAAAACCTCATGTTTTTATATTGCTTTTGAATTTGAAATGAAAGTAAACAGAGGTACCAACTTAGTAAAATATACCTACGTTATCTAATAATTTAATAATAATTTGTTGTTATTTAACCGTGTTGTCATATTTTTGCTACAAATGAATAAACAAAAGTTCATTATAAACAATACATTTACAAAATGATCCTCCTTTTACTCACTTTTGTGTATAACGGTTGTAATTGTAACGGACCGGCTTCACTGGCACACACTGTTCAAGCGCACCCTACACGGTCACGCAGTCGTCAGAAACCGACTGCTGAACTGATTTAGGTGAACTAATCAAATACTAGCAACCTCATTAATCAAATTAACATCAACAATAAAAAAATGCAGCATGACACATTCGTAACTTTTGAAAAATTTATTTTGTTGCAGAACAAAGTCGTTCAGTTAACGAACGTGAACATGTTTTGACCATCCGTGAACATGTTTTGACCATCCGGGATTGCCTCTAAATAAATATGACGATACGGTAACGTTAAGTTTTTTTGTTGTAAGTTCGTCATATCACATCATTTATCATTATTTATTTATTAAAAACCACATCGTATTTGATACAGCTTTCATGCCATTTTTATTTATGTAAATTATGCATTTTCCGCTAAAACTGTGTACACAAAGTTATATTACAAAACTAGACCTTAACTTTTAAGAGATTTAACAAGAACAAAACAGTTATTGTTCTGTAGATGTCAACAAACAGCAAAACATTTAATCAGAATTTTGTGAACAATGAACGCCTTTGACGCAATGAATGCGTGACGTATTTCATCGCGGACAATATTAACAATGAACGCGTGTAATAAGGCGTAGGTATGTTTCTGTTTGTTACACCCATATTGAATGAGTTAATTACATATCCGCCAAGTAATATGTTAAAAATAACTAAAAAGTTTAATATCGATAGTTCTTGAGAATCAATATCCGCTTCCTTGTAACTTTAATAAAACTGAATTTGAACAAAAATAAAGTTTAAGCCGAGGGACTCGACTAATAAATACGAATTAATACTTCCGTTTTTTCGCGCGTCTTCGCAATGAACGTAGAGACGAGCACGTCTACTGCGCGGTAGACGTGCGGCTCATTGCGTGCACAGTATCAAATAATATAACTCGGATCTAATTTAAAACATTTTAATGTAAACTCATATTCGCGTTCTAGTGTTCAATTAAATAAACGGTAAAATACGTTACTTGATAAGTAATGTAATATATTTACCCGCAACGTTGTAAACATGGTACAAAAGATAACGTTACATTATGTAAACAGTTGGTTAAGGGTTCAATAAAGTATTAGATCGTGGAGTGAATTCGCGGATATTTTATATTACGTGTGTTCTCGTGAGCTAGAGCGGTGGTAGCCGAGCGGTATACTAGAGAGCGTTAGAATGCAACGATACCGGGTTCAGTCCTCGGCCCACACCGAAGACGTTACTACGTTACGTACGGATTTCCATCGCTCCGTGCTTCGGAGGGCACGTTAAGCTGTCGGTCGCGGCAGTTATTGGTTGGTAGCAGTCGTTGCGCCGTGCCCGAGGCCCGCGACGGCCGTAGAGTTGACACCAGCGCTGCTCGTACATAAGCACGCAAGCAAGATTCCATTTATTTTCCCCTAAAAAGCCAAATAAAAATCGTCGTTAAAATATGTAGTAATATTTAATGATGGTGGTTATAGGCACGGCTTGCCTCTACACCCGGCACAGACGTGCAACCGTTTAATGATGGTGGTTGTAGGCACGGCGTGCCTCTACACCCGGCACAGACGTGCAACCGTTTAAATGTTGCCCCCAAGCAAAAGCCAATCTACAAGCTAGCTATCCGAACGAATAACCGTTGTTTGAAAGCACTCTGGATCCAACTTGTCGAGTTTAACCAAACTGATATCCCTCTGAAGTCGCGTATACAAGTTTCGGTCGTATTTATGATCTAAATTACTACCTTGGTTGAAGCGGTTGATGAAAACATAGCTCCTATAGACCACCAGATGTTATACACAAAAAGAAAAGTTTGCTTAAAACATCTTTGAAAAAAGTACCTCTGTATGTGCACAGTACCCGCCGCGCGCCGGCTTGTTTATGAAAGTACCTATGTATGTGCACAGTACCCGCCGCGCGCCGGCTTGTTTATGAAAGTACCTATGTATGTGCACAGTACCCGCCGCGCGCCGGCTTGTTTATGAAAGTACCTATGTATGTGCACAGTACCCGCCGCGCGCCGGCTTGTTTATGAAAGTACCTATGTATGTGCACAGTACCCGCCGCGCGCCGGCTTGTTTATGAAAATCTGTTGTTTTAATTTTTAAACGGATCGATTGACGGACGAGGGTCTAAAAGTAAATACTTATGTACATAAGTACTTTTTTGCAAATATATTTTGATCAGATTTATTTTTCATTTTATTCGAAAAATAATATACCCGCATTAACTTTAAGGATTGGGTAGTGTTCACAAATATTCTCTAAATTATAAGCTGCTTCAGAACACTACCTTCGGTAATTTTTGACAGTATTTTCACAGTATGTTGCTCAGACGAGCGCGAGCAAGTATTTCATCGTGGTGTACATTAGTATGAAATGGGTTTAAAATAAATATCGCTACGACTTTGTTAACAACTGAACTAATGTTCAACTGAAAGCAATACAGCTACTTTTGACAACTTAATAACATTTATTTTGGTAATAAAACAAAAATATATTGTTAACCCATTTCTGTAATAGAAACATGTTCAGTTTGGGTCAAGTAGTTAATGTCGGCGATACCTAATTTAACCCTGTTTAAAGTTCGAATGTGCACAATACTTCAAGTGCACAATGTTCAAGGAACATAAAATTTCAATTTCCAAATATTTTTTCGAGTCACATTTGAAGTATGTGGTAAAATGTTGAATAAGCTGTCAAGCAAATATGTTTTCCGAAAATGAACACGCTGTGAATTGGGCACTATTTGAAAGTAATTATAATAATTTAAACTTATTTAAGTGCGCTTTGTTAACGAGTGGTTGTTTTGTTCATATTTTATATTATTTGTACAATTTTATTTAATTGTTGATGAGTTTTTAGTAAGTTTTTTTATAAGTAATTATGATCACAAATGAATCTTAATTTTAACCAAAGAAACTTAAATTATGATGTTAACGGGAATATACGCTGTAATGGCATTTTAATAATGCATCATTGAGATGCATAGCGTTGTATTATTATTATAATGTTAATAATTTATTTATTTATTGTAAAACAGTTGGCGCTCTGGTCCAAGATATAATTATTTATTAAAAATACGTAACAGAATTCTATAGAAATATATATTTAAATGATTTAATTAATAAACGTGTTTTACTTGCCTACTGACTTACCCAGTGCAGAAGCCAATATATATGTCGCCGGCGGATAGCTTAATCCGTCGTTTAATTAACTAGGTTTGTGATTAAATGATGCCATTCAACTAACGACCTGAATGATATTCAGCCATTAAATCAAACAGCTAAGTAAATGATCTTGGATCCATAACGTTTAACTTCTTGCCATCCTGTTGAAAGAATAAATGGTCGGTCTGGGCCAAGGGCAAATTAACCAGCACTTCAAACAGTTCATTTAAAATTTCGACCTATTTAAAAGTGATTAAAGTTCCATCATATATTTTAAAATAAAATATTCTGTCCTTTAAAATACCACACCAACAGTTAAATGAAAAACGCACTTGGCGATGCCCTTCGGTTATCCTTCCAGGATCAGTGTGTGATCAAAAACGCAATTGGCGATGCCCTTCGGTTATCCTTCCAGGATCAGTGTGTGATCAATAATGGTTGTATTTTCGGTTATACATATGTACCATTATTGAAAAAAAAAACGTTTCATCAGACAATAAAATGTTGTTGATTTTCTGATTTAACCAGTTGCAAAAATCGAGGCGTCTTAAATTATCTCCTGAGTGTAACTTTTGCACAATGCGTCCGGAGCGATAAAGTTTATAGTTTTATTTTTTAGAACTTTACATATCGTAGCTTGAGACACTTGAATGTTTTCAGCTGCATTGCGGGTGGGATTAGTGGGGAATGACTCAAACTAGGTCAAAATAGCTATTTCTAAATATTCATTATAAATACGTGGTTTTAATAGTTTTCTTTTGATAACGAAAGCTACCTCCTTGTCGTTGTAACTATTTTTTGGAGACGCTTAACTGTAGGGAAATCACGTTGAAAATATTTGTTTCGGTACCATACCAAAGCACGAGGGGCACTTCTCCCATTGATAAAATAGGCCTCAATTAGATCAAATCGTTTATCATATATAAATCCATATTCAAATTGCAGAATTCAAGATCCAAGTATAGGTATTACTTTAAATAAATTATTCAACAAAATACGAAACAGTTCGCAAACAGTTAGTAATAATCAACGAAACGTCAAACAAAATCTAAATGATTGGCGCCAATTTACTCTACGTTCTAATTTCAATTGTTAAATATTTATTTATATTACTGTGGCCTTTAACCGCGAAGAGATAATAAAAATTTGCGGTCATCTTGTTGTAAAGATGACCGCGCTGCGGGTCTGTGTTGAGAAAAATATTGAGCATCATTTCGGACAATGTACAGGTACTGCAGGTATGAATTAAACCTTAACAGTAACATATGAGTGTGTTTATTAAAATCCAACATTTTCCTTAAGTTTGCCGTATGTTATTTCTTCCTCTTATTAGCGACACTATCGAATGGTGTAATAATACAGTGTTTTTTCTCTCCAAAATCAACGTGTTCTATTCCTGGTTTATGATTGATTTTTCAAAAATCCAAATATGCAAAATCGGGCCCGAGACTCCTTTGAGTACTTTTCGCTATTCCTCATAGTTTCTGATTTAGCCATCCACGCCTACTTGAAAAATTCATGTATATACTAGTGTTCCCGCCCGCGACTTCGTCCGCGCAGACAACTGTTTATCGCGAAAAATGCATCCTATTTTTTTCTAGGATATTAAAAACCAATGCAAAAGTAGGTATAGCACCAATGCTATATGAATCGCAAAAGGAGAGTTTCGCTAACGACTTATCTCGCTTGAGACAGGGAAATAACGTCGACCGCTCAAGCAGGCTGTACAAGTTGGACATGCTATACGGTACGGATCATGTAATACGTCTAAACGGGCGCATAAACGCGGCCACCGTACCGGACGAGATGAAGTCCTCCCGTTTTGGATGGAGCGCATCCACTCACACGCCTTATCATTAAGTCAGAGCACGAGACACGAAATCACGTGGGACGCGAACTACTCGTGAATAATTTGCGACAAAAGTATTGGATACTTCGCTTGAGACCCACTTAAGGAAGATGGAAGGGGTGCACCCCTGTACTATCTTAAATTATAACCCCTAGTCGTCTAGTCGTACGGTTATGGAAAGGTGATGGGGAATCAGGTTTGCAATTCTACTAGGCAAGCGTGCTATACCTTCGACCACATCATCGCTTTCCATCAGGTGAGATCATGGTCAAAGGATTGCCTAGTCTAATAAAATAAAAATACATTCATATGGTCTCGCAAGTACAAACTTTTCTGCAAACAATCTAGAGGTGCATACCAGTGCCATCTAGTGAGTTACCTAGATGTAAAACTAAAATTAATAACCAAGGTCCTCCATCAATCCCTACCTATCCTATTAAAGAGCTGATTTCATTGGTAGAAACCTAAAAAATTACTGCATTTTGAGGAGCTATTCTGCTCATCACGCTGAAGATCCTCATCAGATTTTCACCAAATTTTATGAAACCATCCTAAACTTAGGTACTACCTTTCAAATGAAAAAAGAACCATCGAAATCGGATCTAATAAGGCGGAGATATTCAGTAGACCCCTTTTTTTGGGGGATGTAATTAAAAATCTCTGATAACTAAAAAAAACGTGTAACCTGAATACCAAGGTTCATCTAGGTCGGTTGAGAAATACGACTTGTAGAAGAGAACAGAGATCCGAACAGCCGGACATACGAAAGCATATGTGCCCAAACTGAAACGGAGAGGCTTCGCTCGAACTTCGCGCTCGCTTGATCAATAAAGTATAAAGATGTACCGCCTTATTTATAAAAAGTCAAGCAATGATTAGTAATACTGCGCAGTACTAATTGACGTTTATTAACTTTTTATAAATAAGGCGGATAATTGAAAAATTACCCGGATGTTTCACAAATCCCCAAGTAAAAACGATATACTGCAGAACAACGTAAGCCAAAAGGACATCGTCTAAACTTGATTGCAAAACTCGCTGGAGCTCACTATGTGATATGTTAGGACGTTTTATTCAACTGAAATACTGCATTAATAAAGCTGACATCGACTTGAAATTAGAGTTCTGTATACATAACGATGAAATTCAGACACTTGAAAAAGTACATAAGAGTCAATAAAGTCATGAGGTGATCGAAGTTACTGTGGAAGCCATCTGTCAGCGTGATGCCACATTAATAACGTGTGCTTTTGTTACGCATTAATTCAAGATTAAAGTATAGGTACTAAAGAGTTGCTTAAACTTCGAAATTTCAAAACTAAGGCCCCTAATTTATAGGCCAATTTCGAAACTGAAAATCTATGAAACTGCATGCCCAAGTCCACACACGCTAAGCACAGGGGCTGATTATACTTTTCGGTTTTATGTATAATTTGCCGCACTGTGTGAATGTGGTCTATGGTGCCGTAACCTCCTCGAAACCCAGCTTGCTCCGGTGGTTGAAATTTGTCGAGTCTATGAGCGAGGCGATTCGTTATGACTCTTGAAAACTGCTTTTAGACATGGCTTAAGAGCCTTAAGATAGGCCGATAGTTTTTCAGAAGGGTATTATTACCTATTTTGAAAAACAGGACGACTACACTCCTGTTCCATGCCTGTGATTTTAATATACTGTAAGGAGAAAAACAGGAAGTAGGCGGAGTCTAGAGGCGGGGCTTAGCATCACGTGATGATTTGTTTGCGCAATACTAGCTGAAACCAGTTTCAGCTAGTATTGCGCAAACAAATCATCACAAATAAGCAAAAACAGTGAAACCTGCTGGATCCAGATCCAGCCGGGCAGACCTTTTCCTCGGCGAGGCAGCGAGAGCGGAGCGCTATTTTTCTGCCAGCAGTCGAAGCAGCCGGACGTTTCTGAATATTTTTTGAGTTCCTTATTTTCCCCCCATTTTATTTTGTAAATGGGGTGTACCTTCTGCTTTTAAGAGTTCCGTGGTAATTCTGTCCTCCCCAGGGGCTTTTCAATTTTTGAGCTGTTTAAGAGCCATCACGAATTCATCAAGGCTGAAGTCTGGCAGCTCTTTGGTAAAGAGGCGGGTAAGGGTTGCCATGGAATCCTCGGTGTCGGGTTCTAGTCTGGATGCCTGCGACGTGTATCTAATTGGGCATAAAAATCTTCAACTTTCGCAAGAATCTCTGGCTTCTAAACAACGATTTCGCCACTAGATTTGGTCAGCTTCGTCAGATGGCTCCGTCTCAGGCAGTGGACTGATATAGTCTGATGAAGATGATGTTGACTATATTTTTTTCTTTCTTTTTGAAGTTACATACCAAATTTTACATAAATATGCGTAACTAGTACGTAAATATGTATAAAAATATAATTAAATAATAATGGCCATGTTTATAGTTGAAATCTACCTATCGATTGAACGAACTTCACGCTACATATTTCTATCCTCTTCCTCACAATAAAAAAAAGAGACAAATATATATTTGAAGCATGAGGACCTTCATCAGAACTCATATTGTCGAGAGTTGGCGATTTGTGCGCAGATTCAAATTACATCACTGAATATTCTTGGATTTAACAAAAACTATAATTCTCAAATAACCCCGTTTGATCAAAAATAGATCTTCTAATGGCCATATTAACCCCGTTTGATCAAAAATAGATCTTCTAATGGCCATATTGCAACAGTTACTCTTCAAATTAAATGAACATAGGCATAAATCACTCTGATTGAGATAATAATTAGCGATTCGTCACTGATACGGTGCGCTAACGTTTTCTCCTTGTGAAAGATGTCCTCACAAGATGGTCGTCCCGCTACCATAGACCAAAGAGTATATAAATACTACCATAGACGTGAGGCTCGTGAGGCTCCGCTAGAGTGACTGACAGTTCACTCTGACATCAAAAGTTGGATGGCGCGCCGTCACGGCCGGACTGACATACGACCGTCCTCGGGCGTTTATCTGCGTATGTCCCTGGAATAAACAATTATCAATCACCAAGACATCGGCTCGTCCTTTCTGCTGCTATGACTTCATTTTATGTTATTGACGTACCAATACGTCAATGTTATATGTATTCAGTATCAAAAACATCATCAGCAATCTTCGCAATAACTGACGCCACACATCTGGACTGGGCGAGTGTATGAGCCTCGCCGACCAGGATAGACCATCTAGAGGATAGACCGCCGACAACATCTGGCTCGGGTAGCAGTGTGTCCCTAGCCAACCTTTGGGCATGACCAGGCACGACACTGGCCAGGATAGACCACCAAAAACATCTCCAGGATAGACCATCTGCAGGCTAAACCACCGAAAATTATTCTAAGTATTTTTTCGTTAAAATTATTCTAAGTATTTTTTCGTTAAAATTATTTTTAAATTATTTGTCTTTTTCCCATAGAGCACCTAAGGGTACATTCTGACCAAACATCTGGCTCGGGTGACACTGTGTCCTTAGCCAACCCGAAGGTGTGGCCAGGTACGACAATGGCCGACCAGGATAGACAATACATCTGCAGGATAGACCGAAGAAAACATCTGGCTCGGTTGACACTGTGTCCTTAGCCAACCCGTAGGTATGACCAGGTACGACAATGACCGACCGATCGACAGCTCGAAGTGAGTACATAAATACAATTCGCACAGGATCCACAAAATTAAGCAAAATGTACATACATATTATGATTACAGACAATCTTGTTCTGTGTAAATTTCAACTTAATGTTATACGTTCCATGTCTCGGGATCGGAGTATACGCTGAGTGTCTGAACCGGCTGTGATGGTACGGGAATCGGTGGAAATAGTATCGGACTAAGTGAAAATCTAAGTAAGTTCTTCAATGTTTATGCCACTATGCATTTGAGTTGTGCAATTTATATCTTCACCGCCAATACCGCTCTTTTTTATTCGATAGCTAATCATCTTGTTCTCTTTTAAAATTAAGTTTTTGTGGCAAACTCTTAACTCTTCTCTAAGAGTTTGCCACAAAAACTTAATTTTAAAAGAGAACAAGATGATTAGCTATCGAATAAAAAAGAGAATGACTCACCGACAGATATTTTCTAAATAGTTACCCTTCGAAGAGCGGTGCTCGCATTGGTTGACTTCCTTGATCGCAGCTTCATCCGCGTTCCTCCTAACCAGGCAGACAGTTGTCACATGACCAGGCTGGCCACACAAGAAGCAGCTTACTGTTGTTGTTGACCTCTCTTACGGACGTGAGCATCTTGAGGTTTTGTCGTTGCAAGGTCTTCGCGTCGCTTTCTGCATTCAGCTTGACGATGTCCAATCATTCCACAGAAATGTCAGTTTCCGATAAATGACTCAATCGTACGAGGCCTCTTTGAGTCTGTTTCGTAAGATTCAGAAACATCCAAACGTCACTTTGGTGATACGCCATCAAGATAATTCACGCCGTATCAAGTGATCCTTCTGACACAACAAAGATACAACGAAACCGGTCATCAACTCTTAAGGCATCACGGTTTGTTGTATTCTTTTTAATGAGGTTCCACAAACGAAGAGCAGATTCAGACGCTGTCTCTTTAATACTTACCTTAGAAACGCAGAATTTCCTCAAAGTAGTCTTGAATGATTTTTGGTGTTGAAAATATTGCAATCAAACTCTGTTTTACGAAACTCCATGTGATTTCATACAGATTAAGCTTAGGTAATAAGACGAGCAGCTGCACGACCTTTGAGTGCACCTATTTGGGCCATAAGTAGCTCAACTTCTTCCAAATGTTTTTTTTTTATATTAACAATAACTTCTATTAAGTTACACCACCCTTCGATATACGAACCTGGCTCATCATGGTTAAATCGTAGAAGCTCTGTTGAATTCATAGGTGCTCACAGTTTGTGTTGACGGCAGTGCACGCGTTAGCAATGCTTCCATATTGGTCAAAAGTTTTACGGCGTTGGTTTTATCTGGGAGTTTCTCTTTTGTAATTCGTTCGATCCCACTTCTGATGAAGCAGCAGTGCGATTCTGTAAGCAACTCACTTGAACCCGCAGCGCGGATTCAGCGCTGTCGCAGCGCTGTGGCCAGATTGGCATTCAGTAACATCGATTATACGATAGCTGACTCGACAGCGAGATCACGTTCGAGTTTCGTAGGAATCTCGACTCGTTTTGTATGGGATGACAGATTTATAGGCATTCTGTAATCTCGAAGCTCGCTGTGTTCGCTTGACCTTGGAGCCCGTCGTTCGAGTTTGAGCTGTCAAATGATAAGTTACTAATTCGCTGGTGAACTATGAAGACGCAAAATCTAAAACCCTTTGTGAACATTATTATGACTCTTGTGTGATTTGTTTTTATTGTTATTTATTTGTGTAAAAAACAGTGTTAAGTTCTAATAATGTTCTAATAAGACAATAGTATTGCTCGATTTTTGTACATATTGGCAACTAGTTAGAAGAAGCAATTTTCCTTGATGATCCCGACTTCAAGCACGTAGGTAATAATAGAAGGCAGCAATTACAGTAGGTACATGAGACTCCAGTGCAAGAATTAAGTGAAAATGGACAAGATGGAATAAATTTCACCCTTTAAACAATATCAATAAGTGATTAGTGATATGAATGATTCAGTTTCTTTTCTATTATATCTTCTTCATCGAGGCCGCTCACTTCTTCCTCTAAAATCTCTTCAGAAGGGATCTCCACTATTAAACGCTTGAGCTGTTTGCGCAATTTCTCTACAGTAGATTCTGGTACTTCTGAACGAATGGACACCTCGTAAATCAGCTCATCCTTAGACAAGGAATAGATCGGTAATGGACGTGCCTCCATTTCTGCGGTAAAAGCTATGACTTTCCAAAAATGAGAAGCAAAAAGAAAGCCCCCGAACCAACTAACAATCGAATAAAAATGCTACTGAACCACTTATAATATTACTGACCCCTAAACACAATGAATAAAATGGTAAATGAAATCCTAAAAAATCTACTACCAATCAATGAATAAAAAACAATATCTACGGAACCTCATAAATATTTTACTGAACCCTAAAGTACAATGAACAAAAGGTAAATGAAATCTTTAGAAAACTACTGCCAATAGATTAAAAAAAATATCTACGGAACCTCACAAATATTTTGAACGAACCCTAAAATCCAATGAACAGAAGGAAAAATGTGTGTGTTTTGTGTAATTAAATTGTTCTATAATGTTTTGGAACCGATATGTTAAACAATATATAAAAAAAACTGTTGTGTTGTGACACACTTGCAATAAAATGGTACGTACCTACCTACAAAGTAAAAGTCACTCTATTAACGGATCTATACTGTTTTAAATATCACACCAATACATAAACCAATGATAGAAAAAAATACAATCAATTACACATGAATCACCATTAAATACACATAATTTTTTTCCTAAAACAGTCAAATAACATACCAAGATTTCAAAATAACACAAACAGTATTATAGGTTCAACACACAAAGAGATATTATAGTTTAGTTTCACACAGTAATATTACACGTGACCACGGGGCAGTTGGAAGATACTTTCATGTACACACCTGTTTGCTTGTATTCACTTTTAAGCGTTGTGCCTATTACCTATTACAAAAAATTCTCTCTGATGTATGATGCAGAAAAAACCAACAAATTTACATTGAACGCCACTGTACCTGAGCGCCAGTTTGTAAGAGAAAAAATAAATGAAAAAAAATATATGTAAAATATGAAAAAATATATGTGAATTTATTCAGTTGGGCGCCATTGAAAGGGCCGTTGCCCGGCTAAGGAAACGGACCTCCTTCTCAGGTAAAGGCGAGGAATTAAAACAAGATGGTAAATTCAATAACAAAGGGCTTTATTACAAAAAATAGAAAAAGCACACATGAGTTATCGAATATTGGTACTCTCCCCTTTACTGAGGAATTCAAAAAGAAATATTTTACACTTAATTTAGTTTGTTCTGCATCAAAATAATTCTAAACAGCAAGATCTTATAATAGGAAATAACTTAATACTCAAAACTCAAAATTTCTCAAATATGATTACAATTTCATCTAACATATAAATTTTAGTAGATAACTCCGGCCTGTATGATATGAATTTACAATAGAAAAGCTGTATCCTAGGCTAGTAAAACTTAGAGAGTCTGTGCTCAGCAGATCAACATGTATTGGTCACAACGCAACGGAATAATCTTGTCTTTGCCATAGAATGTTCTAAATTAAAAGAGAACTTGTGCAAACAGAGTGTGTGTGTGTATGATTGTGTTTCCCAGAGGGAAATCAAACTCTAAAAACAGAAAGTAAAACAGAAACTAAGACAGAAAGTATACAGAATGTATATAGAAAGTAAACAGAAACTATCTAGGAAATAAACAGAAAGTATCTAGAAAATAAACAGAAAATATATAGAAAATAAACAGAAAATATCTAGAAAATAAACAGAAAGTATCTTCCAACAATATATTAACACGTTAGAAGGCGAAGACTTCCCTCGCTACCGTAGCTCGCTGACTCAAAATGATTTGGAGTGGACCAACCTGGAAGCTTCCTGGGACGCCGTACCGTCGTCTCGCGTACCGCCGCGGAACGCCTCCTTACTCCACTCGATCAGCTCCTACTGCTTGACCACGAACGGTGGTGATATCTTCTACTGGACAGGTGGTGCGTTGGAGTCCTTCTGAAGTCCCTCGTAGACTGGCTTCTTCCACGAACGGTGGTGAGCCCCGGGTGATCGCGCACAGCAGCTCGCAGTGGTGACGTCAATAGCCGTCCGTAGATGCACGATATAACCTGGCTTTTGCACTCGTATACTTATTTCGCCTGTAACAGGGCAGCTTCGTTCTGGACAGCGTGCCTCGGTCGTTTTGTTCACACAAGAGAAACTGCGTATTTTTCTGCCGCCTGCGCCGATCTCTATTACGTGCCAACTATGTAAAGTAAATACGGTTTTACGTCCGAAATCCAAATCCAATCCACAGGCTTCTCTCTTGTATATATATACGAACTTTGGTTTGCACTTCGAGTAGCATTCTACTCCGATCTTGAACTTCCGGTTATCTCGAAAAGTCCAGAACTAACTCTGCCATTTGCATCATAAAGCAGACCTTGTCGGCCTAGCAATACTGGTCACTGTCCTCCAGCCAGTTCTGGTACATACCAGCCAGCTTCCTTGTTTACATCAAAAAACTCCATATAAAAAAACCATCTTTCCGGAACTTTCATGCGATTTAGACATTATGTCAAAACCTTCCATGGTGTGACCATCGCAAGCTATTTCTAGATTTAAATTATTTTCGACATATCAAACGCTGCCTTCTGTAATTATTATTTGTTAGCCAACTTAAAGATGCGACCTATTCTGGATTTTTAAACAACCCGTTCCTCGTCCAAAGTTATCCAGAGCCCGACATATTCCTGGAACGTCAATTATTAATAGCAACACTAAGAAGCTCGCTACTTGCCGATAGAGATCACCATTTAGTTTCCACCTTTCTTCTAGTTCACGCCATTTGTCGCTAGCTGTCGCTGCGTGGATTAACCATTTTATCTATTTTGAGACAGTAGATGAAAACTTTTCCCTTTCACTCGCAGAGGCAAATTCAACCATTATTTCTTGATTCTTAGATAGGCGAAATTATCAATCTGTCTTCAACAAGAAAAGCTTTCATTAATCCTTTAACGAAGAAAGTGGCGCACGCGTGGTGGAGTTCGGCGTTTTTTACAAACTCGGCGTCTGGTTTTCAGATACGGAGAAAACACAACTTGATCTAATAGAAAAGACGCTGCTCCTCGCCAGATGGCGTTGTACCCAATATATTCTATTATCGAGATCTATAACAAAAATCTAACTTGGAGTCATGATTTAACATGTCACAGTTTCAGCGTGATACGTGTTCTTTTAAATAACTTTCAACGCCTATCCTGCAGGAACCCTTTAATTTTCCGGGAAGAAAAGTATCCTATGTCCTACCTCAAAGTATGAACTCAAATCATACCAAATTTCATTTGAATTCATTGAGTATTTTGGGCGTGATGCACGTCCAAGTTGCAGACAGACAGACGGACAGACAGACAGAAAGACAAAAATTTAAAAAATACAGTTTTGGCTTTAGTTTTGAATATGGAACGGCCCCCAAATATTTTTACAAAATATGTTTAATTTACAGAATTTGGGACATTATACCGCAGGAACTCTTTATTTTTTCGGGATAAAAAATACCCTCAATAACCCATCATATAAACTATGACTGTGCCAAGTTTCATCAAAATCCGCCCAGTAGTTTCAGAGTGGTAAGTGTTTTTTGAAATAACTTTCAACCCCAATCCTGCGGGAACCCTTTCGTTTTCGGGATGGAAAGTAGCCTATGTCCTACCTCGTAGTATGAACTCAAATCATACCAAGTTTCATTTAAATTCATTCAGTCGTTTCGGCGTGATACCTAGCCAAGATACAGACAGACAGACAGACAAAAATTTATAAAAATACAGTTTTGGCTTCAGTATTGAATAAAGAGTAAGGTCCAAAAAAAAATTCTAAATATCTTCAATGTACAGAATTGGACCCGTTACAGGTTTATTATAACTTAGAGCGGAGTGTGGTCATGGGTCGCTGGCACAACTGCTCCAGTGACAGAGATGGTGTAGGTGACAATGAAGATGGTAGTAATGAGTTGGGGTTAGGTAGCTTATCATGCGTATCTAGGTATGTAATGTTGTTAGAAGAGCGATGGTAGCCTAGTTGTGAATCAGTGCAACTTAGAATCAAACTATACTGGGTTCAGTCCTAGGCTTCACACCAATGGCTTTTCTAAGTTATGTCACAGAATAAATAATAGTACAAGTACAGAAGGCTAACTGAGTAAAGTCATTTAAATAAATAGCGACTCTCGCTACAACGCTATAAAGTGCAATATAACTCGCACGGCGCTGCGAGCTTTCAATTATATTTACCTAGAAGGCACTCGCCCACCGCTTGCAGGCTAGAATGCACCGTATCACAACGCGTGAGAACTTCCGTTGCTCTAACCGTTTCAGAATCGCTCTGTCCCTTTTTCGCTCGGTAGAGTTGTATTAAGATATGACTAGGTACTTGTACTACTAATTATTCTGTGATATGTTATGACTTAGATATTGTAACAGAATAAATAAGTAATAATGTATTATGTTATTACTTATTATTATAAATTAAAATAGTTCTATTACATACAATGACATTCTTATCAGAATAGACCGACTACCTCATTTTTACTACCTACATATCCCGTTTTCAGACCGCCGATAACTTTAGTGAGATACCTCACTAAAGTTATCGGCGATCAAAGTGTAATATCCTATAGGTATTACACTTTGATGAATAAAGGTGCCTGTCTGAATTCCATGCTTTTTAATGAGTGAAAAATAATTTGCTTCCTACGTAATAAAAGGTATTAAAAGTATGTAGGCTACTTACTAAGTCAGCACAGTAATTCATTTTCCGATCAACAATACCTACTATAATCAATTATAAAATTACGTTGATCGATTTAATAAACGACTTTATTTCTGCGCGGAAAAACCGTAGCGTAGCTTCGGTATGGAACACAAATGAAATAACATAAAACTATAGGAACCTACGTAATAAAAAAATATCAATATCTAACTACATAACTAGGACCATAAATAGGTATTACAATTTATTACCTTTCAATATCCTTTGGAAGCGTAAAGAATGACAATTCGTAATTTCTATCACTTCAAACAGCCGAATGCTATGCAGTACTTTCTAGCTTTCTTCTTGGTAATTATAATTAAAACACGAATCAATAACTCACGTTTTGTCAATAACTTTACGTAAGTAGGTGCTCTATCGCTAAGTACAAGGCGCGCGACTCATCGAGCGCACGCTTGACACTCGACTGAACGGACCCGAATATTGGGTCCTTGAATTTATTTGTACTTGTTGCCGAGTGCGACCGCCCTGGTTATGTGTGGTTTTCCATCGCTTCGTGCTTCGGAGGGCACATTAAGTTGCCAGTCAAGTTATTCGTAACTTAATAGCAGTAGTTAAGCCATGTCAGAGGCCCTAGGGCAGCCTGACTAACTCTAACACTAGAGGACTACCTTAAACAACAACAAAAACATTGTTAAAAATATATAATATTTATATATTATTATGTTACCTAGTCTTTATGGGTATCTAAACAAGTGTACCAAATTTTGTGAATGTTTATTATGATTGTATGATATACCTATATAATATGATTGTCCACATATTTCTCAGAAAAAACAAGTGTTATTGCAAATAAAATAATTGTAATAGTTTCGGTATCTGTTAACTTAGGGAAAAGTTAGTTTAATAAAAAGCGGTTCAACGCTTTAAAGATATAGACTGCTAACTGTTTCCTGCAGCTTGAACTTGGTTACAATCGGATTATCACTTTTTTCATAGCAATTTCGACTCTACCGCAAGGCGTTAGTGATATCGATACTGACAATCCGATTGAAGCTAAGTTATGTGGTCGGGCCCCAGGAAGGGTTTCTTCTTAGCAAGCAGACTTCAAATCATTTTTTCTGAGGTTTGTGCGAAGCCGCGATAGCTCACGTAAGTACTTACCAGCAAACACCATAAAAAAGATGTTCCCACTGTCTCCGTGTGTTGTCTGTTCCACTCACTGTCCTCAGAAATCCTTTGACCAGCGTTGAGTTTCTCTCCATGTACATAATCCACAAGAACACATACTATTTTAGTGCAGTCAGGTTTATTTCTTTGTAGGTAAGAGTTCACACTTGGAGGAAGCCAAGACAACACAAAGCAAGACGTAAGTTCTATGGACACAACACAAAATACAAGAATTTAAAACTATGATCCTCAAACTATGCTTTAGTGCAAACGCTAATGATGAAAAAAAGGGTCATCAAATTAATCGCATGTAAAAACCACTTGAATCACAGGGGTGCGATTTTTCAATATCACCAAGTGATTATATATCAGCGAAATGATAAAAAGTCACCGATTTCCCAAAAGTCGTATTTTTGAATTTCACTGGGTGATAAAAAATATCATACGTATGATTTCGTTTACGAGTGCCTCCCCCCACTCGTTTGGAAATCACCCGGTGATATTTATGCAATTTCGTTCATAGTTTCTTATATTCAACTACTTTTCGTGTGTTGTTTTTCCTAAAATACGAACAACGAATGAGATAATACTAGCAGCAAGCCTAGTACTAAAGATGACTCGTCAGATTAAGATACTGGAACTAAAGTTATGCTATGCATGAAGAGGCATTCTCAATGTCCGCTAAGACATTGCCTCTCAAATCTACTGGCTTTCGAGGATGTGAGGCTTTTTTTCAGTGATAATAGGACAAGCGGCTTCCCTTCTCTATAGAAACAAAGATAAATGAATGTTTTATTGTCGTCTCCTATGAGCTAGCACTAGCAGCCAACACCCAGTTGATTCTTATCTGTAGACACAGATTACCATAAATACTTACCTAGGTAGGTATCTTCTTTTTTACTAGGTTAGGTGGTATCAGTAGGTAGATACCCACAATACAGGGGTAGCCTATATTTAACATGTCATGTAACCCTATTTTGTTAGTTTAGCGCTCAGACTAATCTGAGGTCTAGCACATGTACCTACTTACTATTCATTTATATTTTTTCAGATGAGTGGATAATTATAAAGCTTTGGTAACAAGTGCCACATCCTGTGCCATAAAGTCATTCCGAAGAAAAATATGTCTTCGAAAGTGCCCATGCAGTACAATATTGTCAAGGACAGTTCCGGAGTGCTCTAATTGAGGAGAATGCATATTTAAATAAAGGGGTTATGCTTCATAACATTAAAAAGAATGTATACCACATCCAGTGGTGGTTGTTTTAGAAGGGGTTGTTGGGAATCTATAGGTAATCTGAGGACTGATGTATACTAGACTAGACTATACGAGTTGATTTTAGACTCTATGATGTGTCCCTGTGTGTGGAAGACCAAGAGTCAGTGACTTACCTATCTGCAATCTCTTTGTGCATTGGTTGTTTGAAATTACAATAAAGAAATAAAACATCATTTGATTTTTAATTTTAATAGTAGATACTTTGTAGAAACATAGAATCATATTTATGTCACAATTTGCAAAATAATTGCCATGTGGGCAGCTTCATAATAGGTGCACTCATTCTAACCCCGTCGGTGCTGTGAGTGCATAGGGAATTCAGGAAATGGGCAGCAGCATTTTTCTGTAAGTATCAACATGTACTGCGGTCACCGCGCTGCCTCCAAACGTGGTGATTATTTTAAATCGCCCCTATCATCGGGGAGGCCCATGTTCTGCAGTGGATTGTAATCAGGTGCATTGGTGAATTATTGCTGGTTGCTGGATTTGGTCATCTTCAACTAAAACAAGTTTTAAATGTTCAATTATAGTAGATTTATGTCACTGCAGAAGAGCTATGGTAGTCAAGTTGTAATATGTGCACTTTGAAATGAAATGTATTTATTGCAGAAACTGTGTTATAAAGCGTTGTTATGCAATATTGTTTGTTTCAACAATTTGTCCAACTAAGGACGTACAATATTTATAATAGTAACATGCACATTAATTTACATACAATTTTAAAATGAATTTAATTACAATTTTTATTTTATTTTATAAATGACAAAGAAAATCATACTTTTTTAATACATGTCAGTTTAATTTAACTATCAATTGAGCAATTCTTTTAAGTCATATAAACATTTTTCAGCTAGCTACTTATACAGCTTTGTCTTAAATTGCTTTGTTGGTAATTCTCTCAGATCTCGAGGTATTTTATTGAATATTTTCACTGACGTAACAAAACAGTTATTTCTAAATAAAGCAGTTCTGCAAGCAGGCAACAACAATCGAGTCGGATCTCTATTTTTTATCTTTGATTCGTATTGTCCTTGCATTGATTGAAAAGCGATGAGTGCTCTCTAACAAAACATCCTACTTGAAAAACATACAATCCTGTTAAGGTTAATAGATTTAATCTCCTAAAAAGTGGTTTACAAGATTCAAGTGGGCCGACTCCACATACGGCTCTCACACTTTTTTTTTGTACTATGAAAGCCCTCTTGACATCTGTGGAGTTACCCCAGACTATGAGACCATATCTTAAAACTGAGGCGACATATCCATGGTATGATGTTAGTGCAGTGCTTTGTCCAGCTGTGCGTCTCAATCTTTTTATAGCAAAAACAAAACGATTGAGTTTTTTACACATTACATTAATATGCGACTTCCAGTTCAAATGTTTGTCAAGTGTAATAATACCAAGGAATTTAATTTCGTCAACTTTTTCAATTATTTTATTTCTACATATCAAATTAAAATTAGAATTATCAATATAATTATATTTAAAAAAAATATGAATTTAGTTTTTTTTTATGTTCGCACAAAGGTTATTTCGATCTAGCCAATTTACAACGTTTTCTATTTCAAAATTGATCATCCTTTCAAAGTTTTCATTTTTGTTATTATTACGTATCACGACTGAGACATCATCCGCAAACAGCACACACTGACACTCTGTTATATTTGGCAAGTCATTGATATATAGTAAAAATAGCAAGGGACCCAAAATGCTACCTTGGGGCACTCCCACCTTATTACACCTAACACTCGATCTGGAAATAGCAGGCATTAGATTAATGTCGTAACTTTTTACCTCTATGTACTGCCTTCGATCAGATAGATAGCTTTTTAGCCAATCTAAAGTGGGACCTCTAACGCCATAGAATTCACATTTTTTTAAAAGAATATTGTGGTCTACAAAGTCGAATGCCTTGCTCATATAAAAAAATACGACCGAGACAGGTACTTGCTTGTTTATAAAATCACTCAAGCTACGTACTAAAGTAAAAGTCGCCAGACCAGTAGATTTATTTTTCTGGAACCCGTTTTGTTCATCCTTTATTACTTTAAATTTTTCTAAGAAAACCGTCAAGCGATGAAACATGGGCTTTTCAAAAATGTTGGCCAAGACTGGAATTAAAGTAATAGGTCTATAGTTGTTTAGATCTTTTTTACTATCTTTGTTATGTAGAGGGTTTACCACAGAATAAATAATAGTACAAGTACATAAGGCTAACTGAGTAAAATCATTTAAATAAATAGCGCCTCTCGCTACAACGCTATAAAGTGCAATTTAACTCGCACGGCGCTGCGAGATTTCAATTATATTTACCTAGAAGGCGCTCGCCCACCGCGTGCAGGCTAGAATGCACCGTATCACAACGCGCGAGAACTTCCATTGCTCTAACCGTTTCAGAATCGCTCTGTCCCTTTGTCGCTCAGTAGGGTTGTATTAAGATATGACTAGGTACTTGTACTACTAATTATTCTGTGATATGTTATGACTTAGATATTGTAACAGAATAAATAAGTAATAATGTATTATGTTATTACTTATTATTATAAATTAAAATAGTTCTATTACATACAATGACATTCTTATCAGAATAGACCGACTACCTCGTTTTTACTACCTACCTATCCCATTTTCAGAACACCGATAAGTTTAGTGAGATACCTACCTACGTGTCGTTGGTTGATTATGATCATATCCTATAGGTATTGCACTTTGATGAATAAAGGTGCCTGTCTGAATTCAATGCTTTTTAATGAGTGAAAAATAAATTGCTACCTACGTAATAAAAGGTATTAAAAGTATGTAGGCTACTTACTAAGTCAGCACAGTAATTCATTTTCCGATCAACAATACCTACTATAATCAATTATAAAATTACGTTGATCGATTTAATAAACGACTTTATTTCTGCGCGGAAAAACCTTAAATATGCGTAGCTTCGGTATGGAACACAAATGAAATAACATAAAACTAAAGGAACCTACGTAATAAAAAAATATCAATATCTAACTACATAACTAGGACCATGAATAGGTATTACAATTTATTACCTTTCAATATCCTTTGGAAGCGTAAAGAATGACAATTCGTCATTTCTATCACTATTCAAACAGCCGAATGCTATGTAGTACTTTCTAGCTTTCTTCTTGGTACTCATAATTAAAACACGAATAAAGTTTGTCAATAACTTTACGTAAGTAGGTGCTCTATCGCTAAGTACAAGGCGCGCGACTCATCGAGCGCACGCTTGACACTCGACTGAACGGACACGAATATTGGGTCCTTGAATTTATTTGTACTTGTTGCGGAGTGCGACCGCCCTGGCTTTACCACGGACATTTTGAGTCCTTCTGGAAAAATACCCCCTGAAAGAGAGAGGTTCAATAGATGTTTTATGATAGGATATATAATGTTTACACATTGTTTTAGTATGTGAGTCGAGATACCGTCAAAGCCTACAGATTTGGTGTTGTTTAGAGATAACACGATCTTTATCACCTACGTTACGGTTGGTTAAGGGGGTTAAAAATATACTAGAGGACACTTTTAGAGCCTTTAGAGATTTTTCATTTATTTTAGCTTCCTTTGGATGGGTTTCATTGGTAATACTAATGAAAAAATTATTGAAAGCCTCTGCTATTTCTAGTGGTTCCGTTACTGTCTGTCCGTTTTTTGTCAATTATAGGATTTACTTTTTCTAATGATTTTTCACAGTCCACTTTATCTTTAATTATATGCCATGTAGCTTTACATTTATTTTTAGATTTTGATAAAAATGACAAATTCATATATTTCCTAGATTTCTCTATGCATTCCCTTAACACTTTACTGTATTTTTTGTAATTTAATTTATTATCCGATGTCTTGAACTTATAGCAGCGATATCGCAGTACTCTTTTATGCTTTGTGGATATTTTAATACCTTTGGTTATCCATCTAGCTGTTGATGAATTACTTTGAACTTTCAGTCTTTCCATTGGAAAGCATAAGTTATATAACAAACAAAGAAAGTCATGAAAAACATTTAAAGCTTTATTTAAGTCATGTTTGTTGTACACATCTGCCCATGTAAGGGTTGACAAATGATTCAAAAATTTATTAATGTTTTCTGGACTGTATTTTCGTGACTCAACATACCAATGGTCAATACGCTTATGTTTATGTGCAACAGGAACGGTCAGAGTTTGACTAGTGTCATGATCTGAGAGAAACATTGGGTGAATATCAGCCACGGCACCGTCAATATTGCTGATAATGTGGTCGATACAACTCTTTTGTCGGGTTGGTTTTGTGATGTGAAGAGATAGGTTATAGTTTAGGGCAAGATCCTGAAGACGTGACGCTGCTGTGCTCTGCTTTAGAGTGTCAATGTTAAGGTCTCCAGCAATCACTACCTTTCTGGAGAGTTTTACCACATATTTGTTTAATAATACCTCTAGTCTGTTAAAAAATATATTTATATCGCTAGATGGAGTCCTGTAAATGCATAATATTATATAATTGACTATAGGGATAGTTATGCCACAAACTTCGAAGGACTTTTCTAACGGAATTTCTTTGCTTATATCAAGTTTTTTATAACCTAGAGAATTTCGTGTGAGTATGCAAACTCCCCCTCGCTTTTCACTAGTTCTTGAAAAGAAAGTAGCTAACTGAAATCCTTTAAAGATAATATTTAATTCACTACCAGATGTAACGAACGTTTCCGTTAGACATATTACATCTATTTCCTGTTTTTTTTTGTGATAACTCATCAATGCATACTTCAAGCGTATCAAGTTTATTTAATAGGCCAGCAATATTTTGATGAAATAGATTTAAGTTAGGTGAGGTAGGGCTCGGTGATGAAAATTTATTCCTGAAATAACTGATTGATATTACGTTTTTGGTCACTCCTGTCGTGGATTTCTTAGTTATTTTGAAATAATATGGTATTGTGCCTATTTTTGGTCCATTGGTTAATGACTCTAATCCACTGTCCAAAGATAAGCTTTCATTTTTAAATTTTTGAAATAGTACGGTATTGTTCCCTTTTTTTGCTGTTTTATATCAGAGCTTTTTTTTTGCCGGTCGTTAGTTACAGTTCTGTTCAGATGCGATCCAATTGAATTTATGTACATATCATCATAGTAGCGTGAGTCGAGTATAAAAATAATATTTCTACATATATAATTTATATATTTCATATGTGAAACCAACTGACGTGAGTATACTGACATGAACATACAGTTTTTATATTGCATGCAAAAATTCTTTTACAACTATTCATCATTTTTACATTAACTTTTCTGTTATTGTTAACACTAAATATCATTATATTGCATTTGAGCGAGCTTATTACGCTGGATAGATCTTGAATTAATTTAGTCAAATTCGTATAATTTTCCCCTACACACAATATAAGTTGGTCTTTCTCAGTCAAATTAAGCAAGTTACATCCTTTTACAATTTCCTCTGTTTTTGCAAACGGCTTAATTAAGGATGTGATATCGTAATTTCCGTAACATGATACCAATTTACATATATCCAATAGTGTACAAGAGAGCCCAGAAAATTGTTGGCTGCCTAGTATGAGTAACTGTGGCTTACAGTTTTGGTTTTGAGTTGATTTGCTCGTGTCGCAGCCCCTTATTAAGTTTTTCGTTGTATTTGTTTCTTTTAAATATATAGCGTGTTTCTGCTTTGCACTCTCTTGTGGTTTTAGCCCGCATTGAACACTCTTCTTTATAGTTGAACCATCAATCTTTGCTCGAACTTCACCTGTAGCCTACGCGGGCACTGATCCATGCCTGATATTTCAACTTTTCCTTCAATGTCATGCTATCAATATTTATTTGAGCACCATCTAGTGGTGTTCGCGGTAGTGTGGCCTCTATAGTTCGTTGTGGTTCATGTAGGCCAAGATCAATAGCGCTCGAGTCTAACACTTTTCGAACATTCATAATTTTTTTACAGGTTTTTTTGTGACTACTGCTTCCTACGACACCTGTACATATTTGTTTTAGATTTTTTATTGTGGACTGATTTTCCTTGAGTTGTTTATCTTGCGATCTTATTTTAAGAGATAATTCTTCTATTTCTCTGTTAGCACTGTCCAAGGTAGATTTTAATTTCTTGTTTTCTTCAAGTATTTCAGAATTTGTCTCCGTAAAGTCAGTAGATAAATCCGGTAAGCTCCTGGCTCTTCTGATTACATAGAAATATAAGAGGCATCTATTGACTCGTCAGATTCTCTTCTAAAAGGTTGTCTAAAAGTCACATTGTCAGTTCCATTCTCCATTTTGTATTTGTAGAATTATTTCCGATTCAAAAATTAAAAATTAAATAACATAAATTCCAAGCAAAATAAATTCATCTTAATGGGATTCGAAGTGCAGACTGTTCTAATGAGTTGTGTGTCAAGCTTCATTGCGCCCTCTGCAGTGCCAATGCGTTCAAAATTATTATTATGGTTCTAAGATGTAGAATTCTAAAAAGCGTGCCCAACTGATAAGTCATCGATTGTGCATGGTAGTTAAACAGATCGTTTGTAGATGGCGTATCGGGTCACTTAGTTTTGTTGGTTCTAATTCTCGTCACTAGCACAGTAGCTCTAGTTGTCATAAATTATCAGGCATTACTTTGTTAAACAGATTTTGTTTACGTTATGCAAAATTCTGATTCAAATCCAAACTGACTGATTAAAATTATTTCTTCTAACAATTGTAATTATAATGGATGAGTTTAGTTAGTGGTTTCCAGTGCTTGTGTTGCTGTGTGAATATCGCTCACTTCTAGTAATTTGTGTTGTATTCTCTAGATGATTGGATGTATCGTACGTTCACTGCAGGACTTTGTTCTTGGCTTTATTCACAGTTTTTTCGTAAGTATTACTTCTCCTACAGTTTTTTTCACGGTGTTCATAGCCCCGGTTCACTTTTTTATTACGTTGAGCAACGTTAAAAGCACTTCACTTATTTACACAATTATTTTTAACAGAGCTTTATGGAAACGAACTAATGTGCTTGACGCCACCTAGCTATATCTGAAAGCTATATATGAAATTCAACAACACCGGGTGTTATGTACCCAAGTGAGGGTAGTTAGAAAACCAGTCTGAAGATGTCTACCCAACCAGTATTTTGTGCTCTGCTAGTTCCCGGAATATTTGTGAGTTATATTATAGTGGCGACGAGAAAAACATTGTGAATGTGAATAAAAACGATTAGTGTTCATATTAAAACAAAAAAAACAACTATGGGTGTAAAATTTAATGAGTTTGATATTGCACATGGGTGTTGGAAAAATTATATCGAACGGTTTTGCTATTGCCTTGAAGCAAGCGAAATCGAAGAAGATACGAAGAAAAAGGCGAATTTACTTGCGGTTTGTGGCCCTGAAATGTATGATTTGATAATTTCTTTGATTTCCCCAGGGAAAATAAGTGAGGTTAGGGTTAGCTTTGATGTCATTGTAACCACTTTGAATAATCATTTCCATCCCAACCCCAATGAGATTGTGGAATCTTATAAATTTCACACCAGAAATCAAGAAGAGGGTGAGCAGATGAGGAATTATGCTCAGTTGCGAAAATTAAGTATAAATTGTAATTTTACTGACTTGAATCGTACTTTGAGGGATAGATTGGTTTGTGGAATTTTGGATAAAGATATTCAAAAGAAACTGTTACAACAAACCCAGTTAACTTTTGAACAGGCTTGTAATATTGCATTATCACATGAAACTGCAAATTTTGATGCAAATGTCATCGTACAATACCCCTCGAGCTCAAGCAACCTAGGACAGGAAATGGTAGTGCCTATGGAAATTAACAAGGTTACTAGCAAGAAAATATCTACTCAGGAACCTCAGGATGGTAAATTAAATTATTCCGGGGTGGAAGCCAACATAAAGGCGAATGTAGGTTTCGTTGGAGTAAGTGCCATCATTGTGGGAAAACAGGACATATAGAAGCGGCCTGTTTTGTAAAATCAAAGCAGAGTCAGATGACAATCTCAGAGTGTAATGGGTTGTATGAAGTTGGTGTTAACAAGATTAGACAAGACAAGGTGGGTCCTTTTCTAATTAAAGTGTTCCTAAATGGTTCAGAACTACTGATGGAAGTGGACTCGGGATGCCCATACACCATAGTGAATGAGACAACTGCCAGACTTATATGGAAAGGTAAATTACCTCGATTAGAAACAACAGATATCGGATTAAAGTCATATACTGATGGGAAATGAGTATTGCTCGGGCAGACTCTAGTGGAGGTAAAATATAAAGAGATAAGGAAAAGAATGAAAATGTTGATAACAACTGGTAGCGGGACAAGTTTAATTGGTCAGAATTGGTTTTCTGAGCTGGGAATTACTATACAGGGAGTAAACAATGTAAAAGTGACACCCAGGGAAAAAGCTCAAATTACAGAATTAGCTAGCAGATATAAGCAGGTTTTTGAGCCTGGCTTCGGCAAATATACCGGGCCTGTAGTAAATATAACACCGAACAAAGGGTCGGTACCAAAATTTCTTAAAAGTAGACCAATTCCATTTGCAATTAGAGAGCGGGTTTTTAAAGAGATTGACAGATTAGTTAAGGAAGATGTACTGGAACCTACAGCGCACTCTGAATGGGCAACTCCAATAGTTCCAGTGTTAAAATCAAACGGAAGTGTGCGCTTGTGTGGGGATTACCGATCTACAGTAAATGCAGCTACAAATACGGATACATACCCATTACCGACTCTCAATGAAGCTTTTGTGGAGCTACAGGGGGGTGTAATATTCTCTAAAATCGATTTAGAGCAAGCGTACACACAAGTGGTTGTAGATGATAAGACAGCAAACTTGCTGACACTGAATACACCAAAAGGATTGTATAAAATGAAGCGTTTGGCTTTTGGTGTAAAAGCTTGTCCTGGTATTTTCCAGAGGTTAATGACATCCTTGCTTGCAGGCATACAAGGGATAGCCATTCTGTTAGACGATGTGGTCATATGTGGTACTGATATTACTGTCCACAATGCAAGGTTGAATATAGTGCTGCAGAGGTTAAATGATGCCGGTCTCAAAGTAAACAAGGATAAATGTGTCTTTGGGGTGCCAAGAGTCCAATTTTTGGGTTTTATTATTGATGAATCCGGAATACATCCAACTAAAGACAAAATTGACTCCATTGAGAAGACCCCAGCACCTCGGATTGTAAAGGAATTACAGGCGTTTTTAGGACTTCTAAATTTTTATGACAGATTTTTGCCTCATAAAGCTAATATAGCTGAGCCGTTATACAGGTTGTTAGAGAAAGAATCAGAATGGAAGTGGAACAAAAAGCATAAAATAGCTTTTAGGACTTTAAAGTCAATGCTTTCTAGTGACAATACACTTATTCATTACGATGGCCACAGGAAGCTAATAATATCTTGCGATGCATCACAGTATGGGTTGGGAGCCATTCTCGAACATGAAATGGATGATGGAACTATAAGGCCAATAATGTTTGCATCTAGAATTATGAATGTTCATGAGAGAAACTATGCGCAGATAGACAATGAAGCTGCTGCAATAATCTTTGCCCTAAAGAAATTTCACCAGTATATCAGCGGTCGGAAGGTAATCATTAAGACAGACCATAAACCATTGTTGGGGATATTTGGACCAGGAAAGCCAATTCCAAGTATTCCCAGAATGCTCAGATGGGCACTATTATTAAACTCTTATGATTATGAAATTCAATATGTCGAAGGAAAGAATTTGGGAAATGCAGATGCATTGAGTCGTTGGCCATCAGAAGAATCAACAGAGGAAGAAGAATATTCGGGAGTTCTATTAATAGAAGAGACACCTATATAGTTGGAGTTTACGGCGGTAGAAGTTGCAAAATTTACAAAGAAGGACCAAGTATTGAATAAAGTTTTATATTGGATAAGAAATCTACAAAGGTCTACAAAGGTCGACAAAGAATTTAAATTGTATTGGCAGAAGAGAGAAGAACTGTCAGTTCATAGTAACTGCATACTATGGGGTAACAGGGTTGTGGTGCCTGAAAAGATGCGGGCATATATCCTGGAAGAGTTACACCGAAACCATGATGGAATAGTAATTACTAAAGCGTTAGCAAGAAGTTATTTTTGGTGGCCTGCCATGGACAGAAATATAGAAGAAATTATTAAAAATTGTACTATTTGCTCTGAAAATAGAAACATGCCAACACAGGTCACTCATCATTGGATCAAACCTGATAAAGCTTGGTCAAGACTACATATAGATTATGCTGGACCATTTCAAGGGAAAACTTTTTTAATTCTCATAGACGCATATTCTAAATGGCCAGAAGTGAAAATAGTCAATGATATGAGCAGTGCCACATTAATTAAAACTTTAAGGAATATTTTTGCTGAGCAAGGATTGCCGGATTGCTTGGTGAGTGATAACGGAAGGAGTTTCATTTCAGAAGAGTTCAGGAACTACCTGAAAGATTGTGGCATTAGACAGGCATTGGTAGCACCATACCATCCAGCTTCTAATGGGCAAGCTGAACGCACCGTACAGACAGTAAAAAATAAATTGAAGAAGTTGACATCGGAGCCTTGGCATGTCCGCCTACCGACTATGCTTTATGGACTAAGGGCCACCCCTAATAGTGTCAATAAAAAGACGCCAGCTGAACTCCTTAACAACCGCCGATTCAGAACTAAGTTTCACTACCTTAACCCTTTGTCTTATAAAACTAACCAAGAATGGAGTGCCAATGAGAAGAATGAAGTAATTAAAGTACGGTATTTTAGTATCGGACAGTCAGTATATGTCCGTAATTATGCCAAGGGACCTCGCTGGTTAAGAGGAATAGTAGAGAGGCAGGTAGGGGTTTGCAGATACTTGGTGCGATGGAACGGAAGACTTCTGATGAGACATATTAATCAGATGCATAGCAGTGGAGTGGCGAATAATAAAAAGGAATCAAAAGTGACAGTACAGCCTGAAACAGAGGAAGACAAAAGTGATGATGAAAATTACATTGTAATTCCCTCACCAAAGAAATGGGCGGACATCATTGGAGTATCAGGGCCACAAGACATTGTAATACCGAATAAAGTTGGAGTAGTGAGGAACAAGCGGGCTTTGTCATTCTCGCCACCATCATCCAATTCAAAGAAAATAAGATCAGGCAGCATGGACTCCGAAAATGAAGAGATTGAGTCTGAAATTCATAATAGTAAAAATACCCATAGTTTTAAGTACTTATATATATATTAAAAAATAATATGTGTTTAGTGTTAACCTGAAACCAGTGTAAAGACTAAGTATAAAAGTGAAAATAATGGTGAACTATCTCGAAGGGAAGGCATGTTATGTACCCAAGTGAGGGTAGTTAGAAAACCAGTCTGAAGATGTCTACCCAACCAGTATTTTGTGCTCTGCTAGCTCCCGGAATATTTGTGAGTTATATTATACCGGGTTTCATCCCTGTTAAGTGTGCATTTGCCATCAATGCATGCTTCAGAGGGAATGTTATGCCGTTGTTGAACCTGATCAAGCGCCATTACAGGCCAAAATATTATACAACAATGATGGGCTATAATGTATTTCTACCCTATCTTGCAGTGATGGAGATATTATGACTTCAGAATCTGTCCCTCTACTCCGACAAACTGAAATAACCAACTAGTTATGCAGAATGGAACCCGATGAAACATTTATTGATGTAGTTGACATCCGCATGTTTTGGAAGATATACATGTCCAAATGTGCTTGGAAGCAACGATTAGCTAAGTCAAAGGACTATCTGACTAGATAAATATAATGGTAAAACAATTGTTACAAATTTACATAATTGGTAGGTAGTAAAAATGATAATTACCTCCTCTCCTTTTAATCTTGCTTGCACTTTGTAAAATGTTCCTTGACTTTGTATACATGCTTTCTTGGTGCCCAGAATGGCATTCAGATTTCAGACGGCTGGAAAATTCCTTCGTTGTGAATGTTGCAGTAAACTGTATTTCTTACAATAATTTATTCTGAATGAGATCCAACAATGACTAATATAGCAATGTCTTTTTGGCCAGAATATGGGCCCCAACTTTTGTCTATGGTATTGTAGCCATCATGTAGCGTTTTATTCTCTTTGTTAAACTAATTATTCACTTCTTCATCACGTCCGTCGTAATAAAAGTAAAACTAACATAATTTTTCGAAGAAACAAAAACTCGACTTCAATCAGCTGATTTAGACCACAGATTAGACCATCATTGTGGTTTAAATTGCACTCACAGTGCTGAGACTGCAAACACTGCTAACGATCGGTTTATAATGTTGGTCAGCATATGCACGCTAACAAATTAAACCAACGATTGCATGCTTATGTCATTTGAGTCAGCTATTCTACCTACTGCTGTTTTGTTTTGTTTTTAGTTTTCTCATTTCTCTCTTAGTTCTGTTTAATTCGTTTGCTAAAAGAATATAATTATTAGGATATGTACTCGCAGTCTGGCGGGAGTTCCAACGATCTACCAACACAGAATGACATATGTCAATTGAATTTGACGTTACCGCATACGCTGCTCTACCTCTTTTTTGTGAGCGTTGTGTGCACACCAAAATGACGTCACTCCTGACGTCATGTGTCCGACGTGGAGAATAAATGCGCATTTTAAACCGACTTTGTGCGCGCTGATAGTACACATAGCGCACATTGGTGCAATTTAAACCACAGCACATATGTAGTTTAGGATTTGGCAGATACGTTCCGTTTTACTGTGAATTCGTATGAAAAATAAAACCCGGTACCTAGTACCGATAAAATATTTCCTGCGTATTTGTAACGTAATCATACGATTGTCTAGTAGCAAAGCTGAGCAGTATTTATATGTTGGTAGACAGGGTATGATATTCACAAATACCACTTTTGAGAATAGCTGATTTCGAAATCACCGGTGACACTCAAAAATCGCACCCCCGCAATGTGATTACGTAATGTTGATCATGACGGTTTCAAGCCGTGAAATTCAATAATGCTTTGCGATAGAGTCGATTTTGCTATGAAAAAGTTACAATCTGATTGAAGCCACGTTCTGTTATTGGGCCACAGATCACAATTGAAATCACAGACTACCTTTATAAAGTGAAAAAGTAGGTTTTAACCATGAACATTCCCTAGAAACATCATAACCTAGTGTCATCACTCATGTTTATAGTAAAGTTAAAGAAATTGCAGATCTGTGATTGTTTTAGGGTGGAGTTCACCGACTATTAAAACGGCTGTTTAACAATTAAACGGCTGGTTATTCAAATTTTAGTGTTCACCACGCCCTAACCAATGATCACAGCCCTTGAACGGCCGATTTATGTAACCGAGCTCGGCGACATCGTTTAACCGTCGGTTTATCTCATTTTGACCACATAATAAATATTATGTTCACCACGCCCGTACAGCCGTACACGCCGTTTTGACGTACTGTGCATTTGTGTCAACATTATTTTTAGTTTATTTGGATATTTTTCGTTGTGTTCTTGTGTTTAATGTTATGGTAGATAATTATCAGGACCATTACCTTGACTTCCTTGAAAATGTAGACGATCTAGAAAGGAGAATTAGAAGACCACGAGTTTTTCAAGTGCATCGTAATTATTTTGAAGATTATGATGAAGAATCTTTTAAAACTGGATTCCGTTTGTCTAAAACTTCTGCACTGGACGTAATGCAATTAATAGATGATAAAAAGTATTTTTTTGCACTTTTTTTTGGTCTCCATTTTCACTACTTATTTAAATTCTTCACTATAAAAACCACTCTCTAAAAAGCACAAGCACAAATGAATCTGATGATCACAGATAGCGGCAACTGAACTTGAAAACAAACAAAAGATAAATGCCGCGTTCCACCTATAAATGCTATACCATTTGTGTTAACACGAATTACTAGCGTTAGCAATCAGCGTTTCTCTTACGAAAAACCAGCAATGTTAGCACGGTCTACAAGTGAAACGTGTTGCTGCTCAACACAACTGTGGCCGTATTACAGAACTTGGTTTCAATCAGA
Organism: Alsophila aescularia; assembly: GCA_946251855.1. NCBI lineage: Eukaryota > Metazoa > Arthropoda > Insecta > Lepidoptera > Geometridae > Alsophila > Alsophila aescularia. The sequence goes on along the minus strand of OX276374.1, from coordinate 975,793 downwards.
TTGTCACTTTCTTCATATCAATTTCGACTCTATCGCAACGCATTAGTGATAGTGATATTGAAAATCGGATTGAAACCAAGATAGATAATAGCACTACTGTTCTATTTAATTTTGTACAACATTCCCTCATCCCAATAAATTTAAAACTAGGAAATTAAAATAATTATCGAAAAGCTTACACTTATACTGCAAGACCAAACAAAACAATGTTTTTTTTATTTAAAATTACATGCTCTGCCGCTAAATTTTGACACTTTCAAAAAGTAGGATTTCGAACCCACAAAACAACATGGGTGACGATGCTAGTTTCCGAAGCTAGAAATGTTAACATTTTGCATTGTGGAACGTTTGACATTTGTTATTTGTGCTAGCATCGGAGGGCTTGTGGAACGACATTGGGGCTAAAAAAGTTAATATTGCTAGCATTTTGCTCTAAGTGGAACGCGCCTAAAGTCAAACAAATCACAAACGTAAACGAATTTAAACAATCAACACGTGTCAATTTACGTGTCAATCGCCACATGGTGCAGGCAGAAAAAGTAATACCTACCCAAATTTAGAACTACAGTACAGCTATACTATTATAGCTTCCCCAGTACGTTTTATTGTACTTTTCAAGTTCAGTTCATTTTATTTTATACATCTAAACTCGGACGCCACCTTTCATCGTGTTGAATAGATATGACAAAGTGACTTCGTTATTGCGATGCCTTATAATTGATGCGTTGTTGGTGATCGTCCGATTTATTAAGTACGGTTCAAATTTGCATGGTGAACAGTAAACATTTAAGCGGTTGTTTAAACGACGTTTGGGATTTCACCGGCCGATTACCAAAACATCGGTCAAGTAGAAGTCGGTGAACTCCACCCTTAGAGTGCCTCATGACGACCCGTTCTCAAAACAACTCAAAAGAAACTCTAATACTTTTGACACAGTAGCATTATAAGGATCAATCATATTTCCGTTACAATATTCCCACCATTGCTTATTTTTTTTGTCGAGGCAACCGTTACATATATTATTGCTGATTCTGGTAACAGTGGCCGTATTACAGAACTTGGCTTCAATCAGATTGTCACTTTTTTCATAGGAAAATCGACTCTATTGCAAAGCATTATTGAATTTGACGGCTTGAAACCGTCAAGATCAACATTACGTAATCGCACTGCAGTTGTCTACGGAAACCTTCTCCGATAACACACACACTGACAGGTAAATATGTGGTGTGGGTGCTACGAATAAGTAACTTATTATTTATTCGTAGTGTGGGTGTACAGATCTGAAAGGTGAAAGTATGAGATATTTTCTTGGTGGTAATATTATCATTTCTTTTACGCATAGTGACCTAAAGAAGGGTGGAGGGGGGTACCATGTTTGAGAAGACCAATACGGGACAACTACTACATCAGAAGCACCGTCACAGACAATCCTGTTTAATGTCTTAAAAACCAAAGGGATTGGTGAAAACGCATAGAAATAAAATTGGGACCATTCAACAGTAAATGCAACGATATTATACGCAAAAGGCAAAAGATAAAATATAAGGAACACTTCCCACTTATTCGAGAAGCGAATAAATGTATGAAAGTTTTACCGAATGTTTTGACAATATTTGTAAATTCTCTAGAACCTAGTGTCCACTATGTGTCTGTATGACATTAGCTCTAGTGGTGGTCCAATGTCCTCCAGTCTTTTCAGATCCGCAAGCAGTATACTAACCTTTCGTTGACGCATCAGAGTATATTTCAAGTACATATTTATTTTAACGAATAGGGTTAACAGCATATAAAATAATTATTTTCCTCTTGTCTATATCATCGTGTAAAGTATTTAGTACTCCTATAAACATTTAATAATATTCACCATGACTAAGAAGACCTAAATATTAAGTCCTTTCTAGAGATTTTGTATATAGCCACCCGTAGGGGATTGCCGGGCACGCTGCCATAAGATTGCCTAGAAACGTGCAAATTCCCAGATTTTATGCTCTTAATGTTTAATAAGTTATAAAAATGTTTTGATTCTGAATTAAAAACAAGCCTAGAAATTTACATGTTTTTGGGAGTCTTTTTTTGATTAATGACAAAACCTTAGTAAATCAGTTATTTTGTGGTAATTTGTGCTTAGGCAATAAGATGCTGAGCTCCAAATACATATTATACATATTTTGGTAAAAATATACGGCGCAAAACACAAGTCAAATGATAATGCGACAAATTCATATAAAATATTTTCAAAATAAAAACATAAATATTTTGTGTAACTTTCATGCATAGGCACTATAAAATTAGCCTCTTTGAGGTCAATATTTATCATATGGCATTCTTTGGCCAAAATTTTGGTAATCGTTCGGATATCTTCCATTTTAATATTTTCTGTAAAGACATATATACTTATTTAACTTTTTCAGATTTAAATTGAATCTCATCGGAAGCCTGAAGAAGTATCACTAATAGGAACGAGAAAGATATCCGAAATAAATTGTCCTTCTGTAGGATTACATTTCCTAGTGGCCTTAATATAAATCAGATGACTAATTTCCTTCTTCCTATGTAGGTAATAATTCATTTTTACAATATATTCGGTGTGGATACACTGGATATTATGCTGAGGTTTGTTTTAGCTCCGCTAAAAAAGGTATCATATAACCAGAAACACAGTTAAATACAAAGCATTAGTAATAGATTGGCACCGTCGTAAAAAAATGTTTTAAGCGACCAGTAGAGTATATTTCGATATATTGTTATTTTTTACTCATTTATATTTTATAAAAAACCTACTTTAAGTTTGTTATTTATTTCGTTGCATTACCTTTTATGATATGATGCTCTTGTCGTAGGTAATAGATTTTAACTTGTAAAAGGCTCTCACGAGACAGGCTTTGTGTGGGGACCACCAGTAATTCCTTTTCTGTTATTGTACTTTTTTATGCACTAAAATATTATTATAATATGATGTATCTAATATAATAATATGTAAGCATATTAATCTATATTTTTATCTTAAGATACTGTAAGATGAAACTATATACTAATACTATACTATACTTATATACTATATTCGCCGTTTGTGATGGTTCATATAAATTGTATGGCAAGCAATATTGTATCTTAACATTAAATATTAAAGTATCTTAGCCGTCTGTGATGCCCTTTAGCCAGGTGTAAAGTTTCTACAACTTCGATATACTAATACCTAATTGAAGTATACAGCCATCTACCGAGAAACTTGAAAACAGATGAATACGCTACTTAAGCGTCCGTCGGTGTACAGAACTAGCTCGCCATATCTTTTATTAAACTTAGTTCCGCAAGTGATTAGCAGATGGCTCTATTTCCAATTGTGAGTTAATCAATAAAACATTTTGAGAATGAAGATTCCCCGTCAATGGACCGATTCATTTATCTTCAGATAGTATTTGCTGGTATGATATTACGCATTTTATTATCATATATTTTTCAATACCCTTGAGTTTTCTTTTGTTAGATAAACTAACGCTAGTAAGTTATAGAAGGCACCTGGCTTCAAAGACTAAATAGACAATAAGTAGGTAGGTGGGTACGTATCGTACAGTAATCAGTACCTCCAAAGGATATGTAAGGTTGATAAACTATGTGCATGTTATAATTGATAGATTCAGGCGTTACTTTGCGGAAATCCATATTTAAAATGAACAAAATAAAAATATGTAGCTTACTGCCGCCAAAACTGTAAGTCAGACAAATGATAAATGGTAAAATTAACAAAAGTAAAACCCCACGCTAAACAAAACCCTACTCAAAATTGAACTAATGAAAAATATAAATGAAATGAAAGCTAAGGCCTGGAGGCCAGAAAAAACACTTATATACAAATAATATATATAAATATATATACACAATAAAAAAACCCCCAAGCTAAACAAACCCTACCCAAATACAAGTATCGTAACACTTATATATTCATATACATATAATATAAAAACACAATAAAAACATATACCTCGATCCAAATACCAAACGTCTGACATCAATACGACACGTGTTTCGCCTCTGCATGAGGCATCTTCGGGTGATGTTGACTCGTCGAGTGCTGGACTAAGTCCAGCAGTTTATATTATATGTATATGAATATATAAGTGTTACGATACTTGTATTTGGGTAGGGTTTGTTTAGCTTGGGGATTTTTTATTGTGTATATATATTTATATATATTATTTGTATTTAAGTGTTTTTTCTGGCCTTCAGGCCTTAGCTTTCATTTCATTTATATTTTTCATTAGTTCAATTTTGGGTAGGGTTTTGTTTAGCGTGGGGTTTTACTTGTGTTAATTTTTACCATTTATCATTTGTCTGACTTACAGTTGTGGCGGCAGTAAGCTACATATTTTTATTTTGTTCATTTTTCATGTTCATTATGTTTTATTTTTGAGTTAGGTAACTTTGCTCCCTTTCAAATTGCATTGCATTGATGAAATAATTTGAAACTAGCTGTGCCCGCGGCTTTGCCTGCGAGGTAATAATATTTTTGTGGGTTGTGGATTCATAATTAATGAATCCTATAATGTTTATACCAGGACCAAAAGTACCTTTGGTACCTATATTGCACCCTTAAGCATTGAGATATATGTACATATATATCTCAATGGCCAAGGCACATAATAGATACCTACTTACTAATCTTTCATATGCGCCCGGCATATGAAAGATTACTAACGGAAAAAACTGGAGGAGTAATATGAAAATCAGTACCGCGGGGAAAGGTCAGCGTCACCTCGTAAGGCGGATGGTACGCGTCAGGTGGCACCAGAGGTTCCACGTCATCAGACACGGCGACACTGCCAGACTTTAGAACTGTCAACAGGAGGTCCAACATGCTGCCATGGGAATTCAAGATATTACTATGCTGCTCTAACTTGCAAAAGTCAACAAACAAATCATATTGCACTACAAGAAAAGGTTCAGATTAAAATCTCCAACCAGTATTACATCAAAAAGTAAAGAATATTTACACACTGCATTCTCCACACAATTTAAGACATCCAAGTACTGCTCATCACTATAATTAGGCGGTAAGTATACTACACAAAGCAAAATTTTGTCATTTTTCCACGTTATTTTTGCTAATATCTCTTTATCATTTGTTAAACCATCCACATCTGACACCAATTTGACCAAATAAGTATCACGGCCAGCAGGACTCCATCCCAGCCGACATCACCTTCGCGGTCCTTGCGCTGCACTACATATCCCGGAATAAACAATTCAATTCAACAATATGACAAGGTTGATCGTGACTTTAGTGAAGAAAACATCCAGATAGGTGGTTAGGTATCTACAGATGATAGACAAAGGCTAATGACTATACTAAAACAACATAATCATTGTTTTGCTACTAATCTTAGTAATTTAGGATGCACTGATGTAACTCAAATGACTATAGAATTAAATAGTCAGCGTCCTATTGTCTATCGGCCTTGCCGTTTATCCCATCACTAACGTGACAAGGTACAATCAATGGTTAGTGAAATGAAGGATGCAGAGATAATAAGAGATTCAGTATCAGAATATGCAAGTCCCATCAATCTAGTGAGGAAGAAAGATGGCAGCACTAGAATGTGCGTTGATTATAGAATGCTCAATTCGGTCACTATAAAAGAGAGGTATCCAATGCCGATTATAAAAGACGAGATTGCTAGGTTGTCGGGTCAGGCGTGTTTCATAACACTCGATTTGGCATCTGGTTATTATCAAGTGCCAATATCGGAGCAAAGCAAACATCTAACAGCGTTTATTACTCCAGTCGGCTTGTATGAATTTAACCGCATGCCTTTCGGACTGGCAAATGCTCCAGCTGTCTTCCAACGGATGATAAATAAGGTCTTGGGCTCAGCTTGATTTACGAAAGCCTCTGTTTATATGTATGACGTGCTCATGTTTGGTAAGGATGCTTCAGAGTCCTTAGATAGGCTCGAGGAAGTTTTGAAATTATTCGAGGAGGCTAATTTGACCCTGAATTTGTCTAAATGTGTTTTTTTACGTGGAAGTATCGATTATCTGGGCTATGAAATTAAAGCAACTGGTCTGCGACCTGATGAAAAGAAAATCTATTCAGATAATGTCCATGGTGTCCGGCAGTTTTTAGGCCTTGCAAGCTATTTACGCAAATTCGTTAAGAATTGTTCACAAATAGCTTCTCCATTAATTGTTATTTTTTTTAAAAAGACACCACATGGGAATGGAATAAGGGTCAAGAGGAAGCGTTCCAGCTGCTAAAGTCCAAATTGGTTGAGAGGCCAATTTTGGCTTTACGGTTGAAGAAAATCAACGTCCACGGGTTATGACCATTAATAACAATGACTGGCTCCACACCTTAAGGTTAGGAGATTCTGAATTAGGCCACATAAAGCAAGTTCTGGATAGTGACTTAGATCCAAAGAACCTCCAATACATCAAAGACAATTATGTCGTCCAAAACAATAAGTTATTTAAATGCTTGAATGAAGACAAAAATAATGTACGTTGGGCAGTCCCTAAGGGGGTGAGGTGGCAAATATGCAGGATGAATTATGATGAGATTGGACATTTTGGATAAGAGAAAACGTTGGAAAGAATAAAGAAAAATTATTGGTTTCCAAAGATGTCTAGTTATATAAAAAAAAAATGTGTCCGCGTGTATTAACTGCGCTTACGCTAAGAAAACTGCGCATACTAAAGAAGGCTTATTACATTTAATTAATAAGCCAGATATACTGTTCCATACCCTGCATGTTGAACACCTCGGCCCTTTCGTTAAATCAAAGAGAGGAAACTCGTACTTGTTGGTGGTGGTAGACGCTTTCACCAAATTTATCTTCATAAAGCCGGTTCGCAACGCCAATACGCAAAATGTGATCCGTGTACTCGGTGACATATTTTAAGCGTTTAGGTACCTGACCACTTGATAAGTGACCGTGGCAGCAGCTACACCTTTAACACTTTTAAGAGATATTGATACGATAAAGGCATAAAACACATATTGTACGCTGTAGCAAGCCCCAAATCAAATGGTCAGGTAGAGCGTTATAGCCGGACGATTCCTAATTCATTAAAGGCACAGAATCTGAGACATGATGAGAAGGACTGGGATAATCAGCTAGGAAAAATGCAATGGGGACTTAATAACACTGTTCAGAAAACGACTAATAGGAGACCAGCTGAAGTTATGTTCATCGTTTCCATGAACAGTGAGATTAACCCTAATTTAAATGAAATAATGGAAGAAACTCGAGACGAGATGAGAGATGTATTGACGTGACGACAATAAGGAGTGAGGTAAAGGAGAGGATAGATACAGAACAGGAAAAACAGAAGCAACAGTACGATCAAAATAGGCGTCCTGCTCAGACTTACAATGAAGGGGGGTTTGGTGAAAATCACCAAGGTAGCCTTTAATAATGACGGGAAAATCAAGAAACTTCTCCCATCGTATATATGACCCTTCCGTGTGACAAAAGTTTTGGGCCAGGATAGTTATCATAAAGCGTCTATACCGGGTTTCAACGGTAATACAAATAAGCGATTTACTACGGTAGCAGCCGATCGCATACTCTCGTGGGTTCATGTAGCAGCTTTACAGTTGAATGATGATGACTCAGATTCCAGCAAAAGTATTTTATTTATTTATTTTTTATTTATTTATTTATTTACAAAACTTACAACTACCATTACAGGATTTCACCTAATGCGATAGTGTAGCAACAAATTAAAAATAACCCTCCTCAGTCGGCTAAAAAATAACCTATGATTTAGGCATAACATAAAACTTCTAAAGTTACCTTAGTAAATTCACTCAGAGTACAACCAAATAGGTAGTGATAAGATGATAAAAATGATGATCAAGTTAACGAATAGGATGTTATGTGTATTATGCTGTTTATTACAGAATATTGTTTGTTTCAGACTGGGCAAGTGGTTCGATTGACTCACCCCATAGTTGAAGTGAAAAAGATGTGGAGGCGTATTTCCGAAGCACCGGTAGAGTCAGAAGGGTATTTCCTTTTCCAGTGTGAGATTTAACTCTGTTGGCACATGAAAGGGAAATTTCCTCTTCAAACTCAAAGAATACTTAGTTTATCTAAATTTGGATTGATTTGATCTTTTTATAATATTTTATGTATATCTCTTTGTTCAGGAGATGTTAACTTTGACTTGTAAAAGTGCTATTATTTTTGCCTATTTACAATAAAATACTTTGACTTTGACTTTGAATTGATTGGTTTGCTCCCCAAACACTGCTTCGGCCGCGAGAATTGATGGGTTCGCTTTTCGATGCAGCGAGTAAATGATCCTGCATGAGCGAGAATTGATTGGCAGCATAAAATTAAAACGGTTAACCAAGGAAAAATGCGGATTCAAAATGATTATGATCACTCACCTCACGCAGCATCACTTGAAAGAAAGCACGTGATTTTCAAAATGTCTGAAATTTCGATTGGATGACGTACAGCGCCCTCTAACTGTTCTTAATGTATATGAAGATGGCAGAAGTTGTTATATTTTGAACTAGTTTTCCCGCCCGCTACTTCGTCCTCGTGGTCTACTGTTTATTGTGAAAAAAACATCTACCTATGTTCTTCTAGGATATTAAAAACCAATGCAAAAGTAGATATAGCACCAATGTTTCTTGAAGTTTTTTGACAAACTTGTTATTTCGTTTCTATGGCAACCGTTCCTTACAGCGTGTAACCAACATTTTCCAATTTTCCAAAACATACAATTTTCTTTTTTATTCTAGGGTTTAAGCTAGATTTCCATTTCAAATTTGATCAAAATCCGTCCAGCCGTTATCGCGTGAAAGCTCCCCAAACAAACAAATAAACAGACAACGTTTCACTTTTATATATTGGTAGGGAAGGGATTTATTTTGAGTAATTTAAAAAAAACGCAATTTGCGCATAGACGTCTAGGTAAATCTCGGTTGACCTTATTTATGTTCACTAGCTAATTTTATATATCTATGATCGTTTATATATCCATCCTACCCTACAAAGAGAATACAATCACTGCTACCAGGCAAATTAAACTCTATCACATCAGCTTTCAAATAGAAAAAAACCGATGCTACTATACCTACTACGCGACTACGAGCTACGATGCCTCAGACAGACACGGGTACAGTGATACAATGATACTCGTCCCAAAACTTATAACACCCTTCGCTTTAGGAGTTCGGGGGTTAAAAATCAGCACGTAGATAGCACAAAAAAAACAAAATCAACAAACAAAGAACTAAAATTTAGAGATGGGAAAAAATCGATATTTTGGGCTGACGTACGCCCAACACCGTCTAGCAGTTTGAAATTGCCGCGTGTGACGTCAGCAATGACGTCTGACGTCACCGGTCACACGCCTGACGAACATTAATATACCTATCTTTCTTCATCATTAGAAAACTGAATCAGCGTAAGCGAGATAGCGCTACTTGGGTAAAGTTTGTGAATCGAGTTTTTTTTCAAGAGCGAGATGATCAATGTGATCTTTGAACATTTTGTAATATAAATTCTGATGAGCGATCCTGAGACCTGACAAAGTTATTATGCCGTATACGCCGTCTTAAAATGTTTCCTATAGACGAGCGATAGCAGTTCATTAGTGAAATGGGCACTGAAATCTATGTTGATTGATATCCAATTTGAATTTGTTAATGAAACATCGTAAGCCGTGGTTGAACGTCCCTAGGCGAATGACGTGCGGTACAGTGGCCTGTGGCGCCTCCGCGGCATGCGGATGGAACTAAACAAACAGTAGTCGAATATCTCACGATGGATATTTAACTCCGGCCAGATTTTCACGCGTTTTTCACGAAAATGGCCAGCAATGTGAAGCCGATACACAAAAGCAAACATTTCCCGATAGACCAACTTGTGTGCGTCGGTAACTATGAACTTGAAAAGACTATCGGGACGGGCAATTTCGCTGTCGTCAAACTTGCTACACATGTTATAACTAAGAGTAAGGTGCGTACGTATCTTCGTTTTGTCGCGTATTCCAGTGGTTTTAGTTCAGTGTTTTACTAGTGTATTTTGCAGAAGTGTCTACTACGACGTGTGTGTTGCTCTTTGTTTTGTTGTGTTTGTTTATCTTCTTGGATGCCAATGGGCTTTCCACTCGTCTGAAGGTTTGGCTGTGCTGTCCTCAGGTTTGCCGAAATTTACACTAAAGAACCAGTTCCTTTTAGACAAATAATGTTTGGTGATAACACTTCCCGACCCGTTCGAAAGGAGTCTGTTTATCATACAACGAAATGTGACTGGCCACTTTTGTATTCAGCCAGATTACAATTGTTTTTTTTTTTTTGGAAAATTAACTTACGCATTCCAAACACAAAATAGAGGTTTTCTAGTTTTTTTTTGGTAAATGAAAATGATGATCTGAACCTGATAGGTTTTACAAGTACCTACTTGAATTTCCTGAACAGTGATTTTTCCAACAATTACAATATTATCAATTACTTAGTTGGTTCATCCTGAAGTCATCAATTTACTTGTCATTGGAGCAATCATTTTGTTTAATTTTTTGTTTCCTCATTCGAAATGTTGCTAGGATTCTTAAAATCTTGTTAGTTTCTTATTGGTAAATTAAAATTCTGATTGATCTAATGTAGTAATTATCGGCTATAGTGAAGAATATTAGTAACATTATTTTTACTTCAGGTAATACTACGTTTCACCCGCGTCTTCGTCCGCGCGGACTACAGTTTATCGCGAAAAAACATCCTATGTTCTTCTAGGATATAAAAAACTAATGCAAAAGTAGGTATAGCACCTGATGCTTTTTGACAGACTTGTTATAATTTCGTTTCCATGGCAACCATTCATTACAGCGAGTAATTGTCATTTTACAGTTTTCCCGTGGAAACTTATAATTTTCTGGGTTAAAAAGTATACTATGTTGGTCTCTAATCTCTATATTGTACAGTACCTTCCTAGATACAAAGTTTCATTAAAATCGGATCAGCCGTTTTGGCGTGAAAGCTCCCCAAATAAACAAACACAGAACAGAGCAGATGGTAGGATGAGTAAAATCTTACTGACTGACTTCCTAACAGGAGGAGAGACACTCAGGATAGAAAAAAATGGTAAACAATTGCTTGAGTAGACCTTTGCCAAGAGGCATGCTGTATTGAGATATGTTTTATAACAGCTACCAAACTAAATGGTAAACAATTGCTTGAGTAAACCTTTGCCAAGAGGCATGCTGTATTGAGATATGTTTTATAACAGCTACCAAACTAAACTCAAAACAAAAGGTTATTACACTGTCTTCCTTTTCAAACTTAAACTATAGTTACTACTTTACATAATTCATTAATTTTTCATAATTTATAGGTCAACTAGGGCAAGACGGCATAATTTATTTGAATCTAGATTTAAATAAACACAACTAATCTATTGTAAGCACTAGGTTGATGCTTTGTAAGCCATGGGATGAAACATCTATCAGTAACAATTTTATTGTGTTATTGGAATTGCATTAGCAACAAGTCATAAGTTCAAAAACTGAAACCTGACTACGGTCGGGTAGTTTCCAACTCTAGTGCAGTGGGTGGACGGGTAAATGTGAATTACCTGTGCACCCACCAGTGTGTGAAGCCTATGACAGCCTATGACACTCTTGTGATGAACACAAATTGATTGATGCCTCGCTTGTCAAAATTGTAGTTTTTTGTTTCAACACATAACCCTTCCTTTGCTCTGACGTAGTTGGGTAAAACGATCTTTCATATACAAATCTTTTTTTAATAGTCGGTATATAGATGAACTTCCCAGTCCCATGCTGTTTGAGGCAGTTCCGTATAGTTGACTTTAAACATGTTGTGGAGTGTACACCAGGAAGCTATTCAAGAGCTTTGCTTATATGTATGGAAACATTATAAAACTAAGTAAAATTAAATGTTTATAATTCAAATTTATTTAGGTACAGTCACAGGTACAAAGTTTAAATTCACAGATAATTCTTGTTTTTATTTTTTAAGGTGTACAAATTTCGCCCCCCTCCTTCTCCCATTCCCATCTCCCTCCTCTTCTCCCCCTTCCCGTCCCCTCCCCCTTCTCCCTTCCCCCTACCCATTCTCCCATCCCCCTACCCTAGAAGGGAGAATTCACTTCTTACCCTGTCCCCCTACCCCTTCTTAGCCTTTCCTCTCTAAAACCCCTACCAACAACCCTCAACCCCGCTGCCCCACAAACACCACCATTTAAAAAAAAATAAGTTTTTTTAAAATTTGTACTTTCTTTTCCAATGCGTGAGGAACATTCTCGAGAAAAATGAATAAAAAAAAACATCATAATCAGTCAATCTGTTCTTGGGATATCATAAAATACATTAATTAAAAATAATTTAAAAATGGTTTTATGAAGTTGCCATGTCATGGTAAAACTAAGAATGGGCTAACACAATTAAATATGTATAAAACATTTCGTATCTGTGCTGTTTATAACTGTTAAAGAGTTCCCTAGTCAGGAGCTAACCCTGAGTGCAGCAACCTTGTCATAGTAAAATTTAAAACCAGTTATCATAATAAAATGCGTACACAAAATTTCGTGTCCGTGCTATTGACCATTGAAGAGTTCCTTTATTTATTTATTTATTTATTTATTTATTCAGTACACAATAGAAAGCTTACAGTAATAAACCAAAACGCTAACACCATTTATCTGGAGACCATGTAATGGTAAAATTTTAAACCAGCTATCATAATAAAATGCGTACACAACATTTGGTGTCTGTGCTGTTAACCATTGAAGAGTTCCTTTATATGGAGCTCATTCTTGATGTTGATTCAGGTCATGCTTACCATAAAAATGCATTGTCATCGGAACGGAATCAACATGTATAAACTCAACTCTGTAGGATAAGAGGAAGTGGTTCTAATTCACCTTGCAAGATTTGACCTAAACAAACATGTACATACATACATTGCAAGTTAAATAAAAGCTTTTAAAGAGCCATTCTATACAAAATGTAAGAGAAAATTAATTTCCTAAAGATTTTCCTTCATAAATTTTTCGGATGTTGTAATAGTTATTCTGCTATTCGGGGTGGAGACAGATCAAAGATCATAAAAATAGTCCAGCCGTTCTTGTGTTGTGAATTATGGAACTAATGTGACTTTATTTTATATGTGCATTTAGATAACTCGTGCGACAAACGCTTTCGTATTTTAATGATCGCCAACGCCATCTAGTTTCATTTTGTGATACTAAAAGCCAAACTAGCTAAAAAACACGCCTGCCCTGCCAAAAATTAAGTTATGCCAAAAAATTATATACTATTGGAATGTGCTTATCAAGGCCTTTAATTTGATACCCATATTGTAAAATTTGAAGTATTTTTGTATCTGAAAATAAAGCCATACTGCCAACATATTGAATGTTTTCAAAAAAAATATAGCTTATGTATGAAAATGGATGTAAGGATTCTAACAATACCCCATACATCTACATCTGTTCAGGCATTTCAACGTTATGGTGGAATAAAGAAACTCACATACAAACATACATGAATGCTAAAAACATAACACTCCTTTGTGTGAGCTCGACTACGGATGTGGCCATTACTTACAGAAACCAAACCCAAAAGTATTAAAAATCTCACAACCATAGACATAATGTCACACCCGTAGCCACAGTGAGGCTACGGATGTGCCAACTATGGACGTGACGTTTTGAAGTTATTACCGCCATTTTATAACTAAAAATAAACACCATGTGGTTAATATAATTTATGAAGAAACTGTACTACAATTCGCATCTCATTTTATCAGGAATTAAAGTTAGAGGTTTACATACCCTTGCCAGAATATTCACAGTTGTCACACATTATGCTTGCCGATTTTATGAACAAACTAGCTATACTCGCTGCTTCGTACGCGTGGTCATTTCTTTAGATTAAAAGTACCATAATGTGATAGTCCAGGACCTTAAAATACCAACATTTCATCAAAATTTCTTTAGCCGTCAAAAATATTTTTATCCAGCACAGCTTCTGTTTGGCAAATTGAGATACCAATTACACCACTTTTTAAGTCAAACCCTAAGCTATCCTACATTGAAAACCGCATAGCAATCGGTCCAGTAGATTTTACGTGATGCACAAAAACACAGACACACAGACAGAAAGAAACAAATAAAAAAAATGTTCTGTAGCTTATTTTAGGGTATCCTAGAGCATTTTTTTTCTTTGACTTCTTTTTACAGCCTTTTTCGTACCTATTGCTTTATTATAAGTATAGATAGATGACTGTGCCAAGTTGCATCAAAATCCGTCCAGTAGGTATTTAAAGCGTGATACGTGTTCTTTCAAATAACTTTCAACCCCTATCCTGCCGGAACCTTTAATTTTGAACCTTTAACCTTTAACCTTTAATTAAAGTATCCAATGTCCTACTTCGTAGTAGTATGAACTCATATCATACCAAGTTTCATTTGAATTCATTGAGTAGTTTCGACGTGATGCACGGTCTAGATACAGACAGACAAAAAAGAAAAATAACAGTTATGGCTTCACTATCGAATGAAGAGTACCCTCCAAATATGTATCATTTATTAGTTAAAAATTAACATAACTTTGGAGCCCTATCCTGCAACCCTTTATTTTTTCGGAATAAAAGGCATCCTCAATTTTAACCCATCATTTATACTAGGACTGTGCATCAAAATCCGCCCAGTAGTTTCAGCGTGGTGCGTGTTATTTTAAATAACTTTCAACCCCTATCCTGCAAGAACCCATTAATTTTTCGGGATGAAAAGTATCCTATGTCCTACCTCGTAGTATCAACTCAAATCATACCAAGTGTCATTTAAATTAATTCAGTAGTTTCAGCGGCGTGATGCGCGGCCAAGGTACAGACATACAGAAAGACAAAAATGAAATAGAAACAGTTATGTCTTCAATATAGAATACAGAGAAACATCAAAAAATATCAAATAATAATCGTGATACTTGTTCTTTTAATTTTTGTTTTTATTTTCTTAGCAGGAGTTGGAAAGTAAGGTTGTTCTGTTGTTTATTTTGTATGGAAGAAACCGGTGCAGCCGTTCCCAAGATGTTCAGCTCTGATCACTCTTTGTGAAGGGGTCTCGGGTACTGTTGCAGCTACAAAAAACACTAGTACTAGTACTAGTTCGATGGCATTCTTTGTGAAGGGGTCTCGGGTACTGTTGCAGCTACAAACTACACTACACTAGTACTAGTACTAGTTCGATGGCATTCTTTGTGAAGGGGTCTCGGGTACTGTTGCAGCTACAAACTACACTACACTAGTACTAGTTCGATGGCATTCTTTGTGAAGGGGTCTCGGGTACTGTTGCAGCTACAAACTACACTACACTAGTACTAGTACTAGTTCGATGGCATTCTTTGTGAAGGGGTCTCGGGTACTGTTGCAGCTACAAACTACACTACACTAGTACTAGTACTAGTTCGATGGCATTCTTTGTGAAGGGGTCTCGGGTACTGTTGCAGCTACAAACTACACTACACTAGTACTAGTTCGATGGCATTCTTTGTGAAAGGGTCTCGGGTACTGTTGCAGCTACAAACTACACTACACTAGTACTAGTACTAGTTCGATGGCATTCTTTGTGAAGGGGTCTCGGGTACTGTTGCAGCTACAAACTACACTACACTACACTAGTACTAGTTCGATGGCATTCTTTGTGAAGGGGTCTCGGGTACTGTTGCAGCTACAAACTACACTACACTAGTACTAGTTCGATGGCATTCTTTGTGAAGGGGTCTCGGGTACTGTTGCAGCTACAAACTACACTACACTAGTACTAGTTCGATGGCATTCTTTGTGAAGGGGTCTCGGGTACTGTTGCAGCTACAAACTACACTACACTAGTACTAGTACTAGTTCGATGGCATTCTTTGTGAAGGGGTCTCGGGTACTGTTGCAGCTACAAACTACACTACATTAGTACTAGTACTAGTTCGATGGCATTCTTTGTGAAGGGGTCTCGGGTACTGTTGCAGCTACAAACTACACTACACTAGTACTAGTACTAGTTCGATGACATTCTTTGTGAAGGGGTCTCGGGTACTGTTGCAGCTACAAACTACACTACACTAGTACTAGTACTAGTTCGATGGCATTCTTTGTGAAGGGGTCTCGGGTACTGTTGCAGCTACAAACTACACTAGTACTAGTACTAGTTCGATGGCATTCTTTGTGAAGGGGTCTCGGGTACTGTTGCAGCTACAAACTACACTACACTAGTACTAGTACTAGTTCGATGGCATTCTTTGTGAAGGGGTCTCGGGTACTGTTGCAGCTACAAACTACACTACACTAGTACTAGTTCGATGGCATTCTTTGTGAAGGGGTCTCGGGTACTGTTGCAGCTACAAACTACACTACACTAGTACTAGTACTAGTTCGATGGCATTCTTTGTGAAGGGGTCTCGGGTACTGTTGCAGCTATAAACTACACTATACTAGTACTAGTTCGATGGCATTCTTTGTGAAGGGGTCTCGGGTACTGTTGCAGCTACAAACTACACTACACTAGTACTAGTACTAGTTCGATGGCATTCTTTGTGAAGGGGTCTCGGGTACTGTTGCAGCTACAAACTACACTACACTACACTAGTACTAGTTCGATGGCATTCTTTGTGAAGGGGTCTCGGGTACTGTTGCAGCTACAAACTACACTACACTAGTACTAGTTCGATGGCATTCTTTGTGAAGGGGTCTCGGGTACTGTTGCAGCTACAAACTACACTACACTAGTACTAGTACTAGTTCGATGGCATTCTTTGTGAAGGGGTCTCGGGTACTGTTGCAGCTACAAACTACACTACACTAGTACTAGTACTAGTTCGATGGCATTCTTTGTGAAGGGGTCTCGGGTACTGTTGCAGCTACAAACTACACTACACTAGTACTAGTACTAGTTCGATGGCATTCTTTGTGAAGGGGTCTCGGGTACTGTTGCAGCTACAAACTACACTACACTACACTAGTACTAGTTCGATGGCATTCTTTGTGAAGGGGTCTTGGGTACTGTTGCAGCTACAAACTACACTACACTAGTACTAGTTCGATGGCATTCTTTGTGAAGGGGTCTCGGGTACTGTTGCAGCTACAAACTACACTACACTAGTACTAGTTCGATGGCATTCTTTGTGAAGGGGTCTCGGGTACTGTTGCAGCTACAAACTACACTACACTAGTACTAGTACTAGTTCGATGGCATTCTTTGTGAAGGGGTCTCGGGTACTGTTGCAGCTACAAACTACACTACACTAGTACTAGTTCGATGGCATTCTTTGTGAAGGGGTCTCGGGTACTGTTGCAGCTACAAACTACACTACACTAGTACTAGTTCGATGGCATTCTTTGTGAAGGGGTCTCGGGTACTGTTGCAGCTACAAACTACACTACACTAGTACTAGTACTAGTTCGATGGCATTCTTTGTGAAGGGGTCTCGGGTACTGTTGCAGCTACAAACTACACTACACTAGTACTAGTACTAGTTCGATGGCATTCTTTGTGAAGGGGTCTCGGGTACTGTTGCAGCTACAAACTACACTACACTAGTACTAGTTCGATGGCATTCTTTGTGAAGGGGTCTCGGGTACTGTTGCAGCTACAAACTACACTACACTAGTACTAGTACTAGTTCGATGGCATTCTTTGTAAAGGGGTCTCGGGTACTGTTGCAGCTACAAACTACACTACACTAGTACTAGTACTAGTTCGATGGCATTCTTTGTGAAGGGGTCTCGGGTACTGTTGCAGCTACAAACTACACTACACTAGTACTAGTACTAGTTCGATGGCATTCTTTGTAAAGGGGTCTCGGGTACTGTTGCAGCTACAAACTACACTACACTAGTACTAGTACTAGTTCGATGGCATTCTTTGTAAAGGGGTCTCGGGTACTGTTGCAGCTACAAACTACACTACACTAGTACTAGTTCGATGGCATTCTTTGTGAAGGGGTCTATAATTTTGCTGTTCTCCAATACGCGTGGGAACACAATGTCTTGCGCTAAATACATTTTACGACTGTAGGTATATTATTTCAGTAGGTATTTAAGCACTTTCTAAGGGAGTGAGTCTTCTGTACGTATTCTTCTTATTATTCTATTATTATTCTGTGGCACGATGATGCTGAGATTAAAGTTGCTCAACGAGCTATGGAAAGAGCCATGCTCGGAGTTTCTCTGAAGGACAGAATCCGAAACGAGGTGATCAGCCATAGAATCAAGGTAATCGACATAGCTCATTAGCATAGCAAGCGGCAATTTGCCGGTCACACATGCACACTGGATGAGGAGAGCCGAAGATCGGGCTCAGTGGGGTTCACAAGGAGAGGCAATAGTCCAGCACTGAATATCCTAATGCCAGAATAGAACTGACATACCGAAATCATTTGTTTTGCACATGTTTAAAAACGTTTAGAGTAAGTGGAAAATTTTCTAGCAAAAAAATTGAACCCAATTTCTCCGGTCTCAATATTATCGTCGAGGTCACAATAATATTGCGACGAAAATATTTATAATCGCAAAAACACTCAATATTGTTATTGGCAACACTTCAGTGGCAGCCTGTTTGTTGGTACAGCGGCAATCGGTGTCGTTTTGGCAAAAGTTCCGCTGCAGTAATCGAAGCCGCGCTTTCAAAGCGACGCGACGAAAAAAGTGGGTAATAATGAGTTTGAAGACTTTGTCTTTGTCTGTGGCATGTCATCGTAGCTCCCAATGGGATGGACCGATTTCAATGCGGTTTTTTTATTTTAATAGCAGGAGTTGGAAAGTATTGGTTGTTCTGTTGTTTATTTTGTATGGAAGAAACTGGTGCAGCCGTTCCCAAGATGTTCAGCTATGATCACTCTTTGTGAAGGGGTCTCGGGAACTGTTGCAGCTACAAACTACAGTTTGTGCTCAACTGTTAAATTCGATGGCATTCTTTGTGAAGGGATCTCGTGTACTGTTGCAGTTACAAAATGTACAGTTTGTGCTCAACTGTTCAGTTCGATGGCATTCTTTGTGAAGGGATCTCGTGTACTGTTGCAGCTACAAAATGAACAGTTTGTGCTCAACTGTTCAGTTCGATGGCATTCTTTGTGAAGGGATCTCGGGTACTGTTACAGCTACAAAATGTACAGTTTGTGCTCAACTATTCAGCTCGATGGGATTATTTGAGAACGGATCTCGGGTACTGTTGCAGCTACAAACTGTACAGTTTGTGCTCATCTGTTCGGTTCGACGGTATTCTTTGTGGGTTGCATGAGGGCTGATGATGAACAGCATATGAAGACCTGAATCGAGGGGATCTTTGGCATGTACCACTTTAAAGTGGAGTTTTGAACTTAACAAGATGCTAAATATTTTTGTTGGGGTTTCTAAATGTTGACCAACATAAACTAGTTAGTTTTTTTAATTTTCCTAGTTTGGGGCTAGATAATTGGTGTGTAGTTGTCCCGAATATTTTATTATATTATTAATATCACGCCGGTCGATTCTTAGAAAAACAGTAGGTACTAAAATGTTCGAGGAGCCGCGGTCGGATGACGCAATACCTACATCTACAGGAACCTTCTGGAACACACCAGTGGAGCGTAGGTACCTACAGAAGTTTCCAGAGCGCGGCAACATCAAAGGCGCCGTTGGCCTTAGGTACCTACGGGTAGGGCGCGGCGCGGCAACTTCAAAGGCGCCGCTGACCTTGAAAGTTCAAATCCCTACCGACTACTGCTAGTACATACGAATACCTTCTGGAAATTTCCGTCGCGGTATAAATAGAGCGCGCATCGGCTGCCTGGAACAGTTTAGACTTGGCATTTGGAACGAAACGATAGTGATTCGAAGCGTGTAAACAGTGATAATTTATTAGTGTATACAGTCGAGTTAAAGTGTTTGAGTGTTACTTGTCGGTTTAATTTCTTTTTGTGATTTTTCGAATAAAGGTGTTAATCTTTAGTGTAATTGGCGTACATTAATTTTATCTGAACCCCAGCTCGTAACAATACATGCACCTGCAGATTTAGATATCCTGCGCGCAACACGTAAGGGTTAGCCTAAGACGTAACCTACATATGCCGTGCCGACCTGTGACCTTTCGCTCCTCAGACAGTTTCCATACACTTACGAGGGAGTTTCCAGGGTATGCTTTTGTGAGTAGTGGTGGTGTTTGTAGTCAGACGGCTCAAAAATTGCGAAACAAAAGATCGTGACGAAACAGTGCGTGTCCAAGAATTTAAAATTCAAGGAGATGTGTTATGCACCGACCCGCCCTGGGCCAGCGTGGTGGGTTATGGCACATTGTCTCTCTCACTCTTTGGGAGAAGGGCAGTGGAAACGTAACATACTGATAATAATGGACGGTCATGCCCTTGAAATAAATTTTAGATACGTTTTCCATTTTGGATCACGAAAAGCAATTCCATTTGCAAAATATGAGGACCAAATACATTTGTGGGACCACAAAACTTGCATGCTACATCGATGTGCCCTTAGAATACGTATAACAGAAGTCAAACCGTGGTTCTCTTATTTTGCAAACGATATTCCTCTTGCGGCCTGTTCTATTTTGTGTAAATTTCATATATTCATATATTATTCCAAACCGTCCTAGAAAGAGTTAAGCTTTTTGGGGTCTGTGAAAGACGGATGGACAGCGTTGCCACAACAATATAGCTCCGTTTGGTTTGGACCTTTGGGTTCGGAATCCAAACAAATATTTAGCAGTGGAGTTTCTTCTACTTTCCATTACAAAAGCAAACATAAATGCCGACCTCGTAACCTCGGAGCAATCCTTGAGGCGCCGATACATCCTTGACACGAAGGCAACGGCAGGTACTAGGTACCACAAATGTAAACAAAATGCCAACCTCGTAACCTCGGAGCAATCCTTGAGGCGCCGATACATCCTTGACACGAAGGCAACAGCAGGTACTAGGTACCACAAATGTAAACAAAATGCCAACCTCGTAACCTCGGAGCAATCCTTGAGGCGCCGATACATCCTTGACAAGAAGGCAACGGCAGGTACTAGGTACCACAAATGTAAACAAAATGCCAACCTCGTAACCTCGGAGCAATCCTTGAGGCGCCGATACATCCTTGACAAGAAGGCAACGGCAGGTACTAGGTACCACAAATGTAAACAAAATGCCAACCTCGTAACCTCGGAGCAATCCTTGAGGCGCCGATACATCCTTGACAAGAGGGCAACGGCAGGTACTAGGTACCACAAATGTAAACAAAATGCCAACCTCGTAACCTCGGAGCAATCCTTGAGGCGCCGATACATCCTTGACAAGAAGGCAACGGCAGGTACTAGGTACCACAAATGTAAACAAAATGCCAACCTCGTAACCTCGGAGCAATCCTTGAAGCGCCGATACATCCTTGACAAGAAGGCAACGGCAGGTACTAGGTACCACAAATGTAAACAAAATGCCAACCTCGTAACCTCGGAGCAATCCTTGAAGCGCCGATACATCCTTGACACGAAGGCAACGGCAGATACTAGGTACCACAAATGTAAACAAAATGCCAACCTCGTAACCTCGGAGCAATCCTTGAGGCGCCGATACATCCTTGACACGAAGGCAACGGCAGGTACTAGGTACCACAAATGTAAACAAAATGCCAACCTCGTAACCTCGGAGCAATCCTTGAGGCGCCGATACATCCTTGACACGAAGGCAACGGCAGGTACTAGGTACCACAAATGTAAACAAAATGCCAACCTCGTAACCTCGGAGCAATCCTTGAGGCGCCGATACATCCTTGACACGAAGGCAACGGCAGGTACTAGGTACCACAAATATAAACAAAATGCCAACCTCGTTACCTCGGAGCAATCCTTGAGGCGCCGATACATCCTTGACAAGAAGGCAACGGCAGGTACTAGGTACCACAAATGTAAACAAAATGCCAACCTCGTAACCTCGGAGCAATCCTTGAGGCGCCGATACATCCTTGACACGAAGGCAACGGCAGGTACTAGGTACCATAAATGTAAACAAAATGCCAACCTCGTAACCTCGGAGCAATCCTTGAGGCGCCGATACATCCTTGACACGAAGGCAACGGCAGGTACTAGGTACCACAAATGTAAACAAAATGCCAACCTCGTAACCTCGGAGCAATCCTGGAGGCGCCGATACATCCTTGACACGAAGGCAACGGCAGGTACTAGGTACCACAAATGTAAACAAAATGCCAACCTCGTAACCTCGGAGCAATCCTTGAGGCGCCGATACATCCTTGACACGAAGGCAACGGCAGGTACTAGGTACCACAAATGTAAACAAAATGCCAACCTCGTAACCTCGGAGCAATCCTTGAGGCGCCGATACATCCTTGACACGAAGGCAACGGCAGGTACTAGTTACCACAAATGTAAACAAAATGCCAACCTCGTAACCTCGGAGCAATCCTTGAGGCGCCGATACATCCTTGACACGAAGGCAACGGCAGGTACTAGGTACCACAAATGTAAACAAAATAGATGCCGCAACTATGTTAAATCGTATTAGTCCAAGTCTCACGTTTCTTCCACATAAGATAGCTCCACCCTCGATCGTGTTTTTTTGTTTGTTGGAAAGCTGGTGTAATCGGGATGGTTCATATGTGGTTTGCAATTTGTAGACCTCGTCCGTTTACAAGCGTCGTCGTCTGTTTACAATCATTTGTCTGTTTGAAAAAACAGACAAATGATTGTAGATTATTGATAGAATTGCGTTTAAAAACCGGTAGGTAAGTTATGTTGAACATGAAACTATTTGTAAGATATTGCTTCATTATAAAGCCTTAATAACATGAAACACCTCCGATATTACCCGACTGCACAGAGGGTTATGTGCTTGGGTTGTATGTATGTTTATTAGCCAGTTGCTTGTATGCGCTCAGTACTGCGCAATGTTAGCAATAGCGCCACCCGATAATCATGTACTTAGGCGCGTCCTACAGCCTAAATGGCTTGGCTGATTTTGGTAAGTGAGATATCATTGGATTCATCTTGATCACAAGAGTGCTATAGGATAGGTTTGAAGTGTCAAGAAAACGAATATGGCGACGTACAGCTGCCATATTGTATTTCCGACTGAACAAAAAATTACCAAACCTATCGAGTGAGGTATCAAAATGAAGGTCTCGACGATACCATTTCAAATATATACTCGTTATAATTCTTAAAACTAAACAGAAGCAATTGTCTTATAAGCTTCAAGTTAATGTAATTAATGTTGCAATTAAACTATTACAGTAAAGTTATAGTGGTTTATGAAACGGTTGCTTAATGAGGGCTATTAAAAGACGAGAGTGAGTTTAAAAAACGAGACCTAGGCGTTTTTTTTATTAATAGCACTCGAGTGTTTTGATACCTAGTTATGTGCCGTTTCATACATTACTTTATACACTACACTACACTCATGCAAAAGGAAC
This sequence comes from Alsophila aescularia, assembly GCA_946251855.1. Classification (NCBI taxonomy): domain Eukaryota; kingdom Metazoa; phylum Arthropoda; class Insecta; order Lepidoptera; family Geometridae; genus Alsophila; species Alsophila aescularia. The sequence continues at coordinate 952,365 of OX276374.1, read as the reverse complement.
TTACTTTTAATGAAAAATAAATTTTGCTGGTAAAAGCTCGTTCGTCATGTTCGTTGCTGTTCCGTGATGTCAGGTGGAGTCTAACACTGCTGTCGGACATTTTTGGTTAGGTACTAATGTAAGCGGTTCATTTTAAATCAAATTTTTCAAAAGCAAAGTTAAAGAGGGTACAATTATTTAGGTACTTACATTTTTGCATTTTAACACTTTTTTTTAATGTCCGATAGCTATACATTTTGCGTTTTGTTATACAGCAGTGAAAAGATTTTACCAAAAAACCTAACATTATTTCTGAAAGTTCATTGCAATTATATACTCCTGTCCACAGTTCATTGCAATTATATACTCCTGTCCACAGATCATTGCAATTATATACTCCTGTCCACAGTTCATTGCAATTATATACTCCTGTCCACAGATCATTGCAATTATATACTCCTGTCCACAGTTCATTGCAATTATATACTCCTGTCCACAGTTCATTGCAATTATATACTCCTGTCCCCAGTACCACGGGGTATAGAAAAAGGAGCGTTTTCTTATTATTACTTTGTCATCTTTTTAGGATCAACACTTCGGGAGGAATTTTGAGGAAAATAACTACTTAGTATGGGCGTTTTTGGCAAAATCTTTTCGCCGCTGTAACTAATTAGTTATGTCGGACTTCCGAAAAAAATTGTTTATACAAAAATGTAAATAACTTTACCCTCTTTAACTTCGCCGCTGACATTTTTGACGTACTATGTACGATAAAAAACATGTACATGTACTATGAACCTTTGCCGCCGTTAATGTGCCATAAGGTCATTGTTAATGTGCCATAATTTAATTTTCTTTAGTGCAATAAAGAGTTATCTATCTATCTATCTATCTATGAACCGTTGGCGAATTATTTTGATTAAACCATTTTTCACAAATTTGTCTACTTCCTGGGCTACTACTACTTGTCTCCTTGTTGGTTGTTGCGCACATCGGTTCGGCGCTGTGCGCTGCAGGTCATGCACCACATACAGGTACATGCTACTCGGTGATCCGAGTGGATATCGAATTGGGTTGTTGCACATTCGTCACAAGAACATTTTATGCTTTTTTGGGTACCATGTCCATATGTCACAGCTATTTTTTCAGACACTTAAAACCACAAGGTTGAACTATGGCACGTCTGTACTGGCTGCACTCTACAAAATGTTATAAAAAATAAAAGTTAAGTTATAATCTCTGGAACTACTGATCTGATTCTGTAAATCTACTATTAGAGAGGCATCTACTAGGGAGAGGCACGGGAGAGTGCAAACAAGATGTTTATTAATTACTTGTAGTGTATGTGCACGTGCTGATGTGAATGGCACGACTGCAAAGCGCCCGCGACTGAGCAGGCTGGCGGCGGTTGACAGACTCAGGAGTTACTGTGCGGAAATCCATATTCAAAACGAAGGAAGAAAAAACGTGTAGCTTACTTCCGCCAAACTGTAACTCAGGCCAATGATAATTGGTAAAATAAAATATTATAAAAAAACCTACGCTATAGAAACAAGCCATATCTCAATTGAACTATCGTTCGTGTTGGACATATGTTTTTAAATTGAACTATCGTTCGTGTTGGACATATGTTTTTAAATTGAACTATCGTTCGTGTTGGACATATGTTTTTAAATTGAACTATCGTTCGTGTTGGACATATGTTTTTAAATTAAACTATCGTTCGTATTTGACATATGTTTTTAAATTGAACTATCGTTCGTGTTGTACATATGTTTTTATTTTACGTTATTTCAATTTAGATACATATTCGGGTGGTTAGCGTAGGTAGTATAAATATTTTATTTTATTTTTACATTTATCATTTTTTTTGTTGTAAATACAGTAATTAGTCTGATTTACATTTAGCAGGAAATAAGCTAAACCTTTTTTCAATATTTTTTTTAGGCTGTTGATTATTTGAGCAAGCGCCGTGATCCGAGTAGATCCTAAGTACTGGTAGTACGATACAAGTTTTCATACAAATTAACAGACAGCGCAAAAAAAACAGTAAACCTACTCCGTAACAATGTAGAAGGTCAAGTCACTGACCAGCCTTGCGCTGGCCTTGTCGCCGCCAAAGCGGACATTTCTTTCAGCTGTTTTTGCGGGAAGCCCTCGTTCTTACAGCAAGTGAAAGTATGTAATTCTGCGCATTTACTTGGTTGTTACGAGAACAAAGGAGCAGACCGCGCGCTGCCGCGCCACTATCGGCTGCTCCCGGGAAAACAAAGGGTCTTTGCTTGGCTTCAGAATGAGGTCCAACTTTGATCCCCCTTGCATGGCTTCCGAAAAGTGCTCTCTTATATCTATTATAAGTTACATGCTAACTTAACAATTCGTTTGATTGTTTTCTTTATTCAAAATGTTCTAACTTGGAAGGTTAACAATGATAAAATGACAAGTAAATAATACATTTTACGAGATGCCTCACTATCCTTACTTCTCCCACTATTATGTAGAGTCGGTACAACGTGTATTCGTCTTCTATTTCTCCCTATGAGAGTATTCACTCCCTTTTTAAGTTATTACACACGTCGTCGCCTCTCACACTATACATTTTTTGGTGTTCCTGTACACTTGTACACTTTGTTTCCTGTACACTTAGGGTGCAATCCGAGATAAGCTATATTCAATATTATCGCGCTAACACGCGTACCGAGTCACCGTGAGCGCGAAAACGATATAACTTGTGACGTCACGGATTACGTCATTACATATTCGCCATTTTGCGATTACACCGACCATGTCCCAAACCGATATCACCGTGAGAACTACCGTCAAAGTGACATATTGACGGTTGTTTTCAAAGAAAACTGTTGTTTGAATCCAGTTGTGTGTGATTTTCGTTCATTTTTACGAATATTACTGGAGACTATTGATCAATTTTTAGATAGACTACTTTCCCCACAAGTAATATTTTGAATTTTGAGAAAATTTTGAGGTTATGTTTTTGTGATCTTGTAATCGCTCACGAGCGTTCCGAATCAACTGCAGCTCTCAACTGTCATGAGCGCCAAATCTGAATCAGAACGCAAATTAGCACTGTGATCACTCACATCGATTTTATCATGAATCGGAATGCACCCTTACATTCATTTCCAACACTCTTCGTTAAATGACATTCCTCGCGCCGCATAAATCGCACCGCATCACACGCGCCGCATGACTCGCGCCGCATAAATCGCACCGCATCACACGCGCCGCATGACTCGCGCCGCATGACTCGCGCCGCATGACTCGCGCCGCATGACTCGCGCCGCATGACTCGCGCCGCATGACTCGCGCCGCATGACTCACCCGACATACGAGCACCAAGCTTTACTTCTCAACTTTTCGGTTACTTGCGCGGCGCTATTGTACGAGTGAAAGGACCGTTGCCCGGCTAAGGAAACGGACCTCCTTCTCAGGTAAAGGCGAGGAATTAAAACAAGATGGTAAATTCAATAACAATGGGCTTTATTACAAAAAATAGAAAAAGCACACATGAGTTATCGAATATTGGTACTCTCCCCTTTACTGAGGAATTTAAAAAGAAATATTTTACACTTAATTTAGTTTGTTCTGCATCAAAATAATTATAAACAGCAAGACCTTACAATAGGAAATATTACTAACTTAATACTCAAAACTCAAAATTCTCAAATGTGATTATAATTTCCTCAAACATATAAATTTTAGTACATAACTCCGGCCTGTATGATATGAATTTACTATAGTATTGGAGAATCCTAGGCCAATAAAACTTAGAGAGTCTGTGCTCAGCAGATTAACATGTATTGGTCACAACGCAACGGAATATTCTTGTCTTTGCCATAGAATGTTTTAAATTAAAAGAGAACTTGTGCAAACAGAGTGTGTGTGTGTATGATTGTGTTTCCCAGAGGGAAATCAAACTCTAAAATAGAAAGTAAAACAGAATCTAAGACAGAAGGTACATAGAAAATAAACAGAAAGTATCTAGATAATATCAGAAAGTAATCTTGATAATAACAGAAATTAGACAGAAAGTATCTTTCAACAATATTAACACATTAGAAGGCGAAGGCTTCCCTCAACACTGTAGCTCGCTGACTCAAAATGATTTGGAGTGGACCAACCTGGAAGCTTCCTGGGACGCCGTACGGTCGTCTCGCGTACCGCCGCGGAACGCCTCCTTACTCCACTCGATCAGCTCTTACTGCTTGACCACGAACGGTGGTGATATCTTCTACTGGACAGGTGGTGTGTTGGAGTCCTTCTGGAGTCCCTCGTAGACCGGCTTCTTCCACGAACGGTGGTGAGCCCCGGGTGATCGCGCACAGCAGCTCGCAGTGGTGACGACAATAGCCGACCGTAGATGCACGATATAACCTGAAACCCACGTTCCTTCGTGTTCAAATGTGTCTCGAGATGCCCGCCTTAGATAGACGCGGTGCAAAATCAAAACAGATATTTCGTTGGATCAAAACTGAAGTCACGGGTAAACACACTAACCTGGCTTTTGCACTGGTATACTTATTTCGCCTGTAACAGGGCAGCTTCGTTCTGGACAGCGTGCCTCGGTCGTTTTGTTCACACAAGAGAAACTGCGTATTTTTCTGCCGCCTGCGTCGATCTTAATTACGTGCCAACTATGTAAAGTAAATTCGGTTTTACGTCCGAAATCCAAATCCAATCCACAGGCTTCTCACTTGTTTATATACTATCTTGTTTTGCATCTTCGAGTAGCGTTCTACTGAGACCTTGAACTTCCGGTTATCTCGAAAGATCCAGAACTAACTCTGCCATTTGCTTCGTAAAGTAGACCTTGTCGGCCTAGTAATACTGGTCACTGTCCTCCAGCCAGATTTGGTACATATCAGCCAGCATCCGGTGTTTACTCGAACAAGTCCATACAAAAAAAAGAATTTCTCTGGAACTTTGACGTGATTTTTGCATTATGTCAAAACCTTCCATGGTGTGACCATCGCAAGCGATTTCTAGATTTAAATAATTTTCGACATATCAAACGCTCCATTCTGTAATTATTATTTGTTAGCCAACTTAAAGATGCGACCTATTCTGGATTTTTAAACAAGCCGTTCTTCCAAAGTTATTCAGAGCCCGAAATATTCCTGGAACGTCAATTATTAATAGCAACACTATGAAGCTCGCTACTTGCCGACAGATACCTCCACTTAGTTTTCACCTTTCTTCTAGTTCACGCCACTTGTAGCTAGCTGTCGCTACGTGGATTAACCATTTTATCTATTTTGAGACAGTAGATGAAAACTTTTCCCTTTCACTCGCAGAGGCCAATTCAACCATTATTTCTTGATTCTTAGATAGGCGAAATTATCAATCTGTCTTCAACAAGAAAAGCTTTCATTATTCCTTTAACGAAGAAAGTGGCGCACGCGCGGTGGAGTTCGGCGTTTTTTACAAACTCGGCGTCTGGTTTTCAGATACGGAGAAAACACAACTTGATCTAATAGAAAAGACGCTGCTCCTCGTCAGATGGCGTTGTACAATACATTCTATTATCGAGATCTATAACAAAATCTAACTTGGAGTATGATTTAACATGTTACACGAGTACTTTCAAACTTCCTCTGACAGTCTCGCGTTTTATTGCTTTTTAAGCCGGAACACAGAAATGTTAGCACACTACTGCTTCTAACGAATTTTCCTTATTTTTTTCAGGTGGCAATTAAAATAATAGACAAATCTCGTCTAGACGAGGACAATCTGAAGAAAACCTTCCGGGAGATAGCAATAATGAAGAGGCTGCGGCATCCGCACATAGTTAGGTTATATCAGGTGTGTATTTACATACAATCTAAAGAAAACCTTCCGGGAGATAGCAATAATGAAGAGGCTGCGGCATCCGCACATAGTTAGGTTATATCAGGTGTGTATTTACATACAATCTAAAGAAAACCTTCCGGGAGATAGCAATAATGAAGAGGCTGTGGCATCCGCACATAGTTAGGTTATATCAGGTGTGTATTTACATACAATCTAAAGAAAACCTTCCGGGAGATAGCAATAATGAAGAGGCTGTGGCATCCGCACATAGTTAGGTTATATCAGGTGTGTATTTACATACAATCTAAAGAAAACCTTCCGGGAGATAGCAATAATGAAGAGGCTGCGGCATCCGCACATAGTTAGGTTATATCAGGTGTGTATTTACATACAATCTAAAGAAAACCTTCCGGGAGATAGCAATAATGAAGAGGCTGCGGCATCCGCACATAGTTAGGTTACATCAGGTGTGTATTTACATACAATCTAAAGAAAACCTTCCGGGAGATAGCAATAATGAAGAGGCTGCGGCATCCGCACATAGTTAGGTTATATCAGGTGTGTATTTACATACAATCTAAAGAAAACCTTCCGGTAGATAGCAATAATGAAGAGGCTACGGCATCCGCACATAGTTAGGTTATATCAGGTGTGTATTTACATACAATCTAAAGAAAACCTTCCGGGAGATAGCAATAATGAAGAGGCTGCGGCATCCGCACATAGTTAGGTTATATCAGGTGTGTATTTACATACAATCTAAAGAAAACCTTCCGGGAGATGGCAATAATGAAGAGGCTGCGGCATCCGCACATAGTTAGGTTATATCAGGTGTGTATTTACATACAATCTAAAGAAAACCTTCCGGGAGATAGCAATAATGAAGAGGCTGTGGCATCCGCACATAGTTAGGTTATATCAGGTGTGTATTTACATACAATCTAAAGAAAACCTTCCGGGAGATAGCAATAATGAAGAGGCTACGGCATCCGCACATAGTTAGGTTATATCAGGTGTGTATTTACATACAATCTAAAGAAAACCTTCCGGGAGATAGCAATAATGAAGAGGCTGCGGCATCCGCACATAGTTAGGTTATATCAGGTGTGTATTTACATACAATCTAAAGAAAACCTTCCGGGAGATAGCAATAATGAAGAGGCTGCGGCATCCGCACATAGTTAGGTTATATCAGGTGTGTATTTACATACAATCTAAAGAAAACCAAACGAAGTCACTTGAGGCGAGGCGAAATAGCACGAGCAACCCTTCTACGCTTCTCGTCCTTGGCTAACTTCGGAACATTCGACTCGGGCGCAACAACTTACACGATACTGAAATCACTTGAGGCGAGGCGAAGTAGCTCGAGCAACTCTTCTATACTCTCGTTTTCTGCTATCTTCGGTACCTTAGACTCGGGTGCAACAACCGACACGATACGGAAGTCACTAGAGGCGAGGCGAAGTAGCACGAGTAACCCTTCTATCTTCACACTGTCGTCCTAACTAACTTCTAGCGATTTTGCGTGTATTTTGTACAAGTTTTTTTTTAATTAATATTCAAAAGTGTCGAGGTTTTGCATTCTAAGAATAAAGCGAAATACAATTAATGTGATTAGTTTTGATTGTTTTAAAACTCTACACCAACAACTGCATGAAACTTGGTGGCATTTTATAAATATTGACACATACGCCTTGAAATTAATTATTAAAATTTACTTTGCAGGTGATGGAAAGTGATCACACAATATACTTGGTGACAGAATACGCGCCTAATGGCGAAATATTTGGTAAGTGAATTTGTAAAGTTAAGGGCAAACCAAAGTGCCTGCTTCCGCGGTGGTTTGCTAACTTAGGTTCATTCTACTATGTGCACCTGGTTGTAGCTGTAGCGCCTGGTTCAACACAGTGGGGATGCCAATCACTATGTGCACCTGGTTGTAGCTGCAGCGCCTGGTTCAACACAGTGGGGATGCCAATCACTATGTGCACCTGGTTGTAGCTGCAGCGCCTGGTTCAACACAGTGGGGATGCCAATCACTATGTGCACCTGGTTGTAGCTGTAGCGCCTGGTTCAACACAGTGGGGATGCCAATTACTATGTGCACCTGGTTGTAGCTGTAGCGCCTGGTTCAAATCAGTGGGGATGCCAATCACTATGTGCACCTGGTTGTAGCTGTAGCGCCTGGTTCAAATCAGTGGGGATGCCAATCACTAGTCCTCTGAATTGTCGCATATATTTGTATGTCACCGCGAAAGCAGGTTCAATGGCGTTAGCTCATCTTTTATACACATACGTCTATGACAGCGAAGAAAATAAAAAAAATAACATCTTGCCTATTATTATGTGTTATTAACCACTGAGTGACGAAGAGAGCAGGTTGTACGCCTGATGGTATAATTGCAACCCACCTCTTAATAGAGATTAGTTGGTGAGTATGTTAAAAAAAAAACAATAAATAATATTATTTGTTGTAATTGTAGATCACTTGGTGTCCCGCGGGCGCATGGGCGAGCGCGAGGCGGCGCGCGCCTTCTCGCAGATGGTGAGCGCCGTGGGGTACTGCCACGCGAGCGGCGTCGTGCACCGCGACCTCAAGGCGGAGAACCTGCTGTTGGACCTGCACATGAACATTAAGGTGTTATTATAATATATGCATGCTTGTCGTAAGAGGTAGTGCTGACCTCTGCTGTCAGAGTCTGTCAGGCCGCCGGAGGGCTCCTGACGTAGCTTAATCAAATCTAATTATTTATTTGTCAGCTAACTACTGCTATTCATCAATAACAGCCGACCGACCGTGCCCTCCGATGCAAGGAAGGATAGAAAGCCGCGCACTTAGAAAAGTCATTCGTGCGGTGCCTAGGTTCTAGCGAACCCTGTATCGTTGGATTCTAAGTTGCACTAGTATACTAAATCAAAGTAAATAAAGTAGCTATGGCCGCGGCGTCGCACGCGGCCATTTCTCCATAATGCAGCCGTAGCAGTACTTTCCAAGCCTAAAATACCAGTAAAATAACAAAATTTCTTCAACCATCAAAAAGATTTTGAAGATACCAATTACACTAGTTTTTAAGTTAAACCCTAAGCTATTCAAAAATGAAAACTGCATCGCAATCGGTCAAGTTGTTAAGTGATGAGCGAATAAACAACCATACAGAAAGACAAAAATTAAAAAAAAATGTTATCTTATTTAAGTACTTACCGACCATATATTTCTTAATTATCTTCTTTGTACAGACTTTTTCGTACTTATTGCCTTATTATAATTATAAATATTTAGTACTTCAAAATTAATATAACTTTGGACCCCTATCCCGCAGGAATCCTTTTTTTTTTTTCGGGATAAATTGTATCCATTTTTTTACATCATATAAACTATGACTGTGTCAAGTTGCATAAAAATGCGTCCAGTAGTTTCAGCGTGACACGTATTCTTTTAAATAACTTTCAACCAATATCCTGCTGGAACCTTTTAATATTTCTATATGAATAGTATCCAATGTCCTACTTCGTAGTATTCTCCGCGGGTGAATTTGTGAGTCCAGTTGGCACCGATCCGTCCATGCTAAGTTCTTATAATAAATGAATAAGCGTAACGTGTCGTTCTTACACTAATCTTGCAGTGGCTATATCGGTAAACTGTCTAATGTTACGTACTGCATAGGATTCTTCTAAATAACTTTCAACCAATATCCTGCTGGAACCTTTTAATATTTCTATATGAATAGTATCCAATGTCCTACTTCGTAGTATTCTCCGCGGGTGAATTTGTGAGTCCAGTTGGCACCGATCCGTCCATGCTAAGTTCTTATAATAAAGAAGAAGCGTAACGCTTCGTTCTTATACTAATCTTGCAGTGGCTATATCGGTAAACTGTCTAATGCTACGTACTGCATAGGCTGCAGAGCTTAATCTACCTGCTATCGACGATATGTGAGGACTCCATTATAATATACTAATCTTGCAGTGGCTATATCGGTAAACTGTCTAATGTTACGTACTGCATAGGCTGCAGAGCTCAATCTACCTGCTATTGACGATATGCGAGGACTCCACTATAATATACTAATCTTGCAGTGGCTATATCGGTAAACTGTCTAATGTTACGTACTGCATAGGCTGCAGAGCTCAATCTACCTGCTATCGACGATATGTGAGGACTCCACTATAATATACTAATCTTGCAGTGGCTATATCGGTAAACTGTCTAATGTTACGTACTGCATAGGCTGCAGAGCTCAATCTACCTGCTATTGACGATATGTGAGGACTCCACTATAATATACTAATCTTGCAGTGGCTATATCGGTAAACTGTCTAATGTTACGTACTGCATAGGCTGCAGAGCTCAATCTACCTGCTATCGACGATATGTGAGGACTCCACTATAATATACTAATCTTGCAGTGGCTATATCGGTAAACTGTCTAATGTTACGTACTGCATAGGCTGCAGAGCTCAATCTACCTGCTATTGACGATATGTGAGGACTCCACTATAATATACTAATCTTGCAGTGGCTATATCGGTAAACTGTCTAATGTTACGTACTGCATAGGCTGCAGAGCTCAATCTACCTGCTATCGACGATATGTGAGGACTCCACTATAATATACTAATCTTGCAGTGGCTATATCGGTAAACTGTCTAATACTACGTACTGCATAGGCTTCAGAGCTCAATCTACCTGCTATCGACGATATGTGAGGACTCCACTATAATATACTAATCTTGCAGTGGCTATATCGGTAAACTGTCTAATGTTATGTACTGCATAGGCTGCAGAGCTTAATCTACCTGCTATCGACGATATGTGAGGACTCCACTATAATTTTGAATCTACAGTAATACCCAAACGGTGTGACCACGAGTCCGTCGCCAAAATGTGGTTGACTGAACAACTACGGGCTCACTATTTATTAAAATAGGTACCTGAATCCGTAGGAACGCCTCTGACATTGGGTAGTGAGAATTCGATAAATTTATTTTTCTTAAGATTTAACATTAAATTATTAGTTGTAAACCAATTATGAACTAGCGTGATTGTCCTGTTAACATCGTCAAATTTGTTCAAGGTTCTGTCAATCTTAAAAATTAGAGAAATATCATCTGCAAACAAAACAATATCACATAAATTCTCTATGAAAAAGGAGATCATTAATGTAAACCAAGAACAAGAATGGCCCCAAATTGATCTCTGTGGGACGTGTGTGTTCATTGTAACGAGAGATCCAGATGACCTCACACCATTTACATCCACTTTTTGGACTCCATTGCTAAGATACGAGAATAAAAGATCGAGAGCTTTCCCAAGAACATCGCTACCATTATTATTATTATAGTGAATAGGTAGGTATCTACTAGGCAAGCGTGCTACACCTTAGACCACATCATCGCCTTCCATCAGGTGAGATCGAGGTCAAACGTTCGTTAGTCGAATATAAATAAAGAAAAAGTTTTTTTACCCTTTCATATGACACCCACTAGACTGGGTTCTCTTACTTTGTACCCTTTCATATGACACCCACTAGACAGGGTTCTCTCACTTTGTACCCTTTCATATGACACCCACTAGACTGGGTTCTCTCACTTTGTACCCTTTCATATGACACCCACTGGACTGGGTTCTCTCATTTTGTACCCTTTCATATGACACCCACTAGACTGGGTTCTCTCACTTTGAATGTTCTCCCGCATTAACAAAGCTAAAAAAATGAATATAATTATTAACTAGTTAAGTAGGTACCTATTTACATTTTCTAAACTATCTTTTATGACAATCGAACAATGGTTTGAAAGTTATTATCAGACAAAAATATATAGAACCGCTGATTCGTGTACGTTGATGAGACATGGCTTCGCGCGGTAAAAAATAATTGAAAAGTTATTAATGCTAGCATGTAAGAAACAGAGTGAACATTATTGTCATTTATATTTTAAACAGTGTAATTGTTTAGTTTAAAAAAAAAAACTAATACCAGTTTAAGAAGAAGATGCCTGGACCATAGAATAGATATAACCGGAGTACGCCTGGTCTAAGGGATTTCATTAATAAATATTACAAGTGGCTCTGTGAGCTGTAGACCTCGCGAGCACAAACTTGTTTGCAAGCGGTGCACAGTAGCGCCATATACCTTATTGTAAAACTAACATTAATAACCAAGGTGCTCCATCAATCCCTACCTAGTAGGTAAAGGGCTGATTCCGCTGTTAGAAACCTAAAAGTGAGCAATTTACTGGATTTTGTGGAGCTATTCTGGTCATCACGCCTGAGATCCTCATCAGATCTTCACCAATTTTTTATGAGACCAACTTAAAGTTACTACCTTTTAAATAAAAAATAATCACCGAATTTGGATCTAATAAGGCTGAGATATTCAGTAGCCCCCTTTTTTCCTTTTTTTTGTGGGAAGAAAAATTTGTTGGGATTGGGGGGGTGCCCCCCCAATCATTTATCAATACGAAAGCATTTTTGCCCAAGCTGAAACGGAGACGCTTAGAGCTCGCTCGGTCTATGAAAGCGAAAGTAACTCTGTATGTTTCACGGCTGAACCGATCGTGATGAAGTTTGACACGGAAATCATATTTATTTTATAACTTTTTATTCAGGACATATTTCCACGCCGCGGGGCGCAGCTAGTAGTAAATATTGAAAGTTTCTCGTTAGTTGGCAGACTTCGGATTCAGCAACGAGTACACGCGCGGGGCTCCGCTGGCGACCTGGTGCGGCTCCCCGCCGTACGCGGCGCCCGAGCTCTTCGAGGGGCGCCAGTACGACGGACCCAAGGCTGACATATGGGTGAGAAACTTACCATCATCAACAACCTAATGAATGATGCTAATGCGCATCATTCTCTTTTCTATGGGACCTTGTCCTGTTTCTATTGGTCAATATTAGTGTTCTTGTAGCGGTAGGGTTCTTACGCAAGAGTCCGCCTGAGCAAGTACCACACCTTTGTCAGTTATGTAGGCCTCTGACGCAAGAGTCTGCCTGATGTAGGCCTCTTACGCAAGAGTCCGCCTAAGGAAGTACCACACCTTTGTCAGATATTCAACTGCCAAGTAGAATGTGGTAACATTTCTGTTTCGGTTTGAAGGGCAATATTTCCAGCGGAATCCTGGCTATGAGACTTAACAATCAAAGTTTAAGGGTGACGAGCGCAGCGCAGTGACGCGCAACGTTTTGCTTCCACAGTTCTGGGTGGCACTGCAACTGTTGTGGGAAGGCGTGACGCTTTCCATCAGGCGAGCGACCTGCTCCATCAGGCGAGCGACCTGCTCCACTCGTCTTTTAACGGAATAAAAAATAATGAGTTATGCTCCAAGGGGGCGATCTGTTTCGACATGAGCTAAAGTAATACATCTCGTTTCAATTTAAAAATATATGTTTCCTGTGTATCGTACTCGGGAACGGTTGCAGTAATGATCGTTGTTGTTGTTGTCAGTCGCTGGGCGTGGTGCTGTACGTGCTGGTGTGCGGAGCGCTGCCGTTCGACGGCGGCACGCTGCACGAGCTGCGGAACGTCGTGCTCAGCGGAAAGTTCCGGATACCTTACTTCATGTCGCAGGGTGAGTCCTCTCCTAGAGACTGTACAAAGACACGAGCGAAGCGAACGTAATTATTCAATTACACGGTTGTGGACAGGACACGTAAGCGCCGCTGGCCGATTCATCTAAATTATTATTTATTTACTTAGATGGAAAACGAACAGCTGCTTATTGGTTAAATCGTTTGAGGATAATGGGCATTAGAGAACCTTACAACAAAAGTTTGAAATTATAGAATAATAAAAGATTTATATGAAATTGTCCTGTGTTAACATAATAGTTCTAAATAACAAAACATAATTAGTGCAACAACAACAAACTAAAAAAATATAAAAAAAAACTATAAATAACAAAGCCTAAATATAATCTTGCAAATAAAAATGTAATAGATAGGCGCGAGCAAAGCAAGCACGATAAATAAGGGAGTAACAGATTCGGCAAAGTAGAAATACGTGCGCGGAAAGTGACAACTCCACCGGAGCTAGTCAAGAAAAGAGATGGACAAGAGGCGCGCTTAAAGTTAGAATATAATAATAGTCTCTAGTGTACGAGTACATTGTATCCACTGACGCGAAGTGGGAAAGTTTGAATATTGATACGCCGGTCGATTCTTAGAAAAACAGTAGTTAAAAAAATGTTCAGGAAGCGTGGCTGAATGACGTAATACCTACATTTAAAGGAACATTCTGGAACACACCAGTGGAGCGAAGATACGTACAGAAGTTTCCATTGCGCGCTGTAGGTATATACCTACGGGCGCGGCAACATCATAGGCGCCGCCGGCCTTAGGTATTACCTACGGGTGCGGCGCGGCGCGGCAATTCAAAGGCGCCGCCGACCTTGAAAGTTCAAATACCTACCGACTACTGCGAGTACTACATACGAGTACCTTCTGGAAACTTCCGTCGCGGTATAAATAGTAACAATCTATGCGGTAGAGCGCGCATAGACTGCTTATGACAGTTTTGATTGGCATTCGGAACGAAACGATCATAGTGATTCGAAGCGAGTATTCAGTTATAATTTGATTAGTGTATACAGTCGAGTTAAAAAGTGTTTGAGCGTTACTTGACGGCTTAATTTCTTTTTGTGGTTTTTAGAATAAAGGTTTTTGGTGTAATTGGCGTACATTAATTTTATCCGAACCTCGTTCGTAACGATATAATAATACTCCCTAGTGTACGAGTACTCGTATCCACTGACGCGAAGTGGGAAAGGATCGAAAGGCTGCAAACCATTTTATTAATTAAATCCATGGTCTCCTATTGCGAATTTGAACGATTTAATTATTGTCTTAGATGACGCACAAATATTTAATTATTCTACTCTTATTACTATTATAAAACACATAAACGCAATTTGTAACTCATAATGCAAACTATAGCTGTCTTCTTTGATATGTCAAAAGCTTTCGATTTCGTATCACATTCGCTGCTTTTACAGAAATTAGATAATTATGGTATAAGAGCTATGGTGGTGGTGCTATGGAATGGATCAAAAGCTACTTAGCAAATTGAGAACAATGTGTTGAAGTTTCTAAGTTAGGAACAAATTCTGCAATATTTCATAATCGACAACATACTAAACAAATAGTTACGGAATCCCTCAAGGCAGTGTTCTAGGGCCGTTACTATTCTTATTGTATATTAATAATTTACCTGATATATACATTTGCTTAATTGCAAGTAAAAAAAAATTTTACATTGAAATTAATAAGACAATTAAAGCAATTATTAAATGGCTAGATGATAATAATCTAAGTAATAAGTTAATATGACGAAAACTAATTATGTACAATTTCTGACTCATGGATCTAAATCCATTTCTAGACAAATTATATGATAATACAAAATTGATCAAGACGAATGCCGTCAAGTTTTTGGGTATCACTGTAGATCAATATGTAGACTGGAATGGAAAGACCACATAAAACACTTATGTACTAGGGTTAATAGATTTGTTTTGTCCTTATTAAACTTCGAAAATCCGCATCACGAAAGACCGTGTTAGAGTAGGAACCAATCTTTATGGCGGCTGAGAAGTAAGGCGCAAGGCGCTGCGCAATAGCAAATTTTAGGTGTAAGCGGGCTTTGGAGAGGTGAGAGGCCGGGGCACACCCTCCCGCTAGCCCACCGCGTCCCGCGAATTAAGTAACGTACTACTGGTTTAGTTAAAAAATAACTTTATTTAAACGAACAGAGTGGCAACATGGCTATGTTAGCAAATAATAATTAATTCTATTTTACAAAATTTGGATCTTATATACTAGTTTAATGTAAATTCAGCATTTCCCCACCAGTGCCACATGTCCTACTTAATTAGTGCTGATCTCGTGGTGTGGTATTGTTGACGAAGCTGATTTGGGCGTATTGGGGTTCCTTTACTCCTCCCTCCCCAAGAGAGAAATTATCCGAAGGTGACAGAGACGACTTCGGAGAATTTCGACAAATTAACTTATGGTGAAATTTGTGCATTATTATAACAGTTCCTACAATTGACACAAAAATATAATGGCACACAGTCCATACGCTAATTTTAAAAGTTACTATGTTTTGTTCTAAATTTTCACTATCACTATAACTTAGTTTTGCACTTTGTAGTACTTCTTTTATATCAGTAAAGTCCACGTTTCGTAAGTCCATTTTCTTGGTCCTGGTTTCGATGTGGAACTGTAGCTCTGGTATCTGAATAACTGGAAGTTGAAGACCGGAGTCCGTCGTGTTTGTATTGGCATTTATAATTATATCTTCTATTTGTATTTCACACTGTAGACTCGGTGTTAAAATGTACGTTCCTTGAATGTTATGTTTGTGAACTTCGTTGTTGCAATTTTCCGTTAGTACTAGGTTTTCTTCGGAATAGATTAACCAATTGTTGTCGTTCACCTTCTGTATTTTCGTTTTCTCTATTTTGATATGGTTTTGCAGGCATTGACTATAATTATTTTTCAAAAGCATTATCTGCTCAATACAGGTTTCCATGGGGTATTGGATCAAGTTGTTCTCCTCGCACAGGAATCTGTTGTTTTCTATTTCTTCGCAGGGTCTCGCTATGGGCATGTATTTCAATCTATTCACCAGTAAATAAGGGTATTTGGGAATAATTACATGGGTATTAAAGGAATTGTAAATAGGAATGGGAATAACCTTGTAATAATTATATGTCTCGGTGTCTATTAGAAGAATTTCTAACACAAAAACTAATTTAGTAATATCTATATATGATTTTAATATTATATTACGTTCTAGTTTCAATAAATTTTCTTTGCTTACTAGGTATATTGTTCTTGCATGTTTATTTAATGCCTTATTAGTCATGCATTAAGGCATGACTAATAAGGCATTAAAAAACTCAGTGCTATTTATAATCGATTGGTGTAGTATATGTAGCTTACTAAATGCTATTGCTGTCTCTATCTCTTGAATATTTTCGTAACAAGTTCGAAAGTTACTTAGGATTTGATATAAGGAATTCATGAAGTGTATTATTTGGTTAAATTTGGATTCATTTTGTATTACCGCTTCCATGTCGCTAGTCTTTAAACCTAAGTCTTTCATATTTGAATTTATTATTTCAGAGGTATTTACTAGTTTATCAAAAGCTTTTTGCATCGATGAAATCTTACGTTCGGCAAGGTATTCTTTATTTTATAGCATCATAATCTGATTATTATACCTAATTGCATCTTGTTCATCTAAATTACCTGATATAGCTTTCACTAATGATCCTAGGGGACTAAAAATTGCTCTCTTACTACGAGAATTTATGGGTAGACTTTGAAATAACCTTTCAGAAGTTATTTTAATTAAGTATTCTATTTGATTTTCTATACCTAATAATTCTTTATTTAGTTTATTATCCTTAATTATTTTTCTTAATTTATTAAAGTCTACTATGTTATTATTTATCTGTAATTCTATTGATCCTAAATTTAACGTTTTAAATATAGTCCAATAGCTATTCTTCTTCGCTGCTACTCCCATCTTCAGTGAGGCTATCCCCGGGTTCCGACCGAGGTTTTGAAGGTCCAGCATGGTCGCTTGGTTCACTAGTACCAGGAATACTAGGCATGATCTGTGAAGGACGTTTTACGTTTTTTATTGCTACTTTAGTTGCCCTTTTGTTTAGTTCTACGGGTACTATGTTGCGTTGGACTTCACCAATTACCTTAGCTTTTTCGAACCTAGGCTTTTCCTTAGCTTTCCTAGTTCTAGTTGTTTTCATAAAAAATTCATCGCCCGTTTTAATCATTGGTGGTTCTTCCCTACCTCTCTTCACTCTAACTTTAATCTTATCTGATTCTAGCTTTTCTGTTATATATTCGTAGAGGACTTTTAAACGTTTCCTATGATCTATTAACAGCTTTTGCATCAAATTTTTCTCTCTATCTAAATCAAAGACGCTACCCGAATCGGTTTGACCAAAAACTATTTCAAACGGGGTGAATTCAGTTGCAGAATGTATTGTATTATTATATGCCATAATGGAGTATATCATAACGGAAGCTGCGTCCAAATTATTTTTATCATACTTGGCTAAGCGATATATCTCGATAATGGTGGAATGAAACCTTTCAACTATCGCCATTGAACTAGGATTATTAGGGGTCCCTATGTGTAAGTCAATTTTATATAAGCTTAACATTTCCTTGATCAATGCGTTGTTGAATTCCGAACCTGAATCGCAATTATAAATAAATAAATAAATAAATATATTCGGGACATTTCCACACCAATTACCTAGCCCCAAACTAGGATACCCTGTGCTATGGGCACTAAATAACGGATAAACATACATAGATAAGAATATTACATCCATGACTCGGAAACAAACATTTCTGCTCATCACACAAATGATTGCACCTTGCAGGATTCGAACTCGCGACCGTTCGATTTCGTACCTAGGATCTCTAGCCACGAGACCAACCGGTCGTCAATTAATTCTCCTAGGTAAACCATACATACTAAAATATTTAATCAATGCTCTAACTGTCTCTGGTGTACTTCTATTAGGTATCTCAATAGCTTGTCCTAACTTACTAAAGGTATCTACAACATTTAAGTAATACTTCCCTTCAATAAATAACAAGTCCATATAAGCTTCATGAAATGGAGCGTCTTGATTTTGTGTTAATTGAATATGTGGTTTTATTGGTTTCCTATCATATTTCATTTTTTTGCATGGTTCGCAAGCGTTTAACACTGCGGTAACTGTCTCTTTCATGTTGGGCCACCAATAACTCTTTTAAGTTTGGCCAAGGTTTCCCTAATACCCCTATGACATGTTTTGCCATCGTGATATTTCATAATCGACTCTCTTTGATCTTCTTCTAACTCACTTAAATTAACTATTCTTTCTGTGCATTCCATTAAGTTTACAGAATCCTTTTTAAATAATGTTATAATGACTTTCGAGAACATTTTTCTAAATATTGGGTCCTCAAAATAAATAAAATATTTATATTTCGGGTCAATATATTCCTTTAAAAATTGTTTGACTAACTTTTCGTTATTTGTTGGTATGTGAACTTCTAAAATCTTTTGTTTTTTATTAGATATATCTTTAACAGTTAACTGATCCTTGAACCATGAATGAACCAGTATCTGTTTGGGTTTTGTATCGATTGCCTCCTTTAAAATAGAAATACCATCGTGTTCCCTATTTGAGACTGAGTTAGCTGTCGCTCCATCGTCAGAATCTGAAAGTTCTATGGTTTCTATTAGAGGTTCAGTAACTCTGCTTTCATTTTCTAACTCTTCTATTATTTCCTGAATATGCTTGTCGCTATCATCTACATTCACAAATATTGAATCCATATCGTCGTCTATTGCGTTAATTTTTATTCTAGACAGGGCGTCGGCGTTAGTATTTTGTTGTCCTTTCTTGTAACGGATCTCAAAATCGTATTCTTCCAATCTTAGTCTCCATCGTGTTAATTTACTGTTCGGTTATTTTAATGAATACAACCAAGCTAATGGTCTGTGGTCTGTATAAATAATGAATTTATTACCGTAGAGATATGGCCTAAAATGTTTTACAGCCCATATAACTGCCAACAGTTCTTTTTCAATTGTGCTGTATTTAGCTTCGGTATCGCTTAAATATCTACTAGCGTATGCAACTGGATTATCTGAACCTATACTACCCTGTGAGAGCACGGCCCCGACAGCAAAGCTAGATGCATCAGTAGTTAATATAAAACTTTTACTGAAATCGGGAATTTGCAACAAGGGTGCATTTGTTAAGAGTTTTTTACATGTTTCGAAGCTCTGCTTAAATTCTTTATTAATAACAATTTTTCGGCCCTTTTTTAAACACATTGTTAAGGGTTTAGTAATTTTGGCAAAGTCCTTAATGAACTTGCTATAGTAGCCTATGAGACCTAAAAAGCTTTTGATTTGTGTTGCCGTTTCTGGAATGGGGTATCTTAAAACTGCATCTATTTTATCATCGTTTGGCTTCAAACCCTCGCTGGTAATTGTGTGACCTAAGTAAAGTACCTCTTTTCTGAGAAAATGTTATTTATCTAATTACACTTTTAAATTAGTTTGTCGAAATCGGTCAAAAACTGATTTGAGATTTTCTATGTGTTCAGGCAAGCTTTTTGAGAAGATGATGGCGTCATCAAGGTAAATAAGGCAATGCAAGCCTTGTAGACATCTCAGGACGTTATCCATTGCTCGTTGAAAGGTGGCAGGTGCCGTTTTCAATCCAAATGGCATCCTATTGAATTGATAATGTCCTGCTGGAGTACAGAAGGCTGTTTTAGCTCTGTCTGCTTCCTGTACCTCGATTTGATGGTACCCACTAGCTAAATCAAGGGTTGTAAAGTAGGTACTTTTCCCTAGCATATCAAATAAATCGTTTATGTTAGGTAACGGGTACTTATCGTCGATGGTGATGTCATTTAACCGTCTATAATCTACGACCATTCTCCATTTTTGTTGTCCTGATGCGTCCATTTTTTTTGGAACTAAATGCACGGGGGCACTCCATGGAGAATGTGATTCTTGGATGATGTTATCTTTTAGCATATTTTCTACTTGATTCCTGATTTCTTTCGCTTGTACGGGAGGTAATCTATACGGTTTAATATTTATAGGATCCTCATTTTTTGTTCTGATAACGTGTTTTACCTGATTAGTAAATGACAATGGAATATTTTCACAGTAAAATATATCCTTATACTCCTTACAAATCTCTTCGATAGCTTTACGCTCTTCCTGGTTCATGTGATCAAATCTTAATTTTGATAAATTTTGTGTGAGCGAACTATCTAATTCTCTATCGCTTTCCGTAAAATTGACATTAACAGATTGGTTCTGAGAGTACAGTTCTACTCTAAAAGGTGCTGTTACTACTAAATGTCTATGCTCGTTCGTATAATTTTGAATAACTGTGCAAGCATAACCATTTATACATGAAACTATTGCGGCGGGCATTCTAATCCCTTCCTTAAATTCTAATATAGCTATTCCATCTAATAAATTAACTGGAAGTTTCACTCTAAGTTCGCTACGAGGAGGTAAACTGTATACTTCTCTCGTGGGTGGTGAATATATTATTGAAATATTTGTATGTTTTAAATGTAATACTTGATGTTCCATATTAATTTTTGCCTGTAACTGCTTAAGCAAATCACTACCTATCAACCCATCGTACCTATCATCCACATTATAAACATAAAATTTATGAAAATGGTTACTCTTAAAAGATATCGGTAAAGGAATTGATGCCGTTTCGTTATGAACACTTGATGCGTGAGTGCTAACAACTTCAAATGGTTCATGCCGTATATAACTTTTAAAATACTTATTTGCAATATGTGGACTGATAAACGATCTGACACTACCTGTATTTATCATGAAAAGATTAATTTTTATTTTTCTCTAGGATGGAGGCCATCATGAAAAAATTTTCCGCCCTCTGATCATTATCACAAAATTGTACGTTATTATCCACGTTATTTAAATCGTTATTAGGTACAGGTGTATTCGTAGTACTTTGATGTTGTCTTTGGTTAACGAAATTACCTGAGGAGTTGGGTCTAGGGAACTTATTAAAATTACGGCGTTCGAAACTACTTTTCGAATCATACACTAACTGGAAGTTCTGTTCTTCTAACACTACCTGTAGAGCGTCTTCTAAGGTGGACACGTTACGTAAACGCACTAATCTTACTAAATATTGCGGTAGATTATAAAGAAACACTTTAAAAGCGCTGTTGTTGTAAATGTGTTGTTTTGCCAAAAAATATTCCCTGATATCTTGGAAAATAATACACTTCTCATATGCTGTAATTTATGACAAAATTCTAAATAACTTTCGCCCCTGTTCATTTTCGCGGATTCCAGTTCCATTGCTAAACAGTCTTCGGTGCGCGGGTCACCAAAGTGCTGGTTCAATAATGTTTCTAAATCGTCCCATGATCCTATCGTATCCCTTTCACCTATTAAGCTAGCTGCTTCCCCGGCTAGTCTACTTGTTATTACGTTGAACAAATATTCGTTTTGCGCTGCGTCCCCTTTATACTTTGTTAACACATATTTACTCTTTTTTATAAATAATGGTAGTACCCTAGCATCGCCGTTAAATATCGGGATTAAGCTAACTATTTCCTGTGGTACCCGGTTAAAGCCTTCCATTGTAACTATACGTAATTAAAGATAAAGAGAGAAAAAAAAATACTACAAATTATTAACTAAAAGACGTTATATATAATAACAACTATATCTATGATCTTATCACTGTGCTATTAGGCGTTTTCCAATCCTAACTAATACACACAACATAAAATCAATACAAGGTGAATATGAAAAGAGAGTTCAGAGGAAGGTGAAAAGATTTACTCACAATTCCATTGCACATTGTACTTCTCATGTCCTTTGAATTACTATTTAGCCTTTGTTGGTCCTCCGTTATTGTCCAGTGTGGGTCCTTAATAAATTTGTTTGTTCGTTGATCCTTGCCAAACCGTAGAAACGGACGTCAATTGCTTCAGTTAATGTTGAAACCGCAACGAATTGCTGCAAGGATCCTGTCCTCAGCGCCAATTAAGTAACGTACTACTGGTTTAGTTAAAAAATAACTTTATTTAAACGAAAAGAGTGGCAACATAGCCTTAGCAAATAATAATTAATTCTATTTTACAAAATTTGGATCTTATATACTAGTTAAATGTAAATTCAGCATTTCCCCACCAGTGCCACATGCCCTACTTAATTAGTGCTGATCTCGTGGTGTGGTATTGTTGACGAAGCTGATTTGGGCGTATTGGGGTTCCTTAACTCGCGCGCCCTCCGCATTTATGCTTGTGTGCACGCTACATCCGTACGCTGCACACATGCATGCGATTCTGTTCAAGTATAGTCTAGATAGTTATTTTAAAGTTGTTTGTTACCAACCAATACAATCCACCAACACCATATTAGCATATATTCCGATATTAATATTATTGTGTTGACGTATGTTAACATAATTTCATGATTGGTTAAAAAATAATGAATAGGTTAACGTGTTAAGTGTCGACCCTAATTTAGCTACTAGAAACAGCTATAAGTAGGTATAACATTTTTTTATCATTCCATTATTTGTTTGTACTTAACACATATATTATTTCAATCATAACATTATTTGCATGTGATATGTAAGTAAGTATGGTTTATGTAGTTTATTATGTGCATGTGATATGTAAGTAAGTATGGTTTATGTAGTTTATTATTTGCATGTGATATGTAAGTAAGTATGGTTTATGTAGTTTATTATTTGCATGTGATATGTAAGTAAGTATGGTTTATGTAGTTTATTATTTGCATGTGATATGTAAGTAAGTATGGTTTATGTAGTTTATTAATAGTAGGTAGGTATATTAATTTTTATTTTGCTTGATTTATTGTATTGTTTTGCACCACCGTCCTTTTTTAATTCGTAATTTCTGGCCATCCAAAGGTGGTTTGGAAGAGATCACTTTTAGCAATAAGACCACCCGTTCTGCCTATTTTTAAATTAAATTCTTGTATATTTGTTCCATAATTCTGGTGTAATAAAGTGTTTATTATTATTAACAGGTTCTACAAGTAGGTAGTAAAAAAATCTTTAATAATTGCGAACCTTACTGTACCAGCGCGAAGTCACACTCGCAGCGCGGTTCACAGCCGCCATAAACTGTACCAGCGCGAACTCACACTCGCAGCGCGGTTCACAGCCGCCATAAAGATTGGTTCCTACTATACTGACATACCATGGGTATATAAGCTCGGTCCTACGGTATGGTCTGCTTCTCTGGGGTAACTCGACTGATATAAATAAAGCTTTCCTATCGCAACGCACGATGGTAGGTATTCGTCCATACGAGTCCTGCAAGCCATTCTTTAAAGATCTTGGAGTCTTGACGTTGACTTGCATGTACCTATATTTTTGAAATAGCTTTATTTGTTCGCAGTCATTCTGATCTGATCACCACAGCTAAAGATGTGTGTCCACGTAACCCAAGAAATGGAGACAACCATCCGAGATTGGCGCTGTTTCATAAAAATGTTTATTCCATCCACTTTTTGACTTTATCCATCACTGTTTATAGTAAATTACCGACATCGCTAAAAGAGCTTCCTTATGCCATGTTCCGGAAAAAACTGAAGACGTGGTTAATCGAAAAATGATTATATTGTCTAAATAAATAAATATATTCAGGACAATTCCACACCAATTACCTAGCCCCAAACTAGGATACCCTGTAATATGGGCACTAGATAACGGATAAACATACATAAATACGAATATCAACATCCATGACTCTGAAACAAACATTTCTGCTCATCACACAAATGATTGCACCTTGCAGGATTCGAACCCGCGACCGTTTGATTTAGAGTTACTAGCCACTAGACCAACCAGCCGTCAAAAAAACTTATTAACATGTAAATGTCAATGATATTTTTTTATATTACGTTGACATAATATGTTAAAATAATTAAAAAAATATATATTATAAATATTTTGCAATCAAGCATTTGACGAAATAATTGTATACTTTGACATAGGGGCTGTAATTTATTCTATTTGTTTCTTTTGATATACCAATATATTGATATTAATTTCGACCACGCATTTGATATTTTATTATTTAACTTCATTTTTTTTTATATTGACCAAATTCACAAACCGAGCAACGGTACTTGTACTATTATTTATTCTGTGGTAACGGCAAAATACATAGAACATAAACAATCTTAATATCAGTGTATAACCCTATTTTTAGTGAATAAATTTAATTTAATTTCATAAGAATAATCATTAAAGTCACGGTTATACGGATGGTCGGCCGCATGGCGGGGCGAAGTACGAGCAACACCTCTACAGTCTCGGCTGACTTTGGGCAACAAAGGGCGGCACTGCACATAGCGTTAGATATTCGCGAGTTTACTACATTTGGACACCACTATGCAGACACATTTTTAGGGTTCCGTACCTAAAGAGTCCAATTCAAACAGAGCCCTGTACTAAGCCGTCCGTCGGTCTGGTTTACCTTTAACAATCTGTATATTTTGAACCGCAATAAAAAGTAAAAATTCTACAAAAAGTGTGCCGTTGCAGCGGATAGCAAATAATAATAATAATAAAAGTATAAAATACGTAAGTTCGCCAAACTGAAATGGACCTGGGCTGGTCACGTCTTCCGCGTGCCGGAGCAGCTGTGGCCAAGATAGCCACCGTGTGGCGTCCCAACACAGGGCGGCGTCGCGGGAGACCATGCCGGAGATGGCGGGACGATTTAGACCCCTCAGTGACTATTGGCCGTTCGTAGCCCAAGATCGTGAAGCCTGGAAAAGGTGGGGGGAGGCCATTGCCCAACATTGGGACACTACAGGCTGACTGTACCTGTAACAAGTTCGCAATCATTTTCCAAACAACAAGTAGTAGTTGCGCCGCTGGTAGTATAACGAGTGTGCTCGCGCTGTGTTGCAGAATGCGAGAATCTGATCCGGCACATGTTGGTGGTGGAGCCGGAAAAGCGGCTGTCGCTGCGCGGCGTCGCGCGGCATCGCTGGCTGCAGCAACACGAGCGCGCCGGTGAGTGCGACACAACGCATTTGTAACATGTGGGTGGTGGAGCCGGACAAGCGGCTGTCGCTGCGCGGGGTCGCGCGGCATCGCTGGCTGCAGCAACACGAGCGCGCCGGTGAGTGCGACACGACGCATTTGTAACATGTTGGTGGTGGAGCCGGAGAAGCGGCTGTCGCTGCGCGGCGTCGTGCGGCATCGCTGGCTGCAGCAACACGAGCGTGCCGTAGAGTGCGACACGACGCATTTGTTACATGTTAGTGGTGGAGCCGGAGAAGCGGCTGTCGCTGCGCGGCGTCGCACGGCATCGCTGGCACAGTGCTACCTACATTGTAGCTCCATGTTGCCGCAGCTCGCGGCTGCGTGTGCATGTAACCCGTGCAATAGGTTTGCACAGTTTCCCTACATTGTAGCTCCATGTTGCCGCAGCTCGCGGCTGCGTGTGCATGTAACCCGTGCCATAGGTTTGCACAGTGTTCCCTACATTGTAGCTCCATGTTGCCGGAGCTCGCGGCTGCGTGTGCATGTAACCCGTGCCATAGGTTTGCACAGTGTTCCCTACATTGTAGCTCCATGTTGCCGGAGCTCGCGGCTGCGTGTGCATGTAACCCGTGCCATAGGTTTGCACAGTGTTCCCTACATTGTAGCTCCATGTTGCCGGAGCTCGCGGCTGCGTGTGCATGTAACCCGTGCCATATGTTTGCACAGTGTTCCCTACATTGTAGCTCCATGTTGCCGGAGCTCGCGGCTGCGTGTGCATGTAACCCGTGCCATATGTTTGCACAGTTTCCCTACATTGTAGCTCCATGTTGCCGGAGCTCGCGGCTGCGTGTGCATGTAACCCGTGCCATATGTTTGCACAGTGTTCCCTACATTGTAGCTCCATGTTGCCGGAGCTCGCGGCTGCGTGTGCATGTAACCCGTGCCATATGTTTGCACAGTGTTCCCTACATTGTAGCTCCATGTTGCCGGAGCTCGCGGCTGCGTGTGCATGTAACCCGTGCCATAGGTTTGCACAGTGTTCCCTACATTGTAGCTCCATGTTGCCGGAGCTCGCGGCTGCGTGTGCATGTAACCCGTGCCATAGGTTTGCACAGTGTTCCCTACATTGTAGCTCCATGTTGCCGGAGCTCGCGGCTGCGTGTGCATGTAACCCGTGCCATAGGTTTGTACAGTGCTCCCTACATTGTAGCTCCATGTTGCCGGAGCTCGCGGCTGCGTGTGCATGTAACCCGTGCCATATGTTTGCACAGTGTTCCCTACATTGTAGCTCCATGTTGCCGGAGCTCGCGGCTGCGTGTGCATGTAACCCGTGCCATAGGTTTGCACAGTGTTCCCTACATTGTAGCTCCATGTTGCCGGAGCTCGCGGCTGCGTGTGCATGTAACCCGTGCCATAGGTTTGCACAGTGTTCCCTACATTGTAGCTCCATGTTGCCGGAGCTCGCGGCTGCGTGTGCATGTAACCCGTGCCATAGGTTTGCACAGTGTTCCCTACATTGTAGCTCCATGTTGCCGGAGCTCGCGGCTGCGTGTGCATGTAACCCGTGCCATAGGTTTGCACAGTGTTCCCTACATTGTAGCTCCATGTTGCCGGAGCTCGCGGCTGCGTGTGCATGTAACCCGTGCCATAGGTTTGCACAGTGTTCCCTACATTGTAGCTCCATGTTGCCGGAGCTCGCGGCTGCGTGTGCATGTAACCCGTGCCATAGGTTTGCACAGTGTTCCCTACATTGTAGCTCCATGTTGCCGGAGCTTGTGGCTGCGTGTGCATGTAACCCGTGCCATAGGTTTGCACAGTGTTCCCTACATTGTAGCTCCATGTTGCCGGAGCTCGCGGCTGCGTGTGCATGTAACCCGTGCCATAGGTTTGCACAGTGTTCCCTACATTGTAGCTCCATGTTGCCGCAGCTCGCGGCTGCGTGTGCATGTAACCCGTGCCATAGGTTTGCACAGTGTTCCCTACATTGTAGCTCAATGTTGCAGGAGCAGGAGATGATTGTGGAACATCTCATGATACTTTTATATTTGTGATTTACACATGTTTTATTATAACTTATGACTTATCTCCCCGAGACAGGGAATCCTAGTGGGGAGGCTATGGAATAGATGATATAATTATTTAGTTATGATTGTACCTTTACTTTATGCACAATAAATTATTATTATTTATAAAAAATATAAAGCATTAACAAATATGGAAAAATGACATCCCCGTAGAGTTTCTTGGTGCTCTCTTCTCTAACGGGCGTATTTCCGAAGCACCGGTACTGTCAGAAGGGTATTTCCTTTTCCAGTGTGAGATTTAACTCTATTGGCACATGAAAGGGAAATTTCCTTTTAAAACTCAAAGCATTCTTAGTTTACCTAAATTTAATTGATTTGATCTTTTTATAATATTTTATGTATTTCTCCTTGTTCATGAGATGTTAATTTTGATTTCTAAAAGTGCTATCATTTTGCCTATTTACAATAAAATTCTTTGACTTTGACTTTGTTATTTCCCCAGATGTATCAATAGACGTCTCGGTGGGCGAGTGCGGGTGCCATGCGGGGGGCGCGGGTCGCGCGGTGACGCAGGCGGGCGGCGCGGGGGGCGCGCACGACACCGTGCTCGCACACATGCTCGCCATACCGGGCCTCACGCACACACACATACAGCAGGTGAGAGGGGTTCGCACGAGTTACTATTTTATTTTGTTGAATGAAGAGCCCGGCGCCGCGCGCGGTTGTTGGTGAACTGCACTCGACAATAATTTCAGTTCTGCCCTGAATGTTGTCTCCGTGGTGATTCGCGCCCTGTTGCAGACTCATGCACACGCATTGGAAAACAAATAGTGCTATCTCTAATATAATAATTAATACAAAAATCATTTTTTTAAACTGTTGCATAGCATTAAATAAGTGTTGGATTTGATCGCACTCTGGCTCAATCAGTAGTGCACCTGCCTTTTAAGCTTAGTCTCCCAGGTTGGATTCCTGGCCGAGGTTGTTGATGCGGGGTATGAGTATGTTAGTACATTACTGTCACGGTCTGTAATGACTGCGTTGCTGGCAGCGATGATGATGGCTGAGAGCGCAGCGTAGCGCAACTGCAGGCCGCCAGCGCGGTCAGCAGGGGCTGCAGTGATGGCCAAGCTTGAAGGCTGAGAACGTAGCTAAGCATAGCTCGAGGCCATCATAGCGTGGCCAGCAGGGCAGTCATTTCGGACCAAGGCTTGTATAGTGCTTTCCTCAAACAATATAACAACATCAAAAACAACAACAAGACACCAATACCAATAACTACAACGACACAAACAACAAAAATTATAAGAACAATAACAGCAACAATAAAAACAACAACAATAACAATCATAATAAAAACAACAACAACAAAAACACCAAGAACAAAACATACTACAAAAATACAACAAAATTACAGAGGCCGCAGCCGGAGGATGCAAGGAAACCCAATTGTGCTATAACTAGGTTCATTAATATGTTTAAACTACATTTTACATTCTAACCTAAAGTAATGTGTACTACCGGCCCAATGCTAGGTACCGAAGTGGGAGAATTGGGAGATGCGCCGCGGAGCAGCGCGTGTTGCATCAGCGCCTCGTGGCCTGCATTGAGGTCACTGGTTGAGAGGAAGTATAAAGCAGGGTAGCACTTTACGTGGAGCTCCCATACATAACAACAACAACAACAACAAAAACAACAAAAATACAACAACAACAAATATAACATCAACAAATTTAACAACAACAAAAAACAACATTAACAACAACAACAATAATAGCTAAGAACCATCTCGATCACATCAGCTTTCAAACAGAAAAAAAACATCAAAATCGGTCCATTCATTTGGGAGCTACTACGCCTCTCTTTTCAAGTTCGGTGGTTAACAAAACCACAGAACAAATGATAGTACTACGACAAAACATGACAATAAGGAAAATTGGAAATTTCTGATGGCAAAACACGACAATTAATAAAATTTTGCTGGCGCCTGTCGAACAGCGCGGCAAGGTCGACTTTTCTATAATAATAATAATAATTATTATTATTATTTATTGAAACAAGGCATGTACAACAAAAAATAAAGTGGAGCACCTGGTTCCTAAACTAGGCTCGAAACCCGTGAGATAGGAACCAGGCCTCATTCGACGGACAACAAAATTTGCCTTAAATAAAGATTATATAAAATCATTAATAAGCACTTAATAATAATTTGAAGTTATATAATAAAATTTCGAAAAAGAAAATTAGGTTTTCCTTTCTTAATCCTGAATGCTGTGAGTATGTCTATGATTATACTAACTAAATATAATTGTGAGGGTGTGTTTGGGTGCAAGTTTAAATTACGAGGGAAAGCTATATATTTTATTAACTGTTAGGTTATATTTTTATTAAAGTGGAACAAGGAGATTCTCTGTTTCATTGTAATTCATTTTAACTAATTTCTCAAATAGTACTTTCTGAAGCTCATACTTAGTAATGGAGTAAATTTTACTATCTTTATTTATTTTATTGTAAAGGAATGGTCCAATGCAGTACAGAAATTTACGAGCAAACGAAGTGTTTACAACTGAGACATGGCAAATATTGTGAGAGTCACGCTTCTTTGCACGATTGTGATCGTATTTGGTAATCGAATGGTGATAGATTACAGCTTGTTGTATAAACAGCTGACGGACAGTAAGGAGTTGGCATTCTCTGTATAGTTCAGCTGTGGGAAATCTTAAGGGTCGTTTTGTAGTGCATTTAAGAAGTCCTCTCTGTGCCCTTTCGAGAGGTAATACATTCGTTTTATAAGTACCTCCCTATGAGGTTATGCAGTAGGTTATAATAGACTGACAAAGAGAATAATAAAGAAGCTTCATAATGTCCCAATCTGCACAGTCACGTAATGATTTAAACACCGCTGTAAGCTTTCTCACACGTTCTCAAAGAAGGTTGTCAAAATAATGATTAATAATGACCACAATACTGGCATTGTTTGAGGAAACGTTATTAATAATGACCACAATACTGGCATTGTTTGAGGAAACGTTATTAATTTATTATTTAAGGGCGACAGTAATTCGCAATAATAGTCGCCTACTCCTTCCCCAACGTTTAAATATTTACATATCACATTTAATCAAGCAGGGTTAAGACGTTTATCTTATAAACGTAACAAACAGACAGACATAGTTATTATCGCTTTTATAATATCAGTATGTATAACGTGTTGCAGGCCGTCCAGGAGGAGCGGTTCGACCACGTCTCCGCCATCTACCACCTGCTGCTGGACAAGCTGCAGCAGCGGACCAGCGCCAGGAACAGTCTGCAGCATCGAGGTAACAACACATCTTTATTGTCATCTACCACTTGCTGACGGACAAGCTGCAGCAGCGGACCAGCGCCAGGAGCAGTATGCAGCATCGAGGTAACAACACGACATCTCTAATGTCATCTACCACCTGCTGCTAGACAAGATGCAGCAACGGACCAGCGCCAGGAGCAGTCTGCAGCACCGAGGTAACAACACGACATCACTAATGTCATCTACCACCTGCTGCTGGACAAGCTGCAGCAGCGGACCAGCGCCAGGAACAGTCTGCAGCATCGAGGTAACAACACATCTTTATTGTCATCTACCACTTGCTGACAGACAAGCTGCAGCAGCGGACCAGCGCCAGGAGCAGTATGCAGCATCGAGGTAACAACACGACATCTCTAATGTCATTTTCCACCTGCTGCTAGACAAGATGCAGCAACGGACCAGCGCCAGGAGCAGTCTGCAGCACCGAGGTAACAACACGACATCACTAATGTCATCTACCACCTGCTGCTGGGCAAGCTGCAGCAGCGGACCAGCGCCAGGAACAGTCTGCAGCATCGAGGTAACAACACATCTTTATTGTCATCTACCACTTGCTGACGGACAAGCTGCAGCAGCGGACCAGCGCCAGGAGCAGTATGCAGCATCGAGGTAACAACACGACATCTCTAATATCATCTACCACCTGCTGCTAGACAAGATGCAGCAGCGGACCAGCGCTAGGAACAGTCTGCAGCATCGAGGTAACAACACGACATATCTAATGTCATCTACCACCTGCTGCTAGACAAGATGCAGCAACGGACCAGCGCCAGGAGCAGTCTGCAGCACCGAGGTAACAACACGACATCTCTAATGTCATCTACCACCTGCTGCTAGACAAGATGCAGCAACGGACCAGCGCTAGGAACAGTCTGCAGCATCGAGGTAACAACACATCTTTATTGTCATCTACCACTTGCTGACAGACAAGCTGCAGCAGCGGACCAGCGCCAGGAGCAGTATGCAGCATCGAGGTAACAACACGACATCTCTAATGTCATTTTCCACCTGCTGCTAGACAAGATGCAGCAACGGACCAGCGCCAGGAGCAGTCTGCAGCACCGAGGTAACAACACGACATCACTAATGTCATCTACCACCTGCTGCTGGACAAGCTGCAGCAGCGGACCAGCGCCAGGAACAGTCTGCAGCATCGAGGTAACAACACATCTTTATTGTCATCTACCACTTGCTGACGGACAAGCTGCAGCAGCGGACCAGCGCCAGGAGCAGTATGCAGCATCGAGGTAACAACACGACATCTCTAATATCATCTACCACCTGCTGCTAGACAAGATGCAGCAACGGACCAGCGCCAGGAGCAGTCTGCAGCACCGAGGTAACAACACGACATCACTAATGTCATCTACCACCTGCTGCTGGACAAGCTGCAGCAGCGGACCAGCGCTAGGAACAGTCTGCAGCATCGAGGTAACTACACGACATATCTAATGTCATCTACCACCTGCTGCTAGACAAGATGCAGCAACGGACCAGCGCCAGGAGCAGTCTGCAGTACCGAGGTAACAACACGACATCACTAATGTCATCTACCATCTGCTGCTAGACAAGCTGCAGCAGCGGACCAGCGCCAGGAACAGTCTGCAGCATCGAGGTAACAACACGACATCTCTAATGTCATCTACCACCTGCTGCTAGACAAGATGCAGCAACGGACCAGCGCCAGGAGCAGTCTGCAGCACCGAGGTAACAACACGACATCTCTAATGTCATCTACCACCTGCTGCTAGACAAGATGCAGCAACGGACCAGCGCCAGGAGCAGTCTGCAGCACCGAGGTAACAACACGACATCTCTAATGTCATCTACCACCTGCTGCTAGACAAGATGCAGCAACGGACCAGCGCTAGGAACAGTCTGCAGCATCGAGGTAACAACACGACATCTCTAATGTCATCTACCACCTGCTGCTAGACAAGATGCAGCAGCAGACCAGCGCCAGGAGCAGTCTGCAGCACCGAGGTAACAACACGACATCTCTAATGTCATCTACCACCTGCTGCTAGACAAGATGCAGCAACGGACCAGCGCCAGGAACTTAACTTGTTTGTTTTGTTTCAACTTCCAAAAGGGTCAAAACAAGTAATGAGTGGAGGAAGCCGCTCGCCCAATGGTAAGCGTCAGCCCGCCCATAACAATGTGCAGGGGCACACAGAACTCTCGTTACAAAACAAGTAACGAGTGGAGGAAGCCGCTCGCCCAATGGTAAGCGTCAGCCCGCCCATAACAATGTGCAGGGGCATACAGAACTCTCGTTACAAAACAAGTAACGAGTGGAGGAAGCCGCTCGCCCAATGGTAAGCGTCAGCCCGCCCATAACAATGTGCAGGGGCATACAGAACTCTCGTTACAAAACAAGTAATGAGTGGAGGAAGCCGCTCGCCCAATGGTAAGCGTCAGCCCGCCCATAACAATGTGCAGGGGCACACAGAACTCTCGTTACAAAACAAGTAACGAGTGGAGGAAGCCGCTCGCCCAATGGTAAGCGTCAGCCCGCCCATAACAATGTGCAGGGGCATACAGAACTCTCGTTACAAAACAAGTAACGAGTGGAGGAAGCCGCTCGCCCAATGGTAAGCGTCAGCCCGCCCATAACAATGTGCAGGGGCACACAGAACTCTCGTTACAAAACAAGTAACGAGTGGAGGAAGCCGCTCGCCCAATGGTAAGCGTCAGCCCGCCCATAACAATGTGCAGGGGCACACAGAACTCTCGTCACAAAATGTAGCGCGTCACCGTCGCTGCACTGCGCTCGCTAGCCCAAGTCTTTTATTAGTCTTAAGTCTCCTGTCCCTAATTTGGTTAGAAACATTGCGCCTCGAACAACATTACAGCAATGTTTGAATACAATAAGTTCAGTATCTTTGTACTGGTTTGCACTGATTCGCGGTAACAGTGTTCAATATAATTGTTAAAAGGATGAAGGGAAAATATAAAATGATGTAGCTTGCATTCGCCAGATCACAGTAAACGAAGCAACTAAAACTTAGCGGCGAGAGCAAGCTACATTGTTCTCTCTTGTATCCTTTAAGTATCGGGTTCCGCAAAGTAAGGTTCGAGTAAGTTTCCATGTTTTCAGATTCGTTGGACGCCGCGACCGGCCAGCCGCTAGACCTCACTAGTTGTAAGGTGAGTGACCAACCTCCAATTACATGAAATAGACTAGATATGTACTCGTATTACTAACATCGAAAACTTTAAATAATGACAATACGGATTTAAATATCCTGGTTTTATGATAATACGAAAGGTTAAACTTTAAATAATGACAATACGGATTTAAATATCCTGGTTCCATGATAATACGAAAGGTTAAACTTTAAATAATGACAATACGGATTTAAATATCCTGGTTCCATGATAATACGAAAGGTTAAACTTTAAATAATGACAATACGGATTTAAATATCCTGGTTCCATGAAAATAAGAAAGGTTAAAATGACCTTGACAGTTTAAAATGTTAAATAAATTTTAAAAAACACTGAATCAATTTTAATGAAATATTGGACTACACTGGAAGAATACACTTTCAACAAAAAAAATAAGTACCAAAATCACGCAGATAAGAGGTTAACATACACAAAAAAACATGCGGATGACTTGAGAATCTCCTCCTTTGTTAACAATCGTAGGCCATTCCCAACATTGGAATTAATTGAACGTCTTCACACTCGCTCGCTGCGGCGTACAGTGGGCGAAAAAACAAGCTTTCATTTCATAGGAATTTAGAAAAAAAAAAGACTTTTCACTGTTTGAAGTCATCACTTGCCCTCAATATCCATTGGAGTGGCGATTAGGGGATTTTATTTCACTAATTAGGGGATTGGGGGATTAGGTTATTTGTTAATCAAAAAATGGGTACCCAGGAACTTGAGCATTAGTTAAGTCCTTTTTGCGAATTTTTGATTTTATTGTAGGTGACTGTTTGTCATAAAGGTACAAAGAGTTCTGGAAATGGATTAGAGTAGTATATTAAATGATAACAACATAAATACTGAGGGCATCTATATTTAATTTCACTTATCATAATTGCTTCGTACCCTAACTTTCTCTTTGCGCTAATTATGAGTTTCTCAGTATGGAAGGACTTTTGTCAAATAAATAAAAATAAATTCAGGACAATTCCACACCAATTACCTAGCCTCAAACTAGGATACCCTGTAATATGGGCACTAGATAACAATTACCTAGCCCCAAACTAGGATACCCTGTAATATGGGCACTAGATTACAATTACCTAGGCCCAAACTAGGGTACCCTGTAATATGGGCACTAGATAACAATTACCTAGCCCCAAACTAGGATACCCTGTAATATGGGCACTAGATAACAATTACCTAGCCCCAAACTAGGATACCCTGTAATATGGGCACTAGATAACAATTACCTAGCCCCAAACTAGGATACCCTGTAATATGGGCACTAGATAACAATTACCTAGCCCCAAACTAGGATACCCTGTAATATGGGCACTAGATAACAATTACCTAGCCCCAAACTAGGATACCCTGTAATATGGGCACTAGATAACAATTACCTAGGCCCAAACTAGGATACCCTGTAATATGGGCACTAGATAACAATTACCTAGCCCCAAACTAGGATACCCTGTAATATGGGCACTAGATTACAATTACCTAGGCCCAAACTAGGGTACCCTGTAATATGGGCACTAGATAACAATTACCTAGCCCCAAACTAGGATACCCTGTAATATGGGCACTAGATAACAATTACCTAGCCCCAAACTAGGATACCCTGTAATATGGGCACTAGATAACAATTACCTAGGCCCAAACTAGGATACCCTGTAATATGGGCACTAGATAACAATTACCTAGCCCCAAACTAGGATACCCTGTAATATGGGCACTAGATAACAATTACCTAGCCCCAAACTAGGATACCCTGTAATATGGGCACTAGATAACAATTACCTAGGCCCAAACTAGGATACCCTGTAATATGGGCACTAGATAACGGATAAACATACATAAATAATAATATTACATCCATGACTCGGAAACAAACATTTCTGCTCATCACACAAATGATTGCACCTTGCAGGATTCGAACCCGCGACCGAAAACACACGTGTATCAAAAACGCGCGTGTACAAAACAACGTGTGTGCCGCGTTTCGAAATCTCGATATATTTGTATACATGAGGCAATATTATTTTGATGCGGACATGTTGTTTCAAAAATTGATAAGTTCTGTGAAATTTTCTCTACCTGAACAAGATCAACCTCAAAACGTATTGTGCTACATATACGAGTAACCTAAAACGTATTGTGCTACATATACGAGTAACCTAAAACGAAAATGGGAAGCAGCTATTATTACACACAAGACAATTTTTTTTAAAACGTTCGCTGACTGGTTATACTTAGAAATACAATGGCCAGAGCTTGTTCAACTAAAAATTTACCAGTTTCAAACTGACGAACTATCATGTATTGAGATGAGAAATGAAAATGCCTCAACAAGAACTGCAACAGTACTAACACCTAGTACAACAATGGAATTCGCTGCCCCATAGTGTGTCTATGTCGACGCCAACCACTACATTCAGTCCTCGGAAAGAAATAGCTGACCTGAGCCCACTTCAAAAAAGAAGAACTGAAGATCTTGCTGAAAATGACTTTGATACTCTAGCTTATGCTCTGGCCAAGAAAGCCTGTGAAAACGAAAACCAAAAGGACTTTGCTGAATTAGTGAAGCTTTTAATTAAACATCCTGAGGATGTTCCAATGCTTCGAGCCTGCCTGAATTCCAAAAAGCGAACAGTTCGCAGTCTGCACTGGGTATCTCAACATCACTAAAGTTCTCAAAATGGCAATATATTACATTGAGGCACACAACCAAACATATGGGATGTGATGTGCTTCCGTCATATGATTGTTTAAAGAATGAAAAGAAGGAGTGCTACGTAGACAAGGAAGATATGGTGATAACCGATACTGAAGTCAAACTTAAACTACAATCAATTTCGGATATTACGATAGAGACTATTCAAAACCCTGGAAACTGATGTTACTGGCAGTCAGTAATTTCACTCTCATCGGTAAATGGGGATTTGTCGGTGCATCTGTACACAGCAACTACAAACAAAAAATGGAAGGCGATGATTCCAGCATCTTCATGTGTTCATTTGTACCGCTGAAACTGGTGAGAGATGTTACTAACGAAGTGGTGTGGGAAAATACTAAAGCATCTTCAATTTTTTATTGTCGTCCGATTTATTTAAAAATTCGCGAAAGAAAATGATTTCAATATTAAAGGAGAAATGGCGTTCATCGAAATGGAAATTACTGCTCTACTTCCCGCTGCTGTCGAAGATGCAAATGTGAGGCACAAACTATACATGACCGTGATCGATGCCAAGAAGGAGTAGCATCTAAGGTATAGCATCAATGAAGGCAGCATCAAATACTAAATTCCTTGGTATAATACTAGATCAGAATTGTAACTGGAAAGCTCATGTAGATTACATTTGTGACAAACTAGACAGATTCGTTTATGCCATTAAAAAGTGAAGAGTTACGGTATCAACAGAAGCCGCTCTTAGTGCATATCATGGCTATGTGTCGTCCGTTCTATCGAATGGTCTTTTATTGTGGGGCAATTCGGTAGATATCGACAAAGTGTTTAAGAGTTCAGAAAATATATGTGCGTGCAGTCTGTGGAGCCCATTATGCCTGCCCATTGCCACTTCAGCTTGCAAATTCTGAGAGCTATGTCGGTAACCTTCATTCTTCTACGGATTTCCTTATTTCGGATTCTATCACGTAGTGAAACACCGAGCATAGCTCTCTCCGTTGTACGCTGCGTAACACTGAGCTTGTGTATGAGACCAATAGTTAGCGACCACGTCTCAGTGCCGTATGTTATCACTGGCAACACGCACTGATTATAAACTTTCGATCAGTAATTACTTTTTAGTATGTCAATGTATTGGTAAGGTTTATTTTTACAACTACCATACCTTCTAAATTTTTTTTTTTCTTTAGTTCAAATTTTTATAATACGGACACTTTTGGTCAAGGTCAAAACTCTTACGGGGTGTCTCAATATTTGGTCCATAAACATAACTAAGTAATTGTTTAGAGGTAGGTACTTTTACCGTGTGACAATATCTTCCAAATACGCATTTTTGATTCATTCATATCTTCTAAACGGGGACGTCCGGGTTCAAGGTCAAAGGTCAAACGGCTTTATTACTCACTCGGTAACAACACCTAACAGTTTCAGCCTGACCGAGCAAGACCGAAAGAAGCTATGAGGAAAACAAATTCCATTTTCATACATTTGAAATATACAAATGTAATGTTAAATTGGTCAGTGCAATACTGTATGCTTCAAACAGTTAAAAAAAAACTAAAATCCTAGGAAAGGGAATCTTGTTGTTTCGCCCACTGTGCGGCGACCGAAGTTAGCCGATAACCAGAGCGGAGCATCTGTTCCATTCGCTTTCTTTTTTAAGTATCTGGCGTTATAGTGTACTATGCTAACTCTTATTGCAATAAAGTTGCAATTCATTTCAAATTCATTAAACCTTTTAAAGAATGATGTAACCAGTGTATTGTTCCTTGTAGAACATAGAAGAAGAGCAGATGGACGCAGAAGACTCGACGTCACAGGAGTGCCTCGTCTCCTTACCCGCTGTGCCAGTGGAGTACCTCACGGACACGCCAGATAATTTGGAAAAGGTAAACCAAAGTCACCGACATAGCTCAGAGGATTAGCAGGCTGAAGTGGCAGTGGGCTGGTCACATTTTTCGAAGAACGGACAACCGCTGTGGTAAACGGGTTCTTGAGTGGAGACCACGGCTTGGCAAACGTACCGGGCTCTGAGGCGTTCATTGGGAGAGGCCTAATGTCCAGCAGTGGACGGATACAGGCTGATGATGATGATGATGAAGTTAAACCAAGCGGTACCGAACCTGACATGTCGGGGCACCAAATACGTGAGGCCATCTTTGTGGATGCACCAATTATAGTAGGCGCTTGTATTGGTGTTGGTCTGTATAGCCATCAACCAGTCTTCCGCAGAACGAAGATGCTGCTTACATCGTCTGCAATAATTACTGTCAATATCTGTCCAAGATAATTAAACGATTACCATTAACTTGATCATTTAGTGAAGGTGTCCCGGAGATGCAGAGTAAGCAGTTCGTTGTTTTCTTTGGTGAATGTTTCTATCTACTATTACATTTTAAGATTCTAGTGAAATCTGCTTAGCAAACCTATCGTATACATTTTCTAAAGTTTTTTTTTATTTTGGTAGATTTCAACCCTCAGCATCCGCGCTGCACATGCTCGCAGCCAGTAATGCCATCGTTGCCACTGCATCCCAAATTAAACCTAATTTATTTGCGCTGCACATGCTCGCAGCCAGTAATGCCATCGTTGCCACTGCATCCCAAATTAAACCTAAACCATTTGCGCTGCACATGCTCGCAGCCAGTAATGCCATCGTTGCCACTGCATCCCAAATTAAACCTAAACCATTTGCGCTGCACATGCTCGCAGCCAGTAATGCCATCGTTGCCACTGCATCCCAAATTAAACCTAAACCATTTGCGCTGCACATGCTCGCAGCCAGTAATGCCATCGTTGCCACTGCATCCCAAATTAAACCTAAACCATTTGCGCTGCACATGCTCGCAGCCAGTAATGCCATCGTTGCCACTGCATCCCAAATTAAACCTAAACCATTTGCGCTGCACATGCTCGCAGCCAGTAATGCCATCGTTGCCACTGCATCCCAAATTAAACCTAAACCATTTGCGCTGCACATGCTCGCAGCCAGTAATGCCATCGTTGCCACTGCATCCCAAATTAAACCTAAACCATTTGCGCTGCACATGCTCGCAGCCAGTAATGCCATCGTTGCCACTGCATCCCAAATTAAACCTAAACCTAAATATGACAGCTCTTTTATTTATTTCTTAATGTATTTCTATCCTCAGTTTGGGTCAGGCATCGTACGCGCATCGGAGACTGCGCCAGCGCCGGCCGCGGAGCCCCCGGCGGTGCGGCGCCACACCGTGGGCCCCGGAGACTGCCGACACACACAGGTATGTCACATCGTACGCGCGGAGACTGCGCCAGCGCCGGCCGCGGAGCCCCCGGCGTGCGGCGCCACACCGTGGGCCCCGGAGACTGCCGACACACACAGGTATGTCACTTCGTACGCGCGGAGACTGCGCCAGCGCCGGCCGCGGAGCCCTCGGCGGTGCGGCGACACACCTTGGGCCCTGGAGACTGCCGACACACACAGGTATGTCACATCGTACGCGCGGAGACTGCGCCAGCCACGGCCGCGGAGCCCCCGGCGGTGCGGCGCCACACCGTGGGCCCCGGAGACTGCCGACACACACAGGTATGTCACATCGTACGCGCGGAGACTGCGCCAGCGCCGGCCGCGGAGCCCCCCGGCGGTGCGGCGCCACACCGTGGGCCCCGGAGACTGCCGACACACACAGGTATGTCACAAAGTACGCGCGGAGACTGCGCCAGCGCCGACCGCGGAGCCCCCTGCGGTGCGGCGCCACACCGTGAGCCCTGGAGACTGCCGACACACACAGGTATGTCACATCGTACGCGCGGAGACTGCGCCAGCGCCGGCCGCGGAGCCCCCGGCAGTGCGGCGCCATACCGTGGGCCCCGGAGACTGCCGACACACACAGGTATGTAACATCGTACGCGCGGAGACTGCGCCAGCGCCGGCCGCGGAGCCCCCGGCGGTGCGGCGCCACACCGTGGGCCCCGGAGACTGCCGACACACACAGGTATGTCACTTCGTACGCGCGGAGACTGCGCCAGCGCCGACCGCGGAGCCCCCTGCGGTGCGGCGCCACACCGTGAGCCCTGGAGACTGCCGACACACACAGGTATGTCACATCGTACGCGCGGAGACTGCGCCAGCGCCGGCCGCGGAGCCCCCGGCAGTGCGGCGCCATACCGTGGGCCCCGGAGACTGCCGACACACACAGGTATGTAACATCGTACGCGCGGAGACTGCGCCAGCGCCGGCCGCGGAGCCCCCGGCGGTGCGGCGCAACACCGTGAGCCCCGGAGACTGCCGACACACACAGGTATTTCACATCGTACGCGCGGAGACTGCGCCAGCGCCGGCCGCGGAGCCCCCGGCGGTGCGGCGCCACACCGTGGGCCCCGGAGACTGCCGACACACACAGGTATGTCACATCGTACGCGCGGAGACTGCGCCAGCGCCGGCCGCGGAGCCCCCGGCGTGCGGCGCCACACCGTGGGCCCCGGAGACTGCCGACACACACAGGTAAGTCACTCCGCATCGGTTTCTGGAATTTGGTTTCGTTTACCAAATGTTTGGGTCTAAAGTGATCATTTGCTTGTTGCACGTTCCTCTTAGCTCATACAGTAAAAACTTGACTAGCGCTTCACCAACCGGGAAGTAAAGTTACACAATGAAATCAATCTTTAACGTGAAAAGGTTAGATTCTAGAAAGGATTAAATGTTAATGTTTTTTTATGATGTTAGCATTAAGGCCTTAACATTATTAGTTTAAAATGTAATTTTGCTAGGTTTTGTTAAGCCACACCAGAGGCCCTTGGGCGGCCTGACAAGCTCTGACGCCAGGTCCGCATCATTCAACACACACATAAGTAGGGTCAAGTGGTTAATTATTTTTGATAACACAATAGAGCGTACTGATTGTGAGTGTGTGGTTACAGGGAGGCGACTTGGGTGTGTGTGGCGCGGCGTCCGCAGACCTCCGGCCCTCGCCGCTCTACGTGTCCACGCACTTCAATGTAAGTCGCGACACTGTCCAGCAGCCGGCGCGCCCGTGCCCGCATGTCTCCCGCCCGGAATGTTGCCGCGGGCGAGGTGTCACTGTGGTGCGGGGTTAGTCATGTCCCCGAGGCGAGCAGGCGCCGTGGTAGGTGATACACAAGAGCATGCTGCAGCCCTGTTGCTGTATTCCGTCAGCAGGTCCTCACAGAGCGCGCGGCCTGCTGTTGCCGGAGCCCCGTCGCGGGCGAGCGTCACTGTCGTGAGGGGTTAGTCATGTCCCCGAGGCGAGCAGGCGCCGTGGTGGGTGTTACACAAGAGCATGCTGCAGCCCTGTGGCCTGCTGTTGCCGGAGCCCCGTCGCGGGCGAGCGTCACTGTCGTGAGGGGTTAGTCATGTCCCCGAGGCGAGCAGGCGCCGTGGTGGGTGTTACACAAGAGCATGCTGCAGCCCTGTTGCTGTATTCCTTCAGCAGGTCCTCACAGCGCGCGCGGCCTGCTGCTGCCGGAGCACCACACGCTGCCGATCGATGTTTGTTACAAAATACTTTTACATTAAGTCCTCCTTAGTTATTGCACATTTTTATAGTGCGTTAAATATTTATAAAAAAATATGCTGACATATAAAAATGATTATTTGTAATAAGTTTTTTTAATAAGTTCAGTTTTTATCCAGAAACCGATGTGGAGACATGTTTAGTTATTAGAATCGAGCGACTTAAACTTGACTTAGAATGATACCCTCAACTGTACGAGTATGTCCCCACAGCAACAAGCCGCCGCCAACGTGTCGCTCCTGCCCAACACGAACCTAGCCGCCAAGCTGCCGGCCGTGCAGCACCAGCCGCCGGCCTACTTCAGCGTCAAGGACCAGCACTTGCTCAAGCCGCCAGCCGCCATGCAGAGCCAGAGTACGTACAGTGCAGTGCGCACTTTAATGCCCTCAATACTTGGTGGCCTTCACGTAATTGTTGCCTCAAATAATGGGTGCCCCTACATATTTGATGTCGCAAATAAACTAATTATTTAGGTTTTAATGCAAGTTATATAATATATAATATACCGCCAACGTTTCCAGAACGATGGAGCTTATTTAATGCAAGTTATATAATATATAATATACCGCCAACGTTTCCAGAACGATGGAGCTTATTTAATGCAAGTTATATAATATATAATATACCGCCAACGTTTCCAGAACGATGGAGCTTATTTAATGCAAGTTATATAATATATAATATACCGCCAACGTTTCCAGAACGATGGAGCTTATTTAATGCAAGTTATATAATATATAATATACCGCCAACGTTTCCAGAACGATGGAGCTTATTTAATGCAAGTTATATAATATATAATATACCGCCAACGTTTCCAGAACGATGGAGCTTATTTAATGCAAGTTATATAATATACCGCCAACGTTTCCAGAACGATGGAGCTTATTTAATGCAAGTTATATAATATACCGCCAACGTTTCCAGAACGATGGAGCTTATTTAATGCAAGTTATATAATATACCGCCAACGTTTCCAGAACGATGGAGCTTATTCATTCTGAATCTGCTGCGTGAAAGGAACAAATAAAACACTTTTAGATGTATAATTAAACTAGCGTTTGCCTGCGGGTTCGTCCGCGCGGACTACAGTTTATCGCAATGAAATCTATTTCTGTTCTTCTCAAGGGTTCACTACATCTCCACCAAATTTCATCAAGATTGGTTCAGGCGTTTAGTCGTCAAAAGGTATCCGACAGAGAGTTACTGCCGCTTTTATAATTGAGCGAGCGAGCCGAGCTTCAAGTTTATACAATCAATTTGCTTTCATCTGTCAGTTTGTTGGTACTCCTACAGGTCGTATATACAACCCATTTAGTTGAAACTTGGTATACAGGTTTACCGGTTTTGGTGTTTTGTTATTGGTGATTATTATTTCCGATTTCGATGGTTATTTCTTTATTTGAAAGGTAGTAAGTTACTCTCATAAAAATTTAGCCAAGTTTTCGGCAGAAAACTCCAGTAAATAGCTCACTTATAGGTTTCTACCGGCCGGTGGAACCAGCCCTTTAGCTCCTGGGTAGGGATGACGAAGCACTTTGGTTATGTATGTTGGTTGTACAGACGTTATCAGTAGACGCGCTACACTGCTGCAGTGTACCGCAGGCCTGTACCGTGTGCTCTGTGTCCGCAGCTTCGGCGTTCGGGCGGCGCGCGTCAGACGGCGGCGCGCACCTGCCGCGCGGCCGCGCGCGCGCCTGCTGCCACTCCGCGCCACCGCATCACGTGAGTGCACCACACCGCTGCACCGACATCTAATGCAACGGGGTTGATCCTCGGTTTCCAAGTTATGTGCAGATTGACATCGCTCCGTGCTTCGGAGGGCACGTCAAGCTGTCGGCCCCGGCTGTTATTGATTGATAGCAGTCGTAAGACATGTCGGAGGCCCTCGGGCAACCTGACAAACTCGACTCCAAAGGCCAGCACTACTTCATACGACACAAGCAAGCTGTACTTAATTAATAGAGTTGTTCCTCGCAGGTGTCGGACAGCGGGACCCCCAGCAGGAGCGAGGAGTGCGAACAGACGGACGAACAGGCCGGAGAGTACAATACTAACTTATGCAGGTAATTATAAACATTGTTAGTAGTGTTCACTTAAGGTGGAAGGTCCACGACGTGAGTTTCACTAGATGGCGCTAAATGATAATATGTGCATAATTTTATTTTTTTGGCTTTTGATTGCAAACAGATCCGATTTAAAACTTTATTGGCGGCTATTTTAACGTGTAATGGTTAATTGGTTATATTTAATGTTAAGTTTCAATTGTAAATCTAATAATTTAGGCGTATTAGCTCCTTATGAATTTGGGATCAGACCTTGAGTCAAGTCTTGAACCCAAATTTTTAGGGAACGAATGCGGTGAAAATATTAGTTTCACAATGAAAACTATACATCCAACTTTAACACGTATAGTGTTTTAACCGCGAACAAAATTTTAAATCTAACCTAAATGCAATTAAAGGCCCAAATAAATAAATTAAGCTAGTTTTGTCCTTAGCGCCATCTAGCGAAACTCATGCCACGGCCCATCCACCTTAATAGCCGCTTTCTTGAAAAATAGTTCTCAGAAGAATAACAGATGGCGTTGTACCTTACAAACTGTAAATATCAAAACCACAGAAATAGATCTAGATAGAAGCAGGCCAGTCGCACTCCGCAACAAGTACATTATAATGACATTCTTATCAGAATTGACCTAGTACTTCATTATTTGATTATAACTTAATAGGTATTGCACTTTTATGAATAAAAAAATGCCTGTCTGAATTTCATGCTTAATAATGAAT
The DNA here is from genome assembly GCA_946251855.1 of Alsophila aescularia. Classification (NCBI taxonomy): domain Eukaryota; kingdom Metazoa; phylum Arthropoda; class Insecta; order Lepidoptera; family Geometridae; genus Alsophila; species Alsophila aescularia. The sequence continues at coordinate 907,471 of OX276374.1, read as the reverse complement.
GAAAAAGAAATGGCTACCTACGTAATAAAATGTCAGTGTATAGGTAGTTTACGAGACTTGTCAGACCGAATGCTGTGCAGTACATTCTAGGTTTCTTCTTGGTACTCATAATTAAGAAAAGAATAACATTTGACAAAAGTTTACGTAAGTATGTACTTTATCGTAAGCACACGCGCTAAACATCGAGCGCACGCTTCACACTCTACTTATTCAACCCTAATATTGCGGCCGCAAAGTGTAGGTTTAATATATGTAGTTAATAGAACTATCAACATTTATAATAATAAGTAAAAAAATAATACTTTATTACATAATTGTTTATTCCGTTACAATATCTAAGTCATATGATATGACTGAATAATTACTAGTACAAGTACCTAGTCATATCTTGATACAACCCTGCCAAACAAAAAAGTGACAGAGCGATTCTGAAACGATTAGAGCAATGGAAGCTCTCGCAAGTTGTTTGTCTTCTAGGTAAATATAATTGAAAGCTCGCAGCGCTGTGCGAGTTAAATTGCACTTTATTGCGTTGTAGCGAGAGTTGCTATGTATTTAAATGACTTTACTCAGTTATCCTTCTGTACTTGTACTATTATTTATTCTGTGATAGAAGCAACGAATGTATGTACATCGCGTGGCGAAAAGTCGCCTCGAGGGCTTCATTGCTCGCCGCGAACTTCAGTCTGCTCCCGACCGTGGTCCGCGTGCGACGTCAGGTTTTAATAACAAAATGACTCGTTCGATAATCAACTGTTCTAACACCACCAATAAAGTGGGAGCTGTTAATCGAGGTATTTCCTTTCATCGGTAACTACTATTTGCCCTAAAATATCTGTTATTAATTTTAAAAAACAATTTATTTTATTATTTTCATCAAAACAGTAACAGTAGTAACAGTATTGAGTGTCCAACGCTAGTTTTTCATTGCTGCTTTGATTGGCCAGACTTGGCGCGAGTTCGAAACCAGCGATGTAAAAATATGCCATTCAAACTGTCGAGTCGCGTTCAAGTCGATTTCTCAATTTTCTGTCAAAGGTAAGAATAGTGCTGTGTACACTCGATTTAAATCGACTTTGAAAGCAGAGGAAATGATAATTATGTTTTTATATTATTATGTAGCTATACTTATAATGTACGTGGTGAAAAGCAAAATATATTATTAACAAACAGGTTATGTTTACATTAAAATTATTGCAATTTAATTTCAGTTTTCCGAATGATCCTCATATTAAAAATAAATGGATTGAAGCAACTGGTCGTAAAAAATGGTTTTATTCAAAAAACTTTCTGAGACTTTCTCATTTCCTCTGTCGAAACTAATTATTATTTCCTATATCGGTTCGTATCGATATTATTAATCGATTAAAATGCACCTACAATAATTTTCGTAATATAATTGAGTGAAAAATTATTACGAATAAATTATTTGTCGTCACACACAGAAATATATCGAGATACATTTCCGTGTCGTCACATGAATAAAGTTAAAGGTATGTACTTACTTCTTTTCACAACGAAGACGAACGTCCGATGTTTTTGATTTTCTTTAAGTATAGTATAGACTATAATTTTAATATATATCTGGTTGAACAACCTCTTCCGGTGTTCCAAACGGTCCCAAGGATGATTCATTGAGGTGTGTTTCAATCAAACAACTTTGTGCCACAGTTATTCAAATTGAGTATTCAAAAGTCCCACCGACTTGCTTAGCTGAGCCAAAGATAATCGAAAGGATAGATAGCTAACGTCACACATTAGTACAAAGCTCACGTAAAACTTATTATCGTCGCCGGTACCTAGTAGTTTGCCTTAATATATTAGATGGCGTTACTATACTAGCTGAAGTGTGATACACCTAGTGCCATCTATCGATCAATTGGAAACTAAAACTTCGTTGTAAGTGTGTGTAAAGGTATGTATAGCGTGACATATGAGTGGGTGTGATGGAGCGTAAGTCGACTAGCGAGTGTATCAAAATATCACTTTTTATCCAATGATGCCACGGCTCAGTGATTAGGACATCTACCCTAGGTTCGATTGTGTTAACACTTTTTGGGTTTTTTAGAATATTCTAGATAACTAGAATTTGCCTAAGTAGAATTGATAAATTAAGGTGAAGGGTAAGGAGAAAACACAAAAACGAGGCGTTTTTCGTGCCATTTCCTGGAGAAAATATAGCATGTGGAGCTTTGAAATGAAGATATCGTATTAAGAAGTTATGTCTGTAGGTTTCAGATACTTGCTATTAGTTATAGTTAACAGTCAGAAATATTTTGAAGTGCCAAGATCTTAAAATCTTAGAAGTCATTTTTTATCGGTGTGTCAAATTTGTTAAGTACCAAACTCGGCCTAGTTATTCTTATAGTACGTAAACTCGGCCTAGTTATTCTTATAGTTCGTACGTTTTGTCTGTAGGTCCTATTTTTCAAATATAAAATTAAACATAAGGATTTTAACGTAAAAACTATTTGCGCCTACTAAAACGCAACTTTTCACGAACGTATTTTGCTCGTAAAATATGATCAGGAATTAGTATGCGCATGAGATAGCGACGTTGCATGCCCGCGGCTTGGCGCGAGGTTGCCAGACTTCTCTGCACATCTGCCGGCTGAGCTACCTCTTACGAAGTAACTATTAGTTAATCTGTGCTACATGTACGTAATCTTATTTTAGTTTTCAATTCTGTATGTTCTTAGCCGCGCGCGCGTGCAGTCTATTATTTATTCTGTGGTGCGGTGCACTAAATAATAGACTAGCTGTGCCCGCGGTTTCGCACGCGTGGTCATTTCTTCAGGTTAAAAGTACTCTCTATTCCAAGACCTAACTTTTCTTGAAACTGGTTTCGAATGAGTCCGAAGGGAAAAAACCATACAGCAACATTTGATCAAAATTTCTTCAGCCGTCAGGAATATTTTTATCTATTGCTCGGCTTCTACTCATTGGATTGAGATACCAATTATACCAGATTTAATTAAATCCTAAGCTATCTAACAGTAGAAACTGCATCACAATCAGTCCAGTAGTTTTTACGTGATATTGCACGTGATATAAACTTGCTCAATTGCTTATTTTAAGTACCCTAGATCATTTACCTAGATTTTTATAATGATCTTCTTTGTACAGACTTTTTCGTACTTGTTGCTTTATTATACGAGTAAGTATACTTAGATATTAATTACTTCAAATTAACAATACTATGGACCCCTATCCCGCAGGAACCCTCTACTCTATATTCGATACTGGAGCCAAAACTGTGTTTAAAAGCTTTTATTTAACTTGCAATGTTTGTATGTATGTATATATGTTTGTCTAGGTCAAATATTGCAAGCTGAATTAGAACCACTTCCTCTTATCCTACGGAGTAGAATTTTAACATGTTGGTTCATTTCCAAGGATTAGCTCCAGACAAAGTGATGATGATGATGATGATGATGAAAAGTATCATCACTCACGCGATTCGAATTTTGAAGAAATTTAGAATGGAGATAGCTTATACCCTGGAATTACATGTAAGATACTTTCATCGTCATCATCATCATCCCTCACGCGGGTGAGTGTTAGCTTATACCCTGGAATTACATGTAAGATACTTTCATCGTCATCATCATCATCCCTCACGCGGGTGAGTGTTAGCTTATACCCTGGAATTACATGTAAGATACTTTCATCGTCATCATCATCATCCCTCACGCGGGTGAGTGTTAGCTTATACCCTGGAATTACATGTAAGATACTTTCATCGTCATCATCATCATCCCTCACGCGGGTGAGTGTTAGCTTATACCCTGGAATTACATGTAAGATACTTTCATCGTCATCATCATCATCCCTCACGCGGGTGAGTGTTAGCTTATACCCTGGAATTACATGTAAGATACTTTCATCGTCATCATCATCATCCCTCACGCGGGTGAGTGTTAGCTTATACCCTGGAATTACATGTAAGATACTTTCATCGTCATCATCATCATCCCTCACGCGGGTGAGTGTTAGCTTATACCCTGGAATTACATGTAAGATACTTTCATCGTCATCATCATCATCCCTCACGCGGGTGAGTGTTAGCTTAAACCCTGGAATTACATGTAAGATACTTTCATCGTCATCATCATCATCCCTCACGCGGGTGAGTGTTAGCTTATACCCTGGAATTACATGTAAGATACTTTCATCGTCATCATCATCATCCCTCACGCGGGTGAGTGTTAGCTTATACCCTGGAATTACATGTAAGATACTTTCATCGTCATCATCATCATCACTCACGCGGGTGGAACGGTATTTATGAAATTTGGAATGGAGATAGCTTATACCATGCAACAACGCATAGGATACATTTCATCATCATCATCATCATCACTCACGCAGGTGGAACGGATTTTGATTAAATTATTAACAATTCGAGGGTAGTAGCAATTTCTATTCCAAAGTTCAGCAAAATCCGTTCCACCTGCGTGAGTGATGATGATGATAAGTGTACTACGCGTTATTCCATGGTATATGCTATGTCCATTCGAAAGTTCATCAAAATCCGTTCCACCTGCGTGAGTGATGATGATGATAAGTGTCCTATGCGTTATTCCATGGTATAAGCTATTTCCATTCCAAAGTTTATCATAATCCATTCCATTCACGTGAGTGATGATGATGATGATGATGATGATGAAAGTATCCTATGTGTTATTCTAGAGTATTAGCAATCTTCATTTCAAATGTCATCAAAATCCGTTCCATCCACGTGAGTGATGATGATGATGATGATGATGAAAGTATCCTATGTGTTATTCTAGAGTATTAGCAATCTTCATTTCAAATGTCATCAAAATCCGTTCCATCCACGTGAATGATGATGATGATGATGATGATGAAAGTATCCTATGTGTTATTCTAGAGTATTAGCAATCTTCATTTCAAATGTCATCAAAATCCGTTCCATCCACGTGAATGATGATGATGATGATGATGATGAAAGTATCCTATGTGTTATTCTAGAGTATTAGCAATCTTCATTTCAAATGTCATCAAAATCCGTTCCATCCACGTGAATGATGATGATGATGATGATGATGAAAGTATCCTATGTGTTATTCTAGAGTATTAGCAATCTTCATTTCAAATGTCATCAAAATCCGTTCCATCCACGTGAATGATGATGATGATGATGATGATGAAAGTATCCTATGTGTTATTCTAGAGTATTAGCAATCTTCATTTCAAATGTCATCAAAATCCGTTCCATCCACGTGAGTGATGATGATGATGATGATGAAAGTATCCTATGTGTTATTCTAGAGTATTAGCAATCTTCATTTCAAATGTCATCAAAATCCGTTCCATCCACGTGAATGATGATGATGATGATGATGATGAAAGTATCCTATGTGTTATTCTAGAGTATTAGCAATCTTCATTTCAAATGTCATCAAAATCCGTTCCATCCACGTGAGTGATGATGATGATGATGATGATGAAAGTATCCTATGTGTTATTCTAGAGTATTAGCAATCTTCATTTCAAATGTCATCAAAATCCGTTCCATCCACGTGAGTGATGATGATGATGAAAGTATCCTATGTGTTATTCTAGAGTATTAGCAATCTTCATTTCAAATGTCATCAAAATCCGTTCCATCCACGTGAATGATGATGATGATGATGATGATGAAAGTATCCTATGTGTTATTCTAGAGTATTAGCAATCTTCATTTCAAATGTCATCAAAATCCGTTCCATCCACGTGAATGATGATGATGATGATGATGATGAAAGTATCCTATGTGTTATTCTAGAGTATTAGCAATCTTCATTTCAAATGTCATCAAAATCCGTTCCATCCACGTGAATGATGATGATGATGATGATGATGAAAGTATCCTATGTGTTATTCTAGAGTATTAGCAATCTTCATTTCAAATGTCATCAAAATCCGTTCCATCCACGTGAATGATGATGATGATGATGATGATAAGTGTCCTATGCGTTATTCCATGGTATAAGCTATTTCCATTCCAAAGTTTATCATAATCCATTCCATTCACGTGAGTGATGATGATGATGATGATGAAAGTATCCTATGTGTTATTCCAAGGTATAACCTATCTCCATTCCATTTTTCATAAAAATCCATTGAGCGTGAAAGCGAAACAAACAAACAACCTCACTTTCGCATTTATAATAGTACTAGCTTTCGCCGGCGATTTCGTGCAGTATATCCCGAAAAAAAAACATCCTATGTTCCTATGCGTTGGGATGCTCTTGATGCTTTTTGACAGACTTGTTATTATTTCGTTTCCGTGGCAACTGTTCTTTACAGCCAGTAATCATCATTTTCCTGTTTTCCCGTGGAAACGTACCATTTCCGGGATAAAAATATCTTATGTACAGTACCTACGAGTATTTGCAAATTTTTATGAAAATCTGATCAGCCGGTTTGGCGTTAAATCTCCCCAAACAAACAAACAGACAACGTTTCACTTTTATATATTGGTGTGGATATACAGGGATGGGATTGTTTACAATTTCTTTTTGATGGGTAACTATGTAACTAAAGCATAAATAACTTCACTTCAAAGCTTGAACTTTAATAAACTGTAGGTAGGTACTATAACTTCCTAGGTATTTATGAAGCGTTCCAAAACAGGTACTTAATAGGTAGGTAGGTCGGCTTTATTAGGCACTATACGTATTTTTAGGGACCATCTTTCATTGAGTGATTTGATAGGCATTCTTTAATCTCTAATAAATATGAAGTGAGTTTGTCTATCTGTATGTTTGATACTAAACTACTGTATGTACATAAAACGCTTGACGCCTATGACACAAACAATGACAAACGCGCGATAATCTTAACACTCAAATGTGCGCCAAATGTTTTTTGTATAACTGCATGCTCCTTCAGCTAAATCGTGATATTGGTTCAACAAATCAACTGTTAAAAATACCTGCTTATGAATTTGCAAATTTCGTTACTAATGTTATGAATTTTTTGTATTTTATCCTCAAAATAAATAAATATGATGAATCAGAACAGTATAATGCGATATTTCGTCGATTTCAGCGAGCCAAGTATCGCCATCTAGCAACATTTTTTAAAACTACTGTGAGTAGATGAAGGGAACGGCTATCTGGCCTTTCGATAATCTTTGGCTGAGCTAATGGAAAATATCGTAACCGCGATGCAGGATTGCGGCTGGCGATAACAGCGCCATCTAGTACATTTGGTTGTAACTAAAATATACTAAGATACGAACCATCGTGATTCAAATTTATACAGTTATACAGTTTATTTATACAGTTATTTATTAGTTATAACTAAAAATTTTAATACGATATTATTGTTTAATATAAACATTTTGGGCTTTAAAATTTTTACTCCAAAAGTGTCCAATCGCAATTGGTTCAGTAGTTATTACGTGATACGCGAACAATCAAACAGAGAAACAGACACGATGGGAGAACATAAACTATAAAACAAATAGATTTTCTAATAAAACTACTGAACTAATTTTGATGAAGTTTATATGGGACTACACAGAAAGTTTACCCTTATGAATAAAAAAACAACCATCTAAATCGGTTTAGAAATCTTAGAGATAAACACAAAATAAAGGCAATATAAACACAAAATCGAATGGATTTACTCAACAAAACTAATAATTCTCGAAAAACTGCTGAACATATTTTGATACAATTTATATGGGACCACCAATTATATGGGAGTATACCCTTTCAAATAAAAAATATATTTTTAAAATCGGTCTGCAATTGGCGGAGATATCGACTGACATACATAAAAAAAAACAAAAAAACATACATTCGAACATACTCGTATAACCGTCTCCTTTAGTGAAGTCGATTAAAAACTAAACTATGTCCGTCGCTATCGCGCACCGCACTCTAACTGAGCAAGGTAAACGAACTTGTTCGGTATATTCGCAATCCTTTGATAAGTGACTAAAAACGAACAACCGGATACGAATGTTCGTGTATTTGCGTATTCGTCATGTTCGTGAAAAATAGGCAAATATAGGCGAATAGAGTGACTTCACATCGTCGTATTTGGGCGAATAAGACGAATACGCGACCGAACCGCTCCTTGCAGCGAGTAATCAACATTTTCCAGATTTCCCGCGGAAACAAGCTAATCCATTATAAAGTTCCTCAAAATTCGTCCAGCCGAAACGGACAGCCGTATCGCGTGAAAGCTCCCCAAATAAACAAACAAACAAACAGACAACGTTTCACTTTTATACATTGGTATGCATGCGAAAGTGAGTTTGTTTGTTTGTTACGCTTTCACGCTTTATCTACTCAACCGATCTTCATAAAACCGATCTACACACACGTTGTCACGGGTACAGGAAAGGACATAGTACTTTTCAGCAAAGGACATACTACTTAAGGAAAAACAAATTGTAAATTTTGTATGGAATGTCACGATAATGTCATAATAGCTTATTATAATGGAATATGCTACAATCACAAATTATCCGTCACTCTACCTACTTACCCCGGCGCCACAAATCAGGCGAGGCCGCCGTGCGCTTGCATTCAGAAGCTTACCGTGACGCTTGTTTGAACTTGTGCTAGTAATTTCGAAACGTAACAATAATAACAATTAAAAATAATAACAATTAAAAATATATTATCACTAAACGGATAAAAAATATCTATAGTACATATTTATAGGTGTGCTATGTTTTGCCCGCGACTTTGCAAGCGGAGTCTGTTAGTTTGTACCTAGATAGGTACTTAAATTGTTTTTTTGTGGCGTTTGACCATTAAATTTATTTTTAACCGACTTCAATAAAAACTAGGTTCTCAAGTTGTTGTGTATGATGTATGTAATGTTGTTGAGAATGTGTAATATTCATATAATTATGTTAGTCTCTGAACAAATATTAAAAAGTTTGCGTGTGTATGTATGTATGTATGTTTGTCCGCGTATTTCTCGGAAACTATAAGTCCGGTTGCAATAATTATTTCGTACTAACTTATTATATTCTTATTAACTTACTTCAAATCGTACAAAACTTAATAGAAAGAAATTGTATTAGTTTTAATGAGCTTGTTTGGTTTCCGTACTAAATACCTACTTTTTGAGAACTTGTTTTTAGTGGCATGTTGGCACTATCGCAAAGTGTCGCTCCTGCGGCTCGGCTGCGACGTTTTTCTGTGACACATGGACATACGGACGGACGTACACATAAGGACGAATTCATCACCCATACCTAAAGTCACAGTTTAAATTTAACAACTGTTAAAATACATTGTACGGTATTTCATTTTTTCTATATGCAGACAACCCTATCACTAGAGGGCGCGGCGTAGGTATTTTATGGACGAGAGTCGGAACATAGCAATATCAACTCAACGCGCGACTATTAAGTGCGATTAGCATGCACGCTCGATGTACCTACGTAATGGACGAGAGTCGGAACATAGCAATATCAACTCAACGCGCGACTATTAAGTGCGATTAGCATGCACGCTCGATGTACCTACGTAATGGACGAGAGTCGGAACATAGCAATATCAACTCAACGCGCGACTATTAATTGCGATTAGCATGCACGCTCGATGTACCTACGTAATGGACGAGAGTCGGAACATAGCAATATCAACTCAACGCGCGACTATTAATTGCGATTAGCATGCACGCTCGATGTACCTACGTAATGGACGAGAGTCGGAACATAGCAATATCAACTCAACGCGCGACTATTAAAGTGCGATTAGCATGCACGCTCGATGTACCTACGTAATGGACGAGAGTCGGAACATAGCAATATCAACTCAACGCGCGACTATTAATTCCGATTAGCATGCACGCTCGATGTACCTACGTAATGGACGAGAGTCGGAACATAGCAATATCAACTCAACGCGCGACTATTAAAGTGCGATTAGCATGCACGCTCGATGTACCTACGTAATGGACGAGAGTCGGAACATAGCAATATCAACTCAACGCGCGACTATTAAGTGCGATTAGCATGCACGCTCGATGTACCTACGTAATGGACGAGAGTCGGAACATAGCAATATCAACTCAACGCGCGACTATTAAGTGCGATTAGCATGCACGCTCGATGTACCTACGTAATGGACGAGAGTCGGAACATAGCAATATCAACTCAACGCGCGACTATTAAAGTGCGATTAGCATGCACGCTCGATGTACCTACGTAATGGACGAGAGTCGGAACATAGCAATATCAACTCAACGCGCGACTATTAAGTGCGATTAGCATGCACGCTCGATGTACCTACGTAATACGTACCTACGTTTGTAGGCTATTAAATCGCCGGCTTTCTTTAAGATCAAAGTAGTGCAACTTCTGTACTTGTACTATTATTTATGAGAGCGATGGTGGCCTAACGGTTCTATAGTGCAATTTAGAATCCAACGATACCGGGTTCTAAACCTAGGCTCCGCACCAATGACTTTTCTGAGTTATGTGCGGTTTTCCATCGCTCCGTGCTTTGGAGGGCATGGCACGTTAAGCTGTCGGTCCCGGCTGTTATTGATTAATAGCAGTCGTTAAGCCATGTCAGAGGCCCTCGGGCGGCTTGACAAACTCTGACATCAGAGGTCAGCACTACCTCATACGACAAACAAATAACAACTATTATTTATTCTGTGGTATAACGTTAATATGAACAATGCATTCTCCGCCGACCACTGTGCACTAGATCATTATTCTGTGAATTATCTTCATTGTACGAGTACAGAGATTTTGTTATTTAATGCTTTATAATAATGTGTACTAATTTATTATTGTTAAAATAATAATATAATATGTCAGGTACATGTTGAACCGCGGCAGCGGCAAGCGGCACACGATGGCCAATCCGGAGGACGCGCACAACTCCGTCACTACAGGAACCGGATCTGTGGTAACTCATTTATTGTAACATGTTGAACCGCAAGCGGCACACGATGGCCAATCCGGAGGACGCGCACAACTCCGTCACTACAGGAACCGGATCTGTGGTAACTCATTTATTGTAACATGTTGAACCGCAAGCGGCACACGATGGCCAATCCGGAGGACGCGCACAACTCCGTCACTACAGGAACCGGATCTGTGGTAACTCATTTATTGTAACATGTTGAACCGCAAGCGGCACACGATGGCCAGTCCGGAGGATGCGCACAACTCCGTCACTACAGGAACCGGATCTGTGGTAACTCATTTATTGTAACATGTTGAACCGCAAGCGGCACACGATGGCCAATCCGGAGGACGCGCACAACTCCGTCACTACAGGAACCGGATCTGTGGTAACTCATTTATTGTAACATGTTGAACCGCAAGCGGCACACGATGGCCAGTCCGGAGGATGCGCACAACTCCGTCACTACAGGAACCGGATCTGTGGTAACTCATTTATTGTAACATGTTGAACCGCAAGCGGCACACGATGGCCAGTCCGGAGGACGCGCACAACTCCGTCACTACAGGAACCGGATCTGTGGTAACTCATTTATTGTAACATGTTGAACCGCAAGCGGCACCCGATGGCCAATCCGGAGGACGCGCACAACTCCGTCACTACAGGAACCGGATCTGTGGTAACTCATTTATTGTAACATGTTGAACCGCAAGCGGCACACGATGGCCAATCCGGAGGACGCGCACAACTCCGTCACTACAGGAACCGGATCTGTTGTAACTCGTCACATTCAACATTTATTTATTGTAACGTTTGTAACAAATCAAAAATTCCGTCTCATGAAAAAAATACCTCGTGGCCATTTTCCGGGTTGCTTGTTTGCTTGTCGTATGAGGTAGTGCTGGCCTCTGGTATCAAGCCGCCTGAAAGCCTCTGAAATGGCTTAACGACTGCTATTAATCAATAACAGCCGGGACCGACAGCTTAACGTGCCCTCCGAAGCACGGAGCAATGGAAAACCGCACATAACTTAGAAAATTCATTGATACGGAGTCTAGAACCGAACCCGGTATTGTTGGATTCTAAGTCGCACTATAAAACCGCTAGACTGCTATCGCTTTCCGGGATAATGCAAGCTACGTCTTATTCCAGGACCAAAAACTAAATAAACGATATTTCAACGAAAAAAAAAACAATAGTTTTTATCGATTTCTCAGGTTCTAGTCATCGGATTGAGATTCAAAGTATACCAGATTTCTCAGGTTCTAGTCATCGGATTGAGATTCAAAGTATACCAGATTTCTCAGGTTCTAGTCATCGGATTGAGATTCAAAGTATACCAGATTTCTCAGGTTCTAGTCATCGGATTGAGATTCAAAGTATACCAGATTTCTCAGGTTCTAGTCATCGGATTGAGATTCAAAGTATACCAGATTTCTCAGGTTCTAGTCATCGGATTGAGATTCAAAGTATACCAGATTTCTCAGGTTCTAGTCATCGGATTGAGATTCAAAGTATACCAGATTTCTCAGGTTCTAGTCATCGGATTGAGATTCAAAGTATACCAGATTTCTCAGGTTCTAGTCATCGGATTGAGATTCAAAGTATACCAGATTTCTCAGGTTCTAGTCATCGGATTGAGATTCAAAGTATACCAGATTTCTCAGGTTCTAGTCATCGGATTGAGATTCAAAGTATACCAGATTTCTCAGGTTCTAGTCATCGGATTGAGATTCAAAGTATACCAGATTTCTCAGGTTCTAGTCATCGGATTGAGATTCAAAGTATACCAGATTTCTCAGGTTCTAGTCATCGGATTGAGATTCAAAGTATACCAGATTTCTCAGGTTCTAGTCATCGGATTGAGATTCAAAGTATACCAGATTTCTCAGGTTCTAGTCATCGGATTGAGATTCAAAGTATACCAGATTTCTCAGGTTCTAGTCATCGGATTGAGATTCAAAGTATACCAGATTTCTCAGGTTCTAGTCATCGGATTGAGATTTTTTGTATACCAGATTTCTCAGCTTCTAGTCATCGGATTGAGGTTCAAAGTATACCAGATTTCTCAGCTTCTAGTCATCGGATTGAGATTCTAAGTATACCAGATTTCTCAGGTTCTAGTCATCGGATTGAGATTCAAAGTATACCAGATTTCTCAGCTTCTAGTCATCGGATTGAGATTTTTTGTATACCAGATTTCTCAGCTTGTAGTCATCGGATTGAGATTCAAAGTATACCAGATTTCTCAGCTTCTAGTCATCGGATTGAGATTCAAAGTATACCAGATTTCTCAGCTTCTAGTCATCGGATTGAGATTCAAAGTATACCAGATTTTAAGTCAAACACTAAGCTATCCATCAGTGAAGACTGCATTTAACCGGTCCAGTAATGGTTACGTGATGCGCGCACAGACACGTTTTTTTTTCAATGTTATATTCTTGTTGACTGAGCGAGCGCGAAGCGTTGCTGTTTCAGCTTGGGCAAACATTCTTTCGTAGTCAGGATCAGGTTTCCATGACCATTTCAATGGTTCTTTTTTTTATTTGAAAAGTAGTACCTTTATGTTACTCTCATAAAAATTTGGTGGAGATCTGATGAGGGTCTTCGGCGTGATGAGCTGAATAACTCCTCAAAATGCAGTAAATTGCTCACTTTTAGGTTTCTACTGGTGGAATCAGCCACTAGGTAGGGATTGATGGAGCACCTTGGTTATTACTGTCAGTTGTACAATAAGGTAACTAGCTGGCGCTACTGTGCAGGGCTACAGCTCGCAGAGCCGCTGTTAGTTGTACAATAAGGTAACTAGCTGGCGCTACTGTGCAGGGCTACAGCTCGCAGAGCCGCTGTTAGTTGTACAATAAGGTAACTAGCTGGCGCTACTGTGCAGGGCTACAGCTCGCAGAGCCGCTGTTAGTTGTACAATAAGGTAACTAGCTGGCGCTACTGTGCAGGGCTACAGCTCGCAGAGCCGCTGTTAGTTGTACAATAAGGTAACTAGCTGGCGCTACTGTGCAGGGCTACATCTCGCAGAGCCGCTGTTAGTTGTACAATAAGGTAACTAGCTGGCGCTACTGTGCAGGGCTACAGCTCGCAGAGCCGCTGTTAGTTGTACAATAAGGTAACTAGCTGGCGCTACTGTGCAGGGCTACAGCTCGCAGAGCCGCTGTTAGTTGTACAATAAGGTAACTAGCTGGCGCTACTGTGCAGGGCTACAGCTCGCAGAGCCACTAGTTTAGTATCTTATTTTACTTCCCCTAGACATTATTATGAATTCTCTTCATTGTTAAATAGTTTATAACTTTAAAGTACTTATTAATGGATAAATGATGTTGTTTTTATTAATAAATAAGTATTATGATTGAATACAATAACTAGGGCGAAGTGACCACTGATTGTTGACGAAGCATTAACTATTGCAGCCGAGCAGTTCCCCCGCCTCCTCGACGTCGCTGCGCGTGCGGCGCACCGGCCTGCTCACCGTCACCGAGCGACCGCCCGGTGAGTGCGCACTACTACGCAAAGCCATACTATTGCTACTTACACATATATTATACAATAACATGACACGCCACTCCAACAATGCATAATAGCAACGTATTTGTGTCAATTTTCTAAGAGCGTGTAAATTTATTGCCATGCCTAAACTTCCGTCATTTTGAAACAATCTTGTTATCATTACTGAAACAAGTGTCAGTCGGTAGTAAATATGATAAGAAATAAACAGTGTTTGATAAATAAAACGCATATGATAAGAAATAAACAGTGTTCGATAAATAAAACGCATATGATAAGAAATAAACAGTGTTCGATAAATAAAACGCATATGATAAGAAATAAACAGTGTTCGATAAATAAAACGCATATGTGGTGTACTTTTTGAGATATTTTTATTAGTATATTTTTTGTTTACTTGCCTTTTTTTCTCGTTTAGTTACACATGTGCTAACTTATTCTTCTGTCTTAATCAGAGAACCACCTTACATATAACTGCCTGATGAAATGAATGTCGCAGACAATTGAATGTTGCAGACAACTATTCTAGCCTGCGCTTTCCTATAGTTGCACTACAAATGAATGTTGCAGACAAATATTTTAGGCTGCACTTTCCCACACTTGCACTACAAATTAACTAACGACAAGTTTGACGAAGAAATAATAATTTTCGAACTTAAATATCACTCAGAAAGTAAGCGATTTTAGAGCACTTTTGTTATATATAATTTTACCTATAGTTTGGCACAAATTTATTTTATGCATAAATTATTATTTTTCAAAATTACTTATGTGTCAGTATGCCAAACTCCACACAACATGTTTGTGAAGTGTCGCCAGCCTCGGCGTTGTGGACGCCCGCTCCGAACAACACTAATTACCAAGCATAGATTTTGTTGCTAGGTTGTTCGACTGGTTGTAGCGTGTCATGTTGTCGTAGTACATATCTTAATAGTACCGCTTGTTAATTTGGCTTGATGTGTTTTTTTAGAAGTTTTACTTTTAACAGGAATTTGGGAAAGATTTTGAATATCATGGTCTGTGACTAAACAAAAATTTATTTTTCAATATATGTAATAATTTTCCGAAGGAAAACCTAGTGTCACGGACGAGACTCGAACCCGTATCTTCCGTGTCTGTGCGCAGCGCATGCCTTAACCAATTCGGCTACCGTGACCGCTGCACCGGTATCCAATTTTTTCCAACAGGTTCGAATACCGTCTTACGGAGACAGTAGATGTGTTCTCTCTACGCAGGCGTTAATTCCAAAAGTATAAAAATATTATATTTTTGAATCGGCTTTCCATAGGAGGTTTTCATTTTGTCTGTATTGTTTTTTAGTGTAGGTTGACTCTTGTGTCCGGGATCTATGAAGCTATTCGGGTGATTATTGTTAGTGCAGTCGTAGTCGCTCACAGCACAAACCAACAAATTGAGTAAAGTTTTTAGTGTAGGTTGACTCTTGTGTCCGGGATCTATGAAGCTATTCGGGTGATTATTGTTAGTGCAGTCGTAGTCGCTCACAGCACAAACCAACAAATTGAGTAAAGTTTTTAGTGTAGGTTGACTCTTGTGTCCGGGATCTATGAAGCTATTCGGGTGATTATTGTTAGTGCAGTCGTAGTCGCTCACAGCACAAACCAACAAATTGAGTAAAGTTTTTAGTGTAGGTTGACTCTTGTGTCCGGGATCTCTGAAGCTATTCGGTTGATTATTGTTAGTGCAGTTGTAGTCGCTCACAGCACAAATCAACAAATTGAGTAAAGTTTTTAGTGTAGGTTGACTCTTGTGTCCGGGATCTCTGAAGCTATTCGGTTGATTATTGTTAGTGCAGTTGTAGTCGCTCACAGCACAAACCAACAAATTGAGTAAAGTTTTTAGTGTAGGTTGACTCTTGTGTCCGGGATCTATGAAGCTATTCAGGTGATTATTGTTAGTGCAGTTGTAGTCGCTCACAGCACTAACCAACAAATTGAGTAAAGTTTTTAGTGTAGGTTGACTCTTGTGTCCGGGATCTCTGAAGCTATTCGGTTTATTATTGTTAGTGCAGTTGTAGTCGCTCACAGCACAAACCAACAAATTGAGTAAAGTTTTTAGTGTAGGTTGACTCTTGTGTCCGGGATCTATGAAGCTATTCGGGTGATTATTATTAGTGCAGTTGTAGTCGCTCACAGCACTAACCAACAAATTGAGTAAAGTTTTTAGTGTAGGTTGACTCTTGTGTCCGGGATCTATGAAGCTATTCGGGTGATTATTGTTAGTGCAGTTGTAGTCGCTCACAGCACAAACCAACAAATTGAGTAAAGTTTTTAGTGTAGGTTGACTCTTGTGTCCGGGATCTATGAAGCTATTCGGGTGATTATTGTTAGTGCAGTCGTAGTCGCTCACAGCACAAACCAACAAATTGAGTAAAGTTTTTAGTGTAGGTTGACTCTTGTGTCCGGGATCTATGAAGCTATTCGGGTGATTATTGTTAGTGCAGTCGTAGTCGCTCACAGCACTAACCAACAAATTGAGTAAAGTTTTTAGTGTAGGTTGACTCTTGTGTCCGGGATCTCTGAAGCTATTCGGTGGATTATTGTTAGTGCAGTTGTAGTCGCTCACAGCACAAACCAACAAATTGAGTAAAGTTTTTAGTGTAGGTTGACTCTTGTGTCCGGGATCTCTGAAGCTATTCGGTTGATTATTGTTAGTGCAGTTGTAGTCGCTCACAGCACTAACCAACAAATTGAGTAAAGTTTTTAGTGTAGGTTGACTCTTGTGTCCGGGATCTCTGAAGCTATTCGGTTGATTATTGTTAGTGCAGTTGTAGTCGCTCACAGCACAAACCAACAAATTGAGTAAAGTTTTTAGTGTAGGTTGACTCTTGTGTCCGGGATCTCTGAAGCTATTCGGTTGATTATTGTTAGTGCAGTTGTAGTCGCTCACAGCACAAATCAACAAATTGAGTAAAGTTTTTAGTGTAGGTTGACTCTTGTGTCCGGGATCTCTGAAGCTATTCGGTTGATTATTGTTAGTGCAGTTGTAGTCGCTCACAGCACAAACCAACAAATTGAGTAAAGTTTTTAGTGTAGGTTGACTCTTGTGTCCGGGATCTATGAAGCTATTCAGGTGATTATTGTTAGTGCAGTTGTAGTCGCTCACAGCACTAACCAACAAATTGAGTAAAGTTTTTAGTGTATGTTGACTCTTGTGTCCGGGATCTCTGAAGCTATTTGGTTGATTATTGTTAGTGCAGTTGTAGTCGCTCACAGCACAAACCAACAAATTGAGTAAAGTTTTTAGTGTAGGTTGACTCTTGTGTCCGGGATCTATGAAGCTATTCGGGTGATTATTGTTAGTGCAGTTGTAGTCGCTCACAGCACAAACCAACAAATTGAGTAAAGTTTTTAGTGTAGGTTGACTCTTGTGTCCGGGATCTCTGAAGCTATTCGGTTGATTATTGTTAGTGCAGTTGTAGTCGCTCACAGCACAAATCAACAAATTGAGTAAAGTTTTTAGTGTAGGTTGACTCTTGTGTCCGGGATCTATGAAGCTATTCGGGTGATTATTGTTAGTGCAGTTGTAGTCGCTCACAGCACAAACCAACAAATTGAGTAAAGTTTTTAGTGTAGGTTGACTCTTGTGTCCGGGATCTATGAAGCTATTCAGGTGATTATTGTTAGTGCAGTTGTAGTCGCTCACAGCACTAACCAACAAATGGAGTAAAGTTTTTAGTGTAGGTTGACTCTTGTGTCCGGGATCTCTGAAGCTATTCGGTTTATTATTGTTAGTGCAGTTGTAGTCGCTCACAGCACAAACCAACAAATTGAGTAAAGTTTTTAGTGTAGGTTGACTCTTGTGTCCGGGATCTATGAAGCTATTCGGGTGATTATTGTTAGTGCAGTTGTAGTCGCTCACAGCACTAACCAACAAATTGAGTAAAGTATTTAGTGTAGGTTGACTCCTGTGTCCGGGATCTATGAAGCTATTCGGGTGATTATTGTTAGTGCAGTTGTAGTCGCTCACAGCACAAACCAACAAATTGAGTAAAGTTTTTAGTGTAGGTTGACTCTTGTGTCCGGGATCTATGAAGCTATTCGGGTGATTGTTGTTAGTGCAGTCGTAGTCGCTCACAGCACAAACCAACAAATTGAGTAAAGTTTTTAGTGTAGGTTGACTCTTGTGTCCGGGATCTATGAAGCTATTCGGGTGATTATTGTTAGTGCAGTCGTAGTCGCTCACAGCACTAACCAACAAATTGAGTAAAGTTTTTAGTGTAGGTTGACTCTTGTGTCCGGGATCTCTGAAGCTATTCGGTTGATTATTGTTAGTGCAGTTGTAGTCGCTCACAGCACAAACCAACAAATTGAGTAAAGCTTTTAGTGTAGGTTGACTCTTGTGTCCGGGATCTCTGAAGCTATTCGGTTGATTATTGTTAGTGCAGTTGTAGTCGCTCACAGCACTAACCAACAAATTGAGTAAAGTTTTTAGTGTAGGTTGACTCTTGTGTCCGGGATCTCTGAAGCTATTCGGTTGATTATTGTTAGTGCAGTTGTAGTCGCTCACAGCACAAACCAACAAATTGAGTAAAGTTTTTAGTGTAGGTTGACTCTTGTGTCCGGGATCTCTGAAGCTATTCGGTTGATTATTGTTAGTGCAGTTGTAGTCGCTCACAGCACAAATCAACAAATTGAGTAAAGTTTTTAGTGTAGGTTGACTCTTGTGTCCGGGATCTCTGAAGCTATTCGGTTGATTATTGTTAGTGCAGTTGTAGTCGCTCACAGCACAAACCAACAAATTGAGTAAAGTTTTTAGTGTAGGTTGACTCTTGTGTCCGGGATCTATGAAGCTATTCAGGTGATTATTGTTAGTGCAGTTGTAGTCGCTCACAGCACTAACCAACAAATTGAGTAAAGTTTTTAGTGTAGGTTGACTCTTGTGTCCGGGATCTCTGAAGCTATTTGGTTGATTATTGTTAGTGCAGTTGTAGTCGCTCACAGCACAAACCAACAAATTGAGTAAAGTTTTTAGTGTAGGTTGACTCTTGTGTCCGGGATCTATGAAGCTATTCGGGTGATTATTGTTAGTGCAGTTGTAGTCGCTCACAGCACAAACCAACAAATTGAGTAAAGTTTTTAGTGTAGGTTGACTCTTGTGTCCGGGATCTCTGAAGCTATTCGGTTGATTATTGTTAGTGCAGTTGTAGTCGCTCACAGCACAAATCAACAAATTGAGTAAAGTTTTTAGTGTAGGTTGACTCTTGTGTCCGGGATCTATGAAGCTATTCGGGTGATTATTGTTAGTGCAGTTGTAGTCGCTCACAGCACAAACCAACAAATTGAGTAAAGTTTTTAGTGTAGGTTGACTCTTGTGTCCGGGATCTCTGAAGCTATTCGGGTGATTATTGTTAGTGCAGTTGTAGTCGCTCACAGCACTAACCAACAAATTGAGTAAAGTTTTTAGTGTAGGTTGACTCTTGTGTCCGGGATCTCTGAAGCTATTCGGGTGATTATTGTTAGTGTAGCAAATTGAGTAAAGTTTTTAACGCAAGTGTACCTACGCGTATAAAGCGGTCGATTAGTTCCTGACTTTGTTTACAAACAAGTTGCATACGTCATCGTAGCTTAGTAAAAAAAAACTTGCGGTTGTAATGCGTTTGAAAACTCTACATGGATATCTAAGAACAAGTGTCCCTATCTCTAAAGGACAGCTGGCCGCCGCAGAGATCCGCTACACATATGCATCTATTACATTCAAAATCTTTACCCGTACCCTTTGTTTCAATGTTTTTTAATTTTAGTTAATGGAAACACGAACGGCTGAGGCAAAGAAACTTAAAATATGTGTTTTACAAAAGTTAGTGACGATTCGAGCAAGTAATTCGTCTGACAGCGAGCGCCACCACGCCTCCAGGACTGACAGCGAGCGCCACCACGCCTCCAGGACTGACAGCGAGCGCCACCACGCCTCCAGGACTGGTTGTAAGAGCTCGCGCGTCACTGACAGCGAGCGCCACCACGCCTCCAGGACTGGTTGTAAGAGCTCGCGCGTCTGACAGCGAGCGCCACCACGCCTCCAGGACTGGTTGTAAGAGCTCGCGCGTCACTGACAGCGAGCGCCACCACGCCTCCAGGACTGGTTGTAAGAGCTCGCGCGTCACTTACAGCGAGCGCCACCACGCCTCCAGGACTGGTTGTAAGAGCTCGCGCGTCTGACAGCGAGCGCCACCACGCCTCCAGGACTGGTTGTAAGAGCTCGCGCGTCTGACAGCGAGCGCCACCACGCCTCCAGGACTGGTTGTAAGAGCTCGCGCGTCTGACAGCGAGCGCCACCACGCCTCCAGGACTGGTTGTAAAAGCTCGCGCGTCTGACAGCGAGCGCCACCACGCCTCCAGGACTGGTTGTAAGAGCTCGCGCGTCTGACAGCGAGCGCCACCACGCCTCCAGGACTGGTTGTAAGAGCTCGCGCGTCTGACAGCGAGCGCCACCACGCCTCCAGGACTGGTTGTAAGAGCTCGCGCGTCTGACAGCGAGCGCCACCATGCCTCCAGGACTGGTTGTAAGAGCTCGCGCGTCTGACAGCGAGCGCCACCATGCCTCCAGGACTGGTTGTAAGAGCTCGCGCGTCTGACAGCGAGCGCCACCACGCCTCCAGGACTGGTTGTAAGAGCTCGCGCGTCACTGACAGCGAGCGCCACCACACCTCCAGGACTGGTTGTAAGAGCTCGTGCGTCACTGCACTGCGCTCGTCGCCCTGAGACCTCGGTTGTAAAGAGGACGGCACCCGCGAGTGACGCCAACTGATACCAACTCACTATATGACTATTGTTCGGGCATTGAGTACTCATACGCTTACGCAATAATTGCCACACAAGAAGTAATGCACTTATGTGGCTTGGTGAAAAAAATGGCAAACACACCTCAGAAAACACCATCACATGACACCTGGGGGTTCAAGGCAGGCGCGACGCTTACCATCACATGACACCTGGGGGTTCAAGGCAGGCGCGACGCTTACCATCAGGCGAACAACCTGCTCGTCTCGTAATTGCTTCAAAAAGTCCATGTATCTATTGTTCTGATTTATCCGAGAGCTTCCTCTGCCACAGTCGTCGTTAGAGTCATCCATAAACTACGTCACACGCGGAAGGAGGGGTCCAACATGTATGGCAAGAGGGGAGAAGTCAAACACTTTGTTACGTCACAAATAGAACAATATTGAAAAACTTCCACGCTCGTGACGATGTGAAATTTTACTTATACTTAACCATTTTCTTAATATCTATTTAATTTATGCATATTATTTTATTTATTAGGTTCCCCGTGTCACAAGTCGTCTCTATTGTGTGGTGACAACTTGTGACAAGTCGTCTCTATTGTGTGGTGAGGGTGACAACTTGTGACAAGTCGTCTCTATTGTGTGGTGACAACTTGTGACAAGTCGTCTCTATTGTGTGGTGACAACTTGTGACAAGTCGTCTCTATTGTGTGGTGAGGGTGACAACTTGTGACAAGTCGTCTCTATTGTGTGGTGACAACTTGTGACAAGTCGTCTCTATTGTGTGGTGAGGGTGACAACTTGTGACAAGTCGTCTCTATTGTGTGGTGACAACTTGTGACAAGTCGTCTCTATTGTGTGGTGAGGGTGACAACTTGTGACAAGTCGTCTCTATTGTGTGGTGACAACTTGTGACAAGTCGTCTCTATTGTGTGGTGACAACTTGTGACAAGTCGTCTCTATTGTGTGGTGACAACTTGTGACGGGCAAGGACGGGGCAGGTCAAAAATCAATGAAAGCGTGACGTAATTTATTGTTTACCCTTTAGAAGCATGCCGCTAGCATTTATGTTTTTAGTTTCGCTAATGTTTTGTTTCTTTTACTCACAATGTTTTAGTTATAAGTCCTGAACTTGTTCTGGAAGTTGAGAAGAGGATGAACAGGGATTACCTGCCGCCCTCCGTACAGCACGCGTACAGTAACACCAGCCTCCATGCGCCGCAGAGCCCCAACCAGGGCTCCATCACAGCGGGATCCCCTAACTTTGGTCAGATCCAGGGGTCGATCACAGCTGGAACCCCTACTTTTAGCCAGAATCAGGGGTCAATTACTGCAGGGACACCATTCAGCCAAAATCAGGGATCTATTTCAACTGGAGCAAACTTCAATCAGAATCAGGGATCGATAACTGCTGGCACGCCTAACTTTAGCCAAAATCAAGGGTCCGTAGCTGGGACCCCTAACTTTAGCCAGAATCAAGGGTCCATAACGGCTGGCACGCCCAGTTACAACCAAAACAATCAGAAATTGAGACTAGAGACGATACCTCAGGGGTCCATGATTGGTACTAAAGGGTCCATTATGTCTGGGACTCCAAACAGTCCCGCAGCGGCGCCATACACCCCCGCTGCGAGTCAATTCTCGAATCAAAGTGGACCCACCCCGGGATCCCCCGGACATACTCAAGGGTCCATAACGTCCGGTACCCCAGTGGGCATTTTCGAAAATTACACCAACTACGGTACGGGAAGCAATATGGGATCTATCACCAGCGGCACATCTAGTACCAATTTTGGGAACAATAATAACTTTGGCGCCCAAAATATTAATTTCGGAACAAACACAAACACACTGGGTTCAATAACGAGTGGAACTCCTGTAAATACCCAGAACTTCGGTACCAACATGAATACGAATAACAATTTCAGTACGAACAACAATAACTTCGGTGTGAACAACACTAACTTCGGTGCGAACAACGCTAACTTTGGTACCAACACAATTGGCTCTATTACTAGTGGGACGCCTATAAACAACTTCCAAAACCTGGAAATCCAAGGAAACACTAATAGTTTACCTACTGGCTCTATAACTGCCGGTACGCCTGTACAGAACACCAACTTTGGTACCACAGACACCAACTTCAGTACCACGAACACTAACTTCGGCGCGTCATCTACAAATTTTGGATCGAGTCCAAACTTCGGTACATCCACCTCGAATTTCGGATTGAATCCTAATTATGGGTCGAATCAGTACACTAGTACGAGGCAACGAAAGAATTCTGGACCTCAGCGAGTGAGATTACAGATTTTGGCTACTGTACAAGAAATGGGTAAATGTTATTTTTTTATTGTTTGGGTAATGGGTAATGGGTAAATATCGGTAATGGTACGGGTATATCACTCTAAACAATAGCGAGTCTGTAACATTATAGACTGGATTGTGGACATCACTAATAAATATATTTGCAATCATTTTTAAACACCAATTAAGTATTTAATTTTTATCTGGTGTCATTTTAAAAATAAATTATACTGATTACATTTATGCCATATGGCTACCGAGCGCTACAAAATATCAACTAATATAATTACTAACCGAGCAGTAAGTATATATATCACATTTAGTACTTATATTTTAGCGCAATAGTTGGGTTATTTTTGCATGCGGTTGTAGTGTGAGTGTGTATTGCATTTTCGTAGTTGTGTGCGTTTGTGTGGTATTGCATACATTTATTAGATGTTAACATGTGTGTGTATGTTGTGTATAAACGTTATTTTATACGAATATACATAGGCAGAAGTTATTTAACCCCTGAAGCTGAAGCCGAGTTCTGGTTCTGATTAATATTTGCATATTAATCAGAACCAGAAATCTATTAACTTGTTTTGTATGCCATCGTTTGCGTACCACCCTACTAGCTGCAGCCTGCTGGTTGTCGCGTGGCGATGTGGCGCCCGGAGTGGGCTGACTGTAGCCCCGCCCCGACAAGCTTGTCGGGTTGCCGTCCTTACACGCTATCAGACCAGTGGACCGATATTATGGAGGGAAAGTCCCTGGACTGCCCCTAGGGGTGCAATAAGGATGTTTTTTTTGTTGTAATTCCAACCCTAAAGGGGTGAACGGGCCAAGCTAGTTAGAAATATAAAAATTAGACAAGGGGATATTTGTTTGTTTGTCGTATGAGGTAGTGATGGCCTCTGGTGTCAGAGATTGTCAGGCCGCCCGAGGGCTTCTGACATGAGGATATTTAATGTTTATGTTGCTAGTATAATTTATCATTTTTGTGCAATATTATATTCTTGTCAATATAATAATGTTCGTTGTGGTTAGCTCGCGAGCACGCCGAACGTTACTCGCCGGTGCGGCGCGCCGAATGTTCGCCGCCACGACAAACGCACGACATCGCGTCTGCACGCCTCGAGTACCAGCAACTACAGGTAAGCACAATCACACGTTCCTACTCACACACCCGTTCTAGTTGCCCCTCCAGGATGGCAGGCATAGAATAGTACTTACTTACTTGAATATACGTGGTAAAGTATTCATCCATAAATTCCTCTTCATCTAAAGATTGTCTGGAAGAGATATCTTTTGAAGGATAAGATCGACAATAGACCGCCGCTATACAATAGTTGTAAAAAGTTATTAACTTTGCTTTCATTATTTATGCAACAAAGTTTACAATTAATAAGTAATTTATACAAACACTAAAGCTATCACCTAATTACCTATAGACAAAAACAACGGCTGTTAGTGTTCATATTTTAAATATTTTTTCAGTGTAAATACTATCTATCTTACTTACAATAGTACTTGAAATAGTTCCCTCTACTTTTGAAAACTATAAACCGGAAACATCACATTAGGGAAAAGAAAATAGACGGCAAGCTTATAAAATATAATAGGGTTTGGTTATAATAGAAAGACCAGTGCGCATTAACATTGTTTCGTTCATACTTGGATTTATACTTATTATAGTAAATATGTGTGAGCGAAGCGAGCGCAATAGTCGTCAAACGTGAGAAAATAGAAGATGAAGCGAGCGCGTTAAATTGAAAGGCGATCTCTAAGCATTTGAGACCTTGAAGACGAAGGCGTTCGACTTACTCTAAGTCGGTATATTAGTATATATAATATAATGCTTTGCCTACCTTTATATCGAATAAGTTTTACGTGTATCTTTTACTGCATATAAATATTTAATAGACCACGTGTTTCTATTTTCCAGCGCGGGCTGGAGAGACGCGGAGGTGCAGGCGCGGGCGCTTCGCCCCCGCTGCCCGACGGGAGGCTCTCCTCCGTCTCCATGCCCGGTAACACTCTCTTACTCTCACTCTCACTCTCTCTGCTAATGTGTCCCACTTGGTAGTGGTGGGGAGAACCTTCTGCGTTTCCTAAGATAACCTATTCTTTTAATAAAAGTAGTCGTTTATGTATGTATTTAGAATGACGGGGAAAACCTTACGTGACTTCTCTAATGTATGTATTTAGAATGTCAGGGAGAACCTTACGTGTCTTCTCTAATGAACTTAAATTTACTATAAGTAGCTCATATCTACACTAATATTATAAAGAGAAAAGATTTGTATTTACTATAAGTAGCTCATATCTACACTAATATTATAAAGAGAAAAGATTTGTATTTACTATAAGTAGCTCATATCTACACTAATATTATAAAGAGAAAAGATTTGTATTTACTATAAGTAGCTCATATCTACACTAATATTATAAAGAGAAAAGATTTGTATTTACTATAAGTAGCTCATATCTACACTAATATTATAAAGAGAAAAGATTTGTATTTACTATAAGTAGCTCATATCTACACTAATATTATAAAGAGAAAAGATTTGTATTTTTGTATGTTTGTTTTATGTAATGGATAAATTCAAAAAGTAGTAAACGGATTTTGAAAATTCTTTCACCTATATCTAGAAAGCTACATTATCAGCTAGTAGCTTGGGCTGTATTTATTTATCAAAAATTTAGAGAAGAAATTGCAATAATGCAACCCAATGCATCAACATTTGCCAATAAAAATTTCGATTACTCACTATAAGCATGGTGAGAATGGCTATAAGGAACGGAATGACATGTTGTCGTGGAAATGAAACGACAACATGTCATTCCATTTCATTTTTTCATATATTTTTGTTGCTGTTTGCTTTTTGACAGCTGTCCAACTAAACAGTTTTATACTCAAGTTTGATTATGTACATGTAGGTTCCAGAAGTTCTTTCAATTATTCGAATCAGACCTTTCATTTCGAAGTTACAACGGGTATAACAATGCTAAAAGTAAGAACAATGCCGCGGTGTGAGCGCTACCCGTGCGAAGCCGGGGCGAGTCACTAGTGTATTTATAAAAATGTAGTGAAAGTATTCAAGTAACACACAAAATGTTTGTACTTTCTAACAGGACTAAACTAAGAGAATACGTCCTTTAGGCACACTTGCATGAAAACAAAACTAATTATGTGATAGTTAGTCCAAAATGTCTCTATCCTACTTGTATTACATTTATAGTCCAGACTAGATACTAGCTCGGGGCTAAGTCCTACTTGTCTTACATTTATAGTCCAGACTAGACACTAGCTCGGGGCTAAGTCCTACTTGTCTTACATTTATTGTCCAGACTAGACACTAGCTCGGGGCTAAGTCCTACTTGTCTTACATTTATAGTCTAGACTAGACACTAGCTCGGGGCTAAGATTTATAGTCCAGACTAGACACTAGCTCGGGGCTAAGTCCTACTTGTCTTACATTTATAGTCCAGACTAGACACTAGCTCGGGGCTAAGTCCTACTTGTCTTACATTTATAGTCCAGACTAGATACTAGCTCGGGGCTAAGTCCTACTTGTCTTACATTTATAGTCCAGACTAGACACTAGCTCGGGGCTAAGTCGTACTTGTCTTACATTTATAGTCCAGACTAGACACTAGCTCGGGGCTAAGTCCTACTTGTCTTACATTTATAGTCTAGACTAGACACTAGCTCGGGGCTAAGATTTATAGTCCAGACTAGACACTAGCTCGGGGCTAAGTCCTACTTGTCTTACATTTATAGTCCAGACTAGACACTAGCTCGGGGCTAAGTCCTACTTGTCTTACATTTATAGTCCAGACTAGACACTAGCTCGGGGCTAAGTCCTACTGATCTTACATTTATAGTCCAGACTAGACACTAGCTCGGGGCTAAGTCCTACTTGTCTTACATTTATAGTCCAGACTAGACACTAGCTCGGGGCTAAGTCCTACTTGTCTTACATTTATAGTCCAGACTAGACACTAGCTCGGGGCTAAGTCCTACTGGACTTACATTTATAGTCCAGACTAGACACTAGCTCGGGGCTAAGTCCTACTTGTCTTACATTTATAGTCCAGACTAGACACTAGCTCGGGGCTAAGACTTGTCTTACATTTATAGTCCAGACTAGACACTAGCTCGGGGCTAAGTCAGCTGTGGGACTGGGCCTTATATTCCGCACCTTTTTTTCGATGACCGGATTGGTCGAGTGGTTAGTAACGTGACCCTGACCGTGAAGTCAATCAACGTTCGCGGGTTCGAATCTTGCAAGGTGCAATCATTTGTGTGATGAGGAGAAATATTAGTTTTAATATTCGTATGTATGTATGTTTATCCGTTGTCTAGTACCCATAATGCATAGTATCCTAGAAGTATTTTTTACAATATGTTACAAAAATACAATAGAAAAACACAAACCTACCGGTGGCTAGAGCTGTAGAGTGAGGAACCTCATGACTAAACGCGCCGTGTCAAGGAGTATTTCCTTCTGCATCAGACCCTTAATTAAACCAAGTAGCGAGAGCCTCCAACATCTTAATGTTGGTCGAGGCTCTTGGCTTTAAGGCCGTTCGCCGAAACAACTATCAGGATAATGATCGTCGAGTCAACATCCCACATGGCGGTCACCTCGTGAGCCAAGTCAAGGTACTTGCTGAGCTTGTCCCTCTCGGCCTCCACGAGGGTCTCATCATGTGGGATGGTGACGTCCACGAGCACTGCCCGGCGTTGAGACCGGTCTACCAGCACGATATCAGGCTTATTGGCGACATTAGTCCTGTCCGTGATGATAGAGCGGTCCCATAGAGCAATTGCACGATCATTTTCGAGAACTGGCGCCGGTGCGTACTTATCACGCTGTGCGTATCGTACTTCACGGCACCTCAGACTTGACAAAGTCGTACGGAAGGGTAAGTTCTTGATAGATGATCCTGGCTACTTGGTTGTGTCTGTGCAAGTACTCTCCTATAGCAAGATGAGAACAACGGGAAATTATATGCATGAGGGACTCAACTCCCCGGGACGGCGGCATGCCCGACAAATGTCGACCGTACCGTCCTTCATAATATATTTCCGGTAGTTATTCGTCTTGATAACGTCGTCCGCAATTGCACAGACAAAACCCTCCGATTCTTCAAAGAGGTCACCGAAGCGTAGCCAGTACACCGACGCGAGCAGGTTAACATCAGGCTCTTTCTCCGGAGCCGACAGCCCTGAGTCCTGCAAGCGAGTGCTGCGAGGGTCCAGTGCTCGGCAGAACCGCAGAGGACTGAAACTGTTGCCCTGAAATATGCCTCTGTTATTATTACTATTATTTTCTCTTGACACAGAGCGTATGCTTTAGAAAGAGACAGAGCGCTTAGTGTAGAAAGAGACAGAACGCTTGATAAAGTTAAGTTCTATCAAATGCGCTACAAAATTTTCCAAACAAACCGCGTTTCAGGTCAAACAAATTTTGTCTAGTTGTCAGAACTGTAGTTTTGTATCTAAACTTCCGCCTGACTGCCGTACTCATGTCAATTAACACTAAACTCTGTCAAAAACCATACAATAATAACGATTTGATTAGGGTTCACCGATGATGGTGAACCCTAATCATGATCATGATCATCATGAGCCCTGCCAGTCCACTGCTGGACATATGCCTCTCCCAAAGCACGCAACTGAGCCCGATCCTTAGCTCTTCTCTTCCAACTGCTGCCAGCCACTTTGCGTATATCGTCGCTCCACCTAGCTGGAGGGCGCCCTACACTACGTTTACCGAGCCGCGGTCTCCACTCAACACATCTACCCCAACGTTATCAGTCCTTCGACAGATATGACCATCCCACTGCCACTTCTGCTTACTAATCCTAAGGGCTATGTCGACAACTTTTGCTCTCTGCCGGATCACCTTATTCCGGATACGATTTTTCAGAGAAATTTGAAGTTTAACCCATTCCATAGCCCGCTGAGCGACTTTAAAATGGTTGACTAGTCGTACCGTGAGTGTCTACGACCCGGCTCCGTATGTCATAATCATAACAGGACGCACTGGTTGAAGACTTGTCTTTAAACTTTGTGGTTTTGGCGACGAGAAGACTCGACGAAGTTTCGCAAATGCTGCCCAGCCCAGCTGTGTTCTGCTGCAGTTCTTTCTCTTGAAGATGTTTTTACCTATTTGCAAGGTTTGCCCCAGATAAAAATACTCCTGAACAACTTCAAGAGCAGTTCCGTTAACAGCAATTTATTCCGGAATAACATGTTAGTTAAACATAATCTTGGTTTTGTTCAAGTTCATCCGGAGACCAGTGCGTTGAGACGAATCAGATAGGCTGTCCAACATCTGATGCAAATCCTGGAACGTTTCGGCCACAATGATGATGTCATGCGCGTGAGAATCTCAAGTGAGAGATGTACTTGCTGTTAATGTTCATGCCACATCATTTCCAGTCCAGAGTCTTATAAATAACCTCCAATGCATTTGAGAACAATTTTGTAGAAATATCGTCCCCTTGTCTCACACCTCGAAGCAAGGGGATATGCTTAGCCTGCTGGTTCTGTACTTGGATGGTCATTGTTGCGGCGTCATACAGACAGCTCAACACTTGATATACCGCCAGTCGACTTGGCATCGTTGCAGGGACTCCAAAACAGACCAAGACTCGTTAGAGTCAAAGACTTGCTCATTGTCTACAAATGCTAACCACAGGGGCTGTTTAATTCTTCTGTCTTCTGCGTAATCTGCCGCACTGTGTTCCTGCCTGTACGCCGCAACTCGCAGAACTTCGTTCTCTCTTCCCTCAGGATTTCCTCACCACTTGGTCAAGTTCCTTATCAACGCCAACTGTGCTCCATGGCAGCGAATCCGTTCTCCAGTCTCAACTGGAATGTTTCTGATCCAACAACGGTTTGGAGCAGCTTACTTCGGCGCGCGGACTTAATCAAACGGAGAAGTTCAAGCTTGCAATCAATGTTCAGAGTGCCTCGGTTGCCGGAGATCATTCTCTGTTGTAAACCTAGTGACCACTGAGACATCTCTGAATATGCGCTTTTTGTCCGCGATGATGACGTCGATCTCATTTTTCTTCACACCATCGGCGCTTTTCCACGACGACTTCCGTTGGGGCTGCTTTTAAAAGAATGAGTTTTTAAAACAGTCCTTCTTTATCTAGGAAGTTAACTAGCATTTGCCCCCTGTGATTTCTGCTACCAAATCCGTTTAGTCCTACTACCGACTGTCTGCATGTCTGCACTCCATCCACTTTAGCGTTGAAGTCTCCCATGACAACGTTGAAGTGAGCCTAGGAGGTGTTGTGCGCGGCTTTGGATATGTCCTCGTACATATCCTCTACTTCATCATCTGAGCGCGTCGAAGTCGGTGCGTATACCTGAATAACCTTGAGGCTATATCTCTCGGTTAACTTCATTACGAGGTACACAACCCTTGTCGACATACTGGAGATTTCTACAATGTTGTCAGAGAGGACCTAATTGACAAGGAACCCGACACCGCCTTGGGATTGCTGGTCTCCTTCCCTGAAATACATAAGATGGTCCGACTCTGTGGTCACGGTGTCCTCTCCCTCTCTCAGGACTTCACATAACCCCAGAATGTGCCATCTCATGTGCCCCAGCTCCTCTTCCAGTTGCGTCAGATGTTCGTCGAGCCGTAACGTACGTTCGCGGTCCGTTATACGTAGCCAGAGACTGTCAATTTTGGCGGTCTTCTGTAGCCCGGGTATTCTTAGCCCTGCCGTGACCATGACTGTCGCCGTGGCCAGGAATAGCAGGGCTGCCGAGAACTGGGGGCCGTATTTTGTTTTTGCTTGTCATAGGAGGTAATACCCATAATCGCCACGCTGGGCAGGTGGGTTGGCGATCGCAGGGCACAGTTCCTTGCACCGATGACGCTTCTGCCCGTCACCGGTCTGTAGAATTTAACTGCGCCAATTCTGAATGACTATACCGCCATTTGTCGGTTGTCAGGTGGTCGTTTGATTAGGTTTAACTGACGTTTATGAACGCGGCAGTTAGAGCCGACTCCTCAACAGTATTCTCCCCAGGGTCGCCGATCCACTCGATGTGTCCGCCGGGCGCGCCGCCCTCGTCCCTGGAGCTGGGCTCCGGCTGGCTACCGCCGGGCCCGCCCCCCGCCCTGGAGCTGGGCTCCGTGTCCGGCGAGGCGGCCCGCGGGGTGCTGCTGGCCGCGCGCGCGTTGCTGCCCGACGGCGCGGCGGCTGACCTCTACCGCACCACCACGCTCACGCAGGTGCGTACATTGTATTGTGACGAGGTCAAAACCTCTTTCATAATAATACTCTTTTGATATCTAAATTCTTTCATAATCCATTTCTTTTCATTTTGATAGTTCATTATTCATTCGATATTCAAATAACCTGTCATTCTAAATTGTTTTTGGGATATTGATTTTTAGCAGAACTGCAATTTTACAAAATAATATGTTATAAAATATCTACATAAGTTTATTACAAATATATATGAGTCTTTTATATATATATCACAATACCTACGTAAGTGGTTTTAATCCGTATCGTCGAAGCACAAAAGGTCTGTGATCATCTGTTCCTGTGCTCCTCCTGTAATTCTGTGTCACTGAGGTTTGTGTCCTGGAATAGTGGGAGCAACCCAAACCCGGGGACCGCCTCGTGACACTACAGTACACCCTGCCATCACCCCTGGTATCCCTGGTACCCCTGGTACCTCTGGCTAGCTATAGCAATCAATGTCGAACAGAAAATCGGTCGTCCCCACTTCCTAGGTGTTTGGCAGCAGTCCCTGAGAGCCAACACATCGTCACTAACAAGAGGTGAGGTAGTAATCTTTAATTCGGTATACCTCGCGATACAGATAGGGTAGGGCGTATTGATCTGGGCGGTTGTAAAGATCTCGCAGAGAACATTCGATTTAATATGAAAAAGTTTACAAAAAGTCTACTTAAGACTAAGTAATATCAAAAAAAGGGGTGGAATTAAAGTGACAAAAGTGTCTTCAGCAGCCGAAAAGTTGGTACTAAAGTAAAGATTAGGCACATTGTTGGAAAGCAGAAGTTCTGGAGCTCACAACGGTACTGGCTCGGCTCGAGTGAATCAGCCCCGGTTGTTGCCACTGGAAGTACCTAGTAGCCGCACCCATTTTTTTTTCACTGTCGTTTGCCTTGTCGCTATTCATTCATGTGTGTATATGTGTGTGTGTGTGTGTGTGTGTGTGTGTGTGTGTATTTACGACTTTAACATTATGCGGACTTTACCGTGACAAGAACCACGATTGTGCGGACTTACCCGGTTGTCCGCATAATAATTTGACGAGGTCTCAAATATATCTTTGAATTCGTCGTGATGAAATTGGTTGACTGGTGAAATCTTAGCAAAATATGAAAAATGACCGCATATTAGGGATATTTGTCAATATAAGTTAACATCCGTTAGTGTTTTAGTTCAGTGTGTAACCACCACGTGGCGCCACCAGTCCTAGTTGTGTAAGAGTTAGTATGTTGTTATAATGCGGACCTCGAGGTGTGTATGTTAGTCTGCAATTGATTATGCGCTCGCCTTGTGTTAAAGTATGTAAGTGATGTAAAATGCGGACCTTGTCCTGTGTATGTTAGTCTGCGATTGATTATGCGCTCGCCCTGTGTTAAATTACGTAGGTGATGCAAAATGCGGACTCGATTCTGTGTAATTAAAATACGTACGTTTCATTATAAAATGCGCCCTTTACGTTTAACATTTGTTGGAGCGTATGCTCTTTTGTAGCGGGATGAGCGCAGGCAGCGCGGAAAGCTACTGACAGCTGTGACAACGCCATTTGTAGCGGGATGAGCGCAGGCAGCGCGGAAAGCTACTGACAGCTGTGACAACGCCATTTGTAGCGGGATGAGCGCAGGCAGCGTGGAGAGCTACTGACAGCTGTGACAACACCATTTGTAGCGGGATGAGCGCAGGCAGCGCGGAGAGCTACTGACAGCTGTGACAACGCCATTTGTAGCGGGATGAGCGCAGGCAGCGCGGAGAGCTACTGACAGCTGTGACAACGCCATTTGTAGCGGGATGAGCGCAGGCAGCGCGGAGAGCTACTGACAGCTGTGACAACGCCATTTGTAGCGGGATGAGCGCAGGCAGCGCGGAGAGCTACTGACAGCTGTGACAACGCCATTTGTAGCGGGATGAGCGCAGGCAGCGCGGAGAGCTACTGACAGCTGTGACAACGCCATTTGTAGCGGGATGAGGGCAGGCAGCGCGGAGAGCTACTGACAGCTGTGACAACGCCATTTGCACCGCGCTTCCATAGATTATTAAATTCATACTTTTATCTATTTGGATTTGTGTGCCAATAAAAGTACCAGTATTTACATGCTTTTAAGTTTATCTTGAATTCCCGGATTAGAACCAGAACTAAAATGCAGTTGCGCTCGTTTAAACTATGAATTTATATAGGAAGTTTTATTAAAATATTTTAGTTTTATTTATTTAAGTTAGGTAACTACTTATATCTTGAAATTGTTTTTTAGGGTTCCGTAAGTCCAAATAAAAACCGAACAATCATAGGATTACTGTCTATCCGTAAGTCACAATAAATGTACTCCGAATCTACTGGACCGATTAAGTTAAAATTTGGTACACATATGAATTTATGTGACCCAAACACGGACGTTTATACGGCAACGGGCATTTATATCAAGTGCGAAAACATCTCACATACGATTTGCCGATGATATCGTCCTAATGGCGGAGTTGCTGCAAGACTTGCAAAGTATGCTGTCCAACCTAGTTGATGCTTCTGAACGCATCGGTCTCGGAGTGAACCATAGATAAGACCAAGATCATGTTTAACGATATTATTGACCCGGAACTGATTGCCATCAATGGTGTACCTCTTGAAGTTGTCCAGCAATATGTTTACCTTGCGCAAATATTGCAATTAGGTAAGAACAACTTTGAGAAGAAAACAAAAGTCTTCAATCAGTGCGTCCTACCAGTAATGACCTACGAAGCCGAAACGTGGACAATCACGGTCAAACTAGTCCACAAATGTTAGGTCTCTCAGCGAGCTATAGAGAGAGCTATGCTTGGACTTTCTCTTAAGGACAAGATTGGTAATGAAGATATCCGACGGAGAACCAAGGTTAATTACATAGCTCTAAGGATATGCAAGCTAAAGTGGTGGTGGTCACATTTCCCGAAGAACCGATAACCGTTGGGGTAGACGAGTACTCGAGTGGAGACCACGTTTAGGAAAACATAATGTAGGCCTTGTCGTCAGGTGTAGTGATGACCTGCGAAAAGTGGCTGACAGAAAATGGATGACGAGAGCTGAAGACTCAGTGAGCTCAGTGAAGTGCAATAGGAGAGGCCTACGTCTAGCAGTGGACTAATATAGGCTGATGATGATGAAACACGGATGTTTAGCTTAAATAAAAGAATTTTGTAAATGGCGTACACTTTTGGTGACAATGAAAAGGTAAGTGGATAAGTTATTCCAAAAACAAAAGTCAACATCCAAACTTTAAAGGACCACCACCTGGTTTATGCACCAGTTCAGTTCCGTTCAGATGATCACAACTTTAAAGGACCACCACCTGGTTTATGCACCAGTTCAGTTCCGTTCAGATGATCACAACTTTAAAGGACCACCACCTGGTTTATGCACCAGTTCAGTTCCGTTCAGATGATCACAACTTTAAAGGACCACCACCTGGTTTATGCACCAGTTCAGTTCCGTTCAGATGATCACAACTTTAAAGGACCACCACCTGGTTTATGCACCAGTTCAGTTCCGTTCAGATGATCACAACTTTAAAGGACCACCACCTGGTTTATGCATCAGTTCAGTTCCGTTCAGATAATCACAAATTTGCATATTTAAAAGTTGACTAGTTTTTTTAGATATGGCAACTTTTTTTTCTTCGAATAATTGGTAAACCCCCCTCTTTGATCACAACTTAGGTGACATTTCTAAAAAATAAGATTTTTATGAATTCTGTTTTCAGTGTAGTAATCCCAATAAGTTGCGCATTATAATGTGCTATGTAAAATATTTTTAATTGATTATTACGGTGTAATCAAAAAATCGATGTCAATCTAATTTTGATCATCAAATATTAAAATTTTATTAATAAACTACAGGGCTTATTATGTTGTACTATATGTTTGCAAACTATTTAAAAAAATGTGCATCCTTTATCTAGATTTAAAATGGTACAGCATGTGCTGTACCATTAACAAGAACACACAAGACATTTTGTGCTGTTGCAAGAACTATTTATTTAATCGTTAACTTAGACATGGCAGAAGGGTTTGTTTTTCTTACATCACGCTTGGAAATAATGTGACAATTTTTTAATCCTTTATTAAAATATGTACCAATATTCTACACTTTCAATAAACTCTATCTTATCTTACGTTGTATTTTTGCATTATTAAAACATTGATAATATAGAAAAAGTCATAATATGACTAACATAACCAGAACCATATTATAGTTCTGGCTCAATCGTAATAATTTTATTCTTTTTAGTGGTTGTTTACAAAAGAACATGTTTAATATGAAGACTATTTAATTTTTTTGGAAAAGTATTTCTATATCTTGATTTTGAGTGACCTAAGAAAACATCGGAAGAAATAAAATGATGCCAAAGAAAATAATTAAACTCACTTTAGACTCGACGTTAGTAAATTAAGACCAAGGATAAACCTACATATAAAACAACTGAATCAGTTTTTACGCAAACTATCTATGATTTCACAGGAATGGGACTATTTAAAAACATGTTTACACATCTCGTAGATATGAAAAAACATAAACACAAAAAATGCATTTATAAGTTTTAAATATATAAAACGAGTATATAAAAACTTATTTAAAACAATATTTTACGAGATGCCATACCAGTAACACTAAGACCTGAAAACTCATCGAGACCAATCAAATAAGCCTAAACTCGAAGGGGTTTCATGATTTTGTTGTGAAGTTCCTGTAACTTCCTTCCGGCTCCATCATCAGACCAGCTAAACGATACCATAATATTGTATTGTCATCAGAACTACACCCGTGTGCAAAACTTCAGCTTCATTGGACATCGTTAATCGACTTGCAAACTTGCCCCAAGCCTAATAACCCAGTGTATTGAATAAAAGCTTGTAAAAAGCTACTTTACTAATTTATACAGTATGTCCTCTTTTCTCAAGTAAATAAGGGCGTCACAGAGGACTAAGATACGATAATATTTGATGTTACGATATCTGCATATAAAATATTATAGCATCTTAGGGTATCACACACGGTTAAGATACGATAATATATTGAAATTATTCATTCGCTCGCAGGCCGCCCTAGGTGCCACACGTATTTCTTCACCGCTTTCAATATACAGGTTGATAAAATATGAGTAATACAGTTTCCCTATTAGATTTATTAGATAGCTCATCAGACGACGATTCTGATTTCGAATTTGATTTGCAAATTGATGAAAAAAAAACAATGAAGATAATTAAAAAAAACAGGGTACATTAAATAAACTACTGTAAGTACAATAATATACTTTTTTTAAATCGTGTTTTTCTTTCTGTTAATCTGTCTGTACTTATGTTCCTGGAATAACACATAGGTAACTTTTAACCCAGACAAAAGCCATGGGCACAGCCAATTAAACCAATAACAAGCACTAATTAAAAATGTATATAACCCCCGACATCCCGCCCCCCCCATTATAGCTATGAATCATCTTGTTTCCCCCAGCTTTCAAACATAAAAAAACTACAGCTAAATCGGTCCATTTGTTGGGAAGCTAAAATTTTCAGCCCCCTTTTCTTTCTCACCTCCCTCTCCTCATATGTCTAAGAAACATCTCGATAATATCAGCTTTCGAACAGAAAAAACAGCATCAAAATCGGTCCATTCGTTTGGGAGCTACGATGCCACACAAACAAACAAACACACACACACACACACACACACACACACACACACACACACACACACACACACACACACACACACACACACACACACACACACCCTAAACTTATAACACCAGTCACTTTGTTTAGGGGTCACGAAAACAAAACAGAGCAATCTGTAGAGCATTTACGATATATTTTGTATCTGAAGATAGTATATTAATATATATTTATATTTCGTATCTTAAGATGACATCTTTTAATAAATTCCATATCGCTCGATATCTTAAGATACTGTAAGATGCAAATATATATTATCTTCGCCGTTTGTGATGGTTCATATAAATTGTATAGCGAGCGATATTTTATCTTAAGATAAAATATTATCGTATCTTAGCCGTCTGTGACGCGTTTAATCATCTAGTTCAGAAATCCCGAAGATATGTGCAAACATAAAAAATTAAAACAAATAGATTTTCTAATAAAAAAACTACTTAACCAATTTTGATGAAGTTTATATGAGACTACACTGAAAGTCTACCCTGTGTAATGAATAAAATCTTGGAGATGAAAGGCAATATAAACACAATTTACGAAAAATCTATTTAATTTCAAAAAACAACGTAACCAATTGTGATGCAATTTATATGAGACCACCTCAACAGTAGGTACACACTATCAAACAAAAAAGAATTTTCAAAATTGGTCCGCTATTGACGGAGAAATCGAAGAACCTACACAACAAAAAACATACAATCGAACATAATTATAACTTATAACCGTCTCCTTTTGTGAAGTCGATTACAATTAAAAAGCTTGCGTTTTGTCAGTGCGTGACCAAAATAACGCGCAACGTATGATTTTGAAAAACATTATTGTCAATTTTACGTAAGCAAATTCATCTATATTACTATAATTATTCAGAAAGTGTTATAGAGGGTCTGATTTTACAATATCGCGCAAACAGTGTGTTCAGAGCGTTCGTGCTTTTTTCTTAAGCGGTAGGTGCGCATAATCGGGATATAAGGTTTTACTGTGTAATAGAACATGGCAGAATATTATGCGGTCAGAGTTTGTTAAATAGTAAGTACGACTTTAGAATACTGAGCGGACTATGTGTAAAATACGAGAGTACTTTCGAACAGTGTGTGTGTTTCGGGACAGTGTGTAAAAGAGTATGACTTTTGATTATTATGCGGTCAGTGTGTAAATGAGTATGACTTTTGAATATTATGCGGGCATTGTGTAAAAGAGTATTACTTGATTAATATGCGGTCTGTGTGTAAATTAGTATGGCTTATGAATATTATGCGGGCATTGCGTAAAAGAGTATGACTTGATTATTATGCGGTCTGTGTGTAAATGAGTATGGCTTATGAATATTATGCGGGCATTGTGTAAAAGAGTACGACTTGATTATTATGCGGTCTGTGTGTAAATGAGTATGACTTTTGTATATTATGCGGTCTGTGTGTAAATGAGTATGGCTTATGAATATTATGCGGGCATTGTGTAAAAGAGTACGACTTGATTATTATGCGGTCTGTGTGTAAATGAGTATGACTTTTGTATATTATGCGGTCATTGTGTAAAAGAGTATGACTTGATTATTATGCGGTCTGTGTGTAAATGAGTATGGCTTATGAATATTATGCGGGCATTGTGTAAAAGAGTATGACTTTAGAATATTATGGGGACTTGTGTGAAGAGCGTTCGTGCCTTCTTATTATGCGGTCGGACCGCATAATCGGGGTTTTAGTATGAAAGTTCACCATTTAATATCCCTGTCCTTTTCGAGTGTATAGAAATTCTGACCAGAGAATCGTGTTGGACAGAGATAGGTTACTTTTCGTACGGTATTAACACTTCGCTAAAGCAACGGCAAAGGTAGGCCCGCAAAACCTGGATTTTTGTAAAGGTCCGCGTATTATTAA
This sequence comes from Alsophila aescularia, assembly GCA_946251855.1. Lineage (NCBI taxonomy): Eukaryota > Metazoa > Arthropoda > Insecta > Lepidoptera > Geometridae > Alsophila > Alsophila aescularia. The sequence continues at coordinate 868,169 of OX276374.1, read as the reverse complement.
AGCCGCGAACAAGGGTGTGTTTGTGTGTGTGCGTGTGTGTGTGTGTGTGTGTGTGTGTGTGTTTGTGTGTGTGTGTGTGTGTGTAACAGGTATCACACATTCTCGCCCGCATCGCCACTTACCATTAGGCGAGATCGCGGTCAAAAATGCATTACATACTTTAAAAATAAACGGGCTACATGCGAGTCGGAGTCGCATACCGAAGATCCGTCCCACCGCACAACCCGTCGAGTTGGACTTGGCCGGGTTTTATTATTAGTTATTTTGTACTATAATCAAACCAAGTTGTTTATTTGTCGTATGATCAGGTATTGCTGCCCTCTGGTGTCAGAGTTTGTCAGGCCGCCGATCAAGGGCTCACATGGCTGAACGATTGTTATTATTCAATAACAGCCGGGACCGACAGATTAACGTGCCCTCCGGAGCACGGTGCGCTGGACATCGCACATAACTTGTCGTTGGACTCTAAGTTGCACTATTGAACCGCCCCGGGCTGCAGCGCTCATGGAACTTCAACGTTTCAATTATAATGTATTGCCGAGTTTACAATAGAGCAAAATAAAAATAAAAATAATCACGTTTCTTGTACGGGGACTGCGGACATTCGATACCTATTGCGGTTCAAAAAATACAGTCCTCTAGAGATATGACAGACAGACATACATACATACAGACAGACATACATACATACATACATACATACAGACAGACAGACAGACAGACAGACAGACAGACAGACAGACAGATAGACAGACGGACGGAGGGCAGTGGCTATAAAGTAATAGGGCTCCATTTGAACCCATTGGGTATGAACCTTCAAACTAACAACACTGTATTTGTTGACAGGAAGTAGCACTAAAGCTGGGCATCAACCTCCACTCCCTGTGCTCTCCGCACGCGGACGTGTCGCAGGAGATCCTGCAATGCCTGCACACATACCCCCCGGGGGGGCCGGCATCCGCCGCGACGTCTGCGCCCGCCCCCGCCGGCTCCCCGCTGCATCAGATCACCGAGGGGCTGAGCTACCTGCACACAGGGTCGATCACTCGAGGTAAGTATGCCCTCCGCCCCCGCCGTCTCCCCGCTGCATCAGATCACCGAGGGGCTGAGATACCTACACATAGGGATGCACAATCTCTCGAGATGAAAATGCCCTCGATCGCACCATCGGCTAGCGCAGTACGGCATCGATTATAACGAATCACCGATTTTTTTAAATCCCCTAGGTGTTTCACCGACATTACGCCTAGGGAAAAAACATTAAAAGTGTAGATAAGTAAGAATCATTGTTATGAATGTTTACGTAACTATTTATTGACGACTTTTCTATTCCACTTGTTACGCCATCCTACCCATAAAAAACCGCTGTATAAGAATCATCGTCAACTTATCATCGGTAGCATTCGTACCTAGAATAGGAACTTGTCGTAATCCTACTTATCCACTTGAGTGATAAAAAGCGGTTACAACCGGTATTCCAGTAGTAGCTACGTTGCTTTGGCGCGTGTTATGCTAGATTATAAAAAGCGGTTACAACCGGTATTCCAGTAGTAGCTACGTTGCTTTGGCGCGGTTATAAATATTAAATACGTTTCAAATCGTTTTGTTTTTTTTGGATCCTTCGGCTGCGGCCTACGTAATTCACTCGTCCACAACAATGTTTATTGTGGTACGTTTTTGGTGTAATTGCCACGTGATCGCCTACGCTATTTGTCGACTGGCCTTTATCGCTTGTTGTACACTGACATAGTGACGTCATGTGCAACTAGAGAACCACAGCCGCCGCTCGTTGTGCACTGACATAGTGATGTCATGTTATAAATATATTGCTTTAATTCTTGTCAAACTACTACTGTATTTTTTAAACTCTACTTTATCTAGTGAAACGACAACATTAAAACCCATTTTTTCACGTCACTATATTATGAAAGTCATGCTGTACCTACTGAGCAACATTTTATGTTATAGGTTATTTTACCTGCCGGCTTTTAAATTTAATCACAACTTTGTTGATATAAATCCTCAATTTAATATATTGCTTTAATTCCTGACAAACTGCTACTGTATTTTTTAAACTCTACTTTATCAGGTGAAACGACAACATTAAAACCCATATTTTCACGTCATTATAGTATGAAAATCATGTTGTTCCTACTGAGCACCACTTTATGTTTTGTGTTATTTTATCTGCCAGCTTTTCAATGTCAACACCACCATGTCAATTCAAATCCTAAATTTTATTATAAATATTATCGACTCACTGAATCTGCAGTACTTCTGATCGTCTGTAGAGTAATCAAAAGACTAATACTTTTTTATGCACACTTATACAAAATCTTACAGTTTGATTATGGATAACAGCCCTCCGTCTAATAATTTATCCATATACTATCAAAATTGCAGAGGTCTTCGTACCAAACTTAGTACTCTTTATATGAATGTATTATTAAATACCTATGATGTAATAATTCTTTCCGAAAGTTGGTTGATACCCGAAATTGACAACAATGAGTTCATAGATCAGCGCTACATAGTGTACCGATGTGACCGTGATCGCGTTGCTACCATGAAAAAGGACGGTGATGCGTGGACTCAGGCCTGTCATATTTCATAATTCTAATATGACTGATTCTCTTCCGACAAACTATATCGAACATGTACTCGTTGAAATCCCCAGCACGAATCGTATGAAGCGTCATGTTATTAGTGCAGCGTATATACCACCTCAGACACCAATTGAAGCATATGAGACTTATTTTGAATTTACAAGATACACTAAATAACTCATATATGACAAGTTTTACATTGTTGGTGATTTTAATATGCCTGATATCGACTGGACTTTACAATCTCTTCAAGATACATTGATGCAAGGACAAGTTGCAGGATTAGTGGCTAAAGGTTCAAACACAATATGTTCGTTACCAAATAATTTTATGTCGGTTATAGATGCTTTACAATACAATGGTGTAATCAATTCTAATGCTAAGATACTCGATTTATTTATATCTAACTCACCAACAACAGTCTGCTTGCAATCCTATTCACTCCTGCCTTGTGACTCTTATCACCCGCCATTTATTGCTTTTACATGCGTTAGTTATTTAATGCAACCTATGAAAAGGCGTCTTAAGTCTTAACTAAATATAATTTCTTCAAAGCTGACTACGATAGTATTAACTCTAAAATTAATGACATTGAATGGAGTGATTTCCTGCACGATCTCGCTTCTGAAGAGCTCCTGACACTTTTTACAATACCATAGACAGTATTATTAAACAACATGCTCCTATGGCTGTAAGAGCTCTGAATTTCCGGTATGGTTCACTAATTCCTTAATTAATATCTTAAAAATAAAACAAAAAGCATGGTCCATATGGAAGAAATACAGTAATGAAGTTGATTATGAAAAATTTTCAAAATACAGAGCTGTTTTTAAACGAAATTGTAAAGCATGTTATAGTAAATATATGGAATCAGTTGAAGATGGTATATCCACTAACATTAGTAGTATAAAATTGGTGAACCTGGATCAACGCTTTTCACATAGAGCACTCTTTTCCTCGAGTTCTCTATGTGAAAAGAGTCGCTCCAGGTACACCAATTTTAACGTAAAAGTCTATTATTTTTGAAAAGACTCTAATGAAAGAAGCGATTACATGTTTGAAACGTTTTTTGAAACCTAATCCAAAATGTGCCTTTGATGAAACATGTTTTTTCATACTTTTAAGGTTCTTTTTCAACCCTGCACCGGCACTTAATTTTGTTAACATGGCTTTACTAACTAAATTAGCGGCATTATTTTCTCCTTTAGTAGCATCAGAAGCAGATGCTCGTTTTCTTGCCATTTTCATTAGAATTATATCAGCTATATGGCGATCTTTTAAATAAGATGATTTATGGTAGGCAATATCGTGTTGTTTGCAATATTCGTCTAACTCATTAATACCTTTATCTCCTCGAGCTAGTCTTTGAAGGAGTTTTGTTCCTGGTCCGCAGTAATTATATCCAGGAAAATGTAATTCGAAAGGTAAATGATTGATAGACCAATTGAGAAGACTTTGTTCTTTCATTACCTATGTCAGACTGAGTACAGAAATAAAAAAATGGTCTTAATATATGCTCTTTAGTTATGATACCACTCTTACCTTTTTAGGTATAATATCTTATAAAATGTTAGAATTATTAATCCAACTGTTTTCATGCGAAGGTAAACCTAACCATTTCACAAAGACTTTATTTGCTTTTCTTTTTAGTGCCTTTTCAACAAGATACACGTTTGGGTGATTTGTTTTCTGGAGTTCATGACAATAAAAAGCACCTAAAATAGCATGATGCCTTGCGTCTTGTATTATGTAAGTAACTGGATTAGTTTCTTGCACTTTAGTGATTTCAAAGATTTCTGTTGACTAATTAGGAGTGTATCCTTTTTCAAATGTTCCCTTATACTTACTAATGCGAACAAAATCTCCTACTTTTAAACTTCTGCTATTTGATAATAACTTTGATTTATCAGCTCTCTTCATATATCGTTCTAGAATTGCTTTTTTATTTTTTTTGCTTACTTTGGCTGGCCATTGATCAATAGTTCTATGGTACGAATGGTTATATTTGTAAAGTAAGTTGTCTAGGGTTCCATCAGTCCATTTATAGTTACCTTTTAAACTGAATTGTTTATACAGGTATTTTTTTATTGTTCTATTGAATCTTTCTACGATCGACGCTTTCTTTGAGGAAAAAGTAGAATAATGATTTATGGAATACATGTGTGTTAGTTTATTAAAATAATCATTATAAAATTCTGTTCCCAAGTCCGTTTAAATTACAAACGGACTTGGGAACAGAATTTAGGAATACGTCCATACATCAACAGTTTATTAAAAGCACTGACCACTTGTTCTTTTGTTTTAAGTTTTAGTGGAAATGCCCAGGCATACTTTGAAAATGTATCAATCACTGCTAAAATATATCTAAAGCCATTATTTTGCTTGGATAAGGGCTGCATATCAATAAGATCCGCTTGCCATAGATCATCTATGTCTTTCATTATAACATGTCTTCGCGGGAAATTCAATCTTGCATATTTATGTATTTCATTTACCACGCTTACTTTGCTCATTTTTGTGCTTGATTTTATTTTGTTGTTCTATACTAGATATTCTCGCAATAACGTCTTTTACTAATTGATTTAGTGTTGCAACTGTTTTGATAGTGTCTCCTATGACTTTATCCACGTACTCTTTTGTAGCACTATCTTTTGGGTCAACAGGCATTAGAAGATTCTTTATACTTTTCTCTTGAGCATCTAAATCTCCACTATTTGTGTATTGTAAAACACATGCCAAGTTAATATTTTGTTGTTGTTTATGAACTCTTACATGATGTCCAAATTTATCAACATTCATGTTCAAACGTTAAAATTATACTGAATGATACATTAAAAACTGACCCTATTTATTCTTTTATTACACCAGCCTCTTTCAGTTCTTCTACTATAGATATTATTTCGTTATCATGATTGGTATTGCCAGCATTTTTTGAGGCTATCAATAGTTTCAATCTTTCTATTAATTCGTTTGAATCATCCCAATAAACTAAATCAGTATTTCGTCTATAATGCTTTAATTTAGGTAGCCCGCCTCCAGACTTTACATCAAATTTACTTTTATCGTCACAATATACTTCAGAAAAAAGAGGTTTTATAATTTTTTGATGTTTAATACCCTTATCACCTTTTATTTGACCATAGGGGTTAAAATCTCTTTTATGAGCATTGGTATGGAATAATATATCTGTGTAAACAAGTCTATCTTTGTCTGTCACTATTTTTAATTCGGGTTTTTTTCCTAAGCAATAGCTCTTTTAAGCCTGCAGTTAATTCATACTGATGGGTATCAATATGAATCATGTAAATCTTATCTCCATGTGAAGGATTTTCAATCATAGAGAATCGTACTGTTGAGTTTCCCATCATTAGTTTTTTATTTTCCCTTCTAATTCCAAAGGGGATATTAAATGTATCATCATATATATCAAAAAGATCATCTTTCCCTATTGATACTTCCAAACCTCTTTGTGATTTATAGGGGCTCTTTTCTTGTCCATCTGCATACTCACATCCTGAAGAATCAGAAACATTGTCTATTTTAGAATAATCACTGACAACTGGTTGGTGTCGTGGCTAGAGATCCTAGGTACGAAATCGTACGGTCGCGGGTTCGAATCCTGCAAGGTGCAATCATTTGTGTGATGAGCAGAAATGTTTGTTTCCGAGTCATGGATGTAATATTCGTATCTATGTATGTTTATCCGTTATCTAGTACCCAAAGCACAGGGTATCCTAGTTTGGGGCTAGATAATTGGTGTGGAAATGTCCCGAATATATTTTATTTATTTTATTAATATTTATTAATCTCCAATTGGATTATCATCAATATCTTCATATTTAGTAGAAGCACTCAGATCATGAATTGAGCTACTTATCTCTGCATCTACATTTCTAGAAATCTTTTTTTCTTGAGGGTGTTTTGATTCTGCAACTAGAGCTTTTAAAGGTTCAGTTACAGGTCTTAGAATATGATTTAACGCTATATTAGATTGATCTTCTTGATTTCTCATTTGTTTTATTTTGTTTTTTATAGATTCACTTGATTGTATTAACTGTTGCTTGATATTTTTATCCATGTTTCAAATTTCGCAGTGAAAAGGACAACCTCTATTCACTAATGTGGAAATTGAAGTGAAAATGTATGTGTAAAATCGTGTTTATATGATGTCAATAATTATTCAAAATAAATGAATGTATGAAAAGATTTTCTATACCTGCCTTTATTAATTGCACAATCCTTGTTAATTATTACAAAATTAAAAGGCTCCTTCCATATAGTAGCACAAATATTTTTAAATCGGGACCAGGACATGTCTGAACTTACATGTTCGTCGAATATATGTTTCAAATTTATATCATCTTGTTTAAATATGATCAAAAAGTTTGCATTATCTCGTAACAATTGTTTGGGGATTTTCGAATAAGTTTGAGTTAGATAGAAGCAATCTATTTGCTTGTGTCTTCCCATGGCAAAATAATTACGAATGTTATTTTGGTTTTCACACACAACATCATCGAATATCATAATAGAGTTTGCTAAAGCATCATTAGGATGAATAACGTTCTTATCGTCAGTAAAAATAAAGAAATTTGCTTCAGGGATTCGTTTCAAAACTTGATTAATAAAACGATATTTTGCTTGATATGCTGTTTTAGAATATAAATATATATTTTTAAACTTTAACCCATTTTCATGTAATAATAAACTAAGCATGACGTTAGTTTTGCCACAATTAGAAGGTCCACATATATTTTTTATTTTCAGACAAATCGATGTAAAGTACATCTAGTAACAAGGGCTGTTTAATCAGCTTCATGATTTCATCTGGTATATTTAACATACATGCTAGGCTTTTATATTTTTGTCTGTATTATCGAAATGCCTACTTATTAGAATCAATGATAACTGTCAATATTAATACTAAATAAATCTTATCAACTTTAGAGGAAAGGGATTTTTATGCTAAATATTGAATAATGTAGTGTAGTTTCATAATTTATTCAATACATTTTATTTTGTTACATCTTACATGATATGCAAATGCTTAAAAATAAGTATATCTTACATATTAGTTAAGTAACAATCATGTAGTTCAGTTTTTTATGTACAATAATTATAAATTAACTTAAACTATACATTGAATTAATATGCTTAAAATATTGTTTAGTGATGACCCCCACGGTAATGTATCGATTTGATTTGATAGTATTTGTCTCTTGTCATCATTTCTGTTCAATACCAATTTATTAACTTCTTGTGAATATAAGGTATGTTTTATAGATTTTATCAAATTCATTTTACATTTTAAACTTTTATTGAGTTTAAGAGAATCATTATAATCTGATAACTTTAGTTGTTTTGCAATACACTTTGAAACGCCTTTTGCTTTTGTTATTTGTATTTTCGAGCTTCTAATACAATAAAGCTTTGCTCGTAGTCCAACAAATTCAGATATAACATCAACTCTAAGCTCATCTTTGAAAAGACCAGGAATTTTAGCGTTTACTAAAGGAATGTTATAAGGATTAGTTTCACTGTAATTGCTGGTATCAAAATTAAAATCATTGCCTTTCATGTCTTCATACAAATTTTCAGTCTCAATCAAGTACAACAGACTGTCTGTATCTGTATAGCATAATTTTGCTTTATCCTTATATTTCTTTTTAATATGATCATAATGAAATTTATACAAATGATTTTTAGACAACTCTAAAACTTTGAACCCAATGTATTCAAAATATGTGGTTTATCTAATATGATCTTTTCAGGCTTTAACTGAATGGCTGCAAAGCTGTCAGAAAATATTGAAATATTTTTTAAATTTGGCCGTGTTATTAATTTTTCAGCTCCGATATGCTTATTAGTTTTATTTTTGCTATCTATCCATTTAGTAACAAGTTTTACTTCAACCTGTTTTCGTTCGTTTTCTATCGTTTTGCCAAAAATAGCATTGTTAAAAAGTTTGAAAAAGTCTTTTTGAAAGTTAGAAGACGATGCTTGTCTGAGTTTAGTGTTCAAATCAATATACTTGTTTAAAAAATGTTCTTGTCTAAAACAAAGAATACGATGAGTTTTTTTCAACAGTAAACCCTGCCTTATGCATTCTTTAAGATGAACAAAATGAATTACATAGTAATATTTATCATAAAGATTTGCTACCAATTTCTTCGTCTTTCCACCTGGAGGAATACATTTTTCTACTGCAAAAGGCAAGTCACTATGAGCATCGTGTAAATTATCGGGATAAAGCAAGTCAACTTCTAAGATGTACCCATAATAACCATCATCAGATGTGTTTAATGCATCGAAACTAGCAACTTCGGCGTTTGTTAAGAAACGGAAATCAGACACAGGTAATTTTTGCATCATTGCATAACCGTATAGATTATTACAATCCAAATAAATTAGATAAGAATCTGGTTCTGAATCATTATATTCTGGAAGGTACTTATTGTTTGCTTTTGCATGACGAAGAGAATTTTGAGCTAAGCCACCGCGTATTCCTTTTTCAAGCATTTGATACATATCTATGTCATCAAGGATATCTAGTTGAACTCCAGTGTGTAAAAGCATTGCATCCCAGCTTAATCCTGGTGAGGAGACATAATAAGCAGGATCAAGATTATAATGCTTCAGACTACTGTTTCTAAAATTTTCAAATATGTCACATAGCAGTAATACGTCACATTTCAAATACAAATTCGTAAAAGCACCAAGCGATTTAATTTCGAAAGCTTGCCATATGTTTTGCGCTCGCGCGTAATCATTGTCAGAGAGATGTTCAAATTTAAGGCTGTTGTAAAAATCTGCTTTTTTAGGGAGCTCAGTTTCGTTATATTTCGTCCATGAATCCATGTAATCATATGGGTAAGGTGCTTTACTTGTTAATAAATTCAATTGTTCTTTGTCTTGAAATTCTTTTGACAAGTATAAAAATTCTTCCTCAACTAAACTTATACTCAATTCATCCAAACTTGAGCTATGAAAAAGGAATTGAAATGAATCTATGAATTTTAGTTGTATAGGTTGTGGAGACCTTGAAATTTCAATGATTTTTAAGATTGATAAGTATTTTTCTTTAGTTTTAGCTATCACTTTTATGTCACCGTCGTGTTTCGATAGCTCTTCAATAAATAAATGACAATCGTAATTACAAAAGTTATGAAAAATTATTGTGCAGCTAGATGCTAAACTGTCCCTAAATGTTCATGTAGATAATATAGTCAATAAAGCCTTTCAAATGTATGGTTTTGTAATGAGATTATCTGCTGATTTTAAGCGCACCTCCACTTATCTGTATTTGTACAAAACCCTAGTACGCTCCCAGCTTGAGTATGCGGTACCCATCTGGAACCCTTATTATAATAAATATATTGATGCCATTGAGCGTGTTCAACGTAAATATCTACGTGCTATGCAATATAGGTGTCACAGAAGATATTTGTCTTACTCAAAATTGCTCAGCAGATACAACATGATTTCGCTTGAGTCGAGACGTCAATATTTAGAAGTTGTCACACTATACAAAATTGTTAATAATTACATAAACTGTATCGATTTAGTTAATAGATTATGTTATGTCGTTCCAAGAACTGTTCATAGAAAGGAGGGGGTCGTTTGTTTGCTCTTGGTTTGTGCCAAACAAATAGTGGCCACCGCGCTCCTATTCACCAAATGGTAGAGATTTATAATAGTATATTTGTTGACATTGATATATTTGCACTTAGTTTAAGTAAATTCACAATGGCAGTTTTCAAGAAGCTCCCCGTATCCTAGCTTATATGTTTTTTTATTTATTTTTAATTTATTACATATTTTCACTATATATATCACCCTCTTGAATTAATAGCATTATTGGCACTTTTCCTTTTTGTTCTTTCATTCAGTATATTATTCATTTTATTTTTATTCTGTTATGTTTTTCTGGTGGTAGTTTTAAATAAATAATTTTATTGAACATGTGAATAGCGTTGTGGGCTACTTTATTGTTACCATGTTTTTGTACAGCTTTATGTTACATTTTATAAAGTAGTTGTTGGCTATTTCAAATAAATAAAATAAAAATAAAATAAAATGTTTAACTAGAGAACCACTGCCGCCGCTGGTTGTGCATTGACATAGTGACGTCATGTACAACTAGAGAACCACAGCCGCCGCTGGTTGTGCACTGACATAGTGACGTCATGTTCAATTAGAGAACCACAGCCACCGCTGGTTGTGCACTGACTGCTGCCCTTGCATCACGATCTACACGTGTTGTAGGAAGATCTGCAGCAGATCTGCAGTCTCGCAGCAAGTATGGCGCTTCTAAAGAGGCGTCCTACGGGCTCGGTGCATGTGTTACAGATTTATTTCCGTGCCGTTATGTGCTCTAATAAAATGTAATCCATAGTGACGTCATGTTCGACTAGAGACGTCATGATCCGCGCCATTGCAGAAACAGCATTAATCATTTTTCATCTAATTTTTGCAGAAAAATCATTTTTCATCTAATTTTTCTCCAAATTATTACAAAAAAACCGGACCAAGTGCAAGTATAACTCGCGTGGAGGGGCTCCCGTTCGATGAATATTATATCTTACAATATTGAAAGTTACCATGTTATTTTAAAATCATAGACTTCTTCTAGGTTTTCCTTTAATCTATAAGTAAATAACTATTTACTGAAATACTTAAAAACAAAATCGTTTCTTTAATTTCGATGATCAATTTTCATCTATTTTCTTAAATAACTGTAAAACTATTTCTAACAATTAAAAAAAAAAGTTTTAGAATGCTTAGCTAAAATGAAAGAGCTTGTAGGGAGGGGTAGGTATAGTTCTACAGCAGCCGTTGTGGCGAAAAAGGTAAAAATATTTCTTTGCTTTTTTCCGTAATCCCCACTGATGGGAACTGTCTGGTGGGGATTTCTGGTTGGGAATAATCCCCACAGTACTCAGACAAATTTCCAGAAATTTGCAATGCCTCCATCCATTTATTTTTCTTATCTTCGTTAACAGGCAATCTGTAACACAATTGAATAACTAGCTTAAAAGCTAAAAAAAACTCGCCTGCCGTGCCAAAAATGAATTTATGCCAATAAATTATATACTATTTGAGTACTATGTGCTTATCAAGGCCTTCAAATTCAGACCCATATTGTAAAATTCGAAGTTTTAAAAAAAAAAAAAACAATATGGTTCCATTATTATTATTATGATTATCCATATTCCATATAGCCTATGTTACTCGGGGGATGTAAGGATTCTATCGATACCCCATACGTCTAAATCTGTTCAGGCATTTCAAAGTTAGGGTGGAATAAACTCACATACAAACATACATGAATGCTACAAACATAACACTCATTTTTTTGGGCAGTCGTGTAACAAGGTGGAAATGAGTTGAAACATATAGACGTCACATAATGAAATACATAGTGACAATCCTTAAATTTAAATTGAATGGGCACAGTAATAATAATAATAATAATAATAAAATGTATTTATTGCAAACAAACAAACAAAAAACAATCAACACAATAAAAAAAATTAGATATTCCACGATAACATGACTCAGTACTGATAGTTACATGCTAGCAACTGTGTGAAAGGGACACAGCGACTGAAAAGTAAGTCACCTCGAGACTGTTTTTCCTTATAACTAAATTGAATTAAAAAAAACGTTATGTAGTTGTAATAAGGTTCAAATTCATTTTTACATTAAATGACGAGTGATCCTTCCGGTTACGTTAGTATATAAATTCCTTGAATGAGAACCATAGTTTGTGTTCGGATAATACACAAGTAATGTATACAATAATTTAATGCATCAAAGTTAGTTTTAATCCCCAACTTTCTAAATTATACTTAATATTTAAAGAAAAGCACAAAAATATTATATGATCTTCGACATATATAGGCAACGTATATGGCGTGTCATTTCTCTTTTTTGGAGCCAGGCGAATTCTGCCATCCTTCTTTATAAAACTTGTTTCAGGAAATACGTGTTTTTGAGTAATCCATAGAAGTTAATGAAATAAATGTTTTTCATTTAGAATCTCCGTTACTAAAACGCAGTGATTATATTCTCTTTGTATATAATCACTGCGTTTGCTTTGTCTATCACATGTGCGATGTTTTCTTTACTTTTACAATTTATGAGTAGGTTGTGTTAGTGAGTGTTTATTTTATATTCCTGTCCATCCAAAGGTTGCCTGTAAGAAATTACAAATAGCTATAAGGCCGCCTATTGTACAACATTAGATTTTATATATAATTACTGTTATGTTGTGAAAAAGCAGATTTTTGGAGCCTTATACTGAATTTGTTTCTCCAAATATTTTTTTTGCTTAATAAAGTGCACAAGATATCAATTAGTACAAAATTTCAGAGAAAGATGTGTTGCAACGCCATAATCACGTACGAGCGTTTGTATGAAAAGTACGCCGGGTTGGCCGCTTTTAAGATTAATAATAGTTTATTTGTATCGTTCCAGGTACCCCTCAGGCGTCGGCCACGCCGCTGGACCTCCGCAGCAACGTGGAGATGGACACCGGGCAGTACCCGGCCCTCCTGCCCGTCGTGCACCCGCAGATCCACGTGGTGGCGCACCGTTCGCTCAACAACTCGCCCATCTCCAGCCCCGGCTCGCCGCTCGACATGATCCAGGAGGAGATCGGGAACGGGCACGAGCACCTGCGATTCCAGAGCTACTCGCATCCGCAGATCAGCCTGACGGACTGCCTCGGCTCGGAGGTGACGCTGGTCGCGTCCTCCTCGGAAGACTCCATGGACAGCTTGGAGAACTCCAGGTATCCGATCCCGCAGTTCGTGATATCGGAGCCGTCGGACCTGGACTCCAGGCCGTCCATCACCAAGGGCATCGGACGAAAGGTCAGCCAAGAGACGGAGACGGACAAGGAAGACAAGAGAGAGATGGAAGTGCAGTCGCCGAAAGAAGAGTTGACGGAGGACTACCCGCGAAGGGGCAGCGACAAGTCGCTTGGCTTCAGCGACGACTCCTTATCGAACGACTCTGCGAACGTTTCGCCAAACTGCGAACAGAACATACAAAGCATTTACTCCAACCTGGTGTCGATAAGTTCGGGGTTTAGCGAAAATCGGGGCAGCTTTTCGGAGCACCGCGAGTCGTTCTCGTTCTCCGACAGGGGCAGCTTCTCGGAGCGGGGCGAATACGGGAGGGGGTCGATCTCGGAAAGGAGCGACTTAGGAAGGGGCAGTTTCTCTGAAAAGGGCGAGACACCCAGGACTTCCTTTTCCGCTCAAGGGACGCTGGGGGAAGTCAGGGAGTACTGCGAAGACGTTTACATGTCCAAGAATGATCAGGAGATAGACAAAATACAAAGATCTACCATGGACTTGCGGCTATCGGAGGTGTGTCGTCCGCACGAGAGGATCCCCATTCTGCTGAGTCCGCAGAAAGTGAGTTGCGTGCAGGAGTACTACGAAGTCACGTTGTCCACGGTGTGCTCCAAGCTAGACTCTCAGCGGATAATAGAGCTTCTAAAGGAAGCGATCTACTCCCGCGTCCCTCCGCAGAACATATTCGTAGAAACCGCGGATCGCAGGGGCGGCGACACGGAGGCGCTCACGGGGCTCCTCAACCTGGAGTACTCCGGCGGCATCCAGATAGAGCTGCTCGTGTGCGAGAACAAAGCGCTGGAGAAGAAGGGGCTGAAAATGAGAAGAATCTCCGGCGACCAGCGAGAGTACGGGAAGCTGTGCCAGCAGCTGATCACCAGCTTGACGGTGTGAGGCTGGAGACTGGCGGCTTGACGGCCTGAAACAGTCGGCTAGACGGTCTGACACTGGTAGCTGGACAGTCGGAGACTGACGGATTGACTGCTTGACACTTTGTCCCGAGTCACGTTATAGTAGATTTTAAACTAGCGAAAAAATGGTTAGTCGCGTAGCGAGCTGGGAAAATGTCAATTGACAATTAGTTGTCCGACATAAGTGTTGGTGGCGGGCGGCGCGCGTCGGTTATGTCAATTGACAATTAGTTGTCCGACACAAGTGTTGGTGGCGGGCGGCGCGCGTCGGTTATGTCAATTGACAATTAGTTGTCCGACACAAGTGTTGGTGGCGGGCGGGGCGCGTCGGTTATGTCAATTGACAATTAGTTGTCCGATACAAGTGTTGGTGGCGGGCGGCGCGCGTCGGTTATGTCAATTGACAATTAGTTGTCCGACACAAGTGTTGGTGGCGGGCGGCGCGCGTCGGTTATGTCAATTGACAATTAGTTGTCCGACACAAGTGTTGGTGGCGGGCGGCGCGCGTCGGTTATGTCAATTGACAATTAGTTGTCCGACACAAGTGTTGGTGGCGGGCGGCGCGCGTCGGTTATGTCAATTGACAATTAGTTGTCCGACACAAGTGTTGGTGGCGGGCAGCGCGCGTCGGTTATTCTTTAAATGCATTTAAATAATGTTTCTTCTAAGAAATATTTCATTCCTTTGTACTGCGAGTATGTTTTGATTTATTTAATTGTATTTATATGTAATTTAAGATAAGTACATTTAGTATAAATTAAAATATTGAAATTGTATTCTATACGAATAAACGTTGACACCAAATAAGAGTCTAACTCTATTTCGATGAAACTTTTGTTAATTGACAGATTTTTAGTTGTATCAACTTTAAAATATTTGTAAAATGTGAATAGTACAGGTTTCTGTAGGCATCATTAAGTGTATAGTGCACAGGTTCAAATATAACATTGACTATTATAATAAATTGTACATAGTGTACCTGAGTATATATTTTGTATAATAGAATCCAATGATAATAGTACATTACTGCCGCGGTCTGTAATGACTGCGTTGCTTTCAGCCATGACGAAGGCCGAGAGCGCAGCGCAGCGCCGCTCCCGGCCGCCATCATGGCACAATGATGGCCAAGCTTGAAGGCCGAGAACGTAGCTAAGCCAAGCTCGAGGCCATCATAGCGTGGCCAGTAGGGCAGTCATTGTGGACCAAGGCTTGTATAGTGCTTTACTCAAACAATGCAACAACAACAACAACAAAAACAACAACAACAATAATAGCTAAGAACCACCTCGATCACAGCAGCATTCAAACAACAACAAACACCTGTCCATTCGTTCCGGAGCTACGACGCCTCTCTTTCCGCGTTCGGTGGTTATCAATACCACGGAATAGATAATAATACTTTTCGCGTTCGGTGGTTATCAATACCACGGAATAGATAATAATACTTTCCGCGTTCGGTGGTTATCAATACCACGGAATAGATAATAATACTTTCCGCGTTCGGTGGTTATCAATACCACGGAATAGATAATAATACTTTTCGCGTTCGGTGGTTATCAATACCACGGAATAGATAATAATACTTTTCGCGTTCGGTGGTTATCAATACCACGGAATAGATAATAATACTTTTCGCGTTCGGTGGTTATCAATACCACGGAATAGATAATAATACTTTCCGCGTTCGGTGGTTATCAATACCACGGAATAGATAATAATACTTTTCGCGTTCGGTGGTTATCAATACCACGGAATAGATAATAATACTTTTCGCGTTCGGTGGTTATCAATACCACGGAATAGATAATAATACTTTCCGCGTTCGGTGGTTATCAATACCACGGAATAGATAATAATACTTTTCGCGTTCGGTGGTTATCAATACCACGGAATAGATAATAATACTTTTCGCGTTCGGTGGTTATCAATACCACGGAATAGATAATAATACTTTTCGCGTTCGGTGGTTATCAATACCACGGAATAGATAATAATTCTTTTCGCGTTCGGTGGTTATCAATACCACGGAATAGATAATAATACTACCACAAAACACGACAATAATGGATTTTCAAAGGAAATTGCCGGCGACTGAAACTCACCAGCAATGAAATTCCATACAAGTTAGCTGGCGCCTTTCGAACAGCGCGGCAAGCTCGACTTTGATCAAAGAAGGTTGTCAAAATAATGATTAATAATGACCAAGCATTGTTTGAGTAAATAATATTTATATAATAATCAATCTTTAAATATATTTTTATCAAGTATATTATGAATTGAGTAAACCTACATTTATTTAAACATTACATATTAATAAACACACAATATTTATATTTATTTAAAAAAAAACATATTTCGTAATGTTTATTTTTGTGATAATGACAAATCGTAGTTATTATGAAATTTAAATGTGTTAATTAACATGGGCCCTCAGAGGGTACTGAACTGTTAACTACTAGGTATAAACAATGGGCCATCAGATAGCGCTGAGCAGTTAACTACTAGGTATAAACAATGGGCCATCAGAGAGCGCTGAGCAGTTAACTACTAGATATCAACAATGGGCCCTCAGAGGACGCTGAGCAGTTAACTACTAGATATCAACAATGGGCCCTCAGAGGACGCTGAGCAGTTAACTACTAGATATCAACAATGGGCCCTCAGAGGACGCTGAGCAGTTAACTACTAGATATCAACAATGGGCCCTCAGAGGACGCTGAGCAGTTAACTACTAGATATCAACAATGGGCCCTCAGAGGACGCTGAGCAGTTAACTACTAGATATCAACAATGGGCCCTCAGAGGACGCTGAGCAGTTAACTACTAGTTATCAACAATGGGCCCTCAGAGGGCACTGAACTATTAACTACTAGGTATCGACAAATAGTTATTACAATTGTTGTAATTCCAAATTAATTTTGCACATACACTTTTTAATTGAGTTCCTAAATACTCAATATTTCAAAAACATAAATAACAATCGATTTTAGATGAACGATCACCTTTGATTGTTCATATTACATATTCAATTGATATGATCATATCATATCAAACGCTTTATTTGGTCCAATGTCGATTTCATCAAAATCGGTTCAGTGTATTTTTTAGTAATTATCCATTTGAAGTCGATTGTTCGATTCAAACAATTTATCTAAAATGATAATCTTAGAGGTGTAAAATAAAGCCTGTAATTTGTGCAATAAACCTATTTATTGTTGTCATAATGCATATAAATAATGTAAATATAAATAATTAAGTAATATTATTATTATTTTCTATTGAGATGGGCTGATAACAACAAAACAATGTTATTATAAAAGAAAAAGTTGATAGAATTAAACCACGTGTTCAGAACAGATTAAAAATTGTACATTTAAATAAAATAAGAAGTATTTAATAGGTAATAATAATAATAATATTGATAATTATTTAAGAAACATTAATAATTATTTAATAAATAACTAAATTGAAATGATGCCAATTCTTTTGACGCAAACTAGTCTACATTTGAGTTTAGTCCTTTCAAGCGATTTGTTGTCACTCTCGCACCTCATGGAAACAAAAGGGACAGCAATAACTTTGAAGCCATTGCCTTGAGCTCCACGCATTGTATCTACATTGAAAAAAATGATGATCAAAAGTTATTCTGATGTTAAATAAAAATTGTTCAGTTGTTGGAAAAAATATTGTACAGATGATGAACAAAAGTGGTTTCGTTCTCGAACAAAAGTTGTTCAGTCGGCGTACCTGAACACGTGGTCTCTATTACTGAAAAATCAGTATACACCTTGTAGGCATCCATTTATCCTCTGTTTTACAGTGTTTTTGGATTTGGAACCTTTAGTTAGTTTTAGAATAGGTTTTGCCATAAGTAAGTTATAGCCATGATATCAAAGTTAGTTATAAGGAATGTACATATTATTAATAAATTCCGATTCCATATACTGTTAAAGAATTTTGTTTAATTTTGTTTACCATTGTCTTGTTAAAATTAACAGTTTATTGCACGGCATGTTAATGAACATCACGGGATAAAATGATTTTGCCATGTAATTAATCATAATCAACATGCAGACCAACAGCGTCGGTGACAGAACGGAACCCTGCAGTGGGCATCGGAACAAGAGCCGAATCTGCAACGGCTGTTCAGCTCTGATAAGGCCGAGAACACTGCTTGGGGCGACCCATTTCTCCAAGAGTGGCATGGTTTTGATTTTTTTATTGGAGACAATTAATGGAACAGGAACCAACAAGTTTTACCACGTCTCTATAAATGCCTGGCCATTAGTATCTAAGCGCTATAATGCTCAAGTGACCGGCAGTTGGTTCACTGTGTTTCTCAGTGGTGATTGCATCTCTAAGTTCTGAAGGAACTACTTATTTCCACGAGAATTCAAATTAACTAAAGAAACAATGAATTAAGATGAAACTTGTTTTTACTAAGACGAAAAAGAGTGTCATTTTTTTATCATAAAATTTGGATATTTCACAGGGTTGGTTATACAGTTGTTATGAAGGTCTTTTTACCAATCATCACTAGAATACGCAAATGATTTGGCAGTGATTATAGTAGCAACCGGAACAGCCCTCGACAGACCGTCGGGTATCACGTCTACCCCACGACGGTGCTTGATCTCAAAATCAAACGATGAGAAACGGACACCCCATCGTGCAAGTCTACCTACAGGTAGAATAAAAAATATAGAGAGGAAACATTTGAGTGCGCTGTGACAACTGCGCTGTGAATGCTATTGACAGTATAGACAATAGAAGTCTTGCCATTTTCCACATAGCAACGCCAATGTTCTAACGCAACAAGAACAGCTCACGTCTTGCGTTCAATGATGCTATAGTTCTTTTCTGGGGCTGTCAACGTCGACTCATATAGGTTACAGGATGTTCCCTGCCTTCGAACAATTGAGTAAGCATGGCGCCCCCATAGTTACTTGCATCCGTTTGCACTTGGAATGGCAGATCGTAGTTAGGATACGAAAGAACCAGAGCAGAGACCAAACATTCCTTCAAAGCCTTAAAAGCCACGTCAGCCTCATCAGTCCATTGGAAGGGTGGAGTGTTCTTCTTCCTGGAAGTCAACTTGTTTAGCGGTCCTGCGATTGTGCTAAAATTGGGAACAAATCGGCGATACTAGGTAGCAGTTCCTAGAAACCGTTTTAGCTCTTTACGAGTAGGAGTTGACCAATTCAAGATAGCTTCTACCTTCTCGGGACAGTTCGCAATCCGTTCGCATCAACCACGTAACCCATTTTTTGTTAATTAACCACGTAACTTAAATAAAAAAAAAGAAAAAAAGAATTTGAATTTGAGACTACTTCGGAAAAACTTTTTAAGGTTTACAGTTAAATTGGCCTTACGTAATTTATCCAATACACGAAGTAGGAGGGAGACGGTTAATCGAACTTGCTACTAACAATTATAACATCATCTAAATACGCAAAAATGCGATGATCTACGTCACCTAACAATGCATCAACTAAACGTTGTTGTGTGGCTGGGGCATTTGTCAAACCAAAAGGGGTAGTTTTAAATTTTAGTGTTCCGCGGCCTGGGACGTAAAATGCCGTCTTGTCTTTATTCTCCTCAGCAATAGGGATCTGCCAAATAGCCTTAGACAAATCTAGACTACTAAGGAAACGAGCATCGCGCAAATTGTCTAAGATTTCTGCAGTATATGGCAAGTTGTACGTGTCAAGCTTAGTTACTGAGTTGATCTTCCTACTGTCGAGACAAAAACGAGGTTAACCATTCTTTTTATTCACCAAAAGTACAGGACTTTGCCACGCGCTTTCACAATATTCCACCACATCTAAGCCCAACATTTCATCGACCTGTTCGACAAGGATTTTCTGTTTTTTCCGGCGAGAGCCTATAGTACCTGCCTAACAGGGGGAGAATCGCAACTAGCAATGTGATGGGTTATCAAATGAGTGTGACCTAAGCCTTTGCGGTCAAAAGAAATGTCACTATATTGATCAACAATATTGTCAGCGATAGCTTTTTGAGGACTATCTAAGTTATCATAAGAATAAACAAATGTATTAACAGCATTTACATTTAAATCCATCATCGAGACCGAAGCTAACTAAAGGAATCCTAAATATTTTGGACATAAATGAAATACTTGCCAGAAATCAATACCTAGAATTGGCGATGATTTAATTTCTGGAACAACGTAAGTCTTCAGTATATGAAACTGATTTTCAAAGTTCATCGGTAAGTTAATAAAACATATACTTTGAAGTGTCTGACCACCAGCAGCTACTATCGATAACCTATCATCAGTACATAGCTTAAAGCCACGGCTAAGCAACGTATCATGTGCATTATTGCCAATGATGGTGACCGCAGAATCTGAATCAAGAAGACCTGAGGCTGTAATGTCATTAATTTTAATATTAATGGTCGCGTATCATTTAGGGGTTTATTTAGCAGAATTGTAGCAATTTTGTAACAGCTAAAAAACCTACGTACAGTTTCCAACCATTCATCCCATTCTTTCTTGTCTCAGCGATCTAACGAAGAAGAAAGGGTACCACAATCCTGTTCAATTAGTTTTTTGAGTTACACTTAGGGCAATCGGGTTTCTTGACACCTTTGCGACCACACATGAAACATGATCTCGATGTTCTGACAATCCTTCAAGCTATGTGTATTATTACGGCATCTAGGGTAGTACGGCAACTTCATGTCAGCATCAGAATTATTTTTTTTAGCATGTAATATATATATATATATTTTTACATTATTATTAGTGTTAGGTTTAGAATAAGTATGATTTTGGTTTGCAACATTTGGCTTAAGTTTTTATGTGTTTGTTTTGTCTTTGTACGTAAACTCTGGTGCTAATAAATTACCAGAGGTAATAGGTTCACGAAATTGGACCAACCGAGACTGAACATTCTCATAATTTCTACATAGAACACGCAATTGCTCAATAGTTTTAATTTCCGTTGCTGAAGCTAGAGTGCTTGCATAGCAAGGTCTGATATCGTGTAAAATTATTTCGAGTTTGTCTTCTTCTAACAGAGGCTTCAATAAGCGAGAAAACATACCTGCCAAAATCGATAAGTAAATCGTTATATTTTCTGTTTCGCCTGGAGTCCTACAACGAATCTCGGCTAATAATCGATAATCATAATCTGATTTGTCGACGTCTTGTCTCAGAAGGATGACAAGTTCGTCCCAAGATGACACCTGTTCTTTAATGCTTCGGAACCAATGGAGTGCATCATCAAAAATATCAGTGGATTTGCCACTGATATTTTTGATGATTAGTATCTTATTATCTGCAATGTTACGAGCTTCACTAAATTCGTTGACTTGTTGTATAAATGATCGTACACAAGACTTTCCATCAAACCTCAATTTACCTAACTCTGAAAGAGTTCTACCACTACCATCACAGGTAACTGACACGTGAACCGGCAAGGCCACAGACAAGGCCTGTGGTTCTGAGCTAGAGGCAGCGTCAGACAAAGGATCTATACATTTTTTCTTAAAATTAAGTAGTTTTACGTAAAGCTCTTTGAAAAGCGTACTGTATTGCAAATGCTTACTAACCAGCTTTTCGTCTCGTTTACATCGATACGGTTGAGCTTGTGGTACAGATGATGGAGTACATTCTCAGTACGAGCCAAAGTATTTTTGTCTAGTTGTTCAACGGCAAAAGTTGACTTAATTTTGTCCAAAAGTTCAAGACAAGTCAACAAGTCCTCTGCTGGTTCCAGATGGGAACACATGATGTCCTCGGACGCATACATTTGACTCAATTTACCAATTTGTTTCCTAATATCTGCCACAGTGCTGGCAGGAGTCTCACCTCTGACACTCAGACTTTTGCAGAGAAAAGTATTTACTAGGGGAACTGCATCTTTCCCACTCAAAAGACAATAAGTAAGGTTTGTTGTAAATGGCACACAAAACTGGTTAATTTGATCAATGATGTAAATTTATATTCTGTTCTGTTAAAATCAGCTTTAACAGAACGCTCTTTGATGATTATTGATGAATAAAGATCGTTGGATCAACAAAAGTACCAAAATAAAAAATATTACTGGTGTGAAAGAAGCTTTACAACACTTGTTATCTATGGCAGCTCCACGTAAAGTGCTACCCTGCATTATACTTCCGCTGAACCAGTAACCTCAATGCAGACCACGAGGCGCTGATGCAACACGCGCTGCTCGGCGGCGCATCTCCCAATTCTGCCACTTCAGTACCTAGCATTGGGTCGGTAGTACACATTACTTTAGGTTAGAATGTAAAATGTAGTTTAAATATATTAATAAACCTAGTTATAGCACATTTGGGTTTCTTTGCATCCTCCGGCTGCGGCCTCCGTAATTGGCACAGTCGGTAGGATGTTCAAAGATAGGGTCGCTAAACAGGGCCTCTTCGAGCATCCAGAACCTACGGGAGATGCACACCGGAGGAGCATCCAAAAATCGACGCAGCAAAGATACCAAAAATGTAAATGTGAGTACTATAGATGAATACTATGGTTGCTCTCCTCTATTTTAAGTCCATTACATTTTTACCTTCAGTGTTAAAATGTAATTCCTAATTTAATTCCAAGATTTACCAATCGAGGCAATCGCGGATCCTTCGATATAGATTAGATAGATATAGTTTTCCCCTACTATATAAGTTTCCTTACATTTAACCTTTTGTGTTAATATGTAAAACGCCAAGATTTACCAATCGAGGCAATCGCGGATCATTAGATATAGATTAGATACGAGTAGATTATAGTTCTTCCCTTCTTACATTTAACCTTCTGTGTTAATATGTAAGAATCCAAGATTTTCCAATCAAGGCAATCGCGGACACCTAGATTATATAGATATGGCTATGACTACAGTCATGTTACAATGTTACATTTAAAACTTATTCATATTTTCTACATATACATTAGTATTTTTAATAGATTATTCAGACCAGTTACACAAAAGAACATCAGTAGTTCCAACTATTCCAAAGTATTTTAATGGCTTTATATACCAGCATCTAATTATCAATCCAATATAATATTGTACCTACATTTTTTTTAATTTCATATCTGTGTCATGTTTTCTAGACTGTCGTAGGTAAACTTAGTAACACGACGCCACTGACTATGCTCTTTCTGTAACTATTAATTATTCTGTGACTAAGTGTAGTAGCAAAGCCATCGTTTTTATGAGTGACTGTGATATTGAAAGCATTTTTAATAACCGTTACTAAATAGGTCAATCCAAAAATCATAAATTAAAGTTATTCATCCAGTTAACGCTTGCTACATACCTAATCATATTATACCATCACAAGATATTCGAGATTTCCGTCATGTTTTTTTTGTGTTAAAACTATAGTAGAGAACCAAACTTTATATAAATAAAAAAATTCTTGGTATAAAAGTAGATTTCAAAAATGTAATTCCTAATTTAATTCCAAGATTTACCAATCGAGGCAATCGCGGATCCTTAGATTGTAGCGTTGACAAAACGCTACTTAAATAAAAAAACAATAAACCTATAACTAGCAATACAAAACAACAATTCGACAAGTAAAAGTAGGAATAAACAAAACAGAACATAAACAACTAATAGAAACGCGTCTTTATAATAGTAAAACTAGAATTATAATTGCATATTGTTCAATATACTCACATATTAGAATCTATAAGATGACGACATTGAAGTCGCATATAGTTGACTGAAACAGTATATCGTTCGTATTTGGTGAATACCAGCGAAAGCAGACGATCGGGTACATAGAATAGATTATCGTACGTTGTTTAATTACATGATATAATCCAGTAAATCGGAGTTCCAATAAACAATAGTCATGTTCAAAGGTTATAAACACTTCGATAAAACACATCCATGCACTACGGATCACGACTTTATAACTCTCATTAGGTCAATTGATTGAAATAAATACGAAAGGGAACAAGGAATAACTGGGAATCAGATAATAAATAAATAATTAATAAAGTACAATTGATAGACACGGAGACGGGTGGTGACCTCTAGCGTAGGATTCTACTTATCTTTGCATCGATTAGCTGTCAAAGCAAAAGGGCGCGTTCCGTTGTTCGGCACGGTCCCGCAATGTCAGCAAATAGAAAATAAAATTAAACAAACCAATTAAATGCAACAAATGTCAAATTTAGGAACGTAGATTTTTCCAAAGCAAACCCATACAATATCATAATTTAATAGTGACAGTACATAGTTTTATGATAGTATAACAGTAGGTACCGAAGCAAAGAAACCGCGTTCCGTACCTTTCGTCTGGAAGTGAACGGAACGTTTTATGGACTATAGTTTATAACAATTCTTAGACGTCTCTTGGCAGCTGTTTAGCCGTCAAAAATAGTTAAAGAAACGTTAAATAAACAAATGTGATTTCGAGGGTGGGAGATCTTAAAAATAAAAATAAAACCATATTATCATTTCCAAAGCCCATGTGTAAGCGCTGATCGGTTTCCTGGTGAAACGGAATGTTATTCGGATAGATTTTGCTAAATAAAAAAAAACTAGATCCGGCTAGACAGAAAGAAACTGGCAATGGAGGCGAGAAGCGTAAATCTTTTTAAGCCTATACCTACCTATCCCACCCTTTGTAGCATGAGCAACCTATAGTACTGATTCTTCGTACACTATATAGAGACAGAATGTCCGAAGTTCAATCCACCTGGTATCTCTACGAGAAGAAATTAACTTCGAGATTCATTACCATCAAGCACGTGTGAAGTATGAACCAGCTGATCACAAAGCGAAAATTTCATTCGTCCTGCCCACCGATCCTGCCACCAAAGGAACAAGGAAGACCATACCTACTATAAACTGTCCAGGAATATCGAGTTCAAGATCGCCTCGCTGAACAAACCATCAAGACGCACCGGTTATCAATCTCGTCAAACTTTTGTTAACTGTCAGTTTTATAAACTACGTCAAGCCTACTAAAAATCGCCACTGAGTCTACACTCAAACTTCATCAAACCAGCGTTGAACGTTGGTTTGATGAAGTTGAACCTTATGAAGCCCGTCAAACTTTATCAAGCCCACAGTCAAAATTCATCAAAAACGCTATCATACTTCATCAAGCTCGCCATTAAAGTTACAGGTTAAAGTTATAGGTAACCCACGGACTCCACTCATCGCATTTGGCTAAATTAGTGTAATTTAGTCATCTTCGCATCGATTTGGTTTATCCTGACTAACCTTTGATTTATTGATAGGGAAGTTTAGGTAGACCAACTCGTACCTACGTACCTACTTACGACTGTCGATCTTTGAAAGCAGCCGTGAGTCCGTCCACGTAGTAGGTAAGTATACCTACGTAACCACGCGCACCGAACGTTTGTAGGCTCGTATCGTAGGTAGGTATGTAACGAACTGATAACATATTTCTGTTTTCGTTAATTGGTAAGGTACATTTAACAAATTAATTTAATTGTATCTACTAAGTTATACCTACTTACCTGCGTTCCTGTGTTGTTATGAACCTAGGTTCATTAACGAATGCAATTTATTTTGAATTATTTTGTCGCATCGCATTAAGTACCTTATTTTTTAATTTACTAGGGTACCGTATGGAACGGAAGAGGGTTCCGTAGTCTATATACATTAAATTATATTAGATAAAAGTCTATATTTGTATATATATATATCTAAATTTGTTCGCATAGTACTTTAAATTTTGTTAGGGTATCGCGCGGAACGGACAACGGTTCCGTACTTACATATCTCGATATATATTTTATTGAATGTTCTATTTTTGTTTAACGCCCTATATCGTACTAAGTTAAGTGATTTACGTAAGGGTACCGTATCATAATAAAAAAGGTTCAGTACATATTTCAATATAGAATATTTTATTGCATATTCAAATTTTGTTTCGCGCCTTATTTCGTTCTATGTATTATGTTCGGGTTGAGCATAATAGTGAAATGCGTTCCGTACATAATACAATATAAAATATTATATTAGAAATTCTATAGGTGTTTTGCGCCTTGCGTACTTACCCACAGACCATATATGTTCTGTGTTCCTACCTAACTTACGTTAGGGTTCGCATAGTAGTGTAAAAGGTTCAGTACACATTTCGATATTAATATTTTATTGCTTATTCTATTTTGTTTAACGCCCTATTTCATATTTACATTAGGGTTCCGCAAAATAGGGAAATAGTTCCGTATATAAATTGCATAAGAATTTTATTTAATAAATCATCTATCTATTTTGGTTCACATACTATTTCGTAAATGTTAGTGTTCCGCTCTGAAGTGTGAAGGGTTCCGTATCGATTGGTACAAATAAATTGGTGTTCGAATTGTATTCTGTCTCATTCTCATAATGGACGACGAGACCAAACTCAGACTTTACGAAAGTAAACGCGGGACTTATTTCGCTCGGATTCAAGGAATATATGATTCCATTGAAACTTTAACAACAGAAAAGGCACGGCGACGCTGTATCGCGCAGGTCAAACAAATTGATACTTTGCGAAGTGAATTTTGTAGTATTTTGGACAATGTAAACGCCTTGAACCTGAAATTCGATCCTACATACGAAATCAATTATAAAGCTTTAAATTGTTTCGATGAGTTGGTTTGCGAAATAAAGGATGCGGCGTGTTCACTTACAGCACCGTCGCCAAGCGTACTACAGTCGGGTTCTAGTTCCAATTCCCACCACATTAAGATACCTAAGATCGAATTGCCTACATTTGAAGGTGACATTCAAAACTTCCCGTACTTTTATGAGACATTCAGGCGAGTCGTTCACACTAACTCAGATTTATCGGATTCTGATAGCATTCATTATCTGTTGAGTTGTTTAAAAGGCAAGGCTAAGAATATAGCAGCTGGGATTTCTCCTTCCGCTGACAATTAGTTTGGGAAGCGCTTATCGCTAAATATCTCGACAATCGCGCGTTGGCGGTTAACTACTTAAACCAGTTATTTTCATTGAAATCGGCCGGTTCGTCTCCTGCAAATATTGAAAGGGTGTTCGACAAATTCACCGCTACTATTGCCGGACTTAAACAATTAAAAATAGATAACTTAGAAGATTTTATTTTTACTCATCTGGGTCTTAAGTTAATAGACTCTGATATCGCAAAATATTACGAAATGTCCCTTCGTACGCAAAAGGATCCACAGACAGTAGACTACGATTATTTCGTGAAATTTGTTCGCGAACAACTTAAAATTTTGTATCGCACCGCGCCGCCGGTACCACCGCGCTCCGAGCTGCGGTCCACCGCGAGTAAGGCCCCCTCCGTGACCTCTAAAGTCACGCAAGCGTACGTCGCTACTGCAACGAAATGCTCTCATTGTCATTCGTCGCACATGCACTTATATAAGTGTAGTGCCTTTCAAACCTTGAAAGCGATAGATAGATTTAAGTTTATAAAAGACAATCGCATTTGCGGTAACTGCCTAAGCAGTCAGCATACCGTATCTCAGTGTCAGTACAAGACTACATGTAAAAAATGTGATGGTAAACACCACAGCATGTTGCATTTCGAGCAACAGCCTTCTCGACCGGGAACTTCCGCGAAACGTTTAGCCTCCACTTCCACTTCAGTCCCCGTCACCGCTCCCACTTCTTGCTCTGTAGACGACGCGCCTACGTAACAGCGGGTAGCTTTATGTACGCATTCTGCATCTCTTCAGCCACCTTCTCGCATTACTGAAGTGCTAGCTACTGCTGAGGTGCTAGCAGTAGGTAAAAAGGGGAAGGACACGGTGGTTAGGTGCCTATTGGACCCCGGTTCTCAGAAAAACTACGTAACAACTCGCTGCTGTCGCTTGCTTGGGCTGTCCATTCGCGAGGACACCATAAATACTGTCAAAGGTATTGGTGGTACCACTCAACCAGTACGCGGTTCAGTCAGCCTCACGTTTAGTTCGCAGCTTTGCACGCTACCCAAGTACAACATCGATGCACTAGTACTGGATCAGATCACAGGTCAGCTTCCATTATGTTCCATAAACGTCGCTGATTTAAATCTCATTGATCCCAAATTACTTGCTGATGATACTTGGGACGTACCTGGTAACATAGACATCCTATTGGGGGTAAAACTGTTCGCTAAGTTGTTGCGACCAGGTCACCTGACCAATTCGCCGGGATGTCCCGACGCGTTGGAAACTGTGCTCGGCTATGTTCTTCTAGGAGACGCGCCAATCTCAGAACCCGATACAGCCACGATGACGCTCTGTGCAACTTACTCTATACATTGCTGCGATCTTCGCAAATTCTGGGAAATCGAGGAAGTCACAACGTCTCCTATAGTGAGTGTAGACGACACACACTGTGAACAATTTTACTTTTCAACCACTACTCGAACGCAGTCGGGGAAATATGTAGCTGCCTTGTCACTGACAACGAACGCAAATGTATTAGGAAATTCTTTCAAGATATCGCGTCGTAGGTTTTTTAGCCTAGAGCGTAAACTCAAGATGAATCCTAACGTCAAATTGTTGTATGACGACGTTATCAAGGATTATCTTAAAAATAACTACATATCTATCGTAAAACGCCTTGACCCTTTGAGCGTTTTTCACAATCAAGAGGTTGCGTATTATATCACGCCATCCTCCGTGAGGATAAAACCACCACAAAATTTCGCGTAGTTTTGGACGCAAGTGCGAAAACGGACAGTGGCGTCTCGCTGAACGATATATTGCATGCGGGTCCATCCCTTCAGGCCGACCTTTTCAACATTTTGCTGAACTTCAGGCTTTTTTTTTGTAGTCATCTCGGCTGATGTAAAGGCCATGTAATCTGAAATCTTCCCGGACAAAATGGGGGTATGTAGAGTTGGTTCTGTCAAGACGAAAGGTGGGATATTAAAGAGTCGCCCGGTTGTGAAGTTGTGCCCATTTTTTTTTTATTATTTTTTTTTACGTGGGGAAATCCTCATGGATACCACCAAGCTGCGGGGGCAGCAAGATGGTTATGTCGGACTCTTACCGACTAAAACCCCACGGTGTTCCACAGTACGCCTTGTGCCAGGGCTACGGGTACGCTTTCGCACTCGTCCGCGGCCCCGACGGCGCTGGTCCTGTTGAGGACCCCCTCCTGGTTGGGATGGAGCTGAGCCATTCCCCATCCCATGAACGCCATTAAGGGGCGCACAGAACACCGTGCGCGCCACCTCGAGGCCTTATGCTGGGGCAGACACCCCCGTGTCCACCACCTAGGCCTCAGGGGGGTCAGAAGGGAACGAATTCCTCCTCCGACTCCCGGCGTTGAGCTCCACATGGCCTCCCACATCCATTGTCACCACCCAGCACCGCACAGCTACAGTCGTCCTCTGTCCAGCGCAGTACCGAGCAGTGAGTCAGGATTTGAAAGACCATGGAGCATGTCACACTCCGAGCACTACTGCAATACAGTAGTGCTGAGAGCGGACCACCTCCTCGAGCCGGCGCCGAGCACCCAAGCCCCACCTCCTCGAGCCGGCACCAAGCGCCCGGGCCCCCCCTCCTCGAGCCGGTGCCGAGCACCCAAGCCCCACCTCCTCGAGCCTGCGCCGAGCGCCCGGGCCCCACCTCCTCGAGCCTGCACCAAAGTGCCCGGGCCCCCCCTCCTCGAGCCGGTGCCGAGCACCCAAGCCCCACCTCCTCGAGCCTGCGCCAAGCGCCCGGGCCCCACCTCCTCGAGCCTGCACCAAAGTGCCCGGGCCCCCCCTCCTCGAGCCGGTGCCGAGCACCCGGGCCCCACCTCAGTTGCGATGCCGCAAACACCATACAGCACCGCAACCTACTGTGGCCACTTCAGCGTGGGCTTGCGGAGGAAAGCCTAGTGAAGCGGCCCCTCCTTAGGCCGGCCAGCAGCACCCTGCCAGCGCGGCCCCGGGTTCCTCTTAGCTTCACCGTGGTCCGAGGATAACCACGGCTACTAGAGCCCCCCCGGCCACGTCAAGGCGGGAACCCACGGGGGGGGGGGGGGGTGAAGTTGTGCCCTCTGCCAACCCAATAACCTTGACGCCCCTTTTCTTTCTTACTTTAAGCTTTAGCTTTAGTTTCGCATCGCATCGCAGTACAGACGATAGATTTAATTATCTCTAGTATCTATATTAATTTTTGTTTAATAATGAGTCATAAAATAGGTGTCGATATGCAATTTATAAAACTCCCTTGATCTTTTGAAAGCAGGACCTTTCAAGCCGGGGGAAAAGGTTACGCTCATATTTTTAATTTCACCTAATGTCCATAATGTTATTACATTTTGACGTTGTTTAGATGAAATTCCGTGTGCCATACAAAGGAGAGTTACTTGCCTCTGTTTGGGGATGAAACCTGTTTCGTTGGTACTCGGGCGTATCGAGAACGCATCTACGCCCGCGCGACAGGGGTCGTCTGTGGGACCTTGTATGGAACGGACCCCGCGCGAGCAATAAACCCTATTTTGCGTGTCGTACCAAAACTGCTTATTAAACCATATATTAATTACCCCGTGATTGATCCACCGCGCGGTGAAGTGTGACTTCGGACTTTGTACCTAACGCTCATGAGCTCCTGACCTACACTGTACATTTTTTATCACCCCGCATGGGAGCGAGCTTTCATGTGAGAGTTCATGGCCCAGCAGCATGGCCGTATAAATTCTAGTGAATTTATATGGCCTTTTGCTTTGGTTTTTTTTTCTTACGGACCTCAGGCTTGCGGGCCGCACCAAGATAGTCCACGGGCCGCATGCAGCCCGTGGGCCGCCGGTTGCCGACCCCTGGGTTAGACGATACCATCAATATTTGTACGGGCGTTCAGATCCTTTTGTCCTACGTACAGATCACAAGCCATTGATCACAATTTTTGGCCGATCACTCTACACGCGCTACGGACAGAAACCGAAACTGAAGATATTTTTAAAAAGATCACGTACAAAATGGATGGGCTAAAAATGTAACAGATCCCATTTTAAAGCCGTTTTTCAATTGCCGGTTTCAGTTGTCTTTTGAAAACGGTTGTTTGATGCGTGGCCATAAAGTCGTTATTCCTGGTCGGCTCCGCGATAAAGTATGCAATGAGCTGCATAGCTCACACTTTGGCATTGTAAAGATGAAAGCTGTGGCTCGCGCGCGATTCTGGTTCCTCGGCATAGATGCCTACATAGAACTATTGGTAAGTAGCTGCGCCGTGTGCGCACCACTTCGCCCCGCGCCACCTCACGTCCCTCTCGCACCCTGGCCATACCCTCCACACGCGTTTTATAGAATTCATACAGATTTCTTAGGCCCAATATACAATAAAATGTATTTGATAGCCGTGGACGCTTTCTCCAAATGGGTGGAATGCTATTGTATGATTATGAACTTTGGATCGGAAGCTGTCATCGGTAAATTATATGAACTCATGTCTCTTGCAGGAGTTTTCCATACAATAGTGAGTGATAACGGCAGTTCATTCACTTCTAAGGTTTTTCAAGACTTTTGCATGTCAAACGGTATTAATCATGTTTTGTCACCTCCATATAATCCGGCCAGTAACGGCTAGGCTGAGAGTCTAGTCAAAGTCGTAAAGGAAGGTATAAAATCGATAGTTCTATCAGGCGGCTGTAATAGTGTAACTCAGGAAAAGATTTTAAAATTCTTATTTGACTACAGAAACTCAAAAAATAGCACCACGGACAAATCTCCGGCAGAACTGCTGTTTGGCCGTCCATTGCGTAATAGACTAGCTACTCAGATGCCCCTTCCCTTTTTTACATCACCCGCGGGATTTATATGAAAACCAGCGTCTAGTGTGATGCAGGCATTTGTGCTGATTATAAGCCTCTTTCAACACACTCCTACTTTTAATCACACACTTTTTATCTATGTTTTTTTGTAATGTTTGTTGATTTTTTTTTTTCTTTCTTTCTTTCTTTTAAGATGCTATACGTATTGTTATAGTTTTCAGTAAAACATTATTTTTATTTAGTAGAGTATAAGGTCAGTTAATTTTGTTTGTTTTATTACCTGACTACAGCAAAGCAAGGGAAGGGTAATGAGTTTACAATCTATGTATGTATCCAAAACTACAGTATGTATGTGGGTATGTGGATGTTCTACCATAGCGTCGCCCCTATTGGTTTGATTTAGACAAACAAGGTGTCAATCGATTTGTATTCAGGTATAGTGTCATTTTTTGCCCGACTACGGCAAGGCAAGGTAATGTTATGTGTTAAAACTATAAACTTGGTCCAATTTTTACAAGTGAGGTATCAATTGATTTGTCTTCTTTGCAAGAGTGTCATAGGCTATTTTTTACCCGACTATAGTCGGGTATTAGTTTTTGAACTTACTTCTGTAATAATTTTAGTTCTTGTGTGGGTTCCGGCAATTTATTCTGTGGTCTCGGTTCATTTATTCTGTGGTCTCGGTTCATTTATTCTGTGGTCTCGGTTCATTTATTCTGTGGTCTCGGTTCATTTATTCTGTGGTCTCGGTTCATTTATTCTGTGGTCTCGGTTCATTTATTCTGTGGTCTCGGTTCATTTAATAAAACGCAGTACATTATCTAAAATAAATCTTTTATTTCTCAATGATTATTAAAATACCTACCTACTTACGTACAGTTTGACAAAAAGCAGAGGTGCGTGGAAGCCAAAGGCCTGTGGAAATTCCGACAACAGCTCTCAGAAAGTTTTGGCTGACCAAAGATTTCACAGCCGAAGTGATGACATCGATGGAACCTTTTATGCGTCAGAGTAGCCTTGCTTTCTACAGACGAAGGTGCGTGGTGCATTCCAGTCAAATGTTACAAAGTGCATTGCGGAGGTTGTCAGTGCACTGAACCATTTGGATGTTTTGGACAGTGGGTTCATTTCCCTGAAACATTCAATAAATTGAACAGAGTTTTAAGAAGAGTTAGTAAATTATACAATCTGCTTAATTTTCATCAACACAGTTGGATACCTAGCTATCAACGCATCTAATGGTGCATGTACATTAGGTTGGTTTGGCCTTACTCGACTGCAGCTGTCTTTGGTCACCATATGAAATTCCAGCTAAATTTTACTGCAACAATCGACCGAATTTGGTCACCGACCTAATGTAAATGTCTATGTTACATGGGATGGGAATAGAACCATGAATCTATGTTTCAACCATCAATGTTTGTTCTACCAACTGAAGAAGTTGTGTAAAAGTTTGTAAATAATTTGCCATGTGATACCTCTTCACACCCGCGGGTGCTGTGAGAACCAGGAAAGGAAAACATTAAATAGGTGGAGCGTTTTCTTGCACATTATCAACAACTGTGATTACCAAGATTAGACGCCTGCCATGCCCAGTGATTATGGAAAACCCCCAAATTTCTTATAGGGAAGCCCATGTTTAAATGGCAGTAGACATTTTGGGGCTCTTGATGATGATTGATGATGTAATATATGCAACATAACTAGGTATCTCTAAAATATGTTCCATTATGCCTGGTAATAAATAGCTTGTGCATTGGTAGAGTCAGTTGCAGTTACTGTTGTACCTATCAATATCTAGGCATCCAATAGTCATAGGCTCATTCAATTGAAATCATTGGGTACCCTCAGACGTACCATACGGTGAAGGTATACATAGTTGGTAAAGCGTGCTTATTACAAAGTGAAAGTAAGGACCATCATCTTTAGATCAAGGCTACTTCCGGGCAATAAAAGGCTCCACAAATGCCATTACTTCAAGTGTGAGATTTGTGGCAGCCAAAACCTTTTCTGAAAGCTGTTTTTGGAGAGATCCAACGGGTCTTTCACGTCACGAACAAGTGCCTTCTTTGCACCTCTGCTTGCAATCGGGCCTCTCCGAAGTCAATCATAAAAATTGTTATGTAATTTCCTCCGCCATCATCATAAGAATAATAATCTCAAAGTTACTTTATGTAACTGTATTCTATAAAATAAAATACAAAAACCTAAACCCAAACTAAATAGCGTGATGTGTTTTACAAAAACTCACATTATGTCAGTGATAAACCAATATCGACTGATAGGGACCACTCGTTACATGTCAATCGCTAGGACTCGATAAATATCTATCGTGATATTGTGAGAATAGCAAAATACGCTGTATTCGATATCCGCCATTTTTACCATAATGTGCAATTCCAAGACCAATATACCAACATTTGATCAACATTTCTTTAGCCGTCAAAAATACTTTTATCAATTGCTCGGCTTCTAACTCACCGGATACCAATACACCAGTTTTTAAATCAAACCCTAAGCTATCTAAAAATGAAAACCGCATTGCAATCGGTCCAACAGTTTTTACGTGATGCGTGAACAAACAAACATACAGACAAACAGACAGAGCGACACGTTTTTTTTGCATATTCGTGTTCAATACCCTTTTTAAGCACCCAAGAGCATTTTTTTATTTATCTTCTTTTTCATCCCTATTGCTTTATTATAAGTATAGATATATGACTGTATCAATTTGCATAAAAACCGTCTAGTAGTTTCAGCGTGATACGTGTTCTTTTTAATAACTTACAACCCATATATTGCGGAAACCCTTTAAATTTTCGGGATAAAAAGTATCCAATGTCCTACCTCATAGTATGAACTCAAATCGTACCAAGTTTCATTTGAATTCATTCAGTAGTTTCTGTGTGATGATCGGTCAAGATACGGCAAATAGACAGACAGACAGACAAAAATAAAAAGTATAACAGTTTTGGCTTCAATATGGAATATAGAGAACCATCCAAAAAAAAATATATTTATTACTTAAATATTAACATAACTTTGGACCCATAACCCACAGAAGCCCTTTAATTTTTCGGGATAAAACATGTCCTCAATTTTAACACATCATATACGTGCATGTTCTTTTAAATAAGTTTAAACCCCTATCCTGCGAGAACCCATTAATTTTTTGGGACGAAACGTATCCTGAATTTCATGTAACTTAAGACGGTGCCAAGTTGCATCAAAACCCGTCCATTAGTTACAGCATAGTACGTGTTCTTTTAAATAATTTTCAACCCCTATCCTGCGAGATCCCATTAATTTTTCGGGATGTAAAGTATCCTACGTCCTACCTCTTAGTATGAACTCAAATCATACCAAGTTTCATTCGAATTCATCCAGTAGTTTCGGTGGGGTGATGCGCGGCCAAGATATAGACAGACAGACATGAAAAAACATACAGTTTAGGCTTCATCCTCGAAATTAGAGTAACCTAAAAAAAAAACACAATATCTTTAATGTACAGAATTTGGATCCATATCCCGCAGGAACCCTTTATTTTTTCGGGACAAAAGTATCCATAATTTTCACCCATCTTATAAACTATGTATGTGCCAAGTTGCATCAACATCCGTTTAATAGTTTCAGAGTGCTACGTGTTCTTTTAAATAATTTTCGACCCCTATCCTGTAGGAACTCTTTAATTTTTCGAGATGAATGTATCCAATGTCCTATCTCTAAGTATGAACTCAAATCATACCAAATTTCATTTGAATTCAGTGAGTATTTTCGGCGTGTTGCGCTGCGTAGGTACAGACAGACAGACGGACAGACAGACATAAATTACAAAAATACAGTTTTGCTTTAGTATTGAATATAGGACGGCCACCAAAAAAATTACACAATATCTTCAATTTACAGAATTTGGGACATTATCCCGCAGGAATTCTTTATTTTTTCAAGACAAAATTATCCTCAATTTTTAACCATTATATAATATATGGCTGTGCCAAGTTGCAAACAAAATCCATCCAGTAGTTTCAGCGTGATATGTGTTCTTTTAAATAACTTTCAACGCCTATCCTGGAGGAACTTTTTAA
Source organism: Alsophila aescularia (assembly GCA_946251855.1). Classification (NCBI taxonomy): domain Eukaryota; kingdom Metazoa; phylum Arthropoda; class Insecta; order Lepidoptera; family Geometridae; genus Alsophila; species Alsophila aescularia. The sequence continues at coordinate 832,006 of OX276374.1, read as the reverse complement.
TTTTTCGGGATGAAAAGTATCCAGTGTCCTACCTCGAAGTATGAACCTCAACTGATATCTAATTTAATTTGAATTGAGTGAGTATTTTCGGCGTGATGCGCTGCCAAGGTACAGACAGACAGACGGACAGACAGACAGACAGACAAGAATTAACCAAATACAGTTTCTGCTCTAGTATTGAATATAGAGCGGCCACCAAAAAAATTTACAAAATATCTTAAATTTACAGAATTTGGGACAAAAGGTAAACCTGTTCTCAAGGAGTTTCAGGTCTTCTTTAAATCTGTTGTCAACTATGGGAGAACAAACGAGGCATGGCACAGGAGTATGGTGGTACTGTTTTTCAAAAAGGGTGATAACACGTTGCTTAAAAGGTCTATAAAGTCCATAGATTAGGTAGGTACCAGTTTGTGATGTTATTCAGTTCGTGCCGATAGGTAGGTCTGATTAGATTCCTACCTAAGCAGGTACCTACCTAATGCTGACTTCAGACCTGAATTTCTATTAAAGTAAGTACTACTTAACTAGTGTGGTTCAAAAATGATCTGTTTACTTACGTTCACGAAGTCTCTTCATTGGTTTAATTATTTAATTGCTAGTTTTCCCGCCCGCGACTTCGTACGCGCGGACTACTGTTTATCGCGGAAAAAAGCATCCTATTTTCTTCTAGGATATTAAAAACCAATGTAAAAGTTGGTTAAGCACCACTCTTGATGTTTTTTGACAGACTTGTTATTTCGTTTCCATGGCAACCACATACCATTCTGTGATGGCAACCGTTCCTTACAGCGAGTAAACAACATTTTCCTGTTTTCCCGTCGAAACTTACTATATTCCGGGATAAAAAGTATCCTATGTTTTATTCCACGGTATAAGCTATCTCCATTCCAAATTTCATCAAAATCCGTCCAGCCGTTATCACGCGAAAGCTCCCCAAACAAACAAACAAACAAAAAGACAACGTTTCACTTTTATATATTGGTATGGATTTCGCCTTGAAAAGTGCCCGTGGTCCACCCAGGTGAACTGAGCAGGTGGACCACGACCAATGCCCGACGCCTAGCAATTCCGCCGAATAATGGCAGCGAGGCGCTTATGACCTCTTCCCCCGACTCCCCGCACAAATATTTGCGTGGAAAATAGTCGCTCAGGCGACAGTGGCCGTTTTCTACGGAAAAATACGGTTGCACTGGCGTTAGTGGCGGTATTTGTCGGAGAATATTGTTACGTGGCTGTTTGTGTAAAACAAAAATATATATTTTTTAAATCAAAATATGGTCGATTATTTTATTTACCAATGTGAATAGATGCATATGCATTATAAGATCCCAAAAATGCAATAAAAACATAAAAACCTAACGGCCACTGTGGCCCTATTCCACGGATAAGGCGCAGTAACCAAATGTTTTACTGCAACGGGAAGTGTGACTCGATGAGAATACGAAAAATGGCCCTGTTTTTGTTATTATGTTTAATTCTATTCTGACAAGCTTTGTAGCCTAATAAATGTTTAACTCCCTAATTCAAAAATTCTGACTTATACCGTTAAGGAAATATAAATGTGTGACCGCCATAATTGAGCTTCGATGAGAATTACCCATATAACACACTGTTATAGTCTCCAAGTCTTGTGGCCAGACACATTGTACGAACATCAGGGGCTCGACCACAGAACTTGGCTTCAATCAGATTGTCACTTTTTTCATAGCAATTTCGACTCTATCCTCTATCGCAAGGCACTACAGAATTTGACAGCTGGAAACCGATATGATCAACACTGCGTAATAGCACTGCTGAGTATTTGTTACTGAAACACAAGTACAAAATGCGTCTTCAAGTTATTTAAGTGTGTTCTACTTGTAGGTACTTATATTTCCTGTAGGCTGCGCGGGTGAAGCCGAAGGCTTCTGCAGTAAACAACATTGGGGGTGTACAACATCAGCGTAAGGCCGAGAGAGAGAGAGAGAGAGAGAGAGAGAGAGAGAGAGAGAGAGAACTTTTTAATGTACCTAACCTAATAATATACCTACATAAACAAATTAACTAAACTTGTGAAATGTAAATAGATACTCCCTCAGACATTGGTCCTGAGGGAGGACCAACGCCTCAGAGGCCGTGGTAATGCCCACGAGCACCCGTGGCCTCAGCAAAAGCACAGAATAACAAGGTGGCTCTGTGAGCTGTAGACCTCGCGCGTAAAAACTTTTTTGCAATCAATCTAGCGGTGCACAGTAGCGCCATCTAGTTACCTTATTGTAAAACTGACATAAATAACCAATGTGCTCCATCAATCCCTACCTAGTGGATAAAGAGATAATTCCACTGGTAGAAACCTAAACCTAAAACTGAGAAATTTACTGCATTTTGAGGAGTTATTCTGCTCATGCTCATCCCGTCTGGTTTAGCGTAGATATCATAAAAGATATTCGCCTAAAAACTAGATTGCATAGAAAATGAAACAAGTCAAAGTCATTAGCTAAATATGAATGAATTCTCAGATTCACGTGCCAATTTGAAAACTCGTATTGCTCAGGCGTACAAAGTACACACGACAAATATTGAAGAAACCTTGAAACTTTACCCTCAATATTTTTGGCGCCATGTAAACAGCTTAAGGTCTAAAAGTGGTTTTGAGCCTTGTGTATCCTATGAAGGCAACTCTCATGTCGGCGCAGATGCCGCTGAGGCGTTTGCGGAGTATTTTTCAAGCGTTTTTCAAGACGAGGTGCCTACACTGAATCCTATGCATTTTGTGAACAAGCCGAGTACAGCGGTAGCGTAAATGTACTCCCCTTTTCACCTGATGATATTATACGCGGCTTAAACAAGTTAAAGCCTGGTAGCTCACCAGGACCTGACAGCCTACCCAGTTTTGATCTAAAGTCAAATAAGAAGCACATGATTCTCCCTCTGTATCACATTTTTAATTTCTCTCTTAGAAATGATATCTACCCCATTCAGTGGAAGACATCCAGGGTGACACCTATTCCTAAGAGAAGCAATATGACAATGGTGGACAAATATCATCCATAGTGTTCACCCGCCAAGGTATTTGAATACATACTGCATAAAGCAATATATAGGCAAGTTAAAAAGTACTTAGGTGATGAGCAACTGATTTGAGACCTGGACGATCTGTTAATACTAACTTACTATGCTTAGTGGACTACATCTCAAAGGCTTTGGATCGGAGAGTACAGGTTGATGTAGTGTATTTTGATATTCAGAAGACTTTTGACGAAATATGTAACGACATCCTACTACGTAAGCTATTTGCCATCGGTTTTACTCCCCATCTTTTCGCTATCTTCTCAGACTATATGAGAGATCGCCGACAATATGTGAGGCATGGAATGTATGTGTCTGAACCATATCATACTCAATCTGGAGTGAGTCAAGGATCAGTGCTCGGCCCGCTCCTCTTCTTGATTATGATCAATGACCTGGCCAAGTTTGTGAACATAGCTAAATGTCTCTTGTACGCTAAAGATCTAAAGCTCATACTAGAGATCAAATCAGTCAGCCTCCGGCTTTCTTAGCACATGCGTGTTTGCTTCAACTCGACCGACGACGTTTCTAAACTTGGATAAAATGTTTACGTGTGCCAGTTGTGGATCGAAACATACTGAAGGGCCGTGTGTAGCATATGCAGACAGCACTTTGACTTCCAGTGGTCAGGATGTGACGAGGTCCAAACCTCTTTCATAATAATACTCTTTTGATATCTTAATTCTTTCATAATCCATTTCTTTTCATTTTGATAGTTCATTATTCATTCTACATACAAATAACCTGTCATTCGGACATTGATTGCATTAGCAAAACCGTAATTTTCTAAAGAATATTATAAAATACATGAATAAGTTAATTACAACTGGAGACTTGTAAATATATATAATAATACCTTCGTAAGTGGTCGTTTTCATCCATATTGTAGCACCACGAAAAAGTCTATGCACCTGTTGTTCCTGTAATTCTGTTGTCCACTGAGGCTTGGTCCCTGGGCTGGTGGAGCAAGCCCAAACCCTGGGACCGCCTCGTGACACTGGCGCCCTCAACGTCCCCGTACCCAGCCTGCTCTACCTGCCTACAAATCCTCCTGATCCTGAATCCTTCCTGATTTCTCCGTGTTTTTTTTTTAATCAGTGTTCAATTTTTAAGTCGCCCCACAAAATTCTAAAAGGCACTAGGCCATCTTGATTTAAATTTGGATTGGAAATATTTGGCAAACCAGAACAGTTTTTTTATACTCAAGTGTATTTTATATTTGCATTCCAGTCATTCATGTAAGTAAGACATTTTCATTAATACGTACTTTATTCCAAATTTCACTATCGGCCTACCTAGTTCCGAATTACTCTAAACTTTAAACGCGTAGTTACATTAACGCTATTTTTTTATATATTTTTAAAGCGTTACTAACGCACTAAACGCACGTTACCTACTAAGTAAACACTTAGTTTTATTTGCTGGTCTCATATTAAATAAAAATGGACCCTGCGCATCTAAATAAACCAGAATTGATCTATGAATTAAAATGTAGAAATGCTGAAGTTCATACAACAGATACTGCAGAAAATTTACGTTCAAGGTTATCGACCTTACTTGACAGCTCGAATACACAAGATTTTCAAAGTCCGTATACATTTGAACAGGATATAATCGAAATTCAAAAATGTCTGACCATTATTTCTGCACGTTTAATAGCTTACCCGGTACGAAAGGAGAAGAATGCGTCCTATATTATGCATATTAAAAATAGATTAAATAACATGGATATTACCACCGAACTTACGACAGTACAACTAGAAACATTTAAAAATGTTTCAGAGAATTTCTTCGAATTACAAAAACGCTTCGAAACATTAGAAACTCCTAGCTGCTCTTCTACAGAAAATTCTTATACACACGATCATTTTCCAGAACAACAAACTCAATTACCATATTTTGACCTACTGACACAAAAGCTACAAAATATTTCGATCAACAGATCAAGTCACGAAATTAAACGGTTTATTTACAAGGGGGATAGTTGCCCAAGAGATTTTCTTGAAAAAGTAGAGGAATTCGCAGTTGCTCGAAATATTTCACATACTGAACTATACAATCATATATACGATATTCTGAAAGGAACTCCTTTAGATTGGTTTCGAGCTCACAAACAAACAATCCCGGATTGGGAATCTTTTAAAATTACATTACTAAATGAATTTGAAATTACAGACTACGACTATAAACTGCGTAAAATCATAGATGCTCGCAAACAAAAAACAACTGAGCGTGTGATTTGTTATTTTACCGAATTAGAATCATTATTTGCAAAATTACGTGAGCCTATTTCAGAAAAAGCCAAGATTGATATTCTTAGGCGTAACTTGCGACCCGAATTCGGTCAAAGGTTATCACCAGACGATCTCGACTCGGTCGCAACATTATTAAGATCGTGCAAATGGTACGAAAGTTGCATTGAAATTTCCAACTCTGATACCCCTTCTACATTACAAGACTTAGCGAAGCCTTCGACTTCTATAACCCAACACAAAGTCACTGCTACACCTAACATACCACATTATCCGTACAATACCTTACAACAACCACTTGTGCAAACACACCCTTACCCTCAACCTTATCCTGTACATTCAATTGCTGCAGATTTTAAGAAAACTGCACTACCTATATTTTGCCCTCGCTGTCGAAACGACAGTCATGCTTTATGTCAATGTCCCTACAGACATAAAGTTTGTTTTCGTTGCGGTAAAAAAGACGTAATTTTTACCAATTGCCCTGTATGTACAAAAAATTCAAAAAACTAATTAGAGAGGAACTAGAAACACAAAATTGTAATACTAACAATAACTTTGATCAAAATGATTGGAACAATTGGCTTAAAACTATTTCAATATTTTTCAAAACATACAACGTTTCTACGCTCCTCTTTGATAATACATCGGACACTGAACGTCCATACCTTAGAGTAAATGTTGGGAATTTAACCCTTAACGGTTTGCTGGATAGTGGCAGTGCCATTACAATTTTAGGTAATAACTCACATAAATTATTACTTGAACATGGTTTGGAACTACAACGTGACCAAATTATCAAAGGTTCTGTTGCTAATGGTCAAACAATCAATTCAATTGGTACTATTAAGCTTCCAACTTTATTTAAAAATAAGTTTGCTATAATTACTGCCCATGTAATACCCGCTGTTACTCAAACTTTCATATTAGGTATCGACTTCTGGAAAACTTTTAAGCTGGCTCCAGACATACTTAATACGGTCAGTATGCTCAAGAGTTCAGATACTCCCATGTTTATCATCAATAATAATGATACGTACTTACAGTCTTATGACAGACTTACAGATACACAATTGATTCTTGCTAATGCAGTCGTAGAACAATTTCGTAATATTTCTACCGACGTACTTCCTTTGGGAAGAACAAACCTTATTGAACACTGTATTGATACAGGTGACCACCCACCTATTCGTCAACGTTGCTATCGATTATCCCCTGAAAAACAGAAAGCTCTTCGAGCAGAAGTTGATAAAATGCTAGAACTTGATGTTATAGAGCCTTGTGAAAGCCCATGGCTAAATCCTGTAATTATTACCCCTAAGAAAGATGGTACTTGGAGATTTTGCGTCGACAGTCGTAAGCTTAACGACATAACTAGAAAAGATGCTTATAAATTACCATTCATATCAGACATCATAGATAACCTTAAAGATTCTAAATATCTGAGTTCAATTGACATTGCTAAAGCTTTTTGGGAAGTGCCTTTACGTTTAGAAGACAGACCTAAGACTGCTTTTCACGTTCCAGGTCGTGGATCTTTTCAATTTAAGGTTATGCCTTTTGGTCTTACTAACGCACCAGCTACGCAACAAAGATTCATTGATAATCTTCTTTCTGATGAGTCTAATAACGACTCTCTTTTTTATTATTTGGATGATATAATAATAGCTACAAAAACATACGAGGAACACGTACGTTTGCTTAACAAATTACACGCAAAACTTTCAAAAGCAGGTATAACAGTAAATTTTCCAAAATGTGCATTTTTCCGAAATGAACTTAAATACCTAGGCTACGTAATTGATGATCAAGGTCTCCACACAGACCCTGATAAAGTCAAAGCAATCTTAGAAATACCAGCACCCAGGTCTGCTCGCGAGGTGAAAAAGTTTCTCGGTACAGCTAGTTGGTATAGACGCTTTGAACCCAATCTTAGCACATTAGCTGCTCCCCTCACTAAACTTACGTCTACCAGTAAGAAAGCTCCCGCTTTCAAGTGGACTTCTGAAGCTGATAAAGCTTTTAATAAAATCAAACAAGCTTTAATATCAACTCCTATTCTAACTTGCCCTGACTTTTCTAAACCCTTTGCTGTTCATTGCGACGCATCCGCTTTTGGACTTGGAGCAATGCTTACCCAAGACTTCGATGGAGTTGAAAAACCCATAGCTTACATGAGCAAATTACTTACAGGTCCCCAAAGAAACTATTCTATCACTGAACGTGAACTCTTAAGCGTTATAACAGCATTAGAGTATTGGCGTTGCTATCTAGACAATGGCCAAAAGTTTACTATCTATACCGATCATTCTGCACTTCAATGGTTCTTACACTTAGATAATCCTACAGGTAGACTTGCCCGTTGGAGCATACGCTTATCAATGTTTAATTTTGACATTAAATATAAACGTGGCAAGGAACATTTGGTCCCAGATACATTATCTCGTATTAAACCAATTAATGTGATTAATTATGATCCAATACAGACTTCTGATTCGTGGTACACTTCTGTATACTCCAAGTGTAGCACAAATCCCACATCAACTCCTGATTATATGATACGACACAATAAACTCTACAGGTACACCCGTTCTAATACCCTCATAAACTCAGAATTAAGTTGGAAAGAAGTAATCCCATCTGAATTTCGTACAGCTATTATCGACGAAAACCATTCGTTACCAACAGCAGCTCATTTTGGCACTTTCAAAACATACCATCGTATTAAAGAAAAATACTTCTGGCCAGGAATGTACAAAGACATTGCCAGCTATATTTCTAAATGTGAAACATGCCTCGCTTATAAGCATCAGAATCAAAATACCATTGGTCTGATGGGTAAACCCAAGAACTGTTCTCGTCCTTTCCAATGCATATCTATTGATATTGTTGTCCACTTCCAATGACACGTAAACTTAATAGATTTATTTTTGTAGTCACATGTTGTTTTTCCAAATATTGTCTTATATTCCCCATGAAGCGAGCTACCTCTTCTGTAATCAAACATATACTTGAGAACTTAGTTTTTATGGTTTATGGTATTCCAGAGACCATAATCCTAGATAATGGCCCTCAACTAATTAGTCATGAACTCCAGGATTTATTTCAATTTTACAACATACCAAAAATTCATTACACCCCCCGTTACTGTCCGCAAGTCAATACTGTTGAACGTTACAACAAAACAATTATAACAGCAGTTGCTTCTTTTGTTGATAATGACCATCGTACTTGGGATTTATATTTAAATCAAATCCAATTTGCCATAAATTCAGCTGTTAATGAAACTACTAAATTCACACCAGCTTTCTTAGTATTTGGTCGCGAACTTGTAACATGTGGTTCCGTATATAATGCTTCGGATCTAAGTGAAGAATTGATTTTTGCTCCACGCGATGAGTACGCTGACAACATAGGTCAGTTAAGCCCTTTATTTGCTGAAGTTCAAGCACGTTTATTTCGCGCTCATGAAACTAACGCAAAATATTATAATAAACATCATCAACACCTTGAATTTAACCAAGGTGACATTATATGGAAACGTAATTATCCCATAAGTTCAGCAGGCAAGTATTTTTCAGCTAAATTAGCTCCTAAATTTGTAAAATGCATCATAGCAGCTAAAATTTCACCACTTATTTACGACCTCAGTGATTTATCTGGTAATCCCTTAGGCCGTTGGCATGTCAAAGACATTAAACCTATACCACGTACGTCTTAACCTTAACCATCACTTCTCTACTTACATACTTTATTATAATTATGTACTATGAAAGTTACGTTGCTTTCATATTCCTGTACCTTACCAAATATTTAAATACCTACTTATGACCATTGTAGGTTCCCTACTTATAAATAACCTTGTATTTATGTTGTAAATAATGTAATTTTAATATAATTTCCCTTTACGGAGTAATGTCCACATTTTTTGCCTATTTTTTTTTATTCACTTCATTAACTTTTCGGATTCATTATGAATATTGACTTCAAGTCTCTACGTATTGCTATTCAGTGCTATTGTACTTACTACATACTTTAATTCTTTGGTACTAACAGTAGTTAATACCCTACTTGTTAGCTATGCCTACTTGTTATACTATTTTATTTTATTTACAATCATAATGTTCAGTATAAAGCGAAACCAGTACCATATATTATTATTTACTACACCTACACACAAAACTTCCAACACTGAAAAGAGCGGCAAATGTGATTACTCTATAAACCAAGCCTAGGTCACAAAACCTGTATTATCTTATAGTTAATATACTATTACCTACCTACCTTACTTATATTATTTTAACGTTCTAACACAACGTTTACTATGTACATACACGTACATACATACGTGCTACAGGTACGTCGTACCCTAAGGTACGTTTAGCCATTTTGGCAAACTAATTGTATATAAATATACACATACATACATTTACACATCACACACCACACACTCACCACACACACTCACCACACATACACATACACACATAATCACCCTAATCAGCGGATAGTGACTGTATAAATAAGCCTACACTATATTGTATTGGTTTCACGAGTAACCTTTGTATTAAATAAGGTTCCTCTTTCTTATAAATGAGTTTTATTTCCAAAGAATGGGAATAAGACTATGAATGATGATGAATGAATGTGTGATTTATGAATTTGAATGCATCTAGGAATCCAATCAATTGTATATTGACATTGTTAATAAACATTTTCATATAAAAATTAAAAAGACTTCTCAGCATTTCCATTATTTTAATTAATTATTTTACTATTTTAACTTTATTACCAATATTATATATATTTTTATTATTAACTTCTACTATTATTTTTTTCTTTTGTTCTTAGCATATTTTTTTTTTCTTTTTTTTTTAAATTAACCTTACAAAAAAAAAATTTTTTTTTTATTTTTTACTATCAAAAGTATTTTTTTTTCTCCGGGGAGGCGGGGTATTGTGACGAGGTCCAAACCTCTTTCATAATAATACTCTTTTGATATCTTAATTCTTTCATAATCCATTACTTTTCATTTTGATAGTTCATTATTCATTCTACATACAAATAACCTGTCATTCGGACATTGATTGCATTAGCAAAACCGTAATTTTCTAAAGAATATTATAAAATACATGAATAAGTTAATTACAACTGGAGACTTGTAAATATATATAATAATTCCGTCGTTAGTGTTCGTTTTGTTTGAAGCCACTGTTTATGGAAATCACCAAATGCTCCAATAGTTCCTGACCTTTTATATTGTCCACTGAGGCTTAGTCCCGGGGCTAGTGGAACAAACCCACACCCTGGGACCGCCTCGTGACAAGGAATTACTGAAAGCGGTTTTCGTAAACTTGGAGATCGGAGGAATAATTGGCGGTGCCCGAAGTGCAAGTCTAGTCCATCACCATCCCCAGCTGCAACAATTCTTCTCTGCCCAATCAATTAGAGGTAATCCAGAAGCAACTCAACAAGGTCGTGTTGCAACTTGCACCGTTAGCATCTTTGTTGGAGGATGTCAAATCAATAAAGGATGAGATTAATAGCCTAAAAGAATCGCAGGAAATGGCATATTAGCTTATTAGCAACTTCTCTGGAAAAGTTCAAGCGTTGGAGTCTCGAGTAATCAAGGTAGAAAAAACAATAGTTGAAATCCCTGTTCTCCAGGCCGAAATTGACAAACTTCACCAGTTATTAGGTGACAAAGATCAATGAAAAAAATCTATGAAATCGCGCAGTAAATAAGCCAATTGTGTGACCTCTCAATCAAAAAAGAAGAAATTAACTATATAGCTCGCATTCCTACCCATGTTCCAAACGCGGAAAAAAACAATTTTAATCGCGTTTAACAACCGGTACACTAAAGAGGAGCTCTTAGCACGATCCCGTAAATGCAAGAGGCTTATCTTATCTAACCTAGGCCTTACTGGAGATGGGCTTGTCTACATTACTGACCACCTGACGCAGCGCAACAAGATACTTTTAAGTAAAGCGAGATCTTTGGCGAAGGAGAAATATTTCAAATACATCTGGGTCAAAAACTGCAAAATAATGGCCAGGAAGACTGACGCATCTCCTGTATTTTTTATAAAATGCGAGAAAGATCTTTCTAAGATAGAATAATTTTTACATTATAAATATGTTTATCAGTTCTAAACTTGGAACTCGGCAGTTGGAGAAATACAGATAAAGGCATAGTCTTTTGTTTACCTTATCGCTGCTCGAGCGCAGTGAATGCATACACATTCGTTCAGAACATAATTCACGTAAGTCCACATCATCAGCATTTACAACTTTCGCATGCGCACGCTTATGTTCTCAATACCGTAGAGGTCATAATAGCTTGCGGTTACAATGGCTCATACTTCGTGAAAAGTTTAGCAACTTTACGATTTATTTTACATACTACTGCATTTTTATATCTTAGACTATTTTTGCGGAGGATTTCTGCATGCTACTATAATATTGGCATAATCTTCATTAAAATAAATGTTTCTGATTCTTATCACTTCACCCCATTTTGGATTCCAATTGAAGCCTATGCTTGGAAATGCATTTGTTTTCTATGTTACATAAATTTCGTTTTAATTTACGTTAATTGTGAATATTCTTGTGTTAATAATGGCGTCCAACAGTCTTAACATTTATTACCAAAATACGACTACGCACGAAAACACATTTATTTAAAAGGAATCTATTGTTACATTCGTATGATATGATTTTGCTAATTGAAACCTGGATGCTTGACCGTATTAGTAATAGCGAATTATTTACGACGAATTAAATACCTCGCACAAGAACGAAGCGTTACGCTTCTTCATTTATTATAAGAACTGCAAAGGAGTGGAATGCCCTGCCCTCGTCAGTGTTTCCGGTTAATTATAACCCCGATGTGTTCAAGTCAAGAGTGAATAGGTGTCTACTAGGCAAGCGTTCTACACCTTTGACCACATCATCGCTTTCCATCAGGTGAGATCGTGGTCAAACGATTGCCTAGTCCGTAAAAAAAAATTTTTTACGCAAACAGCCACGTAACAATATTCTCCGACGAATACCGCCACTAACGCCAGTGCATCCGTATTTTTCCGTAGAAAACGGCCACTGTCGCCTGAGCGACTATGTGGTCCACCTGCTCAGTTCACCTGGGTGGACCACGGGCACTTTTCAAGGCGAAATCCATACCAATATATAAAAGTGAAACGTTGTCTTTTTGTTTGTTTGTTTGGGGAGCTTTCACGCGATAACGGCTGGACGGATTTTGATGAAATTTAGAATGGAGATAGCTTATACCGTGAAATAAAACATAGGATACTTTTTATCCCGGAAAATAGTAAGTTTCGACGGGAAAACTGGAAAATGTTGTTTACTCGATGTAAGGAACGGTTGCCATCACAGAATGGTCTGTGGTTGCCATGGAAACCAAATAACAAGTCTGTCAAAAAACATAAAGAGTGGTGCTTTACCTACTGTTACATTGGTTTTTAATACTGCTTGAGAAGAAAATGCATAAATCATTCAAATACCTTACCTACTCGTACATTAGCAGACTAACTGTGAATATGACTCAAGCAACAAAACAAAACAACAAAACTAAAATACTCACTGCTACTTTACGTTGCTTGAATTTAGCGCAAATAGTCACTTCAGCTACGCACTTTACAGATTCTAGTCAATCGCTTATTGATGAAGTCTACAGATTTGCAACCTAGAAAAGTATTGGTTGAGCCTATAGGATTGCTTCATGGTCATTCCTTTGTTGTTTGCGAATTTAACGTAAAGAGAGATAAGTTAATTCCTCATTCTGTTACTTACAGACCAATTAAACATATCTGCTCAGAGTCATTTAATAGAGATTTAGAGATGGTGCGTTGGGATTATGTTTCTACATGTAGTAATGTTAATGAAATGGTTCATATATTTAACTGCTTCGTTGTTAGTTTGTTCGATGTCTACGCACCCAAGAAGACATGTACGATTAAAGAGAGCAGTTTTCCTTGGATAACTGATAATATTAAGTTTATGATGCATTTACGGAACGAGGCCTTGACCGCCTATAGAAACACAAAGTTGGATGGTAAAAAAATATATTATTAAAGTCTTAAGTCATTGGTAAATCAGTCTTTATATTTTGAATAGGTAGCGTATTATAAATATAACATTAATAATAAAATAAATGACCCTAAGATACTTTGGAAAAATTTAAAATCAACACTATTGCCTTCAAATACACGCCATGAGCTTCCATCGCATTATCGAGATCCAGATGCAATAAACAACCATTTTTTGAATGTCCCGGGTAAAACGGAGGTAACGTTATCGCAGCTCACTTATTTTGAGCTCAGTCAATTTAATAGTAACGTCGTTTTCACTATAAAAGCTACTAGTTCTAATAACATTTTTAAAATAATCAAAGATCTTAAGTCTAATGCGGAAGGCTTTGATCATATATCACTGCATATGTTATTGATGACCTTGCCTCATGCTTTAGAGGCTTTGACTGCAATAGTGAATACCTCAATTGCCACTTCAATATTTCCAGATCAATGGAAAATAGCAATAGTTCGTCCTTTACCTAAGATTAACAACCCAATACTTGTTAAAGACCTCAGGCCCATTAGTATTCTTCCGTGCATTTCTAAAATTGTAGAGAAAGTCGTTTGCAAGCAATTAACAGAATTCATTGAGAACAATAAAATTCTCCCCAAGGTCCAGTCTGGATTCAGGAAGGGTAAAAGTACGTCTACTGCTTTGTTGGACGTCACCGATAATATCTTGGCTTATCAGGATGAGGGTATGTGCACATTGTTAGTGTTGTTAGACTTTTCTCGCGCTTTCGACGCTATTAACACCGCGCTACTTCTTTCTAAGCTTAGTTTTTATGGGTTCGACTCCGCTGCGCTTAAGTGGTTTGATAGCTATCTTTCTAACCGTCACCAGTACGTAGAAATTCATGTAAATTCAGGTGTGTCACTATCCTCTTCCCTCACAGCCGTAAAGAGAGGCGTTCCTCAAGGTTCAATTCTAGGCCCAATTCTTTTCATTTTATACAGTGCCGATATCATCAAATGCTTACAAAAATGTAAATATCACATTTACGCAGATGATATACAGGTGTATATAACTTTTCATCCAAAAGACATTGATGGTGCCATACTTGATCTTAACGAAGACCTGCATAGGCTGGCCACGTGGTCTGAAAATAACTGCCTTTTGCTCAATCCTAATAAAACAAAATTTATGTTTTTGGGTAGTAAACATCAGATAGCTTCATTATCAACGAACGTTAACTTATCACTGATGGGTGAAAAAATAGATCGGGTCTATGAGGCGCGTAACCTGGGTTTGAATGTTGATGCTGAACTAAGGTTCGAAAATCATATAGCTGAATCCGTCCAAAATTGTTTCTATAGGCTTAAGACAATATACAAGCTAAGACCATACCTCTCTGAAGAACTTCGCATACAACTTGTCGAATCCCTCGTGCTGTCCAGGTTGAATTATGCTGACACAGTGTATGGTCCCCGTCTGCTCTCACGAACTGAGCGTTTAATTCAGCGTGTACAGAACGCCTGTGCGAGATTTTGTTTTTCAATACCACCGCGAAGTCACGTTACTCCTTTTTTAAATCGGCATTACATTTTGAAAATGAAATCTCGTCGCAAGTTTCACCTGGCATGCCTGCTTTTTGGTGCCGTAAGTTACCAGGATCCCTCATATTTGTACGACAAGATAAAGTGGTTATCTGATAGCAAGAAATATTCTAGTAGGCATGGCTCTCAACAGTTGTCAATACCGCGGCACCGTACTACGTCTTTCAAAGGTTGCTTCCGCTATGCTGCGACAAAGTGTTGGAATAATCTGCCGCCACCAATCCGGGGGCTAAGAAATGTATACTCTTTTAGGCGTAAACTCAGGCAATATTTAAGAGCAGAGGCAGCATGGCAATATTAATATAGACATCGTTTATGTGATATATATACTTATTATTATTATTATTTTTCCTTGAAATTCATTTCTTCTCACTTATTAGTTGCACGTAATGGTAGAGGTTATTTCGCTGCTACCCACGTGCGTGGTATTCTTAATAGTCAGCGTTACTCTTACGCAATTTTGACGACACTTTCTTCGTCAGTTATTTGACACCATTGAGAGACTACATTATTTTATTCCTTTGTCGTTGCTATATTTTATATATACTTTTTTATTTATTTATTTATTTATCTATGTTTATTTAAATTACTTATATGTAATTATTATTATTATTATATATATATATATATATTTATAAATGTATTCATATTTAATTTATTTTTTTATACTCTTATGTTTATTTTTTCCGCTCCCTCTGGGCTTTAGCTGAAAACCAGCGCTACGTGCCTTCGGCAAACAGCCTAATGCTGAGTTAAGGCCCATTCATCACCACTTTAATTATCTACTTTTACCTTTTCTTTGTTTTCCTTTTCTATTGTTCCTACTTAATTTTTCTAATTATTTGTATCTTTTATTTTTGTGTGTGTTGAATAAATGTATTTTCTTTCTTTCTTTCTTTCTTTATATTAATCGTATATGTACGAGTAGGACCTAATTTATTGCGTACATAAGTACTACAGTACTGTACACTGTGCCTATTGTGAGATGTCCAACAGTTTCATTAGTAGTTAGTTCAGAAAGGTACATGCTTAGTGTAGGCGATTGTCGGGAATGCTAAATAAGCATATTTCGCGTGCGGCATCAACACCGCTCCTAGCACTGACAGTCGCCTTCCAGCCACCACGAATGGCACTCTTTGTAGTCATCTCCCAACTTCCGCGCATAACACTTGTTATAGTTGTATAGCCTTATGAATAAAGTGTGAACGTGGAGATCACTCCCGCGGGAGCTGCTGGCCCGCCTCCTCGGAGGAATCATAATCATTCGTTAATAATAATTTAATTAATCCAATTCAATTCTTTCCTTCCCTAACCATTTACTTCCTAACACCCCCCTCGTGCAGAGCGGTCTTTTCCAAGGAGCCTGCACGGGGAGAGTATGCAAGTACCCTCTGGCAGTCGCCAAAGGGGATGAAACCTGGGCGAAGAGGTTTGACCTCGAGACCCAATCCAGCCTCAGGGCTGACGAGTCAGATGATAATAAAAGGTATAACATAACCCTATGCGTGTATAATGCACACCCCCACTCTCACACGACACATCCCTTACACTTAGTAATAAAAATAGATAATCAAGTTATATTGACAGTTCTGTTGGTTTATTACATTGAGCTAAGATTGAGTCAACTTTATAATAGAATCTCAATTCATTAATATTGTTATCAGAATATCAATAGGTATTAAAGTACGATATTGATGGTTTTATAATTATTAAAAGTTTTAGTAATAAGAATGATAATTATAATTAATGACAACATTTTAGGAATAATAGTATTATTTGTTGAGACAATAGTAATATAATAGTTAGTTTTAAATAGTTTATTAATTAAAATTTTAATAGTATAAAGTCCTTTACGTTAAAGAAACATTTTGTAAACTAAGAAACGTTCAGATTGGGGTTTCGGTGGACCCTCCTACAAATGGGCGTGTTTGGCGGATATTTATATCCCGGCACCGCATAAAGTTAAGAGAGCCCTTCTGTTATGGATAATTACCTCGTCATTTCCGCTGACAACAAGATTATCAGCAAAAACGACGTTATTATTTCCGCTAACGGTGTTACCATTTCCGCGAACTTGGTGACCATTTCCGCTAACAGTGTTACTATTTCCGGCGAGAACCTGGTTATCATTTCCGCTGACATTATTGAGATTTCCGTTACTGACGTGTCTATTACCGGTAACAATGTTATTATTTTGATTAACTCGATTAGTATCTCCGCTGACATTGTTATCATTTCCGTTAACGACGTGATTATCACCGCTAACGATGTTATTGTCTCCGTTAACGATGTGATTACTTCCACTAATGATGTTATTTTTTCCACCAGTGACGCCGGGGCCAGTAGTTACAATAGCTGTTGCTTTTAAGTACTCGATGCAGAGCGCCATATCTTCATCATTGGTGACGTCCTCATCGACTCGGTCGGAAATGTACCTTCCTGACAATGTGAGGTGTAGAGTCGGAAGTAGTCGAGTGAGAAGAGATCCAGCGTCGTACCCAGCAATGGGCGCGCCGGCATTAGCTCCACGTCCGCCAGTTGCGTCCGCAGCGGAACCTACCAGAGTATTTTTTAAAATTAAAATGTTTAACCTTAACGCCAGTGGCTAGTAACTTAACCAATGGAATATTATAAG
Organism: Alsophila aescularia; assembly: GCA_946251855.1. Lineage (NCBI taxonomy): Eukaryota > Metazoa > Arthropoda > Insecta > Lepidoptera > Geometridae > Alsophila > Alsophila aescularia. Next base: position 814,421 of record OX276374.1, on the reverse strand, counting down.
TGTTTGATAATATAGATCACACAATATTGCTTTATAATTTGAATCTTATGGTGTTAGAGGCACTACACTCAACTTCATAAAATCATATCAGTTCAAATAAAAAATAGCGCACAGATATTACCAGGTTGGACATTGACACAAATACCTACTGAGAACAGATATTCATCAGATTGCAGCATGGTAGCATATTAGGGCCCTTATTGTTTCTGATTTACATTAAAGATCTTCCCAACGCTATCAACCATCCTATAGTTATAATTGCCCATGATAGTACTGCAATATTTACGGACAGTAATTTATGATTTGTTAATTATATTAATGATTCATTACTAATTTATTATTGAATGGTTACACAGTAACAACCTCTAAATTAATCATGACAAAACACACATAACGGCATTTCAAAATGAAAATTAAAATTTTGACAAACGACTTGATACAATCCAGTGTACAAAATACATATTGATGCAAACCTAAGCTTCCTTATTCAAGCCCGTCAGAAACGGCTGTCCGGAATCGATATTGGATTTTTTCACACGGAATCTTTCAAACGTTACTTAATCCTAGTTCACTAATCCGTTTCCGAATACTTTTAACAATTGTAATCGTATACATATAGACGCAAATTAAATATTTGAATTTGAATGAAATGAGAGATATCGACGTTTGAAACAAAAATTGACTTCAAATGGATAAGTACTTACCTAAGTACTAAAAACTACTGAAATAATTTTGGTGTTTTGGTGCCATCTAGTGATGCGTATAATGGTAGCCCTCATTATCAAAAACACAATAAACATTAGCGATATCATCTAGTGATGCGTATAATGGTAGCCCTCATTATCAAAAACACAATAAACATTAGCGATATCATCTAGTGATGCGTATAATGGTAGCCCTCATTATCAAAAACACAATAAACATTAGCGATATCATCTAGTGATGCGTATAATGGTAGCCCTCATTATCAAAAACACAATAAACATTAGCGATATCATCTAGTGATGCGTATAATGGTAGCCCTCATTATCAAAAACACAATAAACATTAGCGATATCATCTAGTGATGCGTATAATGGTAGCCCTCATTATCAAAAACACAATAAACATTAGCGATATCATCTAGTGATGCGTATAATGGTAGCCCTCATTATCAAAAACACAATAAACATTAGCGATATCATCTAGTGATGCGTATAATGGTAGCCCTCATTATCAAAAACACAATAAACATTAGCGATATCATCTAGTGATGCGTATAATGGTAGCCCTCATTATCAAAAACACAATAAACATTAGCGATATCATCTAGTGATGCGTATAATGGTAGCCCTCATTATCAAAAACACAATACACATTAGCGATATCATCTAGTGATGCGTATAATGGTAGCCCTCATTATCAAAAACACAATAAACATTAGCGATATCATCTAGTGATGCGTATAATGGTAGCCCTCATTATCAAAAACACAATAAACATTAGCGATATCATATAGACAATATTGTGTGATTGTGAAACCCTACAAAGTTCAACAACCTACCAAAGAAGGACGAGACCACCACACATCGACGCGATATTATAAGTCGAGAGGAAAATCAACAGGTTAGTCTCGTCTCATTCTCTTATTATCTTGGTTGATTCCCTTCTCTCTCTCTCTCTCTCTCTCTCTTTCTCTCTCTCTCTCTCTCTCTCTCTATTAACTAAAAGATCTTCATTGACAACCAACGACCGCATTTTACTCCATGAATGAACGGGCAATAAAGCCCGCAGCACCTCCAGTCGTGAGTAGCTTCATGGCTCATGTTTCAGTTTGTCAGGCCGCCCGGTCTGTTTGTTGGATCTAACACGCACTTGTACTTAGTAACTTATTTAATCTGTGCTAGTACCTCGCTCGCCTACCATCGCTTATACGTGTCTGGTGGGGAGGTGAATTTACTTTTATATACAGTCAACTGTTTTTCTTCATTCAATATTAGTAGGTATTCAAGAATACAACTTCAAGTACGGAAAATACAGTCACAGTTACTTATTGATAAATAAAAATACAAAAATTTGGTAGGTAGGAAGGTACAAGTGTTTTGTAAATATGTATGTATTTTTATTGGAAGTTATTAACCGAATTTTATATTTTATTTAATTAATACCATCTTCCAGAGATTCAAGGCCAAATAACCAGCCACTGTACCGTGAAAGGATCACAAGGACGTCCTGGTAAATTCTGCGGGCGCATCCGCACCGTCATGAGCTTTTATATTTCCAATTTTAATTAACTATAAAATAAATAAGGTTTCAATATTATTATTGTAATAATAATTATAAGTGTATTATTTAATTTCATTGTTTTTAGTTCTTGTTAAAGTACATAAAAATTACCAGTACATAACGAATTGAGTTATTTTTTCTTGTACCTACCTGCCCATATTAATTTAAGTACTTAGGTACTCAGTGTATAATATTAAAATAGAAAATGATTTATAAGATTTAAAAAACTTACATAATTCCGAGTAAAACGCGTAGATAATTACGTATAAAAACAAGGGTTTTTGAAGCGAAAACATTATTGTTGTACTTTTTATATGCGTTGCTTCTCATATATAACTAGTTATTCTGTTTGCTTTTACTTGTGTTTCGCTTTATATACCCAGTTCAAAATGTTATCTTTGCGTGTTTAGCATTCAACAAGCGACAATGTGTTATCAATTTTCATAATAGATATTTATATCTATACTTATAATAAGACTGTAAGTAGTTATAGTATCTTAATTGTCAATACTATAATATTTGATGTTAAGATATCTGCATATAAAATATTATAGCATCTTAGGGTATCACACACGGTTAAGATACGATAATATATTGAAATTATTCATACACTCGCAGTCCGCCCTAGGTGCCACACGTATTTCTTCACCGATTTCTATATACAGAATGATAAAATATGAGTAATACGATTTCACTATTAAATTTATTAGATAGGTCATTAGACAATGATTCTGATTTCGAATGATATTTTCGAATGATTTGATATGCAAATTGCATAAGCGCACTGTAAAAGGCGATCAATTTGGATAGAAAATCACATTAAATTTAGAAAAAGCCGCGGTGAATTTAATCTTTACGCAGATGTTTCTACAAAAAAAAGTAAACTTATTTTAAGAAGTCGAAGGAAACTTTTTTCGAAATTCATAATTTGATTAAGGAAGATATAGTGAAACAAAATACGAACATGCGGGAGAGCATTTGTACAGAACAACGACTTGCAGTATGCGAAGAACCATCTCGTGTACCTCAGCTTTCAAACATAAAAAAACAGCTAAATCGGTTCATTTGTTTAGAAGCTACGATTTTTACCCCCCTTTTCTTTCTCAACTCCCTCCCCCCTCCCTCTCCCGTATATCTAAGAACCATCTCGATCATATACGATACGATACGATACGATACGAAATACTTTATTGTATACCAAAACAAAGAACAAACAATATCAAAACTTAAATAAGGTAATACAATTGGCGGTCTTATTGCCTAAAGCGATCTCTTCCAGACAACCTTTGGATGGACAGTATCAGAGGAAGCAGAAATAGACGGTGGTGTACAATTAAGAATAATTATGAATTACTTAAAAATACTTAATTATATAAAAAGTTTATATGACATAAAATATATATATATATATATATATATATATATATAATATATATATATATATATATATATAATTAATAAATATATATTACATAAAATAAATATATAATTATAATAAATTAACACATATCAACATAAATAGTTAAATGAAAAATTTTAAGCAGCTGTGTTGTCAGAGGTTAGACAAATAGTGATTTATCATATTAGCTTTCGAACAGAAAAAACCGCATCAATATCGGTCCATTCATTTGGGAGCTACGATGCCCACACCCACACACACACAGACACGTAAACACACCCTCACACACAGGCACACACACAAAGTGATACACACCATAAACTTAACACCCGACTCTTTGTTCAGGGGTTAAAAAACCCGTTACGAATACAAAACAGAGCAACCCGTAGAGCATGTTACGATATAAGAATCGTAAGATAGTATATTAATATATATTTTGTATCTTTTACAATATATTTTGTATTAAAAAATTCCATATCGGTCGATATCTTAAGATACTGTAAGATGCAAATATTTATATATTTTCGCCGTTTGTGATGGTTCATACAAATTGTATGGCGAGCGATATTTTTATCTTAAGATAAAATATTATAGTATCTTAGTCGTCTGTGACGCGCTTTACAAGTCCATTCTATACATTGAAGATATTTAGTTTTTTTTTGGAGGCTGTTCTATATTCGATACTGAAGCAAAAACTGTTTTCTTTTTTCATTTTTGTTTGACTTCCTTTTTTTTTTTATTACTATCTAGGCAATCGTTTGATCGCGATCTCACCTGATAGAAAGCGATGATGTGGTCGAAGATGTAGCACGCTTGCCTAGTAGATACCTGTTCACTCTTGACTTGAACACACCAGTGCCCTATTTCATAAAGCGCAATCATAATAAAACTACAAATAGTCGAATACGCCAAACCTGCGTTTCATATAACAAACAATCACGACAGGACCGATGATTGTCAGTCATATTGCATTTCACAATGCCAGTCATAGTAGTGTGATGGGTAAAGCTTCGGCTGTCACAATTGTCACGACAATTCTACAACTCGTGGTAATTTTTGAGCAACCGCCGTTTCATAAAACGTTTTTCTATTGACATTTGTTAGACAATTGTCGGTTGATTGCCGGTCACTACTAATGTTTTATGAAACACATTTAGTAATATTTTGACAATTCATTGAATGAATTGTCGGGTTTTTATGAAACGCATTTCGGAAGTTTGACTGACATTTGTCGATTGACACTTGTCAGTCTACTATAGTTTTATGAAATAGGGCCCAGGGTTATATTTTACCGGAAGCACTGAAGAGTGCAGGGCATTCTGTTAGACATAGAATGCGCGAAGCTGTGAGCTATGTAGTACCTACCTGTATGTAGCTATAGGTGTATTGCAGTCTATGCCGAACATGGCGTCGTAGTAACTATACTTGATTGTGCTCCGCTATATTTCGTCCATTAATACAGTTTATAATGTTTTGAATAGTGGTGATCATTAAAAGTTTAAACGATTAATTTAACACGTATTTTTTTATAACTCATAACTTCATTAATCAATATTGAGATGTTCGTTAAAAGTTATAACTTCCTATCTAATACAACTAAACGAGCGGACAAATATTGTTTTATTCTAACGCCCTCTAGTATGAGGACAAGCGCATACCTTGCATTTTTCTCTCGGGACTCCCAGTGTCTCAGGTGGCGTTGGCGTTGTCTGACAGCAAACGATTATGATCATTATTAGATCTTGAATGCTAGAATTATAAACTTTAATTGCTTGGCATTAAAAAATAACTTTTAACTAGTTTAATGCATAGAATTGTGAGTCTTATTTCAATAAGAAGAGGTTTTGTTATTGATTCAAAATTTAAATAACTTTTAATGTTCGACAAATGTAAACACTGAAACTACAAGTAAATAGGTAGGTACGTATTAATTTCTTTCTACAGTTTATCCGTGCGCGATTTCGGTGTTACATTGAATTTATATTGATACGTATTTAAAAACAGTTTAAAAGATATAATAAAGTGAGTGGTTACGCTCATATTTTTAATTTCACATAATGCCCATAATGTTATTACATTTTGACGTTGTTTAGATGAAATTCCGTGTGCCATACAAAGGAGAGTTACTTGCCTCTGTTTGGGGATGAAACCTGTTTCGTTGGTACTCGGGCGCATCGACAACGCATCTGTGCCCGCGCGACAGAGGTCGTCTGTGGGATCTTGTATGGAACGGACCCCACGCGAGCAATAAACCCTATTTTGCGTGTCGTACCAAAACTGCTTATTAAACCATATATTCAATACCCCGTGATTGATCCACCGCGCGGTGAAGTGTGACTTCGGACTTTGTACCTAACGCTGATGAGCTCCTGACCTGCAACTTCGACCAGGCCTCCGATTACTGCGAATTACGATTTTTGTAGGATATGATGTACAATCTAAAGCCTATAGAATACAAGATTCGAAGACCAGAAGAATAATAGTGACTCGTGACGTCAAATTACTGAAAGAAACGGCGTTCAGGCAAGAATATAAGGTGATACTTGATAATGAAGAAGAAATTGATGATGAAGAGATATTAGTTGACATGAATATGCCTAATGTGACTCATGAAGAGAAAGAAAAAGAGCGTAGAGCTCCTTTGAAAACAAAAAGAGATGGAACAAGTTCTAGAAGGTCACCTGAAAGAGTGCATGAACCAGAAAAAGAGAGAAATAAAGGTACAGTTTCATGGGAACGATTGATAGAATCCCCGAAAAGAGGAAGAGGAAGATCGAAATTAGTGCGTACTGTTCACTATAAGACAGATAGCAAAAATAAGTCAGATGATGAAGAAGAAGAAGAATTAACAGCGGAGATGCGACTATTGGATCAATGATGTGGAATGAAATCGAAAAGACAAACGATGTTAATGCATGGAAAAATGCTTTTGAGGATGAATATCTGGCACAGATTAAGAATAGCACACGGGAAATTGTGCCCAGACCACCGAATCGTAAAGTCATTGGAAGTTGATTCGTGTTTAGTACTAAAACTACTGGAAAGAAAGTGCGACTCGTTGCGAAGGGATGTTCCCAACGACCAGGTGAGGATTTTCATAAAACATCTTCTCCCGTCGTGAGGTCATCATCAATATGACTCATAACTGCTTTGTCAGCGGAATATGAATTAGAGATCCATAAAATGGACGTAGTGACAGCTTACCTAAGTGTTTCACTGGATGAGGAGGTATTTATGGAAGTATTAGATCAACTACGCGAAGTTCTAGATAGAGTACTCGCAAACCACAAGACTGGTTCACAGGGAAAGGTCATGTGTCAAGAAGATACTTCAGACAGCTAAACGCTGGAATAAGGCCCTGAATGAATGTGACAATGGTGTGTGCTTATTAATGAAGTCTCTTTATGGTTTGCGCCAATCTGGATTGCAGTGGCATATGGAGCTGGTGAGAAACTTAATGAATATTGGCTTTGAGGCAATGCCTCAAGACCCATGTGTGTTTGCTGCAGAAAAAGGTGAGCGAATGATGTTAATTGCTATTTATGTTGATGATATTGTTCTGGCGACGAATGATAGTGTATGGTTGTGCGACATGAAAAAGCAATTATCTAACGCATTGAGATAAAGGACATGAAAAAAAAAACATTGTTTAGACATTGAATTTACTCGTGATGAAGATGACAGAGTATACTTAAATCAGAGTGCATATTTAGAAAAAGTTTTCGACAGCTTTGGTATGAGTGAGTGCAAGCCTATAATGACCCCTATGGATGCTAATGTGAAGTTGGAAAACCCGACAGGCTTATTAGCTAAGGAACAGCAATTGCGACTGATCGCGCGATCATCGCACAATCGATTGTAAAACTGATTGCTAAATTGGTATTAGGTAAGCGAACGTCAAATAATCGCAATGAAAATTTTGATCGGAAATATTTGTATAGACGCTGGCGCCGATTGATGGCAGTGACCGCAAACTAAAAACAAAGTTTGCCTGTTTGTTATGTAATCTCTTATTTTCGCTCTAAGCTATACGCAGCAGGGGCAACAATCAAATGGAAAAATAAACAAATATTAACCATAGCTTCATATTAAACGAATCGTGGTTAAAACCAAAAGTGGAAATGTTTTGAAGATGTGTCAATAGGTTAGGATATTTTTTCGTATAAAAGTAACAAATATGCCTTATTTAATACCAACAAATACATACCATAGCGTACTACAGAAAGACATCTCCTAGAGTGGTATTTGCATGGAGCTACAATTGGGTTTTCTAACTAATCCAAGTCTGGTCGAGTTTGAAGAAAAACATCGTAAGTAAACAAAGTCTTTGTCTTACATAGCTATATTAAACAGTAATGTTGGTTCAAATACTAAGTACCTGTTCGAATCTAGGTTAATTTACCTGCTATAGGTTTATACATTTTCACAAATTCTCATCAATTGTTAACATACCTCTAAGTACCTGCCTATTTTTAATGGGTTTTTTTTACCTAATTTCTTAATTAAGCTAAATATAGCATAATTAGGTACCTAACTAATTATAGATCATATTTACCTCTAACCTCTCATATTCAACTCTACTCAGAAAACAAACAAACAGACAATGTTTCACTTTTAGATATTGGTATGGAAGTTTATCATTCTATTATTCTCTGGCTACATACCATATGATCACGTTAATTAGAGGCAGTAGATAACAGTATGGAAGTAATGTAAAATATTGTTAGCCTATCAGTTCATTATTGCATTCATCAGAGGGAACATTAAGCTGTCGGTCTCAGCTGTTATTGATTTATACAAGCAGTCGTTAATCCGTGTCTGAAAATAAAGATAAAGCTATCATAAGTTAAGTTTTAAGATAAGTTTGTCTAAGGGCCCAAAGACCCTCGTCCAGCCTCACACCAGAGGCATTATAACTATGTACCTACTACAAATTAATCCTTTTAAAAATGTTAACTCATGTTATGTTACGTAGAAATGTCACATATGATAGCTTTATCTTTATTTTCAGTTTCGGTACCTATCAGGAGCAAGCAGAATTATTTAGAGCCAGCCTGCAGTCGAAGAGATTTATACATCAATCAATTTATATAGCAAGTTCAAGACATGCTAAAGAGTTATTCTTCCTCTATAAAATATACATGTTATATTTTGCAATAGATGTGTACCTGCATACCTAGTTACTGCACTTTGTTTTTGTGAATTAACCAATAATATAATTATGTAAAAAATATGTAAATATTTCCAAAATAGACCTGGTATATAATAAAAAAATACAATTTCTCTATACATATTCACTCTGTGTTTATCCTAATATTTGTTTCTACCTACCTACTTATTAAATTGAAGTGTAACAAATTATAGTTCAAAAACTAAAACCCGACTACGGTCGGGGAAAAATAGCCTCTTTCGATGAAGACGAATTGATTGACACCTCACTTGTCAAAATCGTACCAAGTTTTTAATTTGAACACATAACCTTGCTTTGGTTCGCCGTAGTCGGGTAAAATAAAATGCCTATGACACTGTACCTGAAGATGAATCAATAGACAACTTCGTCAAAATCGGACCAATAGCAGCGACTCTATGACCCACCCCCCCACTTACGAGTTATTTTTTCCGTCCTTACTTTCAAATATACTTCTGATGACGATTGATTAAAGGTGAGGGGTGGATGGGAGAGGTGAAGGGCTACCCCCTGCTACCCCTGCTCCCCCCCGCGGAGTCCTTTAGTTTATGAGATATTTCAGTTATAAGTTTATTAAAAATAGCCCAAAGACTAGGGTAGGTTAGGTTAGAACATGAATACACATCGCGCGAGCCGAGCGAGTGAAACGAGCGTGCCGCAGCAGCGGCCGGCAAGCGCCATTCGGCGACCCGTCGCTGGCGTGGTGTCCTTTTTTTTGCAAATGATTATGAGGTTGGAAATATTGGAATAAAAAAGGATAAATTGAATTTCTATTTTTTTGTTAAGTGTACCGAAATAAAATCATATCTTGTTATTAAGAAAAATCAAACATTAAAACATTTTATTGGACATATTTCTAATTGTCATGAATGAAAATTATTTTACTTACTTTGCCAGGATTTAAACGCGATCGATTCGCAGTCAAGTCAAGACTAGCCCAGCAACATAAAACCCCTTACACTAGGCGTACTTGTAGCTGGGATAGAGAAAGAGAGAAGTTAACGCGCCAATCCTGCAAGCCATGGAAATGATAATTTCTTCTGTTGCCAGAACTTCAGAATGTTGCCATTGCAATCTTCTAAATCAGAGGCGCTAGCCGTAGCTAAATATCTCCAGCACTCTTGCGCAACTGCGTCATCTTCATCGATAAATCTATTCGAGTGTTTTTGGCCAACTTTTGAAGTAGATTATCATGATTATCTGACCAGGATCCACAGATTCTGATTTATCTGAGTCCTTGACGAAATTCCTCATGACATCGGCTAAGAAAGTAGTTATTGTCATTTGATGATTTTCTACGTAATTGTCAGCAATTGAGCAATTGAGTAGATCCCGCCTTCTGACGAAGCTTAAGACCAATAATGAAACAACCGTCTAGAGACGACGGTCCAGATCCGGAGATTCTTTCTGAGATCGACGACTTCTATGGCCGATTGTATGATTCGCATGCTTCTAGACCCGAACCCAGCACAGAGGATTCCCGCGCAATACTGACACGCCATTATACTGATGAACTGCCCGACGTCAGCCTACACGAGTCTGAGATGGCGATCAAACAACTTAAAAATGGGAAGGATGGTATAACGTATAACTTTGGAGCTTTTGAAGGCAAAGGGAAACCCGTACTTCGGGAGCTTCAGAGGTTATTTAACACCGTTCTTAATAGTGGGAGAACTCCAGAGACGTGGAGCAAGAGTTTGTTAGTACTCTTCTTTAAAAAATGGAATAAACCTCTTTTAAAGAACTACCGACCTATTTCACTCTTGAGTCACGTCTATAAGTTGTTTTCGAGGGTCATCTCAAATCGTCTCGCAAGAAGACTTGACAAATTTCAGCCTCCTGGACAGGCCGGGTTTCGTGGAGGATTTAGCACCATAAACCACATACACACCGTTAGGCATATTATACAGAAGTCTGAAGAGTATAACCAGCCCCTGAGTCTTGCTTTTGTGGACTAAGAGGCCTTTGACTCTGGTGAAACCTGGGCAGTTCTGGAGTCTTTGCAGCGTTGTCAAGTGGACTGGCGATACATCGAAGTGCTGAGGTTATGACGCGGTATGACGCGGTATGACGCGGTATGACGCGGTATGACGCGGTATGACGCGGTATGACGCGGTATGACGTGGTATGACGCCGCGACTAGGTGTGTCCAGTCCAAGTACAAAGCAGCAGTCTAAACATATCCAACTGCGCAGGGGAATGAGGCAGGGGAATATTATATCCCCGAAATTGTTCACTAATGCCCTGGAGATTAATGCCCATTTCTTTCCAATCCAGTGTCTACGTTTAAGACACTGGATTGGAAAGAAATGGGCATTAATATCAATGGCGAGAACATCTCATACATACGATTTGCCGATGACATAGTCCTAATGGCGGAGTCTCTGCAAGACTAGCAATGTATGCTGACTAGTTGATGCTTCTCGACGCATCGGTCTCGAAATTAACATAGATAAGACCAAGATCATGTTTAACGATCTTATTGACCCGGAACTGATTGCAGACAAAGGTGCACCTCTTGAAGTTGTCCAAAAATAGGTTTACCTTGGGCAAATATTGCAATTAGGTAAAAACAACTTTGAGAAGGAAGCCAACCGAAGAATTCAGCTTAACCGAGCTGAATTCTTCGGTTGGGCAGCATTCGTCAAGCTTCGTCGTCTTCTCGTCGTCCATACCGCAGTGCCTGAAGACAAAAGTCTTCAATCAGCGAGTCCTACCAGTCATGACCTACGGAGCTGAAACGTGGACACTCACGGTCAAACTAGTCCACAAATTTAAGGTCGCTTAGCGAGCTATGGAGAGAGCTATGGTTGGTGTTTGTCTGAAGGACAAGATTCGTAATGAAGATATCCGACGGAGAACCAAGGTAACCGACATAGCTCAATGAATAAGCAAGCTAAAGTGGCAGTGGGTTGCTCACATTTCCCGAAGAACTCATAACCGTTGGGGTAGACGAGTTCTCGAGTGGAGACCACGTTTAGGCAAACTTAGTGTAGGACGCCCTGTGGCCAGGTGGAGTGATGACCTGCGAAAAGCGGCTGGAAGAAAATATATGAGCAGAGCTGAAGACCGAGCTCAGTGGCGTGCATTAAGAGAGGCCTACGTCCAGCAGTGGACAGATATAAGCAGATGATGATGATGCTGATACGTCCAGGTGGAGTGAAGACCTGCGAAAAGCGGCTGGAAGAAAATGGATGAGGAGAGCTGAAGACCGAGCTCAGTGGCATGCATTAAGAGAGGCCTACGTCCAGCAGTGGACATATATAGGCTGATGATGATGATGCTGATACGTAATTGTCACCTCTTTTAGACTAGCGAAACGTGGGTCAAGCAGAGATGCGGCGACAATATTTTTAGTAACGGGAAATATTTTGTTCAGGCTAAGGAGCATTTTGTTTTTTAGTCTTTGAATTATTAACGATTCGTAATCTGAAAAGGATTCGGCGCGAATTTTTGAATGACCCGGCAGCGGCGGCGGTGCGCCGATGTAACACAGCGGCGGCACGCTAGCGCGGATTTCTAGTTCGTAGTCGCCATTTGAGAAGCTTTATTCCCCAACGGTTGTCGGTTCTGCGAACTATATGGCCTGCTCATTGCCACTTCAACTTGCAAACTCTGAGAGCTATGTCGGTAACCTTCGTTCTTCTACGGATTTCCTCATTTCTGATTTTATCACGTAGTGAAACACCGAGCATAGCTCTCTCCATTGCGCGCTGCGCAACTCTGAGCTTGTGTATGAGACCAATAGTTAGCGAGCACGTCTCAGTGCTGTATGCCATCATTGGCAACACGCACTGATTATAAACTTTCGTCTTGAAGCTCTGCGGTATCTGCGACGAGAAGATATGGCGTAATTTCCCGAACGCTTCCCATCCGAGTTGGATTCGTCGGTTGACCTCTTTGTCGAAGTTGGATCTACCCAATTGGATCGTCTGACCCAAGTAGACATAGTTATCATCAGCTTCGATAATGTCGTTCCCAACATAAACCAGCATGGGTATGACATGGGCATTTGACATGATGTTCGTCTTGCCCATGTTCATTTTAAGACCCACCTGTTGGGAAACAATATTGAGGTCACTGAGCATTGTGCTAAGGTCTTCCAGGGTTTCAGCCATGATAACTATATCATCAGCAAATCGAAGGTGAGTGACGTATTTGGCATTGATGTTAACACCAAATCCGTTCCAGTTCAGAAGCTTGAATATATTTACCACTGCAGAAGTGAACAGTTTCGGAGAAATAACGTCTCCCTGTCTCACCTCTTTTCGCAACTAAACAGAATTCGTGCTCTGATCCTAAAGACGAACTGTCATGGTGGCCTTGCTGTACTAACATTTCAACACTTCGATGTACCGGTAATCAATCTAGCACCAATCTAGCTGTAATGACTGTAGCACTGCCCAGGTCTCGACTGAACCAAAGGCTTTCTCGTAGTCCACAAACGCTAGACATTTTGGCTGATTATACTCTTCGGTCTTCTGTATAATCTGCCGGAGCGTATGGATGTGGTCTACGGTGCTAAAGCGCTTCCGGAATCCAGCTTTGCCCAATAGACAGATCTTTTCCGAACACCTTGGAGCCCTTGTTGCGTTCTATTGCGTTTGTAATACAAGTAGTATTATAGGAACGCAAATCGTGTCGCATAGACTTGGAGATCTGTTTATTAAAAAAGCTGTAACTCGACATATCCACTGAAGAACCACGAATACCGTTCGGTAATTCTGAGTATAAGGTATGCAACCCTGCTCGAAACGCTTTCGATCTTCACAATGTTAATGACGACAGACTTGTGGACGAGAAACCCGATACCGTGTTGGGACTGCTGGTCGCTCTCCTAGTAATAAAGTAAGTTGCCGGAATTGCGGGTCATCGTATCCTCTCCTTCTGTTCGGACTTCTGATAACTATTATATCCTATTATACCCCAGCGCAACTTACTTACTACTTCTTCCAGCTCTATCAATTTTACATCGGACCTCAAGGTGCGTGCGTTATAAGTTGCCAGGTCCAGAGATCGTGAGGGTTGGTAGCTGGGTCTCTGCCAGGGATTCTTAGCACCCCCTGCTCCGCCATTACCATGGCTGCTACTGGTGCCAGGAATAACGGAGCCGCCGGGGACTGGGGGCTGTCATTGTGTTGTGTCTATCATATTGGGGGGAGGGGGGTTTGCCATAGTCAACACGCTTGGCAGGCGGATTGGTGACCGCAGTATTACATATGTGCTTGGAAGACGCTGCAGTCCATCTTCCGGTGTATATTCCCATAGTCGCCTCTTACGACATCCACGGGAGGATTGGGAGGGGTCTTATTCTAAGCCGAGACCGCCACGGCTAATGATGGATGTACGAGTATGTAACTAAAAAGGGCTGTAGAATCGCTCACGACTTCAAGGGGAGGTGTTAGACATAGAACGCGCGAAGCTGTGAGCTATGTAGTACCTACCTGTATGTAGCTATAGGTGTATTGCAGTCTATGCCGAACATGGCGTCGTAGTAACTATGCTTGATTGTGCTCCGCTATATTTTGTCCATTAATACAGTTTATAAGTTTCTGAACCGTGCTTATTATTCACGACCCAACACATTCACTCCTTAGAAGTTCTTATAATAAACTAGCTGTACCCGCGGCTTCGCTCGTGTGTTCTTTTCTTTAGATTCAAAGTACCATAATGTGCTATTCCAGGACCAATATATCAACATTTTATCAAAATTTCAACAACCGTCCATAATATTTTTATGAATTGCTCGGCGTCTTACTCACCGAATCCTAAGCTATCTAACAATGAAAACCACATCGCAATCGGTCCAGTAGTTTTTAGGTGATGCGTGAACAAACAAACAGAATACACGATTCAAAAAAAAATTACATGCTTGTTCAGAAGCTTTTTTAAATACCCAGGATCATTTTTTTATTTATCTTTGTACAGCCTTTTTCGTACATATTGCTTTATTGTAAGTTTAGATAGATGACTGTGTCAATTTGCATCAAAAAACCGTCCAGTAGTTTCAGCGTGATAGTGTTCTTTTTTAACTTTCAACCCCTATCTTGTGGAAACCCTTAATTTTTCGGGATTAAAAGTATCCAATGTCCAGGACATTGGATACTCAATCAAAAAAATAATAAAAAAATCGAAAGTTTATTTATTTTCCTCACAAATGGTTATACACAGTAATTGCGATCAGACAGGAGTAACAAAATAAACCTAGCTTTGTGAGTATTATGATCTCGTAGTGAAAGACCGTTGCCCGGCTAAGGAAACGGTCGTCCTTCTCAGGTAAAGGCGAGGTAATTTAAACAAGATGGTTAATTCAATAACAAACGGCTTTATTACACTAAAATTATATACATATGTTATCGAAGCTTGGTTCTCTCCCCTTTACTGAGGAATTCAACAAGTATTTTTCACTTAACAAAGTTTGTTCTGCATCAAAAATATGATCAACTCAGCTATTTTTATCTTATGATTCAAATACTAAAACTATGATTACATTCTATTATATTCTCATACATACATTCGGCCTGTACGAAATGAATTTACATTAGAACAGCAGTTCATCATACGGTATAACAACGCAACGAGTACTTGTGCAAACAGGAGTGTGTGTGTGTGTGTAAGATTGTGTTTCCCAGAGGGATGTAAATCTTTGAAACAGAAAGTATCTTTCAAACTATAACCTAACACGCAACAAGGCGAAGGCTTCCTTCACTACCGCAGCTCGCTGACTCGAAATGATTTGGAACGGACCATCCTGGAAGCTTCCAGGGTCGCCGTACTGTCGACTCGCGTGCCGCCGCGGATCGCCTCCTTTACTCCACTCGTTCTGCTCCTCGTCCTCTCCACGAACGATGCCTTCCGCTCCTCTCGAACGGTTTCTGCGTCTCCCACAGTCGGTGTCTGGTGTCTCTCTCGATCGGTGCATTCCACGGGTCAGATGGTGCGCCCCGAAGATCGGAGCAATAGCAGCTTGCAGTGATGATGGCAGCGGTCGTCCATTGATGCTCGTCTACTTCCTGAAACCCACGTTCCTCTGTGTTTAAATGGTGTCTTGCGGTGCCCGCCTTAGATGGTCGCGGCACAAAATCAAAGCAAATATTTTGTTAGAACACTCCTTGAACCACGGGATATCTCACTAACCTGGTTTTTGCTCTCGTATACTTATTTCGCCGGTTACCAAGTAGTCACGGTTTCCGCGCCTTGTTCAGGATGCTCCTCACTGCGTCTCTGGGTTGTTCCGTCCACACAAAAGACTGCGTGCCCGCTGCTGCCTGCGCCGATCTCAACCACGTGCAAACTATGTGAAACAAACTAATTCACTGTCCGTATTTGAAAAAATCCCAGCAGGCCTTCCTCTTTGTATTTATACGGATTCTGGTTTTACGATGAGTAGCAAACTGCACCCCGAAACACAACATCCGGGTTCCAGAAGCTTCTGGAAACAACACTGCAGCTTGCATCGCAATTCAGACCCTGTCGGCCTAGCTATACGGGTCACAGTCCTTCAGCAAGCTCCGGTGCAATCCAGTCAAGTTCCGCCGTGATTAACTTGTTTTTTATCTCAACTCCATATAGAAAAACAAAATGAACTAGAAGTTTCTTGTGTTCTACTCGACCCGTCAAAACATTCCATGGTGTGACCATCGCAAGCGATTTGTATGTGTAAATTATTTTTTTGACATACGAATCGCTGCCCTCTGAATTTCTGATTTGTTCGCCAGCTCAAAGATACGGCTTATGCCGGATTTTCCAAATATTTTGCCCTTTTTTTGAAGCTATTCAGGGCCTGAAACGTTTATTATAAGGGTATCACCAAAAGTTGCGCTACTTCTCAACAGAGGTTTCCGCATCGTTTACACCTTCCTTCTAGTTCATGTCTCTCGACACTAGCTGTCGCTGCGTGGATTTACCATTTCAACCATTTTGAGCCATGAGATGAAAACTTTGCCTTTCTACTTGCAGAGGCAGATTCAACCATTACCCATGGATTTTTAGGAAGGCAAAATTAACACTCTGTCTTTAGTAAACATCGCTTTCATTTGATCATTTTATCGACTGGCCGACTAAGAAATGCAGCGGACGGCCGTTGCTTACTAAACTTAAAGACTGGTTTCCACTTGAGGAGAAAACGTACCTTGATCCGTTAGATGGCGCTCCTACCAATAGGTCTTGCCAACGCCGGCATTATATGCGATCTCGGAGAGAAGACGCCCCTCCTCGCCAGATGGCGTTGTACCCAATATATTTTATTTCATCGGGATTTATGACAAAACTCTCTTGGAGTCACGATTTAACATGCTACAGTAGTACTAACTAATCATATCAAGTTTCATTTTAATTGATTCAATAATTTTGGCGCGATGCGCGGTCAAGATACAGACAGACAGACAAAAATAAAAAATAAACTATTTTGACTTCAGTATCGAATATAGAGAAACCTCCAAAACATCAAAATTAACACAACTTTGGACCCCTATCCCGCAAAAACCCGTTACTTTTTTGGGATAAAAAGTGTTTTTATTTTTCACCCATCTTATAAACTATGACTGTGCCAAGTTGCATCAACATCCGTCCAATAGTTTTAGCATGCCACGTGTTCTTTTAAATAATTATCCACCTCTATCCTGCGGGAAAAAAATATTTTTTCAGGATGAAAGTATGCAATGTCCTACCTCGAAGTATGAACTCAAATCATACCAAGTTTCATTTGAATTCCTATAGTATTTTCGGCGTGATGCGCTGCCAAGATACAGACAGTCAGACGGCCAGACAGACAGACAGACAGACGAAAATGAAAAAAGAAAACAGTTTTGTCTTCAGTATTGAATATAGAACAGCCTCCAAAAAAATAATTCTAAATATCTTCAAAGTAGAGAATTTGGGACATTATCCCACAGGAACTCTTTATTTTTTCGGGATAAAAAGTATCCTCAATTTTTACCCATTATATAAACTATGACAGTGCCAAGTTGCAACAAAATCCATCCAGTAGTTTCAGCGTGATACGTGTTCTTTTAAATAAATTACAACGCCTATCCTGCAGGAAATCTTTAATTTTTCGGGATGAAAAGTATCCAATGTCCTACCTCGAAGTATGAACTCAAATCATACCGAGTTTCATTCAAATTCATTCAGTAGTTCCGGCGTGATGCCTAGCTAAGATACAGACAGACAGACAGACAAAAAT
Source organism: Alsophila aescularia (assembly GCA_946251855.1). NCBI lineage: Eukaryota > Metazoa > Arthropoda > Insecta > Lepidoptera > Geometridae > Alsophila > Alsophila aescularia. The sequence continues at coordinate 796,385 of OX276374.1, read as the reverse complement.
TAAAGAAAATACAGTTTTGGCTTCAGTATTGTAACGATATTTAAATGGTTTTTGGTATTGTCGCGATATATACTGTTTTATCGTAAATTACTCTGTGCCGACAGATTCCGATGAAAGATGTGATGAATTGGTTTTTAGGCCAAACTCACCAACCACCGAGATAGTTGGTCCGGTGTCTAACGCCGTTAGGGTATTCGCTTAAGTCAATGAAAAGTAATTTTGAGAATAAAGAAAATAAAAATAAAACGGGGTGAGTCACACCAAAGTGGGGTGAGTCGAGATTCTTACCCCATCCGGTCGCTTTAAACGCGAGGACGCTATATCTTTCTTCGGAATTTCTCAAAACTTAAAATACTCGTTACTACTTTGAAATTAATAAAATTACCTGGATAAACTTAGACCGGAACGAGCTTCAAGAACTATTGGATCAAGACCGTTCGGTAATGTACTAGCTAGTGGGTACAATAGTGGAAGATAAAACATACAACTCAAATTCACCAATACAATTTTTATTATCCTTGGTTTAACTTTGCCTACTTACTTAAAATCTAAGGAACCGTGCCGTAGATACGTTGGACGGCCATTCAAGTTAGCATGTAATAGTGGAAGACAAAACATGCAATTTAAATTCACCAATACAATATTTACTATTTTTGATTTAACTTTGCCTGTTTACTTAAAATCTAAAGAACCGTGCCGTAGGTACGTTGGACGGCCATTCAAGCTAGCATGTAATAGTGGAAGACAAAACATGCGATTTAAATTCACCAATACAATATTCACTATTTTTGGTTTAACTTTGCCTGTTTGCTTAAAGTCTAAAGAACCCTTGCCTGCAGATCCAACTCAGCAGCTAAGAAGTACTAAGATCTAAGATTACCCTGTTATAACTAGGGTCGATATAGAACTGACAAAATTAAGTATTTACCCTAACAAAACAAGTGATGAATTGCCGGCCGGCAGTGCAGCCTACTCATTTACCTTTTTCTATAATATTGAGCCGTTATGTTAGTGAAGGTAAATCTCCATCCGACGTTTCTGCAATGTCCGATTCGCGTGAGAGGTAGCCAGGCTAGACCCCTCAGGCGTTGCAGGTGTCCAGCAGGTCGGTGGGGAACCAAAGTTCAACACTCCGGTTAATGAAATATATGCATAAACATGCCAATACGATACCGCATTCCAAGAACGTGGCAGGAATCGATGGGTATAATGTCATCGTGGCGTATCGCGACACGGCGCCTTTCTAGTTAAATCCGAGGGAAGAAGCCTCCGTCGTGTGATGTCTCAATCCGGGGGGAAAATCTCCGTCGTGGGGTATCTCAGTCCGGGGGGAAAACCCGCTGTGGATGAATAGACACAACGTTTCTTTAGAATTCGAGACTTCGAAAACGCCACCGCTCTCAGTTCGCTAAAATGGCGTCTCGAAAAATGGATAAAAGTGATTTCACAATCGCAATCATCACTGCAGACAATGCAAAAATACCGACAAATGCTCTCACCTTTTTTTGCGGGTTTTATAATATGCAGGGAAAAAACTTGTCAGTCCTGCTACCGGGCTCTCCAGCACGAAAAGAAAAACCACGCCACTCGTCTCCATTGTCTGTTTCTTTCTGTAGCCGGATCTAGTTTTTTTTTCCTCAGTTAGCAAAATCTATCCGAATAACATTTCGTTCCACCAAGAAACCGATCAGCGCTTACACATGGGCTTTGGAAATTATTATATGGTTTTAATTTTATTTTTTAAGATTTCTCACCATCGAAATCGAATTTGTTTATTTACTGTTTCTTTAACTATTTTTGACAGCTAAACAACTGTCAAGAAACGTCTAAGAATTGTTATAAACTATAGACCATAAAACGTTCCGTACTAGAAACGATCCGTTCACTTCCAGACGAAAGGTACGGAACGCGGTCTCTTTGCTTCGGTACCGTTAAACTATCATAAAACTATATACTGTCACTATTAAATTATGATATTGTATGGGTTTGCTTTGGAAAAATCTACGTTCCTAAATTTGACATTCGTTGCATTTAATTGGTTTGTTTAATTTTATTTTCTATTTGCTGACATTGCGGGACCGTGCCGAACAACGGAACGCGCCCTTTTGCTTTGACAGCTAATCGATGCAAAGATAAGTAGAATCCTACGCTAGAGGTCACTACTTGTCTCCGTGTTTATCAATTGTACTTTATTAATTATTTATTTATTATATGATTCCCAGTTATTCCTTGTTCCCTTTGTACATATCCTACGCTAGAGGTCACTACTTGTCTCCGTGTTTATCAATTGTACTTTATTAATTATTTATTTATTATATGATTCCCAGTTATTCCTTGTTCCCTTTGTACATATCTCAATCAATTGACCTAATGAGAGTTATAAAGTCGTAATACGTAGTGCATGGACGTGTTATATTTATCGAAGTGATTATAACCTCTGAAGATGACTACCGTTTTTGGAACTCTGATTTACAGGATTATATCATGTAAGTAAACAACGTACGATAATCTATTTTATGTACCCGATCGTCTGCTTTCGTTGGTATTTACCAAATACGAACGATAGTACTGTTTCAATCAACTATGTGCGATTTCAATGTCGTCATCTGATAGATTCTAACAACAAACAACAACAGAATGGCTTGTCTGTTTAGAGATTTGACCTGTACAGCTATGCTAAGCTTTTATTTGAAGAAAGGGTTTTATTGTTCATCTGTTTTTTAATTATTATATTTTATTATAAAATTAGTAGCTCACGCTACAGTATATAGAGTACCCTCCAATAAAAAAATACAGAATATCTGCAATGTACAGAATTGGACCTGTCACAGTTTTATTATAAGTATTATATGAAAAAGCGTAACGCTTCATTCTTGTGCGAGGTATTTCAACCATAAAAGGATGGCGCTTTGCTGATCATCTAGTCGTATGGTAATGGAAAGATGATGGGGGAATCAGATTGTGCAGTTCTTGTGCACACTTTACATAGTGCAATCTGTAGAATACCGACAGGCTTGCGACCTCACGTCGATGCGCCAGACTTAGACCAGACCAGAGTGTCATCTCCAATGAGCCTCACAGCACGTCTCTCAATTGTATCCAAAGCCTCGAGCTCATACTTGTCAGAACTGTCGCAGAGGTGGCAGCAGTGTGCTTTATAAAGATTCAAAAGCTGTCCCGGCGTGAAGTACGGCCTAACTTTAGACAAAATACTAAGTTTTTTGCAGCTACATTGGCTTTGGATTCAATGTAAGACCCAAAATTCAGGTTCAATGTGAGTTCGACACCCAAAAGATTCAGATGGTCACCTAATGGTATTGTTACCACTACGGAAAGACGGAGATCGGTTAAGGGGAGGAAAATTGCTGGGGCAGTCTTTAACTCAAAGGGCATTCTCAAAAATTCATAGTGTCCTGCTTCGGTGCTGAACGCTGTCTTCTGTGTGTCATTTCTGTCTACTTCTATCTGATGGAACCCATTGGCAAGGTCAAGCCTTGTGAAATATTTGCTTTTACCTAATTTGTCAAATAAGTCAGTGATATTCGGTAGTGGGTATTTGTCATCTATTGTTATGTCATTAAGGCGGCGGTAGTCAATTACCATTCGATATTTGACTTCGCCGGAGGCGTCCATTTTCTTGGGTACTAAGTGCACGGGTGCGTTTCAAGAAGAATACGACTCCTGAACAACATTGTTTTTCAGTAATTTCTCGACTTGGGATTTTATTTCCGTAGCCTGTGCAGGTGCCTGGCGGTATGGCCTAACATAAATTTGTAACATGTTAAATCATGACTCCAAGTTAGATTTTTGTTATAGATCCCGATTAAATAGAATGTATTGGGTACAACGCCATCTGGCGAGGAGCAGCGTCTTCTCTATTAGATCAAGATGTGTTTTCTCCGTATCTGAAAGCCAAACGCCGAGTTTGTAAAAAACGCCGAACTCCACTACGCGCGCGCCACTTTCTTCGTTGAAGGAATAATGAAAGCATTTCTTTATTGAAGACAGATTGATGATTTCGCGTATCAAAGAATCAATAAATAATGGTTGAATTTGCCTCTGCGAGTGGAAGGGAAAAGTTTTCATCTACTGTCTCAAAATAGATAAAATGGTTAATCCACGCAGCGACAGCTAGCGACAAGAGGCGTGAACTAGAAGGAAGGTGTAAACAATGCGGAGGCCTCTGACGGGAGGTAGCGGGGCTTTTGGAGTGTTGCTATTATAATTGGCGTTACAGGAATATTTCGGGCTCTGGATAGCTTTGCACGAGAAGCGGGATGTTTAAAAATCCGGAATAGGTCGCATCTTTAAGTTGGCTAACAAATCGTAAATTCAGAGGGCAGCGATTCATATGTCGAAAATAATTTACATCTAGAAATCGCTTGCGATGGTCACACCATGGAATGTTTTGACGTAATGTCTAAATCACATCAAAGTTCCAGAGAGACCCTTTTTTTTGTATGAAATTTTACAAGTAAACAACGGAAGCTGATTGGAATGTACCAGAACTGGCTGGAGGACAGTGACCTGTATAGCTAGGCCGACAAGGTCTGCTTTACGATGCAAGTTGCAGAGTTGTTTCTAGAGTTTTCTGGATAAGCGGAAGTTCGATTTCGGAGTAGAATGCTACTCGAAATGGAAACCAAAGTTCGTATATATATACGAACTTTGAACAAGAGAGAAGCCTGTGGTTTTTTTTTTAAACTTGGACGTGAGTTTAGTTTGCACGTGATTGAAATCGGCGCAGGCAGCAGAAGAATACGCAGTCTCTTGTGTGGACAAAACGACAGAGACACGCAGTCCAGAACGAAGCTGCTCTGTAACAGGCGAAATAAGTATACGAGTGCAAAAGCCAGGTTAGTGGGATTTCCCGTGATTTCAGTATTGTACTAACGAAATATCTGTTTTGATTTTGCACCGCGTCTATCTAAGGCAGGTATCTCGAGACACATTTGAACATAAAGGAACGTGGGTTTAAGGTTAAAATCGTGCATCTACGGACGGCTGTTGTCGTCACCACTGCGAGCTGCTGTGCGCGATCACCCTGGGCTCACCACCGTTTGTGGAAGAAGCCGGTCTACGAGGGACTCCAGAAGGTCTCCAACGCACCACCTGTCCAGTAGAAGACACCAGGCACCGATCGTGGGAGACACTGAAACCGTTCGAGAGCAGCGGAAGGCACCGTTCGTTGAGAAGCAGTAGGAGCTGATCGAGTGGAGTAAGGAGGCGTTCCGCGGCGGCACGCGAGACGACGGTACGGCGTCCCAGGAAGCTTCCAGGTTGGTCTACTCCAAATCATTTTGAGTCAGCGAGCTACGGTAGTGAGGGAAGCCTTCGCCTTCTAACGTGTTAATATACTGTTGAAAGATACTTTCTGTCTTACTTTCTGTCTACTTTCTGTTTTAGAGTTTAATATCCCTCTGGGAAACACAATCTTACACACACACACTCTGTTTGCACAAGTTCTCTTTTAATTTAGAACATTCTATGGCAAAGACAAGATTATTCCGTTGCGTTGTGACCAATACATGTTAATGTGCTGAGCACAGACTCTCTAAGTTTTTACTAGCCTATTCTATTATAAATTCATATCATACAGGCAGTTATGTACTAAAATTTATATGTAATCATATTTCAGAATTTTGAGTTTTGAGTATTAAGTTAGTAGTATTTCCTATTATAAGATCTTGCTGTTTAGAATTATTTTGATGCAGAACAAACTAAATTAAGTGTAAAATATTTCTTTCTGAATTCTTCAGTAAAGGGGAGAGTACCAATATTTGATAACTCATGTGTGTCTTTTTCTATTCTCGTGGTGGAGTTCGGCGTTTTTTACAAACTCGGCGTCTGGTTTTCAGATACGGAGAAAACACAACTTGATCTAATAGAAAAGACGCTGCTCCTCGCCAGATGGCGTTGTACCCAATACATTCTATTTAATCAGGATCTATAACAAAAATCTAACTTGGAGTCATGATTTAACATGTCACAATACACCCTAACCTGCCAGAGTTTCACATGCCAATGTGAAACACTCGCTGCCCTCAGCGGTAACAGTCACTGGAACTATTTCAAACAAGAAATAAAAGCAAACAGAACCAGATTAAAAAACATCTCATTGACAATGTGGAAACCATAGAAACTTCCTGGACCTTTTGGGTATATTGTAAATCCCCAAACAAAATATATTGAATCAAACGAACTCCGAAACGCAAACTTTAACGAAGAATGAAAACAGAACAGAATCTCGCAGTTCTAAGTTCACTGCTGCAGGAGCAGGCCAAAAGTTAACAATAACTTCAATCCTGGAACTAAAAATTTACCAACAAACATTTCTCAAAACTAAAAAAAAGAAAAAAAAAATTATCCTATGCACTAAGTACCCCCTCATTCATGTGATATGTCAACCGGGTACAATATATTTATCTAGATCTCTAATTTAGCATATTTCCTTTTATGTGTTTCCTAATCATTTTGATATAATGCCAATCTGTTCGGGTGAATCTATTTGTGGAAACTAAAAATTTACACATTTACATTGCACTCCTTTTATTTACAAAATCCCTGACAAAAAATCAATCACTACAAATCTAGTAACGTCAGTAAGTCGTTATATATCCTTCTTTCATACCATAAGTCCTGCTACACACCTAAATTGTGAGCATTCACTTTCTTTTTAAACAACCTATATAGACACAGTACCGAACATTTAGCTGTTGGCACTTATGCTACATTTGGTAAAACATTCATACACCCATATCCCCTAGTAAAAAAAAGTATAGAGTGGAAAACCCGCTTTAGAATTTCTGTTACTGGTAATTAGGCTTTTTAATATAGAGGTTACCAGGAAATCCGCCTCTTCGCGCTTTTACTGGTTTTAGGCTTTTCATTTATAGAGGTCACCAGAAAAAACCGCCTCTGTTTGATTAACTAGTTTCTAGGCTTGAGTTTAAAGAGGTCACCAGTCTAAACCGCCTCTGCGCTCGTTTGATAAAAACTACAAAAAAATATAACATGCTGGACTAGGATCAAATATGTTTCTAAATAAAATAACATAATATGCCTGAACAAAATATCCAACTACCTAGCCAGTATCTAAAATTTACTGTTAAATTTCGATCAAAGTAACATGCCAAACATTGACACAAATAATGTACTTTAAATCGTTTAGTAAATGTCACATGAGTGATTACCCCAATTCTAAACATTTTTACCTTATCGACATTGCCATTCCTTTTTTATTCCATCTGCCAGGACCAATGTTCTACACGCCAAAAAAAATCCTGTCTCGACCGGGCTATCTTATATTCTAACACATAAATTCTAAGTTGGCTGACCTAAACCTAGAACAAAAAACCAAAACCTGAGAATCTAAACCAAGTTTATCCTGCAAAACTCGCCAGATAATACAATACAAAAAATAATCACAAAATAAAAACCTAAAAAATAATAATTGGACTACCCATAAAATCTTTCCTTCTCTATTACTCCAGTAATAATTTCCTAGTAATGAGCCTTCCCCAAGACAGATGTTCACGCAACCATATATGCGGTCCAGGGTTTGGTTTGACCCCGCTCACCATGAAAAATAAAACTAACAAAGAAAATTATGTACAAAATATTATTGGACTATCCATTAAATCTTTCTTTCTCTATTACTCTAGTAATCATTTCCTAGTAATGAGCCTTCCCCGGGACAGATGTTCACGCATCCTCATGCGGTCCAGGGTTTTTGTATTCTCTCCACAAAAAAACCTTCATGAAAAATCCATGTTTTGACCCAGGCTTCTTTAGTTCAGGTGTTGTCATCCGCACCCGTGAATCCGGCCGTCAGTCTAACCCGGCTAAGGTTATTCTTGCCTGAAATTCGCGCATAAATATATGTGCAACAAAATTTGTCACACCACTAGGGCGTGCAAAAAAAACAAGATCTGTCGTGACCGGCTCTACTCCACCGATTTTCCGAACACCACAGAATCTATAAAAAACGATCATTATGTATCCCATAATATACGATCAAACTAGACCTGTTGTGACCGGCTCAACTCTACCGATTTCCCGAACACAACGGCATCTAAAAAAATACGATCTAATGCGATCACCAAAACAAAAAAACTCTCTGATTAGTCATTCTTCATGTATATACGCAAAATTGTGTATCGTACGCTGACAATGAGAGGTGAGCGAGAGAAAGCACATGCGGCCCTACCCCTCCTCTGAAAATATGGAGCTGTCCTCAGCTCTTATACCATCTACCGACATCTCCAATACCACTAAGGTCTGAAAAGTAGAAGATATGTTGTGTATGGATTAACTTTATTCATTACCCGAACGCAACAATATCCACAAAAGGATGATCAATGTGTTGTCCACAATTCATGATCAAAAAACTTCTCCAAGTCATCACCGGTACCATAATGGCGCATAAAAATGTGCCTCAAAACTTCGACACCGCTAGGGCGTGAAAGGAAGAAGATATGTTTTGTTCGGATGTACTCCATCCCTTTCCGAACGTAACAATATCCACAAAAGGATGATCATTGTGTTCTCCACAATTTATGATAAAAAAAAAAACATCGTCCTATATGTATATAATTATGTACAAAGTTCCATCCTATCTAAAAAAAACTGCTACTAACTGTAAAAACAGGTTACAAAATATCAACAATTAGAAATATTTAACAAAAGATTTAGCCGATGGAACTACAGAATAAACTAGACAAACCTAATCTATTCAACCAACGAAACATCACAACCTAACTAAAAAAACAAAACTGGACATAAGCAATGAACCTGAAATTGTTCAATGCTTCACAATAGAGGTAGATTTAGAACGGCACTAACCCCCAATCACCGCTTTATTGATTTTGAATTGACGGACTTCTCTTTGTGGTTGTTGACTTTAAAACCTGCCAAACAAATAGAACCCTACTAAATCTGCTCATCTTTAAAAAAGAATATAGTGTCATTAGGCGTGTCTCCATTTGTGCTACTGCATACTGTTGTGCTAAAAAAATAATGAAATCCAAAAAAAAAAACTAACAAACGATCCAAAAAAAAAGAAAACTACAGAACCTCGCATATATTTTACCGACCCCTAAAATACAATGAATAAAAGGTAAATGAATTCCTAAAAAATAATCTACTACCAATCGATTGAAAAAAAATATCTACGGAACCTCACAAATATTTTGAGCGAACCCTAAAATACAATGAACAGAAGGAAAAATGTGTGTATGTGTTTTGTGTAATTAAATTGTTCTAAAATGTTTTGGAACCGATATATCAAACAATATATTTAAAAAAAACTGTTGTGTTGTGACACACTTGCAATAAAATGGTACCTACAAAGTAAAAGTCACTCTACTAACAGATCTATACTGTTTTATATATCACACCAATACATAATCCAAAGAAAGTAAAGAAATACAATCAATTACACATGATTCACCATTAAATACACATAATATTTTTCCTAAAACAGTCAAATAATATACCAAGTTTTCAAAATAACACAAACAACACACAAAGAGATATTATAGTTTAGTTTCACACACAGTAATATTACACGTGACCACGGGGCAGTTTGGAAGATACTTTCATGTACACACCTGTTTGCTTGTATTTATTTTTAAGCGTTGTGCCTCAAAAAATCCTCTCTGACGTATTGGTGTGATATGATGCAGAAAAAAAACAACAAATTTACATTGAACGCCACTGTACCTGAGCTCCAGTTTGTAAGAGAAAAAATAAATGAATAAAATATATGTAAAATATGAAGAAAAAAAATGTGAATTTATTCAGTTGGGCGCCATTGAAAGGACCGTTGCCCGGCTAAGGAAACGGACCTCCTTCTCAGGTAAAGGCTATGAATTAAAACAAGATGGTAAATTCAATAACAAAGGGCTTTAAAAAAATAGAAAAAGACACACATGAGTTATCAAATATTGGTACTCTCCCCTTTACTGAGGAATTCAAAAATAAATATTTTACACTTAATTTAGTTTGTTCTGCATCAAAATAATTCTAAACAGCAAGATCTTATAATAGGAAATACTACTAACTTAATACTCAAAACTCAAAATTCTGAAATATGATTACAATTTCCTCAAACATATAAATTTTAGTACATAACTTCGGCCTGTATGATATGAATTTATAATAGAATAGGCTAGTAAAAACTTAGAGAGTCTGTGCTCAGCAGATTAACATGTATTGGTCACAACGCAACGGAATAATCTTGTCTTTGCCAAAGAATGTTCTAAATTAAAAGAGAACTTGTGCAAACAGAGTGCGTGTGTGTAAGATTGTGTTTCCCAGAGGGATATTAAACTCTAAAACAGAAAGTAGATAGAAAGTATCTTTCAACAGTATATTAACACGTTAGAAGGCGAAGGCTTCCCTCACTACCGTAGCTTGCTGACTCAAAATGATTTGGAGTGGACCAACCTGGAAGCTTCCTGGGACGCCGTACCGTCGTCTCGCGTGCCGCCGCGGAACGCCTCCTTACTCCACTCGATCAGCTCCTACTGCTTCTCAACGAACGGTGCCTTCCGCTGCACTCGAACGGTTTCAGTGTCTCCCACGATCGGTGCCTGGTGTCTTCTACTGGACAGGTGGTGCGTTGGAGTCCCTCTGGAGTCCCTCGTAGACCGGCTTCTTCCACGAACAGTGGTGAGCCCCGGGTGATCGCGCACAGCAGCTCGCAGTGGTGACGACAACAGCCGTCCGTAGATGCACGATTTTAACCTGAAACCCACGTTCCTTTGTGTTCAAATGTGTCTTGAGATGCCCGCCTTAGATAGACGCGGTGCAAAATCAAAACAGATATTTCGTTAGTACAATACTGAAATCACGGGAAATCACACTAACCTGGCTTTTGCGGTCGTATACTTATTTCGCCTGTAACAGGGCAGCTTCGTTCTGGACAGCGTGCCTCGGTCGTTTTGTTCACACAAGAGAACTGCGTGTTTTTCTGCTGCTTCCGCCGATCTCAATTACGTGCCAACTATGTAAACTAAATTCAGTTTTACGTCCGAAATCAAAATCCAATCCACAGGCTTCTCTCTTGTATATATACGAACTTTGGTTTGCACTTCGAGTAGCATTCTACTCAGACCTCGAACTTCCGGTTATCTCGAACAGTCCAGAACTAACTCTGCCATTTGCATCATAAAGCAGACCTTGTCGACCTAGCTATACAGGTCACTGTCCTCCAGCCAGTTCTGGTACATTCCAATCAGGTTCCGTTGTTTACTTCAAAAAACTTCATATAGAAAAAACCATCTCTCCGGAACTTACATGTGACCATCGCAAGCGATTTCTAGATGTAAATTATTTTCGACATATGAATCGCTGCCCTCTGAATTTACGATTTGTTAGCCAACTTAAAGATGCGACCTATTCTGGATTTTTAAACAACCCGTTCCTCGTCCAAAGTTATCCAGAGCCCGAAATATTCCTGGAACGTCAATTAATAATAGCAACACTCAGAAGCCCTGCTACTTGCCGTCAGAGCCCTCCGCATTGTTTACACCTTCCTTCTAGTTCACGCCTCTTGTCGCTAGCTGTCGCTGCGTGGATTAACCATTTTATCTATTTTTGGACAGTAGATGAAAACTTTTCCCTTCCACTCGCAGAGGCAAATTCAACCATTTGTTCTTGATTCTTAGATAGGCGAAATTATCAATCTGTCTTCAACAAGAAAAGCTTTCATTATTCCTTCAACGAAGAAAGTGGCGCGCGCGTGGTGGAGCGTTTTTTACAAACTCGGCGTCTGGTTTTCAGATACGGAGAAAACACAACTTGATCTAATAGAAAAGACGCTGCTCCTCGCCAGATGGCGTTGTACCCAATACATTCTATTTAATCGGGATCTATAACAAAAATCTAACTTGGAGTCATGATTTAACATGTCACATGGTGACCGTGATCATTGAACGAGGGTAGCAAAGGAATTTGGATAACTTCATCATGATTACTGGACGCATGTGTAACTAATCACAGTAAATGGTTCGTTATAAATTTCCGATCCAAAGTATCTATATGCCTTTTCGGGATTAATCAACGACCGTGTGCTACCTGTATCGATCATTAATTTTCCATCTATTTCCGGTATATATACATATGGCAGTTTTAATTTTAAGTCACAATTTATGTTAATTACTTCACGTTCCCTACTGTGGAGGCCAATATGTGAAAATTTTCAATACACTGAGCTTCGTCACTTTCATTCTTATTTCCCTGATTTTCGTCTACTACTTCACATACTTCCGCCTTCAGGATCATTGAAGTTGTAGTAGTAATTATCCTGATATTCCTGTGGATATTGACCATAGGGATCATAGAGCTGATTTTCATCTAGCTCTATTTCATTGAGGCGAAAACCCTGTTGCTGTGGTTTCGCAGGGGTTGCAGTTCGCATGGATACATCCGTACTTTCGTTAGGCAAGGGCTTAGCAATAGCTTGGGGTGGTTTGTAACCAAACTGGGGTTGGTTGAACTGTGGGCGGTAACCTATGGATTGAGGTCGCATGCAAACTGTTGGGGTTGATAGGATGGCCTAAATGATTGCATCCCGAATTGTTGGGGACGCATGCCACCCTGAGGTCCTAGCTGGGACCTATAACCAAACTGTGGTGGTTGAGGGCTATTGAATCTGAAGCCTTTAAATTGGGGCAAGCTCTGTTGGTTGTAATTTGGTATGCCAAAATTTAGGCGTGGAGGTGGGAACTGTAACGGCCTAAAACCTAGTGCGGAGGTTGGTGATGGTTGTGTAACACCAAACTGAAATGGTGCGCTGGGCATGGGTTGCATAACTTGCTGTTGTGGCTTATTAGAGTTAAGGTATATTGTTCATAGAAATTTACTTCTTCTAGAACAATCTCCAGAGCTTTTTCAAGCGTATTAGGAGTTTTCAGTCTCACAATACGTACTAAATTTTCGGGTAGGTTGTATAAGAACACGTTTAGGGAAGTGTTATTGTATATTATTACTTTACTGCGTTCAATTTCATCGTCAGACGTCGTACGGCTGGCTTTGACTTTGGCTCGACTTCATGGAGAACCATGAAGTCGACCAATGACCCCTTTGGTTCCGCTGTCCGAATCCAAACTGCCCCACTCTCAGTTCATCGCCATTCCTTATGCCCAGCCGTGCGTTGAAGTCCCCCATCACCACTGTGAAGTGTGTTTTCGGGACATGCATGGCATTAGAAATGTCGTCATACATATTCTCCACTTCATCGTCCGGGCGCTTCGAGTGTGGGGCGTACACCTGTATGACCTTCAACGAATACCGTTTGGTAATTCTGAGTATAAGGTATACCACCCCAGGTATACCAGAAACCCGACACCATGTTGGGACTGCTGGTCTCCCTCCCGGTAATAGAGTAAGTTGCCGGAATTGAGGGTCATCGTATCCTCTCCCTCTCTTTTCTCTTCTCTTCTCTATTGGAGCGCAACTTACTTACTACTTCTTCCAGCTCTATCAACTTCTCATCGGTCCTCAAGGTGCGTGCTTTATAAGGTGCCAGGTCCAGAGATCGTGGGGGTTGGTAGCTGGGTCTCTGCTGGAGATTCTTAACACCCCCTGCTCCGCCGTTACCATGGCTGCTACCGGTGCCAGGAATAACGGAGCCACCGGGGACTGGGGGCCTATCATACTGGTAGGTCTATCATATTGGGGGGGTTTTGCCATAGTCACCACGCTTGGCAGGCGGATTGGTGACCGCAGTGTAGCAAATGTGTTTGGAGGACGCTGCTGCCCATCTTCACGGCTTATTTACTAAAATCGTAACTTTTAAATTAAAATGGCCAATATCATGGTCAAAGTTTCGGATGGAGTTCAACGGCTGGAGAGTGATAATTACTTTAGTTGGTACTTTTATAATGGAAAATTAACTTAGGGATTATCGATACGGGTGAAAAAATGAATAAAATATTTAATTTTAATATATTTTTATTATAAAATACTGTAACTAATATTTTTTTACTGATGTCGAACATAAAATTACAAAACATAACCATCTACTCCAAAAATATTATAATCATAGCCTCTGCATTGAAAATGCTAAATACCCAACAAAAATCGTTGTGTATTTGATCTAATTATTAATATAATCACTAATCAAAATCACAGCTAACAACTCTTTTGAAAGAAAATGGCACAATTACCATACATAATATTTATTGGCATGAGCCAGATCACTAATTACTTATAAAATAATCAAAAATATTGGAACGTAAAATTATTTCTAAGCATCTTAATTATGGTTGCAGTTCAGACACAATCAATGGCAAGACAACAGAAAGACTTAAAAGATTGACCTGTAGAAATTTGCATAATAGGAGGGGATTAACCCTTTGTGAATTAATTCAGTCAAATCTTTATTTTTATTGACGCTCAAGACTTGTTTAATCTCATACGCTTAAATGTCCTTTAGAGGACATTACGCTCAAAACATTTTTTTCTTTTATTTCTTACATTCACCTCTTTATATTCTTCGTCATTATAAGACATTTTGTTGTGAAATGTGAAGGGATCTTTTTTAATCATTTTCAACATTTTTATGTCATTCCAATATACGTTCTCGCCGTTTTTGTTTTTATTATAATTGTATCGCCAATCCTCTTGCAGTTGTTTAAAATCAACGAATGAATCGTAGCTTAATTCATGCACATTAATGGCGGGTCGACTTTTTTTTGCGCTTTTGATTAGTGCGATTTATTGGTCCGGAGTGTATATGGGGCCAGATTTCAATAATTTTTTTCACTTCTTTTACAATGAGGCTGTGTACGCTATCCGCCTCATTTTGAGTATGGCCTCTAATTAGGAATTTATGGGAATGAATTTATCCTTATTCTGTCCACAGCAGTTGTCAGAGTAGAATATAATATTTATTGCTGTTTCTCCATCGCAACTGACTTCTTGTAGATATTTCCAAATACAGGATCCAATCTCAATGGCACCTCGTTTTGCGTCTGACTCAGTCCAGAAATAACAATGAACGTTGTCGTACGCACGCTTGTCTTCTTTATTTTTAGCTGTTCAATTTAGATTTATAATAAAATGCCGAGGTTTCGCCTCTTGGGCATTGTAATACGGCTTCTAAATCGTAAATTACAACTCTGTTATCGTTGTCTATATTGGTTCTATCAGCCGCTTTCTCTTTTCTACTTAATTCTTTCTCATTAATGTGTGATTGATATTTTTCATCCATTTGTTCTTTTAGATCTTCACTTAAGTTTGCATAAGAAACGCACAAGTCACACTGGTCTTTCTTAGGCTGATGAAAACTCAAGTTGAATTCAGTGGTAAAAAAAATATAGTATGCAAAATAGTTGCAGGGTATTTTTTCATTTAGAGTTTGCAATTCTTCAAAGTCTTTGTATAAATCTTTAACACGTTGGTCGCCGGACAAAAAAAAATAATTTGGTCAAAAAACTTTTTGTGTTATTTATGTTCGTTACTATAAAATATGCGTAGATTTTTTTTTTACGCGATTTAAAAATACAGTTTTCGAGTTTTTAGATAAAAACAGATGGTGCCCACTAATGCCCCCCACGGCGCTCTATATAGAATAATGCAAATAACCGTTACGAAGCGCCATGCCGGCCAACGCGCCGGGCACCCCGCGCCTCAGTCCCTCTCCGGTGCTTACGTTGAGCGGTCGTTTGCATACTCTTTGTGATGATATAATTGAAAATATTGGCGTTTTTTTACGACGTACGTTATGTGATGATATTTCAAAATGGAAAGTAACATTGTAAGCAGCCAAGAAAATTATTTTGAACTTAGTATGGAAGACTTTGATTTCACGCAAGCGGATTTACAAGAGATTTCAAATTTGGAAATCAGTGCTTTCAATGAGTTGCTTAGTAGAGAACAACGTAGTGATGACAAATCTGAACAACTGAACTTACCTCGAAAACGGAGACGACTAGTTATAGCTTCGGAAAGTGAAACGGATTCAGTCGAAGATTTTGTTTTGAGTAATTTACCTTCAAACTTACTCAATCACGCACATAAATGGAGAGATACCACAGGCCAATCAGCCCGTGTGATTCCATTCACTGAGCCCACAGGTGTAAAATTACCATACTCAACAATGATGAATCAGGCTGACCCTGAAGACTTCTATGCTTTGATAGTTCCTGACGGATTATTTGAAATAATAGCAGAGGAAACGAATACTTTTGCTGCTCAAAGTTTCTCTGAGCGTCATCTAAAGCCATCTTCACGATCACATGCATGGACTCCGACAAATAAGGACGAAATGAAACGTTTTTTTGGATTGATACTGTTCATGGGCCTTGTAAAGTTCCCTAAGCTAAGTCATTACTGGAGCAAAGACAGAGTGCTCGGTCAAACGTTCCCCCGTACCGTCATGAACCGTAACAGATTTGAAATACTTTTACAGTATTTGCATTTTGCAGACAACGATAACATAAATCCAAATGATCGCATCGGTAAAATCAGATACCTTATAAACTTATTGAACAAAAACTTTGCTCAATTTTACTCAGCAAAAGAAGATGTGTGTGTAGATGAAAGCATGATTCCTTTCAGAGGGAGGCTTTCTTTTCGGCAGTATAATAAGTTAAAAAGACACAAATATGGAATTAAGCTTTTTAAAGTCTGCACAAATCCAGGCTATACCTTAAAACTGCAGGTATACAGCGGCAAAAATGTTGATACAGTCAACAATACACCAACCAAAGTAGTCTTAACACTTTGTGAAGAACTATTGAATAAAGGCCATATCATCGCGACTGACAACTGGTATACCAGTTTAGAATTGGCATACGAGTTGTTGAAGAAGGAGACACACTTTTTAGGGACAGTAAGGAAGAACCGAAGACACTTGCCAAAAAAAGTCGTTGAAGCAAAATTACAGCGTGGAGAGTATATAGCACAAGAAAATGAGGAAGGAATCACTGTCCTCAAATGGAAAGACAAAAGGGACGTACTAATGATGTCCACTAAGCATACTGACACATTTTGTAAAATTAGATTAAAAGGCAGGAGCGTTCGGAAACCTAAAATGGTTTTAGAATACAATAAATGCAAAGCTTCAGTTGACATGAGCGATCAAATGACAGCCTATTCTACACCGCTTCGCAAATCTGTCAAATGGTACAAAAAACTGGCAATAGAACTAATTTTGAATACAGCGGTTGTCAATGCGATGATCATGTATAAAGAAACGACCAACAAAGAAATTTCAATAGTAGAATATAGAAAAAAACTCGTGGAGTACCTTACGACGACTGACACTTCAGAATCTGACCTTTCAATTGGAACGCGCCCTAGAAGACTAAAACATGAACTGGAGAAAAACCCGGAGCAGTAAAAACAACCAGAAGATTCTGTGTTCTTTGCTACAAAAATAACACGGAAATAATGCCAAGAGTTGAGGCAAAAAATAAGACCAAAAAAGTTAGCACCTTCTGCAGACTATGTCCTGGTCAGCCCCACTACTGCCTTCCATGTTTCAATACTGCGCACAAATAATACATACGTAAATAATTTTTAAGTGTGTTACATTTCATTGTCGATTTGATCCTTTTTCAAAATTAAGTTGTAATGTATAGTAATAATAAATATCTTAACTAAAATTTTTCGTCTTCCATTCGTTTTCCTATGATCATTCTAACTCCTCTTGAAGTATCAATGTCCTGTTTGGTAATATAGTTCTAGAGCGCCGTGCCGGGCATTTTATAGCAATAAATCAAGGGAAACTGTGTCGTACGGCGCTATAAAGCTGGTTAAATACAGTTCTGTCTTGAGGTCACATATGCCCCCCAAAGCGCTGTGTAGTGAACTGCTTGAGGTCACTAGTGTCCCCCATGGCGTCCAACGTGTTAATAGTTTTGTCTCCTTCAATATATTCCCTTGTGGTTTGCTCTCTAAGGTAGTGTGATTCTATTCGGGGAATAGATTCAAACTCAGGGTCCAATGTTTTATGATAGCTATGTTTTCCGCGTTGATCTTCAGAAATAAAGCCTATTTCATTTTTTTTCGTCACAATCGTGAAAATCGTTCTGTCACTAATGTCTAGAGTACTTTTGAAAAAGATTTTGCATACTCTTGTTTAATGTTCATCCAAATAGAAAGCTTTATTAGGACGTCGGGGTTTTTCGGCATTAGTGTATTTGTATTTGGTCTCCAAATCAACCATGCAACTGTCTATAAACGCTCTTTGCTTGTCTAGATCACCGAGTTTCCAAAACTATCAAATATTTCGTATCTTCCTTGTAGATCAATTTTTTTGTGCATTTTAATCTACACTTTTCAGAGTATGGGGTCTTGAGGCATTGAGCTGAGATGTTTTTGCGAGTTTTGGACATAGATGTATAAGACCTTCCTGTATTTCGCCTCCTTTTGATCCTATTTTGCTTCCATTTTGCAGGGTTCTTCAACCGCTTCCAGCTTCTTTTTGTAGTGTCTTGGTCCTTGGTGTCGCTTTCAGAGCATGAGGAATCTGAGGAATTTGGGATTAGAAAATTTTCTTTTTTTTTGCCCAGATGTGTTACTATGTGTTAATTTATAGACCTATACTTTTATTTACCTATAGATTCTCAACAACCCCTTCTAAAACAACCATCACTGCATGTGGTATACATTATTTTTAATATTATGAAGCACAACCACTTCATTTTTTGAAGTCCTCTCCTCTATTAGAGCACTCCGGAACTGTCCTTGACAATATTGTGTTGCATGGGTACTTTTGAAGACATCATACCTTTCTTCTAAATGACTTTTGGCACAGGAACTGGCACTTGTTACCATGGCTTTATAATTATCCACTATCATCTGGAAAAAATATAAATGAATAGTTAAATAAGTAGGTACTTGCGCTAGACCTCAGATAATCTGAGCGCTAAACTAACAAAATAGGGTTACAGACATACAGGCTACCCCTGTATTGTGGGTATTGTACTGGGTATTGTACTGTATTGTACCTACCTACTGATACTGACCTACTGACCTAGTAAAAAAGAAGGTACCTCCCTAGGTAAGTAGGTATTTATAGTAATTTGTGTCTACGCGTAAGAATCAACTGGGTGTTGGCTGCTAGTGCTAGCTAATAGGAGAAGACAATAAAACATTGACTTACATTTGTTTCTATAGAGAAGGGAAGCCGCTTGTCCTATTAGCACTGAAAAAAAGCCTCACATCCTACTAGGCTTGCTGCTAGTATTATCTCATTCGTTGTTCGTATTTTACGAAAAACAACACACGAAAAGTAGGTGAATAAAAGAAACTATGAACGAAATTTCAAAAATATCACCGGGTGATTTCAAAACGAGTGGGGGGAGGGGAGGGGGTTTGGCACTCGTAAACGAAATCATACGTATGATATTTTTTCTCACCCAGTGAAATTCAAAAATACGACTTTTGGGAAATCGGTGACTTTTTATCATTTCGCTGATATTTAATCACTCGGTGATATTAAAAAATCGCACCTCAGGTCCATATTTTTGGGTAGGTGATATGTACTACCTATACTAAAGAGCATATTACTATATTGGCATACCTAAACAGCAGCGAATTTGAAAAAAAAAGGCGATTTCTTGGCCATTAATGAGTTCGTGTCAATTGACTGGAAAAAATATAATAATCATAAAGTGTATTAATAAACTGCCTAAGTGATATAGTTTCTGAGATATTTGGGTATAAAAATATTTTTTCGACTTTTACATACGTTAGGAACATAAAGTTGCAATATTAATTTTCAGTCTTGGTCAGGAAGGGATGAGGGGGTCTGATGAAATTGTTGTCACAAACAACTAATCTAACATGCGCCATCCCATAATTGCACGACATATTAATATTGCCGTGAAGTTGGACGAAAAATAAACCCAAATATGTCTTAAAGTATATCACGATTTTTTCATAGAACACTTTTTGTTTCTTATAATTTTCCCTATCGATTGACACTAGTTTCATTTATGGCCAAGAAATCGAGTTTTTTTTCATATGTTCATCATAGTCTTATCAGCAGTCCGAGCGTGATTGTGTAACATAAAAACAAACTTTCTTAAATGGACATTCGTAATTGGTATTATTGGACGATAAAATGTTCAAATATTGTTACACAAGCACACACTAACACCGCTGTTTTAAGTACCTACTACAAAAAACTACCAAACTTAACATTCTTTTTTTACATTGGTGATCAAAACCGCGGTAGATGCTAATATTATTTTATTTCATTGAAATTTATTTGCTGACGGTTCCTTACATTGCTTTATGTTTACGGACTAAGATGAACTTACCCGATACCCGAATCGTATTTGGTTCGTGAATTAATCTTGTTATCTCTTTTGCGCTTCTATCTGCGTATGTCTCTTTATCTTTGTTGTTGGTGCATGAAGTGTACGACAGTGCAAATTTAGCTGTGTGGGTGTGTTTTCCTGTAGTTGTATCTAGTCCGGGTGTAGTTTACATGAAGTTCTAGGTTGCCCCGTCCTCCTTTGTTTAATAGGGTCAATGGTGTCAATATTCCTTTGTTCCAAGCAAATTAAGTGCACATTGACTATCATCATTTTAAATTTTATTATCATGGCAAAAAGCACCCACCACGCCTCTCTCTAAAATGTGTGTAAAGTAAGTACTAATATGATTTCGAATTATACACCGCTGTCTATTTTTCTTCCTTTGATTCAGTCCAGCATTACAAAGGTAGTCTAGAAGACCGCCGATTGTAGGTACTACCATAGTTTTAATTTCATTCTAATGTGTTTGTTTCCGTAACTTGTATATAGTAGGTACATATAATATTAACAGGCAATGACATGTTAATATTATATGTATGTAGAATATCATTGGGTATTATTGTAAAGAATTTCGTATCGTATCGTGCGGATCGTATGATTATACGCGTAAAGACGAAACAACCTTTATGATACAAACTGGAAAATTTCCTAGTGTTTATAGATAATTATAAGAGCTGATTGATGGCAGATAATTATAATGAACTAATAGATAATTAATATCAACCTAATATAATAAAACTAGCTTTTACCGGTTATCCATCTGATGCTCCTTTTGTTCGCTTTGTTGGCCAGCAACGGTATTTCTGACAGCTGGTGTTCACAATTTGGTGGTTGGTTCCAGAAGAAGTACTGCCGCGGTTAATTCGCAACTCCTGATTTCGATTGTGGATGTGAAGTGCACGTTACTAACCTAACTACGTAGCAGGTAGACGTCCTAGGATTCGTCAGTAGCTTAGGTGTGCATTTTGCTAGTAATTTAATAACTGATTATACTAAAGTCATATTTACATGTGGTTTACTAATCTACTGTCAATAATTAAGAACTGTATGGCTGAACAAATTTCGTTTCTCTGGATAATCCCCTTTGTTTGACGGTCTATCTTATCACGTGACATTGGTGAAATTGTGGTCACTCCTCCACAAAAGCCACTAAACAAGAATTTAATTTAGTGAGTAACTCTGTTAATTTCACATACGTCATTGGTTGTTAATCTTAATCTTGGTCTTAATTTGACAACCGGTTGGTCTAGTGGCTAGAGATCCTAGGTACGAAATCGAACGGTTGCGGGTTCGAATCGTTCGGTTACGGATTTGTGTGATAAGCAGATATATTTGTTTCCGAGTCATGGATGTAATATTTGTATCTATGTATGTTTATCCGTTATCTAGTGCCCATAGTAGGTACAGGTTATCCTAGTTTGGAGCTGGGTAATTGGTGTGGAAATGTCCCGAATATATTTTAATCGTATTTGTTATGTTCACGGATCAGATAGGCTTTATTTTACTCTAGATGGTCTAAGTGATAACAACGTCAAAGTGATACTTGATTACAGTAATGTATGATTTACCATAGCTATCTGCACATTACATATTTACGTTGATAATAACATTGAATAAGTAGGTATCTATAATCTAATCACATTAATCATAATTTCATCATTGACCATAATCATACTGAGCATACGTCACATCGCATTGGAAAACACTGTTTTCCACAAAATAGCAGAGTAACTGAGTACTAATAATTATTATTTGAGTTAACTTGCTGGTTTTGTACAGGCACGTCGGCCACTAAAACTGCTTCACGTTTACATTACATGTGATCGCTCGCCGCGCAAGGCTTACGGTACCAATCATACAGGACAGGCTTCTAAGTAGTAGAGATCTAGACATCCGGCCCGGATTCTTTATGTGATTGAGCAATTTTATATACCTACACAGACTTTCCTTGACAAAAAGAAGAGAAGACTCATTATCAGTGAAATCCGCATTGAAATCCGTGGTTCTCATGATAACAGTAGTCATACATAGAGCCGTGGTTCTCATGATAACAGTAGTCATACATAGAGCCGTGGTTCTCATGATAACAGTAGTCATACATAGAGCCGTGGTTCTCATGATAACAGTAGTCATACATAGAGCCGTGGTTCTCATGATAACAGTAGTCATACATAGAGCCGTGGTTCTCATGATAACAGTAGTCATACATAGAGCCGTGGTTCTCATGATAACAGTAGTCATACATAGAGCCGTGGTTTTCATGATAACAGTAGTCATACATAGAGCCGTGGTTCTCATGATAACAGTAGTCATACATAGAGCCGTGGTTCTCATGATAACAGTAGTCATACATAGAGCCGTGGTTCTCATGATAACAGTAGTCATACATAGAGCCGTTTTTGCCAGGGACTACCTTTTAAGTAGGTTACCGTTTATTGATACAAAATAACTTCGTAGGTTTTTGCTTTCCTTTCGAAATGGTTTTTGCAACAGCGCGGCGCATAGACAACTGCACTATTACTCACGTACTCTAGACAGGCTTTTGACGAACGTCGCAATGATTATTTTATTTTGTTATATTCGGAAAACTAACAGCTAGATACCTACAATAATTAGAAGAAAGGATATTTAACTTACGGTCACTCACAAGTTTTCACTGTTATGTTAGAGAAGTAAGTATACAATAATAAAGAACACGCAAATTATTTATTATAACAATCAGATAATAATGCAAGATGGTTAAATGGACAGTTTACAAAAAATAAGCTCTGAGATCATTATTGCTATAAACGTAACAAAGAGATCCATATCTAATAATTATAATACCTTATCACCATTTTGCCGCTGATAGCAGTAGTTTGATTAGAGAATACCTAATAATACTACGTTTGGTAGTGAGCGTACACGGAACTAACGTATTTGTACTATTATCATTGACGTAGGAAATGTTACTCTATGACTATTATTTATTCTGTTACTAATGTTAGGAGATGAGACAATGTCAATTCATGGAGCATGGATCGTTCCATGGACGCTCGGTGGGGGCGTTCTGAATCAGCACAAACAATTCATGGAGCATGGATCGTTCCATGGACGCTCGGTGGGGGCGTTCTGAATCAGCACAAACAATTCACGGAGCATGGATCGTTCCATGGACGCTCGGTGGGGCCGTTCTGAATCAGCACAAACAATTCATGGAGCATGGATCGTTCCAAGGACGCTCGGTGGGGGCGTTCTGAATCAGCATAAACAAAAGCATAGCAAAGCAAATCCGTAAAGATCTGTGCACCAGCGGCATGTCAAAAAGATCGACCAAACCGCGCATGTATTGTGCCAGCCACGACAGTTGCAAAACAATATTTTTTTCAAAACATTAATTTGTTTGTATCGTTAATAGTTTATGGTAGGTATACATATATGACATACTAGCTGTACCCGCGGCTTCGCACGCGGGGTATTTTTTTTAGGTTGAACCTAAAGAAAAGACCATGCGTACCATAATGTGCTATTCCAGGACCATTATACCAACATTTGATCAAAATTTATTTTGCCGTCAAAAATACTTTTATCCACTGCTCGGCTTATAACTCACCAGATTGAGATACCAATTACACCAGTTTTTAAATCGAACCCTAAGCTATCTAACAATGAAAGCCGCATTGTAATCGGTGCAATAGTTTTTACGTGATGCGTAAACAAACACACCAGACAAACAGACAGAGCGACACGATTAAAAAAAGATTTTTTTTTCAATACCCTTTTTAAGCACCCAAGAGCATTATTTTATTTATCTTCTGTTTACAGCCATTTTCGTACCTATTGCTTTATTATAATTATAGACATATGACTGTGTCAATTCGGAATGAAAAGTATGCGATGTCCTACCTCGTAGTATGAACTCAAATCCTTAAATTTAAATTCCTTCATTAGTTTCGGAGTGATGCCTAGCCAAGACACAGACAGACAAAAATGAAAAAAAAAATCATTTTTGGCTTCAGTATCGAATATAAAGTACCCTCCAAAAGAAAAGGTAAAAATATCTTCAATGTACAGAATTGGACCCGTTAGAGTTTTAGTATAGATTGTTGAGGTGTCAAAATGACAACATCGCCGAGCCCGGCATTGAATTCTTCTAAACAATGAAACTTGTAAGTAATGGTACACAGACATTAAAAAAGTACTTCGGAAGTTGGGACAGTGTTATTTTATATTCATAACTAGCTGTGCCCGTATGGTAATTTCTCCAGAATAAATGTACTCTATGTGCTATTCCAAGATCTAAAATACCAATATACCAACTTTTTTTTTTTAATTAAATTTTTTGATCAAAATTTCTTCAGCCGCCAATATATTTTTTATTGATTCCACGTCTTCTACTAGATTGCTCGATTGGCTTCTATTTCGGTAATTGAGATACCAATTACACCAGTTTTTAAGTAAGTTAAACCTTTAACAAACAAACAAACATACAAACAGACAGACCTGGCCCCTTACTCTTGAACACCATTCCGATTCAATCTCGAGTGCGATTCAGCTCAAAAACCTAACCTGCACTGCAACGTGATCGTTTCCTTTCGGTGTGGCAACATGTACGCAATCTTGGTTTAAAAAAATTACGTCCTTCCTCCACTTCCCAACCTTTCTCCCACTTCCCCAGAAAACCTAAGGCTACGGCCTAAAGCTCAGAAACTCGCGAGCTACGCAGCTTGATGTAAACAGTAGTATGTAAGTCGATTGAGATAGTGTCATCTTTTCTGGCCGCCCAAGGTGTTTTACTCGTAACTGTTAGAAACTTGACTTACGGCCTAAAGCTCAGAAACATGCGCGTCAGTACAGATCTTTAAAAAGTTTTTTTTTGGCGGCCTGTTTTCTAGTGGCTAGTAACCATCAATAGGAACGAAATCAAACAGTCGCGGGTTCGAATCCTGCAAGGTGCAATCATTTGTGTGATGAGCAGAAATGTTTGTTTCCGAGTCATGGATGTTATATTCGTATTTATGTATGTTTATCCGTTATCTAGTGCCCATATTACAGGGTATCCTAGTTTGGGGCTAGGTAATTGGTGTGGAATTGTCCGGAATATATTATTATTATTATATATATTTTAGGGGACCGAGGGCAAATATCTAATGAATTACAATTACGTTTACCTACATCAGCGCGCTTGCGGCCTTTTCGACAAACACTCCGACCCGAAAAAGAGCCAAAAATTCTAATTAGGTACAAATAAGTTACATACCTAGAGTATTATTCAAAAAAATAAAACACTATAAAATGATTAAATAATCACCCAGGTGGACAAAAGTGAGCCGTTGTAGAAAATACTTTCCACGGTTCACCCAGGTGGTCTTAGGAGGAGACGGTGGGAGTGAACCGATAAAATTTACGTTTATGTCAGAAGACAGAGTATGATTGGCCAATGTGTCTGGTTTTTGTGGACAATGAGAAAGCTTTTCCTCAATCAAAACCTGGCTCTCTGCAACGATGCCAAGTAGACTGGCGATATATCCAAGTGCTGAGATGCTTGTATGACGCGGCTACTATGACTGTCCAGGCAGGTGGACATGTTTAGACAAACAGACTAAACATGTCCACCTGCTCGTTGGACATGTTTAGTCCAACGAGCAGGACATAATCATAATCATCTCAGCCTTTAGAAGTCCACTGCTGAAAATTGGCCTCCCCCAAAGAGCGCCATGACGAGCGTTCTTGTGCCACCTCCATCTATCGACTTCCTGCGATGGCTACAAAGTCCTCGGTCCATATGGTGGGGGGTCTCCCTACACTTCGCTTGCTAGTTCGTGGTCTTAACCCTGTTGATCACAGAGAAATCAATGAATATATGCCGATTGGTCGTCAAAATGAAATATGTCTATCTCGTACTTATGACCACCGGGGTGCAGCTACGTTCATTTCCTGGAGGAGCGCTTCTTGAAAACGGAGTTTATCGTACAGAGTTCCTCCTTCTCCATTCCTCATATGGGTATGAGGAATTGCGATGAACTGAGAGTGGGGCACTTTGGATTTGGACAGCGGAATCAAAGGGGTCGGCAATTGACCGACTTCATGGAGAAGGAGGAACTCTTTATGATAAACTCCGTTTTCAAGAAGTGCTCCTCCAGGAAATGGACGCGGCTGCACCCCGGTGGTCATAAGTACGAGATAGACATATTTCATTTTGACGACCAATCGGCATATATAAGAAAAATAAGAAATTAGAAATAAATACACAATGGTGTAAAACACCAAAAAATGTAAATGGTGTGAATATTCAATGGTGGGGCGGCTGGGGCCGTACGTTGAAGTCCCCCATCACCACTGTGAAGTGTGTTTTCGGGGCATGTATGGCATTAGAAATGTCGTCACACATAGCCTCCACTTCATCGTCCGGGCGTTTCGAGTGTGGGGAGTACACCTGTATGACCTTCAACGAATACCGTTCGGTAATTCTGAGTATAAGGAATGCCACCCTGCTCGAAACGCTTTCGATCTTTATAACGTTGTCGACGAGGGATTTGTGAACGAGAAACTCTATACTATCTTGGGACTGCTGGTCGCCCTCCCATCATCATCATTAGTCCATATTCGTCCACTGCTGGACGTAGGCCTCTCCTTGTGAACGCCACTGAACCCGATCTTCAGATTTCCTCATCCAGTCGCTACCGACTGCTTTTCGCAAGTCGTCTCTCCACCTGGCCGGCGAGCGTCCTACACTACGTTTGCCTAGACGCGGTCTCTACTCTAGAACCCGTTTACCCCAACGATTCTCGGTTCTTCGAGTTATGTGACCGGCCCATTGCCATTTCAGCTTGCTAATTCTTGGTCACCCTCCCGTTAATTCAAAATTCATAATTCATTTATTGATTGCAGATACAGGTTAATTATAAGGTATTATATATAAACAATGTTTGGAGCTCTGTAACTTGCCATTTAGGCATGCAATTAATTAGAGTTCATAATTATTGTCTATTCTTATAATAAAACTGTAACGGGTCCAATTCTGTACATTGAAGATATTATGTTTTTTTTTTGTAGGGTACTCTATATTCGATACTGAAGACATAACTGTATTTTTTTCATTTTTGACTGTCTGTCTGTCTGTATCTGAGCTAGGCATCACGCCGAAACTACTGAATTAATTTCAATGAAATTCGGTATGATTTGAGTTCATACTACGAGGTAGGACATATAATACTTTTAATCCCAAAAATTAAAGGGTTCAGGATAGGCATTGAAAGTTATTTAAAAGAATACGTATCACGCTGAAACTATTTGACGGATTTTGTTGTAACTTGGCACAGTCATAGTTTATATAATTGGTAAAAATTGAGGATACCTTTTATCCCGAAAAAATAAAGAGTTCCGGCAGGATAATGTCACAAATTCTGTAAATTGAAGATATTTTGTAAAAAAAAATGGCAGCTGTTCTATATTCAATACTAAAGCCAAAACTGTTTTTTTTTGTTTGTCTGTCCGTCTGTCTGTCTGTATTTTGGCAGCGCATCGCGCCGAAAATACTCAATGAATTCCGCGGGATATGGGTCCAAAGTTATGTTAATATTGAAGTAATAAATAATATTTTTTGGGTGGTTCTCTATATTCGATACTGAAGCCAAAATTGTTTTACTTTTTATTTTTATCTGTCTGTCCGTCTGTTTGTCCGTATCATGACCGCGCATCGCACCGAAACTACTGAATGAATTCAAATGAAACTTGGTATAATTTGAGTTCATTCTACGAGGTAGGTACCTAAAGAACTCAAGGAAGTAAAATTACCCATATTTAAAACGAAGTTAAAGACAATTCTTTTTAATAATTGTTATTATACTGTTGACGACTACTTGAGAGAGAAGGTGAATTATGAATAATTTTTGACATTTCGTAAAACTTATGGTACATTTTAATTATATTTTTGACATTTATTATTATTTTTGGTTTACTTTTTTATGTTTTTCAGTAATTTGTATAAAGTACTGTTCATGATATTGTTATTGTGAGTTATGCATGCAAATACTCGTACTTTAATATAATTTTTACTTTGCACACCTTATTTGTAAGGTATGTTACAGCGCTCATCTTTATTATAACACCATATATATATATATTGCCTGTAATATGTAATATGCAATAAATGGTTTGACTTTGACTTAGGTCATTGGATAACTTTTTATCCCGAAAAATTAAAGGGTTTCCGCAAGATAGGGGTTGAAAGTTATTAAAAATAACACTTATTGATTTTTTGATGCAAATTGACACAGTCATATATCTATACTTATAATAAATCAATAGGTACGAAAAAGGCTGTAAAAAAGAAGATAAATAAAAAATGCTCTATTTTGATCGTGTTTACTATATGTTTACACGTGTTTTTTGTTTTTTACTATATTTTTGTTTGTTCACGCATCACGTAAAACTATTGGACCGATTGCAATGCTGTTTTTATTGTTAGATAGCTTAGGGTTTGATTTAAAAACTGGTGTACTTGGTATCTCAATCCGGTGAGTTAGAAGCCGAGCAATGGATAAAAGTATTTTTGACGGCTGAAGAAATTTTGATCAGATGTTGGTAAGTATATTGGTCCTGGAATATACCAACATTTAAACATTATGGTACTTTGAACCTAAAGAAAAGACCACGCGTGCGAAGCCGCGGGTACAGCTAGTTAATAATAATAATATGTCACACTCACACTCGAAATTTAAATGAATAATTACTAAAACATTTCATAAAATAAACATGCATTCAATATTTGCATTCATGCATGCATTATTAAAATATTACATTGTCAGTCTAAAAAATTAATAAATACTCAATAAAAATAATAAATAAACACTGGAACTAAAAAATATATGACAATTTCTGAGTATCTAATAAGTTGTTGATAAAGCAGACAGAATTTTGTGATAGGAATTATTAGGAATAACTGTTTCAAATTATTTCGTTAGATTTGTTGTTTACTTATTTCCTTTTTGTAGAAATAGCTATTTTAGCGTTATCTGTATATTTTAAGTGTATTGATGTTTTGTTATGTGTGGAATACTCACTGTATGTTGGCATGACTGGAACTTCTTCGCAATTTCTATGCGAAATACATATATCACCACATCTTGTTAACGTTGCTTGATTTCACGATTTTCCGTCAGGTTATAAGTTCTCCTTGCAAGTTAGTTGTCCACAAGCACTTTCTTGCACAATTTGTCACTTTTAGCTATTTTACTAGTAATTTAAATACGGAGCCTTGTGTTTATTCATCTATTTCGCACAACGCCACCAAGCGGAACACACTCACAATAAATAATAATACAAAATATGCATTTTAATCATCTTTATTATCCAAATACCAGTATCATCTTACAATGAGAAATTATAGCCAAAATCTAAAAGTGCTCAGTTTTAGTTATGCTGGACTCTCTTTGAGATATGCTGGAAGTTTGGGAATGCGGCGTACACATTGTACTTGCGCTTGTGCCGCATAAGTTTAAGACGGCCCTGCTTTTTACACGACTGCCCAAAACGGAGTTACTGTTTTCAGGGTTCATTTGTTATGGATGTGAGTTTCTTTATTTCACCATAAATTTTAAATGCCTGATCAGATTTGGATGTATGTGGTAATGTTAGAACTCTTACATCATCTCAAGTGAAACTGGCTGTTTTTTTAGATAAGTTAGTGTTTTGGCGGGGCAACTGTTTTTTATTGGATAATAACTTTATTATTTCCGCTGACAACAAGATTATTTCCAACTACGACGTTATTGTTTCCGCTAACGACGTTATTATTTCCGTGAACTCGGTCACCATTTCCACTGACAATGTTCCCATTTCCATAAATGACGTGATTATCACCGCTAACAATGTTATTAAGTCCGTTAATGATGTTATTCGAATATTTAGTGTAGCTATTGAGGTATATATTTTTGCCTGCATAACCACTAGTTTCGACGGCCACCGTGAAGTGTTTGTAGTGTGCAGTATCCATTGTATTGGCGACGCCCCCGTTGCCGTGGTCAGCGCCACTGCGGCCCAGCCCAGTGCTGAGGTATGCCAGCGGCGGCCCGTGCGACTGGTACCTGTGCACGTAGTGTGCAGTATCCATTGTGTTGGCGACGCCCCCGTTGCCACGGTCGGCGCCGCTGCGGCCCAGCCCAGTGCTGAGGTGCGCCGGCGGCGGCCCGTGTGACTGGCACCTGTGCACATAGCTCATCAACGTTTGTTCGAAATCAATCGTTGGTTTCACGCAGCTTACTTGGGTCTGTTAGTTCAAACGGAACAAATGAAAAGTCTGGGCCTTTTGTTTTTGGTTGTGGCAATCGACCGCTTGACATTTGACGTCTAGAGATAAAAAAATGTAAATGTCACTTGAACGGATGTCAATGGCGTGACTGGGACCTTTTGGGTGTTTTGTAGAAAATATAACCTTGGATGTAATTTATGTAATCGGATTGAATCTTTGTAACGCTGATTTCTGCGAGTAGCGAATAGTGAAGTGTAATTTCGAATTCACATGCCGATGCGCAGACACACGCCATATAGTTTTGGTGACAGACATTTTCTGGTGAAAAGACTATAGTTCCCACAGTCAACGCGTGTGGATGCTGCCGGGAGTTCAATGAACAGGATCAGGGTTTGCATGCTTTGATACAATATTGGCCATTAGTGTGATTTGTGTGTATATCTTAAGGTCCCAGGTATCTACATCCAATTGGACTGTGATAAGGGTAAGTTCTAACATACGGAGAAAAAAACGGCGATGAACGCCGACAATACGATCAGGGAGAGCTTGTTCGGTGTCAGGGTCCGGGACCCTGCAGCACTTCCTGAATCGTACATTTGTTAGCAAAGAGCGTGGCTTTCTATGGGCACCTAAGATTGTTCCTAAAAGGTAGGCTATGTGAGTCATAAATCCACGTATCCAAAATTGTCCACGAACCAAGGTGGGTTTTGCTTCCACTACAGCTTGGTTCCTGGACCCTTATTGTGTGATAATAACATTATCAGTTGTTCACTGTTTTGATAGAAGTAGGCATATTTCTCAGTGTAAATATCTACACAGTAAGGAGCTCACTGTTTAGTTAGGGGTTTTCCTCAGTATAAAATACATAAACCTTTAAACCTTGGTGTATAAACTTTTGTTTGGCTATTGTACTACCGCAAACAAATTAGGTACAAATTTCTTATTGATTGCAAACGTTAACTAAATTGTTTGTTCACTGCGTTGATGGAAATACATGGGTAATTATACTTATTTCTCAGTGCAAGGAACATACATACATTGTAATTTTGACAAAATTTGTTTTGGTATTCACTTGATAAACATACTGCGCCTGAACAATCTTAATCATTTAATGAAATAATACATATCGGATTCAATATTGGTTAGGAATAAATACAGTCCGGTGAGACTTGTACATTATTCACTTTGTTGTAAAAGGTCTGTTGGAATAGATGGGTTGTTCTTTGTTGTAAAAGGTATGTTGGAATAGATGGGTTGTTCTTTGTTGTAAAAGGTATGTTGGAATAGATGGGTTGTTCTTTGTTGTAAAAGGTCTGTTGGAATAAATGGGTTGTTCTTTGTTGTAAAAGGTCTGTTGGAATAGATGGGTTGTTCTTTGTTGTAAAAGTTATGTTGGAATAGATGGGTTGTTCTTTGTTGTAAAAGGTCTGTTGGAATAGATGGGTTGTTCTTTGTTGTAAAAGGTATGTTGGAATAGATGGGTTGTTCTTTGTTGTAAAAGGTATGTTGGAATAGATGGGTTGTTCTTTGTTGTAAAAGGTCTGTTGGAATAGATGGGTTGTTCTTTGTTGTAAAAGGTATGTTGGAATAGATGGGTTGTTCTTTGTTGTAAAAGGTATGTTGGAATAGATGGGTTGTTCTTTGTTGTAAAAGGTATGTTGGAATAGATGGGTTGTTCTTTGTTGTAAAAGGTATGTTGGAATAGATGGGTTGTTCTTTGTTGTAAAAGGCCTGTTGGAATAGATGGGTTGTTCTTTGTTGTAAAAGGTATGTTGGAATAGATGGGTAGTTCTTTGTTGTAAAAGGTATGTTGGAATAGATGGGTTGTTCTTTGTTGTAAAAGGTATGTTGGAATAGATGGGTTGTTCTTTGTTGTAAAAGGTATGTTGGAATAGATGGGTTGTTCTTTGTTGTAAAAGGTATGTTGGAATAGATGGGTTGTTCTTTGTTGTAAAAGGTATGTTGGAATAGATGGGTTGTTCTTTGTTGTAAAAGGTATGTTGGAATAGATGGGTTGTTCTTTGTTGTAAAAGGTCTGTTGGAATAGATGGGTTGTTCTTTGTTGTAAAAGGTATGTTGGAATAGATGGGTTGTTCTTTGTTGTAAAAGGTATGTTGGAATAGATGGGTTGTTCTTTGTTGTAAAAGGTATGTTGGAATAGATGGGTTGTTCTTTGTTGTAAAAGGTATGTTGGAATAGATGGGTTGTTCTTTGTTGTAAAAGGTATGCTGGAATATATGGGTTGTTCTTTGTTGTAAAAGGTATGCTGGAATATATGGGTTGTTCTTTGTTGTAAAAGGTATGTTGGAATAGATGGGTTGTTCTTTGTTGTAAAAGGTATGTTGGAATAGATGGGTTGTTCTTTGTTGTAAAAGGCCTGTTGGAATAGATGGGTTGTTCTTTGTTGTAAAAGGTATGTTGGAATAGATGGGTAGTTCTTTGTTGTAAAAGGTATGTTGGAATAGATGGGTTGTTCTTTGTTGTAAAAGGTATGTTGGAATAGATGGGTTGTTCTTTGTTGTAAAAGGTATGTTGGAATAGATGGGTTGTTCTTTGTTGTAAAAGGTATGTTGGAATAGATGGGTTG
The DNA here is from genome assembly GCA_946251855.1 of Alsophila aescularia. Lineage (NCBI taxonomy): Eukaryota > Metazoa > Arthropoda > Insecta > Lepidoptera > Geometridae > Alsophila > Alsophila aescularia. The sequence goes on along the minus strand of OX276374.1, from coordinate 763,285 downwards.
TTCTTTGTTGTAAAAGGTATGTTGGAATAGATGGGTTGTTCTTTGTTGTAAAAGGTATGTTGGAATAGATGGGTTGTTCTTTGTTGTAAAAGGTATGTTGGAATAGATGGGTTGTTCTTTGTTGTAAAAGGTCTGTTGGAATAGATGGGTTGTTCTTTGTTGTAAAAGGTATGTTGGAATAGATGGGTTGTTCTTTGTTGTAAAAGGTATGTTGGAATAGATGGGTTGTTCTTTGTTGTAAAAGGTATGTTGGAATAGATGGGTTGTTCTTTGTTGTAAAAGGTATGTTGGAATAGATGGGTTGTTCTTTGTTGTAAAAGGTATGCTGGAATATATGGGTTGTTCTTTGTTGTAAAAGGTATGCTGGAATATATGGGTTGTTCTTTGTTGTAAAAGGTATGTTGGAATAGATGGGTTGTTCTTTGTTGTTTACTATAATTAGAAATCTAGCATATAATTTTATATCATGTCCCTTTCAGTTAACGATGGTACGAGATTTCCTGATTATATCATGTATTGGTGGAGAGATATTAGAAAATTATAATGATGTTTATTTACGGCTACCTGACTTTTTACTATAATTAGTAATCTTGCATATTATTTTATATCATGTCCCTTTCAGTTAACGATGGTACGAGATTTTCTGATTGTATCATGTATTGGTGGAGGGATATTAGAAAATTATAATGATGTTTATTTACAGCTACCTGATCTTTTACTATAATTAGTAAACTTACATATTATTTCATATCATGTCCCTTTCAGTTAATGATGGTACGAGATTTCCTGATTGTATCATGTATTGGAGAAGTGTTATTAGGGATGATAATAATGTTTATTTACAGCTACCTGAATTTCAATGCCAGTTATTAATCTTGCACATTATATCTTATTATTATGTTCCTTTTAGATAACGGTACGAGATCTCCTGATCTTAGAATAAATTGGTGGAGGGTTTTAGAGAAATAAGATTTAGAGATAATAAGGCGAAATCGTTTATTTGAGGATCATTCGTTTGTTAGGTTTCGGAACGACTTTCTGTTTCTAATAGAAGCAGAAGTCCCCTTCCCCTTGCTGGCGCAGGCGATTGATCACTAAATACAACAGCGTTAGAAATAAGTATATTTACCCTTATCCTCATAGAATAATAAAAATAACGGACTTTTGTTTTATATTATATACTAATTGAGCGATAGCTTATTCATTACATACTGTATGAATTATTACCAAGTGAGTGATATTGTATGGGAATAGATGCAATTTTGAAGCCTTTCAACCTTTACTATATACGTGATCTTTTCTATGCATTGCTGACTTGTAAATAATATCTGCTGCTATCAAAAAGACTTCACTTCATAGTCCAGATAAAACCCTTAAATATTATAAAAGGAAACATATTGAATATCAGAGGCTTTAGTCTCAACTACGAATTACGGCAAGGCCGATAAACTAAAAGGAATTGTTCCTAATGTCAACAAAACTGTATACTGGTATAAACCAGACTTTTTTTAAATAAAACTAAACTGACATAGTCAGTAAAAAGACAAGCTACGGCATAGACCGATTATGTTCAACTAAGTCAACCTGAACTAACTCCAGTTATGTTAAACTGAATGGTTTGCTTTGCTATACACATAAAATATACCTACGCTACTCCATCCTTATACCGCTCCGGTAAGTAGGCGATGAAAGTTCTACTATCCTATTGTCGCGAGGCGGTCCCCGGGTTTGGGTTGCTCCCAAACACAAACCTCAGTGACCTTCCAGGACACAAACCTCAGTGACACAGAATTACAGGAACTTCCTTCCGCTTGATTCTAGCACACGGCGGGAGCAGACTCGGTAGGACAGAGTCTGATATCGCCCGGCTCTTGCCTAAAAGAGTTCCGCGCGAAGCCGTTCATCGAGTGCAACGCGATCGGGCGCTGCAACTCAACGATGTTCCTCAAACCAGAGCAGCAGACTTTCAGATTTTTTATATTAGTGTTAGCGAAGGAAGGACGAAAGATATATTTTTTCAATTAAATCAATGAAAACACTAAAGTGGAATGTTTTTCTATTTTGACCAAAAATCAATGTGTCTGACAGGATATTTGTATTTAGAATGAATAATGAACTATCAAAATGAAAAGAAATGGATTATGAAAGAATTAAGATATCAAAAAAGTATTATTATGAAAGAGGTTTGGACTTCGTCACAATATGAGTGGTTTTATATAACCAAACTCTAAAATAAAAAAGAGAATAAACATGTTACGCCTTAAAGTCTCCGATAATATTGTCGGAGAATATCAGGCAGAACAAACAAACACTTCCTCATAACAAAATAATAAGTAAACAATAAGTCTTCTGAGTTCCTGTTTTATATTTTATGATGTGCTGTATGGAGAGATGCGAACGATATGACTTCAGTAATTATTTGAATATTATAATAACACATTTATATTATCAAAGAACACGCTCTTGTTGACACTATGTTAATAACCAAATCTCAGATGCTAAGTTAACATATTTATTATAATATCTGTTTTTGTACTTTCATATTAATTTTCATTCCTTCCCAGTACAGTCACGCACTCTAAAAGTTCCGGGTTACCTATATTCACAACGTAGTATAGACGATCAATTGGCCAAGCGACAGTATTTATATGGAGGGCGAGAAATTAGTTACACAGAGCATCCGAAAGCTTCGTAAAGTCTGCTAAGAAAGCCTTAAAAAGAGTTTATTACGGAGGTCAAGATTTGTCGATCATACTTTTTGTTTCAATATAGAAATTGCGAACATGCGACGACGTTGCACCCGCGGTCGCATTGATAGGCCGCAGGCTGACAAGTCAACTCGACGCTATGCGGCCACACACGGCAAGACATTTTTTTGAAAGCATAACATAAACAAATGTCAGCAGCTGGCAGCAGGTATTATGAGGTAGGAGATAAGATGTTTACTAGAGATTATTCAAATATACCAGAAAAGTGGGCCGAAGGCAGCATTATAGAAAAGACTGGCCCGGTATCATACTAAATTAATTTTGAGATTTGATCTAGTTGCAGAAGGCATGCCTATTAAATTTTACCAGCTAGACAGAATAGGTTTTCATTAAGTAGACGAAAATCGTGCGTATTATATGATCACTAACAACACGCACCAATTATAAACTTTCGTCTTGAGGCTCTTTGGTATCTGTGTCGAGAAGATATGGCGTAATTTCCCGAACGCTGCCCATCCGAGTTGGATTCGTCGGTTGACCTCTTTGTCGAAGTTGAATCTACCCAGTTGGATCGTCTGACCTAAGTAGACATAGTGATCAACAGCTTTGATAATATCGTTTCCAACATAGACCGGCATGGGTGCGACATGGGGATTTGACATGATTTTCGTCTTACCCATGTTCATTTTAAAACCCACCTGTTGATAAACAATATTGAGGTCACTGAGCATTGCGCTTAGGTCTTCCAGGGTTTCTGCCATGATGACTATATCATCAGCAAATCGAAGGTCAGTGATGTATTCGCCATTGATGTTAACACCATATTCGTTCCAGTTCAGAAGCTTGAATATATCTCCCAGTGCGGAGGTGAAGAGTTTCAGAGAAATATCGTCTCCCTGTCTCACCCCTTTTTGTACATTGGTTATTATAGAAATGTTAAAATCAGTAGGTAGGTACCTACCTATTCCATACTCAGATGTTTATTATTAAAAGTTTGAATCTAGCAATAAGTTTTATCTATTATCCTAATTTATGCTCATCATGAATTTATCTAGTTTACCAATAACCTACTTACCTGACTATAAATATGGAATCAATAATCCTAATTTATATCTTTTCTTGTTAAAATTATTGTGTAAAATAAGCATAAAATAGTTATTTTCTTAAGTAAGTATGTTGTCTTACCTACACTTTCAAATTTAGGTTCGGGTGAGATAAATTGTAATAATTATAAGTTTAGAGGGGGATAGTGTAATGTATGTAGATATAAGTAACAAGTGGTTCTCTCAGGTATCTGGGAAATAAACAGTTCGCCAAGTTTCATTGACGTCTCAAGAATAAATAATAGTACAGAGCCAGAAAGGTAGGTATTGCTGGTACGATCATGAAAATTTATCTTTCGGTCCCAATACATTTTAAGTTTACCTAATTTATTGACTTGATCAATTAAGGAACAATAATAATTAAAAAAAAACCTTGTTCATACCTGACGGCCTCCGTTCCGAGCGGGCGGATGGTGCTACCTGAGAATGTGAGGCGTTGAATCGGATGAAGTCGAGCGAGGAGAGGTCCAGCATCATGCCCAGCGGTGGGTGCGCCGGCATCGGCTCCACGTCCGCCGGCTTCCTCGGAACCGGAACCTACCAAGTGGGATATTAATGTTTTCTAATATAGGCGCTAGCAAGTTGGTTAGTAATAAAATGTGACAGAAAAACTACCTGAATTAACTATTAACACTGAAACAATTTTGATGCCATTTGTATGGGTGGTCCCATACAAATGGCATCAAAATTGTTTCATTGGAATAATACCTTTTCAAATCTATATTATCTATACTTATAATAAAACTTACTTAACTGCTTAACTTACGTAAAGCTGGAAAGGTCTCATTTGATGAGATCTACTCTTCGCCCAAGTCCTGCCCAAATCCAAAACCCCGAGAGCTTTCAGTTGGAGCTCCTAAGTCGCTTCCAAATCCTTACCAAATGCGATACAGTGGACGAACTCAACAACGGGCTAGTGGAAATTGTTCACACGGTCGGGTTGGAGTTCCTTAAGACCCTCCGCAGAAATAAAACACAGAAACTCTCTGAGCATACACTCAAACTTATGGCAGAACGAGGCGAGATGAAGCTGCAGTCTTCAGTGGATATGTCGAGTTACAGCTTGCTTAATAAACAGATTTCCAAGTCAATGCGACACGATTTGCGTTCCTATAATACTACTTGTATTACGAACGCAATAGAGCGCAACAAGGGCTCCAATGTGTTCAGAAAAGATCTGTCTATTGGGCAAAGCCTGTTGACGAAGCTAAACCGACAGTGGCAGCATCGTTTCGTCGAAGCCAGAGATTTTGAGTGAGCTCGGGAAGTTCTATGAACAATTATACACCTCATCGCGTAGTCCTGGCACGACAACTGGCGATGCAAGAGCCCGTGTGACCCGACATCATACCGAAGATATCCCGGACGTCAGAATGGTTCTCAAACAGCTTAAGAGCAATAAGGTACCAGGGCAGGATGGAATAACGACAGAGCTACTGAAAGCAGGTGGAACACCGGTGCTTAAAGTCCTTCAGAAGCTGTTTAACTCCTTCATCCTCGAGGGTACTACGCCACAGGCGTGGTACAGGAGCGTAGTGGTTTTGTTTTTTAAGAAAGGTGATAAAACCCTCGTGAAGAATTATAGGCCCATTTTGCTGCTGGTGCTGAGTTACGTCTATAAGCTGTTTGCGAGAGTAGTTACAAACCCCGTAACCGTATTCGCTCGTAGGTTTGATGACTTTCAGCATCCCGAACAAGCTGGATTCCGGAAAGGCTTTAGCACCATAGACCACATCCATAAGCTCCGGCAGATTATACAGAATACCGAAGAGTATAATCGGCCACTATATCTAGCATTTGTGGATTACGAGAAAGTCTTTGATTCAGTCGAGACCTGGGCAGTGCTACAGTCATTACAGCGGTGCCAGATTGATTACCGGTACATCGAAGTGTTGAAGTGTTTGTACAGCAAGGCCACCATGACAGTGCGTCTTCAGGATCAGAGCTCGAATTCTATCCAGCTGCAAAAAGGGGTGAAACGTAATTTCTCCAAAACTGTTCACCACTGCACTGGAAGATATATTCAAGCTTCTGAACTGGAACCGATATGGTGTTAACATCAATGGCGAATATATCACTCACCTTCGATTTGCTGATGATATAGTCATCATGGCAGAATCCCTGGAAGACCTAAGCACAATGCTCAGTGACCTCAATATTGTTTCCCAACAGGTGGGTCTTAAAATGAACGGGCAATGGGCAAGACGAATTCGATATTGAAGCCTAACTGTTTTTATTTTTCATTTTTGACTATCTGTCTGTACCTTGGCCGCCCATCACGCCTAAACTACTGAATGAATTCAAATGAAACTTGGTATAATTTGAGTTCATACTACGAGGTATGACATAGGATATTTTAATACCGAAAAATTAAAGAGGTGCCGCAGGATAGGGGTTGAAAGTTATTTAAAATAAGTACATATTCACGCTGAAACTACTAGACGGATTTTGATGCAACTTGGCTCTTATATGTTGGTTTATAATTGAGGATACTTTTAACCGGAAAAATAAAGGGTTCCTACGGGATAGGGGTACAAAGTTATGTTAATTTTGTAGTAATATCATAATAAAGCAATAAGTACGAAAAAGTCTGTACAAAGAAGATAATAAAAAAAGGTATAGGTACCCTAGCACTTAAAATAAGGTACTGAACATTAATATAACATTTTCTTAAATCATGTCTGTCTGTCTGTATGTTTGTTTGTTCGCGCATCACGTAAAAACTACATGACCGTTTGCAATGCGGTTTTCACTTTTGGATAGTTTAAAGTTTCACTTAAAAACTGGTGTAATTGGTATCTCAATCCGATGTATGTATCTCATATACCATACACACACACACACACACACATATAGACTGTTAAACTCATTACCTTTCCCTTGCATCGCCGTAGTCATGTAAAAATCTGTCAGACGGCTGAACGAATTTTGACTTTATAGGTAATTTTGTGTTGGTCCCGGAATAACAAAGGATACTTTTATCCCAGAAGCTTTGTCTGCGGTCATTCGTATTTATAATATTAGTAGGATTATTATTAACAACTAGCTGTGCCCGCGGCTTTGCACGCCTGTTCAAACTACTCTATGTGCTATAATACCAATATACCAACATTTAACCAAAATTCCTTCAGCCGTCGAAAAGTTTTTTATCAATTGCTCGGCTTCTACACATTATTTTGAGATACCAAGTAACCCAGTTTATAAGTCAAACCATGTTAAGCTATTCATCAGTGAAAACTGCAACACAATCGGTGTAGTAGTTTTTACGTGATGTGCGAACAAACAAACTGACGCAGATAACCAGACAACAAGATACACACGATTTAAAAAAAAAATGTAGGTATGATACACTAAAAATAAATCAAATTTATTAATTTGATGTCATTTTAATAACATTACAATAGATTACTGAGCAATATTAATAACAATTAACATTTCTTGATAAATCCTATTTCCTTAATTTTTTGTTTTGTCCTTATTACAGGGGATATTTTGGTCCTACAAAGTTTCACTTGTACTTAATATTAAATTTAAATAACTGTTCTACAACTTTTTCCCATTTTTTCCTCGTAGAATGAGTATTTTAGCCGATATTCCGCCGGAAGGCGGCTAAGACTACAATTTCGAACTCTTTAGGAAAAATAGCCAATGTTTGAAGTACTGCATCTCAGGTTTTTCAAAAAATAACATGAGCTGCGGTTGGACTCAAATTATAGTTTTTTTTCTATTATCTCGTAAGTGTTGTAGATATATTTTCCGTGGGAAGCACTTTTTAGAAGTTAGAAGTCAAAATATAAAAAATGGCTGAAAATTTCGCGACCGACTAACCTTCACTGCTCTGTCACACTGGTGTGATTCGATGTTTTTCGAGCATCACGAAGTTAGCTCAGGTCTTTCGAAGCTGCAAATTTAGTATTACATTACTGGTATCTATCCTAACAACGTCTCAAAAAACAGGACGGTACAGATTTTTGCGAGCTAACCACAGCATAAGCCTAACGCGAGTTTTGTGTCTACAAAATCATCATCATCATCATCATCATCATCATCAGCCTATACCAGTCCACTGTTGGACGTAGGCCTCTCTCAATGAACGCCACTGAACCCAATATTCGGCTCTTCTCATTCAGTTGCTGCCAGCTGTCTTTCGCAAGTCGTCTCTCCACCTTGCCGGCGGGCATCTCACACTACGTTGTGTTTGTGTCTACGGTGACCGGTAATCCTTTATGATAAAGTGCGAAGGCCAGCTTACGAAGAGCCGTACGTTCAAACGTTCCTGTACATTTCAGGTTCCTAGTTATTTGGACTGTATACTGAGGATTGAGCTGTCTGATTACATTATTAACTACAAACCCGATAACCTTGAAATATTTACATGACAATATTTAAAGGAGGTTCCTCCTTTCTAACAAAAAAATAATGAATGAAATCGGACTTCGCTTTTATGAAACTTTATTGAAACTGGATAACTGATTCGCTGCCTTAGTAAGCACAATTGACGCTGACATTGACAAGGACTTGACCAAGCGGTGGGAATCCTGAGGGCAGAGGGAACGAAGTTCTGCGTAATGCTGCGTGTACAAAAATCAAAACTTTCGGTGGAGTCTCTGCAGCTCATTGAAAAACGACGCAAAGATCCAGCAGTCACTTCGTCAGAACAGCGGGCTTTGAATAAGCAAATAGCCAAGCTGGTAAGGTGAGACCTCCGACACTCCAATACATGCTCTATAGAAGAAGCGATAGAGCGAAATCGGGGGTCAAAAGTCGACAAGTGTACAACAGCTCGGTCGAAGTCATCTGACGAAGTAGACCACATCAAGCGGGAAAGTTGTCGTTTCTAAGCCGAAGATTATCGCGATTACGCGTCGCAGCCCGGACCAGATATCAAGGTCCCGATTCTAGGGCCACTCTACCACCACTATACCGAAGAGCTGCCAGAAGTCAGCCTTGACGAAATAGAAGGCTCTGAAAAAGGTCAAAAATGGAAAAGCCCCGGGTGAGGACGGAATTACAACGGAGCTCCTGAAGGCAGGAGGTACTCCCACGCAAAGAGCTTCAGCGTATGTTTTATTCTATCGTCTTCTCTGGGAGAACTCCAAAGGCATGGAACAAGAGTGTGGTCCGCCTGTTTTTCAAAAAAAGTGACCAGACCCTTTTGAAAGACTATCGGCCCATTTCCCTCCTGAGCCATGTCCACAAGCTGTTTTGAGAGTCATCACGAATCGTCTTGCTCGGAGATTCGATGAATTCCAGCCAACAGAGCAGGCTGGGTTTCGGGGAGGATACGGCACCAAAGACCACATCCATACAGATGTGGGCATGTGTGCGGCAGATTATACAGAAGACAGAAGAGTATAATCAGCCCCTATGCCTGGCGTTTGCGAACTATGGGAAAGCCTTTGACTCTATCGAGACTTGGTCTGTTTTGGAGACCCTGCAACGATGCTAAGTATCGACTGGCAGTGTATCCAAGTGTTGAGATATCTGTGTAAAACCGCAGCAATGACCATCCAAGTACAGAACCAGCAGACTAAGCATATCTCCCTGCATCGAGGTGTGAGACAAGGGGACGTTATTTCTCCGAAAATGTTCTCTAATGCATTGGGGCATATGTTTAAGTTTTTGGACTGGAAAGGATTAACATTAACGGTGAGTACATCTCACACTTGAGATTCGCGGGTAAAATAGTCATTGTGGCAGAAACGTTGCAGGACTTGCAACAGGTGTTGGACAGCCTAGCTGATTCTTCAAGAAGCGTTGGTATCCGGATAAACTTGGACAAAACCAAGGTTATGTTCAACGAACATGTTATTCCGGTACGAATTGCTGTTAACGGAATTGCTCTAAAAGTTGTTCAGGAGTATGTTTATGGGGCAAACTTTGCAACTAGGTAAAAACAACTTCGAGAGAGAGACCCGCAGAAGAATACAGCAGGGCTGGGCAGCATTTGCGAAACTTCGTCGAGTCTTCTCGTCGGCAATACCGCAAAGTTTCAAGACAAAAGTGTTCAACCATTGTGTCCTACCTGTTATGACTTACGGAGTCGAGTGGTGAACTCACGGTACGACTAGTCCATCAAGTTCAGGTCGCTCAGTGGGCTATGGAAAGGGCTATGCTCGGAGTTTCTCTGAAAGATCTGGAATGAGGTGATCTGACAGAGAACCAAAGTTGTCGACATAGCCCTTAGGATTACTAAGTTGAAGTGGCAGTGGGCTGGTCATATCTGTTGAAGGACTAATAACCGTTGGGGTAGACGTGTTCTAGAGTGGAGACCGTGGCTCGATAAACGTAGTCTAGGGCGCCCTACAGATAGGTAAAGCAAAGATATACGCAAAGTGGCTGGCAGCAGTTGGAAGAGAAGAGCCGAAGACGAAGCAGTGGACTGACACGGGCTGATGATGATGATGATGATGATGATGATTACTAGTGTAGACAACGTAGTCACTAACACAAATGAAACAACTGATATCTATGTGTTTGTAAGCGTACCAATGCCACATATATGCAACGCAATTGACTACACTTACGGCTCAATTTATTTTGCACAGCGTTCTCGGAACGTACTGGGCATGATTGCATGTGTCCTTTTAAGTAAGTTAATAAGTTTGCATAGTTAAATTAGTATATAGGTCCTCACAAGGAAGAAAAATTAGTAAATGTATATTAATATTTGACTACTCGACAGTACTCGTAAACAAAGGTTGAGCTAATTGTGTTATCCCACTGTGACGCAATAGTTAGTATAGTATATATAAATTTTATATTATACTTAATTATTTATTTTATAGTTAATTATTATATATATTAATAGTTAGGACACGAGGAAAAAATATTCCTCGTGACCGAAACAGGCTGCCTAGTTAGGCCACGAGGAAATGCCCGTTTGTAGTAGTAGCGGCGAGTTGGCGACATGCTTTCCCGATAGTTTGAGGTGGTACACACCAATTCTATATTGTATTCCAATTTCTGTGGTATAGGCTGAGGAAGAAGACACCCCTCTAAAGCATGCTACTACTTTGGTACATAAGCAGATTACGCCCTACAATCACTATCTACAATAGATACCTACCAAATCACCAGAAAATAAAGTCAAACGCAGACATTGAGATATATGTACAAAACGCAGGTGAGATTTATTGTTTTACTAGCTGTACCCGCGGCTTTGCCCGCGTGGTCCTTTCTTATAAAAGTAGCTCATACGTGTTATTCCAGGACCAAAAATACCTACAAAGTACAATGTAGTACTACATTCCTAGTTTGTGGTTTGGGGCTAGGTAATTGGTGTGGAATTGTCTCAAAAAATATATTTATTATTATAATTTATAAATGTTTATACAGCCACCAAAACACTCAAGCTTTGTGGAATAGAATAGAATACCTAGCGTTATATGGAGGTATATTTTTCAAAATACGCTGCGCAAAATCTTAAATTCGAAACTACCTATACCCGCAGCCTTATTGTCTAACTTCGCTGATAATGGAACTGACGTTCATTTACACCATTATGAACATAAATCTCCCAATTCGAATTGTCTAACTCTCCAGTCATCCCCGAGTCGTCATCTTCACCGAGTCGTCACTATCAGCTGTTTTTAAGCGAAATTAATGAACGAAACATCATATTTTGACATAAATTTGGTATTGTCTAAATTTTCATCGTCACCGAGACATGTCAAATGAAAAAGGTTGCTCTGTACTTAGTTAGTTATTAGTTTATAGAAAACAAAACTAGAGAAATGTGGGGGGATGAAGGTTTGGCGAAGTGAGGGAAGGTGGGGAAAGTGAGGGGAGGGTAGTGCGATCATCGTATCACAATCACGTAGGAGGGTTGACTGACTGAAAGAGAACTTATCAACCATCACATTCTAGTCCTGCCGATAGAATAAGGTTTGAATTGTGAACCCACAGCACAGTATTACAATAAGCCCATGGCAATCGGCGAAATATCAAATAGAGTGTGGCACGTGCAAGGGCGGATCCAGCCTTCGAATCAGGGGGGGGGGGGGGGTCACGCACTAATATCCAGCCTGGATGGGTAACAAAACCATGCAACTGCAGAAAAACAACATCTCCAAACTAATGGACATTAATGGACAGGCTCTCAAGCCCCTAATATTGGTACGGACCATGTGGTCATTATAATATCTATGGATGTTCAATGTTGAACAACAAATATCAACAAAACATTTAAAATAGACCAATAAATTTTAATCCTAATCTCTATGCACTTCAAATCTGAAGAGTTTTGATAACAAGGTGGACGGTGGAAACGAAATATTTCTCAACATCCAGGTGGACAAAGGTGAGCGTTTTTTTTTTTAAATTACGTACTAGACAATCGTTTGACTACGATCTCACCTGATGGAAAGCAATGATGTGGTCAGAGGTGTAGCACGCTTGCCTAGTAGATACCTATTCACTCTTGACTTGGACACATTTTTTTTACCCGACTACCGTAATGAAAAGTAAGGGTTATGTGTGCAAACTAAAACCTTGGTTCGATTTTGACAAGCGAGGTATCAATCGTCTTGATCGCAAGAGCTATTTTTATATAGAGCTTCTTTTTTTTTTATCTTGACGTCCGGTTGGTCTCGTGGCTAGGCACGTTATCAAACGGTCGCGGGTTCGAATCCTGCAAGGTGCAATCATTTGTATGATGAGCAGAAATGTTTGTTTCCGAGTCATGGATGTTATAATATTCGTATATATGTATGTTTATCCGTTATCTAGTACCCATAGTACAGGATGTCCTAGTTTGGGGCTAGGTAATTGCTGTGGAGTTGTCCCGAATATAATATTATATTATTATGTTATTTTATTTTTTTACCTGACCGTAGTCGGGTTTTAGTTATTGAACTTTTAAGATAGGATAATAATAGTGCATTCAGTGTATTTATTTCAGTATAGGTAACTAATAACAATACATACAAAGTCTTTATGCTTTTTTCTTGTTTCAGATCGACTGACATGAATACTAGTGCCATTGTTTCAGATCGACTGACATGAATAGTACTGCCATTGTTTCAGATCGACTGACATGAATACTACTGCCATTGTTTCAGATTGACTGACATGAATACTACTGCCATTTTTTCTGGAGTAGTATACATACATCAACGGTATTCATGTGGCTAAAGACAACTTAGGTATCTCTTCTATTCAGCCTGTATCCACCCACTGTTGGGTATAGGCCTCCTCTCTTTTACACCATTTGTTCCGGTCCTGTGAAAGTCTCATCCAGTCCATTCCTGCTTCAAAAATCTCATACAAAATATTTTAGTAAATACAATGTTTTCTTAATATTTTTTAACTATATTTTATTATGTAGGTAGAAACATTCATCTATACCTATGAAATTGTATGTTACGACATATCTACTGACTGATTGACAGACAACACACAGCCTAAACCAGGGAGCTAGAGATTTGCAATTTGGAGGAAATATTTCTTTTGTATCCCGGAGGTGCACTCAGGAGACATTTTTTAAATTTCATCTCTAAGCGGTGAACGGGACTGGCAAAGTTTGCTTGCGGGCAAAGCTGCGGCTCGTAGCTAGTTAGCATATACACAGACTGATTATGGATAGAGAAACAGAAAATTAAACAAATTTTATTAAATAGCATGTTTATTTTATATTGGAAACATTCAAAAACGGGCTAGTGCCTTTATAAACTATTTACATTGTACAACATTCTGGAAACCTACAAGCCATTACTGGTTCACAGGTGGCCTATTAATTACAATTTAATTATATAATAATTCACAACAACAAAAATAATGTATATAAGTATTAACAACACATCATTTTAATCAAATGGTATAAAAAAGTGTAGCAAGTAGATTTGGGAAAACAACATCCTTTTGCTATTTTATGGACTTGCTAAGAAAAAAACTCATCCGCTGCAAGCTGACTCCAAACTAAATGATCTTTTTATACGCTTTATATTAGCTTCACTTGTATGTTTGTATGTTTGTAACCGACTCCTTTGGACGCTATTTCGACCCACTTTAAACGGTCAGATTTCATTCAAATTTTGCACACCTGTCAAAGACCGATGACAATGTAATAATTCGAAAAAAAAAAAAAAAAGTAGAAAATAAGTAATAGTTTAATAAAACTAAAAAACACGCTTTATATAGAAAACCAAACTAAAAAACACGCTTTATATAGAAAACCAAACTAAAAAATAGAAAATAAATTTTACTAGTGTAAATAAGAAAAAAATGTTTTATTAAAAAAAAGCGTGGGGTGCTTCTCATATCTGTCAATGAAATATTTATAACTAAACACACCCACTCACTTACTCATGCACCCCACGATTTTTTTGAAATAAATCATTTTTTCTCATTTACACTATTCAAATTTATTTGGTTTTCTATATAAAGCGTGTTTTTTAGTTTTTTTAAACTATTATTTATTAATGTTATGAAGCATAACAACTTGATTTTTTAAAGCCTTCTCCTCAATTAGAGCACTCCGGAACTGTCCTTGACAATATTGTATTGCATGGGCACTTTTGAAGACGTTATGCTTTTCTTCGGAATGACTTTATGGCACAGGAATTGGCACTTGTTACCAAGGCTTTATCCACTAAAATCTAGAAAAATAAATATGAATAGTTAAATAAGTAGGTACATGCGCTAGACCTCAGATTAGTCTGAGCAATAAACTAACAAAATAGGGTTACAGACATTCAGGCTACCTCTATATTGTGGGTACCATCTAACCTAGTATAAAAGAAGATATACCTAGGTAAGTATTTATGGTAATCTGTGTCTACAGATAAGAATCAACTGGGTGTTGGCTGCTAGTGCTAGCTCATAGGAGAAGACAATAAAACATTGACTTACCTTTGTTTCTATAGAGAAGGGAAGCCGCTTGTCCTATTAGCACTGAAAAAAGCCTCACATCCTCGAAAGCCAGTGGCTTTGAAAGGCCACGAAAAGTAGGTGAATTTAGGAAACTATGAACGAAATTTCAAAAATATCACCGGGTGATTTCAAAACGAGTGGGGGGGAGGCACTCGTAAACGAAAAAAATAATCATCAATTTTGTCTCACCCAGTGAAATTCAAAAATACGACTTTTGGGAAATCGGTGACTTTTTATCATTTCGCTGATATTTAATCACTCGGTGATACTCAAAAATCCGGTAACATTGTTGTAAGCAAAGGGAGCAAAGCATTAATTATTATCGGCCATACCTATCATTCATTAATAATACTTTTCAGTTGTTTACATGTACAACTTATGTACGAGTATGCATTGAAATTAGGAAAATAAACATTCTCAATAGCTAGGTATGTTGATAGCTGTTGATGAGTATTTGTGAATATTTATTTATTTATGTACCTTCTAGCTCGCATAATAGGTGAAATAACCTAGAATCGAATAGGTACAATAATCATTAGTGAACCAAAATTACTGTATATCATGTACTAACCAAGCCAAAGATCACACAACTCAACCCAGTTAGCTCTATGCAAGCAAAGACCACTTGAGCTGGCATTCTGTAATACAATAAGGCACACATAGACTTTATAAGTACAACAAGATACCTAGTCGGTGTTTCGTACATACTTCCACCTAAATGAGTGAACATTTTCAGTCATTGTCCGGTCCTCCCGTCAGACGCCAATGAACATTTACTGCGAGAGTCGGTGCGATTACATTTAGAAAAAAAAACAGTTTATGCAGTGAAATCAAATAAAAAATATATTACAAAAAAAGAAAAGTGCACGAAAAACACATATCACGAAAAAAACGTATTCAACTTTCTCGTGCATTTCTTCGCAAAAATATAGAAAAACGATCTTTTTTTGTGGTGCCATTACAGCTGTTTCGGGTTTGCCATGGTCATTAATGCTATTTAGTGCTATTATATCCATGTTTTTAGCTACGCAAAAATGAGGGTTGATAAAAAGAGTTTCTAACTTAGATTTCGACAAAGTAACGTCTAATTCCATTGAATCTTATGAATATAATGTTCTACCTCCAATAATATAAAAAAGGTAAACGTCTGTTTGTTTGTTGGTTTATTGGTTTGGGGAGCTTTCACACGATTACGGCTTGGCCGAATTTAATGAGAATTTCTGTGTAGATGCTGTAAACCATAGGATTACAGCATTTACACTGATCCTTTCTGTCCCCGAAAATTGTACATGCGGGCAAACCTGCGGGGCGCATCTAGTACAATATAAAAGCCAAATACTACGCACTAATTAAACACGAAATCTTCTTAGCGTATGAAACTGAAGTTAGGCAAGTACACGTACACGTAGGTACAACGTACATAGCATATAGGTTGTACACGTACACGTAGGTACAACGTAGGTAGCATATAGGTTGTACACGTAAACCAAGAAAAGATTTTGCGACGGGGATGAATTCATCATCATCATGTGGCCTAATGGCGATTGAAAGTTTATATGAAAAAAACTGTCTTTTGCTGTTAGAGATATGAAAATTGGTATTTAGGTTAACAATGTAAAATTAATAAACATCTTGATAAGTTTTATCGGCAGGGACGGATTAAGGTGGTTCATAGATTTTAAAATCCAATGTTTAAATGTTATCGGCTTACTTGCTGCTGCTACTTTAGATCCTAGAATAATACATAGGATACTTATCATCATCATTATCATTGTCCACACAGGTAAAACCACGGGCCGCAGGTGGTAATATTATATCATAGATAGTGTCTTACCACTTATGGATCAAAAAGGAGGGTAAACTAGAGCATCTCCAAGCCTATCAATGTAATGTTACGTATGTTCAGTTATTTGTAATAGTTTAGGAGTTATAGGATATTTATTGTTATAGCTCATTCCAGATTTCATTAGAAATTTAGTAATTGTGACCAAACTATGAGCACTAACGTTGTTTTTTTTCGTGCAGTTAGTATATAAATCTTTTAAAATAAATAAATACCTTCTTGTTACAATTTACATTATTATTCTACTTACACAAAAAAAAACACAACGTTTGTGCTAATAGTTTGGTCATAATTACTATATTTCCAATGAAATCTGGAATTCGGCTAAAAAAACTAAAATATCCCGTAACTTCAAAACTATTCCAAATCACTGAACATATACGGGGGTCAAATCAATAGACCTGGCGGTGTTCTAGCTCACACCCCATTTTGATCCAACAGTGTTAAAACAGCCTGTATATAAGATGTCCCAAAAACACAGGATGGACACTCGGATGCTTTCCATACAAAAATCAGATTCGTGATTTCTACTACTACACATTAGTGAATTTATGTATGCACGCAGTTTGTATAATGCTATAGAGCGCTAGGGATAGTGAACACAATCAGTCATAGTGTTTAATATACGCGTTAAACCTGACATCACAAGATCGATAAAAATACAAAACAAATATTAGATCAATTTTGGTTTGGAACCCAAAATGGCGGACATGTTTTATTTCTGGGGAGCGTTTACTTTTTTTGATATTTTACTATATAATTACAAGTCCGCCATCTTTGATTTCATCTCATTTTAATAATAAGCACCCGGAGAGAGCTAGAAAAGGACACACATATCATTGTATTAAAATTAAATCATGTCCGCCATCTTCAATTTGAAAATGGATGTCACTTTCGTTATAAGCACCCAGAGAAACCTTAAAAAGAACCCATACTTTACTAAAAAAAACATATCCGCCATCTTGGATTTGAAAATGGATGTCATTTTCGTCATATGCACCCCGAGAAACCTCGAAAACGACACCCACATCAATTTACTAATAAGTAACATGTCCGCCATCTTGGATTTGAAAATAGATATTTTTATGCACCCCGAGAAATCGAAATTGGCTTATCAAATTAGCATTGCAATTCAGCGGTGCAATGCCACCAGAATGGTTGGTTACGCTGCCAACCGGTATGCGGTTTGGGCAAGAACAATTGGACTTTCTTGGTATGCGGGTTGGCCCACTGTTTCATGTTTCGTACCTGTACGCTATTACTTGTTATTATTTATTATGTGTACTAGTTGTAATTTTTAGTAGTAAATAAACAAATTACTTTTCCCATAGATTTATATTTTGTAATTTCATCTTATATTTTTTTAACTCCCAGACTATAAAAAGTGCTAATGTTTTGCATAATCTCTATGTACTGGTATAACTCGCGTCAAAAAGTGCAAAGAACATAATTCATAAATTGAAATGAGCTCAGTATTGAAACTTACCCTCCGGATAACAGTGTGTATCCAACCTCCTTGAAGGCACATTAGCCCAAGTACATATTTATTGATAGGAACCTCGAAACACATCATACAAAACCTAATATCCACTTTTAATTTAACCACGATCATACAACATATGACTTGCAAAGAGAATATAATACTACGTGCGTACCTTCTACGTGTATACTTATTAAATTTTTCTTTTATTTTCGTTTCATTTCCATCTTCAGTGCTCAAGTAAACAGAAACACCTACGTACAATACAACAAAGATAGATAGAGCTATAGCTATAGACTATAGATACACATCGGCCGAATACGTTTCGTTCTACGCGATGTCAGGGAAAATATACTTATGTATTATTTTTTGAAGAATATCCATTTATTAAACAGCATAACTGATAAAAAGTAGATTATCTATCTATCTATCTATCTATACTTTAATAAAACTGTAACTGGGCTAAATCTGTACATTAAATATATTTTGAAAATTTTAATTGAGATGAACTTTATAATCGATATGGAGTGCAAAAAGGTTTTTTTTTTAATTTTTTGTCTGTCTGTCTTTCTCTTTGAACACGCATCACGCTGAAACTACCCGACCGATTTTGATGCAACTTGGCACAATCATAGCTTATGTTATGGATTAACATTTAGAATACTTTTTATCCCGAAAAAAAAACAATGGTTCCCGCAGGATAGGGGTTGAAAGTTATTTAAAAAAACACATATCACGCTGAAACTACCGGTTGGATTTTGAAGTAACTTGGCACAGTCAAAGTTTATAGTATGTGTTAAAATGAATGATACTTTTAATCATGAAAAAATACGGGATTCCTGCGGGATATGAGTCTAAAGTTATGTTAATTTGAAAGGAATAATGATTGCACATCCGTTTATAAAACGGTACCGGAAATTCGGTACCTATGCCACAAGTCAAAGTGTCACAGTGGAAGCGGTGCCTGGCCTGCAACCCAGAGGCACATGGATCGAATCCACGCGCTGCTATGAATGTTTTGCCTCAATATTTATAAGCATTTACATATTTTGTGCGTTTTTTTACATTTTCTTTGATTTTTTTAAGGCTTATGTAATTTCCTGAAGTAAACCGTCAAGTTTTGTTACGTAATATTGCAGATGGTAGTTTTTTAATTATTATGGTTTACAAACAAAGTGTAAAGACAGAAGCGGACACCCAATTTTCGTCCTATATCTAAGATCCTTAGTGGCACAATGGTGTCAGAACCCAACTGACGTGCCGTCATTCCCAGGTTCGTATCCGAGTAGCCTCAAAAACTTTTGCACTCAACTAAAACTTTTCATGAAGCAATAGTTCCATTAGCTAAATACAGAGGCGCCACTGAGCTTTACCCCTATTGGGCACGAAGATAGGCCTCTATTTCCGTATATACCTATATAGTACTCTGTGCCAGAATCCTTAATACACATGTTGTACTAACAGAACTGTCTGATGCACTAACTAAAGGAAAGCCGACGTCGTTGCATAATATTTCAAAAATATACATTACGTGCACAACGCTCTTGACGTCAGAGACCGTGTTGGCATCATGAATCTGTAGAGGTTCGTGGTTGGCATCGAGTATGTATTAAAATCCAGAAAGCAAAAATGTATTCTTCGAAAGTACACCGTAAAGGTTTCGAACATTTATGACGTCACTGAACGAGCTGCGATCGGGTATAGGTAGTTTCGAATAACGCTCCACATAACTCTATTCTATTCTATTCTATTCCACAAAGTGTCTTGGTGGCTGTACAAACATTAATAAATAATCTATCTATCTATCTATCTATACTATAATAAAACTGTAACTGGGCTAAATCTGTACATTAAATATTTTTTGAAAATTATAATTGAGATAAACTTCAAAATCGATATAGAGTGCAAAAAGGATATTTTTTTAATTTTTGTCTGTCTGTCTGCCTGTCTCTTTGAACACGCATCACGCTGAAACTACCGAACGGATTTTGATGCAACTTGGCACAATCATTGCTTATGTTATGGATTAACATTTAGAATACTTTTTATCCTGAAAAAATCATGAGTTCCCGCAGGATAGGGGTTGAAAGTTATTTAAAAGAACACATATTACGCTGAAACTACTGGATGTAGTCTGATGTAACTTGGCACAGTCAAAGTACATATTATGTATTAAAATTATTGATTCTTTTTATCCCCAAAAAATATAGGGTTCCTGCGGGATAGGTATTCAAAGTTATGGTAATTTAAATGTAATATAAATAAAACATTAAAAGGGTATCATAATTTCGACCCTCTCGCCACTATACTGTCTGGTTTAGCGGGATTATTTCTGCCTGCCAACCCAGACGTGCGTGGATCGAATTCACGCACTGCTTGAAATGTTTTGTTCCATATTTTTATGCATTTACATATTTTATGCTATATTTTTACAATTTCTTTGATTTTTTTAAATTGTTTTTTTTTCCTGAATTAAACCGTCAAATCGTTACAACAAAATAGGTGACAATAATTCCAATTTGGATAATTTAGAATAAACTCAAAAACAGAAAAGAATTCAGTCAATTTACTTTCTTTTTTTTTTACTTTGTAAATTTGTTAGTTTTACCTGAAGTGCATGTTTAAAAAAGAAATAAATTATCATTTATAATTTACATTCCCTCGTAAAAAAGGGCCCTCTAGCGGCTGTTTTTATTGGTAACCAAAAAGCTTACTGTTTTACATTTTTGTTGAAAGCTAATGTGATTGAGATGGTCAACAACTCATAAACCAAACAAATCAAAGTTCTGCCTCCAATTTAACTAGATGGCGCTGATTGACCTTAAAACACGCAAGCATTTCATTAGGTCCAATGTCGACTAAACCAACCAAGCGTACCGCTAAATTCATATCTGTTAACTTTTCGAATTCGGCTCACATTACTTTGTTTATTTTGTGTGAGATGTGTGTGTGTGTGTGTGTGTGTGTGTGTGTGTGTCTGTTGTGGCATCATAACAAAAAAGCTCCTAAACGAATGGACCGATTTTGATGCGGTTTTTTATGTTTGAAACTGATGTGATCGGGATGGTTCTTAGCTATATGGGGCAAGAAAAGGGGGGAGTTTCGAGAAAAAGGGGTGAGAATGAGAATCGTACCTTTCAAACGAATCGACCAATTTAGCTGGGGTTTTTTATGTTTCAAAGCTGAGGTAAACAAGATTTGTCTTAGCTATAATGGGGCTTTATACTCGCTACGCTTCGCTCTCGTCTTCGTCTTCTAACCTATCACGACCATGTCGGATCGCCACTGAAAGTTGTTAACACAGGTACCTATATTGGTACTTTTGGTACTGGAATAACTCAAAGGATCATTATATCTCAGAAAAACTACCACGCGAGCAACGCTGCGGGCACAGCTATAGGCAATAATAACGTAAAAGTCTGTACAAAGAAGATAATTTAAAAAAATTGGTCTGAGCTACTGAACAAGAATAAAACATTTTTGAAATTCGTGTCTGTCTGTTTGTTTGTATGTTTGTCGCGCATCACGTAAAAACTATTAGACCGATTGTGATGCAGTTTTCAGTGTTGGATAGCTTAGCGTTTGACCAAGACCTGAGGTACTTGGTATCGTAATACAATGATTACATGCCGAGCAATCGATAAAAAACTTTTTAACGGCTGAAGGAATATTGATCAAATGTTTATTTTAGGTCTTGGAATAGCACTTAGAGTACTTTTAACCTAGAGAAATGACCACCCGAGCGAAGCCGCGGCCACAGCTAGTAATCAATATATTGGGGATAATTCCATACCAATTACCTAGCCCCAAACTAGGATACCCTGTAATATGGGCACTAGATAACGTACATAAATACGAATATCACATCCATGACTCGGAAACAAACATTTTTGCTCATCACACAAATTATTGCACCTTGCAGGATTCGAACCCGCGACCGTTTGTTTTCGTTCCCAGGGTCACTAGCCACTAGACCAACCTATTAATTATTTATTTGCTATTGCAACACAGATAGATTTCTGCCAACAGCCTTCAGTGGCAACCCGACTTGGCCGTGAATAGTTAGAAGACGAAGGTGAGAGCGAAGATTAGCGAGCTCCCGCCTTCGTCTTCTAACCTATCACGGCCATGTCGGGTCACTTCTGAAGGTCTGTATGTAAGTTTGTTCGCGCATCAAGTAAAAACTACTTGATCGATTGCAATGCAATTCACTATTGGATAGCTTAGGGTTTGAGTTAAAAACTGGGCGACTTAGTATCTTAATCTGATGATTAGATGCCGAGTAATCGATAAACAACTATTCGACGGCTGAACAAATGTAGTATATTATTGAATATTATAGGTACTTTTGGTCCTGAAATAACACGTATGAGTAACTTTTAAATGAAATGACCACGCGGGCAAAGCCGCGGGTACAGCTAGTAAACAAATAAAACACAACACATGTTTAACACATGCATATTACGAAATGGCCTTCACTTTGTCAAGACGATTATAACCGAAAATATTAGCCAATTCCCCTGGACGGCGAACTGGAACCGCCTAATTTGATTGCCATTACTACCAGAGTTAGACAATAAAGCTGCCGATCTCAGCTCAATGACGTTATAAATGTTCAAATGTATTTTATCCCCAGGAATCCCTTATTTTTCGGGATAAAAAGTATTATTAATTTTAACACTTCATATAAACTTTGACTGTGCGTCTATTTACATAAAAATCCGTCCGGAAGTTTCAGCGTAATATGTGTTCTTTGAAATAACTTTCAACCTCCTGCGGGAACCATTGTTTTTTTTTCGGGATAAAAAGTATTCTAAATGTTAATCCATAACATAAGCTATGATTTCCATAACATAAGCTATGCCAAGTTGCTTAAAAATCCGTCTGGTAGTGTCAGAGTGATACGTGTTCAAAGAGACGGACAGACAGAGAAACAGACAGACAGACAATTAGACATAGATAGAAAAAAAAAAACCTTTTGCACTCCATATTGATTTTGAAGTTTATCTCAATTATAATTAAAAAAAAAACATGTACATATTTAGCCCAGTTACAGTTTTATTATTAGTATTAAAGATATAGATTTGATAGTTTAAGTAGGTATAGGCACAGGTATAGGTAGGTAATAGTACTAATTACTAGAAGTTTTCTGAAATTGTGGATAAACCGCCACCACGCCCCATAGGTATTTATTTTTCTGATAAGTATATTAAATTTTGTTTTGTAGCAATTAATATTATGATAGATCTTTCTAGTTATTTTTATGTATTGTACTCACATGATTCCGAGTTAAGTGCGCAGAGAATGACGCATAAAAATAAGTGCCTGTGAAGAGACAACATTTTTGTTTTCTTTATAAACCAACTCTTTTAATCAGGTAGGTACGTATACGAGTAGGTACACTTTGCTTTTCTTTATGCTTTTATATCAAAAAGATTGGGACTAAAGCAGATTTAAAGACCGCTTGGTGGAAAATCAAAGCTTCGAGTTGAACTTAATTTGTCTAGACTCTAGAAGATAGTGTTTACATGCACTCAATTAAAAAAGGCTTCAAGAATTTTATCTTTATTTAAGACAAGCAGTATTCAATTTAGTTGTATAATATTACGCTAGTGATGTAAGTAGATACGATGATGACATAATTTTGCGAATAAGGAAAAATGATCATATTAAAAATATGTACATGCAAAAATTCACATTTAACCTATTGCAGTCAATGGTGTAGGTAACCTCTTGATGTTGTCCGAAACTATGTTTACTCAAACAATACTAGTAATGTGGTCATTATTTCGACAACCTTCTATGGGCAAAGTCGACCTTGCCGCGCTGCTTGAATAGGCGCCAGCAAAGTTGTACGGAATTTCATTATTGTCGTGTTTTGCGGCCAGCAATTTCCTTTGAAAATCCATTATTGTCGTCTTTTGTCGTAGCACTATTATGCTGATGTGTTCGTGATTGTTGTTGTTTCTGTTTCTGTTTATGTTTCTGTTACTGTTTCTCATGTTGTGGTCGTTGTTGTTGTTTTTGTCGTTGTCGTTGTTGTTTTCGTTGTTGTTGCATTGTTTGAGTAAATTCTTATTATACTAAGCTGGTTTTATTTAAATTCCTCGCATTGTTTGAGTAAAGCACTATACAAGCCTTGGTCCGCTATAACTGCCCTGCTGGCCACGCTATGATGGCCTCGAGCTTTGCTTAGTTAAGTGCGGCAGTAATGTACCTTGTGCAAATATTGCAAATAGGTGGGAACAACTTTGAGAAGGAAGCCAATTACAGAATATTTCAGCTGGGTTGGGCATCATATGGCACAATACCATGTTTTATTTTAGATTAGGGCATTTAAAGTTGAAAACGGTTAAGAGCCCGAAGGGTGGGGGGGGGGGGGGCTTTGTTTGGGCATTCCAAAAACATCTAATGGCGCGGTACGGGGGTAACGCCGACGATGGCGTGGCGATCGATCGGTTCCGCAACGCGAGCGCATAACGCTGGGAGTAGCACTAAGTGAAACTGCAGCACACCTCTTGACACCCTTCAGCTATCCACACCAACGTTGCCCATTACGACCACGACCATGTCGACCCATGACCACCGGCACTGGCGACGTAATACGTAATAATAACGTCTTAGTGTTGGCTTTTATATGGATAGGGGGCCCGTTTAATGTATGGCAAGTCACTACCTGCCTTCATATTTATACATGAGACGGAATTGGCAGTGCTGGAGTCTTTTTACCATAGACCTGTTTTATAATCCATAAAACACATATCACTCCATAGTACAGTTTATGTTAGCAATTTAACAATAGTTCCATAATAACCTTGTATCCCTAACTCATATTTTGTATATTATTTAAGTTAATAGGGCCTCTTAGTGTTGGCTATGGCTCCACTAAAACCTATTAAAGGTCCAGGCATAGACCTGAATTGTTAAATGAATTAAAATAATAATAATAAAAAGTCAAATCAATCAGTCAAAATAAAATTTCATAAAAATCAATTAACATACTTCCATACATTCTTATTCTCACAATACTCCAAGCACTCGGAAATAATCACCTTCAATTCAATAGCAAACACATCAAACTCAGAATTTGCATCCAGGAGGGCATTGAGCGCAGCGAGAAAACGGGGAATAGGAGACCGAGCATGCTTTAGTTCGGCACGCTGGCACTGCAAAAAAAATATGTCACCTTTTACGGCGGTAGTTATTTGAGGTGAAAAATCGCGACAAATCATTGTGGAGATCGGGCGAGTCTATTTTCCCACGGAAACCCTTACACATGCTAAAGATCGCCAGTCGAACGATGTCGCGTCTGCAATTCTGATCTAGATCAGCCCCCCGATTCAGAACCTTTCGTTAACTAACCGAATCGATTCGATTCGATATTGTGAATGAAAAATGTATTGAATTGAACGATTTCTAACCGAATTCACAGAATAAATAATACCATATCGATCGACAACTGAGTTATCGAAGGGTTCTGAAAGGGAAGGGGGGGGGGGGGCAGATCAGATGCCTTGCTGATTCACCGTTGACCAATGAGAGCGCGCGGTGCAAAAAGTTTGTTCGTTTTTTATGTTTACAAATCTGCTCGGCGTCCCGCGAAGGCATTATTTTTATATAGGTTTTGTGTTTTTTTGCGTAGGTAGGTAGTATGCGTAGCCAAAAACAAATAAAAACGTGCCTATGTTGGTGATTTGTTTGAATGAGTGTTAGTAAAGTACTTATTATCATGTTTTTACCGGTCCTATCATTCACAAAACATTCCAAACATTCATTAAAACAAATTACCTCAGTCAATCATTTAATTAATATTCATCGGTAGGTAGGAACATCACTAGAATTGCAATGTGTATAACCCTGACAATCATACGTCTATCTTACTCTGTCAAACTAAATAAGTCGTACGAATGCAAAGTTAAGCTATATTGAAATATGATCCTCCTGTTTTAGTTCTGAATAACGTACAATCTCAATGTTAATAACCTTAACAAGACCACAGTACATATACTAGTCTTTCCAGACAGTAGTGTATCGAAGCATTGTTTTCGAGTTTGATGTCTACTGTCAGTCGGAGACCGATGGTTGCCACCTGGGTCTTTACCCGGCTACAAAAAAGGAGGTTTATGATTTTATCAGAATACCTATGTATCCATGAATGAATGTATGTATGTATGTTCGTCTGTTTGTACATGACCACACTTTACAGCCAACCTTTAAAATTTGTAGGAATCTTCTATTAGTAAAACTAGAGTTTTTAAGATACTTACAAAAAAGGAGGCTATCGATTTCAAGCGTATGTACACCTACACTCATATTATAATGAGGAAAGATTTGTTTTTTTATGTTTGTATTTTTGTATCTTTGTTTGTAATGGACAAACGAAACTGACACTGAACCGATTTAAAAAATATATTTCACGTATTAGAAAGCTACGTTATCAGCGAGTAAATGAAATAGTGCCCAACATGGGCATTCTCAAGAAAGTAGCGATCCCTACGAAAATTACAATATTGTAACCCAAGGAATCAATAGAAATATTTATCCTAAAAAAAACAACTTCGTGATCATATGTTCTTTTCTAAACAAACACTAAAAAGAATAAAATAATTCCAATAGAACCAGAACACTATCACTTTATCAGAGTTATAATAGTTTTTTACCTCCCTTTGCTCAATTTTTAGAAGTTACAATGCGTATAAAAATTCTACAAGTAAGAATAATGCCACGGTGTGAGCGCTACACGTGCCAAACCGGGCTAGTAGATAAAACGTAATATTGTAAAAAATTGGTACTTATTAGTAGTATTCATATTATGTTAGTCTATATATGGGTAGGTAATAGGTATCTAAACGAATGTTACTACTTTGTATCTCAATCCGATGAGTAGAGAAGCCCGTCAATCGATTAAATAATATTTGACGACTGAACGAAATTTGGTAAATTGTACTTTTGGCTCTGGAATACATAGGCTACATTTTCCCCAGAAAAATGTCCACGCGGGCAAACCCACGGTCCTCCGTGGCTTTGCCCGCGTGGACATAGGGCAAACCCACGGTCCTCCGTGGCTTTGCCCGCGTGGACATAATATAAAACTACTCTATACCTACATTATTCTAGTTTATTCTTATCTTACTTTTTTTTTGCGCGATGAAGGTATATATATTTATAAAACATTTTTCTTTCCGTCGTAAATAAAATATGGCAGTTGTAAGCCGCTTGATACTTCATATGTCCAATAGCACTTTCGCGGTTAAGACGAATCCAATGATATCTCATTTAACAAAATCCATTTAGCCGTTTAGTCTGCAGGACGTACCAAAGAAACGTAAAACAAACAAACATACATACATACAACCCAACACATAACGTTCCGCAATCGGGTAATAAATGAAGTTATTTATATTTCGGACCCCAATAGTGGTTCGAAAAGATTGAACTAAAGAGTTCAATCTTTATGATGTATACGTATATTACTATACTCTTTGGTGCAATATATTTGTGGTACTGGCGTCCTACTCGCAGAAAACAATCTTTCTTCCTTGTATTTTTACGTGAAGATACTTCATGCGCGAAACTCGCTCGAAGCGTTCTTTTCAAAACCACGCTAAGACCCCTGCCTCCCGGTACCGCGTGCGTCAAATCGGCCGTTTACTCCTCGATATACTACTGTCTGTAAAGACTAATATATGTACTGTGACAAGACCTTTGCTTGTGGCACAGTGCAAAATGTTATCTCCTTATTGCTTCCCTATACGAAGGGAAGCTACTATGAATATTTCACGTATTTATCTACTAAGATATTTATTCTGTGCTCTGGTTTAGGCTGTGTGCAAGGAAGTTCTATGACTTACGGTTTTAATAGTACATACAACTCATAGAGCAAGGTACTTTTCACTATCATCATCATCATCAGAACTCACTCTCAAACGGCAAAACGGATTTTTATGTAATTTGGAATGGAGATAGCTTATACTCTGGAATAATACGTAAGATGATGCAATCATCATCATCATAATCTCAAACGTTTTTTTATGAAATTTGGATTGGAGGATAGCTTATACCCTGGAATAATACGTAAGATGATGCAATCATCATCATCATAATCTCAAACGTTTTTTTATGAAATTTGGATTGGAGGATAGCTTATACCCTGGAATAATACGTAAGATGATGCAATCATCATCATCATAATCTCAAACGTTTTTTTATGAAATTTGGATTGGAGGATAGCTTATACCCTGGAATAATACGTAAGATGATGCAATCATCATCATCATAAACTCAAACGTTTTTTTATGAAATTTGGATTGGAGGATAGCTTATACCCTGGAATAATACGTAAGATGATGCAATCATCATCATCATAATCTCAAACGTTTTTTTATGAAATTTGGATTGGAGGATAGCTTATACCCTGGAATAATACGTAAGATGATGCAATCATCATCATCATAATCTCAAACGTTTTTTTATGAAATTTGGATTGGAGGATAGCTTATACCCTGGAATAATACGTAAGATGATGCAATCATCATCATCATAATCTCAAACGTTTTTTTATGAAATTTGGATTGGAGGATAGCTTATACCCTGGAATAACACATAGGATACTTTGGATTGGAGGATAGCTTATACCCTGGAATAACACATAGGATACTTTGGATTGGAGGATAGCTTATACCCTGGAATAACACATAGGATACTTTGGATTGGAGGATAGCTTATACCCTGGAATAACACATAGGATACTTTTCATCATAATCATCACACTTCACCGTCAAACGGCTGAACGGATTTTGATGAAATTAGGAATGGAGATAGCTTATATCCTGAAATAACACATAGGATACTTTCATCATCATCATCATCCGCGTGAGCGGGTGAAACCGCGGGGCACAGCTAGTACTTATTATGATCTGAATCTGTTGAATTAGCTAGCAACCACGAATTATAAACTACTTACTTATCTATCTATTCTATTCCACAAAGTGTCTTGGTGGCTGTACAAACATTAATAAATAATCTATCTATCTATCTATACCATAATAAAACTGTAACTGGGCTAAATCTGTAAATTAAATATTTTTTGAAAATTTTGATTGAGATAAACTTCAAAATCGATATGGAGTGCAAAAAGGTTTTTTTTTTGTGTGTCTGTCTGTCTGTCTCTTTGAACACGCATCACGCTGAAACTACCAGACTGATTTTGATGCAACTTGGCAGAATCATAGCTGATGTATTAGATTAACATTTAGGATACTTTTTATCCCGGAAAAATCAACGGTTCCCGCAGGATAGGGGTAGAAAATTATTTAAAATAACACGTATCAAGCTAAAACTACTGGACGGATTTTGATGTAACTTGGCACAGTCAAAGTTTATATAATGTGTTAAAATGTTGAATACTTTTTATCCCGAAAAATTAAAAGGTTCCTGCAGCCTATGGGTCCAAAGTTGTGTTAAATTTAAAGTGATCATACATCCGTTTACGACTAGACTGGTACTGAATTTCGTCATTCTGCTATGAGGCTCACTGGCCCAGTTGGACAGATGCATGGGTGCGTAATCCAGACGTACGTGGATCGAAATCACGCGCTGTAGAAATGTTTTGCTCCAT
Organism: Alsophila aescularia; assembly: GCA_946251855.1. Lineage (NCBI taxonomy): Eukaryota > Metazoa > Arthropoda > Insecta > Lepidoptera > Geometridae > Alsophila > Alsophila aescularia. The sequence continues at coordinate 733,662 of OX276374.1, read as the reverse complement.
AATTAAAAGATTTTTACATTATTTATGCGTTATTTTTTACATTTTCCTTGATATCTATCTTATACTATAATAAAACTGGAACTGGGCTAAATCTGTACATTAAATATTTTATGAAAATTTTAATTGAGATGAACTTCAAAATCGATTGTTTCTTCCATTGAGATATTATAATGTACTACCTACGTACCTACATAATTATATAGTTATATCGGAGGTTTTTTCATAATGTCTTACTGGCAAAATGGTTAGTTGTCGGTATTTAAATGTGTACATACAGAGGTAGGTACATGTATTGCTCTTCATAGAGAAAGTATAGAAAACTTTTATTTTTTCAAATCAATCCTCATATCGTGTTGAAAAAGCTCAAAAAGTAGGTAGGTAGGGTAGGTAATTATTAAGAGCCAGTTAAAGGGCCAGTTAGTACGTCGTTCTGTGAAACATCATAAAAAATAATTTGTACTAAGAACACAATGTTTCGTTGCATTAAAATTTGTTCGTATGGACCTCACAATAATGACCTACTCTTGATGCCCCATCCAATTTACCTCACCACCTTAATTACTCTCTAGTCTGTGGCACCTTACCTTCGGAGATAATTTTCTCTACTCAATAACAAGACGTTCATGATAACAAGTTACTTCGTTTAAACTAGATGGCGTTGTCTACCCTTTAAACACGCAAGCGGTTTGTTACGAAGTGGTTTTAACGTTGAATGAACTCAAACAACACGTTTTCTTCTTTTTTTACCTTATGGTCCCTAAAGGCTCTTAAAACGTATTTTTGTTTTTTTGTGTTTTTTGATAGAATAAGTCGACTTCAGTTGTAAAACGCGCAGCGAAATTAAGCGAATTATATATAGTAAAATAGCAATTTATTAATTAAAAAAATAAATTTATCTTTCATTATAAAAACCAGGGTTCAAAATACTTTCAAGTGCTTTGTAAACCGAAGCCTTGAAAGTAAACAATACTTGCATAGGAAATTGACCTTCGTGGCCATATAAATAAGGAGCACAATCGTGTTTGCGAAAAAAGTACTTGGAAGCGTGGAATTGAAAGTAAAAAATACTTGCATAGGAAATTGACCCGTGCGCTTCTTCGCACGCAAAAACTTCGAAGCCTTGCAAGGTTTTTGAGCGATGTATCGGCCACCTAGCTTCTTGTGACCCGGCTGGCCGAGTCACAAGAACTGCGGCCGAACTCAGCCGAGGCCATGCCGAACCCGCCACCGAGTATGTACATGTAGGTGCGGACGGGGCGAAAGAGCGTAAAATACTTTGAAAGTCTTGCAAGTATTTCCGGTCCGCACCAGGGCGGCGTACTTACAAGCCAAAACCTGGTTTAAAAACCTGGTTGCGTAAATACCCACCTTCCCTAATTCCACGCAGGTGGCGTGGAATTGGCGTGAGTGGTCATACAGAATCCAGGCCCTGCTCTCAAGCCCTTGCGACTGATTTAAAAACTGGGGTACTTGGTATCTTAGTCCTTGCACGCACTGCCTTGCAGTGGAACGCGGTGCGTTTATTCTAGCGTTTATTTCACATTGTATTATATGCATTTATTTAATATTTTATTATATACGTTCATTTCATTGCAATACGTGCACTTCTATGAAGTGTCATAGAAGTGCAAGTGTGTTATAACGCATATTCTGTGAAGTACGGAGTGCCGTACTTCACAGAATATGCGTTATAAAAAGGCAAGGCAGTGCTTTATTCCGATGATTAGATGCCGAGCAATCGATAAAAAACTATTTGACGGCTGACTAACTATTTAACTATTAAACTATTTTTAATTTAACTATTTTTTTTATATATATATATATATATATATATCCTTGCATTGTCCACATCCACACCAATACATAAAATTGAAACGTCTGTTTGTTTGTTTGGGGAGCTTTCACGCGATAATGGCTGGATGGATTTTGACGGGATTTAGAATGGAGATAGCTTGTACCCTGGAATAAAACATAGCATAAGTACTTATTTTCCAGTGGAAATGGTAAGTTTCCACTGGAAAACGGCAAAATGTTGATTACTCGCTTTAAAGAACGGTCGTCATGGAAACGAAATAATAACAAATCTGTCAAAAAACATCAAGAGCGTTGGTGCTATACCTACTTTTGCATTGGTTTTTAATATCCTCATAGGATGCTTTTTTTTCGCGATAAACTGTATTCCGCGCGGATGAAGACGCGCGCGAAAGCTAGTGAATTTATAAATTCTATAAAAAAAACCCTACGTGGTGGGTGGGTGACTGGTATGTGAATGTACTGATAATGTTGCCGTGGAAATGAAATAATAAATAACAAGTCTGTCAACAAGCACCACGAGCGTTGCTGCCAAACATTTGGATTTATACTTACTGGCGTTTTTATTTTAGAACTAGCTGTGCCCGCGGCGTTGCACGCGTGGTTGTTTTTCTGGGATATAAGGATCCTATGAGTTATTCCAGTACCAAAAGTACCAATATAGGTACCTACATACCTGTGTTAAGAACCTTCAGTAGCGACCTGACATGGTCGTGATAGGTTAGAAGATGAAGGCGGGAGCGAAGCGTTGCGAAAACCTATCACGACCATGTCGGATCGCCACTGAAGGTTGTTGACAAAAATATGTGTTACGGTAGCGTTGTATGGAGGTATATTTTCGAAATACCTACGCTACGTGAAATCCTGAATTAAATGGCCCGCTATTTTTATTGCTATTTTTATTACATGCCCGACACCAACACCGTCTGTGTTATAAAATATTATCAATATCCCAAGATATAGATAATAAACGCGCATTCGTCTGTATATGTATATCTGCTTGTTTTAAAATTCACTTCAGAAAATTACAGCAGCCTTAAAAATATCAAGGAAAAATCTGGAATTTTTAAAATTAGTTCAGTATTTTTTTAGTTTATCCATTACAAACAAACAATCAAATATTTCCTCTTTATAATATCAGTGTAGATAGATAGAAGAAGAAGATAGAAGATTTAAAGAAAGAAAGAAAGAATGAAAGAAAATATATTTATTTCTGACAACACACAACTCTAAACATTATCAAAAATAAAAAATAGGAAATTAGACAAACAAACAACAAATAATGTTGTCACAACATTTACGACGGGTTTTAAAATGCTGAAAGTAAGAAAAATCCGAAGTGTTACCCATCCCCGCGCATTAGTACTATGTGTCGTGGGACTCGCGGATGGACACTAATTAAATCCGCAGTGTTACCAATCCCCGCGCATTAGTACTCTGTGTCGTGGGACTCGCGGATGGACACTAATTAAATCCGCAGTGTTACCAATCCCCGCGCATTAGTACTCTGTGTCGTGGGACTCGCGGATGGACACTAATTAAATCCGCAGTGTTACCAATCCCCACGCATTAGTACTCTGTGTCGTGGGACTCGCGGATGGACACTAATTAAATCCGCAGTGTTACCAATCCCCACGCATAAGTACTCAGTGTCGTGGGACTCACGGATGGACTCTAATTAAATCCGCAGTGTTGCCAATCCACGCGCATTAGTACTCTGTGTCGTGGGACTCGCGGATGGACACTAATTGACACATCAACACACCAAAACACACAAGACCCGAAAACGTCGAAATGGTCACCTATATAATATTTTTCGAGCATTAGAACCCGGGACACTAAGCTTAAAAGGCAAGTAGACTTAAATGTGTATTTAGTACAAGATAGATATCCCTGTCAAAAACTCATGTAATCGTTTTATTATCTACTAGCTTTCCAGCCCGCGACTTCGCGCGGACTACAGTTTATCGTGAATAAAATGATCATATGTTCTTCTAGGATATTAAAAATCAATATAAAAGTAGAGCAATAAAGCTCTTGATGTTTTTTGACAGTCTTGTTGTTTAGTTTCCATGACAACCGTTCCTTACAGCGAATAATCAAAATTTTCCAGTGTTTCCCGTGAAAACTCACATTTTCCGGGATAAAAAGTATCCTTTGTTTTATTCCAAGGTATAAGCTATCTCCATTTCAAATTTCATCAAAATCCGTCCAGCCATTATCGCGTGAAAGATCCCCAAACAAAAAACAAATAGACGTTTCACTTTTATATTATACTAGCTGTGCCCGCGGCGTTACTCGCGTGGTAGTTTTTCTGGGATCCTATGTATTCCAGTGCCAAAAGTACCAATATAGGTGCTCGCACGCTTCGCACCCGCCTTCATCTTCTAACCTATCATCATTATTAGAAGCTCATTCATTACTAAAATGGAGTACATTTTATTATCTTTATTTATTTTATTGTAAAGGTAAGGTCCAATGCAGTACAGAAATTTACGAGCAAACGAAGTGTTTACAACTGAGTCATGGCAAATATTGTGAGAGTCACGCTTCTTTGCACGATTATGATCGTATTTGGTAATCGATTACAGCTTGTTGTATAAACAGCTGACGGACAGTAAGGAGTTGGCATTCTCTGTATAGTTCAGCTGTGGGAAATCTTAAACGCGCAGTCTTCTGTATATGTTTATCGGCTTGTTTCAAAAATAAATAAAACTTGAAGGTACACTTCAAAAAATTACAACAGCCTTAAAAATATCAAGGAAAAGCACAAATAATTTTTTTATGAGTTGTGATCTAGATTTTTAACAAATACCATATAAATATGATAAATATAATAAAGGAAAAGTGAATTCCTCTTACGATCTTTGATCTTTTTTAAAAATTCATGTATAAACTGTTTAAATAAATAAAAAGTGACCAAAAATTAAAAGTGTGCATTTATTAGCAAAAGTGAACATTTCTTGAACTATTTTTAAATAAACTAAACGCATAGATTTTTGAAGATCTACAAGGCTGCAGCACAACCACACTCCACCAGCTACAACGGCTTCGCCTGGGAGGTGACGTCACCGTACCCCGATGATCTTCAGAGGAGAAACACCTGCCGAAAATCAAGACGGATTTAATTTGAAGGGAGCTCGTCTGCTGTGATCTGGTATGGGATTTAAAACGCCTCAAGGCACCTGATTCATCCCACAGATCTTCGAGAATTAAGACGGCTCCAGGACCAGTTCCACCACATCGCCGAAGACTGAAGTTGGTGACCGAAACTCCTCATCAGACCGAGAGCCTACTTCAAGGCAGTTGAGAACGAGTTGCTGTCCTGCTCTACAAGTTGCTGTTTTCCGCTCCGAGTTGCTGCCCTCCTCTCCGGTTTGCTGATCTCCTCTTAGAGTTGCTGTCCTGCTCTACAAGTTGCTGTTTTCCGCTCCGAGTTGCTGCCCTCCTCTCCGGTTTGCTGATCTCCTCTTAGAGTTGCTGTCTCTAAGAGGACTAGTGGCCTTAATGAAGAGGTAAGCGTAATTTATAATCTTGCAAACTGTAAGATAACGCCTTAACTCTACGGTCCATTAAAGACTAAAAGTTTGACTGAAAGTAAGGTAATTCATAATCTTACCTTACCACTCCCATCCAGTTCTTCCTTGAGGGTTATGTCATAACGTTCTTCTATGGTTATAGATCTTTCTTCTGAGCATTACGTCACAGCGTAGAGCAAAGAGGTAAGACCTATCTCACTCTAGAAAAGCTTTGATTTTAACTCCAAGCGTTGCGTCATAATATAACGCAAAGAGGTAAAACCTCCTATCTACCTAATCGTTACGTCACCCAACAACGTAACACGTAGATACCTCCTCTTACTCCCATTTAAGAGAGATCCATCTCTCCATCATTCCTTAACCTTCCTTAACCTAATGTGTTACGTGACAACACACACACACACAAACACACACAGACACCCTCTCACACACCCACACATACCCTCACACACTTTCACACACACACTTTATTTTTTTCGGGATTAAATGTATTTAAACTTTTAACAGATAATATAAACTTTGACTATGCCCAGTACATCAAAATCCGTCCAATAGTTTCAGCGTGATAGGTACGTGTTCTTTAAAATAACTTTCAACCCTTATCCTGCGGGAACCCTTTATTTTTTCGGGATAAAAAGTATTCTAAATGTTAATCCATAACATCACCTGTGAACTGTTATTGTGCCAAGTTGCATCAAAATCCGTCTGGTAGTTTCAGCGTGATGCGTGTTCAAAGAGACAGACAGACAGACAGACAAAAAAAACCTTTTTGTACTCCATATTTCACAATTATAATTTAAAAAATATATTTAATGTACAGATTTAGCCCAGTTACAGTTTTATTATAGTACTAGCTGTGCCCACGGCTTTGCCCGCGTGGTAATTTCATTTAAAAGTACCTAGCCCACATGTGTTATTCCAGGACCAATACAATATTATACTACATTTCTTCAAAATTCGTTCAGCCGTTTCAATAAAATAGGCATTTAAAAGTTGAGTAAAGTCTAAAATATAAAAATATAGACAATGTTTTTATACGGGCATCAAGTGGTCGAAACTGCAGTAGAAACTAATATATTTTCTGACCGTACCTCTATTACATTTTGTTTACGGACTAAGACGGACTTACCGGATACCCGAATCGTATTTGGTTCAAGAATGAATATTGTTATCTCTTTTGCGCTATAGTCTGCGTATGTCTCTCTATCTTTGTTGTTGATGCATGAAGTGTACGATAGTGCAAATTTATCTGTATGGGTGTGTTTGCCTGAAGTTTTATCTAGTCCGGGTGTAGTTTACATGATGTTCTACGTTGCCCCGTCCTCCTTTGTTTAACAGGGTCGATGCCTCATAAGCTAAAGTGTTAAACTGTAAAATTGTATGTAAAATTATCCACTACAACCGGTGATATACACAAAAGACCTAAATGGACGACCAGTTAACGGTCGTCCATTTAGGTAGGTCGTAGGTCGTCCGTTTTGAATCTGAGTGACCTTTGGACCCTAGTCGAACCGAACCAACAAAATCACAAACTCTTAGCCCTAAACATATGTAGGCCTAGTGTGAGTTTCGCAGTTGTAACTCCCTTACGCGGCAACAGCGCTGGTTGAGTAAACGTCAAACAAAAAGTATACGTGAAAACCGCGAGTGCGAGTCGTATGAGTTTCGTACTCTCTCGACGACGTTTACTCGCAAAAATTGAGTAATTTTTTACTCTTTCATGAGAAAATTACGTTACGTTCTATGTCTGTTTTTTGTTAAGTTTGCATTTAGATCGTATTATCTAAATGCCAACTTAACAAAAAACAGACATTACAAAACTACTAGTCTAGAATCATTAGTTTCAGAGTTATAGCCCTTTTATGTTTGACAGCTGTCTTCCAAAACAAAGATATCAATGAGATCTGACACTTCTGTAAAGAAACTACTAATCTAGGATCGTTTGTTTCAGTGTTTTAATCCGTTTAAGTTTGACAGCTGTCATCCGAAACGAAGATGTTGATGAGAGCTATCACTTCTGTAAATATTTTTTTAGTCTAGGATCATTAGTTTCAGTGTTATAGCTCTTTCAAGTTTGACAGCTGTCATCCAAAATGTAGATATCGTTGAGATCTGTCACTTCTGTAAAGAAACTTCAACTCTAGGATCATTAGTTTGAGTTATAGCCCTTTTAAGTTTAACAGCTGTCATCCAAAACGAACATATCGATGAGATCTATCACTTCTGTAAAGAAACTACTAGTCTAGGATCGTTTGTTTCAGTGTTTTAACCCTTTTAAGTTTGACAGCTGTCATCCGAAACGAAGATGTTCATGTGAGCTATCACTTATGTAAAGAAACTACTAGTCTAGGATCGTTTGTTTCAGTGTTTTAACCCTTTTAAGTTTGACAGCTGTCATCCGAAACGAAGATGTTCATGTGAGCTATCACTTATGTAAAGAAACTACTAGTCTAGGATCAACAGGTTCAGAGTAATAGCCCTTTTAAGTTTGACAACTGTCATCCAAAACGAAGATATCTGAGATCTATCACTTCTGTAAATAAATTACTAGTCAACAATCAATAGTTTCCGAGTAATAGCTGTTTTAAATTTGATAGCTGTCACTTTGACACCAGTCCCTTTGACGACACCTGTCACTTTGACGACACCTGTCACTTTGACGACACCTGTCACTTTGATGACATTTATCACTTTCATGACACTTATCACTTTGATGACACCTTTCATGTTTAAAGACATGAAACAGTAATGTTCCAAAATTATATAAAAACTATGTTTTTTTAAATAGTTCATAATATATCATAATCCTGTAGTTTTGTGTGTTGTCTGTACAATTTTATCCAAAATGGGCTTGGTAGTGTCGTATATTGCAGCAGTCACAACACGGTATCGGGTTTCTCGTCCACAAATCCCTCGTCAACAACATTGTGAAGATCGAAAGCGTTTCGAGCAGGGTGGAATACCCTATACTCAGAATTACCGAACGGTATTCATTAAAGGTCATACAGGTGCTACTTACTGCTTTATTATTTTTAACCGACTTCAAAAAAGGAGGAGGTTCACTATACGAGCCGTATGTTTTTTTTATGTTTGTTACCTCAGAACTCCGTGATTTGAGAACCGATTACGAAAATTATTTTTTTGTTTGCAAGGATATACCTACATTCAAATTGGTCCCATAGAAATTTTATCAAAATCGGTTCAGTATTTTTTTAACCAGTTCCAATAATCATCTATTTGGTTCGAGCGTTCGCGAAGTACAAGCGTTTAAAGTCGGTTGTTCACGTTTTTGTCAAAAAATAATTATTGTATACAAAATTGATGTTTATTAGCAGCCCTAACGACAGTAACTGTTATATTCCAAACAACGCCGTTTCAGTGATATTTATTTATTATTGTAAAGCATATTTGGTCGGATTAGAGTTAGTTAAGAGGTAGTACATACATAATTATTGTATCTCACAGAGGTACGCTTGTGTGAGTTTCGTTCAACTAAACGTTACATTGAGTTACTCAACTAAACAATACACCGTTTGTAAAATTACGTTTCATGCCTTAAGGAGATCGCTGTCTAGCGATAAGACTGCAATATTCAGCAATCACGCTGGTACGAATAATCAATTGTGATGTAGTTTGGCGGATAGCTTTCCCGGATATGGTACAAATTTCCCCGGAAAAAGAAAAACTGCGCGATGCCACGATCTCCAATGTACTTGGCTATCATTGACAATATCAGCAGTCGATTACTGTTCAGGTCAACCCGAAAATGTATTCTATCGGCAAACTTATGGAATTGGAAAACATGCTGTGGTCAGCAAGCAAAACAAGACGATCAGCAAATAATGGCAGCTTCTAAAATTATTTGTCCAGCTAATTAAACACATCGGCGGCAGTATAAAGAAGTAAATCGTAAATCAGATATTAATAAGATTTTGGTAACAATATAATTTATTATTACAGCACAGCAGGTTCCACGGATATGAAACTAGTTAAAAAACTATTTTTTTGTTGCTACAGCCCAAGAATTAATTTTGCTGGCCGAAACAATCTATCTAATGATCATGTTTAGTCTTCTTTTTTTTACTACGTTAAAAAAATAACAGAATGATAAAATAGTTGCTTTTCTTTTGTTTACCAATTATTTTAATGGCAGGCCAATTAATTACTTGTCAACTTATTTGTCAACCATTCTCCAGTATTGAGCATTGCATCACACCAATGTGACAGAGCAGTGTGAAGGTTAGTCGCGCTGTAGACAGGCATGGCGGGCCGAGCCGCGTTTAAAACTAGTTATTATTTTTGTTGATTAACTCAATGTGTACTGTGGGGCCACATGCATGCTCTTTGTGTTTTGGCTGAGCTTTAGTGATGGTGGCGGGCGCTGCCGTCGCCGATGTTCACACTGCAGGAGCCACCAACCACCAGCCACCACAACCACGTTGGCCCAATGTGGGTTAGATCGCTACGTTTCCATTCATCTGTTTCACTGATGGAAAACTTGTCGAAGCTGAGTGGTACCAAACGTACATATCCCAAATGTTCATATTGATTCCAACAAAGATCCAAACTAAGTACGTTTGCAACGTAAGGTGCACTATGTTACCGTTCAGACAAAAGGTGCGGATTTCCATATCTCCATAGTCCGGAGGGCACGTTGCTGTCGGTACCGGCTATTATTGGTTGATAGCAGTCGTTAAGCCATGGCAGAGGACTTCGGGCGGCATCACAGGCCATTACAACCTCATACGACAGCAAAGAAACAATCGCTCGAGAAGCACTCTTCCAAAACACTAAGATACTTTAAGATGTCCCCTAAATACAAATTAAGATTATACAGTAGTCGCGAGCGATGAAACCGGGTCAGTTCCCAAGCGGGCAATTATACAGTAGTCGCGAGCGATGAAACCGGGTCAGTTCCCAAGCGGGCAATTATACAGTAGTCGCGAGCGATGAAACCGGGTCAGTTCCCAAGCGGGCAATCAGTACGTTTTTGTACATGGCATTATTACTTATAGTCCAGCACATAAAGGAGTTGTAGAGTGCGTGAGCAAGGACCAAAGCGACTCCGTGAGAAGCTTAGGAAGTGAACATAATACAAGTCCTGACGTCTAGGGGGCGAGTCGGAGTGGGGGAGAGGCACAAAGTTCTCACTTTTGGGTTTTTCGCTTATATCTCAAAAATGGTGCGTCGCAGGGAACATGTTTCTGATATCAATTAAAAGCTCATTATATGTTCTACAACTTTTATTCCGCACACTATTTCCGAATTCCCAACTTTTTCGAGCTCTCTTTCTCACTCCGAAAAAGTGAAAATAAAATGTATTCAACATGGCTGGGGGAGGTTGTACCTGCACGCGGTGAAGGCGGTCACAGTTTGAGAGAAACAAGAAGTTTTTTGTTCAATCCAACCAACTTACAATAATATTTGACTACTCGACTGTAGGTACTCGTAAACAAAGGATGAGCTAATTATGTGTTATCCCACTGTGACATAACAGTTGGGCAACGAGGAAAAGCCCACAAAAGTCAGTTCATCTCCTTTCTACAGACAAAGCATCAGGAGAATGGGATACAGACTCCAGGCCACCGATGATGCCGACGAGGACGTTAGCATCATCGGTGGCCTGGAGTCTGTAGTCTTCACGATAAGGAGGATAACGAATGTCCGTCACTAACAGCCGGCCATTTGTTTGTACGCAGCCTAAAACTTCCCAAACTGTAGTGCTCTCAAGTGCTCTGTAGTGCCTAAATATGGCCATTAGTTCTCGATTACTTTACGAGATATTTCAATTCAAAGGGTGGCCTGCCGGGGTGACGCTGCGTTCAGCGCGTCGATGTCGACGAGCCGAATCCATCGAACAGATTTAAATCAAACATAGCTCAGCTTTTAGTTCTCGAAATAATAAGCGAAACTGTCAGACAAAATTACAATCGAAGTAGTGGTTTATGAGAAAACCATCTTAAAAGGGTGGTCAGCCAGGATGACGCTTGCTTCAGCGCGCTAACTCTATAACAACAAAACGAGTGAATCAATATTCTTCAAATTAAGTGGAGCTGCAGTTCTCCAATTGGTTCCCTTTGTGCCCAAAAATCAGTCGTGTAAGTTCAGTAGTTTTTGCTCGTTCGAGGATCGAAAGGTGGCCTGCTGGGGTGACGCTGGCTCTGGCGCGCTACCCTGAAACTCGACAACGGCTGTGCCTACAGCTTTGAGATGTAAACCTACAAATAGTTCCCGGTGAGATGCGTCTTTGTGCCCGAGAATTGGACATCTACCTAACGAACTTTACGAGAAAAAAGCTATCATTACTTTTTGCACACCTTATCGTAAGTACCTCCATTAGAAGGTTCTCGAAGCTACAGCTGTCCCTTTCTAACATGAAGGATTTGTCATAAGCATGAATGAAAGCGCATTAGGCACGGATATTACATTTAGCCGGCTAATATTAGATGTACAATCAAGTAAAAATGGATTTCACGAAAGTATGATGTGGCTGCGTTTCCAGTCTTCACGCGGCCGGGCACCGGGCGCAGGTATCTATGTACAATTTATAATGTTACCAGTAGGTACATTATTGAAATACAACAGATTTCGGAATAAATAAAGAACCATTAGCATAAATAATTGAACAGCCCCAGAACTATGATTGGATTGTTCCACAGCAGTCTTCACGATAAGGACGTCAGCATCATCAGTGGCCTGGAGTCTGTATCCCATTCTCCTGAAGCTTTGTCTATAGAAAGGAGATTATCTGACTTTTGTTGGTAGGATTGAACAAAAAATCTTGTTTCTCTCAACCTGTGACCGCCTTCACCGCGTGGTGGTACAACCAGCTTACGTTATTTAATAAAATATGTTGAGTGTATAGTTAGGCTAATTTCAGCATGATGAGCACAGCTTTTGGGTGTCGAACTCACATCAAACCTGAATTTTGGGTCTTATATTGAATCCAAAGCCAAGGTATTTTGGTATTTTGTCTAAGTTTAGGCAGTACTTCACACCGGGACAGCTTTTGAATCTTTATTAAGCACAGGTCCGATCTTGTATGGAGTACTGCTGCCACCTCTGGGACGGTTCTGCCAAGTATCAGCTCAAGTCTTTTGATTCAATTGAGAGACGTGCTATCAGCTCACTGGGGGTGACACTCTGGTAAAGAGTAAGCTTCAAAGTCTGGCGCACCGACGTGAGGTAGCAAGCCTGGCGGTATTCTATAGATTGCACTATGGAGAATGTGCACAAGAACTGCACAACCTGATTCCCCCATCACCTTTCCATCACCGTACGACTAGACGATCAGCAAAGCGCCACCCTTTCATGGTTGAAATACCTGTAAAGGAGTGGAATGCCCTGCCCTCGTCAGTGTTTCCGGTAAATTATAACCCCGGTGTGTTCAAGTCAAGTGTGAATAGGTATCTACTAGGCAAGCGTGCTACACCTTCGACCACATCATCGCTTTCCATCAGGTGAGATCGTGGTCAAACGATTGCCTAGTCCGTAATAAAAAAAAAACGTAATGCGCATCACGCTGAATAACTTTTACACTAACTAACTTTAATTCACTGTTTCGGAGAGTGTAGTTCGAAACGGTTGGGAATTCGGAGAAAGTGTACAGATTAAGAGTTGTAGAAAATTTTATGAATTTTCATTTGGTATTCAAACCTTTCTCCTACGACGCACCGTTTTTGAGATGGCTAAAACCCCAAGTGGGAGCTTTGTGCCCCACCACCCATCCCGACTCAGCTCCAGCACTTGTATTATGTTTACTTCCTAAGCACCCTGAACAAGTTTCTCTGCTCAAGTTTCTCAAGGGATCGCTCAGGTCCCTGCTCAAGTTTCTCAAGGGATCGCTCAGGTCCCTGCTCAAGTTTCTCAAGGGATCGCTCAGGTCCCTGCTCACGCAATCTACACCCAAATTTGGGCCATTCGTTGGCTGAACTATTAATATAAAAATTATATTAACTTTTGAAGGCTTAGTTCATAACATATTCAGAAAAAAATACATAGAAATGTTACAATTATTTCTGAAAATGCATATTCTTAGAATTAAATTATTAAGGTTATTATTAACTAAACATTGCTCTCCGCGTAGGATTATTTTTTCTATAATGATCTTCCCTTATCTTGCTTTCGATATGTGCAAAATGACGTAGTTTCATTCAAAACTATATCATATAAGTATATCATTGTAACCTGTTTCCTAATAAAATGACGTAATTTTGAATGTGACATGTAATTTATTGTCAGTTACTTATTTTCTAAAATATTTGAACGCGATTGCGCGCTTGAGGTAGTCTTTTTGACCCGATTGAATGACTCTTCAGTTTACTTAGAGCTATTGTTGAAATATCCTAACTTTAAGTACGATAAGACAAAAAATGTTTTAATTACAATTAATAAAATTAGTTTATGGAAATAGGCCGAAAATAATACTTAATTTTTGCGAAGGTACTTTTTGTTACATTTCATTTTTGTTACGTTAACTGACGAAAAATGACGTACAACATTACATTACATTAAACCACACAGAGCTACTATGTACTACACACTAGAGGAGATACTGCACTTCATTTCGCTGCGCCATGCAGCTTCACTCGGGTTTTGAAGATTGAAACAAATAACCTCAGTCACGGCATGTTTTATCTGCATCACACAGGCCGCGGAGTGTCCTACTAACATACTGTACTGAGGCACAAATGGTGAAACGTCGCATCTATTGTACTATTATTTGTTATTTTTTAGGAGTGACACTTACTTCAAAATTACAAGATACTAGCTTTCGCCCGCGACTTCATCCGCGCGGAGTACAGTTTATCGCGAAAAAAAACATTCTATGTTCATCTAGGATATTAAAAACCAATGTAAAAAGTATACCGACGCTCTTGGTGTAGCGTTGTAGCGCGGCCACTTTTGTGCTCATAGGTCTTAGTTAGGGCTTTAGACTGCAAGATAATTGTAATAACGTGTGTTGTTAATTGTACTGAAGAGACAAAATGAGTACCGCATTATTTTGCGAATTATTGTAAATATTTGGTGGCCGCGGTGCACCTTGTCCGTTCCAGCGAGGCCACAATTATATTTCATTATACCTATCCTTAATCTTATTGAATGTAAAGTGTATAACGTAAATTTACGTTATTAAATAATCAAACTATTTACAAAAAATACATTATTAGTACTCGGCAAATTTTCCAATATAAAATCCGACGTTGGAACTCCTGTTAGAAATTTTATAGCAATGTATGCATCGTTTGTTAGTCGTTTTTGAAGGCACCTTTTCATACACGAGTACTTATTTTCATTTCAAAAATTAATTTAATTTTATGTAGTATCACAGAATAAATAATAGTACAAGTACAGAAGGATAACTGAGTAAAGTCATTTAAATACATAGCAGCTCTCGCTACAACGCTATAAAGTGCAATTAACTCGCACAGCGCTGCGATCTTTCAATTATATTTACCTAGAAGGCGCTCACCCATTGCGTGCAGGCTAGTATGTACCGTATCACAACGCGCGAGAGCTTCCATTGATCTAACCGTTTCAGAATCGCTCTGTCACTTTTCCGCTCGGCAGGGTTGTATCAAGATATAACTAGGTACTTGCACTAGTAATTATTCTGTGATATGATATGACTTAGATATTGTAACAGAATAAACAATTATGTAATAATGTATTATTATTATAACGTGATGGCACCAATGAACGACAAGCACCCGTAATCGACGTTTTTTTTCTATAACCGTCGAAAATAAGGATAGAGAACTAATTTTTAAATGTAGCAACACTAAGCCATAGACAGTGTACTTCTTACTGTCATACAGTGCAATGACATGGAGATCTGCCATTTCGATTAAAGATGGCGACCTAAAATTTAAGTGAAGTCAGTGCTTCTGTGAAATAATCGGGATTTATTAAGCGAATCGCTAAGAGAGTGAGTGCAAACTTTTCCGCATTACTTTATTACTATGAAAGCTGTTTATATTTTAGTGTATTTCATGGATTACTATAGATATCTTTCAAATCATTTTACAGTTATACAATTTGAGGTTACATTATTTTTAATGAAAAAGCCGGTGTCGATAACTGGTAACCGTTAAATGACTTTTACTCCAATAATCGACATAATGTCGATTCTAATTATTTTTAAAGTGTTTATATTTTTAAAGGAATCTAGCTGTTTTTTCTTTATTTATTTACTTCATATTTGAAAGAAACTGATTGGTGTGTATTTACCAGTAATCGACAAAGTGTCGATTATTGGATATGAATGTGTCGATATTTGGTTTTCACAGATGGCGCCGAGAAAAATGTATACCCCGGAACAAATGGGTAAGGCCATTGAGGCCGTTAAAAAAGGGGAAAAGATTGCAGTTGCAGCTAAAAATTTTGGGGTCCCTAGAATTACTCTTCATGATAAAGTCACAGGAAAAACTCCAATTGGTTGCACTATGGGACCGAGTACCGTACTGACAAAAACAGAAGAAGATATATTAGTGAGATGGATAATAGCATTATCTGAAAGACATATTCCAATGACAAAAGATAATTTATTGGACAGTGTGCAAAAAATTATAACCGAACAGAAGAGACCAAATCCTTTCACAAATAATAGACCGAGTAAAAAGTGGTTTCAGTCTTTTCTTAAGAGACATCCGGAATTGACCCAAAAAATACCAGATAACTTGACAAGAGCTCGAGATAACGTGACTGAAAATGACATAAGAAACTGGTTTCAAGAAATCGAAAATTATCTGGAGGAAAATAATTTAAAAAGTATTCTAAGCGACGCAAATAGAGTATTCAATACCGACGAAAGCGCTTTTTTCTTGTCGCCAAAACCTGGTCGTGTTCTTGCCAAAAAAGGGGAAAAGCATCTCTACAGCGCCTGTGGCGATGAGAAAGATAATTTGACTGTTCTGGTCACAGCAAATGCTGCCGGTGTACTTGCGCCTCCTATGATCATTTACAATTATGAACGAATTCCTGCATCCATCTCTGCCGGCATTCCCGATGAATGGGCGATAGGAAAGTCAGAAAACGGTTGGATGTGCAGTAGTACGTTCTTTGAATACGTAACAAATATCTTCAATCCCTGGTTAGAACAAAATAATATTCAAAAACCAGTATTATTATTTTTAGATGGCCATAAATCCCATCTCACTTTACATTTATCAAAGTTTTGCTCTGAAAATGGGATTGAAGTCATAGCTTTACACCCCAATTCTACTCACATTCTTCAGCCAATGGATTTATCTGTGTTTAGACCACTTAAAGTATACTGGAAAAAAGCTGTAAAAGAATGGAAAATGGAGAACCTTGGACAAAATCTTCGCAAAGAAAATTTTGCACCAGTACTCCAGAAAGCTCTCACAAATATTACTGAAGATTGCATAAAAAATGGATTTCGTGCTGGAGGCCTTTTTCCATTCGGGCCTGATTATATTGACATGTCAAAAATTCGGCAAAAGCATATATCACCTACCGAAAAAGACATTGATTCAGCACGAGCAGAATTTGTGAAATATTTAGAAAGAGAAATTGTAAAAATCTTTTCAGAACAGAAATTACAACTATTCAATGTTTTTTTTTACAAAGACAGGCATACACTTGAGAGCAGTCTCCCTAATGAAGATATGGCTTTGTATATGGTTTGGGCCAAAAATAGGTCTGACTGTCTTCCCAATTTACCTACAAACAATGAAGATATTTTAAATGAACAACCACCAACTCTATTGCCAGATGAATTTCCTAGTTCGGCTGCAGAAGAAGAAGAAAGTTGTGATAACACCAGGACTGAAAATAAATCTCAAGATGATATCATGCATGATATTGTCTCTAATCCCTCAGCGACAAGGACAGAAGAGCTAAAAAATACTCCATCTTCATCATCAAATGTTAGTAGACAAGAACAAAAAACTACTCCCATCGAACATAGTTCTGATGTTATTCTCAATTTGCCTGCAAAAGAGTCAAACGCTTTACATAAGACACCACCTGACTTATTACCTGAAACAAACATAGACACCTATTTGCAATCATCTCAAGAACAACCCATTTCTACTCAAGAACCTAATAACTATACCGGAAGTAATAATACAACACCACATAAACAGTGTATAGCAACTGTACTAGGTGTAACAGTCCCAACTCCATTCAAGAAAAGTCTTTTTTGGCCTGAGGACGAAGTAAGTAAGAAAAAAAGACGATCACGAGAAAAAATACCGTCGACAATAACAAGCAAAGCGTGGAAAGAATATTATGAAAAGAAGGAAAAAGAAAAAAAGAAAAACCAGGAGGAAAAAGAAAAGAGAGCTAAGAAGAGGTTAGAAAAAAAGAAAATAAAAGAACAACTTATTGAAGATAAAAGAAATAAGTCGAAATTAAAAGTACAAGGAAACAAAAGAACTCGAGAAGAATCGACGTCTGATGACACTGATTTAGAAATTACATACGCTGAAAGTGATGCTAGTTATAATTTAGAAGATGATGAAAGATCAGAAATAGAAAATGTATCAAAAAAAATATGTTTGGAGAAATCCAGCTACAAACTATCAGATCCAGATACAGATAATTTACCTATAAGCAAACTGATTTCTTTACAAGTCCCGGGATCGAAGGAAAGCAAAAACATACTTACAGGAAATTTCGTAATAGTGATGTACGAGGGTGAATATTTTCCAGGAAAAGTGGAAAATGTGCTAACAGGCGATAAATACGAAGTAAGTACAATGATATTAACCAAAGGAAATACGTTTCGATGGCCTAATACCCCTGATAAAATATTGTACAGCCGTGAAGAAATAATTGAAGTGATAAAGGAGCCCATATGTCTAAACAAAAGAGGTTTTTATAAAATATTTGAGATGGACAAATATTTGCCCGATATAATATATCATCCTTAAAATATTTTCGACTTACTAAATATTTTTATAATGGTTGTACATTATATTAAAATATGTAGTGAGTAAGTACTACTATTTTGAGATTTTTTTTCATTTAATTGCACTAATTATTACTATTTTTACCGATAAAGTCATATAATATACTATATTGACTAGGTATAGACTGATTAAGAGTAAACCATACTTTATATTTCATTGATGTTTTTGATTCAGAATTTTAATATAGAATAAGTAAAGAGTAGTAGCTATATATAGTTACTACAATAATATGTGATACGATTTGAGACTAATTTTCTTAGGTAAAACATTGTTAATTTAATAGTTACGAAGGTTACAATGACAATGACTGATAATTAGGAATTAAAAAAGATTGGTTGAGATTTTACATATTAATATTATTTGAAGTTACCTAATACACCTAAGTTTATTGATGTTCCTGATTTAGATGTAAGTAGTTTACCTAGTAGTAGTTTAACTTAATATAATTTTATCACTGCATTTAAAAATATGAGACATGTTTAACATTTGAAAAATTTCACTCATGTCTGTAATAAATTTACGTAAACATATTTAAGTGTTTAATTTATTACACAATAAATTCATATCCCGTCCCGTGAAGTAAATGAAAATGTATTCCGAATGCCTGCATCCCTGCATTCATGTCGATTATTAGGTGTCGTTCACTAGTGAATGTCGATAATTAGATGTCGTTCTCTGGTGAATGTCGATAATTAGATGTCGTTCACTGGTGAATGTCGATAAATGGGTGTTGACTACTGGGTATTCGGTGTCGTTTACTGGAGATTCAAAATATTTTTGGTTATTTCGCTTTTTCTATAAATCTACTTCTTTTCAGTTACTAATAGGCAAATATATCATTTTTTAACGATATTTTTTATCATTCCCACTCCAATTTACTGTTCTAAGTATTTTTTTATTTCTTTTATTTCATATGAAACTTCACGTCCTCCTTAAAGTGTCGATTATTGGTGCCATTACGTTAAATGTTGATAGTTTCTAGTATGTAGTTACATATAATGACATTCTTATCAGAATATACCTAATACCTCATTGATTGATTATAACTTAATAGGTATTGCACTTTGATGAATAAAAGGTGCCTGTCGGAATTCCATGCTCAATAATGATTGAAAAAGAAATGGCTACCTACGTAATAAAATGTCAGTATGTAGGTATTTTACTACACTTGTCAGACCGAATGCTATGCAGTACATTCTAGGTTTCTTCTTGGTACTCATAATTAAGAAAAGAATAAAATTTGACAAAAACTTTACGTAAGTAGGTACTTCAGCACACGGCGCGCGACTCATCGCGCACACGCTTGACACTCTACGGAATGAACCGTAATATTGCGGCCGCAAAGTGTAGGTATAATATTTGTAGTTGATGCGGAGTGCGACTGGCCTGGTAGTATAGAATATCTTAATAAAAACGCCACTTTTACACAAACCCCTTTAGAAGATATTATACTTAATTTGGTATTTTTGAAATGGTTGTTGTGTTTGATAGATTTGGTATAATTTGGTGTAATTGAGCTGTTAGATTTGGGCGCCTAGATACCTTTTTAGCACAATTAGTTAGTTATTGTTTTAACAACAAACTTGTTACTTATTGTATATTTGTTGCTAATGGTTGTAATGAGCTGTATGACTGCTGCTACTTGGCTACATTATAAGAAACATGCCTACGTTTAAAACTTAATTAATCGCTTTAAAACATATTTGCTTTTTACATATTTTATTACTAGCCGAGTGACTTTGTTAACCACACAGCTATACACACCTCGGGTGGTTATACAGGATGGATTTTTGAGACGGGACAGTTGGACCTTAACCGTTATAGTTACAGGAAAACGTTACCAGGGAGACCTTCCATAACTTCTTGAGATATTCTGAACTGCATTCACAGATTTTGGATAAATGTCAGCAAGAAAATGGTAATTTTACACAAAAACTTTTTTTGATGCCATTCGATCCTTTTTCATAAAAGGATCAAAATTCTCTACCGGACCGAGTGTGGGGTGAGTACTAGATATGTCAGAATTTGTGAAATAATCTCTACCGGACCGAGTGTGGGGTGAGTACTAGATATGTCAGAATTTGTGAAAAAATCTCTACCGGACCGAGTGTGGGGTGAGTACTAGATATGTCAGAATTTGTGAAAAATTCTCTACCGGACCGAGTGTGGGGTGAGTACTAGATATGTCAGAATTTGTGAAACACTTTTCCCATACATTTTGTACGAAATTTCCTTAACCGTTGTAGGTACAGGAAAACGTTCTTAAAATAATCTCCTTAAGTTTTGTAGATATTTTGACAGTATTTGGAAAAAATGTACTTTCATCAAGAAAAGTGGAATTTCATTTAAAAAATATGCTATTCAATCCCGTTTCTTATAAGGATCAACTGAAGTTAGAAATTTATTTTATATGTATGGAAAGTTTTTTTGAAGCTAATAGAGCTGGAAGAAGTAGTAAGTAAGTTGCGCTGGGGTATTATAGGGTTAACAAAAGTCCGAAGAGAGGGAGAGGATACGATGACCCTCAATCCCGGCAACTTCCTCTATTACCGGGAGGGCGACCAGCAGTCCCAACACGGCATCGGGTTTCTCGTCCACAAGTCCCTCGTCAACAACATTGTGAAGATCGAAAGCGTTTCGAGCAGGGTGGCATATCTTATACTCAGAATTACCGAACGGTATTCGTTTAAGGTCATACAGGTGTACGCCCCACACGCGAAACGCCCGTGGATTGTTGATTGTTGATCAACAATCATTGACTCTACATTACGGGTTTTCATGCAAACAATAAAATATGTATATCTCTTAAAGAAAAAAATAATCCGCAATGCGAAATGGCGGGTATTTAGTAAAAATGTTCACTAAAACTTTAACTATTTATATTTACTGGGGTGTTTGCAAAACTAGCACTATGACTGTTTATTACTTTCCAACAATGTGTGGACTGAGTGCACATATAACAAATTATAACTCAAATACGTATCATGACAATAGTTCGTTTTAAACGAAACGAAATCCTATTGAATATTATCTAAAAGTACACATAGAAAGAAATTTATTTCTATAGTTGGTTTTTCAGAAATCGGGCCTTTTGAAATTAGTGGATTGAGTGAGCACAATTAAATATTAGTAAATGTTTAAATAAGACACAAGGCGACCTGTAACTACAGACTCACAACGAACAAAACAAGAAGAAAACACAACGTTCACAAGAAGAGAAGAGTTCACAAGGTTTCTGTGTAAACTTAATACATTTATCGCCGGTCCTCTGTGAGAACTGAGTGAGCCCACATTCAATGATTTATGATTTGTTCTATCTTTTTACAAATAGATATATTGGTTTTACAATTATTTTAGAGCTTATACTAAATAATTTATTTCATTTCATATTTTTTTCAGAAGGTCACCATTGAGTAAGCACTGGTGAAGGCTCACCAGTGCTCACTCAATGCACACGCACGCATACTAATTGCATTAAGGACGCAATAGAGCGGAACAAGGGCTCCAAAGTGTTCGCAAGAGATCTGTCTATTGGGCAAAGCCTGTTGACGAAGCTGAAGACCGACAGTGGCAGCATCGTTTCGTCGAAGCCAAAGATTTTGAGTGAGCTCGAGAAGTTCTATGGGCAATTATACACCTCATCGCGAAGTCCTCCTAGCACAACTAGCGATGCAAGAGCCCGTTTGATCCGACAATGGGACCGATGGGTATTTAAATTCCCACCTTCCCCATTGGCGTGGTTAATGGGGCAGGTTGGAATTTAAATTCCCGTCGGCCCCATTGGGAATATATCATTATAATTCGCAAAATAATGCGGTACTCTTTTTGTCTCTTCGGTACATGTGGTACAATTAACGTACAATCTAAAGCCCTAACTGAGACCTATTAGCGTTAAAGTGGCCGCGCTACAACGCAACACACACGCTCTTGATGATTTTTGTCTCTTCGGTACATGTGGTACAATTAACGTACAATCTAAAGCCCTGAGACCTATTAGCGTTAAAGTGGCCGCGCTACATCGCAACACACACGCTCTTGATGATTTTTGTCTCTTCGGTACATGTGGTACAATTAACGTACAATCTAAAGCCCTGAGACCTATTAGCGTTAAAGTGGCCGCGCTACAACGCAACACACACGCTCTTGATGCTTTTTGTCTCTTCGGTACATGTGGTACAATTAACGTACAATCTAAAGCCCTAACTGAGACCTATTAGCGTTAAAGTGGCCGCGCTACATCAAAACACACACGCTCTTGATGCTTTTTGTCTCTTCGGTACATGTGGTACAATTAACGTACAATCTAAAGCCCTAACTGAGACCTATTAGCGTTAAAGTGGCCGCGCTACAACGCAACACACACGCTCTTGATGCTTTTTGTCTCTTCGGTACATGTGGTACAATTAACGTACAATCTAAAGCCCTAACTGAGACCTATTAGCGTTAAAGTGGCCGCGCTACAACGCAACACACACGCTCTTGATGCTTTTTGTCTCTTCGGTACATGTGGTACATTTAACGTACAATCTAAAGCCCTAACTGAGACCTATTAGCGTTAAACTGGCCGCGCTACAACGCAACACACACGCTCTTGATGCTTTTTGTCTCTTCGGTACATGTGGTACAATTAACGTACAATCTAAAGCCCTAACTGAGACCTATTAGCGTTAAAGTGGCCGCGCTACAACGCAACACACACGCTCTTGATGCTTTTTGTCTCTTCGGTACATGTGGTACATTTAACGTACAATCTAAAGCCCTGAGACCTATTAGCGTTAAAGTGGCCGCGCTACAACGCAACACACACGCTCTTGATGCTTTTTGACAGACTTGTTATTATTTAGTTTCCACGGCAACGGCACGTTATTCCGTTCTTTACGGAAAATGGTAAGATGCCAGTTTTTCGGTGACAACTTACCATTTTCCGGGATAAAAAGTATTCATTATACAATGTATATTGTAACAGTATATTGTTCGGTACCTATTTATGGATCAACCGCTTTGGCGTGAAAGCTCCCCAAACAAACAGACAACGTTTCACTTTTATATATTGGTGTGGATGTTGTACTCATGCACCCTCCGCGCTCCTCCTATTCGCGGCGCATGTCACGCTTGACGTTTGTTTGTCGTTACGCTTTAGTACATAATAGCTCAATATTACAAAGCAAAAAGAAACTTAACACGAAGAAAGGAAGTATTCGACATAGACAATAAATTGCGATAGCTCAGCGACGGAACGTTACTCCATCGCTAACATAATAATAACATGTTCCTATCCGAATGATTCCATGTCAGAATTTTAACTTATAAAATAATGGTTATACATAACAGTAACGATAACAATATAACTAGCGCAACTAACGTTGCAACAAATATTTCTGATATGGATACATAGTATTGTCATCGCTTTAAAAGCAAAATCATTGATTGTGTGTTACATAATATTTTCTAAATGTTTTCTGAATAAATTATATTTAAAGTATAATTAGGTGACTTTTATTGAAGTTGCATGTTATCTCTCACTTTGACTACATTTAGAATCTGGATTGTAAATTTTTATTATAGATATATTTATTAGCAAGTTTAGAACACGTCAATCTAATCTTTTACAACTCCTAATATATTTATTAGCAAGTTTAGAACACGTCTATCTAATCTTTTACAACTCCTAATATATTTATTAGCAAGTTTAGAACACGTCTATCTAATCTTTTACAACTCCTAATCCGTCCAGCCGCAGCATCCAGCAATACCGCACATTAAAATGAACCCGCTACAGCAATACAAGTAACACTTTTAACAATAACAAATTAAGGTTTGTTACAACGTAATAACCAACATTGTATACAGACAGACAGAATTAACACAACGTTTATTTCATAGTGTATATTTGAGGAGGTGAGGAACAAATCCTAACTGGAAATGTTAGGTTTTTCAGAATCCACTAATAAATGTACATCATATTGTCTGTTTCTTTAATACATTTGAATTACCTTCACAAGACAAAATCGAACAATAATTTAAAAAAAAACTGTCTGTAACTTAGGCGACGTAATTTAACTTCTACGAGAAACACAAAAAAAGCATTTACGTCGAAACTGGAAATGTTAGGTTTTGTTTCTCGCCTCCTCATTTATTGACATAGCGAAGCGGTCTCCGGAACGATTTCGGAAATTGATTCCGAGCTGATGTTTGACAGTTTGTGTCAAAGCTCGTCCGCCATCTCTCGCGTGGTCAGCGCGACGCCGCGACGTTAGTCAACTGCGACGGAGCAACATCTGGTGGTTACTTCAGCTCAGGTTACTTTAGGGTACTTAATTATACTTTTGAACTGAACCCATCCGGGGATTGTTGAGATAAGGAGATTCAAAAGTGAGGTTTAAAAGTGAGACTCAGATCAAGGTGTGTGTGTCTTATGAAAAGGCTTTGTTTGTATATTTTGAAATTATTTTTTGTTTAACTTTAGGCTTCAGTATTTTTATAATCTAAAATGTGCAAAACAATGACGATGACCCCTAAACTGTTAGGTAATACGAGTGAAATTAATTATTGCATATAAATAAAATAAAAATAACCGTTAAGTGAGTATCACTTACATTATGTTGCTTTACAAATAAACGTATACATTAAATGGCAACACTTACGCTTCAATAACTAAAAACTACATAATCGCCTAGGATAAAAAGTTCTTTCATTGAAATATATGTTGCTTCAATTAATAAAAATTGATTGAAGCAACATTGGTTTTCTTGGTAGATAAATAAAGGCAAAATTCTATAAAAATGACTTGGAAATATCTGCAGCGAAGTGACATTCAGTAAGTACATTGATACTAAAATAAATACTATTTGAATCTAAGGCACTAGATTACTAACACTACCAGTTGTTTGTAAGAGAAACGTACAGCGCTTCGTATATTACTAACACTACCAGTTGTTTGTAAGAGAAACGTACAGCGCTTCGTATATTACTAACACTACCAGTTGTTTGTAAGAGAAACGTACAGCGCTTCGTATATTACTAACACTACCAGTTGTTTGTAAGAGAAACGTACAGCGCTTCGTATATTACTAACACTACCAGTTGTTTGTAAGAGAAACGTACAGCGCTTCGTATATGACTAACACTACCAGTTGTTTGTAAAAGAAACGTACAGCGCTTCGTATATAGGTTAACAAAAATCACCAAGCAAAATAGGTTTATGAAATTATACTATATAATTACGTAATTGGAGAAAATTTAGAAGTCGGATACTCGACCAAAGTACCGAACTTGCGAACATCGGGAAATCCGGTGAGAATGAGGCGACGCAATCACATATTATACCACACCATGTCTTCTTATGGGAGAGTAACGTAACCACAACATTAGGGATAGCATTTGACGCAAGTGCGCTTACGGATATGAAGCGGTCGATTAATGAAGTGCTTCGCCACGGTCCTGTCTTTGATTAGAAATAAGTTCGCCTATTCGGCATGGGTTTCAATTTCAGGCAGTTTTTTTCTTCAGAAAGCCTTGCACCTCCGAGCACCGCTCACTCGATATCGCACATTAACGTAATATGCGCTAGCGTGCTCGGCGCTCGATGGATTATATGTATGTTTAATATGCGCTAGCGTGCGCGGCGCCCGCGGGATTATATGTTTAATATGCGCTAGCGTGCGCGGCGCCCGCGGGATTATATGTATGTTTAATATGCGCTAGCGTGCGCGGCGCCCGCGGGATTATATGTTTAATATGCGCTAGCGTGCGCGGCGCCCGCGGGTTTATATGTATGTTTAATATGCGCTAGCGTGCGCGGCGCCCGCGGGATTATATGTTTAATATGCGCTAGCGTGCGCGGCGCCCGCGGGATTATATGTATGTTTAATATGCGCTAGCGTGCGCGGCGCCCGCGGGATTATATGTATGTTTAATATGCGCTAGCGTGCGCGGCGCCCGCGGGATTATATGTATGTTTAATACGTTTGAAAAACTTAATGGATTTCTAGAAACAAATCAAATAACGGTCGCCTTGGCTAAAATAGAGATCACTGTTGCAAGCTCATCCTGTAAACTTGTATTTTCTTGTGCAATAAAGATTATTTTATAATCAGCTGTCCCTATTTATGTGAGCAAATAAAAAGAATCATCCAAATTGGTTTAGAAAACTTGAAGAAAGGTACAACATACGAGGCATGCCTTTTAAGTCTATATTCGAATGTGTTTAAATTATGAATCTCAAAACAGTTGAAAGTATTAGGATTAATGCTATTGTTTAGTCACAGCGTCGATTGGAATCTGTCAGGTTACGTACGAAAATGAATCTTTCTAAGGAAAATGTTCGTGCAATAATTTTCTACAACTTTAGAAGAGGCCTGACACGGCTTCAGTGTTTTGAAGAGCTAACATCTGTGTTCAGTGGTGAAGCCCCATGTCTGCGGACTGTCGAACGCTGGTATTTAGAATTCCATCATGGACATACATCGTGGTGTTAGTGACAAATCTCGCGATGGACGCCCAAAATCCGCCTTCACTGAAGATAACATCATTGCTGTGAGACAACTAATTCTCGAAGATCGTCATGTATCGAGAGATAGAGGCTCTATTAGGCATCTCCGGGACAACCATTCAGAAGATTGAAGCGCTTGGTGTGAGAAAGCTAGTTTGCCGTTGGATACCGCATCTGCTTTCCGACGATCACAAGGCGGCCCGCGTCAGATGGTGTAAGAAAACTCTGCAAAGGTACCGAGGAGAGTCAAATCACGTCTATGACATCATCAGTGGTGATGAATCTTGGATATATGCCTACGATCCTGATTCCAAACAACAATCTACAATCTGGGTCTTTCAAGACGAGCCAAAGCCGACTAAAGTTGTTCGTTCTCAAAGCACTTCAAAGAAGGTGGTGACCTCGTTCGTTGGAAAAACCGGCCATGTTGCGACTATAGCACTTGAAGATCGTGGAACGGTTAACGCAGAGTGGTATACCACAGTTTGTTTACCACAAGTCATCGCCAAACTTCGAAAATCTAACTTAAAGCGACGCATCATCCTGCACCACGACAACGCAAGCTCACACAGCGCTCGTCAAACGATTGAGAATTTGAAGCAGGAAAAAGTAGAAATTCTTGACCATCCTCCATACAGTCCTGACCTAAGCCCTAACGATTTCTTTACATTTCCTAAAATTAAGAAGTCTTCGTGGTCAAAGGCTCCAGTCTAGTGAAGAAACAGTTGACGCTTTTAAGTCAGCCATTTTGAACACCCCCACTTTAGAGTGGAATAAATGTTATAATAACTGGTTTGAGCGAATGGAGAAGTGTATGAAGCTACGTGTGAATACTTTGAAAAACAATAAAAAGTACTATAAAGTTCTAGTTGTGTTTTTTCTTCAAACGACAAAACTTAAAGGCATGCCTCGTACAAACAAACACGAAGAATTTTTAAAAAACTGAAGATTTTATGTGCATTTATCGAGTTGTGAGCTACCCTGGAAGTTTCAGCGGGAAGTGCTCGAAATTTGTGTCGCAAGATTCCAGGACAGACAAAATACATAGATAGATAGATAGGCATATATACATACATACATACATACATAGATACAAGTGAAGTTAAATAAAAGCTTTTAAAATACAGTGGAGTTGAGGTTCTTGAAGTCGATCATGAAGTCGCTTGTAATTTCATCTTCATATTAACAGTTATTAATATTTACAATAATCTATTTTGAATTCGTGTACATTTCTTTTACAAATAAGCTGCATAAACACCTAAACATATATTTATATCTGTACAGTGAGTCAGGCAAGGCTTAGTGCGAAGTGGCTTACATAAAGAGATCTAGGAGAATGACACGTTATTAATAACGCAGTTTGCGTTATCGTTGGGTCTAACGTTATCGCGGATGACGTGGTCATTACTAACACTCGTTTCCGAGTCGTTTGCGTTCACGTCACAGTCTATCGCGGGCAGATTGTCTATGATCGAACGCAAAGTTTCTATTCTTGTGTTACGCTCATTATTTTGTGTCGAGTTATGCACTGGGGTGCTTCCCGCTATAGCGGTTGAAACACTTTTATTATCGTTGCCGTTATCTAATATAACGGCGCAGGACTTGTCTAGTTTTTTCGTATCGTTTCCGTGAGCGTTACTATTACCCAAAGCAACGCCACTATTTCCGATAACGACCTTATTACTTGCGCTGTCAACGAGATTATTTCCTTTAACGATGTCATTCGCTCCGGTAACGTTATTATTTACGGTAAAGGCAGAACTAGCTCCGCTAGTGTTGTTGCAATTTACGGTGATGACGTCACGAGCTCCGCTTGCGACGTTACTACTTTCATTGATAACGTCACTAGCTCCGCTAACATTGTTATCATTTCCGTTGACGATGTAATTTGCTCCTGTGATGACGTTATTTTTTCCGATAGCGACGGCACTGTTTTCGTTAGCAACGCTACTGATTCCGATAACAATTTTATTACTTGCGCTGACAGCGAGATTATTTCCTAAACCGACGTCATTGTTCCCGCTGATGACGTCATTGTTTCCGGTAACAGCGTCACTAGTCCCCCTAGTGTTGTTGTTGTTTCCGCTTATATCGTAACGGGCTCCGATTGCGAAGTTACTATTTCCATTGACGATGTCACTAGCTCCGCTAACATTGTTATCATTTCCGTTGACGACGTCATTTTCTCCGGTAATGACGTTATTTTTTCCGTTAGCAACGGCACTGGTCCCGTTAGCCGCCGTTAATTCTTCATAGCACGGCGGCATCTCTATGTTGGCAGCGGCATCTTCGTCCACGGTGTCAGCACTGCTTCTGTTCAGCCGCTCGCGACTGAGATACTCTGGCGGAGGCCCGTACAGTTTGTATCTGAAACCCGAACAAAATAAACTTCTACAAACTAATATTATAAATGCGAAAGTGAGTTTGTTTGTTGTATGTTTGTTTGTAACGCTTTCACCCCTTAGCTACTATATATATATATAATATATGTATATAATTTCATAATGAATAGTATATATATACTATACTATTCATTATGAAATTTGGCACACACGTTGTACAGAAAAGGACATATCTTTCATCCTGATTTAGGGAAATCTTTTTTTACGAATTAATCTAAATAATTGTTAATTTTGTATGGGAATTGGCTCGGTGGAATTGGCACATCCATCGATGTCAAAGTGACAGGTATCAAAGTGGCAGAAGTCAAAGTGGCAAGTGACAAAGTGGCAGAAGTTAAGGTGGCAGGTGACAAAGTGACATGTGACAAAGTGACAGATAGGTATCAACGCGATAAACTAGTCGGCACAGATGAAGTCGCGGGCAAATGCTAGTAAATATTATATATATATATATATATATATATACAGATAATTATAATCAGGACAATCCAAACCTTCACATAATTACCTAGCCCCAAACTAGCAAACCATGTACGTACTATGGGCACTAGAAAACGGATATCTCGATACGAATATTACATCCATGACTCGGAAACAAACATTTCTGCTCATTGCTCATTGCACCTTGCGGGATTAATGTTTTTGCTTTTCACCCCGGAAAAATGATCAAGCTGATATTTAATTAAAAACATATTTTATGACTAGGACCAAGTAACGTACAATAAACTATTTCGAGTATTTTCATAATATGCATAATATTATTATGTATTTTGTGTTGATGCCTAGGTTTGACACCGCCTTCAAAAACTCTTTCTTATCTTATGCTGTATACTCGTATTTGCATTATTATTATATTGGTAATTTCGAAAAAGTGATTTTGTTCTGGCTCAATAGTAATTATTTTATTATTTTTAGTGATTATTTACAATAGAACATTTTTAATAATATATACTTATTTTTTGTAAAATTATTCTTATATCTTGATTTTGTGTGGCCTAAGTAAACATCGGAAAGAATATATGCCAAAGAAAACAGTTAAACTCACTTTAGACCCAAGGCATTGGTAAATTAAAACCAAGGATGAATAACCTACACATAAAACAACTGAATTAGTTTTGACGAAAATTATCTATGATTTCACTAGAATGAAATGGAGCTCTTTAAAAAAAACGGTTACACATCTTGTAAATATGAGGAAACAGAAACACAAAATAAAGTTGTAAATATATAAATCCTTTCTAAAGCATTCTTTTACGAGACACTACCAGTACCACTTAGTACAATCGGCGGCCTATGACTATCTTTCGGCTCCATCATCACCCCGAATACACATAATACTAGAGAACTCATCAATACAAACCAAATGACCCCAAAATCGTAGGGTTCCATCATTTTGTTGTCGAGTTCCTATGACCACCTTCCAACTCCATCATCAAGCCCTGGATACCATTTGAAACCAGAGATCTCAAGACAAACCAAATGAGCCCAAACTCGAAGGAATTTCATCATTCGATTGTTGAGTTCCTTTGACTACCTGCCGGCTCCATCTTCAGACCTTGGATACCACATCAGACCAGAGAACTCATTAAGACAAACCAAATGAGCCCAAATTCGAAAGGGTTTCATCATCCGATTGTTGAGTTCGTTTGACTACCTTCCGGCTCCATCATCAGACTTTAGATACCACATAAGACAGAGAACCTATCAAGACAAACTAAATGAGCCTTAACTCGAAGAGGTTCCATCATCCGATTGTTGAGTTCCTTTGACTACCTACCGGCTCCATCATCAGGTCAGCTCAGTAGTACCATAAATGTCATCAGAACTATACCCATGTGTAAAACTTCAGGCTTTCTCAAGTAGCGATCTTATGGCTTTTAGCGATAAGACCACCCATGATCACCACGCGATGTGCCTGTTTTTAGAATGATTTCTTGTAGATTCTTTTCCTTAATTCTGGTGCAATAAAGTGTTTATTATTATTATTATTATTATTATTATTTAAAAACAATCATCTAATTCGGTTCAGAAATCCCAAGATATTAGAGAACATAAACTATAACACAAATAGATATTCTAATAAAAACTACTGAAACAATTTTGATACAATTTATATGGGACCACCTGGAGAGTATACCATATCATACAATTTTTCTTTTACTTAGTTGGTCCGCAATTGAAGGAGAAATCCGCTGAAAAACATTTAAAAAAAACATTCATTCATCTCAAGTCGTCTATAAACTAGTTTCCACGATCGTTTGCCATTTCGCGTTCACACTATACGGTCGCTATAATGAGCTCACTAAAAATGGTTGGTTGTAAGTACTGTGATTTCGTGTAAAAGACGATCGGAAACTTCAAATAAAAGTAAAGGCAGAGTTTCTTAACACAAGTTAGTAATTGGCTAAACAATTAAGGAACTAATTTCACCATAAAATACATGTTGTTACTACAAGCATAGGACAGAACTAACGATACGTAATTTCTTGGTACGGGGTGGTTGTAATGTGACAACAATGAACGAATGAATGAATGAACGCTTGAATAAGTGTTTTTTTTTTATAAAATAGGCTACGGACTAAATTAAGATAAGATTAAATTATTTATTGCATAAGGTAAACACAGTACTGCATATTCAATGACTGGTGGTCTCCACGCTAGGTCAAGCCTGTCTCGTGGGGGCCTCAAAGCCAAGTTAACAGAATATAAATTATAAACGATGACAAGAGCAATAAACTAAAGTTAGGTTTACTTACAGACAGATCGATAGTAGGCACTTAAAGTGAGTCGTAGAAGTTGGTTAGAAGGTACAATGTTAGAAGGATGCATATTACAATATAAAATACAATTTGAAAGAAAGAAAAAGAAAGAAAAGAAATACATTTATTCAACACACACAAAAATAAAAGATATAAATACTTAGAAAAATTAAGTAGGAACAATAGAAAAGGAAAACACAGAAAAGGTAAAAGTAGATAATTAAAGTGGTGATGAATGGGCCTTAACTCAGCATTAGGCTGTTTGCCGAAGGCACGCAGCGCTGGTTTTCAGCTAAACCCCAGAGGGAGCGGAAAAAATAAACATAAGAGTATAAAAAATGAAATTAAACATGAATTACATATGAATACATTTATAAATATATATAAATATATATATATATAAGTAATTTAAATAAACATAGATAAATAAATAAAAAAGTATATATATAAAATATAGCAACGACAAAGGAATAAAATAATGTAGTCTCTGAATGGTGTCAAATAACAGACGAAGAAAGTGTCATCAAAATTGCGTAAGAGTAACCGCTGACTATTAAGAATACCACGCACGTGGGTAGCAGCGAAATAACCTCTACTATTACGTGCAACTAATAAGTGAGAAGAAATGAATTTCAAGGAAAAATAATAATAAGTTTATATATCACAAAAACGATATGTCTATATTAATATTGCCATGCTGCCTCTGCTCATCAATTAAATATTGCCTGAGTTTACGCCTAAAAGAGAATTATAAATTATATATCTGTTACGATATGATTCTCAGAAATTGATCAGTACAATCTTGTAACAATTTCTGCAAAAAGCAAAAAGTTTCTGAGTTATAGCCCTTTTAAGTTTAACAGCTGTCATCCAAAATGAAGTAATTGATGAGATCTATCACTTCTGTAAAGAAACCACTAGTCTATGATCATTAGTTTCTAAGTTATAGCCCTTTTAAGTTTGACAGCTGTCATCCAAAATGAAGTAATTGATGAGATCTATCACTTCTGTAAAGAAACCACTAGTCTATGATCATTAGTTTCTGAGTTATAGCCCTTTTAAGTTTAACAGCTGTCATCCAAAATGAAGTAATTGATGAGATCTATCATTTCTGTAAAGAAACTACTAGTCTATGATCATTAGTTTCTAAGTTATAGCCCTTTTAAGTTTGACAGCTGTCATCCAAAATGAAGTAATTGATGAGATCTATCATTTCTGTAAAGAAACTACTAGTCTATGATCATTAGTTTCTAAGTTATAGCCCTTTTAAGTTTGACAGCTGTCATCCAAAATGAAGTAATTGATGAGATCTATCACTTCTGTAAAGAAACCACTAGTCTATGATCATTAGTTTCTAAGTTATAGCCCTTTTAAGTTTGACAGCTGTCATCCAAAATGAAGTAATTGATGAGATCTATCATTTCTGTAAAGAAACTACTAGTCTATGATCATTAGTTTCTGAGTTATAGCCCTTTTAAGTTTAACAGCTGTCATCCAAAATGAAGTAATTGATGAGATCTATCATTTCTGTAAAGAAACTACTAGTCTATGATCATTAGTTTCTGAGTTATAGCCCTTTTAAGTTTAACAGCTGTCATCCAAAATGAAGTAATTGATGAGATCTATCATTTCTGTAAAGAAACTACTAGTCTATGATCATTAGTTTCTGAGTTATAGCCCTTTTAAGTTTAACAGCTGTCATCCAAAATGAAGTAATTGATGAGATCTATCATTTCTGTAAAGAAACTACTAGTCTATGATCATTAGTTTCTGAGTTATAGCCCTTTTAAGTTTGACAGCTGTCATCCAAAATGAAGTAATTGATGAGATCTATCATTTCTGTAAAGAAACTACTAGTCTATGATCATTAGTTTCTGAGTTATAGCCCTTTTAAGTTTGACAGCTGTCATCCAAAATGAAGTAATTGATGAGATCTATCATTTCTGTAAAGAAACTACTAGTCTATGATCATTAGTTTCTGAGTTATAGCCCTTTTAAGTTTGACAGCTGTCATCCAAAATGAAGTAATTGATGAGATCTATCATTTCTGTAAAGAAACTACTAGTCTATGATCATTAGTTTCTGAGTTATAGCCCTTTTAAGTTTGACAGCTGTCATCCAAAATGAAGTAATTGATGAGATCTATCATTTCTGTAAAGAAACTACTAGTCTATGATCATTAGTTTCTGAGTTATAGCCCTTTTAAGTTTGACAGCTGTCATCCAAAATGAAGTAATTGATGAGATCTATCATTTCTGTAAAGAAACTACTAGTCTATGATCATTAGTTTCTGAGTTATAGCCCTTTTAAGTTTGACAGCTGTCATCCAAAATGAAGTAATTGATGAGATCTATCATTTCTGTAAAGAAACTACTAGTCTATGATCATTAGTTTCTGAGTTATAGCCCTTTTAAGTTTGACAGCTGTCATCCAAAATGAAGTAATTGATGAGATCTATCATTTCTGTAAAGAAACTACTAGTCTATGATAATTAGTTTCTGAGTTATAGCCCTTTTAAGTTTAACAGCTGTCATCCAAAATGAAGTAATTGATGAGATCTATCATTTCTGTAAAGAAACTACTAGTCTATGATCATTAGTTTCTGAGTTATAGCCCTTTTAAGTTTAACAGCTGTCATCCAAAATGAAGTAATTGATGAGATATATCATTTCTGTAAAGAAACTACTAGTCTATGATCATTAGTTTCTGAGTTATAGCCCTTTTAAGTTTAACAGCTGTCATCCAAAATGAAGTAATTGATGAGATCTATCATTTCTGTAAAGAAACTACTAGTCTATGATCATTAGTTTCTGAGTTATAGCCCTTTTAAGTTTAACAGCTGTCATCCAAAATGAAGTAATTGATGAGATCTATCATTTCTGTAAAGAAACTACTAGTCTATGATCATTAGTTTCTGAGTTATAGCCCTTTTAAGTTTGACAGCTGTCATCCAAAATGAAGTAAATGCTCTTTATTTTATAATAAGTTTTATGATTGTTTCAGCAGATATGTTCCTAAAAAACATAAATGTTTTAATGAGTCTAAGTATCAGTATCCGACGTGGTTTACATCTGAAATTATTAAAACTTTAAGAAATAAGTATTTTCATTTGAAGAAATTCAAGATGTTTAAAATGGATTTTAATCGCGAAATGTTTCGATTTTATAGACAGCGCGCTAAAGAGCTCATTGATCGGACTTATGATGAATATATCCGACGTACAGAGATGGATATAAAGAAGGATCCAAAGAATTTCTGGAAATTCGTTAAAGACCAACAGGCTTCAAGGCAAATTTGCATTGAATTTGAATATGATGGACAAAAACTGACTGGGATGGAAGCAGCGAATGCGTTTGCAAAATATTTTAGCTCTGTTTTTTTTTTTGCCCCAAGACTCATTAATATCCGCAGATGACTCCGAATGTGAGGCAGCAAACTCGCTGTGCTCCACACGGATCGACCTGGATGCTGTCGACTCATCCGACCTTTCTGTAGCAATCCGCCGCCTTAAAGCTCATTCATCTGCCGGGCCTGACGGAATTAAAGCTCATTCATCTGCCGGGCCTGACGAAATTCCGCCTTTCATTTTATTGGACTGTTTTTCGGTTTTTTAAATATCCGCTGCTTTTTATATTTAATTTAGCTTTACAGACATCGACATACCCTAAAATATGGAAAATTTCAAGAGTCACTCCTATATCCAAGGGTGGCTCCGGGTCAAAGGTAGAAAACTACAGGATACCTATAGCGGTTCTTTCGACTTTCGGCAAGGTCTTTGAGTCCATACTCAATCGCTACATCACCAGGCAGGTCCAGACTCACCTAACCGAGAGACAGCACGGCTTCAGAGCCGGTAAGTCCACATCAACTAATCACATTAACTTTGTAGATTATGCTGTCACAGAGATGGATCAGAAAAAGCAAGTAGACGCGGCTTATTTCGATTTTAAAAAAGCATTCAATCGTGTCCACAATAATGTCTTGCTTAAAAAATTCTCTGCCATAGGATTTGCACCTAAACTTCTCCAGCTGTTTGCTAGTTATTTTGCTAATCGTCTGCAGTATGCAACTTTCTGGATACCGTTCTGATTCATATGTGACCTGTTCTGGGGTGAGTCAAGGTAGCACGCTGGGTCCTACCCAGTTTCTTATTATGATCAATGACCTGCCGAAGGTCGTCAGGACAGCTGAATGCCTACTGTTTGCTGATGATCTGAAGCTATACTTGGGTATAGGTTGTATGGATGACTGTGATGCGCTACAGTCCGAACATAGTCGAGCGCCGCAGTAGCCGCCCACTGAGCCACACGCGCCTCGCACGCGTCGTCAGTTGCGTGTTGACGTTCGTAGCGCTCGCGTTTTGTCGGCATAACACTCCCAGATTAAGGACTTCAAAATAGTCCGAAACTGGTCGGAGTATTTCCGATCTTCTATTTCGTGAGTTTTTAGCCGTTTTATTTATATTTAATATGAATCTAACCTTTTAGAATTCAACAGCTCAAAGTGCAAAACTGTCACATTTACTCGTTTGCGTGTGCCCTTTCAATATAATTATCATATTTATGGTGTCCGCTTGGAGCGCGTCACACAAATTCGAGACTTAGGAGTGACCCTACATATGGAACTCACCTTTAACAATCATATAGCAGAAATTTGTACTAAAGCATTTAAATCCCTAGGTTTCGTTATGAGACAGACAGCTAGGTTTAATGACAGAAACGCCATTATAACATTGTGCTATGCATTTGTGCGTAGTAAATTGTAATATGACTCCTTAGTATGGGACCCACATGAGCAAAAGTACAAAATTATGGTGGAATAATAGGCATAAATACCTTAGAGTTGAGACGTAAATGCGCGTTATTGACTCATTTTTATTTACTACTTAAAGGAAAAATCGATAATTCGACCGCTCTAGCTGCTCATTGTCCACGCCGGACCGGTTGCAGCGGCGCATGCGGCGCCTGCTCGTAGCACCGCCGGTGCGCTCGCAGAGCGCTCTAGCTCGCTGCTCATTGTCCACGCCGGACCGGTTGCAGCGGCGCATGCGGCGCCTGCTCGTAGCACCGCCGGTGCGCTCGCAGAGCGCTCTAGCTCGCTGCTCATTGTCCACGCCGGACCGGTTGCAGCGGCGGCGCATGCGGCGCCTGCTCGTAGCACCGCCGGTGCGCTCGCAGAGCGCTCTAGCTCGCTGCTCACTGTCCACGCCGGACCGGTTGCAGCGGCGCATGCGGCGCCTGCTCGTAGCACCGCCGGTGCGCTCGCAGAGCGCTCTAGCTCGCTGCTCACTGTCCACGCCGGACCGGTTGCAGCGGCGCATGCGGCGCCTGCTCGTAGCACCGCCGGTGCGCTCGCAGAGCGCTCTAGCTCGCTGCTCACTGTCCACGCCGGACCGGTTGCAGCGGCGCATGCGGCGCCTGCTCGTAGCACCGCCGGTGCGCTCGCAGAGCGCTCTAGCTCGCTGCTCACTGTCCACGCCGGACCGGTTGCAGCGGCGCATGCGGCGCCTGCTCGTAGCACCGCCGGTGCGCTCGCAGAGCGCTCTAGCTCGCTGCTCACTGTCCACGCCGGACCGGTTGCAGCGGCGCATGCGGCGCCTGCTCGTAGCACCGCCGGTGCGCTCGCAGAGCGCTCGGTATGCTCCCACAGCGCAGGCCATTAGTTTGCTCAACGCTCTGATTGCTCAGGAACCAACCGTTGATATTTTTTGCACAACATTTGATATCTTTGTCAACGCATGTATCAGTTTTTTAAGTATATAGTTTAGTATTTATAAAATAAATGATTATGTATTTAACATTATGTTAGTTTTGTATGTTAGTTTATGTGTTTGTTGGCTTACTGTGCGCTTTGGTCGAAATACTGTCAGTTCAGTAAGCATTTGAATTGAAATAAATAAATAAATAAATGTCGTTTCCATGGCAACAGTTCCAAACAGCGAAAAATCGACATTTTCCAGTTTTTCCGTGGAAGCTTATAATTTTCCGGGATAAAAAGTATCCTATGTAGGTATATATATTATACAGTACCTATTTACAAAGTTTCATCAAAATCGGATAAGCCGTTTTGGCGTGAAAGCTCCCAAACAAACAAACACACAACGTTTCACTTTTATATATTGGTGTGTTGATCTATATATCTATCTATCTATACCTACTGTTCGTACCAAAGTGTCTGTACAATGAAAATAATTAAAAAACATAGTCCAATTTTTTGACGATGTCAAACCTCTTTCTTCATAATAATAACTCATTTTGATAGTTTGCCTATATTTATTCTAAATTCAAATAACCTGTCGTTCCCAGATTGCCATTCATGCATTGGCTCATGTCTATATTTTTTAACAAAATATCTTATCTTCATCATCATCATGTCAGCCTTTACAAGTCCACTGCTGAACATAGGCCTCCCCCAAAGAGCGCCATGCCGAGCGATCTTGTGCCACCTCCATCCACCGACTTCCTGGGATGGCTACAATGTCGTCGGTCCATAGTGTGGGGGGTCTCCCCACACTTCGCTTGCTTGTTCGTGGTCGCCATTCGAGAACTTTTATTCCCCAACGGTTGTCGGTTCTGCGAACTATATGACCTGCCCATTGCCAGTTCAACTTGCAAACTCTGAGAGCTATGTCGGTAACCTTCGTTCTTCTATGGATTTCCTCATTTCGGATTCTATCACGTAGTGAAACACCGAGCATAGCTCTCTCCATTGCGCGCTGCGCAACTCTGAGCTTGTGTATGAGACCAATAGTTAGCGACCACGTCTCAGTGGCTTATGTCATCCCTGGCACACGCACTGATTATAAACTTTCGTCTTGAAGCTCTGCGGTATCTGCGACGAGAAGATATGGCGTAATTTCCCGAACGCTGCCCATTCGAGTTGGATTCGTCGGTTGACCTCTTTGTCGAAGTTGGATCGTCTGACCCAAGTTGACATAGTGATCAACAGCTTCGATAATGTCGTTCCCAACATAAACCGGCATGGGTAAGACATGGGCATTTGACATGATGTTCGTCTTACCCATGTTCATTTTAAGACCCACCTGGGGCCTAATTCTCTAATTTTAAGACGCCGATTCCACGCCAATTCCACGCCAACTGCGTGTTTTTGTTCGTGATTCTACGCTGCCTGCGTGGAATCACGGCGTGGAATTCGCGTGGAATTGGCGTGAGTGGTAATACAGAATCAAGGCCCTGTTGGGAAACAATATTGAGGTCACTGAGCATTGTGCTTAGGTCTTCCAGGGTTTCAGCCATGATGACTATATCATCGGGAAATCGAAGGTGAGTGATGCATTCGCCATTAATTAATGTGTGTGGGCTGGACATGTCTGCCGCATGTCGGATGATCTCTGAGCAAAAATTACCACGCAATGGGTACCCCAAGATTGCAAACGTCATCGCGGCAGACCAAGAAAGAGATGGCGGGATGAGCTTGACTCCCACACAAAGAACAGGTGTACCATTGCAACAGATAGAGAAGAATGGGAAAAGGGTAGGGAGGCCTTGGCCCTGCAGCGGGACACTACAGGCTCGTAATAATAATAATAATATAATCTACGGCCGGGAACCGCGAATTCATCCGCGCGGACTACTGTTTATCGCGAAAAAAACATCCAATGTTTTTCTAGGATATTAAAAACACAATGCATAAGTAAGTATAGCACCAATGCTCTTGTTGGTTTTTGACAGACTTGTTACTTCGTTTCCATGTTAACCGTTCCTTACAGCGAGTAATCAACATTTTCCATTTCTCCCGTGGAAACTTTTTATTTTCCGGGATAAAAAGGGGTTCCAGGGTTTTCAGGGTATAAACTATCTCCATTCCAAATTTCGTCAAAATCCGTCCAGCCGTTATCGCGTAAAACCTCCCCAAACAAACAAACAAACAGACAACGTTTCACTTTAATATATTGGTATGGATACCTTAGATAGCTAATATGAAATCTACAAATATGCACCTAGACCTAGACCTAGATACCTAGATTTTTCATACATTATATACATTTCTTCGTATCTCAAAATGTGCAAACAATGGGCACCATGTGTCTTAGAAGAAAATGTGCAAACAATGGGCACCATGTGTCTTAGAAGAAAATGTGCAAACAATGGGCACCATGTGTCTTAGAAGAAAATGTGCAAACAATGGGCACCATGTGTCTTAGAAGAAAATGTGCAAACAATGGCCACCATGTGTCTTAGAAGAAAATGTGCAAACAATGGGCACCATGTGTCTTAGAAGAAAATGTGCAAACAATGGGCACCATGTGTGTTAGAAGAAAATGTGCAAACAATGGGCACCATGTGTCTTAGAAGAAAATGTGCAAACAATGGGCACCATGTGTTTTAGAAGAAAATGTGCAAACAATGGGCACCATGTGTCTTAGAAGAAAATGTGCAAACAATGGGCACCATGTGTCTTAGAAGAAAATGTGCAAACAATGGGCACCATGTGTCTTAGAAGAAAATGTGCAAACAATGGGCACCATGTGTCTTAGAAGAAAATGTGCAAACAATGGGCACCATGTGTCTTAGAAGAAAATGTGCAAACAATGGGCACCATGTGTCTTAGAAGAAAATGTGCAAACAATGGGCACCATGTGTCTTAGAAGAAAATGTGCAAACAATGGGCACCATGTGTCTTAGAAGAAAATGAGGCATATAATGACAAAATACTGACATAAAAATACCAGAACGAAAATCAGCCAAAATCACGAGATATTAATATTTATATGTTGCTTCCCATAAATTAACAAGCACAAATTAAAAGTTCATATAACCCCCGACTCCCCACCCCCCTATTATAGCTAAGGAGCATCCCGATCACATCAGTTTTAAAACATAACATTTGTTCCATCCGTTTGGGAGCTACGACCCCCCCCCCCCCCTGCCCTCCCTCTATCCCCCAGTAAAGCTATGAACCATCTCGTTTACACCAGCTTTTAAACATAAAAAGCTACAGCTAAATCGATGCATTCGTTTCGAAGCTACGATTTCACCCCTTTTTTCTCACCTCCCTCTTCCTCCCTCCCCCTCCTCATGTATCTAAGAACCATCTCGATAACATCAGCTTTCAAACAAAAATACCGCATCAAAATCAGTCCATTCGTTTGGGAGCCACGATGCCACAGCCAGACACACCCACAAACACACACACACACACCCACACACACACACACACACACGCACACACACACACACACGCACACACACACACACACACAGAGTGATACACACCTTAAACTTATAACACTCGTCTCTTTGTTCGGGGGTTAAGAAGAGTTTTATTCGATTTACTCCTAAACTATAAGTCCAATCTCAAAAGACATGCCGGTGATATTTGTTACTTTTTGATATAGGAATCAAATAGTGTATTTAGTTTTGTGTATCTGTGTCGTATTCGACACGTAGCTGTTACGCACACACGCATCCGCCTGCTAGGCGCTCGGTCTTTGAAGAAAATGAGGCATATAATGTCAAAATAATGCTATAAAAATACCAAAACAGCCAAAATCACGAGATATTCATATTTATATGTTGCATCCCATACATTAAAAACAGTTTTATTCGATTTACTTCTAAACTATTAGTCCAATCTCAAATGACGTTCCGGTCATATTTGTTACTTTTTTATATAGGAATCGAATAGTGTATTTAGTTTTGTGAAATTATGACTTGGAATTATTCATTACCCTATGTCCAAGCTCTTGTATGGAGACAAGCCACTGTGCGCCGGGTACTAGGTGTCGAATGTATGGAGACAAGCCACTGTGCGCCGGGTACTAGGTGTCGAATGTATGGAGA
This sequence comes from Alsophila aescularia, assembly GCA_946251855.1. NCBI lineage: Eukaryota > Metazoa > Arthropoda > Insecta > Lepidoptera > Geometridae > Alsophila > Alsophila aescularia. The sequence goes on along the minus strand of OX276374.1, from coordinate 691,918 downwards.
CAAGCCACTGTGCGCCGCGTACTAGGTGTCAAACACGATACGGATACCTGACGGCCTCGGTGTAGGACGGCGGAGTGTGCGCCGCGCCGGCCGGGTAGTCCTCTATGTCTGCGCCGAGCAGGCGGATGGTGCGTCCGTTGAGCGTGTACGTGTCCGTCGCGTCCAGGCGCACGAAGTCGAGCGCCGACAGGTCAAGCGCAGCCACGTCGGGCGTACCGGGTCGCGCGCCCCCTCCCCCGCCCCGCCAGCGCGGCAGCTGCAGCTGGAACCGACCTGCAGGGACATGGCTCATGAGGTTTGTGCTGGTGGGAGATATCATCATTTTTATTGGCCGGTTTTGATTAGAAATTGTTTAAAATGGCTTAAGGAAGGCTTTTGACTTGATAAACGTGCTTTTTTACGTGCGAACGAGGCGTCGACGGCACCGGTTTTTAGCATGACGAGCTCTGTCTCTTTTAAATGCACACGAGGTCCTACAAATCGACATATTCAATGATAATATGAACACTATTGCTGCGTACCCAAATTTGTATATGAATTGTAATTTAACATAGAAAGCGCTTTAACTGTAAGCACGGGGGTACGTGTGTCACTCACCGAGTCGCTATCGGTTGACCCGCTCCAGCGTGTCCCGCCCGCCGCAACAGCTCTGGCGTGTAGTTAAGCTGCGCGCCGGGCGCCACGACCTGGTCCGCCAGGCAGCGTGCCCCACCCGCCGGAGAGCGGCACGGGGGCACGCGTGTCACTCACCGAGATGCAGCCTGAGTCGCTATCGGTCGAGCTGGTCCATACCCGCTCTAGCGTGTCCCGCCCGCCCCGACAGCTCCAGCGTGTAGTTAAGATGCGCACCGAGCACCGCTAACTGGTCCGCCAGGCAGCGTGCCCCGCCCGCCGGCGAGTGGCACGGGGCATGCGTGTCACTCACCGAGTTGCAGCGTGAGTCGCTGTCGGTCGAGCTGGTCCATGACCCGCTCCAGCGTGTCCCGCCGCGACAGCTCCGGCGTATAGTTGAGTTGCGCGCCGAGCGCCGCGCCCGTGTCCGCCAGGCAGCGTGCCCCGCCCGCTGGCGAACGGTACGGGGGCAAGACCGCTTGAGGGGCGTGTGCCCCGCCCACCCGTGGAGGTACCAGCGTCAGCTCCACGTCTGCTGGCTGCGTCGGAACCTGCCCCCAGATATATATAAGATTCGTCCTCTAATGTAACTCAATAGGTACTGCACTGATCTGTTCATATTTGATAACTGAACATCATTTATTTGTTCAAAGGCTTTGACTACTAACAGACACGTGTCAGCTGGAGGCGCGGTAAAGGATCAGTCGATAAACACTCGGACAAGCGATAGAAGGACGGAGCGGCTATTTTTTCTTGCCCATCAGATAAGTGTCCGGTTTACTTAATTAACAAAACTGAATCGTTGTGCATCATTAGTGGATGACCACATACAAAGTGCCCAAAAGACAACGTCTAAACGTTAAGGGATCATGCACAAGTTCGTTTCCGATCATATGAGCACTCTATGTTTTAGCAACACCAAGTGAACCAACTCCGAGTCCGAGTGCATGGTTGGGATAGCTTCGACGAACATCGACTAAGCTACACCGAGTACTTCCGAGTTCAGCGAACGAAGGAACACGAAGCAGCCGAGCTCAGCGGCCCTACTCCGTAACAATATTTAGTATGTAAGTCTCGCAATGGCATTAATAACTTATGTTTCAGGATCTTGCAGCCATATCATTTTATTCTTCTGGCTGGTATCAGAGAGGAATACCTATGTCAGTGCACACAACAGTAATGCATAGCAGAGGTCATAAAAACATTCAACACACCCAATAATATATTACGAGGGGCAAATATATGAAGTTCCCAAAGACACGAGAAGAGAGGAACATCTTAACACAGTGGTTAGTTTTATTTCCATCTATTTCTAGTTAAATTGCTGAAATCTATGAGATGGGTAAAACCAAAATTTTGACGCAATTGCCAAATCAAAAATTTCACAACAATTTTTCTTATAAAATACTCGTATGTCTGATAAAAAAAAATGTAGGTTGGTATGTAAAATTGTTGGTGTTATTGATATCCCAAAACATTAAGGTTTACTTAAAAAAAATAGAAGAAGAAAAAATGCCAAAGAAATAAGAAAAAAATAAGTAGAAGTTAATAATAAGGGTAATAAAGTTAAAGTAGTAAAATAATTAATTAAAATAAAGGAAATGCTGAGCTGAAAAGGATTTTTTAAACTCTGGCCAATTTTCAAAGAAACTTGCACAAGCTCCTTTGAATTTTTGTTGTTGAATGTCAATATACAATTGATTGGATTCATGGATGCATTCAAATTTATAAATCACACATTCATTCATCATCATTAATAGTCTTATTCCTATTCCTTGGAAAAAAACTCATAAGAGGAAACTTAAATAATATTAAGGTTACTCGTGGAACCAACACAGTGTAGTGTAGACCTATTTATACAGTCACTATCCGCTGATTATGGTGATTATGTGAGTGTATGTGTATGTGTGGTGAGTGTGTGGTGTATGATGTGTAAATGTATGTATGTGTATATTTATATACAACTAGCTGTACCTGCGGCTTCGCACACGTGGCCTTTTCTTTAGGTTCAAAGTACCATAATGTGCTATTCGAGGACTAATACCAACATTTGATCAAAATTTATTTAGCCGTCAAAAATACTTTTATCAATTGCTCAGCTTCTAATTCACCAGATTGAGATACCAATTACACCAGTTTATACATCAAACTCTAAGCTATCTAACAATGAATTTTGCAAGTGCGCGTGGATGGCTAAATCAGAAATTATGAGGAATAGCGAAAAGTACCCGATTTTGATGAAAACTAAAACTGCACCTTTGGATTTTTGAAAACAACAATATTCCTAGGCAGGAATCGAACACGTTGATTTTGGAAAAAAAACACACATAAGGATTGAATTCTGGGAAGAAATGATATACGACAAACTAAGGAAAGAGCTCATTTTTAACGAAAATTGTTAAACCATAACCTGATTATTTGTTCAAAATTATGACCGTTGTTTTCAATACATAGCTGGATTCGACGTCTCACAAGGATTGTACTGCATTCAGAATTAAAATGTTATTGATTCCGCTTAGAATATTTTCCCAAGTTTGTTTCAAGTCATCAATTGCATTATAAGTGTCTGTGTAGATTTCGTTTTTTACATACCCCCAGAGAAAATAATCTAAGGGGGTAAGATCCGGTGACCTCGCTGGCCACGGCACACGACCATAAATTGCAATAAAAATTTCACCAAACTGCTGAATCTACATATCTTTTACTATACGACTATTAATACGAAACTGTACGCAAACAGTTAGTAATAATCAACGAAACGTGGAACAAAATCTAAATTATTAGCGCCAATTTACTCTACGTTCTAATTTCAATTGTTTACATTTTTTTCTTTTACTATGGCCTTTAACCGCGAAGATATAATAAAAATTTGAAATTAGAACATAATGTTGTGAAGATGACCGCGCTGCGGGTCTGTGTTGAGAAAAATATTGAGCATCATTTCGGACAAGGAACAAGTAATGCAGGTATGACTTAAAACAGTACTTTAAAATATGAATCAGTTTATTAAAATACAACATTTTTCTTAAGTTTGCTGTATGTCATTTCTTCCCAGAATACAATCCTTAATAGCGACACTATCGAATGGGGTAATAATACAGTGTGTACTTTTTTTTTCAAAATTAACGTGTTCGGTTCCTGCCTAGGAATATGTTTTTTTTTTTTTTCAAATGTATACAGATACTGTTTTATTTTTCATCAAAATCGGGCCCAAGACTCCTTTGAGTATTTTTCTCTATTCCTCATAGTTTCTGATTTAGCCAACCACGCCCACTTGAAAAATTCAGCCTGTAGACAGACATATGACTGTGTCAATTTGCATCAAAAAATCCGTCCATTATTTTCAGCGTGGTACGTGTTCTTTTAAATAAGTTTCAACCCCTATCTTGCGAGATCCCATTAATTTTTTGCAATGTAAAGTATCCTATGTCCTACCTCGTAGTTTGAACTCAAATCATACCAAGTTTCATTTTAATTCATCCAGTAGTTCCGGTGGCGTGCTGCGCATCCAAGATACAGACAGACAGACATACAGACAAACATGAAAAAACATATAGTTTAGGCTTCATTATCGAACAAAGAGTAAACTTAAAAAACCACGATGTCTTTAATGTACAGAATGTGGACCCATATCCCGCAGGAACCCTTTATTTTTTCGGGATAAAAAGTATCCATAATTTTCACCCATTTTATAAACTATGTCTGTGCCAAGTTGCATCAACATCCGTCCAATAGTTTCAGCGTGCTACGTGTTCGTTTAAATAATTTTCCACCCCTAACCTGCAGGAACCCTTTCATTTTTCGGGACGAAACGTATCCTCAATTTTAACCTATCATATAAATTAAGACGGTGCCAAGTTGCATCAAAAGCCGTCCATTATTTTCAGCGTGGTACGTGTTCTTTTAAATAAGTTTCAAACCCTATCTTGCGAGATCCCATTAATTTTTTGCAATGTAAAGTATCCTATGTCCTACCTCGTAGTTTGAACTCAAATCATACCAAGTTTCATTTTAATTCATTACAGACAAACATGAAAAAACATACAGTTTAGGCTTCATTATCGAACAAAGAGTAAACTTAAAAAAACCACGATGTCTTTAATGTACAGAATGTGGACCCATATCCCGCAGGAACCCTTTATTTTTTCGGGATAAAAAGTATCCATAATTTTAACCCATTTTATAAACTATGTCTGTGCCAAGTTGCATCAACATCCGTCCAATAGTTTCAGCGTGCTACGTGTTCTTTTAAATAATTTTCCACCCCTAACCTGCAGGAACCCTTTCATTTTTCGGGTCGAAACGTATCCTCAATTTTAACCTATCATATAAATTAAGACGGTGCCAAGTTGCATCAAAAGCCGTCCATTAGTTTCAGCGTGGTACGTGTACTATTAAATAATTTTCAACCCCTATCCTGCGAGAACCTATTAATTATTTGGGATGTAAAGTATCATATGTCCTATCCTGTAGTATGAACTTAAATCATACCAAGTTTCATTTGAATTCATCCAGTAGTTCCAGCGGCGTGAGGCGCGGCCATGATAAAGACATACAAACAGAAATGAAAAAACATACAGTTTAGGCTTCATTATCAAAATAGAGCAACCTCCAAAAAAAAAAAATTCACAATATCTTTAATGTACAGAATTTGGACCCATATCCCGCAGGAACCCTTTATTTTTTTGGGACAACAAGTATCCATTATTTTCACCCATCTTATAAACTATGTCTGTGCCAAGTTGCATCAACATCCGTCCTATAGTTTCAGCGTGCTACGTGTTCTTTTAAATAATTTTTGACCCCTATCCTGCAGGAAATATTTAATTTTTCGGGATGAAAAGTATCCAATGCCCTACCTCGAAGTTTGAACTCAAATCATACCAAATTTCATTTGAATTCAGTGAGTATTTTCGGCGTGATGCGCTGCCAAGGTACAGACAGACAGACGGACAGACATACAGACAAAAAAAACAGTTTCTGCTTTAGTATTGAATATAGAGAGGCCACCAAAAAAAAATACAAAATATCTTCAATTTACATAATTTGGCACATTATCCCGAAGGAATTTTTCATTTTATCGAGATAAAAATTATCCTTAAGTTTTACCCAATATATAAACTATGACTGTGCCAAGTTGCAACAAAATCCGTCCAGTAGTTTCAGCGTGATACGTGTTCTTTTAAATAACTTTCAACTCCTGCGGGAACCCTTTAATTTTTCGGGATTAAAAGTATCCTATGTCCTACCTCGTAGTATGAACTGAAATCATACCAAGTTTCATTTAAATTCATTCAGTAGTTTCGGCGTGATGCCTAGCCAAGATACAGACACACAGTTTTGGCTTCAGTATCTAATATAGAGTATCCTCCAAAAGAAAATTTCAAAATATCTTCAATGTACAGAATTGGACCCGTTACAGTTTCATTATAAGTAGAGATTAGTTTGCCAAAATGGCTAAACGTACCTTAGGGTACGACGTGCCTGTAGCACGTGTATGTACATAGTAAACGTTGTGTTAGAACGTTAAAATAATATAAGTAACGTAGGCAGGTAATAGTATATTAACTATAAGATAATATTGGTTTTGTGACCTAGGCTTGGTTTATTGAGTAATCACATTTGCCGCTCTTTTCAACGTTGAAAGTTTCAGTTTGTGTGTAGGTGTAGTAAATAATAATATATGGAACTGGTTTCGCTTTATACTGAACATTATGAATGTAAATAAAAAAATACATAGCTAACAAATAGGGTATTGACTACTGTTATTACTAAAGAATTAAAGTATGTAGTAAGTACAATAGCACTAAATAGCAATAACGAGTAAGTAGGGACTTTTCATAATGAATCCGAAAAGTTAATGTGTTAGCTCATTTTTCTTTTATTCACTTAATTTACTTTCGTAAATTAACTCAACTTACAACTTTTCGGATTTTAAAAATGTGGACATTACTCCGTAAAGGGAATTTATATTAAAATTACATTATTTACAACTTAAATACAAGGTTATTTGTAGGTGGCGAATCTACAATGGTAATAAGTAGGTATTTAAATATATGGTAAGGTACGGGAATATGAAAGCAATGTAACTTTCATAGTACATAATTATAATAAAGTATGAAAGTAAGTAGACAAGTGATGGTTAAGGTTAAGACGTACGTGGTATAGGTTTAATGTCTTTGACATGCCAACGGCCTAAGGGATTAATTTAGCTGAAAAATACTTACCTGCTGAACTTATGGGATAATTACGTTTCCATATAATGTCGCCTTGGTTAAATTCAAGGTGTTGATGATGTTTATTATAATATTTAACGTTAGATTCATGAGCGCGAAATAAACGTGCTTGTACTTCAGCAAATAAAAGGCTTAACTAACCTATGTTATCAGCGTATTCATAGCAAATTATGGTGCAAAAATCAATTCTTCAGTTAGATCCGAAGCATTATATACCGAACCACACGTTACAAGTTCGCGACTAAATACTAAGAAAGCTGGTGTGAATTTAAATAAGAAAAATAAAACAAAAAATCCGAAATCATATACAGTTCAAAGAAAGAAGAAGTTCAGTTCTATGTATATGATTCATAGTAGAATCATATACATAGTTTCATTAACAGCTGAATTTATGGCAAATTGGATTTGATTTATATATAGATCCCAAGTACGATGGTCATTATCAACAAAAGAAGCAACTGCTGTTTTAATTGTTTTGTTGTAACGTTCAACAGTATTGGCATGCGGACAGTAATTTCAGATTGGTGTAATTAACTTTTGCTATGTTGTAATATTGAAATAAATCCTGGAGTTCATGACTAATTAGTTGAGGGCCATTATCTAGGATTATGGTCTCTGGAATACCATAAACTATAAAAACTAAGTTCTCAAGTATATGTTTGATTACAGAAGAGGTAGCTCGCTTCATGGGGAATATAAGACAATATTTGGAAAACAACATGTGACTACAAAAATAAATCTATCAAGCTTACGTGTCATTGGAAGTGGACCAACAATATCAATAGATATGCATTGGCAAGGACGAGAACAGTTCTTGGGTTTACCCATCAGACCAATGGTATTTTGATTCTGATGCTTGTAAGCGAGGCATGTTTCACATTTGGAAATATAGCTGGCAATGTATTTGTACATTCCTGGCCAGAAGTATTTTTCTTTAATACGATGGTATGTTTTGAAAGTGCCAAAATGAGCTGCTGTTGGTAATGAATGGCTTTCGTCGATAATAGCTGTACGAAATTCAGATGAGATTACTTCTTTCCAACTTAATTCTGAATTTATGATGGTATTAGAACGGGTGTACCTGTAGAGTTTATTGTGTCGTATCATATAATCAGGAGTTGATGTAGGATTTATTCTACACTTGGAGTATACAGAAGTGTACCACGAATCAGAAGTATGTGTTCGATCATAATTAATCACATTAATTACTTTAATACGAGACAATGTATCTGAGACCAAATTTTCTTTGCCACGTTTATATTTAATGTCAAAATTATACATTGATAAGCGTATGCTCCAAAGGGCAAGTCTACCTGTAGGATTATCTAAGTGTAAGAACCATTGAAGTGCAGAATGATCGGTATAGATAGTAAACTTTTGGCCATTGTCTAGGTAACAACGCCAATACTCTAATGCTGTTATAACGCTTAAGAGTTCACGTTCAGTAATATAATAGTTTCTTTGGGGACCTGTTTGTAATTTGCTCATGTAAGCTATGGTAAGCAAAGGGACTCCTAGCTCACAATAATATAATTAGTATGAGCAGAAGAAACTTAGTGGTGCGAGCCATCCTTTTACCTTTGGATTGTAGATTCTCTCTCAAAGCAGATAATAGGCTGGCAGCTGAAGTGGCTTGATGATCTTGCTCTTGGTTACTCAGTATTCTCTCGATTTTCTAACAACTTTACAATATATACAAAATTGTTCAGGAAATTATTTATTATCTAGTATTGTCGCAGAGATTTTTATACCAACAATACGGATCAACACGAATGAAATTATTATCAAAACCAAGTTTTTCCAGCAGTATATCATTATTTACCCTATCACTATTTACCCTTTTTTGATAAGTCAAAATAAAGCATGTCTACTTGTGAACCTCTATCTAAACTAGTTGATATAAACTCGACGAGTGTCAAGAGATTGGAATCAACGGATCTCTTTGGTCGAAAACCGTGTTGCTCGGTACAAAGGTATTTATCCACCTGTGCGAGGATGTGTTTGTGGATAATGCTTTCAAACACATTTGCAGGAGAAGATAAAACCGCAATAGGTCGGTATTCATCCACGCTTGACTTACTAGAACACTTTGGTATAGGGGTAACACTCATCAATTTCCATTGAGGTGGATATTGTCTAGTCCGCAGTGCCAAACCATAAACTAAATAAAGAGCCTTTACACCACCCAAATTGGAAATAAATCGAAAATTTACAAAATTCGTAAAAACGCTACAGCTATTGCATGCCACACGTTAGTATTTCCAAACTCGCAACAGATGTGGCGCGCCACACGTGACCGGGTATAACACAGAGACCGTGTTATCGACGGGCATGTTTTAAAAAAGCGAAGACCCAACGTTTATGGCCGAGTTGACATCGGGTATCGTCTTTTAATAAGGACAAGAGAAATTATCTAATAATGAGTTTATTTACAAATTGCAAATTGAAATCTAAATAGGTCTTCGTCATTTTAATAAATAAATGACGTCAAAGATGTTAATAAGATACTAACATAAGTAATCTGATCGACCTTTGAGTGATATTGCTTTATCTTGTCCCATTGAATTTCTAAGTTTAGATTTCATGGCTTTCCTTTTATTTAATTTACCATATTTGTTAAAGGGATTTGATCCTTATGATTGATCCTATCGATTGATGACAGCATGTATTTTTTTCGGATTTTAGCAGGTACGATGACCGAGTGTGGCAAGCGAGTTTTCATAAATCTTTGAATGCAGATTGGTTCTTTTTCAAAAAAAAATAAAGGAATGTTTCCTTTGAGTAAAATTTGCTATCTCCAGTATTTAGAGTACTTTACTTCCGGGTGTGGTTAAAAAATTCCACCATGTATATAGCCACAGACTAATCTAACCACTGAGTAATGAAATTATTATGCAAGGAGAGACCACCGCGGAATAATTACGAAGCCAACAATGGGGAGTTGTTCTGGAAATATTTTGTATTTTGGAAATTAAATCAATGACACACTGTTATTTTGATTTATTTAAATATTACATTAACCTATCTGTAACATTCAAATATTAACACAGTTTAGTACAAAAAGTGACCAGAATATTTTCGTGAAAACTAGCAAAAATTTACCTAGTTAGTAGAGCTAATGCCATACCTAACTGTTATAATTTAGTAAGAGTAAAATTATCTAAAATTTGTCTTTTTGGTCAAGGCTTAGTGTTGGAATATATTATAAAACTATACTATCAGTGTCACCTGACTTTTGAAAGTAAAAACTTTTTGGTCAAGGCCTAGTGTTGGAATATATTCTAAAACTATACTATCAGTGTCACCTGACTTTTGAAAGTAAAAACTTTTTGGTCAAGGCCTAGTGTTGGAATATATTCTAAAACTATACTATCAGTGTCACCTGACTTTTGAAAGTAAAAACTTTTTGGTCAAGGCCTAGTGTTGGAATATATTCTAAAACTATACTATCAGTGTCACCTGACTTTTGAAAGTAAAAACTTTTTGGTCAAGGCCTAGTGTTGGAATATATTCTAAAACTATACTATCAGTGTCACCTGACTTTTGAAAGTAAAAACTTTTTGGTCAAGGCCTAGTGTTGGAATATATTCTAAAACTATACTATCAGTGTCACCTGACTTTTGAAAGTAAAAACTAGGTTTCTCGCTCTTCCTTTTTATTGCGATATCCGTTCATGGCTGACTGTGTGATTTTACTTTTTATTGCGATATTTTCATGGCTGACTGTGTGATTTTACTTTTTCGTGTAGGTATTACAATGATATCCATCTAAGTGAATCTTTCCTTTTTCTGCCCATAACCCATCAATATGAAAATCGCTTGGCCGAAATTTCAATGAAATCGGTTACGACCAAGCGAAAACGAAGCGTAAATAATATAAGAGATTTTGCTCTGGATTAAGAATTAAAATGTACGCTATTACATTTAGAACGGGTCATTTGAGAATCCACTCGTAGTGTGTATTATCTCGGCCCATAACTGTTGACAGGTCAGTCATATCCTAACAAGCTACTACCGTTGACACTGGGTCATTTTCTAACTGCGGGATCACTTTACCGGAGATCACGTTTGTTGTTCATCTATACTTTACTTGTAATAAAGCAGTAAGGAACAAAGTCTGTACAGTAAAGATAATAAAAAAAGGGTCTAGGGGACTGAAAACAAGAATATATATTACTTTAATGGTGACTTCTTTTTGTGTGTGTTCTCGCATCACTTAAAATACTTGACTGATAGAAATGTGGTTTTCACTGTTAGATAGCTTAGGATTTGCCTTAAAAACTGGTTTATTTTGCATCTCAATCCGACGAGTAGAAGCTGAGCAATGGATTGATCTAATTTTGACATTTAGGATAAATGACAAATGTAAAATCGCAGGATGCAGCTAGTCTGCTAATAATATAAGACATTATTTTTTATATTTTTTGCAATTTATATTATTAGTTAGTTTTTTAGTAGTTTGCACTTACTTGTCTGTATCTCGAGGAGAATATAGCGGAGAGGCGCGCGAGCCCACGCGGGGACGCGCCCTGCTCCGCGCCGCACTGCAATGCAATAATACGGAACATCACTCTACTGTCTGTATCTCGAGGAGAGTATAGCGGAGAGGCGCGCGAGCCCACGCGGGGACGCGCCCTGCTCCGCGCCGCACTGCAATGCAATAATACGGAACATCACTCTACTGTCTGTGTCTCGAGGAGAATATAGCGAAGAGGCGCGCGAGCCCACGCGGGGACGTGCCCTGCTCCGCGCCGCACTGCAATGCAATAATACGGAACATCACTCTACTGTCTGTATCTCGAGGAGAATATAGCGGAGAGGCGCGCGAGCCCTCGCGGGGACGCGCCCTGCTCCGCGCCGCACTGCAATGCAATAATACGGAACATCACTCTACTGTCTGTATCTCGAGGAGAATATAGCGAAGAGGCGCGCGAGCCCTCGCGGGGACGCGCCCTGCTCCGCGCAGCACTGCAATGCAATAATACGGAACTTCACTCTACTGTCTGTATCTCTAGGAGAATTTGCCGTCTCCCTTGACATATCGAATGCATTTGATGGCCTTTTAAACAAGCTTCCCTCATATGGTTTACCTGTTGGCTTTAGCAATTGGATAGTTGATTTCTTGAGGGACAGGAGTAGAATGACCTGCCCTCGTCAGTATTTCCGGTATATTATAACCCCGGAGTGTTCAAGTCAAGAGTGAATATGTATCTACTAGGCAAGCGTGCTACACCTTCGACCACATCATCGCTTTCCATCAGGTGAGATCGTGGTCAAACGATTGCCTAGTACGTAATAATAAAAAAATGGAATTAAGCGCTTGTATCAGTTTTGATCTAGTCATGCTTATTTTACCTGATTCGGAGTCAAAATGTTCAATCTCAACAAACTTTTGACGATTTTGTAGGTACGAGCTGAACCATTTGTGTGTAATTCCACGTATTCCTACATCATCCATACCAATATATAAAAGTGAAACGTTGTTTGTTTGTTTGAGGAGTCTTCCACACGATAACGGCTGGACGGATTTTGATGAAATTTAGAATAGAGATAGCTTATAGAGGCATATAAGAAGGCCAAAGTAAAAACTTGCCCCCTAAGGATCAAAGAACTTATAAATGAAAAGAGAAAATATGGCATCAGTCTAGATTTCCTAAAGACAAAAGAAAGCTTAATAACTTAACAAAAAAAGTAGACTGATCCAGGATTTCGATCACTCCACCAATAAGTATCTTGAAAAGCTAACCAGTGACCGCATTACTGATAACTCTCTAAGGAAAGCTACAAAGAACTTAAAGAGACCTATTACTCATGTACCACCAATTAATGATGAACATGGGAAATGGGCTGTTAGCAATGAGCAAAAGGCTAAACAGTTTGCAGAGCACTTAGAAACCATCTTTCAACCAAATGAGGATGGAGCAAATGAAGCTCTCACTTTGAAAGATACTATGCCACACAAAGATAAAATGAATATCAAACTAGTTACTCCTAGATAAATTGTAAGAGAAATTAAACTAAGTATAAGCCCACGAAAATGTCCTGGGTATGATTTAAAATCAGTAGAAATACTTCGTAATTTGCAAAGAAAGGCTATAGTAAAGTTAACGACCCTTATTAATGCCACACTAAGGTTGAAGCATGGACCAGACTTATGGAAAGTTACGGAAGTAATCATGATAGTAAAACCTGGAAAACCACCTCATGAAACCACATCATACAGGCCAATCTCCTTGCTCCCCATTAAGTCAAAGCTTTTTGAAAAGTTCTTACTCAAAAGGCTGAAACCAATCATAGATAGCAAAATATAATACCAGAGCTAAAGTTTGGTTGTCATGAAAAGCACTCTACTATAGATCAAGTGCACAGAATAACAAACATCACAGAAAAAAATCTTGAAGGCAAAAATGTGTGCTCCACAGTATTTCTAGATGTGGCGCAAGCTTTTGATAAAGTGTGGCATGAAGGTCTTATACATTAACTGAAAAATATTCTACCAAAACATTTTGTGGATATCCTAGAAACTTATCTATCAAATATAGAATTAAGAATAAGACAACAAGATGCCTTCTCAGAACTTATGGAAATAAAAGCTGGAGTACCTCAAGGAAGTGTTTTAGGTCCGGTCCTGTACCCGCTTTACACTTGTGATATTCCTGAGCTAGAAAATAAAACCATCGGTACCTTTGCTGACGACACTGCTATAATGACAGTATCCATATCCATCAAGAAGCAGCAGAAAAGCTCCAAACAGCGGTCAATCGAGACTATGACTTGATTAAACAATGGAGGATTAAACTAAACGAATCCGGATCAATTCACACTGACTTTAGCAACAACAAAAAGGAATATTCTCCAGTTTATATAAATAATAAACAAATTCCATACAAGAATACAGCCAAGTATTTCGGTATGACGCTTGATGCGAAGCTCCGCTGAAAAGCGCACATAAAGAAGAAAAGAGAAGAGTTAGAACTGCGATACAAAATAATGTATTGGCTACTTGGAAGACACTCCACGCTGTCAACACACAATAAATTATTATTATAGAAACAAGTAAAGCCAGTTTGGACTTACGGTATACAGCTGTGGTACAGTACGCACGAGTGGGAGGCAGACTGAATTTTTCATCATTACGCTTTGACAGAAAACATCCGATCTTAATTCCAAAGGAGTCACATTTGATGCAACTTATAATCGCAGATGCTCATTTAAAGACTCTGCATGGCGGGCCACAAATAACACTGACTTACATTCATTCGCGGTACTGTATTGTGGGAGCAAAGCAGCTTGTGAAATCTTACTACCGCAAGTGTGTCACATGTGCCAAAAATGCTGCTGCTACGAAACAGCCTTTGATGGGTCAACTGCCTACTGCGCGTGTGACACCAACTCGCCCGTTCAAACACAGCGGTGTTGATTATGCAGGACCGATCCAAATCAGAACTAGTAAAGGTAGAGGTCATAAATCTTATAAAGGTTACATCTGTCTATTTATTTGTATGGCTACGCGGGCATTTAGAAGTGGTGAGTGATCTGACTTCTGAGGGGATTTTGCAAGCGTTTAAAAGATTTGTGGCGCGACGAGGGCATTGTTCAAATTTGTGGAGTGACAATGGCACCAATTTTTCTGGAGCTTGGGTAGAATTGAAGAAGTGTGGTATTTCTGAGAGGATATACATTTCCGAGGTCGCCGAGTTGCTGGCAAGCAACAACTGCGAATGGCATTTTATACCGCCCCACTCGCCTAACTTTGGAGGACTGTGGGAGGCCGGTGTAAAATCCGTGAAATACCACTTGAAAAGAATTATTGGAGACTCAACACTGACATTTGAAGAGATGTCTACAGTGCTAGCCCAAATAGAGGCATGCCTTAATTCACGGCCCATGTCAAGTACCACTGATAATGCGGAAAACAATTTTGACGTGTTGACACCCGGACATTTCCTCATCGCAGAGCCTTTAGTGACCGCACCGGATCACAATTTTGAAGAGTTGAATGTGGGCACCCTGAGGAGATGGCAACATACTCAACAAATGTTGCAATTATTCTGGCGAAAATGGTCTCACGAATATTTGACCAAATACTTGCACCGTTACAAATGGGCTGTTGATAACAATTCTTCACCAAATATCGGAGACATTGTAATTGTAAAAGAGGACAATTTACCTCCATGTCGCTGGCTTTACGGTAGAGTCATTGCTGCCCATTTTGGGGCAGACAATATTGTGCGAGTAGTTACACTCAAAACGAAAAATGGAACATTAAAAAGGCCGGTCTCGAAACTGTATTTCTTACCTGTCACAAAAGATTAAGTTATAACTCTGTGGAGTAACTATGTAACTCGTACTAAGATTGTTAGTTGTTGTTTTTTATTGATATGCAACAAATTAGTCCGCACTTGCAACTACATATAGATTAATTACATTGTAAAAATTGTTTTATTATGCTAGCTGTGAACATATTGCGCATTAAGTTTATCTTTAAAAATAGTGTTTAAAGAAATGTTTTGTCTTTGGGATAATGTTTAGAAGCAGATGCTGTTAAAGGACAAAGGTTCAACTTTGCCCTTGTAGGGCGATGTATGTATAAATTTGTATCACGATGGTTCGTATCTTAGTATATTTTAGTTACAACCAAATGTACTAGATGGCGCTGTTATCGCCAGCCGTAATCCTGCATCGCAATTACGATATTTTCCGTTAGCTCAGCTAAGCAAGTCGGCGGGACTTTTGAATAAACATTTTGAATAACTGTGGCACAAAGTTGTTTGATTGAAACACACCTCAGTGAATCATCTTTGGGACCGTTTGGAACACCGGAAGAGGCTGTTCACATACTTTCATACTTCTATGCCATCTTTCCAGACCTCCATTCATCAGATCCTCGAACTGCATCCCTTTATCTGAAGTTAATCTTAGAGGTACCCCGTATCTTGACACGGGACAGGTATCTATTTTCACATTATTTCACTTGGGCAAATAGTAGAAAAGCGCACGTGCGCGCTTTTCTACTATTTGCGACGTAGGCGACGCCTGCCATCCTTTCACATATTTTCAATGATGCCTGCCCACGTATACGCGTGGTGTTCTACTGTTTGATGGACTCCATTAGTTCGCAATATTATGTCATGTTTAATGGACATGGAATCTACTTACTTTTCTTTGAGAGACGCTCACTGCGTTTGATTGTCTTCTGACGCATCTAGTGCTCGCCCTTTACTAATCGCAACAATTTGGCACGTGGTTTCAGGGGTTATATTGTTCGGGCCGAGAAGCGCGCGACCTCTGTTCGCTGCAGCTTGGAGAGAAAACTACGGCAGCTCGAGGCGCATCGTCACTCTTCAACCAGACCTGCAGACCCAGATCCTCGTATAGTACTTTAAACTTTAATTTAATTTCCCGATGTTTTCTTCGGGTGGCGCAACAAGGTTTAATAATATAATTTTGAAGTTCATTCTTCCTTAGCGACCCGATGATGATGATGATGATGATGATGACCCTTTAGACAAAAATCACTAGCCCGGAGGTTCACTTCGGGTTTAGTTTTATTAGAACCCCGGCTTCTCTGGGATTTTGTACGTCACAGGACAAATGTTCGTAATTCGTGGGACGATGAGATAGCGCAGACATCCACCTCTGAATACACTATTTCTAGTTTTCCGCATTGCAGTTCTGCTTCTTCTATGCACACGGTTCAAAACATTCATCAGCTTTCTGCCCATAACGATAATGATAAGAACAGAGCCAATCTGTATGTCTGGGTGTGCGTGAACGAGTGCGAAGGCTCGCGTTGCGACAACGCGATGGTGAACGTGAGTTATTGCGCCCGCGATTCTAGTTATTGAAGCTAGGCCTCGATCTTTCGGGCTCGTTCAATTTCAAGGTCAAATGTGCGATTTTTGCCAGTAGAAAACTTCTTTATCTGCCGAGGTGCTTGGCTGCTCAGACACTTCCGCAACCTGCAGATGTCTTCACAATTTAGTCTGCAATAGAAGCCAAACTACCGAGGTCAGTGACATCGCTAACTGCCAAAACTGCATGTAATTAGAACGGATAGGTCGTCGGTCTACCTTGTGGGTGACGCGTACACCTGCAGGTCCATCGGAGCGGAGGGCACGTGCAACGGCAACGGCGGGCGGCTCTCCTGATCCGCCAGCCGCGACGCCTCGTAGCACGGCGGGAACCGGTGCGTCTGTGAGACACACACGTCGCCGCGTTGGTCCACCTCGACCACACACCTGCAGGTCCAACGGAGCGGCGGGCACGTGCGACGGCGAGCGCACCAGCGTCAAGGGCGGCCCTCCTGCTCCAACAGCCGTGACGCCACGGCGGGAACCAATGCGTCTGTGAGACACACACGTCGGTCCACTTCGTGGGGGGGTCGCACGCACCTGCAGGACCGGCGGAGCGGCGGGCACGTCCGACGGCGAGCGCAGTGATGACGGCGGACTGCCCAACTGCTCCAATAGGCGCGACGCCTCGTAGCACGGCGGGAACCGGTGCGTCTGTAAGACAAACACTTCGGACCACCTCGTGGGTGACGCACACACCTGCAGGTCCGGCGGAACGGCAGGCACGTGCGACGGCGAGCGCACTGGCGACGGTGGGCGGCCCTCCTGCTCTAGCAGCCGCGACGCCTCGTAGCACGGCGGGAACCGGTGCGTCTGTGAGACACACGAATATACTGCAAATTATATTAAATTAAATACACATATTTTTTATGTACTTTTTATTTATTATATAAACGATAATATTTGCATTTATTTCACACCAGCGGTAGCTTCGCTCGCGTGCTCATTTCTCTAGGTTAAAAGTACTCTATGTACTATTCCAAGACCTAAAGTACTCTATGTACTATTCCAAGACCTAAAGTACTCTATGTACTATTCCAAGACCTAAAGTACTCTATGTACTATTCCAAGACCTAAAATACCAATATTTGATCAAATTTCCTTCAGCCGTCAGAAAGTTTTTATCGATTGCTAGGCTTCTACTAATCGGATTCAGATACAGTATTGTGCAAATTATACTGTGAACACGATTCAGATACAGTATTGTGCAAATTATACTGTGAACACGATTCAGATACAGTATTGTGCAAATTATACTGTGAACACGATTCAGATACAGTATTGTGCAAATTATACTGTGAACACGATTCAGATACAGTATTGTGCAAATTATACTGTGAACACGATTCAGATACAGTATTGTGCAAATTATACTGTGAACACGATTGAGATACAGTATTGTGCAAATTATAATGTGAACACGATTCAGATACAGTATTGTGCAAATTATACTGTGAACACGATTCAGATACAGTATTGTGCAAATTATACTGTGAACACGATTCAGATACAGTATTGTGCAAATTATACTGTGAACACGATTCAGATACAGTATTGTGCAAATTATACTGTGAACACGATTCAGATACAGTATTGTGCAAATTATACTGTGAACACGATTCAGATACAGTATTGTGCAAATTATACTGTGAACACGATTCAGATACAGTATTGTGCAAATTATACTGTGAACACGATTCAGATACAGTATTGTGCAAATTATACTGTGAACACGATTGAGATACAGTATTGTGCAAATTATAATGTGAACACGATTCAGATACAGTATTGTGCAAATTATACTGTGAACACGATTCAGATACAGTATTTTGCAAATTATACTGTGAACACGATTCAGATACAGTATTGTGCAAATTATACTGTGAACACGATTCAGATACAGTATTGTGCAAATTATACTGTGAACACGATTCAGATACAGTATTGTGCAAATTATACTGTGAACACGATTCAGATACAGTATTGTGCAAATTATACTGTGAACACGATTCAGATACAGTATTGTGCAAATTATACTGTGAACACGATTCAGATACAGTATTGTGCAAATTATACTGTGAACACGATTCAGATACAGTATTGTGCAAATTATACTGTGAACACGATTCAGATACAGTATTGTGCAAATTATACTGTGAACACGAGCCATATTTCGGTAAAATATTGTTTAAAAAATGTAAACAAGACTAGTTAATAAATCATTTAGTATTATTTAGCAGGTAATTATGTCCCCTTTTGGCTTTTATTACAGCTTCAAATGTACAATCCATTGGACGCAATTTGGCCTTGCATATAGCCCACAATATGCAAGGCCAATATCATCATGATGATGATAGCCCACAATTTCAATAGGATTCAAGTCCGGTGAGTTTCCAGGCCCATCTAGAAGAGTAAATCAATAATTAACTATTAAATAATACTTAATGATTTATAAACTAGTTCTGTTTTCATTTTTTTTCTTTCAATAAACAATATTTAACCAAAATATGTATGTGTTCACATTAATTTGCACAATACTGTTTACCTTACTATTATTCAATGTCCAAACTACCGGAAAGGAAATGAAAGAGTTTATCTTCAGTCCAATTAGCACTCTATATTCTGATTAGTTACACGGTCACAAGATACAAAAATATAAGACAAGAAGTGACATGCGGACACGTATTCGACACTAAGGTGGTAAGGCAACTGGCGCCGCGGAGGGCGCGATTTGCTTAGTTCGCATTACTATTAATAACTTGTGTCCCCACAACTGTACCAAGTACACCAGTTTTTAAGTCAAACCCTAAGCAACAATCCAACAGTGAAAACCGCATCGCAATCGGTCCAGTCGTTTTTACGTGATGCGCGAACAAACAAACAGATAAACAGACAAACAGACAGACAAGACTTTTAAAAATGTTTTACTCTTGTTCAGTACCTAGCTTATTTTAAGTACCCTAGACCATTTTTTTATTATCTTGTACATACTTTTTTCGTTTATATTACCTAAAAAAAGTCTTAAAGTCCTTCAGAAGCTGTTTAAATCCGTCATCCTCGAGGTTACTACGCCAGTCGTGGCACAGGAGCGTAGTGGTCTTATGTAGATAGATAGATAAATTCTTTATTGTACACACCGCAAACAAAAATAAAGAAATAATAGTAGAAGAAATGTTACAATGGGCGGTCTTTTCGCTAAAATCGATCTCTTCCAGACAACCTTTGGATGGAAAGGATTTATTACAAGCGTGAAGGACAAGGATTAGATACAAGGTGGTGTTTTTTAAGAAAGGTGATATATAGGCCCATTTCGCTGCTGGGCCACGTCTATAAGATGTTTTCGAGAGTAGTTACAAACCATCTGATTCGTGGGTTCGACGACTCCCGAATAAGCTGGATTCCGGAAAGGCTTTAGCACTGTAGATCACATCCATACGCTCCAGCAGATTATACAGAAGATCGAAGAGTATAATCGGCCACTATGTCAGAGTTTTAATAAAACATACAGTTGCGCAACTGTAAAGGGGAACTCGCGGAGAAACGGGCGTCGCGGGCCGCATACCATAAACACGCAGTTTGTGGTTTCGAACGTGAAAGTACAAGCGTGAAAGCGCAGAGCAACGGAGGGGAACTCCCGGAGAAGGCGACCCAGCAACAACATAACTTTACAATAAAGCCGCGACCTAAACGCCACTTCGTTCTTTCATCCTCCACTGCGGCACCACTAGCCACATCACAGGGCGACCCAGCAACGACATTACTATCCAATAAAGTCGCGACCTAAACGCCACTTCGTTCTTTCATCCACCACTGCCGCACCACTAGTCACATCACACGGCGACCCAGCAACGACATTACTATCCAATAAAGTCGCGACCTAAACGCCACTTCGTTCTTTCATCCATCACTGCCACATTACTAGCCACATCACACGCCGACCCAGCAACGACATTACTATACAATAAAGCCGCAAATTAAACGCCACTTCGTTCTTTCATCCTCCACTGCGGCACAACTAACCACATCACAGGGCGACCCAGCAACGACATTACTATACAATAAAGTCGCGACCTAAACGCCACTTCGTTCTTTCATCTATCACTACCACATTACTAGCCACATCACACGGCGACCCAGCAACGACATTACTATACAATAAAGTCGCGACCTAAACGCCACTTCGTTCTTTCATCCATCACTGCCACATTACTAGCCACATCACACGGCGACCCAGCAACGACATTACTATACAATAAAGCCGCAAATTAAACGCCACTTCGTTCTTTCATCCTCCACTGCCGCACCACTAGTCACATCAAAGCCGTGGGCACAGCTAGTACTTATAATAAAGCACTAAATAACACTGCCCGGTGCATTGCCCGAACATCAGAGTCGACATTATTCGCGTTACGTGTTCACACAATTATTG
The DNA here is from genome assembly GCA_946251855.1 of Alsophila aescularia. Taxonomy (NCBI): domain Eukaryota; kingdom Metazoa; phylum Arthropoda; class Insecta; order Lepidoptera; family Geometridae; genus Alsophila; species Alsophila aescularia. The sequence goes on along the minus strand of OX276374.1, from coordinate 670,788 downwards.
AAAGGCTCTTTGGTCTCCACACATTTGATTACCGCATAAACCGGGTGCTTCAAACATTAACATTAAATAACACGGAGAACATAGTATTTTTATAATAAATTATAATATTAAACATAAATTATGTATAAGTCGTTACCTGATGGTACTGCACGCTGTAGTGCCGGGCGGTGGCGCGGTCAGCGTGCGTGTACCCGCGTAGCGCCGCGCGCTTCATTTGCATCTTGCAGATCGCCGACACCAGCAACACCACCGCGATCATGAAGATCAGCGCACACGCTGTAATCATATAGCACAAGGGATAATACTACTGACGCAATGTCAACAAACATAGTGAGATCAGCGCGCACGCTGTAATCATATAGTACAAGGGATAATACTACTGACGCAATGTCAACACACATAGTGAGAAGATCAGCGCGCACGCTGTAATCATATAGTACAAGGGATAATACTACTGACGCAATGTCAACAAACATAGTGAGATCAGCGCGCACGCTGTAATCATATAGTACAAGGGATAATACTACTGACGCAATGTCAACACACATAGTGAGAAGATCAGCGCGCACGCTGTAATCATATAGTACAAGGGATAATACTACTGACGCAATGTCAACAAACATAGTGAGATCAGCGCGCACGCTGTAATCATATAGTACAAGGGATAATACTACTGACGCAATGTCAACACACATAGTGAGAAGATCAGCGCGCACGCTGTAATCATATAGTACAAGGGATAATACTACTGACGCAATGTCAACAAACATAGTGAGATCAGCGCGCACGCTGTAATCATATAGTACAAGGGATAATACTACTGACGCAATGTCAACACACATAGTGAGAAGATCAGCGCGCACGCTGTAATCATATAGTACAAGGGATAATACTACTGACGCAATGTCAACACACATAGTGAGAAGATCAGCGCGCACGCTGTAATCATATAGTACAAGGGATAATACTACTGACGCAATGTCAACAAACATAGTGAGATCAGCGCGCACGCTGTAATCATATAGTACAAGGGATAATACTACTGACGCAATGTCAACACACATAGTGAGAAGATCAGCGCGCACGCTGTAATCATATAGTACAAGGGATAATACTACTGACGCAATGTCAACAAACATAGTGAGATCAGCGCGCACGCTGTAATCATATAGTACAAGGGATAATACTACTGACGCAATGTCAACACACATAGTGAGAAGATCAGCGCGCACGCTGTAATCATATAGTACAAGGGATAATACTACTGACGCAATGTCAACAAACATAGTGAGATCAGCGCGCACGCTGTAATCATATAGTACAAGGGATAATACTACTGACGCAATGTCAACACACATAGTGAGAAGATCAGCGCGCACGCTGTAATCATATAGTACAAGGGATAATACTACTGACGCAATGTCAACAAACATAGTGAGATCAGCGCGCACGCTGTAATCATATAGTACAAGGGATAATACTACTGACGCAATGTCAACACACATAGTGAGAAGATCAGCGCGCACGCTGTAATCATATAGTACAAGGGATAATACTACTGACGCAATGTCAACAAACATAGTGAGATCAGCGCGCACGCTGTAATCATATAGTACAAGGGATAATACTACTGACGCAATGTCAACACACATAGTGAGAAGATCAGCGCGCACGCTGTAATCATATAGTACAAGGGATAATACTACTGACGCAATGTCAACACACATAGTGAGAAGATCAGCGCGCACGCTGTAATCATATAGCACAAGGGATAATACTACTGACGCAATGTCAACACACATAGTGAGAAGATCAGCGCGCACGGTGTAATCATATAGCACAAGGGATAATACTACTGACGCAATGTCAACACACATAGTGAGAAGATCAGCGCGCACGCTGTAATCATATAGTACAAGGGATAATACTACTGACGCAATGTCAACAAACATAGTGAGATCAGCGCGCACGCTGTAATCATATAGTACAAGGGATAATACTACTGACGCAATGTCAACACACATAGTGAGAAGATCAGCGCGCACGCTGTAATCATATAGTACAAGGGATAATACTACTGACGCAATGTCAACAAACATAGTGAGATCACCGCGCACGCTGTAATCATATAGTACAAGGGATAATACTACTGACGCAATGTCAACACACATAGTGAGAAGATCAGCGCGCACGCTGTAATCATATAGTACAAGGGATAATACTACTGACGCAATGTCAACAAACATAGTGAGATCAGCGCGCACGCTGTAATCATATAGTACAAGGGACGATACTACTGACACAATGACACGATCATTGCTGAGTTGGTTGGGTTTGGTCGCCTGAGTCGTGGTACAAACCATCCGTGTAAAATTAACATGAGCTTTTGATGAGCTTCTTGGATGGATCGTTGGAACATCGTTTAAAACAGATATCTAAGTCGAATATATGTCGATAAACCACGTTCAGTGTTTCGGAAACAATAATCTTTATAGTTATGTATGTCCCCCACCCTCTTCCTCCTTACCCGACTGAGGAGGCTTATATGTTTGGGTTGTATGTTTTTTGAGTTGTTTGTACGTTTCTTAGGCGCATCCTACAGCCTTTGCTTGATGGATTTTGATAAATGAGATGATTGGATTCGATGAGATCATTGGATTCGTATTAATCACGAGAGTGCTATAGGATATATGAAGTGTCAAGAAAACTAATATGCCGGCTTACAACTGGCATATTGTATTTCCGACGGAATAAGAAATGCTCAAAACCTATGGAATGAGGTATGAAATAAAGGTTTTTAAAAGAACATTCCAAAAATGTATACTTCTTTTACCTAAACAGTAGCAATTGTCTTTCAAGCTTCTTACAACATTTTCATTATTCAAGTTACGTAAGTACTATAGTCCAATGTTGCAACTGCAACTATTAAAGTAAAGTAAAATATGTAAGTAAATATGAACGTTAAAATTATATTACTCTTATTTTTGCGGGCGGGTGGTGCGTCCGTCCGCTATCGCGGCCGATCATCAAATACCCAAGCATAACTTTGCGTCGTGCGTTCCGCGCCCCAGGCCTGCACGCCAGTCGTTTTTTGTATTTTTATAATAATTGTTACTTGTTTTTGTTAGCATCCAGCCTGAACTCTCCGGCCATTATTCGCACTGAAACAAGATCCCGATAGCTTGTACTTCTAGACACCAGGGCACGACTGAGTGATAACAACAACAACTAACAGCTGCTAATTGGCAACATAAGTTGAAGACAATGGGCATTAGACAGCCGCTGTACAGTTTTCACTTATAGGACAATACAAAGAATTAAACAAAAGTGTCATGTGTTAACATACTGTAATAATGCCACAGTACATATATAGTCTGGACTATACATGTACTGTGATAATACTAAGTAACAAAATAAGTACAACAAGCACAAATTAAAAATTCATATAACCCCCGACTTCCCACCCCCATTATAGCTAGGAAGCATCTCGATCACATCAGTTTTCAAACATAAAAATCGTTCCATCTGTTTGAGAGCTACGGTCGTTACCCCCCATTCGACCCCCCCCCCCCCTCCCTCCCTCATTATATCTAAGAACCATCTCGTTTACCTCAGCTTTGTAACATGAAAAACCGCAGCTATATTGGTTCATTCGTTTGGAAAATACGTTTATCACCCCCGTTTTATATAGCTAAGAATTATCTCCATCACATCAGTTTTCAAACATAAAAAAACTCATCAAAAGGGCCACGATATAAACTGATAAGTATTTTAGAGATAATAAGTCACACGAAAAATAAAATAAAAATACAATCTATCTATCTATACTATAATAAAACTGTAACTGGGCTAAATCTGTTCATAAAATATTTTTTGAAAATTTTAATTGAGATAAACTTCAAAATCGTTATGGAGTGCAAAAAGGTTATTTTTTTTATTTTTTGTCTGTCTATCTGTCTCTTTGAACACGCATCACGCTGAAACTACCAGACAGATTTTGATACATCTTGGCACAATCATAGTATGGATTAACATTTAGAATACTTTTTATGAATTATCCCGAAAAAATAAAGGGTTCCCGCAGGATAAGGATTGAAAGTTATTTAAAAGAACACGTATTACGCTGAAACTTCTGGACGGATTTTGATGGAACTGGGCATAGTCAAAGTTTATATTATCTGTTAAAATTTAGAATACTTTTACTCCCGAAAAAACAAAGGATTTTTAAAGGATCCAAAGTTTATGTTAAATTAAAGTAATAAACATCCGTTTAAATAACGGTACCAAATTTCGTTGTTTGCTTCACGTAACAAGTGGTCAAGCGGTAACATGCGTGGAATTGTAATCCAGACGTCCGTGGGTCGATACCACGCGCTTCTAGAAAGTTTTTGCTCCATGATTAAAAGCATTTACATATTTATGCGTTATTTTTACATTTTTTAACCCCCGAACAAAGAGGCGAGTGTTATAAGTTTAGGGTGTGTATCACTTTATGTGTGTGAGGGTGTGTGTGTGTGTGTGTGTGCGTTTTCGTTTTTTTTTTTGTTGAAAGCTAATGTGATTGAGATGGTTCTTAGCTATATGGGGAGGGGGAGGAGAGAGGTGAGAAAAAGGGGTGAGAATCGTAGCTTCCAAACGAATGGTCCGATTTAGGTGCCGTTTTTTATGATTGAAAGCTGAGGAATTTTTAGTGTAGGACCTCTAGACTAGTGATCGTAGTATCTGTACTTATAATAAAGCAATAAGAACAAAAAAGACTGTACAAAAAGATAATTAAGGTTGTAACACTACATAATTTACCAGCATGTTGATGCTGGAGTTGTTGAACTCTAGCGCATAAACCAAACAAATCAAAGTTCTGCCTCCAATTTAACTAGATGGCGCTGATTGACCTTAAAACACGCAAGCACCGTTTGCACCGTTTCACTGCAACCAAGCGTGCCGCTAAATTCAAATCTTGTAACTTCTCGAATTCGGCTCACACTAGATTAGCCTCAGCACGACCTCCAGCTCTCAAGTCCTTGCGACTGGAAGTTGTCTGTTGAATTGCCTACTGTCCGGTTGATATCTAATTACTCTGCACATATCTGTATATATATATACAGATCAACCTATTCTGAATATACGTAACTTATACGAACAACATACTTTCTTCGCTTCATCTGCACGCTGCACGTAATTCGTTACCTTACCGCCCGTCGCACACTGTAAGATAATCAAATTCTAGCGGGATTTAATTCCAAATAACTACATTAATCAATTTGTAAAAATATATTATTTATCTGAAGCTAAGAAACTGTGTAAAACTACTGCATATCACAAATTTTTGTAGGTATACCTCAAGAAATTAATCTTGTTGAGACCCTAGTAGATATAGAAAATATAGGTGTGGGCAGGATTATTGTCTGCTCATTTCCATATTCTAATAAAATGACGCAAACGCAAAAAGATCATGCCTATGATCTGAATTTGACATTATATAATTTGACTTGTCGTCAAAGTGACGTTTTGTATTTTGAAACTAACAATTTTGTTAGAAAAATTATTTTGACAAAGAATACATTGTATCTCAGCAAAAATGACAAGGTGACCATCGCTAAATTGTTAGCATTTAATATATATGATCCAGTTGTACATGGTATAATGGATCACTCTGACGGTGCCACGGTTAATAGCAGTATTAGACGTGGTACAGCGGAGCCAAATTTATTTGTTAATTTAAACTGACTATTAAGACAATGGAAAGGCCTGGTAACTTACATATTTTTCATAACAATATACAGGGTCTTTCCAGCAAAGCATTAGAGTTAGAACTTTTTTTAGATTTTTCTAAGGTCGATGTTATGTGTGTAACTGAGCATTGGTTCACGATAGGTACTTTGATACCATCCATTAGAAACTATGTGATTGGTAGTTCGTTCAATAGAAGAAAAGCGAAGTCTCATGGTGGTTCTTTAATTTATTTAGTGAATACATGTGAATTTAAGGAGAGGAAAGACATTGTGGCCTTGTCTGTTGAACGGACTATTGAGTTATCATGTGTTGAGCTGGAGCATCATATAATTGTATGTGTATACAGACCCCCACTGGCTGATTTCAATGTGTTTGAGTCTGTTATGGAGGATGTTCTGAGGAAATGTTCTAACAATTCAAAATTCCTTGTTGTATGTGGTGATTTCAATGTAGATATACTTGTTAAATGTCCATTAAGCGATAAATTTCTAAATTTGTGAATGTGCTTCAACTTAAAAAATCTTTTTAATCAGCCAACCAGAATCACTAGCACTTCTGCGACCTGTTTAGACAATGTTTTTTGCAACTGTGAACCTCGTAGCAGGGCTATAAGTGATAAGCTTAGCTCTGATCATAGTGGGCAAAGTCTTGTGTTTCAATGTAAATCAGGTAAAAACTCTCAGGAGTTCACTTACAGGCCTATTACTTGCAAGCGTTTGGAACGGTTTGCAGATAACATTGATAATCAACTTAGTCACTTGCCGTTTGATGGGAATTCTGATGACCTTTGCAATTCCTTGTTTAATATAATGGATAAAGAGTTTAACGATATATTTAAATTAAAAAAATGTAAGGGGGGCATAAGGGTGGGATTTGATGACTGGGCTACTACAGGTATTTACAAAAGTAGAAAAAAATTATACGATTTATATTCTCAAAAAAAAAAGAATGCTAATGACACGAAATTTGTTGAATACTTAAAACAATATTCTAAGACATTTAAATTCGTGTGTAATACCGCGAAATCTCTTCATTTGAGAAGGAAAATTAAACAATCGGAAGATAAAATCAAAACAAGATGGAAAATAATAAATACCAAAACCGGCAAAATTAAACCTCGAGACCGAAATTCTAAACATCGGCAATAAATTAATTGATCACGAAGTTGCCAATGCATTTGAAGATTTCGTTACAAAAATACCAATAGTTACTACCCAGTCTTTAAAATCTTCCTCAGTTGAGGCTTCTTGTATGCTCTCAAGCAACGTTGAAAAGTGTGATGTTACATTTAAATTTAAACATATTAATGTTAATTCGATTGTTAAGACATTTAAATTGCTTAACATAAAAAATATAGAGGATCTCTGGGGAATATCTACTAAAATTTTAAGTTCCATTATTGGTATAATTGCTCCATATTTAATAATTATTTTTAATAATTGTTGTAGCGTTGACAAAACGCTACTTAAATAAAAAAACAATAAACCTATAACTAGCAATACAAAACAACAATTCGACAAGTAAAAGTAGGAATAAACAAAACAGCACATAAACAACTAATAGAAACGCATCTTTATAATAGTAAAACTACAATTATAATTGCATATTGTTCAATATACTCACATATTAGAATGTATCTTCGTTTTTGGAGTAAATAAACAACAGACAAGCCACCCTGTTATTGTTTGTTGTTAGAATCTATAAGATGACGACATTGAAGTCGCATATAGTTGATTGAAACAGTACTATCGTTCGTATTTGGTGAATACCAGCGAAAGCAGACGATCGGGTACATAGAATAGATTATCGTACGTTGTTTACTTACATGATATAATCCTGTAAATCGGAGTTTCAAATAAACAATAGAGATTTAACCACAACACAACACAAAAACAATCTCATAACAAAAACAGAGGTTATAAACACCTCGATAAATATAACACGTCCATGCACTACGGCTCACGACTTTATAACTCTCATTAGGTCAATTGATTAAAATAAATACGAAAGGGAACAATAAATAACTGGGAATCAAATAATAAATGTGTATCTTGTCAACCTTCATCCATAGGCTTTCGAAGTAATCCAAGAAAGCCATTATAGCTGGATAATTGTAATATTCTATTTGAACATAAATCCATCCTTCAGGGATACTACTTTCAGGAAGCAAAGCTAGAACTTTACAGAGAGATACGCAGCGGCGATAAAACTGATTTTGATTTAAATTCAATTACTTTGATTTTCTCCATAAGCACTGGCAGACACTGAGTGACAGCCTTATATGTTGAAAAGAAGAAAAAAGAAAGAAAAATCGTTTATTCAACACTTATAATAAAAAGTAGTAAATTAACATATAAATCTAAGTGTTGAAAGGGTCATGCCTCAGCATAATGCCAAGCGTCTTCGACACTTGACGCTGATTTTCAGACACGGCCCAGAGGGGCCAATCACGAAAAATAGAGTAGTAGTTAATAAAATTAATAATAATAAATATACATATGTTGACGTCAGGAAAACAATAGAAATTGCTTTCATTGTAGCTTCTTCAAAGTCACTAGTAACATTCAAGGGAGTCCAATTACGGAACTGTGATTTGAGTATTTCAAAAAGAATTACATACGATTTGAATGTATTTTTCGACATAAGCACGTAGATTAATGGTACAACATTAGTATTGGCTGATGTGCTTCCCACATCATTAGTATTGGCTGATGTGCTTCCCACAACATTAGTATTGGCTGATGTGCTTCCCACATCATTAGTATTGGCTGATGTGCTTCCCACATCATTAGTATTGGCTGATGTGCTTCCCACATCGCCGTTTAGTGTATAAACTTGCAAAAATACTATATTTTTGCACTCTTTAAATGTGCCGTCTCCGAAATAATGTGTCGCTATATAAATTTGACTTTTTGACTCGTAGGAACAAAATAATATGATTCTTGTACCATCGCAATTATAATATGATTCTTGTACCATCGCAATTATAATATGATTCTTATACCATCGCAATTATAATATGATTCTTATACCATCGCAATTATAATCTGCTAATAAAAAACTATTGAATTGCTTTGGTAGATACAGATTTTTAATAGATACAGATGCATGCATGTTATACGTCAATATGTTATGCCAACATATTGTTGTTATGCAATATGTTATGTGCCTTATTATGTTTTCATAGATTGGAAGTCTTTGGTGACTCTAAATAAGAAGCCTAGAGTTTTCATAGCTTTCGCCGAAATATTTTTGATGTGTTTATCAAAGAGGAGTTTCGAATCAAGGGTAATACCAAGATCAACCACAGCATCAGCGCTGATAAGATCAACCACAGCATCAGTGCTGATAAGATCAACCACAGCATCAGTGCTGATAAGGTCAACCACAGCATCAGTGCTGATAAGAAGGTGACCGTTGAATTTGTAATTATAAAATAGTGAATTAATTGATCTAGAAAAAGTTATACAAAAGCATTTAAGAACATTAAGATCGAGTTTATTTGAGGTACAGCAGCTTATGAAGGTCATCAAGATCCATTTGAAGCAACTCTAATTTTGAACTAAAATAGTTTAAATAAGTTTTATTTATTTATAACCAAAGCATACATATAAGAAATGGATTGGAAGGATGGATTTTTATAGATCAGTGTAGCAGTCGTGCTAAGATGACCTAGTCCGGTGATGTAGGCCGGTGGACGTCGACACATGGGACGCGTGTACACATAGTGTGTGACTCACCGGTGACGGTGTAGATGGTGGACTGTATGAACCCGTAGTCGTCGGGCGCGCGCCGGTCCTCGAACAGGGGCGGATAGTCCAACTCCGCGTACCCTGCAACACATACATACATGTTAAAAAAAACATAACTAACTGAGCTCCGTGGCATTACCCGCTTACTGTTTTTTGGTATAAAAGAATTCTATGTGCAGGACCAAAGTAGGCAGGTACCTATAAAGTAAATTATACGATTAGCCGAGCAATTGATAGTTGTTTATCAATTGCTCGGCTTCTACTCAATGCACGGAGATGCAAAGTACACCAGGGCCCCAATTCTGGTAGCTATTGAACCGCGATAACGCAAGTCGATTTGTATGAATATTGATCGATTGTATGAACATTTTTGCAATTTTTTTACTTTTACCTTTTAAAAGTGCAGGAAAAGTTTTTTTTGGGAAAATTAAAATAAACGCAAATTTTTCGCTTCTAACACTTTCAAGTGGTAAAAGAGAAAATTTCGCAAACATTTTCATGAATCGACTTGCGTTATCGCGGTTCAATATTTAACAGTAGAGGGGCCCAGATATTATGTCAAAACTATCCAGTGAAGTAGCAGTGAAATCAGCGTTTAAATAAATCGAACCAGTACATTAAACGCAAAGACGCCTTAACAGACGGATACCATTAATTTATAAATATGTTATATTTTGGTTCAGGAGCTCATTTTAAGCTCACAAGTCAGATCTTTAACATTTAGTTTTTGTTACATCTTGCTTAAATTATAAGTTGAAACACAGACACGCGACACAGATGTATTTTCAGGTACGCCACCTTCGAGGTCGCCACGGCGCGTGAACTCGTCGCAGCAGGCCGGCTGCCGGCACAGCGGCGCGCCGCCGCGGCAGCAGGCCGCCTCCGAGATGCAGCGCCCCGTCGAGCAGTTTAGCTTGTCCGGCCCTGCAGTGTGTAGTGTGCAGTGCACATGCACACACGCACACAGACACGCGACACCGATGTGTTGTTCAGCGGCGTACCTTCGAGGTCGCCACGGCGCGTGAACTCGTCGCAGCAAGCCGGCTGCTGGCACAGTGGCGCGCCGCCGCGGCAGCAGGCCGCCTCCGAGATGCAGCGCCCCGTCGAGCAGTTCAGCTTGTTCGGCCCTGCAGTGTGCAGTGCACATGCACACACGCACACAGACACGCGACACAGATGTGTTGTTCAGCGGCGTACCTTCGAGGTCGCCACGGCGCGTGAACTTGTCGCAGCAGGCCGGCTGCTGGCACAGCGGCGCGCCGCCGCGGCAGCAGGCCGCCTCCGAGATGCAGCGCCCCGTCGAGCAGTTCAGCTTGTCCGGCCCTGCAGTGTGTAGTGTGCAGTGCACATGCACACACGCACACAGACACGCGACACAGATGTGTTGTTCAGCGGCGTACCTTCGAGGTCGCCACGGCGCGTGAACTCGTCGCAGCAAGCCGGCTGCTGGCACAGTGGCGCGCCGCCGCGGCAGCAGGCCGCCTCCGAGATGCAGCGCTCCGTCGAGCAGTTCAGCTTGTCCGGCCCTGCAGTGTGTAGTGTGCAGTGCACATGCACACACGCACACAGATACGCGACACAGATGTGTTGTTCAGCGGCGTACCTTCGAGGTCGCCACGGCGCGTGAACTCGTCGCAGCAGGCCGGCTGCTGGCACAGCGGCGCGCCGCCGCGGCAGCAGGCCGCCTCCGAGATGCAGCGCCCCGTCGAGCAGTTCAGCTTGTCCGGCCCTGCAGTGTGTGCATAAATTATATACTGTTGGAATGTGCTTACCAAGCAAGGCCTTCAATTATATACTGTTGGAGTGTGCTTACCGAGCAAGGCCTTCAATTATATACTGTTGGAATGTGCTTACCAAGCAAGGCCTTCAATTATATACTGTTGGAATGTGCTTACCAAGCAAGGCCTTCAATTATATACTATTGGAATGTGCTTACCAAGCAAGGCCTTCAATTATATACTGTTGGAATGTGCTTCGATTTGATACCCATATTGTAAAATTAAAGGTTTTTCTTTCGCATTTTAAAATGGAGTCATACTGCAAGCAAGATTTATTTTCAAAAAAAATTAAGCCTTTGTTACTCGGAGGGATGTAAAACGATTCTAACAATATCCCATACATCTAAATCTGTTCTGACATTTAAAAGTTATGGTGAAATAAAGACACTCACATACCTACATACATACATACATACATACATACATAAATACATACATGCATACAAACAAACATCCATGAATCCTAAAAATATTACACTCCTTTTTTGGACAGTTGTGTAAAAAGTATATATTGCTACTAAAAAAAACAATATGGACACAGTAAAGCGTTTATTATTATTATTTATAACTAGCGACACGCCCCGGCCTCGCACGGGTAGATATATATATAGAAAGATAAAATTTAGTAGGTACTTTATTTGGCCAAATAGAACATAACAACAAAATCTTACACAAAATATTTGCACAAATTAAAACATATGAACAAAAAATACTTTATTTCCACAAACATACCCTAACAACAATTCCTTACTACTGTAGTATTAGCTACTACTTCCTATCCCGTATCCAAAGAGTATAATGAACAAACACTATAGTTACGCGCTACCGAGAGATATTGAATAACGGGGCCCGTATCTCCAAAGAGTATAATGAACAAACACTATAGTTACGCGCTACCGAGAGATATTGAATAACGGGGCCCGTATCTCCAAAGAGTATAATGAACAAACACTATAGTTACGCGCTACCGAGAGATATTGAATAACGGGGCCCGTATCTCCAAAGAGTATAATGAACAAACACTATAGTTACGCGCTACCGAGAGATATTGAATAACGGGGCCCGTATCTCCAAAGAGTATAATGAACAAACACTATAGTTACGCGCTACCGAGAGATATTGAATAACGGGGCCCGTATCTCCAAAGAGTATAATGAACAAACACTATAGTTACGCGCTACCGAGAGATATTGAATAACGGGGCCCGTATCTCCAAAGAGTATAATGAACAAACACTATAGTTACGCGCTACCGAGAGATATTGAATAACGGGGCCCGTATCTCCAAAGAGTATAATGAACAAACACTATAGTTACGCGCTACCGAGAGATATTGAATAACGGGGCCCGTATCTCCAAAGAGTATAATGAACAAACACTATAGTTACGCGCTACCGAGAGATATTGAATAACGGGGCCCGTATCTCCAAAGAGTATAATGAACAAACACTATAGTTACGCGCTACCGAGAGATATTGAATAACGGGGCCCGTATCTCCAAAGAGTATAATGAACAAACACTATAGTTACGCGCTACCGAGAGATATTGAATAACGGGGCCCGTATCTCCAAAGAGTATAATGAACAAACACTATAGTTACGCGCTACCGAGAGATATTGAATAACGGGGCCCGTATCTCCAAATTAGATTGTGTTTCCTCCATAAACTAGCCATAAACTATAATGCATTATATTCTCAATGCTAGGTAATAATGTTTTCTCTAAAGGTTTTATATTGACGTACCATTTTGTCTATAGTATTATTCAGTTTAACGCAAGGAGGTTGAATTACGATTACTGTTAACGAGCCTTATTATGGTTGAAGGTTTAAACCTAGGTTCACGAAGTTCGGGACTAAGGAAAGTTTTGGTTTAGACCAGGTTTAGACCGGACTTGAAAACGTTGGTATTATGGTCGCGGGACTACAGAAAGATTGGATGGTCCCGAGACGATCCCAAGACGATTCCAAGCATACTCCAGACCAACCACAGATAAGATGTAACCTTCATTCATTAAACAAAACTGTTCATTCAAAACGTTCCAATCTACTCATTAGTACAAAAAAAAGTAAGTATAACGGAACGGATCGCTAATGTACTGTACCCACGAACCTAGTACTATAGGCTGATTGCAAAAAGATACGTAATTGCCCCGCAGGAGCTTTTCAGTTTGATAGGTTCTATAATCCATACTTGACTCTGTTTTATTTTTCACGACTTTTTCACGGCTCATCTTGATGAAATTTGGTATGGAGACTGGGGAAGGACATGGCATGGGATACTTTTTACCGTAACTGTAGTCAGCGCAGGCGAAATCGCGAGCAATAGCTAGTAACACATAAAATCAAATATTTTATTATTAAAGCCTGAGTAAGTAATGTGACTGAATACCTTATATCCTAAATTGTTTATATTGGCATTATTGGCTACTAGCTTTTGTCATTGACTTTGTCTGCGCGTCCTTCCATAGGGTTAAAACTATCCTTCCGTTCCCAGTGGTCTTACTAGTAAGACTACCTATTGGAAATTTCTTCCCAATAGTTTTACTAGTATAATATAACTAGTATAGTATGAATAATCTATTCAGAATTTTCGTCCTAGACTTACTGGTAAGACCCCTAGGAATATGTTTCATACCATCCTAAAATATAAAAAATATGATACCTTACCTATATGACGAATTTTCATATCTACTCAGTAATCCGTTTCCACTGAGGCGACACAAGCGCAAGTTATTAAAAAATTAACTATACTGCAGTAATCAACTCCTAAACAACTAATTCGAAGAAAATGTTTACTACTTACGCGACTTCATAATATGCAATCAGTTACGTACTCTTGGAACTCATTAGATAATAATATATCTAGGGCCCGTTCACTTACACGTTCGAGGACGCACGGATCATCCGCGTGATCGCTCGAAATCGTTCACGGCGTCGTCGGACGTACGCCTGGGTCATCCGAAAAATAGTAGGGGAGGGGAGGAATAGTATGAAACTGACACTTGACAGTTGTCAGTTCTATGTGGACTTCCAAAGTCGTTCACTAACTCCGGATGATCGAGCGATAATCGCACGGATGATTCGAGAGTGTAAGTGAACACAGCCCTAGAATCTAGTGGGTTTCAAATAGATTATAGTTAAAAATTGATTTCAAAAATTTAATAAATAATATTGCAAGCAGGTGTCTGTTTTTTTTGTAAACTTCTATATTGTTAAGAGAATCTCTGTGGATGCGTATTATCATTTAGAGTAAACGTGGTCCGAAAACGTTCCATAGTTAATCGAATTAATTGCTCTGATGGACGATTATGTTGACCGTAAAATGGACGTAGTGAACGTAGAACAGAACCATGACAATCAAAATAAATTTGCACCATTTGGAAGCGTTGTTCAGGCGTCAGTCTATTCATGTTGAAATGCCAAACCAAACTAAACATAAATCACTTGACAGCTGACAAAATGGCCGCCAGTTAAAAAAGTGTTACCAACTTAAAGTTATAAAGGTATAGGTAAAGCCTATACCTTTAAAAAAAACACCCAATACTTACAGCATGGCATTAAACATTTAGACTTATTTAAATATTTATCACAATGCAGAATAGAAAAGCCGCAATATTAATTATCTGCCCAATTGTACGTAAGTTTTTGCAGAATGAAACAACTGCTGATTTAAGTCCCGAAAATGATATCCACTTGGTTTAGGTCCGTGGATTTCATAATGATACGGAAATTCTTCAAATTTCGAGATGAAAAAACTTCGTAAATAATAATAATTAGGGGTGTAAGGGAGTCAAATGGGGCGAAACCACAGATTACCCCCTATAGATTCCGCATCATTGAATTATTGTACGGATTCGAGTTCACAAATTATGGAGGAAAGCACGGGTCGCGGGGAACGCAACGACTGCGTCGTGATTAGCCTATTCAAGGTCGCACTCACAAACTACAAAGAAGATACGGGTCGCACTAGGAATGTACTGACCATAGTGATGGGACTGCAGGGCCGATCAAAATAGTTTTGATTTTGTTTAATCTCAACAAGCAATATTATGCTTTTTGAGATAAAGTCGAGAAAACAATCAAACTTAATAAAAGTTGAATTTCTTTAAAAAGATTAACGATACTTAGAAGCCTAGAGCATTGTACATATAAAATATAGTTTTTGGTTTACATAGCAGATAAAAAATATTCTTCCCCACTTTTACTAGCTTTGAGTTTTGATTGATCGCCTAAAATAGATAGGATAAATGGATACTATCTTTCTATCTACATCAAGCTACTGTTGGGCCTCATCATGTGCACGCCTCTATTTCCACTCCTGTGCCAAGCGGATGTGGAAGTGGCGGAATAGTGGCCAAGAGAAGGACTTAGTTTAAGAGCCAGACCACCTGCACGATGGTCAGACGACGTCATCAAAGTGGCAGAATGGCAGTGAGTAGGTACTAAGAAAACAAAATGTATAAATAAGGATATTATTTAATGTATTTATTTATGAGAAAAAAGGCACCTCGCCAAAATCTACATAATCGTATGTCTTCTCTACTTTTCTCAATTTTCATTTCGTCGAAAACAATACAGCAATAAATAGGCTTGTTTGCCTATGCTGTCTTGAATTTCAAAGCTTTAAAAGCTTCTTTCGGAAAACCTGTACAGTAAAATTGTATTTTAATTCTATCTTCGTTTACATCTAAAAGCAATCAAGTACCTATTAACCACACTTCAAGCTTTAACCGTATTCCGTGATAGGTAGTTTGTTATTCGTACAAAAACAAAATAACTTTTGTGATACGGTTTTCTAAATAATTAGGTTGAAATATCGATATGTACCAACATGAGAATATTTTATGATATCCCAACACTAGCTTACACGTGCTCTTGTTAGACAGGGATAACTATTGTACTTAGCGTAATGAGTGAAAGAGACTTTTCAAAAAGACATCAACGCGTGCTTATTTTTCCATGACGCTCATGACCTGTGGAACCAGTATAAACTTAAATCCGCTTGGCTCGTAGTATATCAGAAAAAAATACAAAATTACTTACCGGTGGAACGTTATGCCAACTTTTTGATAATTTGACGTTTTGGCTGACTTTCCACACCATTTTACTGCACAGCAAGCCATTAAAAATGTTGTTTTTTCGATTAAATTCGCAACTTTTTTCACGTCCAGGAAACCAATATGAAAATGAAACCGATAGTCAATCCCCAAGTGCCCGGCTGCTCCATCAGGAATGCTCGATGATGATAAGCATAATGGTCGATGTTGATGGTAAGCAGATACTTCGCGATGCCAAGGGAGAGAAGAAGCTTCGTGTGGGTTACATAAACCATCAAACAACCTACGCTATACAATCGGTTTCCGAGAATGAAAATGATGAATATCCAAGTTTGAAGAATAGACGGAACAAAAGATATAATTTAAGACCAAGATCCATCACTGATGCAACTTCCACCAGGAGGGCCTTTTGAGAATCTAGGTTGTACAAGAGGATATAGAA
The DNA here is from genome assembly GCA_946251855.1 of Alsophila aescularia. Taxonomy (NCBI): domain Eukaryota; kingdom Metazoa; phylum Arthropoda; class Insecta; order Lepidoptera; family Geometridae; genus Alsophila; species Alsophila aescularia. The sequence goes on along the minus strand of OX276374.1, from coordinate 654,026 downwards.
GTAACGGGGGTCCAGAAAATACCACCAGCATCTCCGGCGTCAACTGCAAGTCAGAAACCATTCATCAACTAGTTCATCAGGGTCAGAGGAAGTTGTACAGGAGGCAGTCACCATAAACACTATACCCGTGGGCGAAAAAAAATAGACAAATGATATGAACGAATTTATATGGTGCACCTATTAAAGACTGACAGAAAATGATATAAACGAATTTATATGGTGCACCTATTAAAGACTATCAGAATATGATATGAACGAATTTATATGGTGCACCTATTAAAGACTGACAGAAAATGATATGAACGAATTTATATGGTGCACCTATTAAAGACTGACAGAAAATGATATAAACGAATTTATATGGTGCACCTATTAAAGACTGACAGAAAATGATATAAACGAATTTATATGGTGCACCTATTAAAGACTATCAGAAAATGCTATGAACGAATTTATATGGTGCACCTATTAAAGACTGACATAAAATGATATGAACGAATTTATATGGTGCACCTATTAAAGACTGACAGAAAATGATATAAACGAATTTATATGGTGCACCTATTAAAGACTTACAGAATATGATATGAACGAATTTATATGGTGCACCTATTAAAGACTGACAGAAAATGATATGAACGAATTTATATGGTGCACCTATTAAAGACTGACAGAAAATGATATAAACGAATTTATATGGTGCACTTATTAAAGACTATCAGAAAATGATATGAACGAATTTATATGGTGCACCTATTAAAGACTGACAGAAAATGATATAAACGAATTTATATGGTGCACCTATTAAAGACTGACAGAAAATGATATAAACGAATTTATATGGTGCACCTATTAAAGACTATCAGAAAATGCTATGAACGAATTTATATGGTGCACCTATTAAAGACTGACATAAAATGATATGAACGAATTTATATGGTGCACCTATTAAAGACTGACAGAAAATGATATAAACGAATTTATATGGTGCACCTATTAAAGACTTACAGAATATGATATGAACGAATTTATATGGTGCACCTATTAAAGACTGACAGAAAATGATATGAACGAATTTATATGGTGCACCTATTAAAGACTGACAGAAAATGATATAAACGAATTTATATGGTGCACCTATTAAAGACTATCAGAAAATGATATGAACGAATTTATATGGTGCACCTATTAAAGACTATCAGAAAATGATATGAACGAATTTATATGGTGCACCTATTAAAGACTATCAGAAAATGATATGAACGAATTTATATGGTGCACCTATTAAAGACTATCAGAAAATGATATGAACGAATTTATATGGTGCACCTATTAAAGACTATCAGAATATGATATGAACGAATTTATATGGTGCACCTATTAAAGACTGACAGAAAATGATATGAACGAATTTATATGGTGCACCTATTAAAGACTGACAGAAAATGATATGAACGAATTTATATGGTGCACCGATTAAAGACTATCAGAAAATGAAACCAAGATTAGAGCATACTTAGAACAGCTGCATAAGCTTTTCATAGAAAAAAATCCCAAAGAATGTCTCAAGACAGCGAATAGGAGACCAATGAAGAGCCATAGTTAGGAATAATTTTATACCAGCAAGCACACTACAAAACATAAAACAAGATGTTATAATAGAACTCGGCCATAATGGTAGTACAAATCAAAACGAACACACAACTTGTGATGTTAACACTACACGTCAAATGGTAGTACAAATCAAAACGAACACACAACTTGTGATGTTAACACTACACGTCAAATGGTAGTACAAATCAAAACAAACACACAACTTGTGATGTTAACACTACACGTCAAATGGTAGTACAAATCAAAACGAACACACAACTTGTGATGTTAACACTACACGTCAAATGGTAGTACAAATCAAAACAAACACACAACTTGTGATGTTAACACTACACGTCAAATGGTAGTACAAATCAAAACGAACACACAACTTGTGATGTTAACACTACACGTCAAATGGTAGTACAAATCAAAACGAACACACAACTTGTGATGTTAACACTACACGTCAACCAAACATGTTAATAGCGCAATCTACGAGTTGAATGAGATGCACTGATGATATTAACGAGGCCATTATGAAAGCATACTACAGAATTAAACGACTAGAAAAAATAAGACAGCTTACCGGAAACAATTACACACCAGCGGAAGAGAAAATGAGATTTAAATTGATACTTTCTTTTTAATAATAAGAAATATGTTGTATTTTTGACTTATTTTGAAAAAAAAGTTAAAAATAACATGATAACTCAAAAATTGTAAACTTTTGCTTAATGCGGGGGTTAAAATTATCGCAAAATAGTCACCCCTAGCACCTCCTAACGGGAGTGCGCCGAATTACCAATAATCCATAACACACCAAATGCAACGAAAATAGTAACAAGTAAAACTTTCAATTTGATGAAACATCTCTAACCGCACAAACCAAGTCAGTTACACTCGATCATCTGAGCCAATATTACGACAAAAACGCCTTAGGAGCCAACCCCTCAAAGACCCAGTCTTGCGCATTCCACCTCCGCAATAGTGCTGCCAGGCGCCATCTCAACTTGTCATGGCGAGGGGTACCAATTGAACATACGGTCTATCAAAAGTACCTCGGGGTCACCTTAGACAGGTCACTGACATATAAACAAAACTGTCAGAGCTTAAAACAGAAAGTTAGTGCCCGCAATAACCTTTTACTCCGCTTAACATCAACAAAGTGGGAGGCTACTCCGCAGGTCCTACGTACAACTGGCATGGCACTGAGTTTCTCCGCGGGTGAATATGCTTGCCCGGTTTGGGATCGTTCAGCTCATGCGAAGTCAGTGGCTATAGCTTTAAATGAAACATGCCGTATTATTACAGGCTGCCTCAAGCCAACTCCGGTATCGATGCTCTATCCGCTGGCAGGCATTGCGCCGCCAGTTGTACGTAGAATATTGCAAGCTCTGTAGAAAAACAAAAACAGGAAGTGGATCCCAGGCATCCTCTATATGTCTGTAGTCCTGCGCCGCAAAGATTAGAAAGCAGAAATAGTTTTCTCGCCAGTGTAACCTCCGTTACCGAAAATGCACCAAAAGCAAGAGTCAATCTGTGGTGCGAGACGTACTCTCATCATACTTTCGTGCCACCTGAAGAAAAGCTTCCGATTGCTGTGCCATTCAGACCATGGCTCACTTAATTGAATGCCCCTCATGTACCGATACTTGCTCCCATGAAGAGCTATACAAGGCTAGCGATTCCGCAATACGAATTCGGGTCGGGTAACATTTAAGTATGTAAGTATGAAACATCAAATTATTACAAACAGTTGCTATAAATAAATAAGTTAGTGTACACGAATATACTTATGTTTCTATTTTATTTACACTTCATGAGGTTTGAAAACAAAACGTTTTTACAGGTAAAGATAAAGGTTTCAATATATAACTTATGCCAATAAATTATATACTGTTGGAATGTGCTTCTCAAGGCCTTCATTTTGATACCCGTAATGTAAAATTCGATTCGATTAGCCTTAGCTCGTTATCGCGAGGCTGTGACTTTTCTGGTATGAACTCTGTTCCGTAGATACAGTACCTATAGTGTCTCGCTGAGACCGTGGCCGGTGCTACGAGGCGCGCTACTCACGTGCACATATGTTGTGGTCGCACATGGCCGCGTGCTCGTCCTCGCCGTGCAGGCAGTCCCGGCGGCCGTCGCACACGTACGCCGCGAGCACGCAGCGCGCGCCGCACCAGAACGCGCCGCGCGCGCACTGCATCGGACCTGCGGACCGCGGACTGGTTCAACCATCGGGCGGGACATCAAGTTTTCGTAAAACTCGCATCCGCGCACTGTGTGTCGTCACTGTGTGGCTTTAAGGTCTTAAATCACATCGAAAACGATAGCAACATTAACAGTCTAAATTAAAATAGTTGAAAGAGTGTATAATTATGTCGCCAGCTGATCTTAATCCACCGATTAATTAGCCTTTTGATTGAATGGTGCCATTCAACTAACGGCCTGCATGATATTCAGTCATTCAATCAAACAGCTAGGCAAATGATTTGGATTTATCACATTTAACTACTTGCCTGCCTAGGCTACTCATTTAAATTTAGTTCCACTTTCTGCCACCTGGCGCTGAAGACTGTCAATACACGTAGTATCCTTACCTAGTCTGTGGTTAATATGGCGTCGGCAAGCAAAAATATTGTTGGTGTTACTCACAGTTTGATTGCGTTTACGCAACAATGTGAGAAAAATAATGAGAATTTAGCTGTGACTCCTCTGTTTGCAGACTTACTATGTTCAATAGAATTGCGCCTAAAAACTAGGTAGGTTAGTTGGGTTGAACATGAAACTATTTACTAACATTTTTCTGTTTGCAGACTACTATGTTCAATAGAATTGCGCCTACAAACTAGGTAGGTTAGTTGGGTTGAACATGAAACTATTTATTATATGTTTTTTATTGTATATATATATATATATATATATATATATATATATATATATATATATATTATTTATATAAATATATAATTGTTTTTTCTGGCCTCCAGGCCTTGTCTTTCATTTCATTTATATTTTACGATAGTTGAATTTGGGTAGGGTTTGCTTAGCGTAGGGCTTTTTATTGTGTATATATATTTATATACATATATTTTATGTATATATTATATGTATATAAATATATAAGTGTTTTTTCAGGCCTCCAGGCCTTATCTTTCATTTCATTTATATTTTACAATAGTTAAATTTGGGTAGGGTTTGTTTATCGTGGGGTTTTACTTTTGTTATAATTTAATGTTACCATTTATAATTTGTCTGACTTACAGTTTTGGCGGAAGTAAGCTACATATTTTTATTTTGTTCATATATTTTTTTACGTTGTTCTCTAAGTGCTTAAGTAAAGCTTGAGAGTTTGGCTTTAATCTTTTGGATATGACTTTTCCAATTTATGTTTAGGACTATATCCAAACCTAATAACGAATAAGTTCCAGTTTGGTGCCGTTGTAAATAAAATTAATGTCAAGGGGGGCTTTTGATAAGGTCTAAATTGCATTATTTTAGTTTTTGAATAATTTATGTCAAGATTATGGTCAATCATCCAGTTAACTATAATATGAAAAATTACAATGAGTTTTCGATTTAAATTTAAATTATTTTCACAAGATGACAAAAGAGAAATATCGTCTGCAAATAATACACATGATTCATTAATTACTTTTCGGAGGTCGTTGAGATAAACTAAAAATAGGATCCTTGGATGTATCCAAGGACGCTTCCTTGGGGTGTGGAATTTTGTGTTTGTATCAGTTGTGATCTAGTCAAGCTTATTATACCAGATTCGGAGTCAAAATGTTCAATCTCAACGAACTGTTGACGATTTTGTAGGTACGAGATGAACCATTTATGTGTACCACGTATTCCTAATCTCAACGAACTGTTGACGATTTTGTAGGTACGAGCTGAACCATTTATGTGTACCACGTATTCCTAATCTCAACGAACTGTTGACGATTTTGTAGGTACGAGCTGAACCATTTATGTGTACCACATTGTCATATAAAAAAACATAAATTTATATTGCACTTTGTCATATGCTTTTGTCATGTCAAGTAAAATTCCGACTGCGTATTTCTTTCTATTTATTATATCCAGTACTTCTTGTATATATTTATAGACTGCCAATATAGTCGAACGGTTTTTTCTAAAGCCATTTTGGGAATCGTCAAATATTTTAAATTTTTCGCAAAAAGGCTTTAGTCTTGACTAGACTTTAGACTTTAGTCTTTTAACTTTAGTCTTGATGTACCAGCAGTCATTTAACTTTAGTCTTGATGTACCAGCAGTCATTTAACTTTAGTCTTGATGTACCAGCAGTCATTTAATTTCAAGTTTGTTATTAGGTCTCTTTGACAGAATGCAGATGCAACCGGGAAATTGCAGATGTGTTGACAAGTTTTTGCCAAGATTGGCATAAAAAGGGGATAAACGTTTTAAGAGGAAGAAAGAGGCTTCATGGACTAGGCAAACTCGTTTCTGAAACTCAGCGAGCACACACTGAGTAATGTGTATATGTACAAAGAGTATGTTGTGGGTTACCTTTGTTCTGCACCAGGATGTACTTTGTGACACTGAAGGGAGGCACAGAGCACATGTACCGACCACTGTCAGACGCCCGCAGCGCCATCCGTACCAGGGTGCTGCGGGCCGCTGGGCCCATGGGCGCTATCGTAAATGGTCTGCAAGTAATACAAGTATTCAATTATAGTTTGGGTTAGTTCACAATGTCAGTAGGCAGCAAGATTATGAATCAGAAGTGGTTTACACACAATCATAAGATCTCATTCATTAGTAACAGCAAGAGCAAAGATCTTCCATTCAACAGACTGAAAAGAAAGTAAAATTGTAAGATATCTTAAAATAACTAAAACAAAATTATCCCTACATATAACAAAGCAGCAAAAAGTCTGTACAAATAAGATAACAAAAATAATATGGTTTAGGGGACTTAAAATAAGCGAATATAACATTTCAAAATATGATGTCCATCTGTCTTTCTGTATGTTGCGCATCACGTAAATAATACTGGATCGTATGAAATGGGTTTTGCACTGTTGGATAGCTTTGTCATGTCAGATTCCTTCAGGTGGTCTGACAAACTGAAAGCAGACGCCAGCACTACCTCATACAACAAACAAATAGCTTAGATTTAGGCTTAAAATCTGGTGAATCTCAATCCAAAACGTAGAGGCCAAGCAATTGATAAAAACTATTGACAGCTATAGTAACTTCAACTTCAACTTTTTTATTTATGGCTTCTGCAGGGTTGCCACAATTTTGCCAATGTCGCGTGGATAGAGTAGAAGATACACAAAGGAGGTTGATCGGTGATGTAGTGTAGATTCAATGATCAGTAATTTAAAAAGAAAAAAAAAAGGTATATTTTTCTTCTGAGCTTGACCATTTCTGTAACAACGCAGGGTACACAGTACTACACACATATAATACACACAAAAAATAATAATTATGGATTAATAAAATATAATAATAATATCATATAAATTATGCTCTGTTACAATTTAATTTTGTTACTTTCAATAAATTTTGCTAATATATTAACAAATGGAGTAAATGCAAGTGATAGGAGGTTAGTAAAGTTAGTAGGTCGGGGAATTTCAGGAGGTAACCTATCATATAAGGAATAGTGTAGACTTGAACAATTAAAGAATATATGATCAGTTGTGCCCTCATCTAGACCACATTCGCAAAGTGAGTGATCACGGACTCTAATTTTTGCAAGGAACACTGGAGTGCACGCATGACCCAACCGCAAGCGACATATGACTGAAGTAGTCAACTTATTTTTATTTTTAAATTTATAAAACCAAGGTTTCGGAGGAATAGAAGGTTGTAGTTGACCATAAAATTTACCTTTCACCTCTTTGGAAATTTGCCAAAGTGAATTCCAGGATTTACTCATCTGTTGTTGACAATTAGAGGCAAGATCGTGGGAGTATATTTTGAAATGGTCCCTATTTCCGAGTAAAGCAGCTTGTTTGGCACATGAGTCAGCAGTTTCATTACCTGGGATACCCACATGACCAGGAATCCAGGTCAATACTACATTTAAACCAAGATTATGACAATTATAAAGGGCCTCTTTAATTCTTAAAATAATGGGAAACCTAGATTTAGACTTGAACTGATTTGACATAACTGCCTGGAGACAACTTTTTGAATCAGTAAAAATTATTGATTTGTCTATCCTATGCGAGGTGATATACATTATGGCTTCTAAAATACCAACTGCTTCTCCAGTAAATACCGAAGATACAGATGGGCATTTTTGACTTATTATTATTCTATACTTTGGGATCCAAACATATATAGTGTAGTTTATTTATTTGACAGCTGAACGAATACTGATGTACGAATAGTGATGAATATTGGTGCAATTTATTGGTACTTTTGGTCCTGGAATAACACATAGATTACTTCTAGAAAACCCAGAGAACTGACCACGCCGGCAATGCTGCAGGCACAGCTACCTGTATCATAAAAAAGTACAATTGTTTAACTGTGTATTTATAATGTATTTTATCTACTATACAAACTAGTGTTTATTTGTTTGTTCGTCTTCTGTGCCTTCCTTCGATGCCGATCCTGACTCATCTGATTGAGTTGACAAGCGCAAATGAAAACTTTATATGACCCCCAACTTCCCACCCCCCATTATAGCTAGGAAGCATCTCGCTTACCTCAGCTTTGAAACATGAAAAACTGCAGCTAAATTAGTCCATTCGTTTGGAAAATACGATTCTCATCCCCCTTTTCTCGACTACCCACCCCTCTCACCCCAAATAGCTAAGAACCATCTCGATCACATCAGTTTTCAAACTTACTCTTTTACACAATGCCCGCATAATACTCGTATTCATAAGCCATACTCATTTACACACAGACCACATAATAATCTAAAGTCATACTCATTTACACACAGACCACATAATAATCTAAAGTCATACTCATTTACACACTGTCCGCATACTATTCAAATCGTACTTGTTCACACACTGACTGCATAATAATCGAAAGACATGCCTCGTTCACAAACTGATGAATTTGATTACACAAGACCGTTATTATAATATTACAGCATTTTTACTAAAATCCCGACCAACTGAGGGCCTACTGGAGGCACAAACGCTCTAAAAATACTGTCCCCATATTATTCGAAAGTACTCTTTTACACACTGTCCGCATAGTATTCTAAAGTTGTAATATGTTACACACAGACCGCATAATATTCCTATTTCACACTATACACACACATACTATACTTAACACACTTTGAAGGACTTAAAATCTCGAAACTGCGGACCTACCTATAATAAAATGTCATACTTATTTACACACTGACCGCATAATAATCAAAAGTCATACTCTTTTACACACTGTCCCTATATTATTTGAAAGTACTCTCGTATTTTACACACAGTCCGCTCAGTATTATAAAGTCGTACTTATAGTAAGTAACAAACACTGACCGCATAATATTCTGCCATGTTCTATTACACAGTAAAACCTTAAATCCCGATTATGCGCACCTACCGCTTATGAAAAAGGCACGAACGCTCTGAACACATTGTTCGCATAATATTGTAAAATCAGACCCTTTATAACACTTTCTGAATAATTATAGTACTATAGATGAATTTGCTTACACAAAATCGTCCTTAAAGGCAATAATATTTTTCAAAGTCATACGTTGCGCATTATTTTGGTCACGCACTGACAAAACGCAAGATTCAAATCGCCTGCTACTTTTCCGACCCGTCCCGTACCGCAACTGACTACCGTCAGCTTTTAAATTTGTGGTTACAAGTTATAATGATGTTCGATTGTATGTTTTTTTGTGTATGTTCTTCGATTTCTCCGTCAATTGCGGAAAGATTTTGAAAATTATTTTTTGTTTGTAAGGGTATACTCACGAGGTGGTCTCATATAAATTGCATCAAAATTGGTTAAGGATTTTTCGTAAATTGTGTTTATATTGCCTTTAATCTCCAAGATTTTATTCATTATTGTAGAATTTCAGTGTAGTCTCATATAAACTTCATCAAATTTGGTTATGTAGTTTTTTTATTAGAACATCTATTTGTTTAAATTTTTTTCTTCGGGATTTCTGAACTAGATGATTATTTTTACTTGAGAACAGAGGTCATCATCATCATGTCAGCCCTTAGAAGTCCACTTCTGAACATAGGCCTCCCCCAAAGAGCACTATGATGAGCAATCTTGTGCCACCTCCATCCACCGACTTCCTGTGATGGCTACAATGTCGTCGGTCCATGGTGTGGGGGGTCTCCCCACACTTCGCTTGCTTGTTTGTGGCCGCCATTCGAGAACCTTTATTCCCCAGTGGTTGTCGGTTCTGCAAACTATATGGCCTGCCTATTGCCACTTCAACTTGCAAACTCTGAGAACTATGTCGGTAACCTTGGTTCTTCTACGAATTTCCTCATTTCGGATTCTATCACGTAGTGAAACACCAAGCATAGCTCTCTCCATTGTACACTGCGCAACTCTGAACTTGTGTATGAGACCAATAGTTAGCAACCTCGTCTCAGTGCCGTGTCATCACTGGCAACACGCACTGTGCGGTGCAAATGGCGTTGTTAAAACTGTCAGTAGCTCTCCGCGCTGCCTGCGCTCTTCCCGCTGCAACAGAGCATATGCTTCAACAAACATTACACGTAAAGGGCGCATTTTATAAATGAAACGTACGTATTTTAATTACACAGAATCGAGTTCGCATTTTGCATCACATACGTAATTTAACACAGGGCGAGCGCATAATCAATTGCAGACTATCATACACAGAATAAGGTCCATATTTTACATCACATACATACTTTAACACAGGACGAGCGCATAATCAAATGCAGACTAACATACACACCTCGAGGTCCGCATTATAATAACGTACTAACTCTTACACAACTAGGACTGGTGGCGCCACGTGGTGGTTACACACTGAACTAAAACACTAACAGATGTTAACTAAAGTTGTCAAATATCCCTAATATGCGGTCATTTTTCATATTTTGCTAAGATTTCACCAGTCAACCAATCTCATCGCGACGAATTCAAAGATATATTTGAGTCTCTTTCTTTGGGGGTTAAAAAGTAGTTGTTGGCATTTTTTGACAGTAGGGTTCGGAGCAATCAACCTATTAAGACATTCCTGCATACCTATCTCCGGTAGAAAATGTCTGGTTGTCAGCAACATAGTTCCACACGTAGGTGCGGCGAGCTGCATCACCACGGAGCTCGCACACCAGCGTGAGGTTGTCATGTGCACGCTTCACCACCACATCCGTATACTCCGGCTCTCCCGGGCTGTACACCACCAGTGTGGGTGGTGCCACGGTCTCTGAAACACCTGCAACAGCCACATTCAAATAACTTTCCTTTCACACTCAAGCAGAAAGTCTAACACTAAGCCGTACTTCAGTTCCTTACTGGGCTTGACATGCCTCCTTCAACCACATTGTCACTTAACACCTGGTGATATAATGGTCAAATTAGATGGTTTATTTGTACATAGCATAGACAGGCATGTCAATTTCTGTCTCACATAATTAATCCTTGAATTAGGGCATGACTACACATTCAAAAGATAAAAGAACTAGGGCATGACTACAAGATTAAAAGGGAAATATATAGAAATGAGGGGCAGGCTTTGGATGGGAGGGAGGTGGGGGGAGAGGGAAGGGAAGGGTACTCCCTGGTACCCCTCAAATGGCGATGCTTAGTTTATGAGATATTTCAGGTTTAAATTTATTAAAAAACAGCCTGAATCAGCTGTTTGGGAGGGTTGAAGTGGGTGGTGAGAAGTGTAGGGGAAAGAGCTATCCCCTGGTTCCCCTGCCCCCCACGGCGATGCTTAGTTTATGAGGTATTTGAGTTTTAAGGTTATTAAAAAAACAGTTGATATCGGCTGTTTGGTCACAGCCAAACAGCTGATTTCGGCTTTGAAACTGTTCTGTTTTTTTATTAACCCGTAAGTTAACTTTGGCGCTCCCCAGCCTCTGCCGTGGCACTGTTTGTGGGTTAGTTCTTGTGATCTAAAAATAATCCAGAATTACTATAACTGGCGTAGATTATGCATAAGTAGACAAAAAATAATTTGGTTATACCTACTTGTACACAATATAGTAGTTTATGTTTTTAAAAGCATAAGTTTTTAAGGTAATCTACAAGACATAAGTTTTATGATAAACGTCACAAGGTTGGGACTTGAATTGAGCAATAATCAACATAAAACTTACAGTCAATATAAATAGTAGGGCAGACGCTCGAGTGAAAGGACTATAATTAAAAACGTAAGATAAATTTGGGCCTCTACTAAAAGAATTGGATATAGTCAACAAACCCAGGTTTCCCCTTGAATTTCTAGACGATTTAAGCATGTAATTCGAGGTGAATGGATAGGGTATGTAAACCTTTAATCACTTGCAAATGAAAAGACCAAGGTCTTTTTGATCGAAAAGCAGCCTCAAACCAAATTTTCGAATCCATGGTCTGCACACATTTCCTTCTTGCAATGATTTATAGATTTTTAACTGATACTTACATGATTCAGAGATAAGTACGTAAAGAATAACACATAAAAACAAGTGTTTAGGAAGCGAAAACATTTTTATTTACTTTTTATACATTTTTGTGTTTGACATTTTATGATTTCATAAAAAAAAACAGTGCTGCCAGTGGCCGATGGTCAAAAATAACAGAAGACAGCTAAAAAAGTAACATTTCACGAGAAGAGTAACATTATCTTATTGTAAGTAGGAAACGATTCTAATACTGTAATATGGCTGTAGACCTAGCGACCTCTGAGCTGTAGACCTAGCGAGTATAGTACGAACCAAACTTATTGGCGGCTGTGAAATGCACTACTAGCGCGGCATCGCGCATCCCATCCCTCACCCATCCAGCACCCGCGGATACCTAATATTTGCTAATGCGCAGCGCTCCTCGCAAACTTCACAGCCACCATTAAGTTTGATTTGGACTGTACAAACTTTTTTGCAAACAATCTAGCAGTGCACAGTAGCGTCATCTAGTTAACTTATTGTTAAACTAGCCAAGGTGCTCCATCAATCCCTGCCTAGTAGGAAAAAGGCGGATTCCTCTGGAGGAAAACCTAAAAGTGAGCAATTCACTGCATTTTGAGGAGCTATTCTGCTCGTCACGCCGAAGATCCTCATGAAATCTTCACCAATTTTGTATTACATCAACTTAAAGTTACCACCTTACAAATAAAAAAAGAACCATTGAAATTGTATCAGACCCTGGGGGGATTCATTTGGATTTTTTGCCCACATGGATCCCCGGCGACGGACTCATGGTCACACAGTTTTGACACATTGGTGTGACCACGATGAATTATTTTTACTCGTGGCCACACTGCTTGGTGTGACAACTAGTAAGCTACAAAATATGACTCGTAGTCACACCGTGTGCAAATCCAAACGACCAATTACAATATCGACAAATTAAATTATCGACATAATTATAGGCAACTATTAATTAATTTGTGTCAAAGTAACTCAAATGTTCAAAGAAGAGGCTTTAAACATTTGAGTTACTTCACTAAAATGGCATTTCTGACTACTTAAATCATTCATATTGAAAAGGACCGTTTGCCCGGCTAAGGAAACGGACCTCCTTCTCAGGTAAAGGCGAGGAATTAAAACAAGATGGTAAATTCAATAACAAAGGGCTTTATTACAAAAAATAGAAAAAGCACACATGAGTTATCAAATATTGGTACTCTCCCCTTTACTGAGGAATTCAAAAAGAAATATTTTACACTTAATTTAGTTTGTTTTGCATCAAAATAATTATAAACAGCAAGATCTTATAATAGGAAATATTACTAACTTAATACTCAAAACTCAAAATTCTCAAATATGATTACAATTTTCTCAAACATATAAATTTTAGTACATAACTCCGGCCTGTATGATATGAATTTACAATAGTACTGGGGAATCCTAGGCTACTAATACTTAGAGAGTCTGTGCTCAGCAGATTAACATGTATTGGTCACAACGCAACGGAATAATCTTGTCTTTGCCTTAGAATATCCTAAATTAAAAGAGAACTTGTGCAAACAGAGTGTGTGTGTGTAAGATTGTGTTTCCCAGAGGGATATTAAACTCTAAAACAGAAAGTAAACAGAAAGTAAGACAGAAAGTATATTTCAACAACGGAGAAAACACAACTTGATCTAATAGAAAAGACGCTGCTCCTCGCCAGATGGCGTTGTACCCAATACATTTTATTTAATCGAGATCTATAACAAAAATCTAACTTGGAGTCATGATTTAACATGTCACAATATATTGATCATTAATACATTATAATTTTAATAGATTTACGTAGCCAAATAATAGATCTAAGTACAACAGCAAAAATAACTAAATAACAACAACAATTTTACATATTACAGTCAAGAATGTAAAAAATGGAATGGATGCCTCCTTCTCCCCTACATACATTATCTATATCTATCTATAAACATCTATGCATATAATAAAACTATAAACAAACTGAAATCTATAGGTGCATGGATGATAATTTAGCAAAACATACATTTTTGTTTCGGTATATGAAAGTAGCAGAATCCAAAAATATCATTTAGAAAAAACCAAAAACACGCAAAAACCAGTGGACGGATTTTGATGATGTTTGCTGAACTATATGATGTTTGCGGAGGTTTTTATTTTTGTGTTATCAAAATCGGTTCATCGAAAAAAGGAGTTACAGAAAATTGTGTATATAATTGCGCCACAGAATAAAGAATATGGAGGTAATTCTTGAGGTTGTTCAATTTTAAGATCTCCTCTTCCTCTTGTAGGTCTGTCTGTCTCAATATGCCGTAAAATATCTTATCTTGATGAAATGTCCTCGTCATCAGACTCGGAAAAATCACTTGATTTGTTTTTTTTTTCGGAGTATTTTTACCCAAACTTGATAGCCTTCATCATCGTTGTAACCAATAAACACATATTTTTTGGCTTTCTTGTCCAATTTCATGCGTGACGCCAACCAATACTAGTGGCTCTGCGAACTGTAGACTCAACAGGTTTAAAACCGGAAGTGACCACCGACTTGTCCGAAAGTGACACTGGGTGTTGACTTCAAGCTTGAACGATGCCGTATGATGAAGTCCACGCTCCGACCTAATATGCTCCAAACCGTGGTTGGGTCTGAAACGTTCCAATTAAAAGTGGAAAATTGATTCGCTGCCTTGAAAACCACAGACGACGTTGGCCAGGATCTGGATCGGGTGATTCAAATCCTGAGGGAAGAGGGTACAAAATTTTGCCAGGTGCAGTGAAAAGGCAAGTAGTCAAAACTTTCGTAGGAGACATTGCTGCTCATGAAGAAATGACGGGGAGACGCAGGAACCACGCCGTCAGTTGACCGTTACCGTAATAAGACTACCTCCAAATTGGTAAGACGAGACCTCCGAAGATCGAATACGCGCAAAATAGAAAAAGCGATAGAGCAAAATTGGGGGTCTAAAGTCTTTGTACAGCACTTGGGGAGAAGTCAACTGACAAATTTAAAGACCTCAAATGGTAGCACCGTCCTTTCTAAGCCAGAGATCTTTGCGGAATGGAAACCTTTTACGTCTAGCTGTATTCTTCGCATGCGCCTCAACCTGACACCAGAAGTGAAGATTCCAGAGCCACTTTGACCCGACATTACATTGAAGAGCTGCCAGAAATAACCATGGACAAAATCGGGATGGAATTACAACAGAGCTCCAGAAAGCAGGAGGAAAACCAGTACTCAAGGAATTTCAGGAAATCTTTAACTCTGTCCTCTTTAATGGGAGAACTCCAGCAGCCTTATTATGGTTGAAGGTTTACGAAGTTCGGGACTAAGGAAAGTTTTGGTTTTGACCAGGTTTAGACTGGACTTGATTCCGTTGGTATTATGGTCGCGGGACTACCTAAAGATTAGATGATCCCGAGACGATCCCAAGAAAACACTAGACCAACCACATGTAAGATGTAACCTTCAGTCATTGAACAAAACGGTTCATTCATAACGTTCCAATCTACTGAATAATACAAAAAAAAAGAAGTAAGTATAACGAAACGGAACGCTAATGTACCTACTTTACGTATTAAAGAAAATCTGATTGCAACAAGATACGTAACTGCCCCGCAGTTTTGTTACCTTTTCACGACTGAACGGCTGATCTTGATGAAATTTGGTATGGAGACTGGGGAAGGACATGGCATGGGATTCTTTTTACCATGATAAACTGTAGTCCACGCAGGCCAAATCGCAAGCAAAAGCTAGTAATACATATAATCGAATATTTCAATATAAAAGTCTGAGTAATATGATTGAATACCTTATATTATCCTAAATATGATTATATTGGCTACTATCTTTTGGCCGTGACTTTGTCTGCGCGTCCTTCCCTAGGGTTAAAACTATCCTGCCATTCCCAGTAGTCTTCCTAGCAAGACTACCTATTGGGAATTTTCTTCCCAATAGTTTTACTAGTGAGACTATCCTGATTTTTCTTCCTTACAGACATACTGGTAAGAACCCTAGGAATTATGTTTCATACCACCCTAAAATATAAAAAAATATGATACCGTAGAAGACGAATTTTCATATCTGCTCAGTAATCCATTTCCACCGGGACTACGCAAGCGCAAGTTATTTAAAAAAAATGCAAAATTGCTATATATAATTGCTAACTCGTACACAACTAATTCGAAGAAAATGTTTGCTACTTACCCGCCTTCATTATATGCAATCGGTTACTCTTGGAACTCACTAATGTATTTAGAATCTAGTAGTAGTATTCAAGTAGATAATAGTAATAAATATGTTTTTCAAAAATCTAATTACTAAATTGCAAGCAGAAGTCTGTTTTTTTTGTAAACTTTAACTATAGTGCTAAGAGAATTTCTTTACCCAGTAGTCTTTTCCCATTGGATTTTTAATTTTGTACCTAGTTGGCCTTACCGTAAACTATGCGATAAGAGAAAAAAATATGGCTTATGTCTTTTCAGTCTAGATATTTGGAAGATCATTTTCAATGGTCGATTACTGATTACTGGGAAAGGTCAAAACTATCTATATAATAAATCAGTTCAACTATTAAGTCATGACTAACTATTGAGTCCATGGTCAACATACATGAATAGATTTTAATGAAATTTGGTATATAGATAGGTCATTGATACATAGAATACTTTTCATTATGATCATCATTGTCCACAAAGGCAAAACCGCGGGGTGCAGCTAGCAATTAATAAACAATAAAATTAATTTAGTTTTAATTTAATTTCAAGAAACACCTCAAAGCATCATCATAATGTTGAGAATTACTGTTGTTGGCTTATAAGTTATCGGGTAAATCAAACAGTACAGGCAAAACTGCCCCACGATTCAGAACCTTTCGATAGCGAACCGAATCGATTCGATTCGATATTGTGAATCAAAAATGTATTGAATGGAAAGATTTCAAACCGAATCCACAGAATAAATAATAGCATATCGATCGACAACTGAGTTATCAAAGGGTTCTGAATCGGGGGTCTGGTTATATAATTTCAAAAATATTTTCTAGGAACGGTCTACTTCTGAAATTCAAAAAAGGTTTTTAGAGCCGCTGTTCTAGTTGAATGTTTCTTTCATGTTGATGGCAATATCATGTACTTAGTATTATCACTAGGTACAACTATAGTTTTTTAATGTTTCTACACTCCCAAATATTCCTCTTAACAAGATACATCCGTTGATGGTATTCGAGGTGAAAATGTGTGCAGAATTATGTCACTCCTCTTGTGGAGTTTTCAGGTTGAGGATACTTGTAAACAAATACTTAATGGATGCAGGGATATCTGCAGTTCCTAACAG
Source organism: Alsophila aescularia (assembly GCA_946251855.1). Lineage (NCBI taxonomy): Eukaryota > Metazoa > Arthropoda > Insecta > Lepidoptera > Geometridae > Alsophila > Alsophila aescularia. The sequence continues at coordinate 636,524 of OX276374.1, read as the reverse complement.
TACCTACACCACACTGTTGAAAGCTCCAGCATCAAACATCAAACGGAACGGAACGGATAAAAAAGCATAATGTTTATATGCATATTAAAACTTTCTTTACTTTTTATTATGTCCCATATAAAAAATAAAACTATGAGAAAGCTTTTGACTGAATCGAAACCTGGGCTATTCTAGAATCTCTGCAACGATGCCAAGTAAATATATCCAAATGCTGAGACGCTTGTATGAAGCGGCTACTATGACTGTCCAATCCAGGACAAACAGACTATACTTGTCAACTTGTTGTCTAAACTTGTTAAGACAAGGGGATGTGATATCCCCGAAATTGTTCACCAATGCATTGGAAGACATGTTTAAGACGAATGATGAATGATGTTTGAACTGGGAAGGGCAGGGCATTGCAACATATAAACGGCGAGTACATCTCACACTTGAGATTTGCGGATGATATCGTTATAATGTCAGAATCGTTGCAGGATTTGTAGTGGATGCTGGATAGCCTAGCTGAAGCTACCAAGAATTCGGTCACGGAATGAACTTGGATAAAACCAAGATCATGCGGAACGAGCACGTTCCTCCGTTACTGCTCCGTTACTGCTTAACGGCACTGCTCTCGAGATTGTTCAACACTACGTTTACTTAGGGCAAATCTTACAACGGGGCCGGAACAATTTAGAGAAAGAAGCCTATAGAAGAATTCAGCTGGGCTGGGCAGCATTCAGGAAGCTGCGTCAGGTCTTCTCATCGTCTATCCCTTAGTGCCTAAAGACAACGATATTCGATGTGTGTCCTACCGGTAATGACTTACGGAGCTGAGACGTGTACACTTACGGTACGGCTAGTCCACAAACTTGAAGTTGCTCAGCGGGCTATGGAGAGATCTATGCTTGGAATTTATCTAAGGGATTGAATTCGAGACGAGGTGTTCTGGCAGAGAACCAAGGTTACCGACATAGCTCTGAGAGTTAAAAAGCTGAAGTGGCAGTGGGCTGGCCTACTGAGAATTTAGCCTGTCGAGCCCAATTCTCGCGCAAATAGACATATGTCGGATTCGAGATTATCTCTAATCTTAAATCTCTACAAAAAAATCACCAAAATGTCGACTGGATCAAACAATCGCATTCTCAGTGATTAGAGAGATTTTTGTCATAGACTTATTCGTAGACATCTGTAAATACGTTCTGTTTTCTCGACTGTGTTGACCTAAAGTCGAGAAATATCAATATTGCGGAAAAAATAATAGCAGATGATAATATTAATGAATAAATACTAGATACATTTTATACATAATTACATAAATTTGTGCAAAGTAGACAGTTTTCAGACCGAAATTTCTTTTTCAAATTCTATCATTTAACTCGGAAAAGACTCAAAAGTACTCGCGTGAAACGAAATGTGTTTTCTACAATGTTGAATTTAAATATTTTAATACATGGCATGGGATCTTGCTTGTTTGTTTGTTGTGGTTTGTTTGCTGTGAGATATTTATTGTTTTAGACATGGAAAAAATAAGGAAAAGTTATCCTTCGTCGGCGCAGAAGCTAAGATTATTAACTTTAATAGAGGCGGACGAGGAGCTGCGTCAAGGAAAGTTCTCGCCCCTTAGTAAAACAGTAGCCGAGGCAAGCTGGAGTTCCATAGTCCAAGAGCCCACAGTATACCCAGTTAAATAAAAATACTGTGTTAATCTTCTTCTTGAGGTTATGATGTTTTTTTACGACGTTTTTAGTAAGTCACTTTCTTGTTTGTCTGTCTGTCTGTCGTTCCAGGTGAAATCTTGCAACTCAAATTTCAAGCACTTCCCAATTAGCTGTCCGATTATGTGGAATTACCTAAACCAATGCGGTTTGTTGCAATCAGATTTTCAATGCAATATCAACTTTAACGCGCCGCATTAAGTGCACGTGATAATGAAAATCTGATTGCAACAAGATAGGAAATTGACCCGCTGCTTAATGAGCGGTCACATACTATCGTTCGTGCTACTGGCTGGGTCACAATATGGATTCCGAAAAGTTGAAAGCACCTTAGACAGTATTGGCATATTGATTTCTGACGTAAGACTGGCTTTTTCAAACAAAAAGTCAGTTATAGCAGCATTCTTAGACATAAAATCAGCATATGACAATGTAAGTTTAGCAATTTTAAGAAATAAGTTAAAAGTTGTTGCAAGTACCGGAAAACCTAGTAAGGTTTACTCGTATTTTGAATTTAATGTCTGGATGCTTGATTAAATTGGATTCATTAAATAGGATAATCTGGGAAGGACTCCCGCAGGGCTCAGTACTTAGTCCAATTCTGTACAATGTCTACACTTACGACCTAGAAAGAGCATTAAACGGAACTTCAAGTATTTTACAATATGCAGATGATGTTGTCATTTATAGTTCAAATCAAAGTGTCGATAAAGCCTGCTCTTCACTTTCAAAAGCTCTAAAACAACTTAAAATCTGGTTGTACACTAATGGTCTGGAACTGTCAGTATCCAAGAGTTGTATACTTTTGCTTACCAGACTGCTTATGCCCCCACCTATAACTGTATTATACAACGGAGAGCTCATTTCTATTAAAACTCGAATTAACCCTAATAGGGTTAATTCTAGACTCAAAATTAACTGGATTACCACATTGTGAATATATTTTTGGTAAGTGTGAACGCTCACTTAATATCCTTAGGTGCCTGTCGCGTGTATGGTGGGGCGCGCATCCCTTCTCTTTAAAGTTAGTCTACAATGCTCTAAGTGTTCCAACTCAATTTTCACAACCGTGTGCTACGGAATATATAAAGCCTTAGAATATCGTTATAATAAAACTTAAAAATTCTGTAATTTTCACTGACGCCATGAGTGCATTACAAGCCCTTTCTAAATTTCTCTTCAAAAGGAATACTGTCATTACTCCTGAAATTGTTATTGCTCGAGAAAAACTTTTCAGCTGCGTAAGCGAGCTGAAAAGTTTTTCATATTCGGTTTCGTTTGCCTGGATTCCGAGCCATTCTGGAATTAAAGGCAATGAAAAAGCAGATCAACTTGCTAATGAGGCGATAATGTGGAGACGTGTTTCCTTTCAAAAATTATACCCACGACCTCACTGCTCTTCCTAAACTTCATCTCCAACAATCTTGGAGTAAAGCATGGATGAGTAGCGCCCGCTTAAAAGGAATATATAATTGTACCATACAACTCGAAATTCAAGTGAAGCCTTGGTTCTCCAAGGTAAGACTTAGCAAGAGAGCCACATCCGTGCTTATACGTATGCGTTTGGTTCACATGTGCAGTCCGGCACATCTTGCTCGAATTCGAATTAATGACTCCTCAATTTGCTATGCAAGTATTTTCTACTTTCAAGGCTTCCAAGTACTTTTATTTTGCAAACACGATTGTTCTCCTTATTTATATGACGGCAAAAATCAATTTCCTATGCAAGTATTTTCTACTTTCAAGGCTTTAATCTGTTTCTACAGAAAGCACTTGAATGTATTTTGAACCCTGGTTTTTCGCCCTGGTGTTTGAAGATGGACGTACTTGAAAGACCTGGTGCTGGATATTGCGAGTATGACCCATGCCTACGTGGAATTTGTTCGTGATTCCAATTTTCGCGCCGGCAGCGAGGAATTGGCGTCTTAAAATTAGAGAATTAGGCCCCTGGCGGTTGTGCTAGTGCTAGTGTGGGCCGAATCCGAAAGACCTGATAAATTTGAATTTAGCGGGACCCTTGGTTGCAGGAATGAAATGATTGCGTGTTTTAAGGTCAATCAGCGCCATCTAGTTAAATTGGAGGGAGAACTTTGATGCCTTTGGTTTATTCGCTTGAGTTGTTGATGCCATTGTGCTATCTATACTCGTACCAAACTCGTACTATACCATCTCGATTACCTCAGCTTACAAACATAAAAAACCGCACCTAAGTCGGACCATTCGTTTGGATAGCTCCCATTATATATATTGTTTTCAAACAAAACTTGACGGTTTACTTCAGGAAATTACATAAGCCTTAAAAAAACAAAGAAAATGTTGAAAAAGGCACAAAATATGTAAATGCTTATAAATATTGAGGCAAAACATTCATAGCAGCGCGTGGATTCGATCCATGTGCCTCTGGGTTGCAAGCCAGACACCGCTTCTACTGTGCCACTCTGACTTGTGGCATAGGTGCCGAATTTACGGTACCGTTTTATAAACGGATGTGCAATTATTATTCCTCTCAAATTAACATAACTTTAGACTGATATCCCGCAGGAATCCCGTATTTATTCGTGATTAAAAGTATCATTCATTTTAACACATACTATAAACTTTGACTGTGCCCAGTTACTTCAAAATCCGTACGGTAGTTTCAGCGTGATATGTGTTTTTTTTAAATAACTTTCAACCCCTATCCTGCGGGAACCATTGTTTTTTTCGGGATAAAAAGTATTCTAAATGTTAATCCATAACATAAGCTATGAGTGTGCCAAGTTGCATCAAAATCCGTCGGGTAGTTTCTGCGTGATGCGTGTTCAAAGAGACAGACAGACAGACAAAAAATAAAAAAATACCTTTTTGCACTCCATATCGATTTTGAAGTTCATCTCAATTAAAATTTTCAAAAAATATTTAATGTACAGATTTAGCCCAGTTACAGTTTTATTATAGTATAGATAGATATAAAGTCTTAGCTTCATTTATTGAAGCTAACGTCATAAAAGTATAATTTTGCAATATGTATGTATAATTGGTTTTATTTTTATACTATGTTCTATTATTATTACTCACGTATCCTCTCCTTGCTCCTCTGACCATCCTTTCCTTTCTCGGTTATTTCGTTCTCCAATTTGTTAATTTTGTAAATAGTTATTTAGTTTCCCTCGTTTTAATAATTAAAAAAAAGAAAGGAAAAGCAAAAAAATGAACTCTAATTAGAAAAATGAAGAAAACTGGCAAGAAAATGAAAAACCTGACACTGGCAAATACATAAGAAGTGAGACACCAAATCCTGGAACGAGGAAAAGAAAATAAAAAATAAAAAAAAACTAGGCCGATTAAAAAAAACTTACTAACATAGACAAGCGTATATCACTGACTGTCATGCACACTGTCATGCTTGCTTTTGTTATTTTATTACGTTTTATCCCCCAAAAAAAATAGTCTTAAATTCCTAGGCATCTGGTTTGATTCCCGAATGAATGGCGTCATTCATTCTGACTACATTTTAAAAAAATGTGAAAAGAATATCAATATTCTCCGTTCACTCTCAGGAGTTTGGTGGGGATCCCACCCATATACCCAAAAACTTCTCTATAATGCAATTGTCCGTAGTCATATGGACTATGGTTCATTCCTGTTAGATCCCTGTAATAAATCAGCCCTTGAAAAAATCAATAAAATTCAATCCAAGTGTTTACGAATAATCCTAGGTGCAATGAAGTCGTCTCCCATTAACGCAATGCAGGTGGAATGTGTAGATCCTCCTCCTCATCTGAGACGTCAGTTGATTGCAGACCGATTTTCTATAAGTTAGTTCAAAATTCCTGCCATTTACTTATCCCTAAACTTAATCACCTATCATCCATAGTCAACTTGCAAGGAGTTCAATCCTTACATAAACTGCCTTGTTTACTCCGTAGCTTTATCAAATTCTCTTCTTTACCTTAAAAGGCTGTACTGAAGCTAATAGACTATTCTCCTCCAAAATAGATAGTGAATATGAAGGTTGGACCACTATATTTACAGATGCTTCTAAATTATCAGAGGATAGTTTGGTAGGTGCAGCAGTATGGATTCCTTCTTCCAGGATTATCCTTAGTTATAAGTGCCCTTCAGTAACCTCTGTATTTTCTGGGGAAGCTTTAGCTATCCTAGAAGCAATATTGTACGTTAAATATCATAGCTTAAACAAATCTATTATCTTTTCTGATTCAAAAAGCTGTCTCCAGTCCATCAATTCAAACCCATTTCGCTCCTAAACCAGATTCCCTTATATTAAAAAAATAAGAGAAGCTTTGTTTATATGCCATCGACTAGGAATCAACATTGAACTAGCCTGGATCCCAGGTCACTCTGGTATCTCTGGTAATGAGACTGTGGATTCTTGCGCACAGCTATTCATATTGGGTCCACTGATCATTTCAAAATCCTGTGTCACGATCTTTGCAGTTTATCAGTTAATCCACAAATGTCGAAGGCTTGGTCTAAGGAATGGCAAATCACTAAAAATATCAAGGGTAAGTTCTATGGCGATATTCAACCAGAAATATCCCCTAAACCTTGTTTTTTTAAGTTTCGTGGTGCCAATAAAAGCACAACATCCACTTTATGTAGACTTCGACTGGGACACTCGTGCACGCCTGTCCATCTGGCTAAAATAAGGATCAGGGATCACTCATTGTGTGAATGTGGCTTAGATGAGGGTAACATAGACCACATATTTTTTAACTGTCCGAAGTATCAGCCATCTCTGTACGATATCCACCCCCCAAAAATCCCACGTCCTATTTCCTTTAAAACCCTTTTAACTTTTGTAAATACTCCACTTGTAAATATTCTCTTCAAATATATAAGTTCTAATAAAATTAAGTTTTAAATATTAGATATATACCATACCATACCTACTTTATACGATATTATATTCACATATATAATTATATATATATATACACAGTCATAACATATTTCAACAAATCAATCAATAATCTACTTGGAGCTCTTCGATCCTCCCATATTTTACCGATTAATATAATTCTGGTATTCTCCCTTATTTTTCGGAATATGACTTACGTGACATTGGCGGAATTGTGGAATGGCAACTCCACAAATGCCATAAAACAAGAAGTGAAGTGAAGTGAAGTACGTTTTATATTCTCTTTAGTTTGTGTGGCAATTACGGAGGTCGCAGCCGGAGGATGCAAAGAAACTCAAATGTTCTATAACTAGGTTTATTAATTTATTTAAACTACATTTTACATTCTAACCTAAAGTAATGTGTACTACCGGCCCAATGCTAGGTACCGAAGTGACAGAATTGGGAGATGCGCCGCGGAGCAACGCGGTGCTGTATCAGCGCCTCGGGGCCTGCATTGAGGTCACTGGTTCAGTTGAAGTATAATGCAGGGTAGCACTTTACGTGGAGCTGCCATACATAACACCTCCCCCCGTAGAACAGCGAGTGAAGGAGTTCTTCGTGAACGAAGCTGGCGGTTGACTCGTGCCAACCCTTCTTGTAGGAGGATTGGGAACAGCATACATCTTCAGCAAGTGTTCTCTGGAGATCAGGTTTTTCATAGGCAGTAGACAGTGCCGTAATCCGACAGCTCTTATGCTCATTTGCGCATGTACTGAATATAATGTTGAAGAGTTTCTTTAATTGTATTGTAACTTTAATGACGAGCTTGATGAAATTTGATAGCGTTCTTGAAGAAGTTTGAATGCGGGCTTAATAAAGGTTGACGGGCTTCATAAGGTTTGAACGCTGGCTTGATGAAGTTTGAGTGTAGACTCAGTGGCGATCTTTAGTAAGCTTGATGCAGTTTTTTAAGTTGAACAAAACTTTGACGAGATTGACAACCGGTGCGTCTTGATGGATTGGTCAGCGAGGCGAACTTGAACTCGATATTCCTGGACAGTTTACTTTTAGGTATGGTCTTCCTTGTTCCTTTAGTGGCAGGATCGCTGGGCAGGACGAATCAAATTTTCGCTTTGTGATCAGCTGGTTCATACTTCACACGTCCTTAATGGTAATGAATCTCGAACTTAATTTCTTCCTATAGAGATACCAGGTAGATTGAACTTCGGACATTCTGTCTCTATATAGTGTACGAAGAATCAGTACTATAGGTTGCTCATGCTACAAAGGATGGGATAGGTGGGTATAGGCTTAAAGATTGATTCTTATTATAGAATACTGTCAATTTGTATAAATTGTATATCAAGGACAAGAAGGAAATCTGCAATTTGACGACTATCTATACTCACAGAATAAATTACAAGTAAGTACTAAAATGGTAGGTACTGACTAAACTATCTTTATATAAATATGTGAATGAATCACTGAGTAATAAAACTATTAGAATAATGTAATTTGAGGTCTTGGGTAAGTTAATAGCATTATAACATTTTAGCAAAAATCTACTTATTTAATTTGGATTTAAAAAGTCTGGGTTAAAATACTTCATATGAGATAGTCTAGTGTAATGAGGTATGAAGACTAGGAATACTTATTTTATAAACTGTTAGTATTCTAGGTCAAAACTGTGCCATTCAGAGTGAAAAATCTAAAGTAGAGCCTGAACTAAACTTATTGCAAACTCATCTTTCAAATGAATATGCGTTAATATACGAGTATTAAAAGAGAGCTTAGTAAGCGTTACTTTTTGGTGACATAATTTAACGTGAAACATTTAATTATAATCTATCAACATATTTTAGTATAATAATTTAAATTAAATCAGGAATTACATATTTGAAATATACTTTTATACCTACAATTTTTTTATTTATAAAATGTTTCATTCTCTACTATAGTTTTAACACAAAAATCATGACGGAAATCTCGAATATCTTGTGATGGTACTCGTATATTATGATTATGTAGCAAACGTTAACTGGATGAATAACTTAAATTTATGATTTTTGGATTGACCTATTATTTAGTAACGGTTATTAAAAATGCTTTCAATATCACCGTCACTCATAAAAACAATGACTTTGCTACTAGACTTAGTCACAGAATAATTAATAGTTACAGAAAGAGCGTCGTAAGTGGCGTCGTGTTACTAAGTTTCGCGACCGACTAACCTTCACACTGCTCTGTCACACTGGTGTGATGGTTAGGAAGAAAATTTACTAACCGTCACACTAGTTTACCTACGACAGTCTAGGAAACATGACACAGTTATGAAATTTTAAAAAATAGTACAATATTCTAGGAAACATGACAGTTATGAAATTTTAAAAAATAGCACAATATTATATTGGATTGATAATTTGAGGGTGGTTTTATAAAGCCATTAAAATACTATGGAATAGTTGAAAATACTGATGTTCTTTTGTGTAACTGGTCTGAATAATCTATTACATATACTAATTTATTTGTAGAAAATATAAATACGTATTAAAATGTAACATATTACAGTCATAGCTATATCTATATCTATATAATCTAGGTGTCCGCGATTGCCGTGATTGGTAAATCTTGGATTCTTACATATTAACACAGAAGTTTAAATGTAAGAAGGGAAGAACTATAATCTACTCGTATCTAATCTATATCTAACGATCCGCGATTGCCTCGATTGGTAAATCTTTGAGTTTTACATATTAACACAGAAGGTTAAATGTAAGGAAACTTATATAGTAGGGGAAAACTATATCTATCTAATCTATATCTAAGGATCCGCGATTGCCTCGATAGGCAAATCTTGGAATTAAATTAGGAATTACATTTTAACACTGAAGGTAAAAATGTAATGGACTTAAAATAGAGGAGAGCAACCATAGTATTCATCTATAGTACTCACATTTACATTTTTGGTATCTTTGCTGCGTCGATTTTTGGATGCTCGTCCGGTGTGCGTCTCCCGTAGGTTCTGGATGCTCGAAGAGGCCCTGTTTAGCGACCCTATCTTTGAACATCTTACCGACTGCGCCAATTACGGAGGTCGCAGCCGGAGGATGCAAAGAAACTCAAATGTTCTATAACTAGGTTTATTAATTTGTTTAAACTACATTTTACATTCTAACCTAAAGTAATGTGTACTACCGGCCCAATACTAGGTACCGAAGTGACAGAATTGGGAGATGCGCCGCGGAGCAGCGCGTGCTGTATCAGCGCCTCGGGGCCTGCATTGAGGTCACTGGTTCAGTTGAAGTATAATGCAGGGTAGCACTTTACGTGGAGCTGCCATACATAACATGGCTATTGTTTGATATCAAACAAAGTACTTTTGTTTTTCCACAACACAACACAAATTAGTAGGTACCTATTTAAGAGTAAATTTTGCATTTTCATAGATTAAATGCGAAAAAAATGAGAACCATGTCCCGTCAGCGCCACCTAATCGATGGTTTCAGAACTAGGTTCCTCCAGCTGTCAGAAAACCTCTCATTAGGTACCATGCAGGACCGTGAGTATTCAACTTTTATACTGGCGTCATTCCCAAACATATTTTTAATGCGGCATACTATTCACATTTTAGAAGAACAGGGTTTGAAATACTAACATTTTATTACAACACACACGTCGTCCGGGCGTTCGCCTGGGTCATCCGAAAAATAGTAGTGGAGGGGAGGAATAGTATGAAACTGACACTTGACAGTTGTCAGTTGTATGTGGACGTCTAAAGTCGTTCACTATCTCCGGATGATCGAGCGATAATCGCACGGATGATTCGAGCGTGTAAGTGAACACAGCCATGGATGTAGAATCAGCAGCCCGATTACAGAACTTGGTTACTATCGGATTATCACATTTTTCATAGCAATTTTGACTCTATCGCAAAGCATTATTGATTGAATAAGAACAGCAAATGGTGGAGTAAAAGACCCGGAATTATCATTTTACAGGTATGTTATAACTGGCTATTATTATCTTAAATATCGAAGTTTCAAACCGAAAATGTATTTCACATTAAGAATACACATTATTAACGACATAAAATAAACTCGTGATATTTAACTGAGGATTTAAAATTTTCATACAAATTACACCAGGGTAAAATTGATACGCTACCTTAGCTTTCCCTCCGTCCATTCTGATTCTAGGTCTATGATTGCATATGTGTGAGTTTTCAATTTGCATGCGTTGTATATTTTATGTATGTGTGTAACATTTTTGACATTTTAATGGTTTGTTTACATTATTCTTACAGCACAATTATATTCAATTAGCTTATGGTCAGGAGCGTAGTGGTTTTGTTCTTTAAGAAAGCCCTCTTTGATAAAACCCTCTTGAAGAATTATAGGCCCATTTCGCTGCTGGGCCACGTCTATAAGTTGTTTTCGACAGTAGTTACAAACCCTCTCGCTCGTAGTTTTGACGACTTTTTGCCTCCCGAACAAGCTGGATTCCGGAAAGGTTAGCACCGTAGAGCACATCCAATACGCTCCGGCAGATTATACAGAAGACCGAAGAGTATAATCGGCCACTATGTCTAGCGTTTGTGGACTACGAGAAAGCCTTTGATTCAGTTGAGACCTGGGCAGTGCTACAGTCATTACAGCGGTCCCAGATTGATTACCGGTACATCGAAGTGTTGAAGTGTTTGTACAGCAAGGCCACCATGACAGTCCGTCTTGAGGATCAGAGCACGAATTCTATCCAGCTGCAAAAAGGGGTGAGACAGGGAGACGTTATTTCTCCGAATCTGTTCATCTCTGCACTGGAAGATATATTCAAGCTTCTGAACTGGAACGGATTTGGTGTTAACATCAATGGCGAATACATCACTCACCTTCGATTTGCTGATGATATAGTCATCATGGCTGAAACCCTGGAAGACCTAAGCACAATGCTCAGTCACCTCAATATTGTTTCCCAACAGGTGGGTCTTAAAATGAACATGGGCAAGACGAACATCATGTCAAATGCCCATGTCGTACCCATGTCGGTTTATGTAGGGAACGATACTATCGAAGCTGTTGATCACTATGTCTACTTGGGTCAGACGATTCAACTGGGTAGATCCAACTTCGACAAAGAGGTCAACCGACGAATCCAACTCGGATGGGCAGCGTTCGGGAAATTACGCCATATCTTCTCGTCGCAGATACCGCAGAGCCTCAAGACGAAAGTCTATAATCAGTGCGTGTTGCCAGTGATGACATACGGCACTGAGACGTGGTCGCTAACTATTGGTCTCATACTCGTACAAAAGCTCAGAGTTGCGCATCGTGCAATGGAGAGAGCTATGCACGGTGTTTCACTACGTGATAGAATCAGAAATGAGGAAATCCGTAGAAGAACGAAGGTTACCGACATAAACCTCAGAGTTTGCAAGTTGAAGTGGCAATGGGCAGGCCACATAGCTCGCAGAACCAACAACCACTGGGGAATAAAGGTTCTCGAATGGCGACCACGAACAAGCAAGCGAAGTGTGGGGAGACCCCCCACACGATGGACCAACGACATTGTAGCCTTCGCAGGAAGTCGGTGGATGGAGGTGGCACAAGATCGCTCGTCATGGCGCTCTTTGGGGGAGGCCTATGTTCAGCAGTGGACTTTTAAAGGCTGACATGATGATGATGATGATGATGAGCATAATGGTCACAATAGCCAAAGACAGGCAATCTTCCTACTTTATCAATGTTCCTGGAATCAACACATGGCATTTCAGTAAACAACTCTGTCTAGATAAATGGTACAGGCAGTGGTGCAGGTCATATTATAATGAAATAGGGTAAAAACTAGTTACAGGCGGGTTATTTTTACAATACATCACTACTATCAGTCTACTTCAGTTAATGAAGACATATCAATGAAGTCGTTTTTATTCTAATCTTTTATTAACAACTCGTAGTTCTTTGAATGAAGAATTATTATTATTATACAATACACTAGCAGCTTCGAGCTGATGCGTGTATATCATATCAGATTGTATGTATGTATGTGAAGAATGTTTCATTTTCGGTTGTATGCTAGTAAGGAAAGGATCCAATGATAGAAGGAGATTGTGCAGAATATCTTCATTGGTGCCGATATTGCTGTTCACGTATGACTTTCTCGGTATTTGCGGAAGTCTTTATCCCTGGCCTCACATGCTTCTTCGAATAAGAAGCCTATAGGTATTACTGATAGGTCCTCAACTATCTCTGGGGTCCATAAATTAATAATTTATGTATTAGCTGTCACACTTACTATACACACACACACTTACTGTACACTTTGAATTTAGATATGTTTATCTGTTTGCCTGATGAAATGCATTGCAATATTACAGCAATACTTTGTATTAAGTTCTCATCTAATTCAGTAATGTGGGCAGTTGTTTCTGGATCTGCAAAATACTGTCTTGCAACATTCCCGGTATTGGTGTTACCACTGCCCTGTTTGACATGCAGGTTTCTCTTCGAAAAGCTTCTTGAATGACTTCTGTCTTATCTTTCACTTCATTTCTTCACCTTTTGCTTGCTATGATTATATAAATCTTCTGTGTTTATATAAGTCTTCTTGCACTGCTTTAGCTCTCACTGCTTCAAAATTATTCATTCCAGTCAGACGAGATTTGCACAGATCACATACAGCAGCTGAAGTCCCTGAATGAGTGCATTTTCCATACATGGTTGGCATTAGGCTGTGTGCGGCCATGGCATTTCCCCAATCAGTTGGAGTTTGTTCAGTGATCTCTGACTCAAATGCAGCCAATTCCATTTTTATGTTTGCATTAGTCTCTTTCTTAAACGTAAAAGAAATCAGACGACAGCAAGCAGTAGACGAAGTCCAGTCATTTTGCCATACTGTTTCCACTTGAACTTTCAGTGAGTTGATGAGAGGCACAAGGCTTGCCATAAATACTTCTCACCTTAAAGTGGTTTGTTGCTAGTAAACACTGACTAGATGCACCACCGAATCACAACACAAGTCACGCACCTGCATCAAAATTATGATTAAATGATTCCATAAGTCTTTTAGCCATAATATCTAAGAGTGCTTGCAGTCGTAATTTTCCTGTATGTCGTGACAGTCATGTCTTCTTTCTTCGAATAGTACTTATTCTTCTCCTTCAGCAACATATGATTCCAGACCTAGACATAGAGTGCAAGTGCGTTCTGCAGAGAAACTTCGAGGGGTGGTGTGCAGTGTGTGATGCTGTTCGCTTTCTAGAACATCTATGATCTTGGAGGCATCAATGAACATCACAGAAAATCTGAAAATCAATTAATCACACAGAATATTAGTGAAAATTGAAGTTGAGAAAAGGAGCGATAATATCCCAACAAACAACGAAAGATAATTTTATTTGCGTTGGCTTGGCTGATCGCTGGTATGTACCTACCTCGAGACAATGCATGATTCAAGAAAACAGGCGAGGAGTAGTTACAATTAGTTAAACCATGATGAGGCAATGGTAAATAAAATTTTGAAGTGTTTGGCACGCCACAAAATCTTAAAAGAAAAAAAAATGCTCTTATTTTACCACAGATGACTTACTAATTTTGAATTTGACAGATAGTTTGAATTTGAAGGGTAATTTGAATTTGACATATGCCTCAGCCTCTTCACCTTGTTTCTTACCCCCCTGACCGTAGCGGCCAAGGAGATTGAATTAAGCTCACCTACTCGCGCAAGTATAATCACTGATACCAAAGAGGAGAATTACGGTTACTATAAACTTCCTGTCACTAGTTGTCAATGTTCTTCAATTTCTAATAATAAATAACTGATTAACTATTTGGATTACCTAATAAACTTTAAATTATTTATTAATACTGTAATACTACGAGTGTACTCTTCACCATGAACAATACTTGCATTGTTCCGCATTGCAAAAGCAAACGGAGTAGTGTTAAGTTACACCGTTTTCCAAAGACTGGGAAAGGAATTAAATGGGTGGAAAATACCTGTAACTTGTGTTAAATTGAAGAAGCTCAGCAGGCTGTATCTCTAAGGAGTGAGGTTGAGTGATTGCCACCGAGCACCCAGTGCGGGTGCGCTTGAAGGTCGTGAAGGTCTTGGAATTCACTAAACAGTTAACGCGCACCCGTCAAGCACCCGCAATCAACACTAATACCGGGAAACCGGCAACTAGGCGGCAGAATTAAGCTAAACCTAGCCTACAAATACTTCTTAAAGAATTAGGACTTTTCAAATTTTGCCGGGTTTTATGTTCGAGTGATTATATATGGCGCGCCAGCCAACCAATGGTGGCAATCGCCCTCTAACAATCATCGTCAGAATTTGTTTTCTGTTATTTCTCTCTCGATTTTAATCTATCTAAATTTTTGTTTCTGTGTAGTTATTAAGTATAGTTAAAAGTTAGTTAGCATCGTAAATTTTGTAGTGATCTAATAATATGCCAATAAACGTTTTGTAGATTGTACGTCTATGAAAGAAAATCTAAACATTGATATTATTTCGCAGCAATAATGTACTTACCTACTTCAAATAATTATTACGACTGCCTATTTAAAAATACCATGTTCTTATAGGTATAGTGACTATAGTGCTTCTCAGGTAAAGTTAAACTTCAACTAAAAATAATCTTTGCCGTCGAGTAAAAATGCTGTGAATGAAAACATGTCAGTCCTTGTACACTACTTTTGTGCAAAACAATTAAATCAATAAATAAATAAAACGCCAAAAAACGAAGAAAGAAATGCGATTAGAAATGTATTTCTAGATGAAATCTCTTGCTTTGTACCTATATAGAAGTGTATTGTATCTACCTACATCCTAAGTATCGTTGTAGATTCACAAAAATGATCGTCTTGGAGAGACGGACAAATGGGAGCTCGACTGTTGATAATAATAGCCTAGGGCTTGATAGACAAGTACCTAACTATATTGAATGTTGAAACTACTTGATTATACTAATAATATGATACATTTGTTTCAGGTGCATGGATGCACACAGAACTGCAGTTCATAAGAATGTATAGATCTCCGCTTTCTGCTAGGATACTGTAAATCTCAATTTATGTGAAAATTATAACATTATTACATGATATTTAATACTTACACTTGATTTAGTTTTTCTTATATTTGCTTTGACCCCTCGTTGTTTGTAGAACTTTACATAAATTAGGCTTTGTAAGAAGAAACTACTAGATTTAAAACGAGTAGGTATTTTTCTATTTTAGAGTTAAAATCCTACTCTAGCTATGAAATAGATAGGTAGGTTCTATGAAATACCACATACATACATACATACATACATACATGTCATTAAACCTACCTTTCACAAAAACAACACAATTTCATGGCACGATAAAACATGAAACAAAATGTACCTAGGTAGGTGTTAGAACTATAAGTTTCACAATTACTATGCATTATCAATGATCTTCACTAACCAAACACTGCTAGATAGTAAATGCAATGAACGCACCGGGTGCTCTTCGGTTGACGAAAACTCATTGCTACTGAATTCCTTGTGAATTCTGATTTTGAATTACCGGTTTTGTATTTCGTAGTAAAATAACAGTTTCAGTGCGGTTGAGTGCTCATCGCCTTGACGACGTCATTTCACATGCTCACTGAGCTTAGTGAATTCGAAACGAGTGATCGGTGGCAATGAATGGTCCAAGTGGCATTAACCGAACCGCACTTTAACTCTACGGAATCAGGCCCCTGGTCAGAGGAGCTACAAAAGTTGTTTTTGTATTACAAGTTCTTATTTTCTTCTATCATATTGGCCATTTGAATCATATTATCATTCATGTTAACCTAACGAACCTACCTAGGTAGGTAGTTCATAGGTACTACTTTTTGTGCGCGCAATTCCATTGACCCTATTAAACAAAGGAGGACTAGGGACCAATTACTCAGCATGGACCGCGTATATTAGGTGCAACGCACACAATTGGCATCAGTCGTAATCGGAGTTGCGTTGGTGTAACACGTGCGTCTACTTTACCACATAATATTCGGAATTCACAGCAAAAATGCCTTCCTGTTCTTTTATAAGGTGCACAAATAGCTCAAGAACCAAAAATAAGTTGCACTGCATTACTTTTCACTCGTAAGTACTATAAATCATAATTTTCTTTAAAATTCTACTGATTGATATTGTTTGAAAATCGCTATTTGCAAAAAAGGACAGAAATATACGATTCGTAAGAGTGCGACAAGACAAACGGCGTATAAAAGTTTGATCAAGGCCCTATTTCATAAAACTATAGTACACTGACAAATGTCAATCAAAACGACAATTGTCAGTCAAACTATAGAAATGTCGAACATTTTTGTTATATGAAACGTAGGTTTTACGTATTCGACTGACATTTGTAGGTTTATTATGATTTGTCGCTTTATGAAATAGGGCCCAGATCTCATTGTACCGTCAGGAAGAAAAAATTACATAGATTTTAGAATTGATTTTATTCACTTAAAAATTTCATATTTTATTTTAATTTACCTACCTTTAGGTATTTGCCCCTTCTTTATATTAGAAGCGTCAATTAATGGACTTTTGGTGAGAATACAGGTTATCCATTTATTTACATCCAGAGGCTATTATTTAATAAGCATGCAATAAAGAAAAATTATATTTGAACACAACTTTGAACAACAATTGTTTTTACTTCCGTAGACATATATAGACAGCTAATAACAACACAGTTGCTAAGTAACAATTGTCGATGATTCTCTCACTTGACAGAGGAGGTCCTATATTACATCAATAATAGATACTTTCTAACATGTTCCTGATATTTCTTCACATGTTTATTTTGTCTACTCTACACCCACTAAAGACGAACTGTGGAAACATAAGTGGCTGATGTAAGGGATCTAATACGAGCCCCTAGGAAACGAAAGCTATTTTTTTTTGTTGAATAAAACATTGCAATCTAATCTTAAAAACGATACATACGAAAATAATGTGACGTGCTAAAATATTTACACAAACACAAAATAGAGGTTAAAAAAAAGTCAAAACTAATGGGAACCTATAAATATTCAAATTGATTACCTGTCAAAGAAACATGTAACATAGACCATAATTTAAAATGGTATCAAACAGGACAAAGAAACACAAACACTCAAACGATAATAAATAAATAGTTTAATGGCAGAACTTCAAATGATATCTGATTTAGTATAGTTTTAAAAACACTTGAAACCATTCAAAAGTTAAGTGAGTTTTTGCATGTCTTTCAATACCGTGTGAAAGTAACGACAGATTTGGGACAGGAGCGCATTAGGGGGAGCAAAGTAAATAGCGAATGAATGTTATTTGTAAAAAGAAACATAAAACCAATAATACATTAGATATTTTAAAACATAATTAGTAATGATTGATTATAAAATAATCCATAATGGTTGCTCTTAAATGAATGATTATATTGTTCAGAATATTGACTTATTTATATATTATGTACTTTCTAAAATAATATAATCAAAAGTACCATCATCGGACTTATCGCCAATGATAGAATTACTACCAGAAAACCTTAGAGTGGAGAAGATAATATACAAATTATCTTTTGTATAGTATTATAATAAATTATCAAACTAATTAACTGCCAAGGTACCTATAAAACCAAATTAAAATAACAATACATGTTATAGTAAACTCTATTTAAAATATAAATTTATTTCTTGAAAATAATCCTTAATGCGATCCTGTATCCAGAGCAGACGCCGATATAAAGGGCAAACCTTGATGACTTAAGCCAGAATCGATTAGAACGCGATGCGATCTCCATTTTAAAAGTAGAACACAACAAATACGAGTGATTTAAATAATTAATAATTCGCGTTTATTTACTATTAAAATAAAGTGTTAAGGTATAGTTTTTTTCAACATACGTGTCCAATATGTAAAGAAAATTTAGTGCTGTGTTTGAGTGCTGTGTGGTGTTTATTTGTGTCTACATGCAGAGATTAAACCTAAGTATAGAAAACTTAGTGTTGGTCGTTTTTCTGGATAAACTTTTATATTCTAGAATACATAACTAAGTATTACTTAGTGCTGGTTGCTTTACTGAATAAACTGTCATTTATTTTAAATCAAATAACTAAGTAGAAAACTTGGTGTTGATCGATTTTCTTCTAGATAAACTCTCATATATTTTAAATTACGTAACTATGTTTAAAACTTGATGTAAATGATTTCCTGAGTAAACTCGACATATAATTATAACTAGAAGATAGATTCAGAGTTGCGATTCCTAAACAGTTTACGTTATTTAAATTATAAATAACAACTGAGTCGATGACCTATATATACTCAGCATATTCAGTTCTAAACTAAACCCATAAAAACCCGTTATCTAGTACCCATAGCACAGGGTATCCTAGTTTGGGGCTAGATAATTGGTGTGGAAATGTCCCGAATATATTATTATTATTATTATTAAACTGATTTAACCAAAGTATCTAAGCTAAAGGCTATGTTACTTTGTGTATGATGATTTTAAATGAATCGCTAATTAAAATTCAATAACAACTAAGTTATATCGATGACTGT
Source organism: Alsophila aescularia (assembly GCA_946251855.1). Lineage (NCBI taxonomy): Eukaryota > Metazoa > Arthropoda > Insecta > Lepidoptera > Geometridae > Alsophila > Alsophila aescularia. The sequence continues at coordinate 617,422 of OX276374.1, read as the reverse complement.
TTTATATTCAGGATATAAATCAATCGCTATTAAGCCATAACATTGCTTATATACTACTATACAGTGAAACTATTATGTATTATAAATTGACAAAACCTTATATACTACAAGTTTATATGAAGTGATTATTTTCGAATTTACGGACGATGACACATTAAGGTTATGTGTCATCGTCCATCAACGTTAAGGTTATATACCTACCTTTAATGACAAATAAATTGATTGAAATACTATGTTCATATGAGAGACATTACGAATGCATAACCCCTTTTGTTTTGGTACAAAGATGTATAAATACACATATTTTATAATCAATTACTATGAAGGTAATTTGTTATTATTTCATAAATTAATGAAATGGCTGTGAGAAGGGAGATTGTTTCATCCTGAGACACACTAAATAGCCCATGCAAGTATTACATCATATACATATTATCGTGGAAAACACGCAACGTGGGATTTACATTAAAACACGTTTTTCTGATTTTATGATATTATTTAATACAATACTTTTGTTCGATGGATTAACGTCTTTTGGTTTTAATTTAATTGTACGATGCAAAGTCTTATTATATTTACTAATAATTTTTTGTAAGGGCTTTCCTTTCCATACATAATTTCCAACTAAATCAAAATACTTATAAAGTATGTTCATTTTTGTTCTAATGAACTGTTCTACTATAGATGCTTTTTTAGTAGAAAAAGTAGAGTAATGATTAATATTATATTCACTCAATATTTTTTTTAAAGCAATGTTATAAAATTCTGTTCCTAAATCTGTTTGCAAATTTATAGGTGATCGTCTTTTTATAACATTTTCGAAAGCATTCGCTATTTCACACATAGATTTACTTTTAACGGGACCTGTCCACCCAAATTTAGAAAAAGCATCAATCATAACTAGAATATACTTATAACCTGAATTAAACTGGCTTAAGTTTTTTATATCAATTAAATCAGCTTACCACAATTCATCGATATCTGTTATTACAACACAGCGACGAGTAAAATTTCTGCGTGCTTGCTTATGAATTTCATTAACAATTTCTACTTTTGTCATTTTTTAGTGAGCGGTTAATAAATGTGATTTATTGGATGTTTAATTTCACTTTGGTGTTGACTTATATACGCTTCAATTTGACTCTGTATTTCTTTCAATTTTTTATCTATTTCTTGCTTGGTTTAGCAACTTTTTTTAATGAGCTGCTCATTAAATTCTGTTTGAGATTTATTAAACTCATCAGTAAACGTAAGCGTTTATGAACGTGATGGTCATAGCAGCAAAGGTATTGATTGATGGACTTTCAACATTAAACTGAGTATTCTATCGATACAATATAGTTTATATCTAACTAATTATACCGTATTCGTGAAGTTCTTCAATTATTGATATAATTTCATTATCTAAACTAGTATTTCCAGCATCACGAGATGCGATCAATAGCTTTAATCTCTCAACCAATTCATTGGTGGTTTTATAATATTTAAGTATTTTACGCCTTTATTAGTTTTGATTGTTTTTTTGGATCATGATCACGACGATGTACATTTGTATCTAACAACATTTGTTTATAGTTGCGCTTATCATCTTCAGTTATTATAGATAAATTAGGTTTTTTTTAAACAATAACTCATTAAGCCCAGATGTCTTAGCATACAATCGTTCTCCTATACTAATTTCATTTTCATTTATAGATTCATGTAATGATACCATTTTTAATTTTCCTTTTTCTAATCTAACACCAAAAGGAACGTCTTGAAATACATCCTCTAATAAAGTCCATGAAATATCATCTGGTTCGAAAGATTGAAAGGATGAACCACTCCTATCCAGAGTTTTACTTTCGTCTTCACCCTCAGATTCATCTTCAGTTAATTTATCAATAACACTTGCATCAGACATACTATCTTTGGCAGTGAATATAAAATCATTATTTAATTCATCATCTACCTCATTGTATTTAACTTTTTTTAATTGAATAGGCATTTCTTGATCATCATTTAATTAAACACTTTTTGTAACCATTTTATTAAGAGCATCTGTTATTGGTTTTAATGCAGATTCGATTGCCATCTCAGCATCTGATTTTAAACTTCGCATTAACTTTACCTTTCTTTTAACAACATCTGCAGATTTCACAATTTGTTGTTTTAACGTCTTTTCTAAATTTTCCATAATGTAATAATACCTATATCTTCCAATGTCGGAATGTTGAATGAAGTTTATATTAATATATAACGCATTTATATATACACTACCAGCTAATCGATAATAACAAAAGTGTCAAAGTTTTTTCTGTAACCTCCTTTGTTTTTTTCACAATCTTTATTAATTACTAAATAATTATATGGGACACTCCAAATTTCTTTACACATCTCACGAAACTGATTCCATGACATATCTGTATTAACATGTTCATCATAAGCATGTCAAAGGTTAATTTCATCTTGCTTAAAAAGATCAATAACATTTGCGTTGTCTCTAATAAGTTGTTTCGGTATTTTACTATATGTTTGATTTAAGTAAAAACAATCAATTTGTTTGTGTCGCCCTGTAGCAAAATAATCACGTATATTATTCTGTTTTTCATAAGCCACGTCATCAAATATTATCACTGAGTCTGTCTTTGCGTCTATTGGACTCAACACTTCATCATTTTCTTTAAATTTATAGTAATTAATCGCAGGTACCAATTTGAGAACATTGTCTAAGAATATATAAATCGGTTGAAATAAAGTTTTTGAGAATATGTACACGTTTAAAAATTTTAATCCGTTTTCATGTAAAAGAAGACCAATCAATAAATTGGTTTTGCCGCAGTTTAAGGGCCCACAGACAATGCAGCGAATAGAATTAGTTTGTGTTTTTGAGTCTTTCCAGTAGTAATTGATGTACAGATTTGGTTTAAATTCAAAGTACAGGGTTGTTTAACGAACAACATGTTAGAGTTATTTGACTAAATTCAAGTTCAACTAGATATTTTATATCCAAAACATTATCATACGTCGATTGAACGCACAGCGGTAATTTTGCTCCAGGCCTTACGTTCGCTTCGCTCACTGCAGGACGTTCGCTTACGCTCACTCCTGGGAGTAGAATTCCCAATATTAACCTACTTTTATTTTATTAACATCCTTTTTTTACCGGGAAAATTCTTTAGTCCTATCAATCAAAACCTCAAAAATATACTAACTTTTTATTCTTGTACACTAACTTTATAATTTGGGCTGAATATAAATTTTCAGTTAAATATTCTTGCCCGCCAGGGTATTTATTTTGCAGAGCGGGTAACCCTAAAATTGTTGGTAATTTATACCCATCTGTTTTCAGTATACGCGTGGAGCTTCTCTAAATTCATACTCTCTACGGGTGTTTGGTTTACACCCGTAGATTAATTAATTAATATGCTTTGTTTGGGATCCACAGATTATTCATATAAAAGTAGTTATGATTTGAATGCTCGAGACAAAGAGAATGGCTCGATACTCAGCTGTATATTCATGAGCTAACACATAGACTATAAATAAAGAAAAAAAAATAGGGTATAAAAAATTTGTTGTATGAATAACGGCGGCCCAAGTTTTGTACAAATTACAGGATTTATTTTGCTTCACAACGTAAAATAAATAACAAAAGTGATAATGGATTTAAATAGGCTCTCGAACGAAAAGAAGTTACAACTCTGCCGATGGTATTTCAAAGGTAGGTATTAATTTATAATGCATATACCTACTTAAAATAATAGGAATTTTAAGTTCAATCTAAACAAATGAGGCCCTGAGAATGAGGCAACGCCTCTGAACCAAAAATTACCCGCGAAAACTTTGTTGTAATGCTATCAGAACTTCAGCAGTTAATTTATGTTGTTTGGTGACAGTGGGGTGCGTGTTCCTGCCGTTCGTGTGGGCGGTGAACGCCGTGTGGTTCTTCAAGGAAGCCTTCCGGAAGCCTCCCTACGAGGAGCAGAAGCAGATCAAGAAATGTAAGTGCACGTTTAAAACAATCAATAAACATATTATTGTTATAATATGCGCCGCAAAAGATGAGACTTGACGAGCGTCAGTAGTGGGGAGCCTGCGCAGGTATAGTCGCGTACGAAATAGTTATCCATTATTTGTATATCTATTCTGGGATTTTTCAATGACATTCGGAATTAGGTGTATAGCAATATTATATTAAAATTATTTACAATATTTATTTCGAAATAATAAATTTTAAGATAAAAAATGGAAGATTGTCTTAGTCACTGTCACTGTTAATAAATGATACACCAGCGGGAAGATCATTGACTGGGACGCGGCCACTAGAAGGTACATATACTCTAGAAAATATAGCACTTGTTCCAAGAGCTGACAGATCGTCGTTTTCGTCAGATGACGATGAGGAACTACCGGAGTCCCCTGAGTTACTGTCTAACAAATCTCCTATTCTGATAATTATCTCCGTATCCGTCAAATTGTCAATTATGTGATCACTTTCTATGTAAAAGTCTTCAATTTTTTTTGTTTTATTACATAGTGCTTTCCATTCATTTGGTCCCATTTGGTTTACCTTTTCTGTTATTAACTCTATCACTCGTTTGAGGTTCCATTGCACATTCTTACTGCTCACATAACCTTTTATTGCAGCCTAAGCCATTTCGATAGGATTTAAATCAGGGTGGTATGGGGGTAATCGCAGTACGTCATGTCCGTGTTCAGATAGTATTTTATCAATGCTGAATGTCTTATATTGTTCTTTATGTATTTTTATCAATTTGTACAATTGTGGTTTAAGCATATCTGGAGTGTAGGGAATTCCTTTTTGGGTTAGCCATGATTGCATATCGGCTTTCTTGGTGTTTGAGCTTGGTGCAGATTCATACTCCTTATTGTGATACGAGGCATAATCAACTACCACAACGGCATTCGGTGGAAGATTGGGTATTAGCTGGGTTCGAAGCCATTTCTGATAATTTTCGTAACTCATGTCGTCGTGGTAGTCACCCGTTTTTGACCCAGATTTAAAAGTCAGTAAAGCGTTTGGTATGAAGCCACTCTCAGAACCACCGTGTACAATAACCACGCGCTGGCCTTTAGATATTGGGTTTTTGAGACCTTTATCCGAATCATCAGACCAAGATTTGGAGGTGGTGTGTGTGGAATGGACGTAAGACTCGTCAGTGTATACAATAGAGCGGCCTTCTTGGCGATATTTTCTAAGTTTTTTCAGATATTCAATTCTTTTCAGTCTGACATTGGATTTTTCAATAAGAATTTTTCAATTATTTTCTGTCCTCTTCCATCGAAAACCAAGGTCTTTCAAAATGCGGCATAGACTTGTATTAGAACCTGGAAAGGCAATATCAACAACTTTTTGCGCAACTTCGCAAAATTTTTATTAAGGGTCGGGAGTTCCTTGTTTGTAACATGGAAGTTGTGAATACATCTTTTTATCACTCCTTTGTCAAATTCGTCTATATCGGTTAAAAGTTTGGGCCTTGACCTTATTTTTCCAGGAGTGCGGAAAATTGTTAGTAAATCGGAACTATTTGCTTCCTTCACAATTCTTTTTACTGTAATTAATGATGTTTTAGTTGCAACCGCAGTACGCATTTGTACTTGCTTCAAATTTTGTACGCCTTCCTTTGCTTCTTTTAACATATAGGTATAAACATCGTAAACCATCTTCCTACTTTGTCTTCTTAATGTTTTACCTCGAGGCATAGTCAATATTTCACAAATTTACACATTTCGTATATAACACAACTATAAACTACGTAGAAATTTGTAACGCACGTTGCACTCGTCTGTACTTCGGAGTCAAGCGGTGCGTGCACTGGTTGAGGAGAACGAGAGGCAACTAACGCGCATGCGCAGCGCTATACTACGGCCCTCAGCCGTCCTCCCGCGCCCTTTCCGACCTATAAATCGTCTACTGCGCAAGTCAAACCACGTGGCATCTCAAGTCTCATCTTTTGTGGCGCGTATTATACTGTGCTTGCAAAACCTGATGTTTTTAATTTTGCCCAATGTTAAAAACCTACCATTTAGGTACGTACCTACAGTAGTCACAACAAATCTTTGTGGTTGTGAAGTTAGGCTCAGTGAACGATTGCGCAGGTACATCTGTGAGGCTAAAACAGCATAAAGTAAAAGCAAGATAGATGATTTGCAAAACGTAAGCGAGTGAGCAAGGCATTTGTGAGGACAAAGTAGCATAAAGTAAGCAAGATGAAGATGTGAATAATGTAAGCGAGTCAGCGAGGCAGTTATACAATGCTGTCCTCACCTTCAACATAAGGATTGCTCCTGGAAAATAGTGCCTTGCGCAGCGGCTTGCTGACAACTTCCGACCTACAAACATTTGTTGTGACTACTGTAACTGCTATGTAAGCTGTTACGTATAATGTCTCATAACCCTATTCAGATTTGTGTTATACATGATTATGATTAATTAATGTTTTGAAAATTATTTATACGTTTATTTTCTAAGGGTTATTATTACTTTATTGTTAACTTGCTGTGTGCCCGGTGACTTTAACTACATAGATATTCTTCTGAAAAAAAAGTATCTCAGGACCTCGACTTCGTATTTATGGCTTTTGTGGCCGTCCGATAGATAGTATCATAAACAAAGGAGATGATGTATTCTAAGGATATGTTTGTTGGTGTAGAGCACCCAAGGCAAGGCTAACCTAACCTACTCTAGTTTTTGGGGCCATACGTAACATCATTTAATTTATGGCTTTTGTGGCTGGTTGTCACAGTTCTGCCGATGTCCGTCATGCTAGTTTCATAAACAAAGGAGATGATGTATTCTAAGGATATGTTTGTTGGTGTAGAGCACCCAAGGCAAGGCTAACCTAACCTACTCTAGTTTTTGGGGCCATACGTAACATCATTTAATTTATGGCTTTTGTGGCTGGTTGTCACAGTTCTGCCGATGTCCGTCATGCTAGTTTCATAAACAAAGGAGATGATGTATTCTAAGGATATGTTTGTTGGTGAAGAGCACCCAAGGCGAGGCTAACCTAACCTACTCTAGTGTTTGGGGCCATACGTAACATCTTTTAATTTATGGCTTTTGTGGCTGGTTGTCACAGTTCTGCCGATGTCCGTCATGCTAGCTTCATAAACAAAGGAGATGATGTATTCTAAGGATATGTTTGTTGGTGAAGAGCACCCAAGGCAAGGCTAACCTAACCTACTCTAGTGTTTGGGGCCATACGTAACATCTTTTAATTTATGGCTTTTGTGGCTGGTTGTCACAGTTCTGCCGATGTCCGTCATGCTAGTTTCATAAACAAAGGAGATGATGTATTCTAAGGATATGTTTGTTGGTGAAGAGCACCCAAGGCAAGGCTAACCTAACCTACTCTAGTGTTTGGGGCCATACGTAACATCTTTTAATTTATGGCTTTTGTGGCTGGTTGTCACAGTTCTGCCGATGTCCGTCATGCTAGTTTCATAAACAAAGGAGATGATGTATTCTAAGGATATGTTTGTTGGTGAAGAGCACCCAAGGCAAGGCTAACCTAACCTACTCTAGTGTTTGGGGCCATACGTAACATCTTTTAATTTATGGCTTTTGTGGCTGGTTGTCACAGTTCTGCCGATGTCCGTCATGCTAGTTTCATAAACAAAGGAGATGATGTATTCTAAGGATATGTTTGTTGGTGTAGAGCACCCAAGGCAAGGCTAACCTAACCTACCCTAGTTTTTGGGGTCATACGTAACATCATTTAATTACTTTCATTTAAAAGCAACAGTAATAAACACATTCTACTACTTAACAATTTTATTGATGGGTTATAAACAAAAAACTACGCATCTCCGTGATTTGGAAATGGTACCAGGGGGTAGCCCTCCATTTCCTTCACCTCCTTCACCCCCACCCTCCCCCCAACTCCTTGGTGTTTTTCTAAACTTTAAACTGAAATATCTCATAAACTAAGCGTCTCCGCGGGGGAAAGGGGTACCAGGGAGTAGCCCTCGACTCCATCCCCCCTCCTCCACCCCAACCTCCCCCCGAAACTCCTGCCCCTTAATTGTAGACGCAACCCACCTAAAGTATCGGTAAAAATATGAAATTTTATTATTTAAATGAGTAGAAGCTGAGCACTTTCCTAGCAAGTGCTCAGCTTCTACTTGTTGCATTGTGATGAAAAGTGTACATCAATTTGAAGTCTAATCTTATGTTATCCATAGTGAAAACAGCATTTCAACTGGTCCAGAAAAAAAAAGAAGTTTCATAGCTTAATATGAAATCCCCAACTTGGTACTTGGTGGTTGGGCTTCTTATCCGCAACTAGGCCCCTTTTGCTTGAAACAGGCGGCGACAGCTATTTCAGACACCCGATGTCCCTCAGGAAGGCCAACAGCTCACGAATTCGGGCGCAGGCCTCCCTCAGGGTGGAAGTTGTTCCCAGGAACTGTTCCCTTTTTTTCGCACTCGAGGAGTACATGCGTGGCAGTTTTTTCTGCCCTCATGCATCCTCTGCACAAGGGGCTGTCTGTGACACCTAATCTGTGAAGGTGTTTGTTAAGAGGGCAATGACCAGTTACAATCCCTACCACTTGTCGGAGACTGTCTCGTTTAAGGTTCAGAAGTTTTCGGGAGTATCTCAGATTTAACTCCAGGAAAGCCTCCCTTGACTGTCTACAATCCTTTATACTTGCCCATATTTCTTTATGTAGTTTATGTATCCTTTGATGGATCCAGGCTCGAATTTGACTGAAAGGCAATGGAATCATTGGCTCTGGCCCTACAGGGCACATGCCCGAACCTCTCCTTGCCACTTCATCAGCTGCATTGTTCCCTCTGGATCCGCTGTGTCCCTTTATCCATTGGAAAGTAAGGTAATTATATTTACTGACCTCCTCCAGAAGATGGTGACACTGGATAGTTAGCCCCGAGGAATGTTCATACCTTTGAAGTGCTTTTAGGACTGCGGCGCTGTCAGACAGTATTCTGAGTTTGGAGTCAGTTACCTTCCTGCGTAGTATCGCTGTTGCTGCCTGGATTATACCCACACATTCCGCTTGGAAAATAGAGTTGTGAGTACCCAGTGCTGCTGCTATATGCACGTTCAAATCGTCCGAGAACGGCCCCGCTCCCGTCCCAGTTTCCATTTTGGAACCATTTGTGTAGATTCTAACTTCGTGAGTATTCGACCTATCACTTGGTTCCAAATGTAGTTGTATCTTATAGTGTTTATTGAAAAGGTGTTGTTTTGGTACCCTATCATAAATAGAGAGCATGTTCGGGTTAACCTCCGCATAATCCCGTACGATGTTATTGTGGAATGTTCGGCTATTTTGATCCCAGAGATTGAAAGCTTTGAGTCTGTAAGCAGAAACAGCAGACTCCAGCTGGATGTGCAACTGCAACGGTGGCAAACCCAGCAGTGCCTATAGTGCAGCAGTGGGTGCTGTTCTCATGCAACCAGTCACTGCTACACAGGCCAACCTCTGGAAAGACCGTAGTTTATTTATGGTTTAGTCCTTGGCCACCAAACTAGTGAACCATATGTTAGAAAAGGCCTAATCACAGTATTATATAACCAAAGTGTTACTTTTGGACTTAGGCCCCAAGTTTTACCTATCATTTTCCGACATTGCCAGAAAGAGATGGTTGCTTTCTTAATTTTATTTTCCAGGTGTCTAGCCCAGTTTAATTTGCTATCTAGGATGATACCCAGGTACTTTACCTCATCAGTTAAAGTTAACTGTGTGTCGAAAAGGTGGGGTAGTGTGTATCATATAAGTTTCTTTTGTTAGTAAACATAACCAATTGTGTTTTTGTTGGATTCACAGTTAATCCATAGTGTAAGCACCAGGTTTCTACGATCTTTAAGGCGTTATTCATTATGTCACATGATACGCTAGCAAAGTGTCCTGATACAAGGTTAGTCAGATGGTCCGCATAGCCAACTGTGAAGAAGCGTCTTTGTTAAGCTTTGTAATTAGGTCATTTACCACCATGATCCATAGTAGGGGTGACAGTACTCCCCCTTAAGGGCACCCCCTTGACACCACCCCTCTTATGGTGGAACCATTAGAGGGGTGGTTAAATCCCCTAAATCACTACTTTTTGAATATCTAGACGTTTTTGTACTCTCCCTAGTCCCTCCAAACTTTATAGCTTTATAGACATACAGGTTGCTCGCCTGATGGAAAGCGTCACGCCTTCCCACAACAGTTGCAGTGCCACCCAGAACTGTGGATGCAAAATCTTGCACGTCACTGCACTGCACTCAACACACTGAGACATTGTTTTTTAAGTCTCATAGCCCAGTAATTTCGCTGGAAACATTGCCTTTCAAACCGAAACACAGAAATGTTTAGATACACACTACTGCTTGGCGGTTGAATATCTGACAAAGGTGTGGTAGTTCCCCAGGCAGCCTCTTGCGTAAGAGGCCTACTACTACAAATTCGGTGTGCTTCACCCCCTCGCTCTCGTACAACTCGCTGAACAAGCAAGATTCAGTGGTCCCTATAACCACACCGGCCATAAAGTGCGACCCGACCGAGATGTAGAACACGCTGCACCCTGCGGTCAAGTTAAAATAGCCTATGTCCTTTCTCATGATGCACACTAAGTATTTCCTTGTACAATTTTATCAAATTAATAGCCTATGTCCTTTCTCGTGATGCACAAGTGCGACCCGACCGAGAAGCAGAACACGCTGCACCCTGCGGTCAAGTTAAAATACCCTATGTCCTTTCTCATGATGCACACTAAGTATTTGCTGGTACAATGTCATCAAATCAATAGCCTATGTCCTTTCTCATGATGCACAAGTGCGACCCGACCGAGAAGCAGAACACGCTGCACCCCGCGGTCAACTTAAAATAGCCTATGTTCTTTCCCATGATGCACACTAAGTATTTGCTTGTCCAATTTCATCAAATTAATAGCCTATGTCCTTTCTCATGATGGACACTAAGTATTTGCTTGTCCAATTTCATAAAATTAATAGCCTATGTCTTTTGTCATGATGCACACTAAGTATTTGCTTGTCCAATTTCATAAAATTAATAGCCTATGTCTTTTGTCATGGTGCACACTAAGTATTTGCTTGTCCAATTTCATAAAATTAATAGCCTATGTCTTTTCTCATGGTGCACACTAAGTATTTGCTTGTCCAATTTCATAAAATTAATAGCCTATGTCTTTTCTCATGGTGCACACTAAGTATTTGCTTGTCCAATTTCATAAAATTAATAGCCTATGTCTTTTGTCATGATGCACACTAAGTATTTGCTTGTCCAATTTCATAAAATTAATAGCCTATGTCTTTTGTCATGGTGCACACTAAGTATTTGCTTGTCCAATTTCATAAAATTAATAGCCTATGTCTTTTCTCATGGTGCACACTAAGTATTTGCTTGTCCAATTTCATAAAATTAATAGCCTATGTCTTTTCTCATGGTGCACACTAAGTATTTGCTTGTCCAATTTCATAAAATTAATAGCCTATGTCTTTTCTCATGATGCACACTAAGTATTTGCTTGTCCAATTTCATAAAATTAATAGCCTATGTCTTTTCTCATGGTGCACACTAAGTATTTGCTTGTCCAATATAATCAAGTTTGTTTTTTGGTTAGTTTATAAAAACAAGTCGCATTTCGGTTTTATAAATAGTAAAAGTGTTTTGTTCAATAGTAATTATTCACCAATATATTACCAAAAGTGAGTGCTTTATGATACAAATATAAGTTAAATGTGTTTTATGGAAATCGGACTTTATTTACCTACACAACTTATTTAGCCTATTAGTGCGATTGCAGTATATTACTCTTTATAAACAATTATTCAACAGTATATGAACAAAAGCGGGTGCTTTAAGATACGAATATATCGGACCTTCGTCATGCCTATATCTGGGGCAACAAAACATCCGCGAAAGTATCTAAAACTTATACTAGATGGCGCAAGGTGCCTTTGTGGTTATTGCACCTGCGAGAGTTTCACGTGCGTTGGAGCTACAGCCACACAAAAGTATTTATGACCATTTTTATTCTCACTTATTAGAGTGACAAAATCGTACCTATTTTTAAGACCTCAATTCTTATTCATAATTTACAAAAAAATTGGAGCTACTAAAGTATTGTTATAAAAACGCTTTTTTGATCCAACATTATTATATTTTACTACACTAATTGGAACTACAAACTCACTAACAAAAACATTTTTTTTTCAACTGTACTATTAGGCCTACATAGCTACAAAGACAAGTTCCTCATTCACACACAAGTTCCTCATTCGTAGGCACATAGTTTATACGATTTAAATTTACTTTCTAATGATATTAACTTAAACACTGGCAAAAATATAGAAGACGAAACATTCAGAATTTCTGATGTCAAAGTCGTGAAAATAATTGAAGATTCTGATACCTATTTGTACAAAAGCACATACAAAAATTGAACAATGGAACAAAGCTAAAGTTTAAATTAGTCGCGCAGTCAAAAAAAAAAACGCAGATATTAATTTAAGTGCAGCTTAAAGCTCAAAGTTGCCAATTGAAAACAATAAAAAGCAAGATATTCGACAACAAATTACTGATAATATTGTTTCATAGTATTATGAAAACATCCATAACAGTTTATTTGATTAATTATTTAAAAAGCAAGATATTCGACAACAAATTACTGATAATATTGTTTCATAGTATTATGAAAACATCCATAACAGTTTATTTGATTAATTATTTAAAAAGCAAGATATTCGACAACAAATTACTGATAATATTGTTTCATAGTATTATGAAAACATCCATAACAGTTTATTTGATTAATTATTTAAAAAGCAAGATATTCGACAACAAATTACTGATAATATTGTTTCATAGTATTATGAAAACATCCATAACAGTTTATTTGATTAATTATTTAAAAAGCAAGATATTCGACAACAAATTACTGATAATATTGTTTCATAGTATTATGAAAACATCCATAACAGTTTATTTGATTAATTATTTAAAAAGCAAGATATTCGACAACAAATTACTGATAATATTGTTTCATAGTATTATGAAAACATCCATAACAGTTTATTTGATTAATTATTTAAAAAGCAAGATATTCGACAACAAATTACTGATAATATTGTTTCATAGTATTATGAAAACATCCATAACAGTTTATTTGATTAATTATTTAAAAAGCAAGATATTCGACAACAAATTACTGATAATATTGTTTCATAGTATTATGAAAACATCCATAACAGTTTATTTGATTAATTATTTAAAAAGCAAGATATTCGACAACAAATTACTGATAATATTGTTTCATAGTATTATGAAAACATCCATAACAGTTTATTTGATTAATTATTTAAAAAAGCATAAAATTTAATTATAGTACAAAGTCACAAATCATACTATAATACAACTTAACTAAAAATCTAATTTACAATTAAAACTAAGTATATACAAAACCTTTAGTCGCCGTCTGCAGGTGAGGCGCCCAACAAGCTGGCGACGTTACCTCGTTGAATAGCTAAACTAATTGTTTGACCGAGGTAAGCGCCAGCTCTTTGGTCAGCTGTAGTTTCTACTAAGTAAAAAGTTTGATTTGAATTAATCCTAAGTAAGATAAACTATAGTAAATGCTCGTCTTTTTAACTGGATATTTATTCATAAATTTGATATCTTTTTGATAAATCTTTCATTGATTATAAGGTATTCAAAATCATTGTTATATTTTTAACAATAAGACACAATACAACGTTAGAAAAATATTTTGTACAAAAAATTAACGTCAGATTATGATGTAAATTTTTGATGATAATATATCCAATTTACTTTTATAGTTAGATTTTTCTAAAAATGTTATTATTAGTTAGTTTAAACATTATTGTAAAAACATTTATTAGACTGAGTATAAAGCAAGTTTGCTTTTCCTAGAATTTGATTACAACTCAAAGTATGAAAATGATAGCAAATTATTTTATAGTTTTATAATGCTTGCGAAGTCCGTTAATTTGTACCTAGATAGGTACCATTTTTTTTTATTTGTCTTTTGACCACTAGATATATTGTAGAAGTGGTTGCTTAAAGGCGATTCCTAACATTACTAATTAGCCATTAATTCGTTAACATTAACGTGGGGTTGCTGTGACTAGAACATTGAAGATGCCAATTATTACCTTACTAGCTGTGCCCGCGGCTTCGCTCGCGTGGTCATTTCTCTAGGTTAAAAGTACTCTATGTGCTATTCCAAGACCTAAAATAAACATTTGATCAAAATTCCTTCAGCCGTTAAAAAGTTTTTTATCGATTGCTCGGCATCTTATCATTGGATTACGATACCAAGTAAGCTAAGCTAAGTAGCCAAGTAAGTAAGCTATCCAACACTGAAAACTGCATCACAATCGGTCTAATAGTTTTTACGTGATGCGCGAACAAACATACCGACAAACAAACAGACAGACACGTTTTTTTTTTTTTTTTCTTGTTCAGTATCTCAGTCCAATTTTTTAAAATTATCTTCTTTGTACAGACTTTTACGTTACTATTGCCTATAGCTGTGCCTGCAGCGTTACTCGCGTGGTAGTTTTTCTGGGATATAATGATCCTTTGAATTATTCCAGTACCAAAAGTACCAATATAGGTACCTACCTACCTTTGTTAACAACCCTCAGTGGTGGTTACCTCAGCTTTGAAACAAAAACCCGCAGTTAAATTGGTCCATTCGGCTTGAAAGATACGATTCTCACCCCCCCCCCCCCCCCTTTTTTCAACTCCTCCCCCTCCCATATAGCAAAGAAACATGATGAACCATCTCGATCACATCCGTTTTAAAACATAAAAAACTGCATCAAATTTGGTCCATTCATTTGGGAGCTACGAACTTCACCATATTCCGCCCCCCTCCCCCCTATTATAGCTAAGACAAATCTTGTTTACTTCAGCTTTCAAACATAAAAAACCGCAGCTAAATTGGTCGATTCGTTTGAAAGGTGCGATTCTCACCCCCTTTTTCTCGAAACTCCCCCCTTTTCTCGCCCCATATAGCTAAGAACCATCCCGATCACATCAGTTTCAAACATAAAAAACCGCATCAAAATCGGTCCATTTGTTTGAGATCAACGATCCTAACCCCCATCCCCATCCCCCCTCCTCCCTCCCATTATAGCTAAGAATCATCTCGTTTACCTCAGCTTTTAAATATAAAAAACACGCAGCTAAATCGGACCATTCGTTTGGAAGCTACGATTCTCACCCCCTTTTCTCCCCCCCCTCGATTTGTTTGGTTTATGCGCTGGAGTTGTTGACCATCCCAATCACATTAGCTTTCAACCAAAAAAAAAACGAAAACACACACACACACACACACACTCACACACATACAGTGATACACACCCTAAACTTATAACACCCGTCTTTTTGTTCGGGTAAAAAATGTAAAACAGTAAGCAGTTTGGTTACCAATAAAAACAGCCGCTAGAGGGCGCTTTTTTATGAGGGAATGTAAATTATAAATGATAATTTATTTCTTTTTTAAACATGCATTTCAGGTAAAACTAACAAATTTACAAAGTAAAAAAAAACAAAGACAGAATTCTTTTCTGTTTTTGAGTTTTTTTCTAACTTATCCGAATTGGAATTATTGTGACCTATTTTGTTGTAACTATTTGACGGTTTACTTCAGGAAAAAAACAATTTAAAAAAATCAAAGAAATTGTAAAAATAACGCATAAAATATGTAAATGCATAAAAATATGGAACAAAACATTTCAAGAAGTGCGTGATTTCGATCCACGCACGTCTGGGTTGGCAGGCAGAAATGGTCCCGCTAAACCAGACAGTATAGTGGCGAGAGGGTCGAAATTATGATACCCTTTTAATGTTTTATTTATATTACATTTAAATTAACATAACTTTGAATAACTATCCCGCAGGAACCCTATAGTTTTTGGGGATAAAAAGAATCAATAATTTTAATACATAATATGTACTTTGACTGTGCCAAGTTACATCAAACTCCGTCCAGTAGTTTCAGTGTAATATGTGTTCTTTTAAATAACTTTCAACCCCTATCCTGAAAAAGGTTTTTTTTTTGAGTATTTAATTTCCGTATTTAATTTCGTTTTGTACGTCTTTATACCTACTTTCATTATTTAAAGTTTGTTTTTGTGGCAAGTTGTTAATATAACGTTCAACGTGGCGCCTCCGCGTCTCGGCTGCGACGTTTTTTCTGTGACCCATGGACATACTGACGGACGTACGCGCGTCAGTATGTCCATAGTATACAGTAGTCAGTTTTTTTTTTTATTACTTTCTAGGCAATCGTTTGACCACGATCTCACCTGATAGAAAGCGTGGTTGAAGGTATCTACTAGGCACGCTTGCCTAGTAGATACCTATTCACTCTTGACTTGAACACATCAGGGTTATATTTTACCGGAAACACTGACGAGGGCAGGGCATTCCACTCCTTAGAAGTTCTTATAATAAATGAAGAAGCGTAACGCTTCGTTCTTGGGCGAGGTATTTCAACCATAAAAGGATGATTTTATGGAGACAACCCTATCACTCGAGCGGTCGGCGTAGGTATGTTATGGACGAGAATCGGAACATAGCAATATTAACTCTAACGCGCGACTACTAAGTGCAATTTGGCATGTACGCTCAATTCATTTATTAAAAGCTTTATCAGCTTCAGAAGTCCACTTGAAAGCGGGAGCTTTCTTACTGGTAGTTATAAGTTTAGTGAGGGGAGCAGCTAATGTGCTAAGATTCGGTACAAAGCGTCTATACCAACTAGCAGTACCAAGAAACTTCTCAAATTCGCGAGCAGACCTGGGTGCTGGTATTTCTAAGATTGCTTTGACTTTATCAGGGACCTTGATCATCAATTACGTAGCCTAGGTATTTAAGTTCTTTTCGGGAAAATGCGTATTTTGGAAAATTTACTGTTATACCTGCTTTTGAAAGTTTTGCGTGTAATTTGTTAAGTAAACGTACGTGTTCCTCGTATGTTTTTGTAGCTATTATTATATCATCCAAATAATAAAAAAGAGAGTCGTTATTAGACTCATCAGAAAGTAGATAATCAATAAATCTTTGTTGCGTAGCTGATGCGTTAGTAAGACGAAAACTCATAACCTTAAATTGAAAAGATCCACGAACTGGAACGTGAAAAGCAGTCTTAGGTCTGTCTTCTAAACGTAAAGGCACTTCCCAATAAGCTTTAGCAATCTTAATTGAACTCAGATATTTAGAATCTTTAAGGTTATCTATAATGTCTGATATGATATGGTAAATTATAAGCATCTTTTCTAGTTATGTCGTTAAGCTTACGACTGTCGACGCACAATTTCCAAGTACTATCTTTCTTAGGGGTAATAATTACAGGATTTAGCCATGGGCTTTCACAAGGCTCTATAACATCAAGTTCTAGTATTTTATCAACTTCTGCTCGAAGAGCTTTCTGTTTTTTAGGTGATAATCAATAGCATCGTTGAAGAATTGGTGGGTGGTCACCTGTATCAATACAGTGTTCAATAAGTTTCGTTCTCCCTAATGGAAGTACGTCGGTAGAAATATTACGAAATTGTTCCACGACTGCATTAGCAAGAATCAATTGCGTGTCTGTAAGTCTGTCATAAGACTGTAAGTAAGTATCGTTAGTATTGATGATAAACATGGGAATATCTGAACTCTTGTGCATACTGACCGTATTAAGTATGTCTGGAGCCAGCTTAAAAGTTTTCCAGAAGTCGATACTTAATATGAAAGGTTGAGTAATAGCGGGTATTACATGGGCAGTAATTATAGCAAACTTATTTTTAAATAAAGTTGGAAGCTTAATAGTACCAATTGAATTGACTTTTTGACCATTAGCAACAGAACCCTTAATAATTTGGTCACGTTGTAGTTCCAAACCATGTTCAAGTAATAATTTATGTGAGTTATTACCTAAAATTGTAATGGCACTGCCACTATCCAGTAAACCATTTAGGGTTAAAGTTCCAACATTTACTCTAAGGTATGGACGTTCAGTGTCCGATGTATTATTAAAGAGGAGCGTAGAAACGTTGTATGTTTTGAAAAATCTTAAAGTTTTAAGCCAATTGTCCCAACCAGTTTAATCAAATTTATTGTTAGTATTACAATTTTGTGCTTCTAGTTACTCTCTAATTAGTTTTTTGAAGTTTGTGTACATACAGGGCAATTGGTATAAATGACGTATTTTTTACCGCAACGAAAACAAACTTTATGTCCGTAGGGACATTGACATAAAGCATGGCTATCGTTTCGACAGCGAGGGCCAAATATAGGTAGTGCAGGTTTCTTAGAATCTGCAGCAATTGAATGTACTGGGTAAGGTTGAGGGTAAGGGTGTGTTTGCACAAGTGGTTGTTGCAAGGTATTGTACGGATAATGTGGTATATTAGGTGTAGCAGCGACTTTGTGTAGGTATTAGAAGTCGAAGGCTTTGCTAAGTCTTGTAGTGTAGAAGGAGTATCAGAGTTGGGCATTTCAATGCAACTTTCGTACCATTTACAAGATTTAAATAATGTTGCGACCGAGTCAAGATCGGTTGGTGACAACCTTTGACCAAACTCGGGTCACAAATTACGCCTAAGAATGTCAATCTTGGCTTTTTCTGAAATAGGCTCACGTAATTCTGCAAATAATGATTCTAATTAAGTAAAATAACAAATCACACGCTCATTTGTTTTTTGTTTGCGAGCATCTATGATTTTCCGCAGTTTATAATCATAGTCTGTAATTTCAAATTCTTTAAGTAATTTTATTTTAAAAGATTCCCAGTCTGTGATTGTTTGTCTGTGAGCCCGAAACCAATCTAAAAGAGTTCCTTTAAGAATGTCGTATATGTGGTTGTATAGTGCAGGGTCCATTTTTATTAATATGAGACCAGCAAATAAAATTAAGTCTTTACTTTGTAAGTAACGTTACGATAAGTGCGAAAGTAACGCTTTAAAAATAAATAAAAAAATAGCGTTAAAGCAACTACGCGTTAATGATTCACGCATAATAACGCGTCCAAGTAGAGCAATTCGGAACGAGGCAGGTCAATAGTAAAATTCGGAACAAAGTACGTATTAATGAAAATGTCTTACTTCCATGAATGACCGGGATGCAATTATAAAATACACTTTAGTATAAAATACAGTTCTGGGTTTGCCAAATATTTCCAAAATGAATCAAGATGGCCTAGTGCCTTTTAGAATTTTGTGGGATCACTGCTTAAAAAAAATAGCACACGGATTCACAAATTAATTTCACACTTAAAAAAACTGGAACTCGAAGGTAGGTAGAGCTGGGCAGAGTAAGGAGACGTTGAGGGCGCCAATTGTGGCCGGAGCCCCAAGAGGGTGTTTACCAGCTCAAAGGGTCTCCTAGCTCACAATAGTAAGCAACAGGTGTAGAGGAAACTTCGTAGTGCGAGCTCTCCTTTTGGCTATGGGTAGTAGATTTATCTCATATGAAAGATAATTCGCTCACAGCTAACATAACTTTGAGGTACACTTCTTCGAACCCACAGTTTTGGTACTATGGTATTTCCAATTAAAGTAATTTCACCATCAGGAACGTGAGATAATAATAAAAACATAGTACTATAATATATGCACAATTATTATTATATTAGCACGAAATCTTGTTTAACAAAATCGCAACTCCTCACTATAGAGTTGGGCCAATGCATGGATGACAATCTAGGAATGACAGGTTATTTGTATTTAGAATTAATATAGACAAACTATCAAATGGGTATGATTATGATGAAAGAGGTTTGACATCGTCACACACTTAATGTTCTCACGAAAAAAAAACATGAGCCAACTCCGTTCTACAGTAATAAGAAGCTAATTTATACCCATCGATGTGACGCATTTAAGATTTCCTTCTGTCATCCAATGCTCTGTCTAGGCAAGCACGTTACACTTCATCTCACCTTGCAAAAGCACTTCCAATCGGTTATCTGGATTTCTGTATGGGTATTTCTGTTCCATCAATTATAAGTCTAGTAGCAGGGTATCTTTTTTTGGAAACTGCATGGCATGTAAAAATTTGTCAACTCTCGGCTTGGCCAAATATTGATCAAATTCTAAATATCAATTACAAAACAAATCCATGTAATTATTATATTTGATACATCAGTTTTACTAACACCAACATTTTGCTAATTTCATAGGTTTGTTTCTTCTCAATTTTATCAATAAAATTAATAATTGATCCTCTACTGACAAATCAACAACCCTGCTCCAGCGATATTTTAAGTTATATGCCATGGGCAAAAGTGTACTCAAAACAAATTTGAACTTTTCTATAGTTTCTAATCCAGTATAAAAATGAACAGAATCATCATCTGCCAGCAACAGTTCTGTAGAGAACAGTCTTAAAATGTTTGAAGTTTGTGTCCCACAAGTATTATGTGTCCTTTCTGGAGGATATGTAGGATGGTTTGACTGAGACGCAACAATTTCTATCTGACTAGATGTATTAACACATTCTTCATTTTGTTCCTCAATTAATGGTGCAATATCTTCATGAGGTTGAGAAGAGGTTGAAGCACTCCCTTGAAACAGTCTTTTCTTTATATTTCGAGTTTGTAATCTTTCTTCTCTAGCTTTACCCTGTACTGAGAGTGACTTCTTATTCCATGGGAAAACAGATGGTATAGCACCTTTCTTGAGATATTTATGTTGGTTTTTTGTAAGGTTAGGTATAGTTAATTAAATAAGAGTAATTATAACAGAGGCATGTAAGAACACAACTTTCAATATTACCCATAGACATATACCTAAATAAATAATAATAATAATTACTTTGGCTAAATTTTTATATTTGAAATGTAAAATTATATGTGTATCAATAAAAACTAAAAACATTAAAAAACTTTAGCTAAATAATTAATAATGATACAGAGGCCGGGGGATTGTGATCCGTTGATCACTGATATTGGAAGTGGTTCTCATGATAAAACAAACTAGAAAATATTCCAGGTTTAATAATATTAAAGATTACTTTGTTTTCATAATCATTTTCTACAAAATGATTCCGACATAACCTCGTATGATTTTTAGGCACAACATTTTCGCGATTTATTTCTTTCAGCCAAAGTCTTTGTATTTTTTTGTCTTGTCTTTAGGGAAATGATGTGTTCCTATTTCGGAGCATTGTGGAACACAACAGCGCGTCATTTTATTCAAAATAATTTCATAGTGATATATTTCATACAAATCAGACTTGTTATGGGAACCAGCTACGCTAGCGCCAATTTGACAGTTGCCGACCCCAATGAGAAATACATAAAACCACCAATAAACGCTCCCAGTGACTATATCGCCCGTAAGACATGAAATCAATTCAATATGAAGTCTTTAAAAATTTCGAAGTGATGGAATCGAACCTCAAATCTATACGACCTGGTAAGAAGAAGGAGAAATTAAGTATTTACCCGATGGATCCATATTTTATAAATTGAAGCATGTCCGTACTTCCACAGCGCAGAAATAACCAAAAAACGTCTTGATATCAGTAAACCGATTGTATTCAACTCCATTAAAAATTAGTAAATATAAACAATTACAAAACCTAAAAATGCTAATTGCTCAGGATTACCATCCGTTTCATAATGTGTTGCAATTTAAACCGGGCACATACACAAACCTAACTATATGTCTACTTTCTGTGCCTTTGTATACTTTGATTTCTATTCTAACTTTTTTTCCTTTACTTGTAATTTGACTGTTACATCCTAGTGTATCGTGTTTGTGTGTGTGAACGCCAGTACAATAAAAATAATCATATAAATAATAAAAGTAATCCATTTTTATTTCAATTCTTAGAGGCAATAAAGGTCAAAACCTCAGATGTGATACAAAACGCGCAACCAAAACCTCTTATGTGTTAATAAATAAAATTATTTATTTATCAACACATAAGAGGTTTTGGTTGCGCGTTTTGTATCACATCTGAGGTTTTGACCTTTATTGCCTCTCCTTTATATACTATTATCCTACTATTAATTCCAAATGAAAATAGCATAGTATACTGCAAATTAAGGTGAGCGAGTCCCGGAGTTGCAAAAAAATGCAAAGTTAAAATAATACAATTTATTAATAAAAGTTACATTTAAATTATAATTAAGTAATGTGTCTCTAATGGTCGATGTGAGAGCCAAGAGTGAAGGTAGCGCGGGCCGAGGCATCCGGTGTCCCATATCGGCGACATGTTGGCGGCTCACGTTGCGCTGCGTCGGCGCCTCGTGATTGCTGTTACCGCGTTGTGCAATTCCTAAGTAGGTAAATCGCGTCAGCGGTTTCCGGGTGTCACCGACATATAACATCTCCCCCCGTACTTCAGCGACTATTTCAAAACGTTTTTTGACAGAGTCGCTGAAATGATGCTGTGGTCGACTTGTATCTCGTGGGGATGACATCTTCTCGTTTCTGCTATTTCAGAATAAATTCCAGTGGAAGTGGTGGCGTTCGTTTCTTGATTTTGATTAGCACGAACGCATTTTGCTCGAAGTGGTCGGTACAAGAAGCAGATAGCGAGTGCGGTTGCACTTAGTAGGATAACATAGACTGGAATTGTAGTATGATATAGGCTTCGATCAGAGATGTCATCTAACCTTGCTGGGCTTTGTAATGAAATTTTCTCATTAATTGAATGGAGGGTTTCAAGATTGATGAATTCAATATGATAGATGTGTCTTTTCTATGTACTTGCTCTTCGTATGAAAGTAACTCCATGATTTTCAGCGGATGACCCTTGATGCGGTCATTTGAGTTGAGGATAGTGAAGTCAGGTGTCTTCAGGTAACAATTGAGCGGGATGACGGCTAAGTAGCTCCCTTGAAGGATTCTGTATTGCTCTTGTCCGCAGGATATCTTGACCTTGGTTTGGTTGGGAAAACTCACGGTGTAGTGTTTATCGTCGAGTTGTTCCATTGCTTCTCTCGTCAGGATAACTGGAGTCAGCTTACAAGATGGTAGTAGTTCTTGTTTGATGAGCAGCTGATGGATGCAATCAGGGTTGTCGGGAACCTTGTAGTTGGACTTTCGTTCGCAGAGATACCATTCTTTTACCTTCGGGCATTCTGCCTCCATGTACATAGAGTCTTCTCCAGAAATTGCTATGAAGGGTAGGATAGGTATGAGGATTTGACGATTTTTGTTGGGGATAATTGATAATCTATAGAGGTCATACGTCACAGGAGAGGCAATCGGTACCCTATGAACTATAACTATATGGCTATCTTTATAAAAATATCCTAACTTAATCGTATCGTAAAAGTATCTTATCTCTACATCAAGGATTTCGTCCTTAGAATATAAAATCCTTAACTTATCTAACATCGTCTTTAAATCTGCTATATTTAAAATAGAGTGAGGAGCACCCGATATCCTGATGAAAGCTAAAGTATTTTCTAACTTGGAAATCTCTTCAGACAATCTGTCTATGTTATCGCCGAGAATTATAAAGTATTGCGCTAGATGAGGGTATTTAATCAATTCGTTTTCTCTAGTACTATCACTACTCATTATAAGATTAAGAACGTTAGCTATATTTTCCAATATTATTGAATTTTTTAAAATCCACTCTTTATGCAAACTAATGTAACTATTAATTTCCTTCTCTAATTTATGTTCGTTTTTTGTTAGAACTTGAATGGCATTATCATACTTAATCGCGTCTGTGTAATCTAAATTACCGGAGATGCTCTTAAGTACTGAACCAAGTCCATCAATGAGTCCTCTTTTCTTACGTTCGGGTTCAAGGGTCTGTAATTGGTCAAAAAATCGTTCCAATTTAGTACTAAGAAAATCAATATGCGGCTCATACAGGGATAACGTTTTATTATTTAACTGAGGTCTTAGCTCAGATAACTGAGACTTTACTACTTTAACTTGCGAGTGAATATCATCAAGATCGATAAAATTAAGGAAGGAGTGATAGTGGGATATGACTTTCGTGGGTCCTAATTTAAACGGGAGTAAACCTGGTCCGTCTTGTAGTGAGTCAATCGTTACCTCTTGTCCTCGAGTCAGTTGGAGCAGTAGCGACAGTAGAATCCTGTAACAATACAGGGTTTTTAGGATTTCGCTTAAGGCGTGACTTGGCGACGGGACCGCGTTTCTTTTTTGTATAAATGTGAATAGGAAGGTCTGCGAGGACTGTGTCCTGCGTGTACCGTGGTGCTAACTTTTGTCGGGTCGCCATAGGATTTCGTAAGAAAACTTGTTGGTCGGGAGAGTATTCCTTTTCAGTTTCCCGGTCTTTGTTCCTGTTTTCCGTCAGTTCAGTCCTATTATGTAGAGAAGTTTCGTTAGTTAGGTCATATACCTGGGTCATTCTTTTCTTATGGTCTTGTAAATATTGTTGAAATAAATGCTCAGTTAAGTCTATGTCAGTCGCATCGCGTGGGTCAAAGTGTCCTGTTATAAGGTCTATAAGTCGGCATTTCGTAAAACTATGTATGGAGCTATTATAGGCCAAAACTGCATAGGGCATTAGGTTTATTGCAGGCTCATTTTTCTTTTCAAGTTTCAAGATCCTTAGATGTTCAAGTATAGTTGAATGGAAGCGTTCTACGATACCATTGTCGTTCGGAGTGTGTGCCAGGATTTGATGGTGCTGTATTTTATGAAGTCGTGTAAATTCTGAGAACAGTGCATTCGTGAATTCAGGTCCTTGGTCAGTCACTATGGTCAGGGGGACGCTGTGATGGGTACAGAATAGTAGCAGAGCCAGGACGGCGCTTAAAGCTGTGCCATCTCTCAGGTGGTAAGCCTGAGCGTATTTAGAGAAAGCGTCAACTAGCGTAAGGATTTTTTCATTTTGGGCCGTAAAGAGGTGAAGAATTTCGAAAGGCTTAGTAGGGTAGGAAAGGTACTATAGAAAATCTCTGTTTTATAGCATGACGGTCATATTTGGCTTGACCGCAGATGCTGCATTCATTAATGTATTTTGCAATCGATTCCTTCATTTTGGGCCAGTAATATCTATAGGACAGGGCTAGGAAGCACTCATTATTACCGCGGTGGTTGGTTTTGTCCTCATGGTATTTTTTTATGATTTCTTGTTGTAGTAAATACTCCTTAACGTTCTCTACCTCGGTCTTAGTTAAGACTAGGTTCATAGATGAGCTTCTGAATTTATTTTGAATAATCGGGATAAATTTATACATGGCTAAGGGTGGATGAATTATAATTCCTGTTTTTACTTTAGGGTTTACATACTCTTTTATTGAATTTACAACGTCGTCTTCTAAGTTGGATTCTGATATTTGAATGGTTATTCTAGTATGGGTCTCAAAAGGTTTTGTAACGGTCGGTCGTTTCTTGATGTCTCCTACTATTACAAAGCATATTTGTCTATGGAATCTATTTAGAGGGTCGTCTGATATAGGGATCTCTAAAATTGGGCTTTCGTCACTCGTATGAGCTGTGAGTGTAGAAGAGCCGGCTACTAAAAGTTGTCTTTCAGTTTCAGGGGGGTTAGCGGCGACAGAACTCACATCTTCGTTATTTATCTCGATGCGAGAAAGTGCGTCTGCGTTGGTGTTAAGTTTCCCTAGTTTGTAAATGGGGGTGAAGTTATATTCACTTAACTTTAATCTCCAACGTGTTAACCTTGAACCGGGTTCTTTGAGATTCATAACCCATTGAAGGGGTTTATGATCAGTGATGACTTTAAACTTTCTACCAAACAAGTAGGGTCGGAAATACTTCGTTCCCCAAACTATTGCCAGAAGTTCTTTTTCTATAGTGCTATAGTTAATTTCACTCGTATTTAAGGTCCTTGAAGCATAAGCTATTGGTCTGTCACTCCCTATAGATCCTTGTGAAAGGATGGCACCAATGGCAAAGTTGGACGCGTCAGTTGTCAGTATAAATTCTTTTTCAAAGTCAGGGTACTGCAGGATAGGGTCGTTAGTCAGTACCGTCTTGCACTTTTCGAAACAGTTTATGTAATTGACATCATCAAATGTTATTCGAGATCCTTTCTTAAGGCATTGGGTCATTGGTTTCGTTATACGAGCAAAGTCAGGTATGAACTTGCGATAGTACCTAATAACCCGAGGAACCGTTTTATTTCGGTGGCGGTTTTAGGTATTGGGAATTTTTGGATGGCTTTAATCTTGTCTGGGTTTAGGTTAATGCCGTCTTTACTAATAACATGTCCGAGATATGTGGTTTCTAATTTTAAGAACTCCGACTTATCCATTTGGATTTTAAAATTGGATTCTCCGAGACTTTTGAACACCTTTTCCAGGTTAATTATGTGCTCCTGAAGGGAGACGCTGAATACGATGATGTCATCTAAATAAACTAGGCATACAACGTTTTGGAGGTCTCTGAGCACATTATCCATCACACGTTGGAATGTGCATGGCGAGTTCTTAACGCCCATCGGCATTCGTAAGAACTCGAAGTGTCCATGTTCAACATTGAAGGCCGTCTTGGGAATATCATCAGGATTCATCTCGACCTGATGAAAGCCACTGGCGAGATCTAGCGTCGTAAAGTAGTGGCAGTTGCCTAACTTGTCGAGTACGTCAGCAATGTTAGGGATGGGGTATTTGTCACCAATGGTATTCTCATTCAACTTCCTGAAATCTACCACTAAACGCCATTTAGTTTTCCCAGATGCATCTATTTTCTTAGGGACGACCCAAATTGGGGAGTTCCATGCTGACTGAGAAGGACGAACTATTCCTTGGTTTAACATTTTTGTAATTTGGTCCTGTACCTCTTGTCTATGAATGTACGGGTATCTATAACATCAGTTGTCCGTATGTTATGCTTAATCTGATTGGTAAAGGTTAGAGGTTCACCATCTATATAAAAAACGTCGGCATATTGAGAACAAAGATTCTCTAGATTAATTCGTTCTTCCGGATTCAAGTGATTCGTGCGCAAGCGCGATATTATTATAGTGCGCACCGATAGTTTTTCATTGCGTGTGCACTGGATATTAAATAACTCTGCACTAACAGGGCGGTCCATCGAAAAAACTACGTCATGACGAGTCGGGTTGCCGATCTCTATGATGCCACGGTTATTTTTAACCGTAGTGACACAGTCTCCTATTATGCAATTAGATATGGATTGCTCCGGGATGAACACCTCACCGTCATGGAAGTTAATTGGGACTCTAACTAGTTTAGAGGTATTGGCTGGTATAATATCCTCATACAAGTTACAGTTACGCGAGTCATACATCAATAATGAGTTAGTCGATTGTCCTGTTACTAACTTTTTTATTTTTCAAATCAATGTTTGATTCCCACTTCTCTAATAAGTCAAGGCCAATCAGTCCGTCGAAATAATCGTGGAATTTAATAATTTATTTCCTGAAAGCACGGTATCGTTATCGAATAGTCATTTCGGGTAGTAGCGTGAATATTCGTTACTTCAAAAGGGTCGTAATTGCATGGTACATCAGGATAAAAATGCTGCACTGATTCGGGACTAATAAAGGATTGATTGGCACCGGTATCAATGAGAAACTTTAGAGGGGGGTTTAATATCTGTATGTACGGTAACTGTCGTTGAGTCTGTAAATTAAGTTCTATTTTAACTTGTCTGACTTGGAAGCTTTCTGAAAATCCTCATCTTCTAGTGTAGGGACTCCTTCCTGTGTCTCTTCTACGCAGTAGCTTTCAGAGTACTGAGGCTGCTGTTCATAAGAGTACTCATCGGTATAGTTTGGGTATTCGTAACAGTCTTGGTAGTAGTTATATCGATATTCATTTTGGAAGTCATTGTACGCTTGTTGGTCGTAAAACTCGTTAAAATTCATTTCCCTCGTCTTGAAATAGAGGGTGGTGGATTACCGAACTTACGCCAGTCGTGGGGTTGACGTGAAGGGAATGGTTTAGGTACATAGTGGCTAACTCCACTCATCGGCTGTGGACCAGTAGGTCCGTTTCGCGGAGCTAATTTAAATACATTACTTTGAGTTCTGTAGTTTGGTGGAGGTGCCGCGAACATCTGCTGCGTCCTTGTCGGTCCTCTGAACTGGGGAGCCTGTGGTCTCCCGAATGGAACGGGTCCCATAGGCTGTGATATCAACTGCCGTGACGGTCCAGGCATGTTAAATGGCTGCGAAGGCTGCATCATGTGTGGCATAAACCCGTAGCTAGACTTAGGCTCACTTACCTGAGGTTGCATGTGCGTCTTCCTCTCGGGGAGATGCTCGTTGCGCTGTTGCAAGTACAAGGTGTTAACCTCCTCGTGGACATACTCTAGAGCCTTCTCAATTGATTCAGGTCGCATGCAACGGATACGAGATCCCAACGGGTCACGGAGACCCCGTAGGTACGACTGAAGGGTTAACTTCTCATATAAAGATCGCTTAGATTCGATGGTACTCGGGACCGTTTCATGCAGGCTGATATAAGTCATTATAGTACTAAAAAGGTTTTGACACTTTTCATAAAACTCCTGTGGGCTCGAAGGCCCTTGATTCAGTAGCGCGAGATCGTTATACAGGGATGTTTCATCTCGCTGGTCAGCAAAGTTATTGATTAAGGCAGATCGAATGCCCATCCAGTTCTCAGGTATTCCATTCGAATTTATGAGGCGGGCAGCAGGCCCTACAACTTTGTTTAAAATGCCGTTCAATAAGGACAGGTTAGATAATTCATAACCTTCTTCATCCTTCATATACCGTATGACTAACTGGTCGCACAATCGGATGAATCTCGTAAGCACATTCGAGTTTCCATCAAACTCCGGCACTAACCGAAGTGCTTTAAAATCTTTTCGATTATAGCGTCCAACATGGTGTCTGATTCAGGAATTAAACTATCACTAGAGTTATTACCTACTTCTAAATCTCTATTTACGTCTTGCAAATTCATTCGACTACTATTTTCTAACCTAGGAGCCCGAGATTGCCTTGGATGGAAAATCTTGGAATTTTATAGGAAACACTTAAAGGATAAAAAGGAAGCAACTCTAGATAGAAACTAAAGTACTCACATACGCATCTTGGTGTCTGCGAGATCGATTTCTTGATCACTCCAGAACGTCCGCTCTTGTAGGTTACTTTTTCTCCAGCTTCAATCACTGATTTTACTTGATCCGTACGACTGCGCCAAATAAGGTGAGCGAGTCCCCGAGTTGCAAAAAAATGCAAAGTTAAAATAATACAATTTATTAATAAAAGTTACATTTAAATTATAATTAAGTAATGTGTCTCTAATGGTCGATGTGAGAACCAAGAGTGAAGGTAGCGCGGGCCGAGGCATCCGGTGTCCCATGGCGGCGACATGTTGGCGGCTCACGTTGCGCTGCGTCGGCGCCTCGTGATTGCTGTTACCGCGTTGTGCAATTCCTAAGTAGGTAAATCGCGTCAGCGGTTTCCGGGTGTCACCGACATATAACATGCAGTGCTTGCGACCTATATTTTTTGTTTTTGTTGCTATCTTTATTATTTTTTTCAGTGGATGGTTTTTATCGATTTTCTCGGGAAAGTCATTTTTACACATAAGAGATCTTAGGCTAAGATTTCCTTATGTCAAAATTCAGTACTTACGCTCAAACTTGTATTCAGAAATGTATGAAACACTGCTTAAACTTAGCGCAAGCTAAGCTAAGCGTAAGTAGTGGATATCGACTACTTGAGCCGATCTTAAAGCAGGAGTGGCGCCATCGAGCGAGTAAAAGTGTAGTTATAACTGACACTTGCTGATTTGTTATTTCTTACCCGACTGAGGAGGGTTATGTGTTTGGGTTGTATGTATGTGTGTTTGTATGTTTGTACGTTTCTTGGGCTCGTCCTACAGCCTAAACGGCTTGATGGATTTTGATAAATGAGGTATCATTGGATTCGTCTTGATCATGAGAGTGCCATAGTATACATGAAGTGTCAAGAAAACTATTATGGCGGCTTACAACTGCCATATCGTAATTCTAACGGAACAAAAAAAAAGATCAAATCCTATCGTTGAGGGATCAAAATACAGCTTTTTAAAAGACCATTTCAAAAATATATAACTCTTATAAGAATACAGTAGCAAATTTCTTTTAAGCCTCTTACAAAATTTCCAATTTTAGATTATTTAAGTTTATAATATAATTACTATAGTTTAATGTTGCAATTGCAACTATTAAAGAAAAGTAAAATATGTAAAAAAAAATACAATAAAATTTATATAAAAACTAACTGCGCCCCGCGGTTTCACCGCGTCCCTCAAGATCCATACATTTTCCAGGATAAAAAGTTGCTTATGTGTTAATTCAGGCTATAGGTAAGCTACCTCCGTACCAAATTTCATCCAAATCCGTTAAGCCGTTTAGGCGTGAAGAAGTAACAAAGATATCCAGACCCTTCGAATACATACAAACTTTCGCCTTTATAATATTAGTGTGATTATTTTTGCGGGCGGTCAGCTCCTATTCAATAATTTTGTCCGCAGTCAGGTTTTTAATATTCTTATAATAATTTTACAAGAAATTTACTTATTCCTTGCAAATTATAACCTCGTCTGCGTGCGTCTGTTCTTCTATTCCCAGTGTTTTAAGCCGCGTTGACACGATCAAAGTATGCTTGGTTCAATGTATGTACGAGTAGCATTCAAGAAAGTATCCAAGTGAGCTTAATCCCAGCATAATTTGATCATGTCAATGCGCCTTTAATTAACCAGTAAATTCACGAAACGAATCTTCAATGGAAAGCATAAAAGTTTATTTTTTCATTTATAAATGAAACTGACGAATTGGGCACCTATGATTCAATCTCTGAGGTTGTAACATCATCTTTGGAAGTCCCTTGTCGTGGCAATACATATTTGCGAAATATTATGAATCCATTGAACCTATACAACGACGAAGAATTTTGAAATAGATACATATTGAACAAAAATAACGAAATACACTGTAGTACTTGTACAAAATGGTCTACAACACCATTCGAGGACTGCGGCATGTGGAGCAATTAATTCCTCTTATTTTCATACGCTGTAAACGGAGCCATTGGAGGAATAATTTAGCAGAAACTTTAAAGTTCAAACTACAATAATGTTCCCGCGGTTTTCTACGATATTATTTACCAAGATAGGTACCAGAAAAAAATAGATTTGCATCATAAATATTTTGTTTCACTCACTCCAATATCATTTCATGTATTGCTATCTTTGTTGTTTGTTAGTCACGTCTGCTTAAAAAACCGGTAATGGTTCCGCTAAAAACAAAAACTGCCATAGACAACAAAGTATTATCTTAGCTAAAACCGCGCTAAGTTTGTGACGAACTATGTTTCTGAATACCAATTTTAAAGATCGACTTAGCCGATGCTCGGCTAAGACTGGTCTTCGTTCGTCTTACATTCTTGCCTTAAAGTCGCAACGACGATATAATATGTTAATAATTTAGTATCTTGTAATTTTAAAACATTTGCACGACACACTAGTCGAATACAGAGATCCCTGAACTATATTAACAACTAAAATTTACCTACATGTATTCATGCAAATAAATTTATTTCATTTCATTTCAAAAACGTGGTACTTGGACGAAGACTTAGTTTATAACAAAATTAAATACCTCGATATTTCGAAAGGTGCCGGTACTGATGGGATACCGTCGATTTTTGTAGTTTCGATTGTTCATCTACGATTGTTACACCTCTCTCAATTATTTTTAATAAATCACTTAGCACGGGAGTATTTCCATCATGAAAAAAAAAAAAAAAAATGGGATATGAAAAACAGATTTAAAATTATAGACCCATCTCCATTTTGAATGTTTTTGGTAAAATATTAGAATCACTGATTTGTTATTTTATTCAAAGCTACTTCAAACCTTACTTGACGAACCACCAACATGGATTTGTACAGATGAGATCGACTAACTCTAATTTGATCACGTTCACCGATGTCATAACTGAAGCCGTGGCTCGAGGTGGTCACGTCGATGTTGTTTATACAGATTTCAGCAAAGCATTTGACAAAGTTTCACATGCAATTCTTTTACATAAATTAAGTAGGTATGGCTTGTATGGCAGCTTGATCGAATGGATTGCTTCTTACCTAACAGATAGAAATTTTACGTGGTTGTAAGAGGATTTAGATCTTCAGTTTTTCAAATTACCTCAGGCGTACCACAGGGGTCTCATTTGGGACCTATTCTATTTAATATATTTATCAACAACCTGCCTTCTTGTCTTAATTACTCAATTACTTTCTTATGTGCCGATGATTTGAAAATATTGATAAAATGATATTAACAGCTTAGGTGGTTGTTGTCAAAGTAATTAAATGTGTCTCAATGCAAATAAATGCCATTTTATAAAATTTACGCGCAAATTAAAAGTAATTCCTTCTTCATATCACATCGAACATAATACTCTGGATGAAGCTGAAAATGTACGCGATCTAGGTGTAATTCTGGATAAAAAACTGACATTCACGCCCCACATCGAAAATATAATAAAAAAGATGCTTCGAAGATGCTCGGACTAGTCATAAGTAACTGCAAGGTTTTCAAAAAACTTACGACAAAAATATCAATATATAATGCTCTTTTAAGACGTCACCTTGAGTATTGCAACACAATTTAGCGACCACACTATTCTACTCACTCTCTAAGGATTGAACGTTTGCAAAAACGATTCCTCTGGTATTTGGCAAAGACTTCAGGGGTAGCTTCTAAAGTACGATCGTATAAGGATAGACTTGGACATTTCAAAGTGAGTTCCCTTTCAAAACGTAGAAACTTAACAGATCTTGCTTTATTATACAAAATCTTTCGAAACAAAGTAGATTGCCCACAACTTGAGCAAATTTAAACTTAAGGTACCATACAGATACCCGCGGAATCTTGTAAAGCCACTCGCAGCCCAATCTCGTAAAACAGCTCTTGGTAGCAACTCACCCATCCCAAGACCTTGCAAGAGCCTTAATGAATGTAGCGATCATGTTGATATATTTGGAGATTCTTTCTCAAAATTTCGGAAAGATGTTATATCTTTCTACAGCGATAAGTACATCATCAGGAAGTCAATATTTTGAAAGGTGCCTTTTATGTAGGTTATTATGTTGAATATTTTTACCTAAGGCTTTAAGGTTGTGACTGAGTTGTTCGGATGGATGTGCGATGCACTTAATATCCTCGTTTTCTCACAATTTTTTATAATGTATTAATTATTAATTTTCTATGAATAATGCACGTAAAGGTTGTGACTGAGTTGTTCGGATGGATGTGCGATGCACTTAATACCCTCGTTTTCTCACAAATTTTTATAATATATTAATTATTAATTTTCTATGAATAATGCACGTAACGAGTTATTTTGGTATTCATAATTATTTGCATCAACCTCCGGCAGGCCAATGTTGTCGTGACATGTTTACATTGTATTTATTTTATGCCCAAAATTTGTCATTCATAAACGCATGTAGTGTTTACCTGTAACTGATTTTACATATAGCATTCAAAAAATGTCTCTACTTATTTTATGCATGGATTAATGGAACAATTGTTGGAAGACCTGAATAAATAAAAATAAAAGTTAATAGCCTATGTCCGTTCTCATGATGCACACTAAGTATTTGCTTGTTCAATTTATCAAGTTAATAGCCTATGTCCTTTCTCATGATTCACACTTATTATTTGATTGTTCAATTTAATCAAGCTAATAGCTTATGTCCTTTCTCATGATGCACACTTAGTATTTGCTTGTTCAATTTAATCAAGTTAATAGCCTATGTCTTTTCTCATGATGCACACTTAGTATTTGCTTGTTCAATTTAATCAAGTTAATAGCCTATGTCCTTTCTCATGATGTACACTTATTATTTTATTTTATCAAGCTAATAGCTTATGTCCTTTCTCATTATGTACACTTATTATTTAATTTAATCAAGCTAATAGCTTATGTCCTTTCTCATTATGCACACTTAGTATTTGCTTGTTCAATTTAATCAAATTAATAGCCTATGTCCTTTCTCATGATGCACACTTATTATTTGATTATTCAATTTAATCAAGCTAATAGCTTATGTCCTTTCTCATGATGCACACTAACTATTTGCTTGTTCAATTTAATCAAGTTAATAGCCTATGTCCTTTCTCATGATGCAAACTAAGTATTTGCTTGTCCAATTTAATCAAGATTGGTTCAGCCGTTTGGTTGTGAAAGGTAACAAACAGAGAGACAGAATAACTGTTGCTTTTATAATTAGTATGGATTAGTGTGTGTATTATAATGACTTTCTGCAGACGTGGTGATGTCCGGGGGAGGCGCCGTGGCGTGGGCCGTGGTGCTGGGCTCGTGGGTGGCGCTCTACCAGCTGCAGCGTACGTCGTGGGGCGCCGCGGGCGACGCGCTCGCCTTCATAGTGCCGCTGGGGCGCGCCTAGCTGCCTCACACGCACTCCCTCTGTCGCCTACGTGGCGCTCGGCGCGTGGGTGTCGCTCTACCAGCTGCAGCGCACGACGTGGGGCGCCGCGGGCGACTCGCTCGCCTTCTTAGTGCCGCTCGGGCGTGTATAGCTGCCAAGAACGAAGCGTTACGCTTCTTCATTTATTATAAGAACTGCAAAGGAGTGGAATGCCCTGCCCTCGTCAGTGTTTCCGGTAAAATATAACCCTGGTGTGTTCAAGTCAAGAGTGAATAGGTATCTACTAGGCAAGCGTGCTACACCTTCGACCACATCATCGCTTTCCATCAGGTGAGATTGTGGTCAAACGATTGCCTAGTCCGTAATAAAAAAAAAGAAAAAAAGAAGCACTCCCTCTGTCGCCTAGGGTATGGGAGCGGCGCGCGGCGGAACGGGGAGGGCGGTACAAGTACAAGTTACATTATAATAATCTGTGGCAGCACAGCATTTGTTCGTGGATCGCGGCTACACTCCCCGTTCCGGCGCTCCAATACCTGAGGCGATATTAAACTAATTGTTATCAAGGAGTGGATCGCGCTCCACTCGCGCCCGTCGCGCCGTGTCGTGTTATGTATGTCGCAAGTCGCAAGCAATTTGTAGAAATCTCCCATTTACAAGCGGCAACGTCTGTTTATTATTAAACACTCCTGTATTTAAAATGACGAAGGCAGATTGTAGATGTTAATTTAACTAGCCTGCCATTGAGCCTCAAATTAACATGTCCACTTGCCTAACTAACCTACTGCTTTTTGTAGACGAAATTCTAAATTACCTACACACAAACCATCCATCTTATAACCCAGTAGACGCCAATACCTATTTATTCGCAATGCAAACAGTTCTGTCAACCAACTGAGGTGAGCGTGAGCGGGCGCGGGGTACTGAATGCTCATTGGTCAGGTTAATGATCACGTCATATCGCTACATGTCGCCATTGGCCCAAAATTAGTGGGTGTGGATTTTTATAAGATCTATTTTCCTAATGTGGTAGGTATCTGAAAGCGTTCGCCCTGTACTAGGCCTCTACTGGTTTATAAGGTCGATGACACCGAGGAACTGAATGTACAAACAGACGACGCCGTTTGTAAACGGACACGTTCTGCAAATTCCTTGCAACATACATATATATGTACCTACACAATATGTAGGTATGTACCTACACAATATGTAGGTTAGGTATGTACCTATAAAATATGTAGGTATGTACCTACACACTACTCACCCTCTTGTGTTTGATGGCTTTCAAGTTTTGTTCTAAATGGCTCTGTGCATTCACACATGTGTGCATTCATGGCTGTGAGGGTAGCCACAGTACCTATGTGTACTTTGACGGTAGTATTTTCTGTGAAAATGTATTCTATGGTGTTATTCCAGGACCAAAGGTACAAAGTACCAAATTTCACCACATTCCTTCCGCCGTCAAAAAGATTGTTATTGATTGCTCGGCTTCTATTCAACGGATGGAGACACGAAGAACAACAGATTGTAAGTCATAAACTAACTATCAAATGGTGAAAATAGCATTTAATACAGTCCAGTAGTTTATGCGTGATGCACAAACAAAAGTCCAGACATATATGATGTTTTAAAATGTTACATTCTTCAGTAGATTATGTTCAGTAGCTTATTTTCTCTAGACCAATTTTGTGTAAACAGTTTCATATACATAACTGAATGTGTACAACCCTATGTCCCCTACCAGCCAACAAGGGCATTAATCATGTATTTATCCGTAGAGAGAGTATCAAGAATTTAAACATTTTCATATACATAACTGAATGTGTACATCCCTATGTCCCCTACCAGCCAACAAGGGCATTAATCATGTATTTATCCGTAGAGAGAGTATCAAGAATTTAAACATTTTCATATACATAACTGAATGTGTACAACCCTATGTCCCCTACCAGCCAACAAGGGCATTAATGATGTATTTATCCGTAGAGAGAGAGTATCAAGAATTTATCAAATAGTTAACATATGCACAGAGTATACAAATACTACGTAAGAAACATATGTTGCATGCTGTTGAACGACATGTTAAACATAAGAGTACCTTTGGCCTTGGAAGCCAAGTGATCCAGCTAGGTTCTCGTTAACTTTGTCTCTGAAGTTGGCAAAAAGCGTTGAGCGAGAGCACTCGTACACTTGAGCACGGAACAATAGTTCTTTGTTGATTATTGGTGATGTCCCGATCCTTGTACTGTTGTTTGTTCTATGCCCGAACTCGAGCGCTCGCGTTCGGCTCTCATAGGAACATGAGCACTTTCAGTACAAAATTCATTAGTAATGTTATGTGTCTCGTTATTTACCGCTTTTGTTGTAAGTATACTATATATTATATCGTCGGGTCAGAAGTAAACTTGCCTATCTGCAAACGTCAAATAGTTGAGGAGCCTGCCTCCTCAACTATTTGATGATTATAAAAGAAAAATGAAAATAACAGTCACAGTTGTAAGTCACAGATTAGTCTCCTATCGTACATTATATTAAAATAATATATATATTGCTTGTGATGATGTTATAGCAGCTTGGTGAGTTTACTATAGTTGGATAATAGAAGTTAAAGAAATGATACAGTACGAAAGTTGACTGTTGTACTGCACATGCACATGTATACCACATTTCATGGTGTTATTTATTGTAAACTAGACAAACTACTATTATTAGTTTTTGTTATCTCTATTGCTGTGTATTCCGCGTGAAAATAATATCTTCCTTTTTATTTCGCCATTTTGACAACCCCCAAAGACAACCCAAAATCTTCTATCAAAACTGAACCT
Organism: Alsophila aescularia; assembly: GCA_946251855.1. NCBI lineage: Eukaryota > Metazoa > Arthropoda > Insecta > Lepidoptera > Geometridae > Alsophila > Alsophila aescularia. Next base: position 580,264 of record OX276374.1, on the reverse strand, counting down.
GAACAAAGAGTTTTTATACCTACAGTACATTTCCTTCTTTCTTATTATTAAACTTATCAAAATCATAAATCAATTAAGTTTAAATATTAATTAATTAAGCAAGTATTTATTTTAAATTAAATAACATAACTTTTCCTCCCTCCTCAATAAAATAAAAATAAGCATATTTCAAACAATAATTAAGAAAATAATATAGGAACAAGATATAATACATTAATAAACATTATTCCTTATAATTAATTACACAACGTGGTCTCAAATTATAGGGGTGAGGTCGGGGTTGAGATTGGGACGTGTCTAACGATGGAGCAGATGAAGAAACGGTTGGAGCAATCACTTCTGGTGCTGGCGGTGGAAAAATATTCAAATTTGGAAAACTTCTTTGCCCAACAACTGAACTATCAGTAGTGGACACTGATGAATCTGCTTCTTTAGGGGCACCACCTGTGTAAAGCAATATTTGATCTATGTGACGTTTACAAATAACATTATGCGTTTGTACGTGCACCAAATAGAGCCTGTTACCTAGCTTTTCAGTGACAGTTCCTAAAACCCAACTAGGTTTCCTAGCTATGAACCATCGCACCCAAACTTTTTCGCCTACGTTAAACTTTCTACATGTATGTGCTGACATTTGAAGGGACGATTTGGATTTGTGTGGCGGCTGTAACACATCTAATCTTGACCGCAACTTCCTACCTAACATCAATTGCGCTGGTGATGAACCTGTGGAGCAGTGAGGAGTGTTTCGATATTCAAATAGGAAACCAAGCATTTTCTCATTAACGGAATTCACTGATGTATTCTGCGATAAGATACATTTCAGCATCTTTTTACAGCATTTAACCGAGTTTTCGGCTAGTCCGTTGCTCTCCGGATGATAAATAGGTGAGGTAACATGTTGAATGCCAGCATGTCGACAGAACTCTGCGAATTCTAAAGTTTTAATTTTTACATCGTTATCTGAAACTATGACCTTCGGAATACCAAATCTTGAGAAAAGCGGTTTTAACTGCGTGATAAGAGCACTGGATGATGTGCCCGCGCGCATTTCTAAGCATTCTAACCATTTACTAAACGCATCTATAACAACCAAATACGTTCTTTGAGCTCTAATGAATCTATATGAATTCGCTCCCAGGGCGCGTCTGGAGGCGGCCATAGGGCGGGCGTGGCCTGCGACGGTGCTCCTCTCTGAGCACTGCACATTCGACAGGCCCCCACTGTACGTTCGATATCTTTATCAATACCTGACCACCACATTTTTCCACGAGCAATACTCTTAGTTTTCACAATGCCAAAGTGACCCTTATGTAACTCGGACAGAAGACTACTTCTGAATGACTGAGGGATTACCACTCTGTGACCCCGTAGCAGGACTCCATCTTCTATCTCGAAGTCTGCTTTGCATCTAAAAATATAGAGTATATATAGAGGCTGGTTGTATAGAGGCACAATTTATCTTCCGTGGCCAGCCATGTTGAACGTATCTAATTACAGTCTGTAAGCTTCGATCGGAGGTTGTTGCTATTTTAATGTCTTTAAAAGACACTGGAAGTGATTTTTCGTCCAGAAAATTTAATATACTTGCACTATCATTTTCATCACCTACGTGATTCGTGATAATTTGAGGCATTCTCGAAAAAAAATCTGCCACTGAATTATTTTAGCTTGTTATGTACATAATAACATAATTATACGCCGATAAAAATACAGCATACCTTTGCATTCTTGAAGCTGCTGTCACAGAAATTCCATTTTTTTTTCCAAATATAGCCAGAAGTGGTTTGTGATCTGTTTTAATCACAAATGGCTTATCTCGTCCATATAAATATTGATGAAAATGTTTCACACCGAATATTATAGCCGTGGCCTCTTTTTGAATCTGACTATAGTTCCTTTCGCTAGCCGATAGCGTACGAGATGCAAAAGCTATTGGTCTCTCTTTGCCATCATCTCCCTGCATTAAAACTGCACCAAGGCCTCCTGGGCCCGCATCAACACTATGAACTAGCCGCGCATTGGGATCAAAGTGTGCTAACACACGTTCTGATGAGAGTTCGCTTTTTACCTCCTCGAAAGCTCGTTGCTTAACTCCCCATTTCCAATCAACATCTGACCGAAGCAACTCATTTAGAGATTCCATCACAGAGGATGCGTTTGGAATGAACCTTCGATAATAATTTATCGTTCCCAAAAATCGCTTTAGTTCCCGTACATTTGTTGGTGGCGGAACGGTGACAATTGCTTCAACCTTCTTGGGATTTGTACGGAGTCCGTTCTTATCAATCAAATAACCTAAATAAGTTACACTTTTCTCGAAAAACTTACATTTCGTCCTTTGTAGCCTCAAACCTGCATCTTGCAAGCGCCGCAAAACTTCCTCGAGTCGCTGTAGATGGATTTCCTTCACACGTGACAGGTCCAACCTGTCACGCAAACGTCATCAAGGAAACAAACCACTCCATCAATGCCAACCATCAATGATTCCATCATTTTCTGAAAAATTGCAGGCGCATTAGCTAAACCAAATACTAATCTTGTGTGTTTGAAAAGTCCCTGTGTAGTATTGATCGTTGTAAGCTCTTGACAGTCTTTTGACAGCTCTAATTGGTTATAGGCCATTTTAAGGACAATTTTGGAGTAGTGATCTCCGTTACGTAACTTATCGAAGACGTCCTCAATGAGTGGCAGAGGATATTTGTCAATTTCAATTGACTGATTAATCGTCATTGAATAATCACCACAAATCCTCACGGATCTATCAGGTTTCATTACCGGTACAATCGGGGTAGCAAATTTTGAAAAACTTACCGGAACTAATATACCTAATTCGACCAATCTTGATAGTTCCGATTCAACCTTTTCTTTAATTGCAAACGGTAGAGGCCTAGGTTTGCAAAATTTTGGTTTGGCATCAGCTTTCAACTGCAAAGTGACTTTGTACTTATTAAATAAACCCAGTTCGTCCTTCCAAACGTCAGCATATTTGTCTAACAAATTATTCACGTCACTATTACTCGAGATGAATGCAATTTACATATACCCAAGTTAAATAATGCCATGAAATCTCGTCCTAGTAGAGGTGGTCAACCGTTTTCAACTACATTCAATTTAATTTGTTTCTTAGTTCCCTCATACTCTATATCTGCAAGAAAATTGCCTAATAGATAAGCTTTTAAGCCTGTATAATAGCATAGTTTGAGATTATTCTTAGTAAGAGGACATGTAGGAAAAAATTCTAACCAATCACGTTTTGATAAGAAAGAATAGCCCTAATGTCGAGCGTTTCGGAGTAAAATGACCATTCAACGCATCGATCAGATCTTCGTATTCTAACAATTCAATATCTCCCGGATGCACTAAATTTCTCAATAAACGGTGTGTATCTTCCGAGATGTGAGTTAGAAATATACCGTTTTTTTTTTCTTTCTTCACCTCGTTTACTTTAAAGTATTGTTTTAGACGACATTGGAAAATATTCCATTCATGTACTTTATAATCAAACTCACCTAAAACTCCTATGTATGTCGTCATAATTATATTATTATATAGAGGTTCTTTTGAATCCTCGTCGCCAAAAATGCTGTGTATTCCAGGGAAAATAAACAAGCTGCGTGAAAATAATATCTTCCTTTTTATTTCGCCATTTTGACAACCCCCAAAGACAACACAAAATCTTCTATCAAAACTGAACCTGAACAAAGAGTTTTTATACCTACAGTACATTCATTCTCAAAACTAGAAAGATGAATATTTATGAAAAATGAAACTCATTGGTACTAGTAAAAACAGTTATAACTAGTGGCTCTGTGAGCGCACAAACTTTTTTGCAAACAATCTAGCGGTGCACAGTAGCGCCATCTAGTTACCTTAATGTAAAACTAACATTAATAACCGTTCTCCATCAATCCCTACCTAGTGGACAAAGGGCTGATTCCACTAGTAGAAACCTAAAAGTGAGAAATTTACTGCAATTTGATGAGCTATTCTGCTCATCACGCCGAAGATCCTCATCAGATCTTCACCAATTTTTTATGAAACCAATTTAAAGTTACTACCTTTCAAATATAAAAAGAACCATCGAAATCGGATCTACTAAGGCGGAAATATTCATTAGTCCTCTTTTTGCCCCCTTTTGGGGGAAGTACCCCCCAATCGAAAATCCCCGACGACAAAAAAAAACCTAAAAATTCGTTAACCTGTATACGAAGTTTCGTCTAGATCGGTTGAGAAATGCGACCTGTAGAGGAGAAAATTATTATAGAGGTAAATCAAACAGTCAAAATTTCAAGAAAAATCTATTCGCTTTCTTCAGCATCCAGTTCAGAAAGCGAGTCCCTTGTTCATCTCAGTTCAGGAAGCGAGTCCCTTGTTCATCTCAGTTCAGGAAGCGAGTCCCTTGTTCATCTCAGAACAGGGAAGCTTTTTGTAATAATCATGTTAGTTCATAGTTTCAAAAGGTCTTTTCTTTTTCTCTTGTTTTCAATGATGATATTTTAAATCTTTCTTTGTAGGCTGCAATAGGATAGGATGGTACCGCCTCTCTTTTTTTCTTCAGCTCTAAAAAACAAATGGTCCCATGTTACTATAATAATTGTCTTTCAAAAATATTTTATCGTGGAACTCTTGTTTTATATTGCAACCATACCGCATCATTATTTCCAATTTTTCGCCCTTCAATTGACACTTAACTGATATTGATTTTGCGTACGTACCAAAATCTTTAAAATCGTGGTAAAGTAAAGTAGTTACGTTGAATGGCCAAGGGTTTATTCAAGCTAGGCCGGGCGAACTATTTGTGCCCAACCATCGGGAGTATAGACAGGTATGTTTTTAGATTTCAATTCAATCTTTGAATGAATAGAGTCACATTCCATCTGCAAAGTAGGATGCTGTTTTATTGTCATCAAGCACATGGATGAATGTTGGACACCGCATCCATCTGACATCATTCCGTCTACAAAGTAGGATGCTATTTTATTGTCATCAAGCACATGGATGAATGTTGGCCACCGCATCCATCTGACATCATTCCGTCTGCAAAGTAGGATGCTTTTTTATTGTCATCAAGCACATGGATGAATGTTGGCCACCGCATACATCTGACATCATTCCGTCTGCAAAGTAGGATGCTTTTTTATTGTCATCAAGCACATGGATGAATGTTGGCCACCGCATCCATCTGACATCATTCCGTCTGCAAAGTAGGATGCTTTTTTATTGTCATCAAGCACATGGATGAATGTTGGCCACCGCATACATCTGACATCATTCCGTCTGCAAAGTAGGATGCTTTTTTATTGTCATCAAGCACATGGATTAATGTTGGCCACCGCATCCATCTGACATCATTCCGTCTGCAAAGTAGGATGCTTTTTTATTGTCATCAAGCACATGGATGAATGTTGGCCACCGCATACATCTGACATCATTCCGTCTGCAAAGTAGGATGCTTTTTTATTGTCATCAAGCACATGGATGAATGTTGGCCACCGCATCCATCTGACATCATTCCGTCTGCAAAGTAGGATGCTTTTTTATTGTCATCAAGCACATGGATGAATGTTGGCCACCGCATCCATCTGACATCATTCCGTCTGCAAAGTAGGATGCTTTTTTATTGTCATCAAGCACATGGATTAATGTTGGCCACCGCATCCATCTGACATCATTCCGTCTGCAAAGTAGGATGCTTTTTTATTGTTATCAAGCACATGGATGAATGTTGGCCACCGCATCCATCTGACATCATTCAGTCTGCGAAGTAGGATGCTGTTTTATTGTCACCAAGCACATGGATGGCACAACACTTACTACGGAATATTATCCCGAATATTATTATTATCCGCATAATAATAATATTCGGGACAATTCATACCAATTACCTAGCCCCAAACTAGGATACCCTGTATTATAGGTACTAGACAACGGATGTAATTACACCCATGAGTCGGAAACAAACATTTCTGCTGCATTTCACAAATGATAGCACCTAACGGGCCGGGCCGGGATTCGAACCCACGACCGTTGGTTGACTAGTCACGGTCACTAACCATTCCGCCAACCGGTCATCGGATATGTTTTGTAATCATGTATATTTGTTTCACTGAAAGAAATATTTAAATATTTCCGCGCTCGCTTCGCTCGCGCCTCTAATTATATTATGTTTTTAAGAACACACAGAAGGTTAATTATGAACATTCATTTTTCACACATTTGCACTGATACTAGAAATAGCTCCAAATTTTCGCGCTCGCTACACTCGCACCCTTGTTCTGTTATTGCCTGTTGAATGCAGGATAAAGCGGCTCTTGTTTTGATTTAGTTTTTAGCCAACACTACAAGAAATTACAAGCCACGCTCGCGCCAGTCGCGCCTTTTCTATCTACCACAGAATACTATTACTCCTAGCGGAGAAGAAAGCCAATTGCCAAACTTCATACAAAAAAGGCGGTAATAAAATATGACTACTAGCGCCCTTTGTCAACTTAAAAATGGCGCGAAATTCGAATGGGCTTGATTTTAGGTAGTCACGTGTACTGAAATGTAAACATTCTGATTTTGTAACCATTATTAAATTCCAGTAGTGCACAGAATATTTATTTGTTACAAAAAATATGCCACATACTTTTAAACTCTTCTACACATTCTTTGTGGAATAATAAGGTTACATAAATAATAAAATCAGGCAATGTTTACATCTCAGCATACCTGTTATTATAAATAATAGCATTCTGTTGCCTGTATGATTAAGAATTTCATAGAAAATTGCAATAAAACGACAGTTTAAATAATCTAATTTTATTTTAACCCATAGTGTTATAACAACTCTACATTTATATGGTTACATCTTTAAAGGCCTTAGTAAGTTAATACGAGTACATGTGTATTAAAATTATAATATTAACTTATGAAATGAAACACCATAACTATATACTTACAGTTACAGGGTTCTTGATTCTTTAATGCAATTCAAAGGAAACGTATAGCATCTTTCATGTCAGTTGAGAGGTGTGATAATGGGTTTCGCAGAGACTTGTCAAACAGTTTACAAGTCAAAAGCTTAATTTGTCAAATTATAAACCGATCAAATCCTAAAATAGTCAAATACTAGATTCATCAAATTCATAAATCCTCAAATCCTTAGCTCATCAAATTAGTAATTAGTCAATCGCGCTTTGTACAGGCAAGAATAAAATTAAATTATAGGTTTCTTTTTTTTGGGTTAGTCCAACCAAACTATTCTACTATTTGTTCTACTTAGGTTCTACTATAGAACAGATTAGACAAAAAAAAACAAATCTGTGCTACTGAAATTACAATTTGTTTTACTGAGTAGGTACTAGGTAGTAAGGCATTTAGTGACGGATGTCAAAGTGACATGTCAAAGTGGCAGTTTGGGGAAAAGAGAGTAGAGGTGGAGAGTGGGGGAGTGGGAGTGGAGTAAGAGAGTGAGGGAAGGGGAGGGGAAGTGAAGAGAGGGAGAAGTATTGGGGCAGGGGAGTGGGAGGGTGTTTGTGAGGGGAGGAAGTGAGGAGGGAGTGGGGAAATGGTTGCATTGACGCTTATAGGCATTTAGCTATAGGTTATTCTGTCTTTGAAAATTACGGATGCAGGTTTTGTACAATGGCTTGACGAATCACGTATTTAACGAATTGAGGTTTTGACGAAAAATGATGTGACGAATTAAGGGTTTTGACAAATAATTGTTTTGACGGATTGCGATATTGACAAATTAAGCTTTTGACTTGTGTAGGATTTGACCAACCAAGAGCGCCCACTTAAAAGGAAAATATTATTGTACCATACAACCCGAAATTCAAGTGAAGCCTTGGTACTCCAAGGTAAGACTTAGTAAGATAGCCACATCCGTGCTTATACGTATGCGTTTGGGTCACATGTGCAGTCCGGCACATCTTTGTCGAATTCGAATTAATGACTCCAAAATGTGAATGTGGAGAAGATGTTGGGGATATTAACCACATCATATTTAAGTGCCCCTTGTACGATAAGACTACGTTTTACAAAGACCTGGCAAAACTAGAAATTCCTTTTCCTCCAAATATCTAATGTTTACTCCATAACAACTATATTCCTATATATAAAGTCTTAGCTTCATTTATTGAAGCTAACGACATAAAATAATAAATTTTGCATTATGTATGTATAATAGGTTTTATTTTTATACTATGTTCTATTATTATTACTCACGTACTCCTTGCTCCTCTGACCATCCTTTCCTTTCTCCGATATTCCGTACTCCAATTTGTTAATTTTGTAAATAGTTACTTTGATTCCCTCGTTTTAATAATTAAAAAAAAAAGAAAGGAAAAGCAAAAAATAAACTCTAATTAGAAAAATGAAGAAAACTGGCAAGAAAATGAAAAACCTGACACTGGCAAATACACGAGAAGTGTGACGCCAAATCCTCGAACGAGGAAAAGAAAAAAAAAGAAAAAGTATTTGACAAGTCTCTGCGAAACCTGCAGTGCGATTACGTAATGTTGATCATGACGGTTTCAAGCCGTCAAATTCAATAATGCTTTGCGATAGAGTCGATTTTGCTATGAAAAAAGTTGACAATCTGATTGAAGCCAAGTTCTGTAATCGGGCTGCTGTTAATGTAATCATTAGAAGTCTGGTAGACATGGCGAAGGATAAGGAAAATTCCTTACTATATGGGCAGAAAGACCTAACAGACAGGAACATATAGACATAGTGTGTATGTATTAAGTTTCAATATGGACGTGTCTGCAATAAATAATAATTATTATTAAACATTTAACAGGATAATGACAAAACATACCAGACTGGAGTTTTTTCTTCAGAAACTGTCAACACAGCAAAAAATAAATGAAATGAAACAGGTACAGTTTTACATTCCCTAGAATTATAGCAGTTTGACTGGGAAACCAGCAAAGAGTATAGTAATATAGGGGGGAAAGAGTGCCCTCTTGCGACTTCCACGTGCATATGAAATTGAAGCGCCACTTGATTTCTTAACAAGAACTAATGCTATAGTACACACAGCACACACACAGGACACAAACACACAGTACAGCTAATAGGTATTTTGGTAATTTTATTTTTCCCAATTCGTTCTAATTACCGTATTGTGACCTTGTCAAATGGTATTTTTTTATTAATATCATTTGACAAAGTTACATTAAGGTAGCCTAAAAAAATTGCTCAGTAAGTAATTGGGAAACATAATAGTTTATTACCACACTATTAATTGCAATTAAACAAAAGATGGATTGGTAGATAAAAGTATTTATTAAAACAACACAGTAGGTAAATAACATTAAAATACAAAGTTGGCTTAGAAAACTAAATGTATGTAACAATAGGCGGTCATTTTACTTAAACATTGTGAGCCCCTCAATCGACGTCTAAGAAAATTAATTAACTGTTGTGAATCATACGCAGAATAAAATGTATTACGTTACAATGTAAACAAAAGTGAGATAATGATTTATAAACCAGAAATAAATTATCTAACCATGTTCCACCTGTTACCATGAGTGAAACGGAACTCCTTTACATATTCTCAATAACTTTAAATGTTTGGGTCATATAGTTACAAACGATCTTAGGGACGATCAGGACATTGAGAGGGAACGCGGGGCGGTGGCAGTCAGATGCAGCATGCTGGCTCATAGGTTTGCCCGCTGTATCGCCGATGTTAAGTTTACTCTCTTTAAGGCATATTGCCAATCGTTTTACGCGAGCAGCCTATGGATCTGCTATACGCAGAGGGCCTACAGCGCTCTGCTAGTCCAATATAACAATGGATTCAGGGTGGTGTTGGGCCTGCCTCGGTTCTGCAGTGCGCCTGGAATGTTTTGCCGATCATAAGAAAAAATGCGGCATCTCTCTTACGCAGAACTCGTGGCATTGTCAACGGCATACTGAATATTGCTGAACAACCTGATTGTCCATTGCAAGCGCATTTGATAAAGTCGTGAATAGGTATTACACAGTGCTATGATTTTCTGTCTGTGTGATGCAAATTTTTGTATGTACTTTTTTCATTACCAAACATTTGTGCTCTCATTAATTTAAGTTTTAAGCTGTGTTTTTATCATTGTATTGGTTTATAATGGTAAAATATGTCTGATATAAAGATGTATTATTATTACTAGCTGTGCCCGCGGCTATGTGCTATTGTAAGACAACACAACATTTGATCAAAATTCCTTCAGCCGTCAAAAAGTTTTAATCAATTGCTCAGCTTTTACTTATTGAATTGAGATACCAAGTACACCAGTTTTTATATCAAACCCTAAACTATATAACAGTGAAAACTGCATCGCAATCGGTCCAGTAGTTTTTACGTGTCGCGCGAATAAACATACAGACAAACAAACAGACAGACACGATTTTTTTAAATGTTATATTCTTGTTCAGTCTTGTTTGTGTATTGTATACTGCTCTTCGTTTTGACTTGCTGCTAGCACTGTTGATATTTTTAAATTCGGAGATGTTATAAGAAAAGGTTCCATTGAAAATAACTCAAGTTTACAGACAGAAACCTGCGAAATCAAAGCATTAATACCAAGAGATGATCTAACTTATGACCAATCAGCTCACCTAGAAAGTATTATAGGAAAATATGAGTCAATTTCATCAGAAAAAGTAGGATTAGGCAAAACGCATCTAGTGACACACGAAATAATAACTCAAGGTCAACCAATTAAACAAAGGTACTACCCTTTGTCCCCCGTAAAGTTAAAAGCGTTAAACGGAGAGGTGGACGAGATGTTGAGGCTTGGCGTCATAGCTCCATCGAGATCCCCATGGTCCAACCCGGTTGTTATGACACCGAAAAAGGATGGATCATGGAGATTTTGCTTGGATGCTCGCAAGCTTAATGACGTTACGGTAAAAGACTCGTTCCCCCTCCCGTTCATCACCTCAATACTAGACAACTTGCGTGGCGTTCACTATCTGACTTCCATCGATTTATCATCCTCATTCTGGCAGAGATGGTTATCGGACAAAAACAGGGGCATAGGTAGTGGTAGTTCTTGTGAAAAGACCGCATTTGTTGTACCAAATCGCGGACTTTTTGAATTCAAAAGAATGCCCTTCGGATTATCCAACGCTGGTGTGGAGTTACAAAGGCTAATAGACTCACTGTTTCATCACAAATTCGATGGTAGGGTTTCGGATACTTGGATGACTTGCTGATTGCCACAGATACGTTTGAAGAGCATCTATCGATACTCTCGGCAGTCTGCAAGGCGCTCAAGGAAGCAGGCTAAACCGTAAACTTATTTTTTTTTTTTTTTTTTGCAAAGGAGAGCTAATATACCTAGGTTATAATATAATAAATTCAGAAGGTTTGCGTACAGACCCTGATAAATTGGATTGCGTAGAAAACTATCCACAACCAGTAACCGCTAAACAGTTACGAGGCTTTATAGGGCTCTGTTCGTACTACCGTAGGTTCGTCAAGGATTTTTCAACCATCATCGCGCCAATGACCACTTTAATAGGGAAACGGAAAGGTAAAGACAGTATCGAATGGTCGCAAACAGCAGAAAACTCATTCAATACCCTCAAGCGTGCGTTAGTAACTGCACCAGTTCTGACATCACCAGATTTTACACGACCATTCGTACTTCACTGCGACGCATCATCTGTAGGTATAGGCAGCGTCTTAACACAGGAGATTGAGGGAATTGAACGCCCAATAGCTTTTCATTCGCGCTTGCTGTCGAAGACCGAAAGGAACTACAGCACGACAGAGCGAGAATTGCTGGCGGTCGTCAATTCCATCAACCATGTCCGCGCCTATATCGAAGGAACAAAATTTACCGTCGTAACAGATCATATGAGTTTGAAATGGTTGAAGAATCTTGACAATCCATCAGGTAGATTGGCAAGATGGGCTATGCAGATATCATCGTTCAATTTCGACGTTTGCCATAAGGCAGGAAAACTACACGTAGTTCCAGACGTACTCTCCAGAATTAGCATAAATGCCATATCTTATTATGCAGGATCCCAAGGATCACAAGACGAGTGGTACAATAAAATTTATAAAGGTTGCCAAACAGCGCCAGCATATTATAGAAATTATCAAGTTAAAGACAATAGATTGTATCGCTTTTGTAAAGTAAATGGCAGCTTAAAGAAAAACGCATGGAAAATGGTAATACCAAAAGAAATAGTTGAAACATGCATAACGGAAAACCATAGCTCATTTTGTTGTGTTCACCCAGGAATTCAAAAGACATACCTTAAAATAAGAGAAAACTATTATTGGAAAAAAATGTTCAATGACGTAAAAACTTATATCGCAAAGTGCGACAAGTGTAGAGCATACAAACACCCCAATACAGCGCCTCACGGCATAATGACCAACCAAAAACAAGTAGATGCTCCATTACACACTTTGTCTCTAGACATCATCGGACCACTTCCAAAATCATACTCCGGTCATGTCTACATCTTGTCTATCGTGGACGTCTTCTCAAAATACGTTTGGCTTCACCCTCTTAAAACGGCAACTACGCAAACAGTTGCGTCATTTATAGAAAAGGAGATAATTATGAAATGGGGAACGCCAGCTATCTTAATTTGTGACAATGCAACGATTTTTAAAAGTAAAAACTTCAAGAGTTTCTGTGATAAGTATTCAATACCAAAAAAAATTTATAATGCTTATTACACACCACAGTCGAATACTGTAGAAAGATATAACAAGACAGTAGAAGTATGCTTATCAATCCTAGTAGAACAGGATCACAGAAACTGGTCAAAGTACATACAACAAATACAACAATCACTAAATAGTACAGTCAACTTAGCTACCGGATACGTACCATACTTCCTAGCAACCGGACGTGATATTATTACTGACGGCACACTCCATTCAATAATCAGTCTCGCGCGCGACACTAACAGCGACGGTTGTGTTTGTTGCGTTATTGCGTATCGAGTAGTCTGACTCATCAACTCATGATGACGTCTAATATTGTTAAGTGCAGTAATTGCAACATAGTAATTTGCGAAGTCCTGGCTTTCATACAAAATAAAGTGGATGTTATGGACGAAGAAAGTATAGTGCGGGTGTGTTCTACATCCTTTTCTGCGGAAGACATCGAATGTGCTAAGAGCTTATTGTTTGATTCGATAAAGACAACGAAACGGAAGATATCTCGGAAGAAGGATGGGCGAACACAACGAGATCTCTATGATGTGATAAGTGTTTTCAAGGTGACAGATCCCGAGGAAACGCCAATATTTGTTGCTAGAGAGCTGCATAAGTTACCCCCCTTGACGTTTGATCATATTGATTCAACCCGTTTGTTAAAGGACATACTTGTAATTAAAAATGACCTGAAAACAATAAAGGAAACTTACGTAACAGAAAAAACATTGAATGAGGTTAAAATGGACCTTATTAATTTAAAACAAGCGTCACTGGTAAATAACCATGATTGGTACGTAAATAAAAATCGTGGTGGTGGTGGTGTTAATATTTCTAACAGCTATTTGGACAGTGGGCCTATGGGCCTACCTCACATTATTTCGCAAAACCGCACAGCTGAGATTACGCCAACCGATCAAGCTATTGTAAAGTGTATCCCTCTCGCACGGACACAATCAGATAAGGACGGGCGGCACACGGAGGCTCTAAAATTAAATAGTACCTCGGTTTCAAACGTCGAGTCTCCGTCCAAACCAGTATCTGGAAGTAGGCTAAATACAGGACCCGATTTCGGTTTGATACATCAAGCTGCGTTTACGCCGCCGCCGGCGGTAAATAAAACGTTTGCGAGTTTGGTGAGTGCGGTAGGACAATGGAAGGACGAGGAGCCTAAAGAGGAGTGGATTTTAGCGCAAAGAAAGAGGTTGAAAAATCGCTTTAGTACTGTAAAGGGTAAAGCGATAACGAATCCCAATGAAAAGTTTAAAGCTGCGGACATTAAAACAGCTTTGTTTATTAATAACGTTGATAAGAATACGTCAGAGAATGATATTATTGAGTACATATTGCATAAGACGGAAGTCATAGTAACATTGCACAAATTAAACATGAAAGTACAGAGACAATATAATGCGTTTAAAATATATGTACCTAACACAAAGCTATCACTTTTCTTAGAGGACAGCCTGTGGCCTGAGGGCATCTCCTTTAGGAGATTTATTGAATTTAAAAACAAAAATATTAATGGACAGCAACAGTACAAACAACCTAAAGAATAAAACGAAGCTAGTAACTTTTAATTGTAAGTCAATCACAAGATCTATTGACTTTGTGCGTTCATTATGTCAGTCTGCAGATATTCTTGCTCTTCAGGAGACGTGGCTTCTTCCTCACGATATCCCATATCTTGGAGGAATTGACCAGGATTTTGCTTACACTGGGAAATCTGCGGTGGACACTTCGGCGGGAATGCTGCGGGGCAGGCCGCACGGCGGAGTTGCTATACTGTGGCGTAAGAGTGTTTTTCGGACTGTGTCGGTTGTCGAGTGTGCAAATGTGCGTATAGCATGTATTAAAGTAGTGCTCGAGAGCCGACAATTCTTAGTGTTCTCAGTTTACATGCCGACGGATGCTACGGAAAACTTACCTGAGTTTACCGACTGCTTGAGTGAGATAAGCGCAGTGACTGACAGTTGCGCTATTGATTCGATATATATACTGGGTGATTTTAATGCTGACCCATTTTCGCCATTTGGTAAGGAGCTCATGAACTTTTGTACCGAACAGAAATGGATATGTGCGGACATTGATTTCTTAGGTTTATTATCTGGCTCGTACACATACATTAGCGATGTGCATGGCACTACATCGTGGTTAGATCATATAGTTGTGACAGAAGCTACTAGAGGAACAATTATGGACGTTAAAATTAATTATAATGTGTCCTGGTCAGACCACTTTCCAGTAGAATTTATATGTGACTTAAATAGTTTGTTACCTAAAAGTAATATTAATAGACATGTGCCTAACACTGTAGTTTGGGGGGAAAGAGACAAGTCACAGATAAATAACTATTGGCAACAATGTACTATCAATCTACGGGAGATAGATTTTCCCCCTGAATTTTCAAAATGTGGAGATCATAGTTGTAATAATGTAGATCACAGGAAAATAATAGATTCAATGTATAAAAAAATAATAGACGGATTAAGTGGAGCTGCTTCTAGCTGTTATAAAATAAATAAGAGTAACTACAAATTTAGAAGAAAGAATAAATGTGTTATAGGTTGGAATAAGTATGTTGGAGAGGCTCATGGGGAGGCTCGACTTCGGTTTCATGATTGGGTCTCATATGGGAAACCATCAGCTGGACTCATTTATGTTAAAATGCGTGAGTCACGGATAGCTTTCAAATCCAAATTAAAATGTTGCCAAAACAATCAAGCACAAATTAAAATGGATATTTTGGCGACGCAACACAAAGCTAAGAATTTTATGAAATTTTGGAAGGAGACTAGTAAGTTAAATCCGAAACCGAGTGTCCCAATGAGTGTGCAGGGTATTAGCGATCCCGTTCAGATTGCCAACTTATTTAGCCAGCATTTTAGGGTTCAGTCACCACTGGATCAGTTGAGAGGGTCGGAGACAGGTGTGATCGATGCAGGAGAACCAATCGTCTTCATCTCGGCAAAGGAGGTTGCTCGGATAGTGAGGGATATGAAAAGAGGTAAATCCCCAGGCCATGACTCATTGAGTATTGAACATCTGCAAAATGCAGGCGTTCATTTGCCAAGGGTGCTCGCCATGTTGTTCACCTTCTGCGTAGGGCATGCATACTTACCTGAGCCGATGATGAGGACTTTGGTTGTCCCTATAATAAAGAATAAAACGGGGGACATGTCTTGCTTGAATAATTACAGGCCAATATCATTGGCAACAGTGATAGCTAAGGTATTAGACGGTGTGATTGGTAAACACCTCGATAAACATCTAAAGTTTCACGATGCACAATTTGGTTTTAGACCTGGCTTATCCACCGAAACAGCAATTTTAAGTCTCAAACACACCGTCCAGTACTACACTAGCAGGAGCACACCTGTCTATGCCTGCTTTCTGGATTTATCGAAGGCGTTTGATCTTGTGGCATATGACAGGTTGTGGCATAAATTGGCTTGTGATACGGAGTTGCCCCGTGAGTTCATATCGCTGTTTAGATATTGGTATGGCAATCAGAGCAACAATGTGAGATGGTCGGGATCGCTATCGGACGAGTACGGGTTGCAGTGCGGGGTGAGGCAGGGTGGCCTGACTTCACCCAAACTCTTCAACCTGTACATGGATCGCCTGGTCCGTGAGCTCAGCAGTGCCAGTGTTGGCTGTTCAATAGATGGTATTTTGGTCAACAATATAAGCTACGCTGACGATATGGTACTGCTGAGCCCATCGATCAGTGCCCTTCGGAAACTCGTCAAGATCTGTGAGTGTTATGCGGAGGAACATGGACTCAGATACAATGCCAGCAAGAGCGAACTGATGGTATTCAAGGCGGGATCAAAAAGCTACAATACTGTTCCGCCAGTCTTGCTTAATGGTAGTGAGCTTGGATTGGTATCACAATTCAAGTATCTGGGTCACTGGGTCACTGATTCACTCGCAGATAATATGGATGTGGAAAGGGAGCGCAGGGCATTGTCAGTAAGGGCAAATATGCTGGCTCGTAGGTTTGCACGGTGTACTGCACAGGTTAAAACAACTTTGTTTAGAGCATATTGCCAGACCTTCTACACCTGCAGCCTATGGGTCAAACGTACGAAAAGTGCATACAATGCTCTGCGCGTCCAATATAATAGCGCGTTCAGGATGCTGATGGGGCTGCCACGCTTCTGTAGCGCATCGGGAATGTTTACGGACGCACGAGTGGACGGCTTCATAGCCATCATGCGAAAAAGAACAGCATCCCTGATGCGCCGGGTGCGGGGCAGCGCCAACAGCTACCTGCAGTTGCAGCTAATTGCTGGACGAATGGACGTAGATGGTCCGTTCATGAAGCACTGGACAAGTATGCATATTATGCATTCTTGATCTGGTGCTTTAATTTTCTCTATTTTTCTAATGTATTTTTATTTTATTTTTTGTGTGTATTTATTTCAATAATTGTGTGCTTTTATGGACTTTGGTCTGAAATAAAAATATTTGAATTTGAATTTGAATTTGAATAATGAGGGGTGTACCTGCTTCGGATAGTGATATCGCGATCGGGGACAAAAATAAAACAGCTACAGCATTGACAGAACTATCAGGTGTATTTAATAAAGTAGGAGACGCTTTGACTAAGGGCTATCAGAAGAATGCACAACACTACAATTTAAGACGAAAGCGTTTTTCTGCAAATGTAGGTGATATAGTCTGGAGAAAAAAATTCACACAATCAAACGCCACAAGATTCTTCTCAGCGAAATTAGCCCCTAAATTTATAAAATGCAAAGTCATAAAGAAAATATCGGAAGTTGTATATGAACTTCAAGAGCTGGAATCGACCACGGTGGGTAAATATCACGTGAAAGATATCCTTCGCGTGAATTAGATAAAAGTTGAAACAAATAAAGGTGAAATAGGTATAATATTGAATGACAGTAATTATCATAAATTTCCAACAAATAGAAGGGCAAAAAGATAGGTTTGATAGAATACAGTATATTTTAAGAATGCAGAGGATTAATGTGAGAGGATTACAGTGGATAGAATGAAAGTTAGTTTGAATAGAGAGAACAAGGTAAATATGAATGTAGAGTGTAGGACATAATAATTAATAGGTGTATGTAAGGTTCAAAAAAGTATAAAACAAGTGGAAGATGAAGAATAATAGAAAGAAAATAGCGCAGAATGATTGTAGGCAAACTTATCACCCAAATAAAAACTAACGGAATCAGGAAATTACTAGGTCAATGAAACCTTAGAACCCAATATCATTTAAAAAAAATAAAAAAGTAAAAACAAATATTTAAATTTTTTAACTGTACGACCTCTAAAATGAAATATTATATGGTTGTAACAGTTACTACAGTCGCACAACCACTTATTAGCTAATTATGTGCTACGGTTGTCGCGACTACTTTTTCGATTAACGTAGTACAATTAGTAGAACAAATGTTTCTCTCCGTTCCCAAATTGGTTCGGTTAACTGCGTTAACCTCTTTTTCCGAAAAAGGGGGTATTGTAGCGTTGACAAAACGCTACTTAAATAAAAAAACAATAAACCTACAAAACAACAATTCGACAAGTAAAAGTAGGAATAAACAAGACAGCTCATAAACAACTAATAGAAAAGCATCTTTATAATAGTAAAACTAGAATTATAATTGCATATTGTTCAATATACTCACATATTAGAGTGTATCTTCGTTTTTGGAGTAAATAAGCAATAGAGATATAAGCACAACACAACACGAAAACAATCGCCGGTTATTTTCATAACAAAAACAGAGGTTATAAACACTTCGATAAATACAACACGTCCATGCTACGGATCACGACTTTATAACACTTATTAGGTCAATTGATTGAAATAAATACAAAAGGAAACAAGGAATAACTGGGAATCAGACAATAAATAAATAATTAATTAAAGTACAATTGATAGACACGGAGACAGGTGGTGACCTCTACCGAAATTTTACTTATCTTTGCATCGATTAGCTGTCAAAGCAAAAGGGCGCGTTCCGTTGTTCGGCACGGTCCCGCAATGTCAGCAAATAGAAAATAAAATTAAACAAACCAATTAAATGCAACAAATGTTAAATTTAGGAACGTAGATTTTTTCCAAAGCAAACCCATACAATATCATAATTTAATAGTTACGGTATATAGTTTTATGATGATATAACGGTGGCGAAGCAAAGAAACCGCGTTCCGTACCTTTCGTCTGGTACGGAACGTTTTTATAGACTATAGTTTATAACAATTCCTAAACGTTGTTTAACTGTCAAAAGTAGTTAAAGAAACGATAAATAAACAAATGTGATTTCTAGGTTGAGAAAATCTTGAATATAATTTTGTCAATTCTATATCGACCCTAATTATAGCAGGGTAATCTTAGATCTTGGTATTTCTTGGCTGCTGAGTTGGATCTGCAGGCTAGGATTCTTTGGACCTTAAGTAAATAAGCAAGATTAAACCAAGCATAATAAATATTGTATTGGAGAATTTAAATTGCATGTTTTGTCTTCAACTTTACATGCTAGCTTGAATGGCCGTCCAACGTACCTACGGCACGGTTCCTTAGATTTTAAGTACATAAGCAGAATTGAACCAAGGATAATAAATATTGTATTGGTGAATTTAAATTGCATGTTTTGTCTTCAACTTTACATGCTAGCTTGAATGGCCGTCCAACGTACCTACGGCAAGGTTCTTTGGATTTTAAGTAAGTAAACGAAATTAAACCAAGGATAATAAATATTGTATTGGTGAATTTAAATTGCATGTTTTGTCTTCAACTTTACATGCTAGCTTGAATGGCCGTCCAACTTACCTACGGCTTGGTTCTTTGGATTTTAAGTAAGTAAACGAAATTAAACCAAGGATAATAAATATTGTATTGGTGAATTTAGATTGCATGTTTTGTCTTCAACTTTACATGCTAGCTTGAATGGCCGTCCAACGTACCTACGGCACGGTTCCTTAGATTTTAAGTACATAAGCAAAATTAAACCAAGGATAATAAAGATTGTATGGGTGAATTTGAGTTGTATGTTTTAACTTCCACTATAGTACCCACCAGCTAGTACATTACCGAACTATCTTGATCCAATAGTTCTTGAAGCTCGTTCCGGTCTAAGTTTATCCAGGTAATTTTATTAATTACAAAATAGGAACGAGTATTTTTAGTTTTGAGCGATTCCGAAGAAAGGTATAGCGTCCTCGCGTACAGAGCGACCGAATGGGGCAAGAATCCCGTCTCACCCCACTTTTGGTCTGACTTGTCCCAATTTATTTTTTAATTACCTTTATCCATAGAAACATGATAAAACAATAATAAAAATCGTTACAATTTTCAAAATACTAATACTACCCCTGCACAACAGCTTGTTTAAGTAGAGTTTTGGTACATATTATAAATAAATTCCAAATTCCTCATTAGTTTACTTTCTAATTTATCGGCCCGCTTAGTCGGTGGCAAGTCGCCACCTCTCTCTATTTTTGGTATGGTGGTACCTGGAGTTGCAGTGATAAGCAGTGTAGAAGTTAGGGCAGGTTGATTTTGATCATACTGCTGAGCAGATTATCATATAATAGAATATATAATAGAAAATAGTGGACATATCGATGACAAAATTCAACACGAGAAAAAACGTTTGGTTTGAATATTTGGGTTTAATTTAATAAAGTTTCGTTCCGCCCTCGCGCTGCTCTTAACTTTTCCAGCTCTTTCGTTATTTTACATTGTTCCTGAGTGCCGAGTTTCTGAGAGAAATTGAGACTCCTTCCCAGAAACCAATTCATTGAAAGATGTTCTGTGTTGTTTTCACCATGCCGCTTCACTGCGCTTCTGGTTGTAAACTGAATGGGTAAGTAGAGATAGAGACCTTTAACTAACTTAGTGCACCTACTACCTGGTGAGCGTAATTGAAAATGGCTTCATAATCCTACATTTCTGGAATGTTTCTAAATAAGCGTGCGGTCCAAACTCAAACGCTTAAAGCTTTTGTGTACCTTCTTTCTGTATAAATACCTACTGTATTGTCAGGCAGGAGTCACTATCCCATGAAAATAGACGTGCCAATAACATATATAAGTCCTATTTTATTTATTTTCAGATGTGATTTTGTGATGCATGTATATCCGAATCCTGACAAATTTTCTGAGCTTTTCAAAGCTTGGGTTAATTTTGTTGGGGTAAAACTGTAAATAACATTATATTATGATTGTTCAAGAAGAAATGAATTTGTGACATACACTTCACTGAACAAGCAAGCAAGCTTTTGATGAACATAGGAATTGGTACAAACACCTGAATGCATAAGAAATGCCATCTCTGTATTTATCAGGTAAATAAAACTAATGAAAACATTGAAAACCCACATAACCATTTAAAAATATTTAATATATTTTAATTATATATTTTTTATTATACTTAGTATTAACATAGTTTCATTCTATTATATGACAATCTGCCCCTCAGCAGTACGATCAAAATCAACCTGCCGTAACTTCTACACTGCTTATCACTGCAACTCCAGGTACCACCATACCAAATATATAGAGAGAGGTGGCCACTTGCCACCGACTAAACGGGCCGATATATTAGAAAGTAAACTAATGAGGAATTTGGAATTTATTTATAACTAGCTGTGCCCGCGGCTTTGCCCGCGTGGTCATTTCATTTAAAAGTAGCCCACACGTTTTATTCCAGGACCAAAAGCCAAACCACCACCAGACCAGTTGTAGATTTGGTCCAGAGGACCAGAAGGACCAGGACCAAACCTACAAAGTACAATATTATACTACATTTCTTCAAAATTCGTTCAGCCGTCAAATAGTTTTTTATCGATTGCTCGGCATCTAATCATCGGAATAAGGCACTGCCTTGCCTTTTTATAACGCATATTCTGTGAAGTACGGCACTCCGTACTTCACAGAATATGCGTTATAACACACTTGCACTTCTATGACACTTCATAGAAGTGCACGTATTGCAATGAAATGAACGCATATAATAAAATATGAAATAAACGCATATAATACAATGTGAAATAAACGCTAGAATAAACACACCGCGTTCCACTGCAAGGCAGTGCGTGCAAGGCCTAAGATACCAAGTACCTACCCCAGTTTTCAAATCAGTCGCAAGGGCTTGAGAGCAGGGCCTGGATTCTGTATGACCACTCACGCCAATTCCACGCCACCTGCGTGGAATTATGGAAGGTGGGTATTTATGCAACCAGGTTTTTAAACCAGGTTTTGGCTTGTAAGTACGCCGCCCTGAAAACTTACAAGACTTACTTGCAAGACTTTCAAAGTATTTTACTCACCAACTCGCTCTTTCGCCACGTCTGCACCTACATACTCGAAGGCGGGTTCGGCCGAGTTCGGCCGCACTCGGCCAGCCGGGTCACAACAGCCTAGGTGGCTGATAGGTCGCTCAAAAAACTTGCAAGGCTTCGAAGTTTTTTTAAGCAAACGCAATTGTGCTCTTTATTTACATAAGCGCACGGGTCAATTTCCTATGCAAGTATTTTTTACTTTCAATTCCACGCTTCCAAGTACTTTTTTCGCAAACACGATTGTGCTCCTTATTTATATGGACACGAAGATCAATTTCCTATGCAAGTATTTTCTACTTTCAAGGCTTCGGTTTACAAAGCACTTGAAAGTATTTTGAACCCTGGTTTTTATAATTCATGACATGAATGAGTAAAATTATTTTTTTTAATTAATAAATTACTATTTTACTATAAATAATTCGCTTAATTTCGCTGCGCGTTTTACAACTGAAGTCGACTTATTCTATCAAAAAACACAATAAACATCTAAATACGTTTTAAGAGCCTTTAGGGACCATAAAGTAAAAAAAAGAAGAAAACGTGTTCATTCAACGTTCAAACCACTTCGTAACAAACCGCTTGCGTGTTTTAAGGGTAGACAACGCCATCTAGTTCAAATGAAGTAACTTGGTAACTTGTTATCATGAACGTCTTGTTATTGAGTAGAGAAAATGATCTCCGAAGGCCTTACCTTCAGGCACAGATTAGAGAGTAATTAAGTTGGTGAGGTAAATTGGATGGGGCATCAAGGGATTCAAGGGTCGGTCATTATTATGAGGTCCATACGAACAAATTTTAATGCAACGAAACATTGTGTTCTTAGTACAAATTATTTTTATGATGTTTCACAGTATGACGTACTTACTGGCACTTTAACTGGCTCTTAATAATTACCTACCCTACCTACCTACTTTTTGAGCTTTTTCAACACGATATGAGGATTGATTTGAAAAAATAAAAGTTTTCTATATTTTCTGTGTTTTTTTTTTCTTTTTCTCTTTCTCTTTTTCTGATGTGTACCTACCTCTGTATGTACACATTTCAATACCGACAACTAACCATTTTGCCAGTAACATTATGAAGAAACCTCCGATATAACTATATAATTATGTAGGTACGCAGGTAGTACATTATAATATCTCAATGGAAGAAACAATCGATTTTGAAGTTCATCTCAATTAAAATTTTCAAAAAATATTTAATTTACAGATTTAGCCCAGTTACAGTTTTATTATAGTATAGATAGATAGATATCAAGGAAAATGTAAAAAATAACGCATAAATAATGTAAAATCTTTTAATTATGGAGCAAAACATTTTTACGGCGGGTGATTTCGATCCACGTACGTCTGGATTACGCACCCATGCATCTGTCCAACTGGGCCAGTGAGCCTCGTAGCAGAATGACGAAATTTGGTACCAGTCTATAAACGGATGTATGATTACTTTAAATTTAACACAACTTTGGACCCATAGGTTGCAGGAACCTTTTAATTTTTTGGGATAAAAAGTTTTCAACATTTTAACACATTATATGAACTTTGACTGTGCCAAGTTACATCAAAATCCGTCCACAGTAGTTTTAGCTTGATACGTGTTATTTTAAATAACTTTCTACCCCTATTCTGCGGGAACCGTTGATTTTCCGGGGTAAAAAGTATTCTAAATGTTAATCCAGTACATCAGCTATAATTGTGCCAAGTTGCATCAAAATCTATCGGGTAGTTTCAGCGTGATGCGTGTTCAAAGAGACAGACAGACAGACAGGCAAAAAATAAAAAAATAACCTTATTGCACTCCATATCGATTTTGAAGTTTATCTCAATCAAAATTTAAAAAAAATATTTAATGTACAGATTTAGCCCAGTTACAGTTTTATTATAGTATAGATATATATGTACCATATACTCTACTTAAACAAGCTGTTGTGCAGGGGTTGTATTAGTATTTTGAAAATGTAAGATGCTGCAAGCCTGGATATGGCACAGCTTAATCTGCCTACAAAGTTTGCTTTCTATCTGACATGTAGTTATTAAATAAAGCGAATAGTGTTCTAGTGTGACAACCCAGAATTCCATACTAATCCGTAGGGAACTTAAAATAAAACATTACCCTTAACATTGTAAAATATGTTGTCCGTCATAGATAAAATATAATTTAATAATTGTTCAATTATTTTTCAGATGGCAGATATAGTATCACTGCAGCTACTGTGCTGGTGGATCATAACAACAGTGCTAGCAGCAAGTCAAAACGAAGAGCAGTATACAATACACAAACAAGACTGAACAAGAATATAACATTTAAAAAAATCGTGTCTGTCTGTTTGTTTGTCTGTATGTTTATTCGCGCGACACGCAAAAACTACTGGACCGATTGCGATGCAGTTTTCACTCTTATATAGTTTAGGGTTTGATATAAAAACTCGGTACTTGGTATCTCAATTCAATAAGTAAAAGCTGAGCAATTGATTAAAACTTTTTGACGGCTGAAGGAATTTTGATCAAATGTTGTGTTGTCTTACAATAGCACATAGCCGCGGGCACAGCTAGTAATAATAATACATCTTTATATCAGACATATTTTACCATTATAAACCAATACAATGATAAAAACACAGCTTAAAACTTAAATTAATGAGAGCACAAATGTTTGGTAATGAAAAAAGTACATACAAAAATTTACATCACACAGACAGAAAATGATAGCACTGTGTAATACCTATTCACGACTTTATCAAATGCGCTTGCAATGGACAATCAGGTTGTTCAGCAATGATATTCAGTATGCCGCTGACACTGCCACGAGTTCTGCGTAAGAGAGATGCCGCATTTTTTCTTATGATCGGCAAAACATTCCAGACGCACTGCAGAACCGAGGCAGGCCCAACACCACCCTGAATCCATTGTTATATTGGACTAGCAGAGCGCTGTAGGCCCTCTGCGTATAGCAGATCCATAGGCTGCTCGCGTAAAACGATTGGCAATATGCCTTAAAGAGAGTAAACTTAACATCGGCGATACAGCGGGCAAACCTATGAGCCAGCATGCTGCATCTGACCGCCACCGCCCCGGGGAACGCGGGGCGCTTAAAATCCTGATCGTCCCTAAGATCGTTTGTAACTATATGACCCAAACATTTAAAGTTATTGAGAATATGTAAAGGAGTTCCGTTTCACTCATGGTAACAGGTGGAACATGGTTAGGTAATTTATTTCTGGTTTATAAATCATTATCTCACTTTTGTTTACATTGTAACGTAATACATTTTATTCTGCGTATGATTCACAACAGTTCATTAATTTTCTTAGACGTCGATTGAGGGGCTCACAATGTTTAAGTAAAATGACCGCCTATTGTTACATACACTTAGTTTTCTAAGCCAACTTTGTATTTTAATGTTATTTACCTACTGTGTTGTTTTAATAAATACTTTTATCTACCAATCCATCTTTTATTTAATTGCAATTAATAGTGTGGTAATAAAATATTATGTTTCCCAATTACTTACTGAGCAATTTTTGCTACCTTAATGTAACTTTGTCAAATGATATTAATAAAAAAATACCATTTGACAAGGTCACAATACGGTAATTAGAGCGAATTGGGAAAAATAAAATTACCAAAATACCTATTAGCTGTACTGTGTGTGTGTGTGTGTGTGTGTACTATAGCATTAGTTCTTGTTAAGAAATCAAGTGGCGCTTCAATTTTATATGCACGTGGAAGCCGCAAGAGGGCACTCTTTCCCCCCTATATTACTATACTCTTTGGACAGAGATATTATGGTATGGTATGTCAACATTATCACAGAATAAATAATAGTACAAGTTATTATTATCACACTTTTGTCAGTGAGCGAAAAATCTAAAATAATCTGATGTGAAATTATAACGAATAAAATAAATTAATATTAATAAAAAAATTAAAGCAACAATTTACATTTTGTTTCATGAAATAAAATAAACTATTTTTTTAAACAAATAGCATGCCCGTAATGACATCTATCGTACAATTTGCGAGTAGTAGAGTAGTGCTTTCATGTTAAATCATGAAGATATCGCTGCTATCTTTGCAGAAACACTCAATGTTCCAATTGTCACCCCCCTGGGCCATTCCGTGCGAGGCACACTAGTGGAAGGACGTCCGCGCTACCATTGTACTTTTACCTAAATTAAAACTATTCATATCTACCAACCAAATATTTCAATAGTTCCCCTAATACGGAACAAATTGGCGACCGTGACAGGACAAGAAGTCAGCAGTGCGATTACGTAATGTTGATCATGACGGTTTCAAGCCGTCAAATTCAATAATGCTATGCGATAGAGTCGATTTTGCTATGAAAAAAGTGACAATCTGATTGAAGCCAAGTTCTGTGGTCGGGCCCCTGGACAGGTCTAGCTACAAGAAGCAGCGACAACATTAACTCTAAGCCGTCAATGTGCGACAAATATTGCCGAAGCAGCCAGCCATATTGCCTACGTCGTGTCTCCGCTTCAACTTGCCTACCAAGCTAATAGTGAGCTCGTTCCATTCAACCCACCTATAATTCCCCTTCAATCTGTGTGATTGCATTGTGTCATTCTCTTACAAATGTTTTAGTGATTTTTCTAATTTAATCTATGCCACTGGAAGCTTCCTTTCTCTGTGCTGTATTCTAATCATTACGCAAACCCAATCATATTATGTGAGTGTACGATAGTATCTCTACCTAGTCTGTGCTTCGCTTCACTTTACAATTATTAAAATCCTACTTTAATTATTACTTCATTATTTTCTATTTCATCGAAACAGTTTATAATTTCTACTTCTAACGAAACAAAATCATTGCCTCCTTCTTGCACATCACAAATAGCTGTTATAGGCTTCTTCTAACGGCATTTCCAGTGCCTAGGAGTTGCGCGTGCTACGTAAGTGCATGTGGCGAGTATCTACGCCGCGCGCCGCTGCGCCAGCCGCTCGCTGTGTCCGTCACTACAGCCGGCCATTTGTTTGTATTCAGCCCAAAACTTCCCAAACTGTAGTGCTCTCAAGTGCTCTGTAGTGCCCAAATATGGCCATTTGTTCTCGATTAGTTAACGAGATATTTCAATTCAAGGGGTGGCCTGCCGGGGTGACGATACGTTCAGCGCGTCGATGTCGTCGAGGCGAATCCAGCGAACAGATTTAAATGAAACATAGCTTAGCTTTATTTCTCAAAATAATAAGCGAAACTATCAGACAAAATTACAATCGAAGTATTGGTTTATGAGAAAACCATCTTAAAAGGGTGGTCAGCCGGGATGACGCTTGCTTCAGCACGCTAACTCTATAACAACAAAACGAGTCAATCAATATTCTACAAATTAAGTGGAGCTGCAGTTCTTCTATTTGTGCTCTTTGTGCCCAAAAATCATTCGTGTAAGTTCAGTAGTTTTTGAGCCTCGTTCGAGGCTCGAAAGGCGGCCTGCTGGGGTGACGCTGGCTCTGGCGCGCTACCCTGAAACTCGACAATGGCTGTGCCTGCAGCTTTGAGACGTAAACCTACGAATAGTTCCCGGTAAGATGCTCTTTATGCCCGAGAATTGGACATCTACCTAACGAACTTAACGAGAAAAAAGCTACCATTACTTATTATAATTGAAGCATGGATTTCCATTTTGGTCGGATAATACAATGTGTACAATCACGTTCAAAAGTGATAACTAGTAACATCTATACTATAATAAAACTGTAACTGGGCTAAATCTGTACATAATTATTTTTTTGAAAATTTTAATTGAGATGAACTTCAAAATCGATATGGAGTGCACAAAGGTTTTTCTTTTAATTTTTGTCTGTCTGTCTCTTTGAACACGCATCACGCTGAAACTACTGGACGGATTTTGATGCAACTTGGCAAAATCATAGCTGATGTAATGGATTAACATTTAGAATACTTTTTATCCCGGAAAAATCAACGGTTCCCGCAGGATAGGGATAGAAAGTTATTTAAAAGTACACGTATCAAGCTGAAACTACTGGACAGATTTTGATGTAACTTGGCACAGTCAAAGTTCATATGATGTGTTAAAATGTTGAATACTTTTTATCCCGAAAAATTAAAAGGTTCCTGCAACCTATGGGTCCAAAGTTGTGTTAAATTTAAAGTAAAAATACATCCGTTTATAGACCGTTACCAAATTTCGTCATTCTGCTACAAGGGTTAGTGGCGCAGTCGGAAGATGCATGGCTGCGTGATCCAGACGTCCGTGGATTGAAATCACGCGCCCTAGAAATATTTTGCTCCATAAATAAAAGATTTTTACATTTATTATGCGTTATTTTTTACATTTTCCTTGATATTTTTACCAAATTTATGGTAAAACGCAAGCACCACGCTGAAACTATCGGATGGATTTTGATGCAATTTAGCATAGTTATAACTTATATTATCGGTTAAAATTTAGAATACTTTTATACTGGAAAACTAAAGGGCTGCTGCGGGATAGGGGACGAAAGTTATATTAAATTATGAAGTTATAAATATAACGTAATAAAATGAAATAAGCTATTATAATGCATTCGTTTTCGCGCGATGTACCTACCTACTGTATCAGGGTGCTATTATTATTTATTCTGTACTTTCTGCGTGCTGCCGCGTTAAATACACATTTATAATGTCTCTATATTAAAAATAGTCTCTATAAGATGTCGCTGTTGCCTAATATTGCCGATGGTAGTTTTATAATCATTATGGTTTACAAACAAAGTGTAAAGACAGAAGCGGACTCTCAATTTTTGGCCTATGATTAAGATCCTTCGTGGTGCAGTGGTGTCAGTGCCCAACTCACGTGCCGTTATTCCCAGGTTCATATCCGAGTAGCCTCAAAAACTTTTCATGAAGCAATAGTTCCATTAGCTAAATACAGAGGCGCCACTGAGCTTTACCCCTATTGGGCGCGAAGATAGGCCTCTATTTCCGTATATACTTATTAGATACATAATACTACCGTATATACTGCTACCGTAACACAGATTTCTGTCAACAACCTTCAGTGGCGATCCGACATGGTCGTGATAGGTTAGAGGACGAAGGCCGGTGCTCGCTACGCTTCGCACCCGCCTTCGTCTTCCAACCTATCACGGCCATGTCAGGTCGCTACTTAAGTTTGTTAACACAGGTAGGTAGTTACCTATATTGGTACTTTTGGTACTGGAATAACTCATAGGATCCTTATATCCCAGAATAACTACCACGCGAGCAACGCCGCGGGAACAGCTAGTTATTAAATAAAGTTTTACTTGATATCACTTTGTATTTGGTATAACTTTACTATATGTTGTATGATAAAGAATTAACACCTACTTAGCCAAAACATAATATTATTATTTAATAGGTAATTTTCTAAAGGAAAAATTTGGATCACTTTGGTTGGTGGTATGGTCACGTGCTCACGTGTTAGTTGGTTTGGTTCAGTTTAACCACAGATTACCCCCCATAGATACCGCTTACAAGGCATCAGACGCACACAACACATACTTGCTTTAGCTAGTATACACAAGCTCGCTTTGAGACACGACTTCAGTCTCGACCAAACTCTCGACCCGTGCGAGAGTGCTAGTTTATTGCGAATTTAATCGAAAAAACAGCATTTTTAATGGCTTGCTGTGCAGTAAAATGGTGTGGAAAGTCAGCCAAAACGCCAAATTATCAAAAAGTTGCCATAAAGTTTCACCGGTAAGTAATTTTGTATTTTTTTTCTGATATACTACGAGCCAAGCGGATTTCGGTTTAAACTGGTTCCACAGGTCATGGGCGTCATGGAAAAATAAGCACGCGTTGATGTCTTTTTGAAAAGTCTCTTTCACTCATTACGCTAAGTACAATAGTTTATCCTTGTCTAACAAGAGCACGTGTAAGCTAGTGTTGGGATATCATAAAATATTCTCATGTTGGTACATATCGATATTTCAACCTAATTATTTAGAATTCAATACTGTATCACAAAAGTTATTTTGTTTTTATACGAATAACAAACTATCACGGAATACGGTTAAAGCTTGAAGTGTGGTTAATAGGGATTTTAGATGTAAACGAAGATAGAATTAAAATAAAATTTTACTGTACAGGTTTTACAAAAGAAGCTTTTGAAGCTTTGAAATTCAAGACAGCAGCACAGGCAAACAAGCTTATTTATTGCTGTATTGTTTTCGACGAAATGAAAATTGAGTAAAGTAGAGAAGACATACGGTTATGTAGATTTTGGCGAGGTGCCTTTTTTCTCATAAATAAATACATTAAATAATATCCTTATTTATACATTTTGTTTTCTTAGTACCTACTCACTGCTATTCTGCCACTTTGATGACGTCGTCTAACCATCGTGCAGGTGGTCTGACTCTTAAACTAAGTCCTTCTCTTGGCCACCATTCCGCCACTTCCACAACCGCTTGGCGCAGGAGTGGAAATAGAGGCGTGCACATGAGGAGGCCCAACAGTAGTTGATATAGATAGAAAGATAGTACCTATCCATTTTAGGCGATCAATCAAAACTCAAAGCTAGTAAAAGTGGGGAAGAATATTTTTTATCTGCTATGTAAACCAAAAACTATATTTTATATGTACAATGCTCTAGGCTTCTAAGTATCGTTAATCTATTTAAAGAAATTCAACTTTTATTAAGTTTGATTGTTTTCTCGAGTTTATCTCAAAAAGCATAATATTGCTTGTTGAGATTAAACAAAATAAAAACAATTTTGTATCGGCCCTGCAGTCCCATCACTATGGTCAGTACATTTCTAGTGCGATCCGTATCTTCTTTGTAGTTTGTGAGTGTGACCTTGAATAGGCTAATCACGACGCAGTCGTTTCGTTCCCCGCGACCCGTGCTTTCCCCCCCTTTTTGTGAACTCCAATCCGTACAATAATTCATACATTCAATTTGAAATACAAAAGTTTGGTTTGGGGTCAGACGATTCTTCTACGTGCGTACAATTTTTTTTTTGTACGTAATAATAATAATAATAATATATTCGGGACAATTCCACACCAATTACCTAGCCCCAAACTAAGGATACTCTGTACTATGGGTACTAGATAACGGATAAACATACATATATACGAATATTATAACATCCATGACTCGGAAACAAACATTTCTGCTCATCACACAAATGATTGCACCTTGCAGGATTCGAACCCGCGACCGTTTGATTACGTACCTAGGATCACTAGCCACGAGACCAACCGGTCGTCAAATTAACATATTTAATAGTGACCCGTAATAATAAGAGAATTAGGTACTTTCCAAATATTGAGCGTAGGATGAAAGAAAATCAGACTGAAAATAGCGTTATATATATAATTTTAAATTCTTTACAATTATTTACTTACTTACACTTAATATTAATTTGTACTTCTATATTTTTCTTAATTAAACAATCACAGAAACATTTCTCAAATTACCAATCTTTTACAATAATCTTTTAAAAACTTACTTGCTAGTAATTATTATTTTGATCACAGTTCTTATTAAAATCACAGCAAACAAGTTTCAAGAAGTGAGTTTGACACTTATTATAATTATATGTACAAAAACTAATTTACTAACTAATTATATGTACTTACTTATATCTTACAAAAAGTCTGTACTTACAATGAAGCTAATAAAAAATAGCTTGGGACTTACAATATAGGTAAGATATTACTGAATAAAAACAAAACATTTTGTAAAATAGTGGCTGTCTGTCTTTGTGACTTTGTATCTCAAAGCGATGAGTAAACCGCGCAAACGATAAAAAACATTTAACAGCTAAACTAATTTTGATGAAATTTAGTTTTTATTTATACAGGGTTACAGGGAAAGTTGACTTAGATATTTAAGGAAGTTATTATTTGCGTCGTATAGATTTGACCCTATAACGCAGTTTCCAAAAGTTAACCATTTTCCAGATATTTGAGGTTTAATATTTTTATTTATAAATATCATTATCATTTTTTGCTCTAATTTCAACTTTATTACTTATTTTCAGACTCTAGAGTCCAATTTTTTTGCTGATATAACGTAGGAAGTATATAACGTAGGAAGTATATAACGTAGGAAGTATACCAGTTCGACATAAATATTAAAACTTGAAACAACTACTATCAGTTAAAAGTGGCTGCTCGATACTTTGAAAATGTTTATTTTAATAGTTCTATGGACGTAATCCTGCAAATTATTTAAAGAACTTCTACATGTTTTCACCTATCCAAAAATGGTATGTTGTAAATTCTAACAAAATTATGATTTTAATGAGCAAGTGCTAGTTTAAAAAAAACCTAACGTTTGATACCAATCATTAGCTTTTTACTGCCTGCCTCCTCGAAAGAATGAAAAAAGGGCAGGTCACATAATTCGAAGAACCAGCAACTGTTGGGATAAACAAGTTCTAGAGTGGAGACCGCGTTTAGGCAAACGTAATGTAGGGCGCCCGCCGGCGTGGAATGACGATTTGCGAAATACGACTGGTGGTAGCGACTAGATGAGGAAAGCCGAAGATCATGCTCAGTGGCGTTCTAAGTACAGTGGCGGCTACGTTCAGCTGTGGACAAATACGGGCTGATAATCATTGTCCACTTACGTCCAAAATGAGTATTTCTAATAAAGGAGAAAAATCGTATCAATGAGTGGTGAATGACTTAGTGTGTATATAGTATGATTTTACTTACCTTAAAACTATGTTATATTTATATGACATATTTAACTTATGTTGAAGTTATATTTTACTGTGCAAGCAGTCAGATGTACGTATCTGAAATAAAATAATTCACATGATAAATAGGTACAAAGTTTAACATTTAAATAAATGTAATAAAATTATTCACTTACATCAGTCACTAAGCAAAATAAAGAGGTAATAGGCTGGCCACATTTTGTCGTAGAATTATTATGCTCATAACTAATTTATAGTCAATGGTACGTATCCAAAGAACTAGGTAGGTAGGTAGGTATTTACCACGGCACGTATCTCGATTTGAGAAACGAGTAAAAAGAGTCACCCCAATATTGTACGGCCAGTAGTAGTATTAGCGACCAATATTCCACGAATTGGCCTCGGATTATCAGTATGTACAATATGGATTTTGCGATACTTGGTTGTACATTATCACCACGAGCAATGAGCTCAATGGCTGTACAAATTCACTGTACAGGTGATAATTCACAGCCAGGAAAAGGAAGTTATAATTAGGAATAAGCTGGGTGTGCATTATTGGCAATCCAAGGCGGGCCGGACACTTTTTGCACTGGCGATAATGTACAGCCGATAATTCATGTATACCACAGACTAAATAGAAATGTCTTGGTCAAAGTTTGCAACTTCCAGTATCCTCTAACACAGATTATGAATCGCGGCTGCACCAGCGCTGCGGGATGTGCAGCCCCTCCGCCCTTGCGTAACAAAACACTAGCCTCCGCAGCTTCAGCGACCGGCTTCTGCCGCTCAGGTTCCCGCTGATACATGCGCTGTGTTACAATTACAACGGACGGGGCTGCCTTCGCTCCGTGCTTCCAGATTTATAAAAACACTAGGGTAGGGCAGACAAGACCACGTGGAGTCGGGGTTGGCCGATTTGGTACTGTGATAATTTGTTTCTGACATTCACCTACACCACGGAATAGAAAAAACAAGTGGAAGTGGTACACTACGCCACGTACATTGGGACTGATGTCGCCAAAAACAAATAAAATAAAAGTCCTATACAGGACTACTAACAAGCCTTTCTTGTAATTGGGTGTGTATTATTGAGCCGATTTAACTTATGAATCAAATTTCAAAATAATGCGTTAACGACTGCTTCAAGGAGTAAATTTTATTTTTACCTATGAAATATTTGTATGCAAGTTATGATTCCCTGTGTATAACTGTGGCACACGTCCACCCGCACACGTTGCACTTCCACTTGTTTTTCTATTCCGTGGCCTACACAAACGAGGCATCAAGGAGAGATTCCATCTTTGTCTATGGTTGAAACCATCACAAACTCATATTCACATCCAATCTTTAGAAGCTTGTAAATGAATTATTGGCGGTGCAATACTGGCCATGCATTATCAACACGGACCGTTTTCGTACGGGCAATAATGTGCGGCTAGGAAAAGCCGGCCGAATATTTGGAATCAATGTACACGGATTTTCCGGCCATGCAAAAACCACAATGGCGTTAAATACAATCAGGAAATCAGTTTTCCGGCGGGATTCATATAGCGAAGAATCCAACGTCGTCTCAGAACTATGACACGACGCGAACTCTCTTGACAGCTAACTGCCGCCATCCATTCTGCCGCTAGGTGGCGCACCCGGCGGCATTTGGTAATGCTTGCATGTGTTTTGGGTAGATGGAAAAAGGTAATAAGGATCGTACCATTCAAAATATTAATAATTATTTTATATTAAATACTTTGGCGTCACCACCCTCTATGAACTGTTTGTTCATGAGGATTTATAGTGTTGGCAACCAAAGACACCCATTCAATAAGAATTATGCATAAAACGGCTTTTTAAAGTAAATGTAATTGGGTGACAATGTTACCCGTTTGGGGGTGCAACTTTTTCATAGTCTAAATCAGCGATTTTCTGAAAATCTAGGTATAAATCGAATAAAAACCTTCATCATAATACATTAGTCATGTAACAAGAACACATAATCCCATAGGGTTGTATCATAATAATGATATCCAACATTAATTATAGTCAAAAAAGTGCTCTAAATCTTTCAAAGTTACGCAAGATGACTGTACCACATGAAAAAATATTTTAAACGATGGGGAACGTTATAACTATTTTGAAGATTATTAAAATCCCCACCAGTAACTGGGAATAACCTGGTGGGAATTATGACATGGAACCGAAATATTCACAAATCCAATTGAAAGACGTAATCTATAGGTACTTATAATAAAACTGTAACGGGTCCGATTCTGTACTAGGAACTTTTTTTTTGTTGGTTCTCTATATTCAACACTTAAGCCAACACTGTTGTTTTTTTTTGTCTGTCTGTGTCTTGGCTGAGTATCACCCTGAAAATATCACACTGAATGAATTCAAATGAAACTTTGTATGATTTAAGTTACGTTGCTTTGTATGTACTACAAGGTAGGACATAGGATACTTTCATCCCGAAAAATTAAAGGGTTCCCGCAGGATAGGGGTTGCAAGTTATTTAAAAGAACACGTACCACACTGAAACTACTGGACGTATTTTGATGCAACTTGGCACAGTCATAGTGTATATGTTGGGCAAAAATGGAGGATACGTTTTATCCCGAAAAATAAAGGGTTCTTGCGGGATAAAGGTCCAAAGTTATGTTAATTTTGAAGTAATAAATATCTTAAAGTACATATAATAAAGCTTTAAGTACCTACGAAAAAGTCTGTCCAATGGTAATAAAAAAAAAAGGTCTAGGCACTTAAAATAAGCTATTGAACATAAATAACATTTAAAAAAGACATGTCTGTCTTTCTGTTTGTCCATCTGCTTGTCTGTATGTTTGTTTGTTCGATATATTCCCAACTGCCCCATTAAAGTCCCCATCAATGGAGCCGATGGGAATTTAAATTCTCATCGGCCCCATTATTCACGCTAATGGGGCCGATGGGAATTTTATTTCCCATTGAAGGGACGTTACTTTTGAAATACTTTTGACATACATTTGACGTACTGTAGACATACCTTTGTTATACTTTTGACATACCTTTGACATACTTTTAACATACTTTTGACACAGTTTAGACATACTTTACACATACTTTTGAAATAAATTTTGTCATACATTTGCTTTAACATACTTTTGTAATTATGTTCACATAATTTTGGCATACTTTTCACATATTTTCGACATACTTTTGTAATTCTTTTTACATACTTTAGACATATTTTTGACATTCTTTTGAAATACATTTAACATTTTTTTGACATTCATTTGACATACCTTTACCATACTTTTGACATACATCTGACATAATTTTGACATACTTTTGAAATACTCTTAAAATACTTTTGACATACATTTGCTTTAACATACTTTTTTAAATCTTTTCACATACTTTTGACATACTTTTCACATACTTTTGTAATTCTTTTTACATACTTTCAGCATACTTTTGAAATACTTTTGACATACATTTGCTTTAACATACTTTTTTAATTCTTTTCACATACTTTTGGCATACTATTGACTTTTCACATACGTTTGTAATTATTTTTACATACTTTTAGCATACTTTTGAAATACTTTTGGCATATTTTTGAAATACTTTTGGCATACATTTGACGTACTTTTGACAAACTTTTGACATTACTTTGACATACACTTGACATAATATTGACATTTTTCTATTGAAATACTTTTGAAATATTTTTGACAAATTTGACGTTATTTTTACATCTCTTTTAATTAGGCATTTTTGTTTGTCTTTTTACTTACATATTCCCAACTGCCCCAGTGGCGTGAGAATTCCCAACGGCTACATTATCTGTTTGATAATTGGGTCGCACTAGTGTTTTTTGTTGCATATTTAAATTCCAAACTTTTTGAATTTGTATTTACACTAAAACTGAGTGTTAGTAGGAACAGAGAGAAATGAAAGGCCAACTAGTTCGAGCAAATCAAATACTGATTTATTGACAATAACACTTTTCATTAAAAATTTACTATGCAGGTATTTAAATTAACAATATTATAAACGGTCATATCTTCCGGTACTACAATAAAACAACATTAATCAGAGCCATATTTTACAATTATTTTTCTTACAGATGATATCAAGTTATTTTTTATCTTAGTAATTATCACATTTTTACAATAATTCTTTTGATAGAAACTAAGGTACAAGAAATTTAACTAAATATTATAATATCGTAACAATCACATTCTATTTTTCAATTAATTTTCTAACGAATAATATCTAATTCTAAAGTACCTACTGTTTGCGCGTGTTAGATTATAACATAATATTTAACAATGTAATTAATTCTCACTAAATAACCTTACCACTTACGGTATCATAAAATAATGCTTATCAAGCCAAAAGTGACAACCGATTGAATCTATTTATAAATTTGTCTTTTCTTAGATCTATGGTGAGTTTGTAATCAGTGGTAATAAAAAAATATGTTTCTGAACGAAACCGATAATGTGGTTGAATCTATAAAACAACTTATTATGCAAAAGCTTCGAATTTATGATTATGGAGTTATATAATGATGTTTAAAATGCTTAATAGAGTTATTCATTATTCTAAGTAAAATAACCAAGTCTTTTGTGAAAAGTTGTGTATTTACTAATTAATGATGGCAGATTGTTATAACTCTGAAATATCTGTAATTATAATTCCATAAAAATTATAATGATTTAAAATTGTCTTACAATATTTAAAATACGATTATTATGGATATTCAAATGTAAGTAGAAGTGAATTGAACATTTCCGTCACGCCAGATGCCATTGATGATTCCTGATTGGTCGATCTGGTGGAAAAATATTGTGAGGTGGTATGATATTTTTCCGCTTTTTTATAAAGGTGGCTTAGCAATGTTCACTTTTACTGTGGCCGTCGCACCAACAGGACTCTGGCAAGTTAAGTACTATTGATATTACTATATTGTTCTGCTATTGTTTCCTTGTCTCATATTTATTATGTGTAACTGATTATTTTGCAAATAGGTACCAAAGAGTATACAAATACTACATTGGTACTGTCGGTTCAATGTGATGTTATTATAACCAATATGGTCAATGTGATTGTGTTCGAAATGATTAGGTCAGGATCATTTTGTTTAAATGTTATTATTGTGCCAGGTGTAACTATGGTGATTGTAAAATATCACTATGACCAAGTATCACATATAGATTGTTAGTATGATAATAATGTGTTAATTATAATTGTAAATAATGATTATAAAAAATATATTTGCTACATAGTTTCTTGCCAGTTCTTCTATGTAGTGTATTCCGAATCTGGTAGTAGCATCAATAAAAATATAACAATTAAATTTCTTTGTTTCTATGAATACTCCTTAGGTTATGCTATTCTATTCAGTATATTTTAGATAGGTACTAAACTTCTGAGTAAATTTCAAGCTTTTATGATATAGCAACTTGCTTGTATATTGTCAGGTTATGAATTAGTTTCACTTGCTATTTGGTTAAAAGATAAATAAATAACAACACCATTTAGATAGCTACTATACTTCTGAGTAAATTTCAAGCTTTTATGATATAGCAACTTGCTTGTATATTGTCAGGTTATGAATTAGTTTCACTTGCTATTTGGTTAAAAGATAAATAAATAACAACACCATAGTGTTGAAACTTTATTTAATATGCTAAACAAGGTTTAGCCTAACCGTAGGCTTATCCTAACCTAAGGATAACATAACCAAACTTAGGTTTGATTTATATACAGTATTAATGATCCCAAGAATCTATCACGCGCATTCTCTGCCGCAACGCTTTATTTAGTGCATTAGCACCGTCCCTTGCTTTCTCAGCCAGTTAGGAAGAGATGGGGGCAATTTAGCGATGCACTTCTGTGTGCCCGCGTGGCAACGAGACTCGGTCAAGGTCAGTGGCAAGTTAGCAGCGGCGCGAATTACTTGCAAGAAAAACAATTATTATAACCTACCAACGCCTCGCTTAAAAATATATAAAATACGAAGTAATTTCGTCCACCGCAATCATACGAACATTAATATCAATCCGTGTGTGTCCTCCTTATAATAAACTGACAATAATTATACGAAGAGTGTAGTGCTACATCCAGAAAGTTCGAGAAGGGCGGCCGCCCACAGAAGTCCTTCCATCCATAGAAACTTCCAGGCACGGCACAAGAAGGAATTCACAGGTTAGTGTCCTTTTCTTCTCTTACTGGCTGATCTCCCTTTATCCCTATTATATTAAATATTTACCTACACCTCCATCGAAAACCAACGCTTTAGCTCCATGAATGGAAGGCATGCACTTATGCCCCTCGCGTCCCCATTTTTGGCCACATCGAGCCGATTTTTGAACCAGTAATTAATCAAATATATCATTTGGCCGCTTTTAAAATACAACATTTGGTCATTTGAACCAGTTGTTATTGTAATACATTCACTACGTGTTTAATCACGAATTATCTCATATTTTTGGTTAGAATTGAGTGTAAGATTAAATTAAATGTCGCTAAAAGGGAAGCTATTTTTCAACAAATAAGTACGTTACACGCACAATCTAAAAGGATTTCAACCGCAGACACACGCATAAAGTAGGAGTTTTTAGCAAAATCAGAAAATATCGACAGACTGTGCGATAATTATAGTAAGTTATGTGACGACTTCAACACTTTCAAGTTAGAACATGATGAGGAATTTGAAGTCGATTATAGCCAGTGGTTAGTATTCGAAGATCTTTGCAGTTCTGATAAATATTTTCGGTCAACATTAAGAACCGACACCGCATGCACTCCAAGTCAATCTAAGACATTAGAAATTAAATTGCCACCTGTAAGGTTACCTACCTTTACTGGACGGCCAGAAGAGTGGACGTTTTTTTATGAGACTTAAGGCAAATATTCATGAGAATTCAGCATTAAACGATGCACAAAAAATTCAATATCTTATAGGACATTTAACTGACAGAGCGTTATCTGTATTTGCTGGAATCTTACCGACTAAGGAAAATTATTCAATTATTTGGAAAGCATTAATAAACCGATATCAGGACAAAAGGGTTTTAGCGACTTCTTATCTGAATAAAATATTCGAAAGTAAAAATATTTCTGACAATCCTATTCAACTAAATGAATTTATTGAAAGATTTTCCTCTACACGCAGCGCTTTAAATCAATTAAAATTGGTAGATTTGACTGATTTCATATTCCTTTTTATTGCACAAAAGAAAGTGAATTTTGAATTAATTTGAGCCTTTGAATTATGAGTAAGAGACCAAGAAATTCCAACGTGTCAGGAATTTATTGATTTTATACACTATCATGTAAAAATACTGGAACGTCAATCAAGTGATAAGAAGGTGCCTTATTCTGAAATCGCCAAAAGTGCTAAAAGTGC
Source organism: Alsophila aescularia (assembly GCA_946251855.1). NCBI lineage: Eukaryota > Metazoa > Arthropoda > Insecta > Lepidoptera > Geometridae > Alsophila > Alsophila aescularia. The sequence goes on along the minus strand of OX276374.1, from coordinate 540,223 downwards.
TATATCAAAAGCTACATCGCATACGTTTGCATTGATGTCCAATGACCATCAAACGAAGAATACCGTATGTTCCTTTTGTAAAGACAACATGCATTACCAACTTTATATGTGTCCAACATTTAAATCATTAGATGTGACTGCACGTTTTAATTATGTAAAAACACATCATTGCTGCACGAACTGTTTAAGTTTCCAACATACTAGTAAAAGTTGTAAATCTAAAATAAACTGCAAAATTTGTGGATTTCGTCACAATTCATTATTGCATTTTGAATAAAAAATACAGTGCAGGGCAATATAAAGGACACATGAAATTTAAATATTAACAATGATAACAAATAATTTACCGCTACCCTCACAGACTACAAGGCTGCTAATACATTTAACACACTTCCCGCATCGCACCAAAATTCCTTAACTTTAGCATCTTTGCCTCAATGTTCACGTACGACAACTGTCCAAATTGTTAGTCCAGTAAAAATATTGTAAGTGATTTTTAGTTCCGCTATTTTAACTAGATGGCGCTAACGTCGAGTTAGCCCGCGGTGGTAAAATTCTCCGTGATCTGTATGAGTGCGGCAATATTCAAATTAATAACTGCGGGACAAAGAAATCAAAGTTTTGGTTTATTTCCTCGATTCGAAACGCGCCCTTTGGACAAGGGTCCTTCGAACCGGACGATTTAAAAAAAAAACACACACAGCCTCACAATTGTAATTAAGTGGAATAATTAATGGTAAAGTGAGTACAATAATTAACAAACTGTGAGTACAATAATTAACTTAAAAAAAACAAGTAAGGCATGGACTTGTAAAATTTCAAAGTGTTGTCTAGGACTTGGAATAGTTTCTCGAAAAACGACGGAACGGGGAATCCACGCAATCACGTTTGTATACAAAGACCTGAAAAATTACCTACTTGTTTTATTGATGTGTCATCAATGGCCGCCTTGAAAGGGTTGCCGCTCGCGGACAGTTGCTGGAATATTCCTTGAAAGGGTTGCCGCTCGCGGACAGTTGCTGGAATATTCCTTGAAAGGGTTGCCGCTCGCGGACAGTTGCTGGAATATTCCTTGAAAGGGTTGCCGCTCGCGGACAGTTGCTGGAATATTCCTTGAAAGGGTTGCCGCTCGCGGACAGTTGCTGGAATATTCCTTGAAAGGGTTGCCGCTCGCGGACAGTTGCTGGAATATTCCAGGCGACATCGAGCTTATCCTAGGTGCTGAGTTATGTCCCCACCTGCTGATCAAAGGTCACTGTACTGATCATTTACCGACTACTTGTCAACCCGCCGCAGCGGACGCTCTGACTAATACCACCGCTACACGTACGGCCTTAGATAAAGCCACCGCTACATATGCTGCGTCCGATAACGCTTCCTACACACGCGCTGCCTCCAATGTTCACGCTATTTTAGATGGTTCCGCTGTTCGCGCCGCTTCTACTCATATGATCACTTCTAGCGTTACGCCCTCTCATGGATATGCTACTAGCGACCCAGCCACTCATGACCTCGCTATTAGCGACCCTCCCGCTCATATTTTCACTTCTAGTGACGCATCCTTGCTTGGATCCACTAGTCGTGACGCACCCGCTTATATTTTTGCTACTAGCGCCGCTTCCGCTAACGGTTCCGCTAGTCGCGACGCTCCCGCTCATATCTTCACTTCTAGTGACGCATCCTTGCTTGGATCCACTAGTCGTGACGTACCCGCTTATATTTTCGCTACTAGCGCCGCTTCCGCTAACGGTTCTGCTAGTCGCGACGCTCCCGCTCATATTTTCGCTACTAGCGCCGCTTCCGCTAATGATTCCGCTAGTCGCGACGCTCCCGCTCCTATTTTCGCTTCTAGCTTTACATCCTCTCATGGATATGCTACTAGCGACCCCGCTGCTCATGATCTCGCAATTAGCGACGCTTCCGCTCATGGTACCGCTACTACCGCCATTTCCGCTAGTGGCGCTGCTACCGCTCCTATTTGCGCTTCTAATGCCGTATCCACTCGTGGATCCGTTAGTTGCGACGTTAACGCTCATGGTCCCGCTACTAGCGCAGTTTCCGCTAGTAGCGCCGATTATTCAACGCGTTGTAATAACGCGGGTGTACACGATCCCTCTACGGCCGCGACTCGTGACCGTGGTGTGGACAGTGCGGCAGTTTTCGCGGCCCGCGTGCTCATGGTGAGTTGCACACCTCAGTTCGTAATCGCACCGCTCCTGCTCTTCCAATTCTCAAGACAAAGCTTGGATACTTCATAATGGGTAAAATTCCTGTCGTCCCTGGAGATCCTGACGTAACCTGGTCCTTCAGTCCTGTAACAAATGATGAGTTAAATAAAAATTTAACTAAGTTTTGGGAATCGGAAGAAATATTCTCGCATCCAGCTACTAGTCCTGATGAGGATGAATGCGAGGAGATATACTCTTCTTCGGTGTCACGTGACTTACCATCGGGTCGATTTATAGTTTCTCTTCCGTTCAAAAAGGATCCCTCCTGCCTGGGAAATTCATTGCCCATTGCTAAACGCTGACTTGCTGCTCTTGAGCGCAAGTTTAGAACTAATCCAAATTTACGTCACGTATGTACTGACGTCATAAAAGAATATATTGAGAAAGGATATTTATCCGAAATTCCTAACACTCCCGCTGCTGTACAAGATGGCTACCTAATCGCACACCACGCCATAGTACGCCCGGAGAAGAGTTCTTCTAGAACGAGAATAGTTCTAGACCCAAGCGCTGCCACTGACACAAGCGTGTCACTGAACGACATATTACATACGGGTCCCAATTTACAAGCTGACTTGTTTGCATTGATACTCAAATTTCGACTTCTACCGGTTGCCATCTCAGCAGATGTTCAACAAATGTACTTACGCATTTTGGTGGCAGAAGATCATCGTAAATACTTGAAAATCCTGTATAGATTTGATGAATCGGAATCCATTCGATTGTTTCAATTTAATTCTGTTGCATTTGGGTTGCGTTCGAGTCCCTTTCTCGCCATGCGCTCTATTCTTCAGCTAGCTACTGAGCATAAAGAGACCTTACCGCTCGCCGCTGAAGTTGCTATCCACGATATCTACATGGATGACATTACGACTTCAGTACATTCCGTTCAAGTTGGAACTGAATTGTCCCAACAACTGCTTACATTGTTTCATGCTGGAGGTTTTAACCTTTTTAAATGGGCAAGTAATTCACCGGCCTTATTGGCTCAAGTTCCGGAATCACATCGAGTCTCCATGGAGTTTTCTGATAGTGACAATATAAAAATATTAGGTCTCAAATGGCTCCCAGCTACGGATATGTTTGCCTTCACAACTACTGAAACTGATCAGGGTTGTACCAAACGCATAATATTATCCGTTATTTCTAGACTGTTTGATGTGCTCGGTCTAGTCGCCCCTGTTATATTATATGCCAAATTACTGATACAGGAACTTTGGCTCGCTCAAATTGGATGGGACGAAGATGTTCCTGATTCCATTTCAAACCGCTTTATACAGTTCAAACTTGAACTGCCACTCTTATCGGAATTAAAAATTCCCCGCCACTTAGGTGTCGCTGATGGTTGCATTGTCAACATTGTCGCCTCCGGAGATGCCAGCCTTAAGGCATACGCTAGTGCAATCTATTTGCACGTAACTCACCCCAATGGTGACGTGTCACTCATCTTGGCTTGTTTGAAGTCAGAGTCGCGTCTCCTAAAATCGCTTCTTTAGCCCGGCTGGAATTGTGTGCCGCCGTGTTGCTTTCAAATCTTGTTCGCTATGTTCACACGAATTATAATGAACGCTACCCTATAGCAGAAATACGCTGGCCCAATCAATCTTACGATGACTAGACACCGCGGAGTGCGAAGCACGAAGGCATACATTTGTCTATTCGTCTGTTTGGCAACTAAGGCCATTCATTTGGAAATAGCCTCCGATCTCAGTGCAGAGACCTTTATAGACGCTTTCAAACGCTTTATTGCGAGACGAGGCCCTGTGGCCACTATTTGGTCAGACAACGCCGGTTGTTTTGTAGCAGCAAAACGTCACTTAGACGAATTATACACCTTTTTGCAATCTAACGATACAAAAGCCGCGTTCAATCAGGAGTTCGTTAAACACCGCATAACCTTTCGCACTATACCCCCACGTGCGTCGCATTTCTGCGGATTATGGGAGAGTAATATAAAATGCGTTAAAACTCATTTATACCGCGTGATTGGACATCAAATGCTTTCGTATGAGGAGTTGCTAACTGTCTTGACTCAGATCGAGTGTTTACTTAATTCAAGACCCCTGGGACTTTTACCGGACGAATCACAACCAGAAATACTTTGTCCCTCGCATTTTTTGATGACAACGCCTCTGCAATGTCTACCCGCTTACGATATTGACACAGACAAACCTATTGTTCAGAGAAAGAAGTTGCTAGATAGCCTTGTGCAAAGTTACTGGAGAAATGGCTTAAACACACTGACAACATCAAAATAGGAACTGTTGAACCTTGTACATCAAGATGATGTACCCCCACTTCAATGGCCGCTTGGCATAATTGAAAACGGTTTTTCCTGGAAAGGATTCCATCATTCGTGTCGCATTAGTTCGTTCTCAAAACAAATTAATTAAACGTGCGGTCACGAAGCTGTATCCTCTTCCAACCAGTGACATGTAACCTTACAATTTACTTCATCACTTATAGTTGTTATATAGCATATTTATAATATATCATAAATATATATCGCAAACCTTAGTTTAATAACCATTCTTGGTTACTCATATGTTGTGCTTGTTCTGCTCATTTAAATTCCCGCTTCGCCTTTATTATCTTTGTTATAGAAATCCTCGAGACTTTCAAGCCGGGGAGTATGTTCGCGCGCATTCTCTGCCACAACGCTTTATTTAGTGCATTAGCACCGTCCCTTGCTTTCTCAGCCAGTTAGAAAGAGATGGGGGCAATTTAGCGATGCACTTCTGTGTGACCGCGTGGCAACGAGACTCGGTCAAGGTCAGTGGCAAGTTAGCAGCGGCGCGAATTACTTGCAAGAAAAACAATTATTATAACCTACCAACGCCTCGCTTAAAAATATATAAAATATGAAGTAATTTCGTCCACCGCAATCATACGAACATTAATATCAATCCGTGTGTGTCCTCCTTATAATAAACTGACAATAATTATACGAAGAGTGTAGTGCTACATCCAGAAAGTTCGAGAAGGGCGGCCGCCCACAGAAGTCCTTCCATCCATAGAAACTTCCAGGCACGGCACAAGAAGGAATTCACAGGTTAGTGTCCTTTTCTTCTCTTACTGGCTGATCTCCCTTTATCCCTATTATATTAAATATTTACCTACACCTCCATCGAAAACCAACGCTTTAGCTCCATGAATGGAAGGCATGCACTTATGCCCCTCGCGTCCCCACCTACAACATGAAATGAAATAGTATTTAACTAAGCACGTGCTTCATTAAATAATATAAAACAACAGTATATCACCTTGTACCACCTTTAATTTTTATACAGGGAATTATTGTACAAATTTGATTATTACTGTGATATAAAAGCCTTTCATGTTGTACTTTAGATATTATTCGTTAGAAAAATAATTGTAAAATATGCTGTGATTGTTGCGATATTATAATATTCAGTTAAACTTCTTGTACATTAGTTTCTATCAAAAGAATTGTTGTAAAAATGTGATGATTACTGTGATAAAAAATAGCTTGATTTTCATTGTAAGAAAAATAATTGTAAAATATGGCTCGATTAATGTTGTTTTATTGTAGTACCTAAAGATATGACCGTTAAAAATATTGTTAATTTAAATACCTGCATACCTAGTGAAGTTTTAATGAAAAGTGTTATTGTCAATAAATCAGTATTTCATTAGCTCGAATTAGTTGGCCTTTTATTTCTTTCTGTACCTACTAACACTCATTTTTAGTGTAAATACACAGTCAGAAAGTTTGGAATTTAAATATGCAAAATGAAAATGAGGCCTTTGGGAATTTCCACGGCAATGGGGCAGTTGGAATATGTATGACAAAAGTAAAAAAAAAGTCAAAATTAGAAAATATGTCAAAATTACGTCAAATGTGTCAAAAATATGTCAAAAGTTGTCGAATTTATTTCAAAAGTATGTCAAAAGAAATATATCAAAATTATGTCAAAGATACGTAAAAAGTATGGCAAAAGTTTGCCGAAAGTATGTAAAAATATTTATAAAAAGTATCTCAAATGTATGTTTAAAGTATGTCAAAATTACGTCTAAAATATGTCGAAAATATGTCAAAAATATGTGAAAAGAATTATAAAAATGTGTTAAAGCAAATGTATGTCAAAAGTATTTCAAAAGTATGTGAAAAGTATGTCAAAAATATACCAAAAGTAAGTGAAAAGAATTACAAAAGTATGTCTAAAGTATGTCAAATGATGTCAAAACAGCGTCAAAGTATGTTAAAGGTATGTCAAAAGTATTTCAAAGGTATGACAAAAGTATGTCAAAGGTATGTCAACAGTATGTCAAAAGTACGCCAAATGTATATCAAAAGTATTTCAAAAGTAACGTCCCTATCAATGGGGACGTTAATGGGGCAGTTGGGAATATATCGTTTGTTCGCGTATCACGTAAAAACTACTAGACCGATTGATATGCGGTTCATATTTGGATAGCTTATGTTTTGACTTAAAAACTGGTGTACTTGGTATCTTAATCCAATTAGTAGAAGCCGAGCAATCGATAAAATCTTATTGACGGCTGAAGGAATTTTGATCAAATGTTGGTATATTGGGATTTTAGGTCTTGGAATAGTACATAGCGTACTTTTAACCCAGACAAATGACCACGCGTGCGAAGACACGGGTACAGCTAGTTTTAAAATATGGTCATCAGTCATGCTATAAGTATATTTACTTTAAATTTTATACTTTCTATTTTCAATTATTTATGCTAATGATTCTTTAATTATTCCGAAATCTGTTGTATTTCAATAATGTACCTGCTGGTATCATTATAAACTGTAATTAGGTCTAGGTACCTACGCCCGGGGCCCGGCCGCGTGAAGATTGGAAACGCAACCACATGCTAATATGTGATACCTTTCGTGAAATCCATTTTTACTTGATTGTGCATCTAATATTAGCCGGCTAAATGTAATATCCGGGCCTAATGCGCTTTCATTCATGCTAATGACAAATCCTTCATGTTAGAAAGAGACAGCTGTAGCTTCGAGGACTTTAATGGAGGTACTTACGATAAGGTGTGCAAAAAGTAATGATAGCTTTTTTCTCGTAAAGTTCGTTAGGTAGATGTCCAATTCTCGGGCACAAAGACCATCTTACCGGGAACTTTTCGTAGGTTTACGTCTCAAAGCTGCAGGCACAGCCGTTGTCGAGTTTCAGGGTAGCGTGCCAGAGCCGGCGTCACCCCAGCAGGCCACCTCTCCAGCCTCGAACTAGCAAAAACTACTGAACTTACACGAATGATTTTTGGGCACAAAGGTTACAAATAGAAGAACTGCAGCTCCACTTAATTTGAAGAATATAGATTGACTCGTTTTGTTGTTATAGAGTTAGCGTGCTGAAGCAAGCGTCATCCTGGCTGACCACCCTTATAAGATGGTTTTCTCATAAACCACTACTTTGATTGTAATTTTGTCTGATAGTTTCGCTTATTATTTTGAGAACTAAAAGCTAAGCTATATTTCATTTAAATCTGTTCGTTGGATTCGCCTCGACGACATTGACGCGCTGAAGCATCACCGCGGCAGGCCACACTTTGAATTGAAATATCTCGTTAACTAATTGAGAACAAATCGCCATATTTGGGGGCTTATATCTCGTTAACTAATTGAGAACAAATGGCCATATTTGGGGGCTTATTTCATAAGGCACTACAGAGCACTTGAGAACACTACAGTTTGGCAAGTTTTGGGCTGAATACAAACAAATGACCGGCTATAGTGACGGACACCCGCTCGCTGCCTGCCTACCGGCCTTTGCCTCCGGACCGGTTCTCACGCTGATAAGGCGCTGTCGCCTGCTGGAGCTCCGCTTTTTTTACTATTTACGTAGTAAATAATTGTTGTTTGTGTTAACTTCTCACCATGACTGATGCAAAACTTAAAGATTTGAACCTCAAAAGAGGGTCCATTAAGGGCCCCGTCACGAAGTTTAAGTCATACGTAGATTCTGTTGTTTCATTAGAACAGAACGCCCAATCCCATTTGAGCTTGGCAGCCTTGTAGCCTACGTCCGTAATGCCTGTCCTGGAGCGTAGCATAGTGTTCCGAACTCTATCGGATCTTTTCACACCTAGAACGCTACGCTGCATCGCTCTCTGGCAAACCCCGAGTCTAGACTTTTGTGATTCGGTCAGAGACCAGGTCTGAGCACCGTAGGTTAGGATAGGCAAGATACACATGTCGATGAGTTTGCGCTTCAGTGAAAGTGGAAGACCTTCATTAGCGACTTCATGGACCAGTAGCTCCTCCAGGCTTTTCGATGCGGCGATCTATTTCTTTATCTTGCCGGTTGCTGAAGGAAACTATCTGGCCCAAGTAGATGTATTCATCGACATAATGTATTACTTGCCCATCTACCTCGACCCTACGTTTCATGCTATTGGTCATCAGTTGAGTTTTGGACCGATTCATCACGAGACCTACATCAAGGCTTGCCGAGCTCAGCTGTTGGAGCATCTGTTGAAGTTCAAGGCCGGTTGGGGCAAAAAGGACAATGTCGTCGGCAAAGCGGAGGTTTGTTATCCTCTTATTGCCGACTTCAATGCCTTTTGTTTCCCATGAGGCTGCCAATTTTCGGAATATTTCCTCAAGGGTACTCGTAAATAGCTTGGGAGAGAGCGGATCACCCTGTTTAACACCTTTTAGTATTTTAAATGAGGGTCCTGCGGAATTAAGTTTTATGTTTGCAGAGCTGTTTTTATAGATGTTTTTTATAAGATCTTTACCTAACTAGTATTCAATGTCCAAACTACCGGAAAGGAAATGAAAGAGTTTATCTTCAGTCCAATTAGCACTCTATATTCTGATTAGTTACACAGTCACACGATACAAAAATATAAGACAAGGCGTGACATGCGGACACGTATTCGACACTAAGGTGGTAAGGCAACTGGCGCCGCGGAGGGCGCGATTTGCTTAGTTCGCATTACTATTAATAACATGTGTCCCACAGATCTATGTAGAGTTTTTCGACATTTTGATTTTCTAAAGCTGTAAATATTTCTGAATGTTTAATACTGTCAAAAGCCTTCGTATAATCTACAAAGGCCAGATATAAGGGTTTGTTGTACTCTGAATATTTTTCTAGAAGCTGGTTAAGTGTGTGAAGGTGGTCGGTTGTGGAGAAACTATGGCGAAATCCGGCTTGCTCGGGTGGTTGAAGCTTGTCTAGTTGACTGTCTATGCGATTATGTATGACTTATATGAATGTCTTGTAGATGTGTGAAATTAAGCTTATGGGACGATAATTTCCGATATCACTTCTGTCACCTTTCTTGTGCAGAAGGACTATATTTGAGTGGCACATTGTATTAGGTACTTTACCTGACTGCAATATGGTGTTAAACAGGTTGGTGAGGTGGGGTAACAAGGTGATAGAGACAATTTTCAGAGATTCCGTGGTGATTCCATCTTCTCCAGCAGCCCGATTCCATAACTTGGCTTCAATCGAATTCTCAGTATCGCAGCCACTAATGCCTTGCGATAGAGTCGAATTTGCTATGAAAAAAGTGATAATCCGATTGTAGCCAAGTTATGGAATTGGGCCACAGAACTCCTATCGTAGTGCATACTGATTAGTGCTCTGTGCACTTCGAAACCGGATATTGGAGGGATGGCGTCAGGGTCAGGGAGATTGTTTTCTACACTTATATCGGGCTGTAACTGTGAGTGATTGGAGTAAAGCGATTTGTAAAAATTTGTGGCTATTTCTAGGATTTTGTGTCTGCTGTAATGTTTTTTCTCATCACAATCTTTAAGGCTGTTAATCCAAGTTTTTCCTTTTGTGATGCCTTGTTTCAAAACTCGAAGTGTTTTTCTAAAGCTGTTTTCACTAAATGTGTATTGAGATTTCTAACGTCTTTCCTTATACTTCGTTTAACTTCTTTATCTATTGTCCTGTATTCTGCCGAACCTATTTGCCGATTTCTTGAAAAATAACCTGTTGGAAATATGCAAACTTTGCCCGAAGGCAAACTGGATAAGACGAGCACCTCGCTCGTTGCGGTTCCCTAAGCCAAAATTGCCAAGAGTGTCATCGCTATCCAGTTCTTGCTTACGTAGGCAGCGTGGAATCGGCGTGGAATTGGCGTGAGTGGTCATACAGAATCCAGGCCCTGAGGTGGAAACAAAATTTAATGAAAGAAAAAAAAAACTGATATTTTTTTAAATATATATATATATATACAAAGTGTCTGGTCACCGGTGTCGGAGACTTAAGGGGGGTTAGATATGGGGATTTTTATCGACAAATCACTATCTCGATTTTCTCTTGGCCTCTCCATACTAAAATGGCAGCCATTTTGTTTTTTTTACTTCGCAGCTCAGACGCCTACACTGATTTAATCATTGCTATCGATGTAGACGTCTTAGGAAGACGAAAGAGGTATCATTTGAAAGCTAACAATGAAGACAATCAATTTATGATACATTTTATTCAATATCTTTTTCACAAAATAACATAACAATATTAACAAAATAAAAATCGTATTTATTTATTGCATTTTTTTTAGTTTTTTAATTTTTTTATGAAAACTAACCTGTCAAGCTATTTTTTTTTAATTGTATTATCATAGTACAAGATATTTCCATTAAAATAAATCTTACATCAAGGTCCTAAGTTAAATATTTTCGAAGCTATGATGGTTTAAATATGACCCTTAAAAACTCTATTAATAGCACACGTCAAAGCTATGATGATTGGGATGGGAAAAGGCAAGAAAAGAACAAAGTAAAACCATTAATTATCATTTATTAATTTAATACCATCTAAACTAGGTACTACAGCCACGATTCAAAATGTCCTCCGTTTTGTTGTAGACAAGCAGTTGCCCTAATTGACACATGTTGTGTAGCTCTTTTTATCATGGCTTTGTCCGCCCTCATTACATCCCCGACTTGTAATATTTTTTCAATTAGTTCTTCTCTTGTGTTGGGCACGTTAACGTACACTTTCTGCTTTATTGTGCCCCATAAAAAATAATCTAGGGGTGTCAAATCCGGGGAACGCGGCGGCCAAGCAATCGTCCCACCTCGTCCAATCCATGTTGGATATGTGTTGTTTAAGTAATTTCTCACATTTACCGCAAAGTGTGCCGGAGCTCCATCTAATTGGAGTATCATTCTTGCCCTATACGTCAATGGCAATTCGCTTAATGCGTCTTGATAGTCATTCTGCAGGAATTCCAAAAATCTTGGGCCATTTAATGTAGCGGGCAAAATAAGAGGCCCAATAAGGATATCGTCTATCATTCCAGCCCAAACATTTACCGAAAACTTGTGCTGAAAGCTACTGGGTCTCACTGCATGCGGGTTTTCTTGGAGCCACAGGTGCTCGTTCCGATGATTTGTGTATCCAGATCTTGTAAAAGTTGCTTCATCGGTCCACATAATCCTCTTTAAAAAATTGGGATTGGATCGCGCTTCTCGTAATATCCACGAAGAAAAAACTGTCCTTCGGGCGACGTCAGGTCCAATTAAATACTGGACTCTTCTAAAATGGAATGGATGCAATCATTGCCGTTTTAAAATCTGCCAAACTGTCCATTTCGATAGACCGAGTCTAATCGCAATGTGACGGACACTCAGTTGTGGGTCTTGCGTTATTAAATCCAACACCTCTTCTTCCTCTCGCGGAGACACCAAACGAGTACGTTCGTTAGCGGGTCTTCTTATTCCATATTCGGAGAGATTCGAGTGCAATCTGATGAACGTGCGAGCATTCGGCGTAGGTCTATCAGGGAATCTTCTCGCATACTCTCTTACAGCAGCATTCGCGTTCCCGTCGCAAAATCCATACACAAAATGGATGTTGGCCACGTCGCGGCTTGAAAAACGACGCTCTTCCATTTCAGTTGACGAAAGTTAACTAAAATAACAAAACGAGTCCAAAACACAAAGCAGAGGTTAGAAAATAGCAACGCACAGTACTTCGGCAGATAAGAATGTAATCACAACGCTAAGCGAGGGACGACTACCTGTAATTGTATCCTGACCTGAGTAGAGCCGCAATTTTGTCTCATTCACACCCTATACATGTCTCTTTCTAACATGTTGTCAAAGAACAGCTGCCTGTCTTACGACACGCCAATTGAATGTGGGGTCTTGAGTCTATTGTTTGACGTGTGCTATTAATAGAGTTTTTAAGGGTCATATTTAAACCATCATAGCTTCGAAAATATTTAACTTAGGACCTTGATGTAAGATTTATTTTAATGGAAATATTTTGTACTATGATAATACAATTAAAAAAAAATAGCTTGACAGGTTAGTTTTCATAAAAAAATTAAAAAACTAAAAAAAATGCAATAAATAAATACGATTTTTATTTTGTTAATATTGTTATGTTATTTTGTGAAAAAGATATTGAATAAAATGTATCATAAATTGATTGTCTTCATTGTTAGCTTTCAAATGATACCTCTTTCGTCTTCCTAAGACGTCTACATCGATAGCAATGATTAAATCAGTGTAGGCGTCTGAGCTGCGAAGTAAAAAAAACAAAATGGCTGCCATTTTAGTATGGAGAGGCCAAGAGAAAATCGAGATAGTGATTTGTCGATAAAAATCCCCATATTTAACCCCCCTTAAGTCTCCGACACCGGTGACCAGACACATTGTATATATAGATATATATCGAAAAATGTATGGATTTTTCGATATTTATCTAGTGTGATATTTATATCACGTCGTGAGAATCGCCCTCCTGCAATCCCCGATTCAGAACCTTTCGATAACGAGCCGAATCGATTCGATATTGTGAACTAAAAATGAATTGAACGAACGATTTCAAACCGAATCCACAGAATAAATAATACCTTATCGATCGGCAAAGTTATGTTATCGAAGGGTTCTGAATCGAGGGGCTGTGGGGCAGGCACAGAATAAATAATAGTACAAGTTTTCAGCCAGCCGGTTGTCGGTTGGCATTCGAAAACGCACTTTGGCATTCTTAGACACGATTTACCAGCGCCACCCAGATGGGATTCAAACGGGAGCATTGGGAACTAAATGGAATCGAAATATGCCGTTATTTTGGCATTCTCGACACAATCGTATCACATGAAACTCGAGTTACGTTCGAAAAGTTGTCAAAATCTTCGATTCCTAAGCGGTGCACGGAGAGGAACGCTTTTGTGATCGAGAGGTTAATATTATTATGCTAAAAATAAAATAGGTATAATTTAATAAATTAAATTAAAAAAAAGCTTTTACGACTTTTTTTTAATGAATGTCATCATTTTGTATTTTTTTGTTACCTACATTTGTTTTATATTATTTATTCTTTTTCACATTTTTTTTCTTGCATTTTCACTTTATACGGTTTTTTTTAATGAATGTCACCACTTTTTTTTGTTGCATTTTAATATTTAGTTATGTCTTTTATTCCTTTTTTTTATTGCGTTGTCATCGGTTTGTGAGCTACCCTGAAAGTTTCAGCCGGATAGCTAATCGGGAAGTGCTCGAAATTTGAATACCAAGATTCCAGGATAAAATACATAGATACATACATACATACATACATACATATATACAAGTGAAGTTATTTAGAAGCTTTTAAAATATTCTAAAAACTAATACATAGTGATGTTTTGAGTAAATACGCATCGTGGAGACCTTCCAGTTAAATGCAAGGTAGAGTAAGTCTATACTTTACGCTTGTTGACTTCCACATTGGATGAGAGCTTTATTAGAAGTAGAACCCCCCTCCCCCCCCCCCTAATTCAGAACCTTTCGATAACGAACTGAATCGATTCTATTCGATATTTTGAATGAATAATGTATTGAATTGAACGATTTGAAACCGAATCTACAGAATAAATGATACCATATCGATCGACAACTGAGTTATCGAAAGATTCTGAATCGAGGGCTGATTAGATATGAAAATTCTATATATTTTCTTTGCTAATTTTTTCGTAGCTTGACAAGCAATATGACATTCAAAATCCAAAAATAATTGACTTTCATGTTAAATTCGACATTTTCAAAGTTGTCGCTGTCAATATTAGACAGCCAGTAATCAGTATTCTACGCAAACCGCGATGCGAACGCGGCCGTAAGCTATTTAATCAGGGAGACGATAATACACGACCAAAATAATGTATGACCAGTATTGTACAGCCAATATTACACGGCCAGATATTACGTGTACATGGATTCGTAATATTTGGACGGCTAATTATGGCCGTGTATTATTGCCCGTACAAAATCAGTCCGGGTTGATAATGCACGGCCAGTATTACGCGACCAATATTACGTGTACAACTGGATACGTAATATCAGCCCGTGCCGATTTTGTACGGCCACTATTACACTGCCAATAATACGAAGCGAACCATAGACAAAGCTAGAATTACTCCTTGATGCCTCGTTTGTGTTGCGTAATATTGGCCGTGTAATATTGGCTGTACAATACTGCTCATTTCATCATAACCGGAAACAGAACTCGATCGCCAAGTGAGAGTCCCTATATTACACGGCCATTATTACGCGACCAAATTTACGTGAATTGGCGTCGTAATATCAGGGTGTACATTATTTGGTTGCGTATTATTGGCCGTGTAATATCACCCCGTGCTGATTTTGTACAGGCGATAATACGCAGCCAGAATATGTACATGTAATAACAGGGTGTGCATTATTGGGTGTCCGTCACTAGAGCTGGCCATTTGTTTGTACGCAGCCCAAAACTTCCCAAACTGTAGTGCTCTCAAGTGCTCTGTAGTGCTCAAATTAACTATTAGTTCTCGATTACTTTACGAGATATTTCAATTCAAAGTGTGGCCTGCCGCGGTGATGCTTCAGCGCGTCGATGTCGTCGAGGCGAATCCAACGAACAGATTTAAATGAAATATAGCTTAGTTTTTAGTTCTCGAAATAATAAGCGAAACTGTCAAACAAAATTACAATCGAAGTAGTGGTTTATGAGAAAACCATCTTAAAAGGGTGGTCAGTCAGGATGACGCTTGCTTCAGCGCGCTAACTCTATAACAACAAAACGAGTGAATCAATATTCTTCAAATTAGTGGAGCTGCAGTTCTTCTATTTGTGCCCTTTGTGCCCAAAAATCAGTCGTGTAAGTTCAGTAATTTTTGCTCGTTCGAGGATCGAAAGGTGGCTGCTGAAGTGACGCTGGCTCTGGCGCGCTACCCTGAAACTCGACAACAGCTGTGCCTGCAGCTTTGAGATGTAAACCTACAAATAGTTTCCGGTAAGATGGTCTTTGTGCCCGAGAATTGGACATCTACCTAACGAACTTTACGAGAAAAAGCTATCATTACTTTTTGCACACCTTATCGTAAGTACCTCCATTACAAGGTTCTCGAAGCTACAGCTGTCCCTTTCTAACAAGAAGTATTTGTCATTAGCATGAATAAAAGCGCATTAGGCACGGATATTACATTTAGCCGGCTAACATTAGATGTACAATGAAGTAAAAATGGATTTCACGAAAAGTGACACATATCAACATATGGCTGCGTTTCCAATCTTCACGCGGCCGGGCCCCGGGCGAAGGTACCTAGACCTAAGTACAATTTATAATGTTACCAGTAGCTACATTATTGAAATACAACAGATTTCGGAATAAATAAAGAACCATTAGGATAAATAATTGAAAATAGAAGGTATAAAATTTAAAGTAAATATAGTTATAACATGTAGACTGATGACCATATTTTAAAACTAGCTATATTCGTGGCTTCGCATGCGTGGTCATTTGTCTAGGTTAAAAGTACGCTATGTACTATTCCCAGACCTAAAATCCCAATATAACAACATTTGATCAAAATTCCTTTAGCCGTCAAAAAGATTTTATCGATTGCTCGGCTTCTTTTAATCGGATTAAGATGCCAAGTACACCAGTTTTTAAGTCAAACCATAAGCTATCCAAATATGAAATGAAACCGCATATCAATCGGTATAGTAGTTTTTACGTGATACGCAAACAAACAAACATACAGACAAGCAGATGAAGGAACAGACATACATGATTTTGTAAATGTTATGTATGTTCAATAGCTTATTTTAAATGCCCTAGACATATTTTATTATAATCTTTGTACAGACTTTTTCATACTTTTTTATGCTTTATTATAAGTACCAACTTATAGATATCATCAGCATCAAAATCATGATGTCCTACCTCGTAGTATGTAACATTAGATGTACAATGAAGTAAAAATGGATTTCACGAAAAGTGACACATATCAACATATGGCTGCGTTTCCAATCTTCACGCGGCCGGGCCCCGGGCGAAGGTACCTAGACCTAAGTACAATTTATAATGTTACCAGTAGCTACATTATTGAAATACAACAGATTTCGGAATAAATAAAGAACCATTAGGATAAATAATTGAAAATAGAAGGTATAAAATTTAAAGTAAATATAGTTATAACATGTAGACTGATGACCATATTTTAAAACTAGCTATATTCGTGGCTTCGCATGCGTGGTCATTTGTCTAGGTTAAAAGTACGCTATGTACTATTCCCAGACCTAAAATCCCAATATAACAACATTTGATCAAAATTCCTTTAGCCGTCAAAAAGATTTTATCGATTGCTCGGCTTCTTTTAATCGGATTAAGATGCCAAGTACACCAGTTTTTAAGTCAAACCATAAGCTATCCAAATATGAAATGAAACCGCATATCAATCGGTATAGTAGTTTTTACGTGATACGCAAACAAACAAACATACAGACAAGCAGATGAAGGAACAGACATACATGATTTTGTAAATGTTATGTATGTTCAATAGCTTATTTTAAATGCCCTAGACATATTTTATTATAATCTTTGTACAGACTTTTTCATACTTTTTTATGCTTTATTATAAGTACCAACTTATAGATATCATCAGCATCAAAATCATGATGTCCTACCTCGTAGTATGAACTCAAATCATACCAAGTTTCATTCGAATTTATTCAGTAGTTTCGGCGTGATGCGTGGACAGGATACAAACAGAGAGACAGAAAGATAAAAATTAAAAAAATACAGTTTTGGCTTCAGTTTTGAATTTATAGCAGCCTCCAAAAATAAATACAAAATATCTTCAATGTACAGAATTTGGACCCCTATTCTGCAGGAACCCTTTATTTTTTCGGCTTTGAAAGGTGTTCTTTATTTCCACCCATCATATAAACTATGACTGTGCCAAGTTGCATCTAAATACGTCTAGTAGTTTCAGCTTGGTATGTGTTCTTTTAAATAACTTTCAACCCCTATCCTGCGGGAACCCTTTAATTTTTCGAGATAAAAAGTATCCTATGTCCTACCTCGTAGTATGAACTTAAATCATACAAGTACAAGTACAGTTTCAACTTAATATTAATAATTATTAATTCAACTTATTATTTTTTTGTTTCAGGGTGATGCTCAGCCAAGACACAGACAGACAGACAGACAAAAATGAAAAAATCAACAGTTTTGGCTTCAGTATTGAATATAGAGAACAAACCAAAAAAAACTTACAAGTACAGAATTGGACCCGTCTTTCACTTGGATTTGTGAATATCTCGGTTCCATGTCATAATCCCCACAAGTGGGAAATCTTCAAAAAAGTTATCCAAAACGGTTAAAACATTTTTTCATGTGGTACAGATATCTTGCGTAACTTTGACAGGTTTTGAGGGTTTTGACCTCAGTTTATAAATAACATCAATGAGTTTTGAGCACTTTTTTGACTTTAATTAATGTTGGATATCATACCCCTAACCTACCCATACATACCCTATGGGATGATGTGTTCTTGTCACATGAGTAATTTATTATGATGAAGGTATTTATTCGATTTATACCTAGATTTTCAGAAAATCGCTGATTTAAAATATGTCTAAGTTACACCCGCACACGGGTAACATTGCCACCCAATTACATTTATATAATAATTTTCTAATGGAAAAATTTGGGTCACGGACGAGATTCGAACTCGCATACTGTGCCTCAGCGCGGCAAGCTGTAAATGGGCTAAATCTGTACAATAAATATTTTTTGAAAATTTTAATTGAGATAAACTTCAAAATCGATATGGAGAGCAAAAAGGATATTTTTTTAATTTTTGTCTGTTTATCTGTCTGTCTATCTCTGTGATCACGCATCACGCTGAGAGAGAGTATGCCGGCCTGCCAACCCAGACATGCCTGGGTCGAAATCACGTGCTTCTTGAAATGTTTTGCTCCCTTTTTTTAGCATTTACATATTTTATGCGTTATTTTTACTTTTTCCTCGATCATCATCGTCATTTCCTGAAGTAAACCGTCAAATCTTTCAACAAGTTTGTTTCAAGGTCACAATAATTCCAATTCAGATAATTTAGAAAAAACTCAAAAACAGAAAAGAATTCTGTAAATTTAGGTACTTTGTTTTTTTTATTTATTTGTAAATTTGTTAGTTATACCTGAAGCGCATGTTTAAAAAAGAAATAAATTATAATTATTTTATCATATACAATCCCTCATAGACCTTAAAACACGCAAGCATTTCATTCACTGTAACAAAGGGTCCCGCTAAATTTAAATCTATAAAGTTTTTCAGATTCGGCTCACACTAGCACTAGCACTGGTTGCACCCACTGCCTTGCGGTGGAACGCGGTGCGTTTATTCTAGCGTTTATTTCATATTGTATTATATGCGTTTATTTCATATTTTATTACATGCGTTTATTTCATTTCATTGCAATACATGCACTTCTATGAAGTGTCATAGAAGTGCAAATGTGTTATAACGCATATTCTGTGAAGTACGGAGTGCCGTACTTCACAGAATATGCGTTATAAAAAGCAAGGCAGTGCCTTATTCCAATGATTAGATGCCGAGCAATCGATAAAAAACTATTTGACAGCTGAACGAATTTTGAAGAAATGGAGTATAATATTGCACCTGGTCCTCTGGACCTGGATCAAACCTACAACTGGTCTGGTGGTGGTTTGGCTTTTGGTCCTGGAATAACACGTGTGGGCTACTTTTAAACGAAATGACCACGCGGGCAAAGCCGCGGGCACAGCTACTACCAAATAAAGTGATACATACCAATACTTTATTTAAATAAAATTTTACTAGTTATCACTTTTGAACGTGATTGTACACATTGTATTGTCCGACCAAAATGGAAATCCAAGCTTCCATTATAAAATGTCATGGTAGCTTTTTTCTCGAAAAGTTCGTTAGGTAGATGTCCAATTCTCGGGCGCAAAGACCATCTTATCGAGAACTATTTGTAGGTTACATCTCAAAGCTGTAGGCACAGCCGTTGTCGAGTTTCAGGGTAGCGCGCCAGAGCCAGCGTCACCCCAGCAGCCCACCTTTCGATTCTCGAACGAGCAAAAACTACTGAACTTACACGATTTTTGGTCACAAAGGGCACAAATAGAAGAACTGCAGCTCCACTTAATTTGAAGAATATTGATTCACTGATTTTGTTGTTATAGAGTTAGCGCGCTGAAGCAAGCGTCATCCTGGCTGACCACCCTTATAAGATGGTTTTCTCATTGTAATTTTGTCTGACAGTTTCGCTTATTATTTCAAGAACTAAAAGCTGAGCTATATTTCATTTAAATCTGTTCGCTGGATTCGGCTCGTCGACATCGACGCGCTGAACGCAGCGTCACCCCGGCAGGCCAACCTTTGAATTGAAATATCTCGTAAAGTAATCGAGAACAAATGGCCATATTTGGGCACTACAGAGCACTTGAGAGCACTACAGTTTGGGAAGTTTTGGGCTGCATACAAACAAATGGCCGGCTGTAGTGACGGACACCATTATTGGCTGTGTAATACGGGCCGGACACTTTTTGTACGGGCGATAATGTACAGCCAATATTACGTGTAGGTACATCACAGATTAAAATATAGAAATGTCATAGTCAAATCCTCGTTTGCACGTTCCAGTATCCTTTTACCATAGATTATGAATCGCGATTGCTCCGGCGCTGCGGGAAGTGCTGCCCCTCCGCCCTTGCGTAACAAAGCACAGGTACTCTCCGCGCCTCCGGTTTTTTAAAAACACTCTAGTGTAGGGCAGACAAGACCACGTGGAGTCGGGGTTGGCCGATTCAGTTCTCCGACAGTTTTTTCTTCTTGACACTCGCCTACACAAACGAGGCATCAAGGAGTGATTCTAGCTTTGTCTATGGTTGGCTTCGTATTGTTGGCCGTGTAATATTGGTCGTACAAAATCGCCACGGGCTGATATTACCCATCTAGTTGTACACGTAATATTGGTCGCGTAATACTGGCCGTGCATTATCAACCCGTACTGATTTTGTACGGCCAATATTAGCCGTCCATATATTACGAATCCATGTACACGTAATATCTGGTCGTGTAATACTGGTCGTACATTATTTTGGTCGTGTATTATCGTCTCCCAAAGATAGAATAATTTCATGCATGAACTCAGATACAACAATTTCATCACAAATTCCACGAGCTCGTCATGAGGTAAGTCAAAGACAATGCAATGCATCTATGGAAAGGTAAATTTCCTTGCCCTCCGTAGACATCCCTGCTATGTCCTGGACGATCCGGATGACGCCATCGCAGCCAAAGTACTGCCAGCGATGGCCTCGCCCGACCCGGCCACCCCTGGCAACGGGGTATCAACACACTTATGCCGGGTCCAGACCAAGAGAACGAGAGCGGGCTACCGAGCGAAAGCGAACAAATCAATGTGGACGACTTAACGACCGCGAGCGAGAGCCAGCGTAGGCCTTCGTTCGCTTTTGGCCGTGCTCCGCCGCATGTCGGTACATCAAAGGGATTATAGCGAGCGAGCGCACGCGGTGTGTACGAACGGGCGAAGGCCAGTGTTATCCTAGCTATTATTACACCCTCGTCAGCTACAACAGCAAAAAAATTGTAGCTTATAAATTTAGCTACTTTTTCAAGCAAGTTTTCGACATTTCGACTTTTTTTCTAATACACACACGTCATATATGGTTAAAAAACTTAATTGATGTGTTTATGGCTTGTATGATTTTGAGTTTACTTTTTATTCCGTGGGATCCAGTTTGACGTGTGTGAGACGTGAGAGATGGTGTGGGTGGAGCCGGCATTTTGCAGAGAGCCAAAGTATTTTTAAGCAAGACCATAAATATAGAGGCAAGGGGCGCGTGATTCGGAACACCCCAAAAGAAAGGTCCCTTGCCAAGGGACCTTTCTTTTGGCGTGTGGGCCTAATGGGTTCGCTTGTCGGAACGGAAAATTGTGTCACTTGGGCCCGTAATATCAATAGCAGATAGATTAAATCTACAAATCATAGTTTAAACTATCTCTGTCGATTATCTCGTAATATCAATGATGGTTAATCTGTAAATGAGAGTAACTGCCACATAGTTTAAACGGTCAAGCAGTGGCGGTTAAACTGTTGTGTAGAGTTTAAGCTATTGCTTCAAAATGGCCGCTTTTAAACAGATGTTTGTTTGTCTTTTGAAGATTGCAAACAAGTAACCTTAGAATGGCTTTTACCGAGGATTCAGATTCAGATATTATAATTATAGAAGTTCTTAATGAGTTTCATACCTATACAACGAGACCTTACGTTGTTAAGCCGAGAGAATATAATTTTGATAATTGGGATGCCATTGAATTGCCCAGGTCACAACAAAAACAAAAAAACAACGTTCTTTCATTTTTATTATTCAGAACGTTGTTTTTTACACTCTGAAATGGCAGCATGTTCTTTCACCAAAGATGTTAACAGTCCTGTCTCCGATTTATTAAAATTAGGAATACGAGATTTCACACTCATAATTCAGGTTTAAAAATGTGGCAGCATAATGAAATGAAAAGTAATGTATAAAAATAAACACCGAAGCACATCGTTTAACATACAAGAAAGAACCTAGCATAGCGCGTAATTTCAAAATCTAATATGTTGTCAATATCTGTTAAAGTCAATGAACCGTCTGTTTTCTAAGTACAACATTCCTTACATTTCTTGAACAAAGGAGCAAAAGGAATGAACGATATCCCGAGTGTTGCTACATTTTAAAAACTGATCGAAGTTTAACTAATCGGCCAATGTTTTGCCATTGATATTACGAAAGAGGTTTAATCGACAGCTTAACTTTAGAAGCCGATTAGTTAAACTGTGAGTTAAACGATGGTTGATATTACGGGCCTTAGCTATTTCACTATATTTACGTCTTTTTGATAACACTATTTTCATCTATTGTGCCCTATTATCATGAAAAATGGATCTACCGACGAAACTTAAGACTGACCTATACTCAAATATACAGAACTGAGTGGGAGAGTTTGGATGAATTTAAAGGGTGGTAATGATTAGTTTCATATAACTAGTATTTGTTTAAACTTTGGCTACTTTTAGCTTTTAACTACTTTTTAGGGTAAAATAATGTGGTGATCTGGCAATTTTTTGCAAAAGACTTAGCTACAAAGATGATGGTTCAGTTGGCAACACTGGCGAATGCTCATTCTGCAGCGACCGTTGCACGGGACGGACGTCTCGCGAATACATTTTTAGGAAGGTTTGTTCTTGTCGTAAAAATTACATGACATTTTTAAACAACATTACGACTTTCTTGAATTTTAATACTTTGTTTTGCCTCCTCGTGCTTCCATTACTGCGTTTACACGGTTTGGCATGCTGTACACCAAGTTCCTTATAAGATTTTGGGGAATATCCTCCCATTCCTCTGTGAGAGCAATTTTGAGCTCACGAAGCGTGACTGGGGGAGGCATTCGTTGTTTTACGCATCTCCCTAGCTCGTCCCAAGCATGCTCACCACTCCAAGCGTCCCAAGCGTGCTTGCCACTCCATACGAGTAATGTTCATCTCTTGAAGATAGTCATTCACAATACAACCTGGATGAGGTCGGGCATTGTCATGCATAAAAATAGCATCCTCACCCAAATTGTCCATTATTGGCCCAACGTGTTCATTAAGGATTTCTTCCACATAATATCTTACGCTAGTTAAAGAGCCGTTTTCTATAAACACCAGTTCTGTGCGACACTCAGATGAAAAGATTTCAATGATATCTATCACTTTTGTAAACAAACTATTAGTCTAGGCTGTATAGGATCAATAGTTTCAGAGTTATAGCCCTTTTAAATTTGACAGCTGTCATCCAAAACGAAGTTATCGATTAAATCTTGTCAGGTGTTGACGTATGACTTTGAAGTTTGACATGTCACTTTAAAATGTCTTACTACCTAATATACCATGTTGTTTTTTTTTCTTCATATATGTCGATTATTTCTTCATTCGTTTCCAACTCTACTGCAGTGGGTGGAGGGGTAAATGCGAATTACCCGTGCACCCACCAGTGGGTGAAGCCAGTGGGTTTTTGGGGCATGCCCATGAAAAACGATGCCCACGCTCCAGTTTAGGGTCCACGCTGCAGGTCTACGTGGTTTTAAGGTAGCTTTAGCAAGTCGTCGTCTTACTGTCCATGCGCTTGGGTTACTTCCTCCGAGGCGTCGAAACTGATTTGTAAGTTCAGTTCCTGTGAGAAAGCGATTACGAAGCATGGTGTTCACCAATTATCGATCTTCTCCTGCTGTGGTACACCTGGTTCTGCCTGTTCCTGGTCTGCGTAAGTTAGAGCCTGTTTCATCGTAACGTCGGAGAACTCTTTGTACTGTTGACAGCGACACACCGACAGTCCTGGCTGTATCGCGCTGACTCCGGCCGGTTTCGAGCATTGTGAGAATTCTGGTGCATTCTTTAGGTGTAAGCGACATGATTACAGCTTGAATAATAAATATCGAACACCAAAGAGTGGAACACCAAAGAGTCTATAAATACTATGGAACACCAAAGAGTCTATAAATACTACGTAAACTATCAATATGGTTTATATACCTACCCACTTAAATGACAGATGAGAAACAAAAGCAAAATCAAATGCAGTAATTTCGTAGTTCCATCTTCGAAAGTCTCCCTTTTTCAAATTTGTTTTTTTTTATGACATAACTTTACAATAACTAAGAAGTTTTAATACCTTAATTTAAGGAGTATTTAATCGTCTATTAAACACAATTTATTTTATTAAGCTAGCATTCTTAGTTTCCTAGTTTTATAGGTTTCTTGAAGTGACCCGGATTCATTGCTCTCGAGTGTATAATAGCAATAATAAATACTTAGCAGGGGCAGCTTTTCGAAATATTTGTAATTTCCCCATAAAACTCCCCAAAAAGGTATTTACTATTTCAGCAATTTTTCCCCAAATATTTTGAAACTACATATTCCTTATTTGGGTAATTATCATATAAGTAAATAATGCGTGAATTGTAAATAAATAAAAAAATTGACGAAAATTTCGTTCGTTTGTTATTTTTTTGGGTGCGCCTCTTATATCTTAATTGTATTAGGCATAAATATAACGTTAATTAAACTGAAAATAAATTAAAAATTAAAATATTTTAAATGTCACGGTCCGTGTAATGTGACATCATCGTTTTCTAACAAAAAGTACAATTAAATAAAGAAACGAATCTGTAGCTGTTCAATGTTTAAATTCAATAAAAAAACATAGTTTTAGGCAGCTATCTCACCTCAGCCCATTTTTTGTTCGCTAATGCAAGGATCTGTGGAGCTACATTTATTAAAAGTAATTTGTTAACAAAAATCGGCCAGCATAACGAGTCACAACTGTGAATATTCTGGCAAGGGTATGTAAACCTCTAACTTAAATTCCTGATAACATGAGTTGCGTATTTTAGTACAGTTTCTTCCTAAATTATATTAATCACATGTTGTTTATTTTTAGTTATAAAATGGCGGTAACAACGTCAAAATGTCACGTCCATAGTTGTCACATCCGTAATTTCACTGTGACTAAGGTTGTGACATTTTAATACTTTAGGGTTTGGTTTGTGTAAGTAATGGTCAGATCCATAGTCGAGATGTCACATCTGTATTATAATAATTAGTTTTCTCTTTTTTAAGGACGTCCAGTGCATATATAAAACACCAAAAAAAGTTTTTATTTATTTGATAAATAAATTTTTGATAATGACCCATTTAACGATCTATTTATTAACATTTACATTGAAATAAAACACCATTACTACCCTAGCAACAACGCGCAACACTACATCATTTTAAAATGATTTATGACAGCTCAAACATTTTCACCAATTCCTCGGACTTGGACCACATAAATTAGGTGCGATGCGAAAAAGTCACAATTGGAGGTCCAGCCAGAGGTACCCAGCAACCGCTGGAGGAGCCGCCCAGCATCCGCTGGACGAAACATTTCTCCACAGCTTCCTCTCACTGCGGCCAAGACACCTTTAGCCGTCAGTACGATCGGTCTTGTGAGCCTGCCTGACTGGTAGTGAGATAATCATTCCCTGTGTACATCGCACGAAGTACACTACCTTACTTCCTACCCCCCCTTCCGTCTGTTACCTTAGTCTCATGGTACTTATCTCTAAATATATGTTCATATGGTAGGTTAGGACACACACGTTACACGGGTTACCAGGTAGGGGAGTAGGCGTCACAGTAGGGTAAAAGTAAGGGGACATCTTCTGCTCGTTTGTTCACCCGTGTGTTCACACTGACACACGTCGGGTCGAGCGGTCAGCAGTAGGTGCCTGTAAGCTAGGTAGGTAATTCCGCAACCCATCTACTAGGCACACACACGTGCGCCTGCCTAGGACGCACGTTTGGTCAAGTGCTGGCTGGTAGGTGGTTTGACAGAGCCCTAAAATAATCAAAAACTGGTTTTATGTGTATTAATTAATAATTATATTACTTAAAATTACCATTTGCATCTAATGGGAGGCTGTTTTTTTATTTTTTCAAAGATTTTTGGAATATTTAGAAAGTTTTTATTTTACCCTGTATATGATGTGTACCATCATAAACCCAAAACTGTTTGAGGAAATTTCAGAAGACCGTTCCTAGAATTTTTTTTTGAAATCCCCCGGTTCAGAACCCTTCGATAACTCAGTTGTCGATCGATATGATATTTATTCAGTGGATTCGGTTTGAAATCGTTCAATTTAATACATTTTTCATTCACAATATTGTATCGAATCGATTCGGTTCGCTATCGAAAGGTTCTGAATCGGGGGTAGTTTTGCCTGTACTGTTTTTGATTTACCCGACAACTTATAAGCCAACAACAGTAATTCTTAACATTATGATGATGCTTTAAGGTGTTTCTTGAAATTAAATTAAAACTAAATTTATTTTAATGATACCGAATTAAAGATCACAACCACATCAATTTGCTGATTTCAATTTTTTGCTCTTTGCGTCCTGCCCGCTCTCCCTCTGTCTTTTGAGAAAAATATATTTTCTCAAAAGACAGAGGGGGAGCCGTCAGGACGCACAGAGCAAAAAATTTATATATATCATTGAGCTGACTGTATAAGCAAAAAAAAACACCAAAATTCAGGAAGGTGACGTCAGTGACCTTAATGAAAACTTTCTTGATTACGCCAATTTTACATAACAGATGTCACAAACCAACATGACATGTCTAAATGACGACCTGTTTCTGACGAATAAAAAAAGTTTCAAAATACCCTAAAAAGACATAAAAAATGGTCACGTCCTTTTGACGCAACATACGTTACAGACCAATATTATGACAAGTTTGAATGACGTTATATTTCTTACGAATAAAAAACGTCTCAAAATTCTCTAAAAAGACGTCACATGGTCTCGTCCTTTTGACGTCACAAACGTTACAGACCTATATGACACGTCTAAATGACGTCATGTTTCAGACGAATAAAAATCGTCTCAAAATTCCCTAAATAGACGTCACATGGTCACGTCACGTAAAATACGTTACAGATCAATGTGGCACGTCTAAATGACATCATTTTAACGTCAAAAAGCTGCCTCTTTGACGTTAAAATGACTTCAAAACGGTCCAATATGACGTGCAAAAGACGTTTTTAAATATACGTTTTGAATAACATCTTATTTACGTCACCAACTATATGTATATGGACCATGTTATCAATGTACTCATGTAAAACTACTCTTTACTGAAACAATTTTAATTAATTTTCTTTATATACTATTTGTTCACCTCGAACTGAATCCTTAACATCCAAATAGTTAGCTTCAACATGCACACTAGCAGTAAACAAGTACAAATTAAAAATGTATGTAATCCCCGACCCCCCCCCCCCCCCCCATTATAGCTAAGAAACATCTCGATCACATCAGTTTTCAAACATTAAAACCGAATCAAAATCAGTCCATTCGTTTGGTAGCTACAATCTTCACCCCCATTCCCCCTTCCCCCATTATAGCTAAGAACCATCTCGTTTACCTCAGCATTGAAACATAAAAAAACCGTAGCTAAATCGGTACATTCGTTTGGAAGCTACGATTCTCACCTCCCTTTTCTCACCCCCCGCCCCACTCCATATAGCTAAGAATCATCTCGACCACATCAGCTTTCAAATAGAAAAAAACGCATCAAAATCGGTCCATTCGTTTGGGAGCTACGATGCTACAGACAGACACATACATACAAACACACACCCAGTGATACACACCCGAAACTTATAACACCCGTCTGTTTGTTCGGGGGTTAATGAAAGCCAGTTTATGCAGTGGTAATGCCGGTCACTCACATGCGTACAAATATTCGTACATTGTACAAATGTTTGCACGCATGTGAGGGCCATCAGACTTTCATTCGCAAACATTGCGGATACTCGTATGCAAATTGGTTAACAAACTCAATATGCGAACCAATATTTTGTGAATCATGGATAGCGAATATTTTATTAGTGAGGTTGGACTGTTTTACCTATGTTCATATACTTACTTATATTATATTGTGCTGCAAGGAGCAGACGGTCACAGACCGGCGAGACGTCCGTCACCATCGCAATCAAGTCCACAACTGGTCGCACGAATATGTGGGAGACTACGTGAAGGTTCGGGGTTCGCACGCTTAGACGTGCGTCAAAAAACCGACACAGCTTGGAAAACCGCGAATGCAGCGGAAACTTTGCATAATCATTTGCAAATGTCGTCCTACACTTGTGGGTTTGCATATTCGTGCGAATGTGAGTGACCGGGGTAATATTGTGTAATCGGAGGAAACAATGCGCAAAATTCGACCATCCAAATTAAGTCAACGTGGCTTAGTTGATCGTGTGACGGATTCGAATACCAAAGCAAGCTACGGCACTGGGTTCGATCCGCAGCACCGGCTACTTTGCGCAATCTAAATATATTATTTTTTTAAGGCTATCTAGCATTTGAACATCTAGTCAGTACACGTCCACTCCACGAGAATAAAAAAAAATAAAGAAAAAAGAAATA
The DNA here is from genome assembly GCA_946251855.1 of Alsophila aescularia. Lineage (NCBI taxonomy): Eukaryota > Metazoa > Arthropoda > Insecta > Lepidoptera > Geometridae > Alsophila > Alsophila aescularia. Next base: position 511,703 of record OX276374.1, on the reverse strand, counting down.
CAGAAATGGACATTTAATTTTGTTGGTATTATATACGTCACCTGGACGTCACATATTAGTCATTTTTTGTATTTTTTTTGTTAGCAGATTCATAAGTCCACTGACGTCACAATATGACGTCATGTGCCCGTGACATTTTGACGTCTCAACGAACGTTACATAGACGTCACGTCAGGACATCTGTTACGTCTGTGACTGACCTTAATGCGACGCCATAATGACGTAAAATTCCTACCTGGCTTAGATCTCTGGAGCTTATAGCTACAGAGCTATAAAAGCGAGACGATATACGTAGACCTTTTCGTTACGTTTCACTTTTCTGCCGATATCTGTTGGCCGATTCAAAACCTTTCGATAACGAACGGAATCGATAGAGTTCTCGAATCGAATGTTTATTTTCGAGCTATTCAGAGCAATCGATTTGAGGGTTCGATTCTTTCTTGAGGATCGATTAGTTTTCTATTAAGGTACGGGCAGGCCTATTCAGAACCTTTCTATAACTCAGCAGCCCGATTCCATAACTTGGCTTCAATCGAATTCTCAGTATCGCAGCCACTAATGCCTTGCGATAGAGTCGAATTTGCTATGAAAAATGTGATAATCCGATTGTAGCCAAGTTATGGAATCGGGCTGCAGTTGTCGATCGACACGGTTTGATATCTACTATGATGATTTAAATTTAGAGTTACCTAAAGACATGGTTAAAAGAAGTATTTCAGTTACAATCTTCAGCCGCACTCAGTGATATCAATTAAATTTTAAATTCTAAATCGTTCTTTTATGGATTTTGCACTTTTCTTCGTGTAAATCTCTAAGATACAATAATTTTGAACAAAACAAGTTACCCATGAGGTTATAGGTATTCCTAAATTCACAAAACAAAACTATAAAATCTTGCATTAATGAAAGTACATAATATAGAGGCTATTGGATGCTCTGTTGCTCTCGATAAGTTATGTATGAGTGCGTTTGTGTGCTGGAGCGGAAAATGTGTGGTGTTCTGTGGTTGATACACAATTTCATCACAAAAGAGTGCATTGTTTTTTATTTTCTTGAATACTTGATAGAATTAGCACGACTAACAAGGTCGAGATCTTGCTGCAATGTGACGGCCGATCGGCATAATATGGTGTAAGTCTGTGCGTGAGGCTTGTAGGTACGAGCTGGTCGGCATATCGTCGGTACGTTCATACGAAATTGTATCTGTATTTTTTCTGAAAATGATATTTTGATGGTGAAAAATCGTTTATACTTGTTTAAATACGTAACCATAGATAACAAAGTCAATTTTCGCTCATTTTTATGCACAGCTTTTCAATTCAAATATTTTGTCAATAATATCATCCATATAAAAAAATAACAATATGAACGATATAGTCTGTACAAAGAACATAATTTAAAATATGCTCGATTGTGTATATTGGTATTTTAGTACATAGAGTACTTTTAACCTAAAGAAATGACTACGCGTGAGAAGCCGCGGGCATCAGCTAGTTTATAATAAAAACAACTATAAAATAACTTGAACTTGATTTGACTTTTATTTTGTTTATCGCGAAAAAAGCATCCTACTTAAGTTCTTCTAGGATATTAAAAACCAATGCAAAAGTTGACTTAGACTTCTTGGTTATGGCCTCCGTGGCTTGTTGACTTAATCTGTGGCACCAACGCTCTTGATGATTTTTGACGGACTTGTTATTTCGTTTCCAAGGCAACCGTTCCTTACAGCGAGTATTCAACATGTTCTAGTTTTCCAGTGGAAACTTCCACGGAATTCGTGGAATTTTCCGGGATAAAAGTATTCTATATTTTATTCTAGGGTATAAGCTATCTCCATTCCAAATTTCGAGATCCGTCCAGCGGTTATCGCGTGAAAGCTCTCCAAACAAACAAACAAACAAACAAACAAACAACCAGACAACGTTTCACTTTTATATGTTGGTATGGATACAATGATGAAAAAGTATCGTATCTATCCATCAATATAAGAAAGAAATGGTATATAAAAAGAAGTGAACAATCAAAATTAATCAAAGTGCAATCTCAGCTATAATTATGTTCATACAAATGGATCTCCTGTACAATTGCATAATAACGGATACGAATTATCATGAAAGTACCTACGTTATCTTGGATGCTTCACTTTCGATTCGGTGGTGTGGTCTCCGTCTTTTTTAAACCTCCTTGGAGTCCTTGGTCTAAAGTTGAAAATCTCAAAAATAATGAAATCAGTGTAAATCGTTAGAGCGGCAACGTCGCCCGCATGCACTGCATGGACTTCACGAGCTGGCAACGTTACATGAGAAGTGCTTGCAATCTCGCAATCGCACTGGTTCACAAAAAAACTTTAAAAAGGCATTTTAAAGTTTTTTATTATATAATTTATATTGTATAATGTATATCATGCAAAAAAAATAATGTAGTTTTGCTTTAAGTCCTCATAATTATTCGGATATGTTAATGAATCTATTTTTAATATTATTGCATTAATTTTTGTTTTACATATGTATAATGGCGCCATCTAGCAATTTTATTTTGTTTTACCACGAATCTACCTAAATGCTAAGGTTCAAGAAGCCATCACATAAAATGTAATTAGGCGATTTGATACACTTAGCGACATCTGACGTCCTAGAAGATAATTACCTACCGGTGTACGATTCTTTGTATGGCAATTGCTAGTCTTCTTGTATATATTGGTCTATGTCCATACTAATACTCGTATTATATAAGCGAAAGTAACTCTTTGTCATTTTGTGACCTTTTCATGACTTAATAGTTGACTTATTTATTATATAGATAGTTTTGGCCTTTCCCAGTAGTCTTATAACTTATAAGTAAGACTATTGGTAATTTTCTTCCCGATAGTCTTATTGGTAAGACAACTTGGAATGTATGTAGACTTACTGGTAACTACTTGAAACTCACTAGATTCTAGATATATTAGTGAGTTCCAAGAGTAACTGATGGCATATAATGAAGTCGCGTAAGTAGCAAACATTTTCTTCGAATTAGTTGTTTACGAGTTAATTACTGCAGTCTAGCAATTTTGCATTATTTTTAAATAACTTGCGCTTGCGTCGCCCCGGTTGAAATGGATTACTGAGCAGATATGAAAATTCGTCTTCTACGGTATCATATTTTTTTATATTTTAGGGTGGTATGAAACATAATTCCTAGGGATCTTACCAGTAAGTCTATAAGGAAGAAAATTCTGAATAGTCATAGTAAAACTATTGGGAAGAAAATTCCAAAAAGGTAGTCTTGCTAGTAAGACTACTGGGAAAGGCAGGATAGTTTTAACCCTAGGGAAGGACGCGCAGATAAAGTCACGGACAAAAGCTAGTAGCCAATATAATCAATTTAGGATAATATAAGGTATTCAATCATATTCTCAGACTTTTATAATAAAACATTTGATTATGTCTATTACCGTCTGTTGACGTATTATTTCCTCTCCATCTAAAGGTTGTCTGGCAGCGATCGCTTTTTAGCGATAAGACCGCCCATTATACAATAATATTTCTTAGTATTAGTTCATTTGTATTTGTAACTTTTTGGTGTACAATTATGAGTTATCTATCTATCTACTAGCTCTTGCTCGCGATTTCGCCTGCGCTGACTACAGTTTATCACGGTAAAAAGTATCCATGACATGTCCTTCCCCAGTCTCCATACCAAATTTCATCAAGATCAGCCGTTCAGTCGTGAAAAGGTAACAAACGGAGATTCAAGTATGGATAAGAACTTAGCAAACTGATAAACTGCGGGGCAGTTACGTATCTTGTTGCAATCAGATTTTCATAATCACGTAATGTACAGGTACATTGACATTAACGGAACGCCAATGTACAACAGGTACATTGGCGTTCCGTTTCGTTATACTTATTTTTTTCGTAATAGTGAGTAGATTGGAACGTTTTGAATGAACCGTTTTGTTCAATGAATGAAGGTTACATCTTATCTGTGGTTGGTCTAGAGTTTGCTTGGGATCGTCTCTGGATCATCCAATCTTTATGTAGTCCCGCGACCCTAATACCAATGTTTTCAAGTCCGGTCTAATCCTGGTCAAAACCAAAACTTTCCTTAGTCCAGAACTTTGTGAACCTAGGTTTAAACCTTCTACCATAATAAGGCTGATTGAGTTCGGGTAGAGCTCTAAAATGTAGAAAATGTAGTTTGCTTAACAAATATGTATATTAAGATGTTGCAGACAGAGGCTAAGGCCCTGTCCGCACCGCGATATTAGTCACCGTTTTCAACAATCACCATTACGATCGTTTTCAAAGCCGCGGAAGCGTTCGCGGTACCCTTTTTTTGGAACAACTGTCATTTCATAGGAAATCATTCGTTCAATAGTTTTCCACCAAAAGATTTTTTCGTAATCGTTTTTCAATGGTAAACGCGACAGTTTGGCGGTACGAAATTAATGGTTTATTGTTTTAAAATGTCAAACTGAAAACGTTTACGTTAACTTTGAGTATCCGCGGTCGCCCTGCTGGTGGTAATGGCAATCAAATCCATTACCATTACCATTGGCGGTTCCAGTTCGCCGTCCAGGGGAATTGTCTAATATTTTCGGTGGTAATCGTCTTGAAAAAGTGAAGGCCATTTCGTTCTTTCCACAGACTACATAACACGAAAAACATATGCTCTTGCGTTCCATTTTATGAAGAACAGCTTTGAGCACTTTTTAGTGCTTTTTTGAAGTAATGGTTGTAAAATGTTAATTTAGCCATATAAACATGTTTAGTGTTTTATTTGTTTATTATAATCTAATTTTTATTAGTTATGCTATTTAATAAATGGATATTCTTCAAAAAATAATATTCAAGTATATTATAGCCTGACGTTGCGTAGAACGAAACGTTGGTTTGCAAGTTATTATTTATTCTGGACCATAACTACATAGTTATAGCCCCAGCATCATCTAACCATCCTATCTTTTTGACCGCGTAAGCAATTGTTGCATAAACATTACTGCGCCCACGCGCTGTACTTCGCCCGGCGCGATAAATAATTTGATGATGTTGCGTCTATGCACAATGGTACTGGTTAGTTTTAAGCCTTAATTAAGTTAGTCTGTAATTAGTCGCCTACTTGTGCAGACAATATAATCATACTTCAAATTAAAACTTGTATTTTTAAAAACATAACCCGGGCTCTTCCCAGTTTGACTGGCGCAGCCTTGTGGATTTTTCGCAAAATGTTCTCGACGGCTACTACTATCGTAAACCCCAAAATCGGTTCGCGAGTAGCGTTTAGTGCGAGTTCGCGGAAATACCGAACCAAATAAATACGTCTCCCGTGGGAAACCCGAGTGTGTGTCTGTGGTGGCTAATCAGACTCAGGAGGATATGGGATCGAGCGGCTGGTGAGTAAACCTTTTCACTTCCCAATTTTCATAATCCCAATCTATTCCATACTTTAAATCCAAACTCCATCGTTGGTCTTATTGCGCTCTTGCAATTTTATCTGATTTTGTTTGCACTAAAATAGGCAAATCGTTTCAGTATTAGTATTTTAAGTTGTGTATTAGAATAAGTTAATTAAACGTATAAAAATGACTACCCCAGAACAAAATAAAATTCAGACAATACCAAAATAAATTTTGTGTTTAATCCCTAAGTACGACGGGGATGAAAAATTATTAAATTTATTCATTTCCAAATGCGAATATGTGTTAAGTGGTAGTAGTATTCAAGGAAATAGTGCACACCAGTTGTATCTTTTCCATGCCATCACCAGTAGGCTTTTTGGTAGAGCTGCGACTCTACTTAGCGACAACCCAAATATAGCAACATGGGTACAGCTAAAAGAAATACTTACGCAGCATTTCGGCGACCCGCGCTCGGAAGAGTGCATAGCTATTGAACTCGAGACTATGAAATTAAAACAAGGGGAAACATATATTCAGTTTTGTCAAAGAATTCAAAACATAAGTGCTTTATTCGCGAAGGTTAACAGACTGTCAGATGAGGGAATCAAAGCTGCCAAAATGATAATATACAATAATACAGCTTTGAACATATTTTTGTATAACTTGCCGGAAGATTTAATACGCATCGTACGTTTGAAAGGTTGCTCTGACCTTGAACAGGCTTTAAGTATCATAACAGAAGAAGTGAACTTTCAGTTTCAATACAACGCTAAAAATAAATTTAATAAGCAAAACATAGCATCACAGTCAAATACACAAAATGCATTGAGACCGTTGCCCATGGCTCAAGGCTTTATTAAGCCAGCATTTACAGCGCCGCCACATAATAATTTTCGATTTGGCTTTCCCCAAAATAATAACTTTAAATTCGGTATCCCTCAAGACCAGGGATTTCGACCACAATTTATGCAGCCGAATAGATTCGCGGCTCCCCAAGGTCAATTTAGACCCCAAAATCAATTTCAGCAGAATTTTGGTAGAGCACCCTTCCAAAAACAGCGCGCACCTTTCCAACAACCGCGCGCACCTTTCCAACACGGCAGGTTTAAATATGGCATACCTCAACAGCAAGGTTTTAAGTTCGGAATTCCGAACCAACCTCAAGTGAACCCCAATCAACAGAAATTTGGTAATTCAAATCAACGTCAGGTGTCTGGGCTTCAAGATACCGATGTATCAATGCGCACCGCCCTCGTGAGACAAAACATGGTTTCAAATGACTGATACTATATCGAAGATCCAAGTCAAGGTCAGGAATTCCCTCTTGAAAATAACTATGAGAACGATTATAATACGTACGAAATGTGTAGTGAGTATGCAGCGCCTCTATCGGCAGAGGATTGTCACTACTTAGAAAACTATGAAGTCGTTGAACCTGCGATTCAGGAGCATGACACTGAAATTTTTTAGGAAACAGCCTCGAAAAACCGAATGACATAATACACTTAAACTACTGTGACAGTATTTTAAAATTGCCCCATATTGAGATCCCGGAAATAAATTCAAAGTTTCTCATAGATACCGGAAGTAGTCAATCTTTCATCAGTCCCGCTAAAGCCAAGGAATTCTTCCGTGACTACAAATACTACGAACCCTTCAAGGTCGTTAGTACACATGCTCAGAGCATGCACAACGAAGTGATTTTTATCCCATTGCTAAAAACTTTCAAAAGCACACTTCCTCATAAATTTTATGTGTATGATGTTGACGCTCGATATGAAGGATTAATTGGATCTGACCTATTAAAAAAATTAGCGGCGAACATTGATATGAGAAACCAAATTTTACAAACTCATAACGCGGCCATTCCTATAATTTATAACCCGCCTTATGAAATCAATATACCGCCACGATCTGAGACACGAGTGCGAATTCCCACGAACTTAAAGCACGGTGACGCCATAGTAGATTTTGTACAATTTAATGAGGTATTACGTATGCCTACCGCTCTCGTCAGGTGCGACAATTTCTTCGCCGACACTGTCATACAAAATATTTCGGATGAGGAAGCGACCATCGCATTTAAGGAACCGTTAGAAGTGACCGTGTATGTGAGGTGAATGTTACGATGGACGATTGTATGATTGACGATGTTCTTAGACAAAATTTGAGTAAAATACGTACAGACCACATGAACAAGGAGGAACGCGACGCTATATCCAAGCTTTGTTATGAATATAGAGATATATTTTACAGCGATAAATTGCCTCTGTCATTCACAAACCAAGTAAAACATAGCATTAGAACCGCCAACGAAGACCCGATATATGTTCGACCCTATAGACACCCTCCTTGCCAAAATGAAGAGATACAAAAACAAGTTGACAAACTTTTGGAAGATAATGTTATTCATAATTCACACTCACCTTGGAGTGCACCGGTACATCTTGTCCCAAAAAAAATAGACGCATCCGGGGAAAGGAAGTATAGAATGGTGATCGACTATCGACGCCTAAATGAAATCACAGTCGATGATAAGTACCCTCTGCCCAATATCACCGATCTTTTTGACAAGTTAGGTAAATCCCAATACTTTAGCACGCTTGACCTTGCTAGTGGGTACCATCAAATTGAAGTAAATGACGCAGATAGAGCGAAGACCGCGTTCACAACACAGTCAGGTCATTTTGAGTTCAAAAGGATGCCGTTCGGTTTAAAAACGGCACCTGCCACGTTCCAAAGGGCGATGGACAATGTGTTAAGGGGCCTTCAAGGTATGCACTGTCTAGTATACCTTGATGACGTCATAATATATTCACAAAGTCTCCAGGAACACATTGACAAACTCCGCAAAATCTTTGACAGATTTAGGGAAACGAATCTGAAAGTTACACTAGATAAATGTGAGTTCTTGAGAAAGGAAGTCCTTTATTTAGGCCACACAATCACCAAAAATGGCCTTATGCCCAATGACGACAAGATACAAGCTGTAATAAATTTCCCATTACCGCGAACAGCTACTGAAATCAAAAGTTTTCTTGGTTTAGTAGGCTATTACCGCAAATTTATAAAAGATTTTGCTAAACTAACTCAACCATTGACATCATGCCTTAAAAATAAGAATAAAATAGACCCTACCAAACAAGACTACATTGACGCATTCGAAAAATGCAAAGAGCTTTTAACAAACGCACCGCTCCTACAGTTTCCAGATTTTTCGAAACCATTTGTCCTTACGACAGATGCGTCAAACTATGCACTGGGTGCAGTTCTTTCGCAGGGACCTGTGGGTAGTGATAGGCCTATAGCATACGCAAGCCGTACTTTAAACGACGCCGAAGCCCGATATAGTACGATCGAAAAAGAGCTTTTAGCCATCGTATGGGCTACAAAGCATTTTAGACCGTACCTGTATGGAAAAAAAACACGATCTACACAGACCATAGGCCTCTTGCTTGGCTGAACTCTATTAAAGAGCCGAATAGTAAATTGACGAGGTGGAAATTGCGTTTGGAGGAATTTGACTATAACATTGTCTACAAAAATGGAAAACAAAATTGCAACGCAGACGCATTATCGAGAATTAAAGTAAACGCCTTAAGCGACGATGATGATGTCTCAATGAAGGTTAATTTGGACGAAAAAGAACAAAAACTTCAAAGACAATTAGAAGAAGTAACCAGAGAAATAACACGACTGAGTCAAAACAACCACTATTATCCCCAATAGCAATCTCATCATCCGATTCAGAAAAAACAAGAAGTATCGCATCGATAGCGTGTGAACACGAAAGTAGTTCCCCTCGCGCATCCATTTCACGTCACCAACCGCGACCTTCAATAGATTCTGAGAAAACAATAAGCGTAGCAGGCGACGGTAGACAATCCCCGTATTCCATTCCATCAGTAGATAGTAGTACTGCAACCGCATCAGAGGCGCCAAGTAGTCTAGCCACGCTACATTCAGCCCGCGATTTAGATACAGACGGCATACCTATACTACAGGAGGCTGTAGACACCAAGCCAAACCAGGTGCTAGTGTTTTCCTGGAACAGAAATGAGTTAACGGTTAAAGATTTATCAAAAGGTAAACAGAAAGTTTTGGAAGTACATGTACCTGTAGACAATTCGGATCTTGTGAAAAGGTTTCTAAAAGAATACATTAGGCCAAAAATCAAATATTTATTTTACTTCGAAGACGAAAAATTCCGCAAACTGTTTCCAGAGGTTACTATAGCACTCTTTCAGAAAGGAACTGTAAAGTTTTATGAATGTACTAGGAGAGTAATTCACGTAGATGACGAGAATGAGCAGCGAGAAGTTGTGCTTAAATATCATGAAGGAAAGAACAGTCACAGGGGAATCAAAGAAACGCTTGTACATCTCAAACGAAATTTTTACTGGAATAATATGGAACAAGTAGTAGCAAGTGTTATAAATGCGTGTGATACCTGCAAAAAAATGATACCTGTAAAGTATGAGCGTAAACCACTAAAGCCGGAATTGCAACTCTCACAAACTCAAATTAGGCCATTTCAAGAGTTGTTCATTGATACCTTCTCAATTGAAGGGAAATGTTTTCTCACGATCGTCGATGCCTTCAGCAAACTAGGCCAGGCAATTGAAATTTGCACCAAATCTACCCCGGAAGTTGTTAGAGCCCTTTTGAAATATTTCTCACTATACGGCATTCCCAGCAGAATTAGTTCCGATCCCGGCGTAGAATTCAACAACACATTAATCAAAGAAATGCTGTCATTTTATAAGATTGACCTTCACATTAGCACCCCACACAATCCCAACTCTATGGGAATAGTCGAAAGGTTTCATTCGTCTCTCATTGAGATATACAGGATAGCAAAGTACGAACGCAAGGTCACGGACGCCGCGTCCGTAATGACATATGCTATAATATCCTACAACCATTCGATCCATTCTGCTACCGGCCTTACGCCGTTTGAAGTTGTTTTCGGTCACACCGAATCAAATAGCGCGTTTCATGTAGACTTCAATAAACAATTCACACAGTAATTAGTTGAGGAACATGTGGGAAAAACAAAGTACATGTATGAATATTTAACCGATAAGATGATTGACAAAAAGATGACTGTAAGAGAGAAGCGTGGTGGAGAGACGAACTTTGATTTGGACGTAGGTGATTCGGTCTTTATAAAAGGAGTCAATACTAGACGCAGTAAAGATAAGGCGCGATACCAAAAAGCTCAAATTACCGGAAGCATTCAGAGGAAAGTTGTACCTGTTTCTACCAGAAATAGAAATACCAAAGTTCCCATTAAAGACATCAGACGTCCTCCACAGGTTAGTCCTTCTGGCGGTCCAAGTGATCCACGCCCAGGGCCTTCAACTACAGGCGATTGAGAACAACCCAGGATTACTACCTGTAAAGGAAGGTCAAGCTGTCATCAGCCATGATACATGGACTGTTTTTAAAATTTTAGATTTAAGATTAATTTACGACCAATTATTATTAAATACGAATAATTATTTAGAACTGAAACGCCATGTTCAAAACTTTTTCAATAACAAAGATTTAGATTCCGATTTCACCGAAGTAGAGTGACAAACTGAATATATTATGAATATTACCTTAGAAAAGTATAAACAATTGGTTCCCACATCTAACAGAATTAAACGCGGATTACTTAATCCTCTTAGTTCCTTAATTAAGACGATCACAGGTAATCTCGACCATGACGACGCTGAAATGTACAAAAAAATGATTAGCGAATTAAAGACAAAACAAGATAACATAGCGCGCAAAATGACAATCGTTCCCGAAATGGTGGGTTCGTTCACAAAAATCAGTAACACAACTAGTCACAATTTCCTTCAATTAGGCGAAAAAAAAATATAGAAATTAATCGTAGTTTAAACGAGTCAAAGGTTTTTCAAACCGGAAATACAATTATTCATATTTATAACATTTTCATGAACAATTTCCAGACACTTTACATCAGATTGAATGAAATTGAAACAGCTGTAGCTTTTGCCAGAATTAAATTGTTACACCAGTCAGTCATAGACACAGAAGAGTTAATTGTATTGTTACAAGAAATCGAGAAAACCGAGAAATTAGTGTATCCAGTAAACATAGGAAATATTCTGAAAATCGAACAATGTATAGAAATGAAAGCCTACATAAAGCAAAATCAGATAAAGTTTATCATGCACATCCCGTTAATTAGAAATGAAATATTTAACTATTTTAAAATGATTCCCTTACCTGTGCATAACAGCAATAACGGCCCTACTTTCCTTATCCTGCCAAAATACACTTACTTCCTTGTGAAAGGTTTAAAGACCCAAGCCGCTCTCCCAGCCATGCCGTGAAATCGACGAAGCTCGTTTCCTGTGCTTTGAAAACGACGTGTCGCCGCTGGTTGAAGATAATTGCATTACTGAACTCATGAGATTTTCTACAAATATTTCAAGTTGCCACCCAGTTCCAGTTGTCATCAAAGATGTCAAGGTCGACCTGATTCAGCCTAACCGCTGGATAGTCTACGCGAAAGGCGAAACATTACTCACCAAATATTGCGAAAACGACATAACTCAGGAAACCATCTGTGGAACGTACCTGCTGTCGATGGATGATGATTGTTATGTTACAATAAAAGAAATCACCTTGAAAAGGCATCAAAGTCAAGGTAAAGCTGTGACCTACACTAAGTTCCCGGTAATCAACCTGCCTAAAATACCAGCCAACTCATCAGTTAGCCAGAGGAAACCGGTCAATCTAAACGGAGTTGATCTTGCCGACATTCAACGTCTTACTTACCTATTGCAGAACACCGGAAGTGAATTCATGAGTGAAAGTGAAAACCATAAAAGCGTTTTTAGTGAAAAAAGTGTTGGTATAGGAAACATAGTGTTTTACGTCATTGTAGTAATCTGTATTGCATTGTTAGCCTTTAAGAGTAGAATAAGAAATATTTGTAAAACTAGGAAAATTCAAAATAATCCTCATCGCTCGGATAATCTCGAACTTACGGAGGGAGGAGTTATAGCCCCAGCATCATCTAACCATCCTATCTTTTTGACCGCGTAAGCAATTGTTGCATAAACATTACTGCGCCCACGCGCTGTACTTCGCCCGGCGCGACAAAGAATTTGATGATGTTGCGTCTATGCACAATGGTACTGGTTAGTTTTAAGCCTTAATTAAGTTAGTCTGTAATTAGTCGCCTACTTGTGCAGACAATATAATCATACTTCAAATTAAAACTTGTATTTTTAAAAACATAACCCGGGCTTTTCCCAGTTTGACTACATAGAATAAAGTAGTATGTGTTTGTTTGTTGTTTACAATAATGAAATGAAAATCAAATGGAAAAAAATAAATATTAAATAGGTAGGTTATAGTCACAAGATTTGTGTGAGTTTGTGCGAAACTTGGATAAACTAAAAGTGGAATTGCTTTGTGACATGTAATGTATGTCGAGGTTATGTTCGTTTTCGGATATAAAATTGACAAATATGCCTTGATTTAGCAACAAATACGTACCTATGTACCATATTGTATTTCAGAATGTCATGTGATAAAGTGGTCTTTGCATAGACCTACAATTGGTCATCGAGTTAGATCGAAACTTTGAACAAATATATCGCAAGTTCTAACAGTCTTTGGCTTGGCTATACAGGAATTTTGGTGGACTAATGAATATTATTTGTGCACCTATTACAGTCTAGTTTAATTTACCTACTAGGTACATATACATATATGCTAGGTATATGCATTTTCACAAATGCTCATCAACAACATACATATTTTAATGGATTTTTACCTCATTTCAATGCATAAATAATCGGTTATGTTTTGTGTCATTTTACTTCACAGCACAAACTAAGGAGATATACAGATAAGATACTGCTGCATAACCAATGTTGACTTCTGTAAAACATTCCCCAATAGAAGAAAACATTCATCAACAGAATTCAAGCTTTCTGTAGTCCCGCAGGTAGGTACCTATATTTTGTATAATATTTATTAACTAGGTAGGTACATACCTAATAATTATTATTGACTGGCTTGGGTAAAGGCTGGCAGGGAGAAATGCATAATACACACCCCCCAAGCGGGACATTGTATATTTTTGGTGTACAATAAAGAGTTATCTATCTGTCTATATTTAGTCGCATAGGTAATTAATTGACTATATAATACTCTAGCTACACAGTTAGACACCACCTTAAGAAACTGTTAATGTAAGGTGCCTTGTGGGCCTGGAGTAATAATAGGTCCATCCCTTCTCACCCCATGTGTGCTTTGAGCACCAGCCGGGGTTCAGGAGATGGGCTGCAGCTTGCACCTGTGTCAGTATGAACATTTCCAACTATCACAAAGCCTGATGTAGCTGTAGGTACAAAAAATTAACCTCTCTTTTCAATTGTTTACAAATTTGATCTAACTCTACAAAAGTAATACTGCATATTAAAATATTGACTATGTAGTACTTGTTATGTAGATAATGACAAATGATCATAGCTATATCTTTATTTTCAGATTCAGTTCAGTACCTGTCTATCACAGTAAACAGGATCATTTCAAGTCGGATTGCAGCGGGAAGAGATTCATAGCATGTCCATAAAATGCAAAAGAATGCTGCTTCTCAAATTTACTTGTTATATTTGTATTATAATATGTAGGTATATACCTAGTTACTGCACTTTTTTATACCATTTGAATAAAATGGTGTGTTGGAAATATTTACTTTGTTGTTGTGAATTACTATATAATTACATTGTAATTAGTGGGCTACCAGTGAGTCAGTAATGGCTTGTAAGTTTTTAGAATGTTTTATGTATAGTCCTTATTTAATAAAGACACTTGCCCGTTATATTTTTTTTGAGAAAGGTTTTTACAATAAAATAAACATGCTATTTCATAAAATTTGTTTAATTTTCTGTTTCTCTATCCATACTCAGTCTGTATTTATGCTAAAACTAGCTGCATGCCGAGGCTTTGCTCTTGTGCAAACATTGCCAGCGTCATTCGAAATTTAAAGAAATATTTCTTCCAAATTGCAAATCTCTAGGTCCACCGGTTTAGGCTGTGTTGTCTGTGAATCAGTTTGTAGGTATGTCGCTTGTGACATACTATTTCATAGGTATCAATGTATGTTTCTACTTACATAATAATTTGTAGTTAAAAAATAACAACAAAACATAGATAGATAGATAACTCTTTATTGTATATACTTAGAAGTAAATCGTACATTGTACATAATATAATATAGAAGTAGCGGTAACACAATCGGCAGTCTTATAGCTTACATCAATCTCCAAACCAGAGTAAATGCCAGTGGTATTCATGCCACTCAATCTGTAACAAATAAGAAAAATTTATAAAACTGTGTATGTATTGTACGCTGACATAAATACACTGAATGCACTAAATATGGGTACTAGACAATAGATACGAGTACACATACAAAGATATGAATATTACATTCATATCTTGGAAACAAATACTTCTGCTCATCACACAAATGATTGCACCTTGCGGGATTCGAACCCGCATCCATTGGTTGACTTTCAGTCAGGGTCACTAGCCACTCGGCCAACTGGTTGCCAAATGTAGTGGCACTGAATGTAAATGACAAAATGAATTTTTCACCTCCTTTTTGAACGACAAATATGACAATGTGCAAAATTCAAGTTATCAGATTGCACTAAGGAGAGTGAGCATAAGAACTGCACAATCTGATTCGCTTATCACCGTACAAACTAGAATATTGGCAAAGCGGCACCTTTTTATGATAGAAATACCACACACAAGCACGAACCGTTACGCTTCTTCATTCATTGTAAGATCTGCAAAAGAGTGGAATGCCCTGCCCTCGTCAGTTTCTGGTAAAATATAATGAATCCAGGTGTGTTCAAGTCAAGAGTGAATAGGTATCTACTAGGCAAGGGTGCTACACTTTCGACCACATCATCGCTTTCCATCAGGTGAGATCATGGTCAAACAATTGCATAAAACGCAATAAAAAAAAAGGTGCATTAGATATGGGTTGAAAGTAGGCAGTTCCCGATGAAATTTTAACTGATTATCTATAAAGGTATCATTTTAGGTTTTGTACTTATTTTGTTTTAATTGTTAATATGACTTGGTATCTTTTGTCGATACTTTTAATACATTTTGACTGTTATTTTTGCAAATTCTTTCATAATGAATGGTCTAGGGTGTAAATAGGCCTGTGATTGTTCCTTAAAACCTTCTGGAGATGTTTTTCTTCTGCAGCTGGCTACAAATTCTCTCATCAAAAATATTCTATAAATAAACATACATAGATATAAACCAATATTACATCAATGACTCAGAAACAATCATTTGTGCTCATCACACAAATGATTGCACCTTGCGAGATTCGAACTTGCAACCATTTGTTGACTCTCAGTCAGGGCACTAGCCAATCCATCTCTTACGACCTGGGTGAACCGTGGAAAGTTTTTTTTTTTACAATAGCTTACCTTTGTCCACCTGGGTGTTACTTGGGAAATATTTAGTTTCCACTGTCCACCTTGTTATCAAAACTTTTCGGATTTGAAGTGCATAGAGATAATAATTTATTGGTCTATTTTGTTGTTAAACATTGAACATCCATAGATATTATAGTAGCCACATGGTCAGCACCAATATTACGGGCTTGAGAGCTTGTCCATTAGTTTGGAGATGTTGTTTTTCTGCAGTTGGCTACAAATTCGCCCATCAAAATATTCTTCATTTTATGTTTTTGTAGGTTAGGTACTTATAATGCCTGTAATCGAATAAATTAGATATGTTAAACTGAAATAAGTGCTAGTAGAAGTAAATATCGAAATATTCTCTTTGTATCGAACTATATATATCACAAAAAACCAGTGAATTTTCTGTTCGACTTTCGCAAGTTTGGAAGTCGAATTTTCGGAGAATTAATGCCTGACATTAATATACCGCAATTAATTATGATACCTAGATTACCCCTTCCCTTTGAACTTACGCAAACAGTCAACTTTTAATTCAATCAGTGTTGCCATGTCAAAAATCAGATCGACGGTGAATCTATTTAAAAAAAACGGTAGATTCTAAGAAATTACGGTAACTGCACCAGGAAAAAAACGGTGTAAAATACGGTGTACTAATTGTTAAAAATACAACAACTTTACCGCACTAATCACTGTTTATCGGAAAAACTAGAACATGTATTTCATGTAAAAAAAATACAATTTCATATATTAATGCAATGTTACAAGAAGTCGGATAAGATGGAGTCTACACCGCCAAATAAACGATTACAGAATAGCAAATGGCGGCTGCTTATGTGTGCGTGAGTTGATAATTTGTGCAGTTTTATGGTTGATACACAATTTCATCACAAAATTTGATTTTCATCACAAAATTCACATGCATTGATGTTGTTTTTCCGTGAGAACATGACAAAATTAATACGACTATTTATCAAGTACAAGATCTCGCTGCGATGTGGCGGCTGATCTGCATAACATGGTGTATTTAATTGCGTGCGTGATGCTTGTGCGTACGAGCAGATTGATATATATTGTTTGCTTAACTTTCGATTCGGCGATGTGGAATCCATCTTTTTTAAACATTCTTGGAATGTACCTAATGTAATTCTTGTAAAATTACTTGAAATTAAAACGTATAATACACCCACTCAAATTGGTATTGTATTGCTCCGACCATCAGAATTTGTTTACAGAATAATACTTTCAGAAATAAATGTCACGAAAGTTGCCATAATATCATTATTAATTATATTATGGTTTCGAAGAGTTGTATTTTTTTCATATAAATAAGCAATCTTAGTAAAAAATAGTTAAGGAGGTAGTAATATTCGTACCGCTGCAAATTACGGTAGATTTTGTCACCGTTGTCATGCTTCGACGGTAGGTAGTAAATTAGTGCTGATTACGGTGCATTTACCGTAATTACGGTGCACATGGCAACACTGAATTCAATAAAACTATAATTTAATTACGTCACAAACTCAAAGACAGTTGATACGAAAGGTTAGGACAGATCAACCTTTTTCATTTGACATGTCTCGGTGGCGATGAAAATTTAGACAATACCAATATATGTCAAAATATGATGTTTCGTTCATTCATTTCGCTTAAAAACAGCTGATAGTGGGAACTCGGTGAAGATCACCGAGGAGATCACCGGTGGATAGTTAAACAATTCGAATTCGGAGATTCATGTTCATAATGGTGTAAATGAACGTCAGTTTCATTATCACCAGAGTTAGACAATAAGGCTGCTGAACAGATTTAGACGTATGGTTATCGTTAGAATCCTTACATCTTCCCTAGTAACAAAGGCTATATATTTTTTGAAAAAATTCAATGTGGCGGCAGTAATACTCCATTTTCAAATGCAAAATATATACTTTTTCGAGGGCCTAACTCTCGGCCATACATGGGGAGGGGGAGGGGTTAAATTTGTTGCAAATAAGCGGGAAATACGTCGAAGTTACTAGTAGCCCTGTAAATTAGATAACGAATTTTAATTAATGTAGCTTTAAGCTAAGCTAATATTTAAATAAATCTAATTATTTTACTAACATGTTTATTTTATTTATACAACATATTTTGTACAATATATACAAGAAAACAACAAAACAAAATAGTAATACATAAATGCTTACTTGTCAACACGCAATCAAAATTATTGTTGTAACGTGGTTCCGAAAACATAATAGCTAGATTCCGTTATTTCAGTTAGGTACTACTTACCTAATTAGTGAACCTAAAATAACTTTGTTTTGTACTTCTGATTCTGGAGACGCCCAGAGTGAAGGCACGAGGTAGTCACAAACATAACGTTTACATTTTTTGCCTACTGTTGCATTGACAGTGGACATCATTGCCGAGGACAAGTGGAGGAGGGGAGGGGATGAAGAAATAAGAGAAGGGAAAACAATCATACAAAATATTGTAGGTTCACTGCAAACCTCTGCAGTAGATCCTAGCTACTGATTCAAATCAGTAAATACAAACAATGAAATTCAACTTCATACTATGTCTTAAAAACACAATTTCTTACAAAATACATGAATGGATAAAAAAAAATGCTACCCGACCCGCAACAGGGCCCTAGGTCCCACCTACTTTGTTTCGAGGTGAATGACCGGCACACGGTGCGCTTGTGGCGCGCCACGATTATGCGAGTGAACATTTTTGTATTGGAGAAAATAAACATTGTTTTAACCTGTTTCTCATAAAATTATTTGTTAAAGTTAATAAGTGTTAAAGTATATAAGCTAATATTTATAAAAATGTTCTATTCGTCTTAACATAACTAATCAATTCAGAGGTTTACAGTGATTTAGTGTATATAGCGATTTACAAAAAATGTAGTTGCCGTAGTTGGTAAGAAAGAGGACGGCACCACAATGGCGCGGCGCTACTATGCCTCTGGCCGGAACACCAAGGATTGAAAAATATATCTATCATTAATGAATTAAATTATGAATGAAAAATGCGATTTTGTACTAAAGTCTCAACGCGTATACAATCAATCACCAGTTTGCGGCCAGATGTGTCGCGTCGGCCATATTTTTTTTGGGTTATCAGTTTGATCCTGCGGTCTTCAGCGCGTGGACAGCCGAGCGGCTGTCCAAGGTTAGTTTTTTTTTCCACGATCGTTTGACTACGATCTCGCCTAATAGAAAGCGATGATGTGGTCGAAGGTAGTAGCACTAGTAGATCCTATTCACTCTTGACTTGAACACACCAGGGTTATATTTTACCGGAAACACTGACGACGGCAGGGCATTCCACTCCTTTATTATTATTATTTTTTGTATTCAATTTATTCTTATTATTACTTTTAACGAACTGCCAAGACTTTGCTTGTGTTCAGAACCACAAGTAAGTTACAGTCAGTATAAATTGCTATCTACTTCACGGACAGAATGACCCACCGCTGCTGTTCTCTTAGTATAGGTAATTTTACTGTTATTCAACACAGCAGGTGACCGACACGAAGAAGTTCTAAAGTGGACGTGTTTCGAGATAATGCAGTGCATACGATATTGTACGTGCACGCTCGTAGAGTAAGCAATATCATTAATTATATTTCATACGGAATGGCTTATTTATCGTACAAACTAATGTATTATGAACCGTGAGTTGATACCGGAGCGTGCTATTCGACGTACAAACGAATGTACCTATCATGTACCGTGAGCTGATATCGGAGCGTGCTATTCGACGTACAAACGAATGTAACTATCATGTACCGTGAGCTGATATCAGAGCGTGCTATTCGACGTACAAACGAATGTAACTATCATGTACCGTGAGCTGATATCGGAGCGTGCTATTCGACGTACAAATGAATGTACCTATCATGTGCCGTGAGCTGATATCGGAGCGTGCTATTCGACGTACAAACGAATGTAACTATCATGTACCGTGAGCTGATATCGGAGCGTGCTATTCGACGTACAAACGAATGTAACTATCATGTACCGTGAGCTGATATCGGAGCGTGCTATTCGACGTACAAATGAATGTACCTATCATGTACCGTGAGCTGATATCGGAGCGTGCTATTCGACGTACAAACGAATGTAACTATCATGTACCGTGAGCTGATATCGGAGCGTGCTATTCGTCGAACAAACTAAGTAATGTATTATGTACCGTGAGCTGATATCGGGGCGTGCTATTCGTCGAACAAACTAAGTGATGTATTATGTACCGTGAGCTGATATCGGGGCGTGCTATTCGTCGAACAAACTAAGTAATGTATTATGTACCGTGAGCTGATATTGAAGCGTGCCTACTGCTTGTTGCCTACTTCAGAGCAGCAAAGTTGCATTGAGAGAACTGTATAAGCAAGTTTTTTTTTTGTTGCTTTTAACAAGAAACTTGTTAGGTACCTACATCCTAATAAAATAGGATGGGTGTACCGGTCCCAAACCAGGTACCAGTGATGAATCAATTAAATAAATTAAAAAATGGCGGGCATTTTTGGAAAATTCAATTGTTACCTAGACTGCCGCAACCATCCGAATCCGTGCGGGCGGGAAAGCTAGTTTTTAATAAATTATGACTTTCAAGTATTTTTAAAGGTGGTTAACTATGGGAGCACACCTTGTTCTGGATTCCTAATGTTGACCAACTGGTTTGCCATTGGTGTCTAAGGTATTTATAATTATTTTTAAAGGTGGTTAACTATGGGAGC
Source organism: Alsophila aescularia (assembly GCA_946251855.1). NCBI lineage: Eukaryota > Metazoa > Arthropoda > Insecta > Lepidoptera > Geometridae > Alsophila > Alsophila aescularia. The sequence goes on along the minus strand of OX276374.1, from coordinate 491,107 downwards.
ACACCTTGTTCTGGATTCCTAATGTTGACCAACTGGTTTGCCATTGGTGTCTAAGGTAATTATAATTATTTTTAAAGGTGGTTAACTATGGGAGCACACCTTTTTCTGGATTCCTAATGTTGACCAACTGGTTTGCCATTGGTGTCTAAGGTAATTATAATTATTTTTAAAGGTGGTTAACTATGGGAGCACACCTTGTTCTGGATTCCTAATGTTGACCAACTGGTTTGCCATTGGTGTCTAAGGTAATTATAATTATTTTTAAAGGTGGTTAACTATGGGAGCACACCTTGTTCTGGATTCCTAATGTTGACCAACTGGTTTGCCATTGGTGTCTAAGGTAATTATAATTATTTTTAAAGGTGGTTAACTATGGGAGCACACCTTGTTCTGGATTCCTAATGTTGACCAACTGGTTTGCCATTGGTGTATAAGGTAATTATAATTATTTTTAAAGGTGGTTAACTATGGGAGCACACCTTGTTCTGGTTTCCTAATGTTGACCAACTGGTTTGCCATTGGTGTCTAAGGTAATTATAATTATTTTTAAAGGTGGTTAACTATGGGAGCACACCTTGTTCTGGATTCCTAATGTTGACCAACTGGTTTGCCATTGGTGTCTAAGGTAATTATAATTATTTTTAAAGGTGGTTAACTATGGGAGCACACCTTGTTCTGGATTCCTAATGTTGACCAACTGGTTTGCCATTGGTGTCTAAGGTAATTATAATTATTTTTTCATAGCTATGCTTTTGTTTGACAATTTAGAGCTTTAACCCTATCATTAAAATCGTTTGCAGTGTGACCCAGTAATAGACCACTGGTTAACTATTTGTACATAGTAGTAAAAAAGTGTTCCTATGGATGACCAGATTAGAGTTTTAACTTAATTTTCGTTGTTTTAGATTGAAGATGACACATTTTTTTTTAAATATAGTTTTAGTAACATCTGCTGGTTTCAACGAAACGCAAAAAATAATGGTAAGAAAAAGTCATCAAAGAAGCGTTTACCGGATGCTATTGGTTCTGCGCAGTGTGTGAAGTATTGGAATGAGATAAAATAACAGAAGTAAAAGAAAACTAAAGTTTGGCTCGTGCAGAGAACAAAATGATCAAAGATAAAGGAAAAATGAGCAGCCTAATTAGCATGCAACATTTTTCTATAGTAGTTTGATCAGTAAGTGTTTCATGTTTTTAGGTACTACCTACCTTCGACCATTAAAAATTGGTTGTTAGTCAAGATAAACTTTCTTTTAATACGTGGAAGTCAATTTGTATAACAAAACAGTGTTTTATTTTCAATTAAATACCTTTTTTTCGTTAGTTGTCAGTGGTCAACTATTAGTACAATATGGTCATGTCAGTGGTCAACTATTAGTACAATATGGTCATTTATTTGAGCGCACTGTTCAAACTTAGGCACATTTCCGTTTTTGTCATGTTTCAAGTTTTTTTTTTTAAAACTTGAGTATTTGGTTTCAAATAATTTATCAATATTGTAGCGTTAGTAAACAATAAACAACTTTATACATACTATGTTAACATAATTCCAGTTCAGAGCATATCAAAGTCAAAATTTCTAGTTTGCGACTGCAACGGCACCAATCCTACGAAACTTTCCTAACATTGAAAATGATGACTAAGGAATGATACAGAAATACTAAAACTGCCAATCTGCCGAAGTCGACAGGGAAATAATAATGAATTAAAATGCAACCACTGTGGAATGACTAAACAATGTTAAGTACCTACCTAATAAATAACTAATACTCAGAAAACAAATACACCAAGGAAATTAGGAACCATTCAATATTACACTTCCTACCAGCAGACCCCCGGTTTACCGAGGTCGCTGTTACAAACGAAGCGATACAGGCGCATCACAATACGCCGAGAGTTTCTAGTCTGGCTATGTAACGTAATCTAACTCTGATATTACACTTCCTACCAGCAGACCCCCGGTTTACCGAGGTCGCTGTTACAAACGAAGCGATACAGGCGCATCACAATACGCCGAGAGTTTCTAGTCTGGCTATGTAACGTAATCTAACTCTGATATTACACTACCTACCAGCCGGCCCCCGGTTTACTGAGGTCGCTGTTACAAACGAAGCGATACAGGCGCATCACAATACGCCGAGAGTTTCTAGTCTGGCTATGTAACGTAATCTAACTCTGATATTACACTACCTACCAGCAGACCCCCGGTTTACTGAGGTCGCTGTTACAAACGAAGCGATACAGGCGCATCACAATACGCCGAGAGTTTCTAGTCTGGCTATGTAACGTAATCTAACTCTGATATTACACTACCTACCAGCCAGCCCCCGGTTTACCGAGGTCGCTGTTACAAACGAAGCGATACAGGCGCATCACAATACGCCGAGAGTTTCTAGTCTGGCTATGTAACGTAATCTAACTCTGATATTACACTACCTACCAGCCAGCCCCCGGTTTACCGAGGTCGCTGTTACAAACGAAGCGATACAGGCGCATCACAATCCGCCGAGAGTTTCTAGTCTGGCTATGTAACGTAATCTAACTCTGATATTACACTTCCTACCAGCAGACCCCCGGTTTACTGAGGTCGCTGTTACAAACGAAGCGATACAGGCGCATCACAATACGCCGAGAGTTTCTAGTCTGGCTATGTAACGTAATCTAACTCTGATATTACACTACCTACCAGCCGGCCCCCGGTTTACTGAGGTCGCTGTTACAAACGAAGCGATACAGGCGCATCACAATACGCCGAGAGTTTCTAGTCTGGCTATGTAACGTAATCTAACTCTGATATTACACTACCTACCAGCAGACCCCCGGTTTACTGAGGTCGCTGTTACAAACGAAGCGATACAGGCGCATCACAATACGCCGAGAGTTTCTAGTCTGGCTATGTAACGTAATCTAACTCTGATATTACACTACCTACCAGCCAGCCCCCGGTTTACCGAGGTCGCTGTTACAAACGAAGCGATACAGGCGCATCACAATACGCCGAGAGTTTCTAGTCTGGCTATGTAACGTAATCTAACTCTGATATTACACTACCTACCAGCCAGCCCCCGGTTTACCGAGGTCGCTGTTACAAACGAAGCGATACAGGCGCATCACAATCCGCCGAGAGTTTCTAGTCTGGCTATGTAACGTAATCTAACTCTGATATTACACTTCCTACCAGCAGACCCCCGGTTTACTGAGGTCGCTGTTACAAACGAAGCGATACAGGCGCATCACAATACGCCGAGAGTTTCTAGTCTGGCTATGTAACGTAATCTAACTCTGATATTACACTACCTACCAGCAGACCCCCGGTTTACTGAGGTCGCTGTTACAAACGAAGCGATACAGGCGCATCACAATACGCCGAGAGTTTCTAGTCTGGCTATGTAACGTAATCTAACTCTGATATTACACTACCTACCAGCCAGCCCCCGGTTTACCGAGGTCGCTGTTACAAACGAAGCGATACAGGCGCATCACAATACGCCGAGAGTTTCTAGTCTGGCTATGTAACGTAATCTAACTCTGATATTACACTACCTACCAGCCAGCCCCCGGTTTACCGAGGTCGCTGTTACAAACGAAGCGATACAGGCGCATCACAATCCGCCGAGAGTTTCTAGTCTGGCTATGTAACGTAATCTAACTCTGATATTACACTTCCTACCAGCCGGCCCCCGGTTTACCGAGGTCGCTGTTACAAACGAAGCGATACAGGCGCATCACAATACGCCGAGAGTTTCTAGTCTGGCTATGTAACGTAATCTAACTCTGATATTACACTTCCTACCAGCAGACCCCCGGTTTACCGAGGTCGCTGTTACAAACGAAGCGATACAGGCGCATCACAATACGCCGAGAGTTTCTAGTCTGGCTATGTAACGTAATCTAACTCTGATATTACACTTCCTACCAGCCGGCCCCCGGTTTACCGAGGTCGCTGTTACAAACGAAGCGATACAGGCGCATCACAATACGCCGAGAGTTTCTAGTCTGGCTATGTAACGTAATCTAACTCTGATATTACACTTCCTACCAGCCGGCCCCCGGTTTACCGAGGTCGCTGTTACAAACGAAGCGATACAGGCGCATCACAATACGCCGAGAGTTTCTAGTCTGGCTATGTAACGTAATCTAACTCTGATATTACACTACCTACCAGCCAGCCCCCGGTTTACCGAGGTCGCTGTTACAAACGAAGCGATACAGGCGCATCACAATACGCCGAGAGTTTCTAGTCTGGCTATGTAACGTAATCTAACTCTGATATTACACTACCTACCAGCCAGCCCCCGGTTTACCGAGGTCGCTGTTACAAACGAAGCGATACAGGCGCATCACAATACGCCGAGAGTTTCTAGTCTGGCTATGTAACGTAATCTAACTCTGATATTACACTACCTACCAGCCAGCCCCCGGTTTACCGAGGTCGCTGTTACAAACGAAGCGATACAGGCGCATCACAATACGCCGAGAGTTTCTAGTCTGGCTATGTAACGTAATCTAACTCTGATATTACACTACCTACCAGCCAGCCCCCGGTTTACCGAGGTCGCTGTTACAAACGAAGCGATACAGGCGCATCACAATACGCCGAGAGTTTCTAGTCTGGCTATGTAACGTAATCTAACTCTGATATTACACTACCTACCAGCCAGCCCCCGGTTTACCGAGGTCGCTGTTACAAACGAAGCGATACAGGCGCATCACAATACGCCGAGAGTTTCTAGTCTGGCTATGTAACGTAATCTAACTCTGATATTACACTACCTACCAGCCGGCCCCCGGTTTACCGAGGTCGCTGTTACAAACGAAGCGATACAGGCGCATCACAATACGCCGAGAGTTTCTAGTCTGGCTATGTAACGTAATCTAACTCTGATATTACACTACCTACCAGCCAGCCCCCGGTTTACCGAGGTCGCTGTTACAAACGAAGCGATACAGGCGCATCACAATACGCCGAGAGTTTCTAGTCTGGCTATGTAACGTAATCTAACTCTGATATTACACTACCTACCAGCCAGCCCCCGGTTTACCGAGGTCGCTGTTACAAACGAAGCGATACAGGCGCATCACAATACGCCGAGAGTTTCTAGTCTGGCTATGTAACGTAATCTAACTCTGTTATTACACTACCTACCAGCAGACCCCCGGTTTACCGAGGTCGCTGTTACAAACGAAGCGATACAGGCGCATCACAATACGCCGAGAGTTTCTAGTCTGGCTATGTAACGTAATCTAACTCTGATATTACACTTCCTACCAGCAGACCCCCGGTTTACCGAGGTCGCTGTTACAAACGAAGCGATACAGGCGCATCACAATACGCCGAGAGTTTCTAGTCTGGCTATGTAACGTAATCTAACTCTGATATTACACTACCTACCAGCCAGCCCCCGGTTTACCGAGGTCGCTGTTACAAACGAAGCGATACAGGCGCATCACAATACGCCGAGAGTTTCTAGTCTGGCTATGTAACGTAATCTAACTCTGTTATTACACTACCTACCAGCAGACCCCCGGTTTACCGAGGTCGCTGTTACAAACGAAGCGATACAGGCGCATCACAATACGCCGAGAGTTTCTAGTCTGGCTATGTAACGTAATCTAACTCTGATATTACACTACCTACCAGCCAGCCCCCGGTTTACCGAGGTCGCTGTTACAAACGAAGCGATACAGGCGCATCACAATACGCCGAGAGTTTCTAGTCTGGCTATGTAACGTAATCTAACTCTGTTATTACACTACCTACCAGCAGACCCCCGGTTTACCGAGGTCGCTGTTACAAACGAAGCGATACAGGCGCATCACAATACGCCGAGAGTTTCTAGTCTGGCTATGTAACGTAATCTAACTCTGATATTACACTACCTACCAGCCAGCCCCCGGTTTACCGAGGTCGCTGTTACAAACGAAGCGATACAGGCGCATCACAATACGCCGAGAGTTTCTAGTCTGGCTATGTAACGTAATCTAACTCTGTTATTACACTACCTACCAGCAGACCCCCGGTTTACCGAGGTCGCTGTTACAAACGAAGCGATACAGGCGCATCACAATACGCCGAGAGTTTCTAGTCTGGCTATGTAACGTAATCTAACTCTGATATTACACTACCTACCAGCCAGCCCCCGGTTTACCGAGGTCGCTGTTACAAACGAAGCGATACAGGCGCATCACAATACGCCGAGAGTTTCTAGTCTGGCTATGTAACGTAATCTAACTCTGATATTACACTACCTACCAGCCAGCCCCCGGTTTACCGAGGTCGCTGTTACAAACGAAGCGATGCAGGCGCATCACAATGCGCCGAGAGTTTCTAGTCTGGCTATGTTACGTAATCTAACTCTGATATTACACTACCTACCAGCCAGCCCCCGGTTTACCGAGGTCGCTGTTACAAACGAAGCGATGTAGGCGCATCACAATGCGCCGAGAGTTTCTAGTCTGGCTATGTTACGTAATCTAACTCTGATATTACACTACCTACCAGCCAGCCCCCGGTTTACCGAGGTCGCTGTTACAAACGAAGCGATGCAGGCGCATCACAATGCGCCAAGAGTTTCTAGTCTGGCTATGTTACGTAATCTAACTCTGATATTACACTACCTACCAGCCAGCCCCCGGTTTACCGAGGTCGCTGTTACAAACGAAGCGATGTAGGCGCATCACAATGCGCCGAGAGTTTCTAGTCTGGCTATGTTACGTAATCTAACTCTGATATTACACTACCTACCAGCAGACCCCCGGTTTACCGAGGTCGCTGTTACAAACGAAGCGATGCAGGCGCATCACAATGCGCCGAGAGTTTCTAGTCTGGCTATGTTACGTAATCTAACTCTGATATTACACTACCTACCAGCCAGACCCCGGTTTACCGAGGTCGCTGTTACAAACGAAGCGATGTAGGCGCATCACAATGCGCCGAGAGTTTCTAGTCTGGCTATGTAACGTAATCTAACTCTGTTATTACACTACCTACCAGCAGACCCCCGGTTTACCGAGGTCGCTGTTACAAACGAAGCGATGCAGGCGCATCACAATGCGCCGAGAGTTTCTAGTCTGGCTATGTAACGTAATCTAAATCTGATATTACACTACCTACCAGCAGGCCCCCGGTTTACCGAGGTCGCTGTTACAAACGAAGCGATGCAGGCGCATCACAATGCGCCGAGAGTTTCTAGTCTGGCTATGTAACGTAATCTAACTCTGTTATTACACTACCTACCAGCCAGCCCCCGGTTTACCGAGGTCGCTGTTACAAACGAAGCGATGTAGGCGCATCACAATGCGCCGAGAGTTTCTAGTCTGGCTATGTAACGTAATCTAACTCTGATATTACACTACCTACCAGCAGACCCCCGGTTTACCGAGGTCGCTGTTACAAACGAAGCGATGCAGGCGCATCACAATGCGCCGAGAGTTTCTAGTCTGGCTATGTAACGTAATCTAACTCTGTTATTACACTACCTACCAGCAGACCCCCGGTTTACCGAGGTCGCTGTTACAAACGAAGCGATACAGGCGCATCACAATACGCCGAGAGTTTCTAGTCTGGCTATGTAACGTAATCTAACTCTGATATTACACTACCTACCAGCCAGCCCCCGGTTTACCGAGGTCGCTGTTACAAACGAAGCGATACAGGCGCATCACAATACGCCGAGAGTTTCTAGTCTGGCTATGTAACGTAATCTAACTCTGTTATTACACTACCTACCAGCAGACCCCCGGTTTACCGAGGTCGCTGTTACAAACGAAGCGATACAGGCGCATCACAATACGCCGAGAGTTTCTAGTCTGGCTATGTAACGTAATCTAACTCTGATATTACACTACCTACCAGCCAGCCCCCGGTTTACCGAGGTCGCTGTTACAAACGAAGCGATACAGGCGCATCACAATACGCCGAGAGTTTCTAGTCTGGCTATGTAACGTAATCTAACTCTGATATTACACTACCTACCAGCCAGCCCCCGGTTTACCGAGGTCGCTGTTACAAACGAAGCGATACAGGCGCATCACAATACGCCGAGAGTTTCTAGTCTGGCTATGTAACGTAATCTAACTCTGATATTACACTACCTACCAGCCAGCCCCCGGTTTACCGAGGTCGCTGTTACAAACGAAGCGATACAGGCGCATCACAATACGCCGAGAGTTTCTAGTCTGGCTATGTAACGTAATCTAACTCTGATATTGCACTACCTACCAGCCGGCCCCCCGGTTTACCGACGTCGCTGTTACAAACGAAGCGACGCAGGCGCATCGCAATCCGCCGAGAGTTTCTAGTCTGGCTACGTAACGTAATCTAACTCTGATATTACTCTACCTACCAGCCGGCCCCCGGTTTACCGAGGTCGCTGTTACAAACGAAGCGACGCAGGCGCATCACAATCCGCCGAGAGTTTCTAGTCTGGTTACGTAACGTAATCTAACTCTGATATTACACTACCTACCAGGCGGCAGGTCGCTGTTACAAACGAAGCGATGCAGGCGCATCACAATCCGCCGAGAGTTTCTAGCCCCGGTTTACCGTGGTCGCTGTTACAAACGAAGCGATGCAGGCGCATCACAATCCACCGAGAGTTTCTAGTCTGGCTATGTTACGTAATCTAACTCTGATATTACACTTCCTACCAGCCGGCCCCCGGTTTACCGAGGTTTGTAGTCTGGCTACGTAACGTAATCTAACTCTGCTATACTAAGTATGTTGGTAAACATTGACACAGCCTAATAAATGAGATGGCTTCGAGTTACTTGCTTGTCGTATGAGGTAGTGCTGGCTCTGGCGTCAGTCAGTGCGTCAGGCCGCCCGAGTGCCTCTGACATGGCTTAAAGATTTTTTCGATTAGTAACAACCGCAACTGACAGCTTCACTTTCCCTTCGAAATACGGCGCGATGGAAATTCCGCACATAGCGTAGAAAAGTCGTCGCTTCGGAGCCGAGGAACGAACTCGGTAGGTATCGTTCAAACAACCGCCGCTCGACTCCATTGATTATCTGCCTTAGCAGCTTTGAGTTCGCTGCTTGGTCGAAGGCATTACTGTGGTAACAAGTACAAGTAAAACTAAAACATACGCGTTTAAATCAGAAAGCTATAAAGTTATACCAAGGATTTTTATATTACGTAACCGGAAAGTTCAAACGAACTTTATTTTTTAATTCAATGTAGTTTTAAAGAAAAACGGTCTGGAGAGAGACTTATTTCAGTCGCTGTATCCCTTTCACACAGTTGCTAGCATATAACTATCAGTAATGTGCCCATTTAATTTAAAGGGGTTCGAACATTTCTGTATTGAAGCTGTGTCGTATCCACCGGCCGCAGTTTTTTTTTTCAATGTTTCCGCGTACATTTGTTGTAGTATATATGGATAGGGGACACTTATACAAACAATGTCAAGTAATATATATTTCCCAAAAGTGTCACGTTCCCGAAATATTTGGACGTAAAAGTCGCCATATGAGAACAGTTACAATGATTAAAAATGCAGTAATTACCTGCATATACGAATTCCATTGTAAGAATAGTTCCCAGTAGTAGTTGATTTTACAATTTATTAGAAGACATTATAAATATTTGCACGAAAAAGCCGCTTTAATTAGTTGATTAATTTACTAAATCGCATCACAACGCCAAAAACGCTATTTTGTTTGTTATTTATACTGTCTTCGAATAAATAGTAAAATCAACTACTACTGGGAACTATTCATACAATGGAATGCGTATCAAACGTAATTACTGCTTTTTTAATCATTATAATTGTTCTCATGTGGCGATCTTTACCTCCAACTATTTTGGGAACGTGACGCTTTAGGGTAATATATATTACTTGTCATTTTTTGTTTGTAAAAGTGGCCCCTGCCCATATATACAACTTTCACCATGCACGGAAACTTAAAAAAAATATCAAGATGGCGGCCGGTGGAAATGCCACAAAGGTCCTATCCCCTTTCAGGATTGTCACTGTGTATTTCATTTTGTGACGTTCATATGTTTCAACTCATTTCCGGTTTCAAGAAAAGAAAAATAAATGGATGGAGGCATTGCAAATTTCTGGAAGTTTGTCCAAGTACTCTGTGGCGATTATTCCTGAAATCTCCACCAGACGTTCCCCACCAGTGGGGATTTCGGGAAAAAACTAAAATAGTTTCCCGAAATCCCCATTATTATAAGCAGTAGAATTCAATAAAAAGCAAAAAAAATGTTACCGTTTTCCCCACCACAGCTACTATAGAACTATACATTTGGGGGCTCTATGGAAAAAAGACAGAAAATTTTGAACGAATAATTAATTAGTTTATTTTTTATTCGTTTTAAACTAGTAGTTCTTTACAGAAGTAATAGATCTAACCGATATCTTCGTTTTTGATGACAGATGTCAAACTTAAAAGGGATATAAACTCTGAAACGATTGATCCTAGACTAGTAGTTTCTTTACAGAAGTGATAGATCTCATCGATATCTTCGTTTTGGATGATAGCTGTCGAATTGACAGATAAAATTGACAGATTAATTGATAGCTGTTAAATTGACAGGTGATAGCTGTCAAACCTCAAAACATCCAGCATAAGGCGCGTTACACCTAAAGCAAAATGCTAGCAATGTCAACTTTATTAGCTCCAATGTCGTTCCACAAGCCCTCCGATGCTAGCACAAATAAAAAAACGTCAAACGTTCCACAATGCAAAATGTTAACATTTCTAGCTTCGGAAACTAGCATCGTCAGATCCATGTTGTTTTGTGGATTCGAAATAAATTAAGCGGCAGAGCGTATAATTATAAATAAAAAAAAACTTTATTTTGCTTGGTTTTGCGGTATAAGTGTAAGTTTTGCGGTATAAGTGTAAGTTTTTCGATACTTGGGATGAGGGAATGGTGGGAAGTGACCTTTCTTTTAGCAGCGACACGTTTCACTTGTAGATGTCAACCGTGCTAACATTGCTGGTTTTTCGTAAGAGAAACGCTGACTGAGCGCTAGTCATTCATGTTAACACAAATGGTATAGCATTTATAGGTGGAACGCGACAATACAAAGCAAACGTCAAAAATGACAGGCAATGTAAAAAATTACATAGTACACGGATTTATCCGAAACATTTTTTTATTTTTTATTTATTCGGTTCACAAATCGCCCTATCGGTAAGTCATCATTATGTCAGCCTTTAGAAGTCCACTGCTGAACATAGGCCTCCCCCAAAGAGCGCCATGACGAGCGATCTTGTGCCACCTCCATCCACCGACTTCCTGCGATGGCTACAATGTCGTCGGTCCATCGTGTGGGGGGGTCTCCCCACACTTCGCTTGCTTGTTCGTGGCCGTTATTCGAGAACCTTTACTCCCCAGCGGTTGTTGGTTCTGCGAACTATATGGCCTGCCCATTGCCACTTCAACTTGCAAACTCTGAGAGCTATATGTCGGTAACCTTAGTTCTTCTACGGATTTCCTCATTTCGGATTCTATCACTTAGTGAAACACCGAGCATAGCTCTCTCCATTGCACGCTGCGCAACTCTGAGCTTTTGTATGAGACCAATAGTTAGCGACAACGTCTTAGTGCCGTATGTCATCACTGGCAACACGCACTGATTATAAACATTCGTCTTGAGGCTCTGCGGTATCTGCGACGAAAAGATATGGCGTAATTTCCCGAACACTGCCCATCCGAGTTGGATTCGTCGGTTGACCTCTTTGTCGAAGTTGGATCTACCCAGTTGGATCTTCTGACCCAAGTAGATATAGTGATCAACAGCTTCGATAATATCGTTCCCAACATAAACCGGCATGGGTACGATATGGACATTTGACATGATGTTCGTCTTGCCCATGTTCATTTTAAGACCCACCTGTTGGGAAACAATATTGAGGTCACTGAGCATTGTGCTTAGATCTTCCAGGGTTTCAGCCATGATTTGCTGATGATATAGTCATATCATCAGCAAATCGAAGGTGTGATGTGATTCGCCAAATCCGTTCCAGTTCAGACGCTTGAATATATCTTCCAGTGCAGAGGTGAACAGTTTCGGAGAAATAACATCTCCCGTCTCACCCTTTTTTGCACCTGGATAAAATTCGTGCTCTGATCCTGAAGATGAACTGTCATGGTGGCCTTGCTGTACAAACACTTCAACACTTCGATTTACCGGTAATCAATCTGGCACCGCTGTAATGACTGTAGCACTGCCCATGTCTCGACTGAATCAAAAGCTTTCTCGTAGTCCACAACGTAACGTAGTCGTTTTTACTGTTTTTTGCTAGACACAATGGCCGATTATACTCTTTGGTCTTCTGTATAATCTGCCGGAAGGTATGGATGTGGTTTACGGCGTTAAAGCCTTTCCGGAATCCAGCTTGTTCGGGAGGCTGAAAGTCGTCAAACCTACGAGCGAGACGGTTTGTAACTATTCTCGAAAACAGCTTATAGACGTGGCTCAGTAGCGAAATTGGCCTATAATTCTTCAAGAGGGTGTTATCACCTTTCTTAAGGAACAAAACCAATACGCTCCTGTGCCATATCCTGTACTCTCCTGTGTATAGGTAAGTAAGACTGCATAATTTCTCGTTGGTTATATATATATCACCTCTCATTTCGCCTGTCGTTTTTGTCATTTTTAGTCATATTTGACATTGTCTGTAATTTTTGTCATCAGCAGTCATTTTTAACATTGACTGTAATTTCGACATTGGCTGTGTTCACATACACGCTCGAATCATCCGTGTGATTATCGCTCGATCATCCGGAGATCGTGAACGACTTTGGACGTCCACATACAACTGACAACTGTCAAGTGTCAGTTTCATACTATTCCTCCCCTCCACTACTATTTTTCGGATGACCCAGGCGAACGCCCGGACGACGCCGTGAACGATTTCGAGTGTACGCGCGGGTGATCCATGCGTCCTCGAACGTTTATGTGAACAGGCCCATTGACTGTAACTTTTGACATTGCTTGTCATTTCTGACATCAGCTGTCAATACTGTTTTTTTTTAGTTTGACAGCTGCCACCTGTCACATTGACAGCTGTCATCCAAAACGAAGATATCGATGAGATCTATCAATTCTGTAAAGAAATACTTGTTTCGATAAAAATAAGAAAAGTTTAAAAAAAAAAAAAAAGAAGTTTTTTTCCCATAGATTCCCCAAAGGTAGTTTTATAGTTCTAAGGTAGCCATGGTGGGGAAAACGGTAAAAATATTTTTTACTTTTTACCGAAATCCCCACTGCTGATAATAGTGGGTATTTCGGGAAAACTATTTTAGCTTTTTCTCCAAATCTCCACTGGTGGGGACGGTGCAGCTTACATTTCTAAGACGAAAACTTTCTAACGGAAGGCTAAAACCTGAAGCATGAAAGCTCATGAAAGGGAAATTTCCTTTTCAAAATCAAAGCAACTAACAAGTACTAGTTTATTACCTAATTTTATTCATAATACCTATTCTATCATTTTATTTATAATACCTATTCTATCATTTTATTTATAATAGGTATTCTATCATTTTATTTATAATACCTATTCTATCATTTTATTTATAATAGGTATTCTATCATTTTATTCATAATACCTATTCTATCATTTTATTTATAATACCTATTCTATCATTTTATTTATAATAGGTATTCTATCATTTTATTCATAATACCTATTCTATCATTTTATTTATAATACCTATTCTATCATTTTATTTATAATAGGTATTCTATCATTTTATTTATAATACCTATTCTATCATTTTATTTATAATAGGTATTCTATCATTTTATTCATAATACCTATTCTATCATTTTATTTATAATAGGTATTCTATCATTTTATTTATAATAGGTATTCTATCATTTTATTTATAATACCTATTCTATCATTTTATTTATAATAGGTATTCTATCATTTTATTTATAATACCTATTCTATCATTTTATTTATAATAGGTATTCTATCATTTTTCTAGTTCATGAGATTTTAATTTTGACATTAGTAGTGCTATTATTTTGACTATTTACAAAAAATACATTGATTTTGCAGAAATAATTAGCAAGCTGAAGTTGTAATCCGGTCACATATGTCGATTAACCGATAACCGATGGAGTAGGCGAGTTCTTGAGTGGAGACGTCGTGTATGCCAACGTAGTGTAGGACGCCTTCAGGCTAGATGGAGCGACGACTTGCGTAGAGCCGAACACTGGGCTCAGTGACGGGCATTAGGAGAGATCTGTCCAGCAGTGGACGAGTACAGGCTGATGATGATGATGACATTGATTTTGACTTTGACTTTGCAATTCCTTTTATTTGAGCTAAGGTATACTTAAGTTTTTTTTTATATACCTAATAAGTGGATATTTTTATATCCTCAGAGTTATTAACACTAGATTATCTATTATAAAATAGAAACATTAAGAAAAACCGATGCTCGCTAGCGCTGGGAGCGTGCTCAAAAGGCAAGGTAATGCACTCCCAGCCCTTTGGCCACTAGATAACCAGATGCTTGATATCTTGAAAGAGACTGATAATTCTCGGTCCCCATGGCCTTAACGTTTCAACACAAAATAGATGAAATATTTAACTTAATAAATAAATATACTTAATTATTTTTACTACAACCAATCGCCTAATCCGAAAAATGTCCTGTTTTTTCATAAATCGCCCTTTTAGAACGAGACACAGCTCCTTAGTATTTAGACTCTTTCGGACCGTGTTTCTTGTACCAGTGATCCTTCCAGTTACGTTAGTATACAAATTCTTTGAGTTATACACTACCTAGTTCACATTTTCACATTTGTATGACAAAAAAAAGGCAGACGGCTAGTTGCCTAAAAGAGATCGCTGCTTTGTGATTTGAATGTCTATTTGGTCAAACATTAAGTAAATTACGCCACTCCGCGCGGCGTAAATTATGCCTCCGTCCACTTGGCTCCCCTCACATTGATCCCCTGGGGGATTCATTTGGATTATTTGTCCACACGGATCCCCTGGCCAAGAAGAACCATTGTACGATCCCTTGGGGGATTTATTTGGACTTATGCTAGATGACGCACGACCACGGATAGCTCGGCTATGAAAGCGATGGAATGGTATTCCACAGGTTCATGTCCCGCCCCCCGGTAAAATTTTACTGTTCCCAAATGTATAATATACGTGTTCAAGTTAAATTCGGCTCAAGGCTCGATAGCGCTTCGAGCCGTCATGTATTCGCGGCATGCGGTCCATTGTTGCTTTGCGCCGATTAGATTGTATAATAACTCGAACCCCTAAATCGCACCGAGCTACAGACAGATTCCAATAACTCCATTCGTTCTCGACAGTCGCACCGAAACACAATATAATTATTCGACTTGTCACGATATCCCTTTCACTAAGTAAAGGCGAGTAAGTCCGTCATTGAGCTACAGGCTCCTCCACACTGGCACGAGACGAGACACGCGACCTTGTTGCGAAGTAGAAAGAGAGGCAGCGTGTCAGAAGGGGGTCACTCGATGCGCACGCGCGGCGGAGACGACAGCCGCCGCACCTGGCGAAGCTTGTGCACCTCCGACGCCGCCATCCTGCGACGGGGCAACATATCTACGTCAGGACACTGTTTACTAACACTGTAAGTAACTAACAGGTACACGACTCGGCAAAATAACTAAAGTATGCTCCAACATAAGCAGAAAGGAAAGGGAGAAAAATAACTATACATATTGAGTGGGATAGGGGGTCGAGTTGTCTATATTTCTTTAGGAAGGAGGGACAGCGGTTCTAATTGTTTATATTACTTTAAGGAGGGATAGGATGTCAAGTTTTCTATAATACCTACTTTAAGAATGTGGGACTGGGGGCCGAGTTATCTTTATTTAAGAATGTGGGACTGGGGGCAGAGTTGTCTTTATTTAAGAATGTGGGACTGGGGGCCGAGTTGTCTTTATTTAAGAATGTGGGACTGGGGGCAGAGTTGTCTTTATTTAAGAATGTGGGACTGGGGGCCGAGTTGTCTTTATTTAAGAATGTGGGACTGGGGGCAGAGTTGTCTTTATTTAAGAATGTGGGACTGGGGGCCGAGTTGTCTTTATTTAAGAATGTGGGACTGGGGGCAGAGTTGTCTTTATTTAAGAATGTGGTACTGGGGGCCGAGTTGTCTTTATTTAAGAATGTGGGACTGGGGGCCGAGTTGTCTTTATTTAAGAATGTGGGACTGGGGGCCGAGTTGTCTTTATTTAAGAATGTGGGACTGGGGGCAGAGTTGTCTTTATTTAAGAATGTGGGACTGGGGGCAGAGTTGTCTTTATTTAAGAATGTGGGACTGGGGCAGAGTTGTCTTTATTTAAGAATGTGGGACTGGGGGCAGAGTTGTCTTTATTTAAGAATGTGGGACTGGGTGCCGAGTTGTCTTTATTTAAGAATGTGGGACTGGGGGCCGATTTGTCTTTATTTAAGAATGTGGGACTGGGGGCCGAGTTGTCTTTATTTAAGAATGTGGGACTGGGGGCAGAGTTGTCTTTATTTACTACTTTAAGAAAGATGGTCTGGGGTCGAGTGGCCTATATTACTTTAAGGAGAAAGGTAGGCCAGTTAGTGGCAGTATCCATGTACCTGAGCAGCAGCAGTAGAGCGGCGAGGTCGCAGGCGATGAGGACCAGGAACACGCTCGTCCACGAGCCCGACGCGGACACCACGCCCGCAACCATGGGGCCTAGCGCCGCACCTGCAACATGCTACTGTTCAGAGCTACGCCTGTTTGTCTGAAAATCATTGGTTAACTGATACTCACAAAATTACTTTTAACCGCTAGAGCATCAGTCTAAATCACTTTTAACCACTTGCGTGCAAGTAACCGCTTTAATGCGGTTGCTAGGTACTTGCAGTGGAAACAATCGGGGATGATTCACTAAAGTTTATAAACAGTTTCCATGTTTAACCTAACCAACCTACATAGTTTTGTAGGCGCAATTCTATCAAACATAGTAGTTTTCAAAAATACGAATGTTTAAAAACAGTTGTCATGTTCAACCTATCTAACCTACCTAGTTTGTAGGCGCAATTCTGTATATAAACAGTTTTCATGTTTAACCTAACCAACCTACCTAGATTTGTAGGCGCAATTCTATCAAACATAGTAGTTTGTAAACGTACGAATTTTTAAAAACAGTTGTCATGTTCAACCTATCTAACCTACCTAGTTTGTAGGCGCAATTCTGTATATAAACAGTTTTCATGTTTAACCTAACCAACCTACAAAGATTTGTAGGCGCAATTCTATCAAACATAGTAGTTTTCAAACATACGAATGTTTAAAAACAGTTGTCATGTTCAACCTATCCAACCTACCTAGTTTTTAGGCGCAATTCTGTATATAAACAGTTTTCACGTTTAACCTAACCAACCTACCTAATTTTGTAGGCGCAATTCTATCAAACATAGTAGTTTGCAAACATACGAATGTTTGAAAACAGTTGTCATGTTCAACTTATTTAACCTACCTAGTTTTTAGGCGCAATTCTGTATATAAACAGTTTTCATGTTTAACCTAACCAACCTACCCAGATTTTGTAGCGTTGACAAAACGCTACTTAAATAAAAAAACAAGAAACCTATATCTAGCAATACAAAACAACAAATCGACAAGTAAAAGTAGGAATAAACAAGACAGCACATAAACAACTAATAGAAACGCGTCTTTATAATAGTAAAACTAAAATTATAATTGCATATTGTTCAATATACTCACATATTAGAATGTATCTTCGTTTTTGGAGTAAATAAACAATGGAGATATAACCACAACACAACACGAAAACAATCGCCGGTTATTTTCATAACAAAAACAGAGGTTATAAACACCTCGATAAATATAACACGTCCATGCACTGCGGATCACGACTTTATAACACTCATTAGGTCAATTGATTGAAATAAATACAAAAGGGAACAAGGAATAACTGGGAATCAGATAATAAATAAATAATTAATAAAGTACAATTGATAAACACGGAGACAAGTAATGACCTCTACCGGAAATTTTACTTATCTTTGCATCGATTAGCTGTCAAAGCAAAAGGGCGCGTTCCGTTGTTCGGCACGGTCCCGCAATGTCAGCAAATAGAAAATAAAATTAAACAAACCAATTAAATGCAACGAATGTCAAATTTAGGAACGTAGATTTTTTCCAAAGCAAACCCATACAATATCATAATTTAATAGTTACAGTATATAGTTTTATGATAATATAACGGTAGCGAAGCAAAAAACCACGTTCCGTACCTTTCGTCTGGAAGTGAACGGATCGTTTCTAGTACGGAACGTTTTATGAACTATAGTTTATAACAATTCTTAGACGTCTCTAGGCAGTTGTGTAGCGGTCAAAAATGGTTAAAGAAACGGTATATAAACAGATGCGATTTAGAGGGTGAGAAATCTTAAAAATAAAAATAAAACCATATTATCATTTCCAAAGCCCATGTGTAAGCGCTGATCGGTTTCCTGGTGAAACGGAATGTTATTCGGATAGATTTTGCTAAATAAAAAAAAACTAGATCCGGCTAGACTGGCAATGGAGGCGAGAAGCGTAAATCTTTTTTCGTGCTGGAGAGCCCAGTAGCAGGACTGACAAGTTTTTTCCCTGATGATTCGGCTAGGATAATATCTAATTTGGAAGTTTCCTCAGATAATTACACCACTGCATGGAGTTTATTGCTGGAGCGATACGACAATAAGAGATTGTTGGTAAATTATCATCTCAAATCATTATTTAATGTTCAACCGATCACTCGCGAATCGGAGAAATCGTTACGTTTTCTTGTTGACCACGTGACGAAGAATTTACGGGCCTTGTCCAGCTTGGGTCAACCTCCTTCTCACTGGGACATAATTATTATTTACATGTTGTCTTCAAAACTGGACAGTCGTTCTCTTGAAAAGTGGGAAGAGATGCGCAATAGTCTTTCCGTTATTCCTACATTGGAAAATTTCAATAAATTTTTAACCGATCGAGCAGACGTAATTGAAGCTTTGAACCGTACCAAAACCGATAATAATACCACAAAATTATACAATAATAGTAATAACAAACAAGGTTCATTAAATCAAGGATCATCATACAACAACAATCAATCAAATCGCTCCAACAATAATCAACAATTTCGCAACAACAATTATAATACTCAACAATATCGTCCAAACACTGACAAGAACTATCAAACAAAAACGTTCACAACCGCTACACAAAATTTAAGCGTGTACTTATGCATCATTTGTAGCGCTAATCACAAAATTTACAACTGCCAAATATTTAAATCCATAAACATTCAAGATCGGATGGCTGACGTGACTAAATATAAATTGTGTATTAACTGTCTCAGACAGGGTCATCCAGCGAGCGAATGTCGTATGGGGTCTTGTCGAGAGCGGGGTTGCAAGGAAAAACACAACTCGCTACTGCACAATCCAGTTCAGGTACAGCAAACAGTTACAAATTTTACGAAAGAATGCAGTACCAATATAGGTAATAGCCAAGTAATTTTATCAACGGCCATAATCGAAATCAATAATCCACTCACAAATCAGAGCGAAAGAGTGCGCGCACTGTTAGATTGCGGCAGCCAGTCGTAATTTGTGACCAAATCGCTACAGGAAAGATTGGTTCTAAAGACCAATCCTATTAATACCGTTAATGTTATCGGAATTGGAAATAATTCAAACAACCAAGTGACCGAAAGCTGTGTTGCTCAACTAAACTCAATGACCACACAGTATAGCGTAACTTTGTCATGTTTTGTGCTTGATGAATTGACAGGAGATATACCAAAGTCTCCAATAGACATCAAGAGTCTAAAGATTCCACAAACAATAAGATTAGCTGACCCTAATTTCGATCAGCCTGGTCCTATTGACATCCTAATTGGCGCAGACATATTTTGGGATATTCTCGGATGTGATCAGCGTTCTTTAGGTCCCAATAATGCAAAACTCAGATCATCTAAATTTGGCTGGTTGGTAGCTGGCCCAATTCACTCGACAAAATTGAAATCTAAAAATTTAAGCTGTAATCATGCAGTTGTTTCAGATCGTCATACAAATGATGATTTTGATGAAATGTTAACCAAATTTTGGTCACTCGAAGAGCTACCTCGAAAGTCCTTTTTGAGTCCAGAAAACAAGAAGTGCGAAGAGCATTTTATGTCTACCTCATCTCGGTTGGAGTCAGGCAGATTCTGCGTAGAGTTGCCTCTAAAGGACTCTCCGGACTGTCTAGGCGACTCGTACAGCTTGGCTAAAAAACGATTTTTACAATTAGAAAAACGATTTCGAAAAAATCCCTTACTAAAATCGAAGTATGTAGATTTTATCCGCGAATATGCCGCGTTGGGACATCTTTCTGAATCACCTGTTGGTAAGCCAGATCCATCGTATTTTTTGTGCCATCACGCCATTATAAAATAATCTAGTGAGTCGACACGCATTCGTGTAGTTTTTAGTGGTGCAGAACCCACGTCGTCCGGATACTCTGTTAATGACATTTTACTAAAAGGGCTTCATGTACAAGATTCTCTTTTCTCTATTTTGATTCGAGCACGTCAATATCAATTTTTACTTACTGGGGATATCGATAAATTTTATCGCCAAGTTTATATTGCAACGAATCAAGATCGAAATCTGCAGCTCATTCTATGGAGAGAAGAAGAGTCATTACCACTTCGAACTCTGCAGCTGAATACTCTCACTTCTGGTACCACAAGTGCGAGCTATTTGAGCGCGAGATGCCTCTGGCAGGTAGGGGAAGAATGCGATGATCAGTTGACTAAAAGTATAATAAAGCATGACTTTTATGTCGATGATCTGATCACTGGTTGTGATGACGAAAAACAATTACAATTCATTCTAAATTCAGTAACGAAAACTCTAAAATCCGCTTGTTTTAAATTAAGAAAGTTCAAAACAAACGCTCCTCAGCTCCTAAACGATATATTGTCAGGGAACGATGAATCACTATTACTCAGTGAATCCACCAGCACTCTTGGTCTTGGCTGGAATCCAGCTAGTGATTCATTACATTTCCCGTTCAAAATGCCTTCTCAAGGTAATGAAATTATAACCAAGCGCTTCATATTGTCGAACTCTTTCAAAATATTTGACCCTCTGGGATTATTGAGCCCTTGCATAATACTGCCTAAAATAATGCTTCAAAGGCTATGGCAACTGAAAATCGACTGGGATGAGCCAGTTCCGCCACAAACAAAAGAAGCATGGGTTGAATTTGCCAGTAATTTGCCTGCTCTTTCAACATTACAGGTTCCTAGGAAAGTTCTTTGCAAATCACCAAAAAGTATAGAAATGCACATTTTCAGTGACGCATCACAATGTGCGTACGGTGCGTGTGTGTTTATGCGAACTGTTGATGCCAACGATGACGTCTTAGTGAATCTGCTTTGCGCTAAATCCAAAGTAAGTCCACTTAAACCTACAACAATTCCTCGCCTGGAGCTTTGCGCCGCGTTGCTTGCAGCCAGGCTATCCAAGAGCGTTGTTGACTCTATAAGACTTAAACCGTCTCGTATAGTGCACTGGTGTGATTCTAGAGTTGTATTATCATGGATCACCAGTGACGCTAGTAAGCTAAAGACCTTTGTAGCCAATAGAGTTGGCGAGATTATCGAAATTTCAGCTCAATCCTCGTGGCGATATGTACTAACTGATCAAAATCCTGCAGACATAGTTTCCAGAGGAGTAACTGCCAGCCAACTTCGCGATTTGGAGATGTGGTGGTCGGGTCCTAGTTTCTTAAAATACGATGAATCCAAATGGCCAACTCAAAATCAGCTTAATAGTCAGGATTTACCTGAAATCAAAGCGGTGCCTCTATCTATGCCAGAACCCATAGTAAAATTTAGTAACTATTCTAAACTCAACAAAATCCAAAGAATATTCGCGTACGTAAAAAGGTTTGTGTCCAAATTAAAAAATCCTAAAAGTAAATTATTCGGTAATATAACTGTAAACGAGCTGAATGAATCGTTTCATTATTTGTGTTCCGTTGCGCAAAAGGAATCATTCCCAGATGATTACAAATTATTATCAAAGGGTAGTTCCTTAAACCACAAATCTAAATTGTTGTCTATGTCTCCATTTTTGGATGGGCATGGTTTGATCAGAGTTGGTGGTCGCATTGATTCTTCAAACTATGCTTTTGAAAGCAAGCACCCTATTGTGCTCGATTCGTCCCATCCATTAACAAAACTTCTCTTTGAGCGGGAACACCTACGTACTATCCATGCTGGACCTCAACTGCTCTTAGCATCTATTCGTCAGTCTGTCTGGCCTATCAACGGGCGTCGTCTCGCTCGACAAATTGTCCATCGATGTGTTCGATGCAGACGTGTGCAAGGCAAAGTCTTGCAACCAAAAATGGGAGATTTACCCATACAACGTGTAAACCCTGATTTCCCTTTTATCTCAGTGGGGGTGGACTACGCCGGTCCCTTTCAAATTATAAATCGTACAGGTCGCGGTGCCAGGTTACATAAGGCATATTTGTGTTTGTTTGTGTGCTTGAGATTTAAATTTTTACATTTGGAAGCCGTGTCTGACCTATCTAAAAATGCATTTATGATGACTCTACGGAGATTTGTCGCACGACGGGGAAAGCCCAGCGAGATTTATAGCGATAATGGAGGAAACTTTACTGCATCCGCTAAAGAGATAGGTACCTTTATAAAACTTAATTCAAACTCTCTGTCTGACCTTGCATCTCAGGAAGGCATTAACTTTATTTTTTCACCAAGCTACGCTCCTCATTTTGGTGGTATCTGGGAAGCAGGCGTTAAATCTGCAAAATATTTGATTCGTAGAATAATGGGAAACACACATTTAACCTTTGAAGAGATAGGTACGTTATTTGCGCAAGTGGAAGCAATCTTAAATAGTCGTCCTTTATGTCCACTCTCTTCCTCTCCAAACGACCTTCTTTTCCTCTCTCCAGGGCTATTTCTAATTGGAAGACAGTTGACCGCCATGCCAACTCCAAATTTGTTGGATTCCAAAGAAAGCAACCTCCAACTATACGCTCGAGTGGAAAGGCTAAGACAGCATTTTTGGCAGAGGTGGCAGAGAGAATATTTTTCTGAATTGCAGCTCCGTAAAAAATGGAAGACTAATACGAGCAGTCTCAACGTTGGCGATTTGGTTTTGCTGAACGAAGACCATGTTCCTGCATTAAGCTGGCGTCTAGGAAGAGTAGCAAGACTATTTACAGAACCGGATGGGATAAACCGCGTTGCTGACGTCAATACTACACGAGGCTGTGTTCGTAGAGCGCTTGTTCGCCTCTGTCCTTTGACAAAAGAAGATGAAGAAGACTTTCGTGGTTGAAAATCGGGATTTTCAACGGGTGGCAAGTTGTTGGCGCGCCTACTATTTTACATATAGCAACGTGAAACGTTCTGTAGTGACAACATATTATTTTCATTTCCTACCGCACCTTTTTCTACCCTCTGTTTTGAAGCAACAACTATCTTGTTCACAAATTGTAATTCATGTTAGAGAAACGATATTAAAACATTAGAACTGGACGAAAATCTATTTATTTACAAAATTAACTAAAATCACTTCATTGATTCGCTAAAGAATCAACAAACCTACCTAGTTTGTAGGCGCAATTCTGTATATAAACAGTTTTCATGTTTAACCTAACCAACCTACCTAGATTTGTAGGCGCAATTCTATCAAACATAGTAGTTTGCAAACATACGAATGTTTAAAAACAGTTGTCATGTTCAACCTATCTAACCTACCTAGTTTGTAGGCGCAATTCTGTATATAAACAGTTTTCATGTTTAACCTAACCAACCTACCTAGATTTGTAGGTGCAATTCTTTCAAACATAGTAGTTTGCAAACATACGAATGTTTAAAAAGAGTTGTCATGTTCAACCTATCTAACCTACCTAGTTTGTAGGCGCAATTCTGTATATAAACAGTTTTCATGTTTAACCTAACCAACCTACCTAGATTTGTAGGTGCAATTCTTTCAAACATAGTAGTTTGCAAACATACGAATGTTTAAAAACAGTTGTCATGTTCAACCTATCTAACCTACCTAGTTTGCAGGCGCAATTCTGTATAAAAACAGTTGTCATGTTCAACCTATCTAACCTACCTAGTTTGTAGGCGCAATTCTGTATAAAAACAGTTGTCATGTTCAACCTATCTAACCTACCTAGTTTGTAGGCGCAATTCTGTATAAAAACAGTTGTCATGTTCAACCTATCTAACCTACCTAGTTTGTAGGCGCAATTCTGTATAAAAACAGTTGTCATGTTCAACCTATCTAACCTACCTAGTTTGTAGGCGCAATTCTGTATAAAAACAGTTGTCATGTTCAACCTATCTAACCTACCTAGTTTGTAGGCGCAATTCTGTATATAAACAGTTTTCATGTTTAACCTAACCAACCTACCTAGATTTGTAGGTGCAATTCTTTCAAACATAGTAGTTTGCAAACATACGAATGTTTAAAAACAGTTGTCATGTTCAACCTATCTAACCTACCTAGTTTGTAGGCGCAATTCTGTATAAAAACAGTTGTCATGTTCAACCTATCTAACCTACCTAGTTTGTAGGCGCAATTCTGTATATAAACAGTTTTCATGTTTAACCTAACCAACCTACCTAGATTTGTAGGTGCAATTCTTTCAAACATAGTAGTTTGCAAACATACGAATGTTTAAAAACAGTTGTCATGTTCAACCTATCTAACCTACCTAGTTTGTAGGCGCAATTCTGTATAAAAACAGTTGTCATGTTCAACCTATCTAACCTACCTAGTTTGTAGGCACAATTCTGTATAAAAACAGTTGTCATGTTCAACCTATCTAACCTACCTAGTTTGTAGGCGCAATTCTGTATAAAAACAGTTGTCATGTTCAACCTATCTAACCTACTTAGTTTGTAGGCGCAATTCTGTATAAAAACAGTTGTCATGTTCAACCTATCTAACCTACCTAGTTTGTAGGCGCAATTCTGTATAAAAACAGTTGTCATGTTCAACCTATCTAACCTACCTAGTTTGTAGGCGCAATTCTGTATAAAAACAGTTGTCATGTTCAACCTATCTAACCTACCTAGTTTGTAGGCGCAATTCTGTATAAAAACAGTTGTCATGTTCAACCTATCTAACCTACCTAGTTTGTAGGCGCAATTCTGTATATAAACAGTTGTCATGTTCAACCTATCTAACCTACCTAGTTTGTAGGCGCAATTCTGTATATAAACAGTTGTCATGTTCAACCTATCTAACCTACCTAGTTTGTAGGCGCAATTCTGTATATAAACAGTTGTCATGTTCAACCTATCTAACCTACCTAGTTTGTAGGCGCAATTCTGTATATAAACAGTTGTCATGTTCAACCTATCTAACCTACCTAGTTTGTAGGCGCAATTCTGTATATAAACAGTTGTCATGTTCAACCTATCTAACCTACCTAGTTTGTAGGCGCAATTCTGTATATAAACAGTTGTCATGTTCAACCTATCTAACCTACCTAGTTTGTAGGCGCAATTCTGTATATAAACAGTTGTCATGTTCAACCTATCTAACCTACCTAGTTTGTAGGCGCAATTCTGTATATAAACAGTTGTCATGTTCAACCTATCTAACCTACCTAGTTTGTAGGCGCAATTCTGTATATAAACAGTTGTCATGTTCAACCTATCTAACCTACCTAGTTTGTAGGCGCAATTCTGTATATAAACAGTTGTCATGTTCAACCTATCTAACCTACCTAGTTTGTAGGCGCAATTCTGTATATAAACAGTTGTCATGTTCAACCTATCTAACCTACCTAGTTTGTAGGCGCAATTCTGTATATAAACAGTTGTCATGTTCAACCTATCTAACCTACCTAGTTTGTAGGCGCAATTCTGTATATAAACAGTTGTCATGTTCAACCTATCTAACCTACCTAGTTTGTAGGCGCAATTCTGTATATAAACAGTTGTCATGTTCAACCTATCTAACCTACCTAGTTTGTAGGCGCAATTCTGTATATAAACAGTTGTCATGTTCAACCTATCTAACCTACCTAGTTTGTAGGCGCAATTCTGTATATAAACAGTTGTCATGTTCAACCTATCTAACCTACCTAGTTTGTAGGCGCAATTCTGTATATAAACAGTTGTCATGTTCAACCTATCTAACCTACCTAGTTTGTAGGCGCAATTCTGTATATAAACAGTTGTCATGTTCAACCTATCTAACCTACCTAGTTTGTAGGCGCAATTCTGTATATAAACAGTTGTCATGTTCAACCTATCTAACCTACCTAGTTTGTAGGCGCAATTCTGTATATAAACAGTTGTCATGTTCAACCTATCTAACCTACCTAGTTTGTAGGCGCAATTCTGTATATAAACAGTTGTCATGTTCAACCTATCTAACCTACCTAGTTTGTAGGCGCAATTCTGTATATAAACAGTTGTCATGTTCAACCTATCTAACCTACCTAGTTTGTAGGCGCAATTCTGTATATAAACAGTTGTCATGTTCAACCTATCTAACCTACCTAGTTTGTAGGCGCAATTCTATATATAAACAGTTGTCATGTTCAACCTATCTAACCTACCTAGTTTGTAGGCGCAATTCTGTATATAAACAGTTGTCATGTTCAACCTATCTAACCTACCTAGTTTGTAGGCGCAATTCTGTATATAAACAGTTGTCATGTTCAACCTATCTAACCTACCTAGTTTGTAGGCGCAATTCTGTATATAAACAGTTGTCATGTTCAACCTATCTAACCTACCTAGTTTGTAGGCGCAATTCTGTATATAAACAGTTGTCATGTTCAACCTATCTAACCTACCTAGTTTGTAGGCGCAATTCTGTATATAAACAGTTGTCATGTTCAACCTATCTAACCTACCTAGTTTGTAGGCGCAATTCTGTATATAAACAGTTGTCATGTTCAACCTATCTAACCTACCTAGTTTGTAGGCGCAATTCTGTATATAAACAGTTGTCATGTTCAACCTATCTAACCTACCTAGTTTGTAGGCGCAATTCTGTATATAAACAGTTGTCATGTTCAACCTATCTAACCTACCTAGTTTGTAGGCGCAATTCTGTATATAAACAGTTGTCATGTTCAACCTATCTAACCTACCTAGTTTGTAGGCGCAATTCTATATATAAACAGTTGTCATGTTCAACCTATCTAACCTACCTAGTTTGTAGGCGCAATTCTGTATATAAACAGTTGTCATGTTCAACCTATCTAACCTACCTAGTTTGTAGGCGCAATTCTGTATATAAACAGTTGTCATGTTCAACCTATCTAACCTACCTAGTTTGTAGGCGCAATTCTGTATATAAACAGTTGTCATGTTCAACCTATCTAACCTACCTAGTTTGTAGGCGCAATTCTGTATATAAACAGTTGTCATGTTCAACCTATCTAACCTACCTAGTTTGTAGGCGCAATTCTGTATATAAACAGTTGTCATGTTCAACCTATCTAACCTACCTAGTTTGTAGGCGCAATTCTGTATATAAACAGTTGTCATGTTCAACCTATCTAACCTACCTAGTTTGTAGGCGCAATTCTGTATATAAACAGTTGTCATGTTCAACCTATCTAACCTACCTAGTTTGTAGGCGCAATTCTGTATATAAACAGTTGTCATGTTCAACCTATCTAACCTACCTAGTTTGTAGGCGCAATTCTATATCGACATCCCCAATTTTTTAAGGACTGATATAACTAGTAAAAACTACTTTTGACGGAATCAGTTCAGCCAAAACTACCTCACCAGCTCCATTGGGAAAACCTACTTTTGACTGCTATTTTAGTCAAAAGTACCGACGCTGCCGGTGCCGTCGATGATGGCAGTGACGGTGGCCAGCGCGTGCGAGTTGTGTATGTGTAAGTACCGACACTGCCAGTGCCGTCGATGATGGCAGTGACGGTGGCCAGCGCGTGAGAGTTTTGTGTCGTGTGTGTGTGTGTGTGTGTTTGTGTGTGCGTGCGTGCGTGTGTGTGTGTCTGTGTGTGCGTGCGTGCGTGTGTGTGTGTCTGTGTGTGTGTGTGTGCCGGTGTGTGTACGTACCGGCGCTGCCGGTGCCACCGATGGTGGCGGTGACGGTGGCCAGCGTGTGGGAGTTGTGCATGTGTTCGTAACGACGCTGCCGGTGCCATCGATAATGGCGGTGACGGCGGTCAGCGCGTTCGAGTTGTGCGTGTGTTATTACCGACGCTGCCGGTGCCGTCAATAATGGCGGTAACGGTGGCCAGCGCGTGCGAATTGTGTGTGTACGTACCGACGCTGCCGGTGCCATCGATGATGGCGGTGACGGAGGCCAGCGCGTGCAAGTTGTGTATGCGTAAGTACCGACGCTGACAGTGCCGTCGATGATGGCGGTGTGGTGGTCAGCGCGTGCAAGTTGTGCATGTGTACGTACCGACGCTGCCGGTGCCGTCGATGATGGCGGTGACGGTAGCCAGCGCGTGCGAGTTGCCCGCCAGGCTGCTGTGCGTGCCTGCAACCGAACAGTTACAAAATGTCATCATCATCATCATCATAATCAACCAGCATCAGTCCACCGATTGACATAGGCCTCTCCCAAAGCACGCCACTGAGCCCGATCTTCGTCTCTTCTTTCCAACCGCCGCCAGCCATCTTCCGTATGGCGTCGCTCCACCTAGGCAGAGGGCGTCCTACTGTACGTTTGCCGAGTCGCGGTCTCCACTCAAGAAAACGTCTACCCCAACGGTTATCGGTCCTTCGGCAAATATGACCAGCCCAATGCCTTCAGCCGCTGATACTTTGGGCTATGTCGATAACTTTTGTTCTCTGTCGGATCACGTCGTTCCGATTCAACCTCTCAAAGAAACTCTAAGCATAGACCTTTCCATAGCACGCTGACTTTGAATTGATGGACTAGTCGTACCGTGGGAGTCCACGTCTCAGCTCTGTAAGTCATAACAGGTAGGACGCACTGCAGACATTTACAACTTCATATCCCTTTCTAATCTTGGTTCCACGACCCTAGTTGGTCTTGACGTAGAATTGGCCCGTGTCAGTATGGTAAAACGGATGACTTGGGTTTACTCTTGATGGTGGTAAATCTCCCCCTACTTGATGTTGTTGGAAAGGTTTTTGCTTTCTTCAAGTTACACATCGGCTCACTTGTTTTTTAGTGGCCCTGATACCTCCCAGGAGCCAGTATATCTGTCTCATAAATGATAGAGTGAGTCGGGGTCCACCGTGGTATGTTAACACATGGCATTGATCATTGATTAGCTCTGATAGTCTGCTGTTGCTGAGAAAAAATAGTGGGAATCACAAAGGATTCCAGAGGTCGTCAGCGAGCACCAAGGCTCGTGCAGATCACCAAGGATCTACCCAGACGACTTCAGAGGGCACCAAGGTTCGCAGGATCAACAAGGATCCAGCCAGGTGTCTTCAGTGATCACCAAAGCTCACAGGATCGTCAAGGATCCAACCAGGAGTTGTCAGTGAGCACCAAGGCTCAGCTGCTGCAAGTAAGATATTTCGTTTTCATTATACGCTTTATATTAGCTTCACTTGTATGTTTGTATGTTTGTAACTGACTCCTTTGGACGCTATTTTGACCCACTTTAAACGGTCAGATTTCATTCAAATTTTGCACACCTGTCAAAGACCGATGACAATGCAATAATTGAAAAAAAATTACTAAAAAGTAGAAAATTCTAATAAATAAGAAAAAAATGTTATATTTAAAAAAAAGCGTGGGGTGCTTTTTAAGATATTATCGAAATGATAATCCTTCTTCTCATATCTGTTAATGAAATATTTATAACTATTGATCCATGCAGTCCACGTTTTTTTGAAATAAAACATTTTTTTCTTATTTATTAGAATTTTTTACACTATTCTTAATTCAAAATTATTAAAATTTATTTTCTATTTTTTAGTTTGGTTTTCTATATAAAGCTTGTTTTTTAGTTTTTTTAACTATTTAAAATACATTAAAACTTTCCCATAGATCTGCTCGTCAGTGACATGTAATTTTTTTACACAAAGTATGTTATGACATTTTCAACAACTTGTATTGTTTAATTTGTATATTTTCTAATTAATAAACGTAAAATATAATAAAAACCATCAAAGCAAGGCGTTTTTTAGGTTTTAGACGATTTTCCTGAATTAATAAGATAACAAATAGTGATAATTAATAATTTCAATGTATTTCTGGACCTGTATGTAGAGATATTGTTGATTTTTGTATTAGTTTTATTGTTTTTGAGGTCATAGAATCTAATGTTATATTTTGTGCAGAAGTGATTTACCTACCAAATATAGGAAATAAAATCTTCAAATAGCGTGGACATCGATTGGCTTGTGGATTATATATATATATATATATATATAGAATGTAAAGTAGGTAGGTACTAATATACAGGTTGTAGTTTTCCATCCCCGCCATATTCGCAGAGTCGATTGTAATAGGTATACCTTAATTAACTAACAATACTATTTAATTCCTACATTTAACTGGAGGTGGAATTTTTAATTAAATATTTTATTGATAAATCGTAGTAGGCCCAACTTTGTTTTGGAGTAGAACCCCACGACACATACACATGTATGGTAGGTATGTGTGTGCGCTCTTATAGACGCGCCGCGCGCCGCCGCCGCCCGCGCCACAGAATAAATAGCGAACCTTTAATTATTAGTTGGTATAAATAAACTTAATGCAAGTGAGAATGTATCATCAACGTTGACATTAGTTAGGAATTTCCGGCGTGGTAAAAAAATTGGAATCAGCTTATTTACAGTTCGATTGGAATGTAAAAAATTATGAACAAGTTTACAATTTACGTTACCTTGATACTCTTCAGTATCCTCCTTCATTTTCAATGCACAATTGAGCACGATGTCTTAATGTTTTGTGTAATTTTTTTAACACGTTCACATTGAATTAACACCTTCAACCCAAGCCCTGGCAGCCCTGCTTGTCCTTGTCAAGGTGGCGGTCATGGTGACGGCAGATGCAGTGGGGGGTGCAAAGAATCCCGGGTGTGCGGTAGGCCACCACCAACAACAACTGACTTTGGCAACTTATAATGGACGAACGCTCAGGCTTGAAGACCATATCACACAGCTCGAAACTGAACTGGCAAGGTTAAGGTGGCAATTTCTGGAGTTATGAAAAGTCCGAAGAGAGGGCGAGGACACCGTAACTTTAGAATCGGGCCACCTTATGTACTACCGGGAGGGTGACCAAAAAATCCCAGGGTGGTGTAGGGTTTCTCATACATAAAGTCCTGACTAACAACGTTGTGGAGATCTCTAGTGTGTCGAGCAGGATAGCACACCTCATAATTAACCTGACCGAGAGGTATAGCCTTTAGAGGTAGGGCGACACGTACGGCGGTCCGCAGTTTGCATCGCGCCCTCGTTGCGTAAGCTCCTGAGGATAGACGTCTTTAACTTCCGAATTGTTTGTCGAATTGTTCGCTGATATCTCGTGAGGGACAGTCGTATCTTAAAATAACTAAAAAAAAAACACGCTCACTTTAGTTTATATACCGAAATTGAATGACTTCGATAATATAAAAAATCACGCAACATGCGTTTGGGTTATTCGGGTGCCCCTGGGAGTGCTCTACCCCAGGACCTCCGCTTATTACTACTTTCGGGGAAACCATGTATAATGACTGAATTCAATCCTAATTAATTAAACAATTTATTAAATTTAACGTGCTCTTTTCGCTGGTGCATCTTCTTTTCAGTCGCGTGTTTAGTATACTACAAACGACAAACACAAACACAAACAACAAACAAACTTTACGGGCGATGTGAATACAGGCGCGAGTCCTGCGCAGTAACTCGTTTTAGGTTCAGCGGGGACGTACAAGAGCGAGGGAGGTGAAGCACACACTCAGATCGGTCATAAAGTTTGGAACAGCGTGTGCACTGACCGAGCTCGGCGCTGACGGCCGTCGTGATGAGTGCGTAGGGGCCGTTGACCAGCACGCCGGTCACCACGAGCAGCACGCAATTCGTCAAGTATGAGCTCGCCCCCCACGCCTGGTACGCCAGCAGCTGTAACACAACGCAGTCGCGTTAGACGCAAGCTCGCACGTATGCGTGCGTGCGTTTGTGTGTGTGTGTGTGTGTGTGTGTGTGTGTGTGTGTGTGTGTGTGTGTGTGTGTGTGTGTGGTGTATGTGTGCGAGGGTGTGTTTGTGTGTGTGTGTGACTGACCGCAGGCGCACACAGCGCGTAGAAGACGACGCAGACAAGTGCGGGTGCGCCCGTCCTGTCAGCCACGAGCCCGGCCAGCACGGCACCCACCGCGCCGCCCGCGTCAAACACCGTGCTGAGCTCGCCCGACTGTCGCGCCGACAGGTGCGCTGCACGTCGCAGGGAAACATAATGTTGTAGCGCAATCTTTTTACTGAATCCAATTCTGTAAAAGTTACATTTTACTTGCTCGCACATTAACTTTTTGATTTATTTAAATACTTCTGCACAAAAGACTTAAGGCTAGGTTGCATTTTCTATTTTTTGTTAGTTATTGTTCACGTACGTATTGTTTTTTCATTCACTATTTCTACTTAAAGGAAATATTTGGTGATTCTAATATTTCTAATGAATAAATTACTAGGATATGGTTCGTAACTGGGTAAGTAAAAAAAAAAAAGAGGCTACAAGATAGATACTGACTGGAGTTGTTGATGTAGAGCGGCAGCCAGTACAGAAAGGTGTAGCTGACGAGCTTGGTGAAGAACAGCGTCAGTGAGAGCTGCACCACGCCGTGGATGGCGAGCGCGCGCGCCAGCGACTCCGCCCAGCCCCCCGCACCCGCCCCTCACCTTGCATCCAGCTACATATAGATACTGACTGGAGTTGTTGATGTAGAGCGGCAGCCAGTACAGAAAGGTGTAGCTGACGAGCTTGGTGAAGAACAGCGTCAGTGAGAGCTGCACCACGCCGTGGATGGCGAGCGCGCGCGCCAGCGACTCCGCCCAGCCCCCCGCACCCGCCCCTCACCTTGCATCCAGCTACATATAGATACTGACTGGAGTTGTTGATGTAGAGCGGCAGCCAGTACAGAAAGGTGTAGCTGACTAGCTTGGCGAAGAACAGCGTCAGTGAGAGCTGCACCACGCCGTGGGTGGCGAGCGCGCGCGCCAGCGACTCCGCCCAGCCCCCCGCACCCGCCCCTCACCTTGCATCCAGCTACATATAGATACTGACTGGAGTTGTTGATGTAGAGCGGCAGCCAGTACAGAAAGGTGTAGCTGACGAGCTTGGTGAAGAACTGCGTCAGTGAGAGCTGCACCACGCCGTGGATGGCGAGCGCGCGCGCCAGCGACTCCGCCCAGCCCCCCACACCCGCCCCTCACCTTGCATCCAGCTACATATAGATACTGACTGGAGTTGTTGATGTAGAGCGGCAGCCAGTACAGAAAGGTGTAGCTGACTAGCTTGGCGAAGAACAGCGTCAGTGAGAGCTGCACCACGCCGTGGATGGCGAGCGTGCGCGCCAGCGACTCCGCCCAGCCCCCCGCACCCACCCCTCACCTTGCGTCCGGCTACATATAGATACTGACTGGAGGTGTTGATGTAGAGAGGCAGCCAGTAGAGGAAGGTGTAGCTGACGAGCTTGGCGAAGAACAGCGACAGTGAGAACTGCAACACGCCAGGTATGGCAAGCGCGCGCGCCAGCGATACTACCCTGCCCCCGCACCCTGCGTCTGGCTACATAATAGATACTGACTGGAGGTGTTGATGTAGAGCGGCAGCCATTACAGGAAAGTAGCTGACGAGCTTGGCGAAGAACAGCGACAGTGAAAACTGCTCCACGCCGAGGATGGAGAGCGCGCGCGCCAGCGACACCGCCCTGCCCCCCGCACTCTGCGTCCGGCTACATATAGATACTGACTGGAGGTGTTGATGTAGAGAGGCAGCCAGTAGAGGAAGGTGTAGCTGACGAGCTTGGCGAAGAACAGCGACAGTGAGAACTGCACCACGCCGGGGATGGCGAGCGCACGAGCCAGCGACACCGCCCCGCCCCCCGCGCCCGCCCCCGCACCCCGCGCTCGTCCCAGCAGCGACGTCGCCTCCGTCGCCTCCGAGTCGCGCTACACGCGGACAGGGGAAGTGTCAAGATCAAGATCTCGGCAAAATGTTCAGTCATTCTTTTCTGCATTGATTGTTTTCACAAGTATTGATCAGTGTCCGTAACTCAAATTTTTATAGTTACATCAGTTTGGAGCTCATATTTTATGCTGAATATTTTTTTGATATTACACTTGGGTACAAAACAGTCAATAACAAAATATTTTAAATATAAAATTAGGAGTACATATCACTAATATTATAAATGCGAAAGTAGGTAACTCTGTATCTCTCTCTCTGTTTGTTATAGCTGAAGCTGAACATAACTTGATGAAATTTGATTTAATAAAAAAGAGTGCGCATAATGACATGAGGAAAAACATATATTTTGTCTTACGTTTTACCACGAAAATATGACCACGCGGACATGTTGTGCGCGGCTCGCGAACTATCAGATAATTATGACAACGCGGACATGTCGCGCGCGGCACTCGAATAATCAGAAAAATAAGACAACGCGGACAAGGAGCGCGCGGCTCGCGAACTATGGGTGAAATATGACAACGCGGACAAGTCGCACGCAGCTCGCGAACTATCAGAAAATATGACAACACGGACACAACGCGCACAGCTCGAGATCTATCAGAAAAATATGACAACACGGACATATCACGCGCGGCTCGCGTTCTATCAGAGAAATATGACAAAGCGGACATTTCACGGTCAGCTCGAGCACTATCAGAAAAATATGACAACGCGGACAAGTCGCGCGCAGCTCACGATCACGCCTGCCAGTCAAAAATGAACGTTTGCCAATAAATTATACACTGTTGGAATGTGCATAGCAAGGACATCAAATTGATACCCTTATTGTAAAATTACAAGAAAATAATATTTTTTTCGTACTCGAAAGTGGAGCCATACTGCCGCTATAAATACTTAAAATTAAAATGCCTATGTTACTCCAGGGGATGTAAGGATTCTAAAGTTACCCCATACGTCTAAATCTGTTCAGGCATTTAAAAGTTATGGTGGAATAAAGAAATTCACATACATACAAACATAGATGAATCCTAAAATATTACTCTCCCTTTTTTGGGCAGTCGTGTAATTACTTAATAGCAGAAAAGGACGACTTAACATTACAAGTTTTCAACTTTAGAAAGTAATTTTACCAATTTGAAAGAAAATAGTACATTAAAATATAACAGTGTACTGGGCGAGTTTGAACAGGGATCTCTTTGGCAGCCACGCTTACCGTTAGAGACAAGAAGATTCTTAAAAATCCATATTATACAGTTTTACAAACGTTTCATTCTTTCTATCTTTAACGGTCAGCCGTACATATGCTTGTTAAAAAACTCGCCCTGCAAGAACATACAAAATATTATAACAACAAATATTTAAGAATTTTGTAGTGAGGAAATTATTTAAGAAAAGTCAAGTGTTGATGCCAGTAAACATACAAACAATAAGTATAGCTTACCGAGGTCGTGTTAGCCGAGTGTCGGTTCGGACGCAGGTTCGCCGCCTGCAAGAGAGCATAGCATTCTGTTACTGTGATGAATGAGTTACGCGCGCACACAACATCCCGCGCAATGGATGTCCAACTCCATGTAGTAGCCGTAACAGCAAAGGATAGTTGATTGTGTGGTGGTGAAATATCTCGGATTGTTATCAATCTTTTGCTTTCACTAACTATACATAAAGATTACTGCCGAGTGCAGGATACACAACGCCAGAGGCATGTACATATAGCGGCAAAAAAATGTGCAAGGGAATCGGCAGAAAAAATACAAATAATTTTTCAGTTTATTTCGCCGCCACTTAAATATTTGTTTTAGCGGCAAGCTTAGTATGAAAAACTATGCGGTTAGTGTTTCTTAATGTATTTTTTTATTTACATCAAAAGGAAAAAAGAAGGATTCCGGGATTCCTGAAAAAACGACTACATTTTTATTTTTTAGAGTATATAAAACCCATTACTAATGCTGGGGGGGTAATGGAGTGCGATTACCATCTCATTGCTCCAAGCCAACCTCAGCTACTCATGGTACACCCTGACCAAGCAACTCTGACGACCGACAAATGGCGGTATATCCATTCATAAATCCGCGCAGCTAAATGGCACAGACCAGTGACGGGCAGAAGCGCCACCGGTGCGAGAAGCTGCGCTCTGCGATCGCCAACCCGCCTGCCCAGCGTAGCGATTATGGGCATCTCCTCCTATGATAAGTACCACAAAGAAATGGCCCCCAGTTTCTGACCAGGGCAGGGGGTGCTAAGAATCCACGGGTTACGGAAGGCCACCAACAACAACTGAACTTGGCTACGTTTAATGGACGCACTCTACGGCTGGACGAGCACTTGGCACAGCTGGAAGTAGAACTGGAGAACGTCAAGTGGCATATTTTGGGACTGTGTGAAGTGCGAAGAGAAGGAAAGGACACCATAACCCTTAACTCGGGTCATTTGATGTAGTTCAGAGAGGGAGATCACCAATCCCAAGGCGGCACTGGGTTCCTCGCACAAGGTCCTCGCTTACAACGTTGAAGAAATCTGCAGTGTGTCGACCAGGGTAGCGTACCTTATTATCAAGCTAGCCGAGAGATAATCTCTTAAGGTGACAGGTACAGGTTTACGCACCGACTTCAAAACACTCGGATGACGATTTGGAGGATATGTATGAAGACACATCCAAAGCCCTTCATACAACCAGAATGGTCCACTTCAACTTTATTATGGGGGACTTGAACGCTAAAGTGAGTGAAAAACGGACCACATGGCTTTGGCAGCAGAAACGCCAGAGGGCAAATGCTAGTTAACTTTCTAGAGAAGGAGGGGCTCTTCTTAATGGATTCTTTCTTTAAGAAGCAGCTCCAGAGAAAGTGGACTTGGCGAATCCCGACCGCCGTTACAAAAAAATGAGATCGACTTTGTCATGACGGATAGGAAGCAAATATTCAAGATGTCTCGGTGATCAATAGGTTTAATACTGGCAGTCATCACCGACTGGTCCGAGGCACTCTGAATATAGATTTTAAGCTTGAAAGGCTCCGCATGATAAAGTCCACGATCCGACCAAATTTGCAGCAAATCATGGCTGGGTCTGAGAAATTCCAGGGCATGCTGGATAATCGATTCGCTTTTGTGGGAACCACAAATGACGTTAACGAGGGACTTGACAACGTGGTGAGAATTCTCACGGAAGAGGGCCAATTTTTTTGCAGATTGCAGTATAAGGTGCTAAAACCCAAGCTCGAGACTTTCGGGCTTATGACACAAAAGCGGGATGGCACATAAACCTCTTGTACAGAGCAGATGACACTCGACAAAAAGATCACGAAACTGACCCTACGCGACCTTCGGTGCTCCAATACACGCTTCATACAGATGGCAATTGAGCAAAACCGAGGGTCCAAAGTTTTCGTGGAGCATCTTGGGAGGAGTCATCTGACAAAGTCAAAAAAGGCTGATGGTACAACCGGTGTGTAAAAACCTCAGATTCTCGCCGAGATTGAGGATTTCTATGGTAGACGAGACCTTGTCTGTTCTGCTCCCTGATTCAGAACCTTTCGATAACGAACCGAATCAATTCGACTCGATATTGTGAATGAAAAATGTATTGAATTGAACGGTTTCAAACCGAATCCACAGAATAAATAATACTATATCAATCGACAACTCAGTTATCGAAAGGTTTTGAATCGGGGGCTGGACTCTTTGCAGCGCTGTCAAGTAGACTGGCGATAGATCCAAGTACTAAGATGTCTGTATGACACTGCTACGATGTCAAATCG
This sequence comes from Alsophila aescularia, assembly GCA_946251855.1. Lineage (NCBI taxonomy): Eukaryota > Metazoa > Arthropoda > Insecta > Lepidoptera > Geometridae > Alsophila > Alsophila aescularia. Next base: position 453,222 of record OX276374.1, on the reverse strand, counting down.
ATTCGGTTCGTAATCGAAAGGTTCTGAATCGGGGGGCAGGACCGGCAAACAGAACCAATCCAATTGCTCAGGGGTGTAAGTCAATGGGATTTAATATCCCCCAAACTGTTTACAAATGCAATGGAGGATTCGTTGAAGTCGCTGAAGTGAAAAAAAATGGGCATCAACATAAACGGCGAGTACATCTCGCACTTGAGATTTGCTGGTGATATCGTTTTAATGGCAGATTCGCTGAAAGAACTGCAACAGATGCTGACCAGCTTAACTGATGCCACCCGACGCATTGGTCTCCGTATCCGCTAGATTCCCTTTGGCGCTGTAGCAACCAAATCTCCTAAATCTACCGTTTTACCGTTTGACCGACCGTAGCTAACGCGAGCATTAACTAGTCTTTGGTTAGTTAATCTCACGTGCCTATTTTTTGGTCCTTCGAGTCGATTAATGTAATGTAATGCCGTCACACACTATAACGACTCAGCACCAACTCGTATCAAAGTAAAACATTAAAATATGAATCCCTTCAGCAAATTTTTCAAAAATTAAAAAATGTATATATTAATAGGGGCGTGTAAATGTATATATTGAAAGGGGCTAATACCATCTTAATGCTTCGAGTCAACCTCACCTGCCCGTGGCGCATCCTACCTGTAGGCGATGGATCGCAAGGTCTACACGATGTACTGGATGGAGACTTCGGTTCGTAGCTCCTAGTAGTTCAGGTTCCTGGTTCGATGTGGACTGTAGTTCAATTAAACACTGTTGCTTGTTCAAGTTCCGTTGATTGAATGGTCGGATCCAATCACTTTGACTACTTCAGTTCGACTACATTTATTAATCAAACTTATTCTCTATATATACATTTTTACGATCTTACAACTAGTGCGGTATACACGCCGCAGTTAAAAGGGGCGTGGCCTATTTTATATGTTGTCTGTGTTCATGCTGTCGCGGGCAGGCTCGGCGTCCACAACATCTCTCCCCCCGGCGCAGCTCGCGTAGCCTCTTCTTCCCTTAGCAGGACGGCGAGTTTGCTGGTAGGGCGTCGGAAGGTACCGCTCTTAGTTTTACGTCGGCGACTCGAACGCCGCCATCTGGACCGGGATAGGTGCGCTCAACAATCCCGATTGGCCAAACGTTCCGGGGCAACGTGTGGTCGACCACAACCACGATGTCGCCGGCTTGCAGTTGTCGTCGGCAGTTAGCTGGCTCCCCCCGTGGTACAAGCGTGGGGAGGTATTCTCGTAGCCAACGCTTCCAGAAATGGTCAGCGAGCGCTTGGCTTGCTCGCCAAGTTCGTCGGTCAGCTTCATCGCAGGGGCCTGTGGTAGGTAGGCCGATCGATGACCCGAGCAGGAAAAGGTTCGGTGTAAGCGCTTCTGGGTCGAGTGCACTCACGCTGACGTAGGTGAGGGGCCGAACATTGATCGAATGTTTGGCCTCGGTCAGGAGAGTCTGCAGGACCTCCTCAGATAGCACCTTTTCACGTAGCGTTGTGTGCAGAGCGGTCTTCACGGAGCGTACTTGCTGCTCCCTCGCTCCGCCCGGGTCAGGTGGCCAACGCTCGCTTTGCTCTGTTTCCATGTGCGTTGTTCGATGCTGGCATATGTCGTTCAATGCCAGCACACGCGCGGACACCCGTATCAACGTCTCTTGTTTCGAGAAGCGGGTGGGTTCAGGCAGCCATCGGTCGCTGTGTTCATCCCGCTCGCTCGTGTGTGGGATCTCGATATGTTCGTCCTGATTGTGTAGGACCTCTTGTTTGTCGGCGAACGCTTGATGTGTGGGCCATTCTTCCTCGGGTTCGCGAAGGAAGCTGGGCCCCTGGAACCAGCGATCGCTAGCGGCTATGGGCGTGCGGCTCAGTCTCGTCACGTCGTCGGCTACGTTATGTTCGGTAGGCAGCCATCTCCACTCACGTCGGTGAGTTAACTCCGCTATCTCGCCCAGCCGGTGCGCTACAAAGGGTGTGTAGCGCTTCGCGTCGTTGTGCACCCAATGGACTACGGTCGCAGAGTCGGTCCAGTAGGTGGTTTTCGTTACTTCAACGCGATGCTCCTTTTTTATAACGTCCGCGAGCCTCGCGCCGATGACCGCTGCCTGAAGTTCTAGGCGCGGTATGCTCTGCGCGCGTCGCGGCGCTACCTTGGCTTTGGCAGCCACCAAAGCAATGGTCACGCTGCCGTCGTGGTGGATGGCCCTCCAAAAGGCCACCGTAGAAAATGCCTGCTCGCTCGCATCGCATAGTATGTGCAGGTCTACGCGCTTGTGTCCCTCTAGCGCGTAGCTACGGCGTAGGCGCAAGCGAGTTATCTCGCTCAGCTGGCGTAGCCATTCCGCGAAATGTTCGGCTTCTTCTGCAGGTATCGGCTCGTCCCATGGCATGTGAAGACGCCACAGGCTCTGCAGGATGATCTTCGCTCGAATGGTGTACTGACTGAGGAGACCAAGCGGGTCATAAATGGACATGACCGCGCTGAGGGCCTCTCTCTTCGTGGGTGCGCGGATCTGCGCGCGCACCTCAGCCGGTACGCGGTGCATTGCGGTGTTGAACCCCAGTTCGTCTCTGTTGGAGTCCCAGCAGAGCCCGAGTATCTTGCTCTCAGGGCTCCCTGCTCCCAACTGAGTGGGCGTAGTCGCTCGTAGCTCTGGCGGTACGTCTTGTAGCACGTTCGTGTTGCTAGCACTCCAACTGCGCAGCGTGAAGCCGGCGGCCGCGTGCACCTCGCGTAGTTCTTGGATGGTGCTACGGGCCTCCTCTTCATTGGCGTAGCTGTCTACTAGATCATCCATGTAGTGGCTTTCGGTGATGGCCGCTAGAGCGCGTGGATGAGTCTGCGCATGCGCGTGTGCATTGTGATTGCGCACGCTGTGTGCCATGAAGGGTGAGCTGGCGGCGCCGAAAATCATGCTCGCCATCTTGTAGTGTCGGGGCGGGTTAGTTCGGTCCCGGCCTCGCCATAAGAACTGCTGTGCGGGCTGATCTTCAGGTCGGATCTTCACTCGTAGAAACATCTCTTGTATGTCGGCGGTGACGGCGATCGGCCGTTCTCTGAATCTGAAGACGATTCCTTGTAGTGATAGTAGAAGGTCCGGGCCCTCCAGCAGCTGGTCGTTCAAGCTCACGCCGTGACATTGGTGAGCTGCGTCAAAAACAAGCCGTTGTTTACCAGGCTTGTTCGGGTTCTGTACTGCGTGCGGGACGTACCAGCAGATGGGGCTCCATCGTTCAGTCCCGTCGCATGGCACCGCATAATTCTTAGCCAACAGGTTTTCTATTTGCGCGGCGTATTGGTCCGCAAAGTCTGGGCAGGCGTCCATCTTTCGTTGGATGCTTTGTAGACGCCGTAGAGCCGCGCCGTAGTTCGACGGCATGGTGACGTCATCTCGCCGCCAAGGCAAGCCCACTTCGTAGCCGCTGTCTGTTTTCTTTATCGTTTTTTCGAAGATCTTCGTAGCTCGTAGATCTGCGTCGCTCACTCTCGAATGGATAGCGACGCCGAGCGCGTCGATGCGGAAGTGCGCCTCCACAAGCTCGTGTAGGCGCTGGTCGTGCTCGTTCGTACGCTGGACGGGCGCGTATACGTGCAGCACGCTCTCGTTTTCGTAGATCAGGCTGCGGGGTGCGGTTCCATGCATCACCCAGCCAAGTCGGGTCCTCGACGCGGCCGGTTCATTTGGCCCGCCAAGACGAAGCTCACGGGATACAATGAGCTCCCAGTGGTCGGCGCCTACTAAGATGAGGGGGTGTGCCAGGTCGTAGCACACCTCTGCCTCCATCAAGTCCCGTAGGTGTCGGTGTTGTAGAAGCGAGCTCGGGACGGTCTGCCAATGTAGCTTTAGGTCGCGTACCGTGCGCGCTTTGACTTTGTATAGCGCTGTTTCCTTTGCTCCTCTCAGTGAGAGTGAGACGGTTTGGCTATCTTCCTCTCGCTGCGACATGTTAACGCCATTCAGATGTAGGGGCTGCGTAGGGCCTTCTGCGCCGATCCGTTTCGCCAACTCATGGTCGATGAGTGTGATAGTGGCGCCTTCGTCGAGCAGCGCGTAGGTTTCGACCTCCCCCCGTGGACCAGTGACAACCACGGGGCAGATCTTCAGCATCACGGTCTTCATTTAGGCAAACGACGCCCGTTGGCCAGGTGAAGAGACGACTTGCGAAAGACATGCGACTGGATGAGGAGCCTGGACCCTTAGCTTGAAAAATGTGTTAAAGTTAAAGCTCACATTTTAATGGTGTTATAATAATCATTAGGTTGTTCGCCGTCAAGAAGGACCGAGACAGGCACACCTTACAACTTTTGTAATAGGGCCATTTTTAGGTTATTTATTCAATAAGAGCAGCGAAATCTATCCATTCGGTTCCAAAGTGAATGAACACTGATAAACATAGAATAAATTAGATATGTGGCGTAGACATATCAAATAAACTTGGAAACCACGACCTCTGTATCAATGGTTTGAAATTCGCGTAAAAACAACAGCTTTACATTCAAATACAATTTGTATGGCAAGATAACTATTTCCTACAAAAAAAACGTAGTTACAGTATAACCAGGCCTGTCTCACTTGATGTACTTGCGCACGCGAATTTCTGTAACGCCCGCGTTACTCTATCCGTGGCTTGCCGCGAGATAGACTGAGATAGACTTACGCGTTAGAAAGAGAGACGCATATAAAATGATACGCATCAAGGTCGTGCGAGCTGAATTGTACTTTATTGAGTGGCGGCAAGAGTGGCTTTTTATTTAATTGTCTTAGCAGAATTAGCCTTCTGTAAGTTAGTACTATTATTTCTTCTGTGGTATAACAACAGGGGAGCGAATTAGGAAAAAAAAGGCTTGAATGCATAGGTAAAGTTGAATACATGTTAGTGTGTGTTTGAGTGTGTGTGTGTGTGTGTGTGTGTGTGTGCTTACCTGGTCACCGACGATGACCTGCGCCGTCTCGTCGTCAGGTTCCGTGTCGTCTTCGTCGTCCGATTGTCGCGACACCTGCAGACACGTGACATTACATAACTTATAACCTCTGTATAGCAAACTAGTGACTCGCTCCTGCTTCGCACGGGTAGCACTCAAACCGCGTCATTTTTCTTATATTTAGCATTATCATACCCGTCGTAACTTCTAAAAAAATACGCCATTAAGCATAATGTTGGGGTAGACGAGTTCTCGAGTGGAGACCACGTTTAGGCAAACGTAGTGTAGGACGCCCTGTGGCCAGGTTGAGTGACGAGCTGCGAAAAGCGAATGGAAGAAAATGGATGAGGAGAGCTGAAGACCAAGCACAGTGGCGTGCATAAGGAGAGGCCTACGTCCAGCAGTGGACAGATATACGCTGATGATAGCAACCTATTGACTCGCCCCGGCTTCGCAAGGGTAGCACTCACACCGCGGCATTTTTCTTATATTTAGCTTTAATCATACCATTCGTAACTTCTAAACAAAATACGCCAGTAAGCGTAATGCAAAATCTTTGGCAGCAACGCTCGTGCTGCTTTTTGGCAGACTTGTTATTATTACGTTTCCACGGCAACATGTCATTCCATTCCTGTAATCGTTAAGGCAAATGTTAGATACCTTTTACATTATTGCAATTATCGCAGGGAATATTAAAAAAAATATTAAAATACTTGTGTATAAGCCTTATATTATAATATATATATAAAATAGCCCACCTTACTCGCTGATAATATAGCTTTCTAATGGTGAATTTTTTTTTTAGTTTATCTATTACAAACAAATAAACTTAAAAATAACAAATCTTTCCTGTTTATAATATTGGTGTAGATAAATTACATTAATTAATTCATTCTGCTACATCTTACATACACACGTGACGTTACGTAGCGTATCGCTTACTCTACAATCATTTTTGTCTTTCTGTCTGTCTGTATCTTGGCTGCGCATCACGCCGCTGGAGCTACTGAATGAATTTAAATCTTGGTATGATTTGAGTTGATACTACGAGGTAGGACATATGATCCTTTTCATCCCAATAAAATAACGGGTTCTTGCTGGATAAGGGTTGAAAATTATTTAAAAGAACACGTACCACGCTGAAACTACTGGATTGATTTTGATGCACAGTCATAGTACATATAAATGATGGGTTAAAATTGAGATTATATTTCATCCCGAAATAATAAAGGGTTTCTGCGGTATAGGGATCCAAAGTTATGTTAATTTTGAAATAATCAATGATTCATTTTTGGAGGGTATTCTATATTCGATAATGAAGCCATAACTGTATATTTTTTCATTTTTGTCTATCTTTTTGTCTGTATCTTGACCGCGCATCACGACGAGGCTACTGAATGAATACAAATGAAACTTGGTATGATATGAGTTCATACTACGAGGTAGGACATTAGATACTTTTAAAATTAAAGTGGTCCCGCAGGATAGGGGTTGAAAGTTATTTTAAAGAACATGTATCACGCTGTTACTACTGGACGGATTTTGATGCAACTTGGCACAGTCATCTATCTATACTTATAATAAAGCAATAGGTACGAAAAAGAATGTACAAAGAAGTCAAAAACATGGTCTAGGGTGCCCTAAAATAAGCTACGGAACATTTTTTAATTTTAATTCGCGTCTTTCTGTCTGTTTGTCTGTATTTTTGTGCATCACGTAAAAACTACAGGACCGATTGCTATGCAGTTTTCATAGTAGGATTACTAAGGGTTTGACTTAATAACTGGTGTAATTGGTATTTGGAGATTAGAGCTGAGCAATTGATAAAGATATTTTTGACATCCGAAGAAATTTTGATCAAATGTTGGTATATTGGTATTTTAGGTCCTGGAATGGTACTTTTAATCTAAAAAAATAACCACGCGTGCGAAGCAGCGGGTACAGCTAGTATTGAAATAAATGCATTGAAATTGTCAATCTTACTCAAATATAAAAACAGAAACAAAAGAAATCAAATTAGAAGGACTTGGAAACTAACATCAGAGTTCACACTGCTGGTATTTATTTCTTCTCATCAAAGCACTGCATTTTTGTTTGCGTACTATCCTCGCCATTTATACGGCAATTTTTCGACCTTCTGCTGCTTCATTATCAATCAAAGACGAAACGAATAAATATTGACATATACACTTTATATACCATCATACCATACCATCTTAGCAGCACTAGGACATACACAAAATCACTTGCGTGCAGTTGCGTGTTGCATCTCTATTGAAATAACAAACAAACTATGGTATGAAACGAACGTGTGAAGATGCGGCAATGCCATCTAAACTCAAGGGTCTCGTGTACAGGCTGTCCCAGAAAATGGTGATAAACAGAGGTCCCGAAGGTAAAGCACCCCCAGGGGGACCCAAGTCCACGTAATTTTATCCAAAGTAACCCTATTATTGTATTGTTTTTTCGTATTTCAGTAGTCCAGTAGTGACTTTTCTACATGTCACTAAAATAATTATTGACAACTAATGCAAAATAAAAATGTCATCATTTGTTTTTTGTTGCTGTCCAAAAAACTTCTTTTTACAGCAGAAAGTGACATCAAAGGTGGAAAGTTCGTTATTTTTATAGTACCGATAATAGGTGCATCGTAACAGTGGTACAGGTCAACCGTCCATTTTGGGTAAGATGCGATTTTATTCACAACAATATATAAAAGTGAAACGTTGTCTGTTTGTTTGTTTGTTTGGGAAGTTTTAACGCGATAACGGCTGAATGGATTTTGATGAACTTTGGAATGGACATAGCTTATACTCTGCAATAACACAAAGGATACTTTTTATCCCGGAAAATAGTAAGTTTCTAAGGAAAAACTGCAAAATATCGATTACTCGCTGTACAAGGCTGTCAAAAAGCATCAAGAGCGTTGGTGCCAAAAATAATACTATACGTTGGTGCTATACTTTTGCATTGATTTTTAATATCCAGAAAAACCCAGATAAACTGTAGACCGCGCAGACGAAGTAGCGGGAAAAAGCTATTTAGAAAAAAAGCTGCCTTTGAAACCACAAATGACTTGGATGAGAAACTCCAAAAAGTAGTGGGAATCCTTAGGGAAGAAGGCACTAAATGTTGTCACCTGCAGCGTACGGACACAAAGTCTAAAATCTCGGATGAGGCTCTTAGACTTATGGACAAACGGCGGGAGCAACAACAAGCCACACCATTAGAAAAAGAGAGCTCAATCAGAAGATAAGTAAGCTGGTGCGACGTGACCTCCGATGCTCAAATACACACCTATAGAAAAGGCAATTGAGCAAAATTAGGGGGTCGAAAGTCTTCACCCAGCAATTGTGTAGGTCCCATCTGACGAAGCTCAATACCAATAATGGCACAAACATCGTCTCTAAGCCGGAGATCCTGTCTGAGAATGAAGACTTCTATGGCAGATTGTACGACTCGCATGCTTCTAGACCTGAACCCAGCAAAGAGGATTCCCGCGCAATACTGACCCGCCACTACACTGATAAACTGCCCGACGTCAGCCTGGACGAGACTGAGATGGTGCTCAATCAATTTAAGAATAGAAAGGCCCCCGGTAAGCATGGTATAACTTCGGAACTCTTGAAAGCAGGGGGAAACGTTTTTAAGCACCGTTCTTAACAGTGGGAGAACTCCAGAGGCGTAGAGCGGAAGTTTAGGAGTACTCTTCTTTAAAAAAGAGGATAAAACCCTTTTAAAGTATAACCGAACTATTTCATTCTTGAGCCACGTCTATAAGTTGTTTTTGAGGCAGAGGATTTAGCAACATAATCCGCATACACACGGGGAGGCAGGTAATATAGAAGTCTGAAGAGTATAACCAGACCCTGTGTCTTGCTTTTGTGGACTATGAGAAGGCCTTTAACTCCGTTGAAACCTGGGCGGTCCTGGAGTCTTTGTTTTTAATTGCTCGGCTTCTAACTCACCGGATTGAGATACCAATTACACCAGTTTTTAAATCAAACCCTAAGCTATCTAACAATGAAAACCGCATTGCAATCGGTCCAGTCATTTTTACGTGAAGCGTGAACAAACAAACATACAGACAAACAGACAGAGCGACATGATTAAAAAAAACGTGTTCAATACCCTTTATACATGAACGTATGACTAGTGTTGTGTGTACTACAGTACTGACCGGACGCTCCGCTCCCGGCGCGAGGCCGACGGCCGCCGGCTCCGGCACGAGGAAAAGCCACACGAGGACGGCGAAAAACGCCATCACCACCGCGGGGTACATGAACGAATACGACCAGTCACCATCCACAAACGCCGCTGCCATCAAAGTACCTGCAAAAAACAAAATAAAAAAATAAGTAAAAAATTTATAAAGAAAATCAAAAAGAATTCAGCTGTGATGTTACCCAGTATGTTTCCAAGTGACGTGTGCGAATTCCAAATGCCAAAAATAAGTCCTTTCTTGGCATCTCCGAACCACTTCCCGACGATGGCCACCGTGCCCGGCCACCCGCTCGTCTGTGCGATTCCCGCGCCCGCCTGAAACGTAACTATACATAATTATATAGCAAACTAGAACCACTTTCCGACGATGGCCACTGTGCCTAGCCACCCGCTCTTCTGTGCGAACCCCGCGCCCGCCTGAACCGTTCACGAATCCAAACATATACAGCAAACATGAACCACTTCCCGACGATAGCCACCGTGCCCGGCCACCCGCTCTTCTGTGCGAACCCCGCGCCCGCCCGTGCCCTGAACCGTACACGAACCTAAACATATTTTTACGAACTGGGGTTCGGATAAAATTAATGTACGCCAATTACACCAAAAATTAACAGCTTAATTCGAAAAACCAAAAAAAGAAATTAATCCGACAAATAACACTCAAACACTCCTTAACTTGACTGTACACACTAAACAATTATCACTAAATACTCGCTTCGAACCACTTTGATCGTTTCGTTCCGAAAGCCAAGTCAATACTGTCCCAGGCAGTAGATGCGCGCTCTATTTATACTGCAACGGACATTTCCAGAAGGTACTCGTATGTACTAGCGGTAGTCGGTAGGTATTTGAACTTTCAAGGTCGGTGGCGCCTTTGATGTCGCGCCACGCCTGTAGGTACCTAAGGCCGGCGGCGCCTTTGATGTTGCCGCGCCGCGCAAATGTACCTACCTACCGCGCGCTCTGGAAACTATGTAGGTACCTACGCGTGTTAGATTTCTACTTATTGTAAATATAGAAATGTATAAAAATAATACTTGGTACATGTAAATGTTATGTATCCAGCTTTCAGAACGAAGTATTCTTTCTGAAACGAAGTATAGGCTACTTTAAAGAAAAGTAAAGTACCACGTGTAAACTTACGATGTATGTCATCCATCACTATGAAACATCTGTATTATTATGCCATAATTATTATAATGTATTCCAATACAACTATCAGACATGACTTATGTAATTAATAAAGTAAATGGTAGATATTCGTTGATCTGTTTTCAAACGACTCAAATAGCTCGGACGATGTCGGTAGTCTTCGTCTCGGATGACTTCTGACAGCGTCGGATGTTCGAAAATGTTATATAAAGGCTCTCTCGACTTGGCAATGTTTCATGTTCTTGTGGCCGCCGCACCGAGAGGACCTTGGCAAGTTAAGTGCTTTTCTTTTACACTGTTATGCTGCTTATTTGTAACCGTGTAATTATTACTGTGTATTTGTTATTGTGTATCACTTCATTGTGGGGTGATGAAATAATCTATAAGATTATAGTTAACGGGATTATCATCCATTTGATTGTGTTTAAATGCTGTTTCCGAAGTTATTATGCCTAGTGTAACTAAGGCAAATATAAATGTTTGTTTGTGACCAATTATCACATTTAAATTGTTAATAACTATGTAACTAAAAAGTTATTGGTTTAATAATATTACAAAACATATTCGCCACGTGGTGTCTTGCCAGTTTCTTTCTATAGTGGTGTATTCCGAATCCGGTGTTAAAATGAGTAAACAATATACAGAATGGCAAACCTATTTCCTTGTTTTTATTAAATATTCCTTAAGTTATTTATTCTGTAGCTGTAGCTACTAGGTACTATAGATACCAACAATAGTATATAGTAACTTGCTTTTAATACTAGGTGCAGATAAGTTTTATCTCCTACTCGACAAACCTGACCAACTGAAGGCTAACATTACAAAACTTAGGTTTTGATAACCTTACAGTACGTATAATTATCATGGACATGTTTATAAATAAACTAGTGTTCCAGAATGTTCCTTTAAATGTAGGTATTGCGTCATCCGACCGAAACTCCTCGAACATTTTAGTAGCTACTGTTTTTCTAAGAATCGACCGGCGTAACAATATATAGCAAACAAGAACCAAAGCAAACAAGCTCTTCTGTGCGATCCTCGCGCCCGCCTTAACCGTACAAGAATCTAAACATATAGATTGGCTTAAAAAAAAGGATTGATTGGCATAAAAAAAAGTTTTTGTATAAAGTGACCATTTTCTTGCTGACTGTATTTTTTAAACTGCGAGGCGAACACTTGCTTATCATGGGATTCCACGACGCAGCCAACTTGAAACCATCCTTCCGGTTGAAATTGGGATACTTTTTAATTTCAACCTCAAACAACAAACAAAGTTGTTGTTGTTGTTGTTGTTTTTAAGTACAATCCTGGAGTAGTAGTGACGTTCCGTGGAGAGGATCTTCCGGTCGTGGAGTTCAATCCAGTGATTAGGGCCCATCATAATGTCAGCCTTTAGAAGTCCACTGCTGAACATAGGCTTTCCCCAAAAGCGCCATGACGAGCGATCTTCTGCCACCTCCATCCACCTAATTCCTGCGATGGCTACAATGTCGTCGGTCCATCGTGTGGGGGGTCTCCCCACACATCGCTTGCTTGTTCGTGGCCGCCATTCGAGAACCTTTATTCCCCAGCGGTTGTCGGTTCTGTGAACTATATGGCCTGCCCATTGCCACTTCAACTTGCAAACTCTGAGAGCTATGTCGGTAACCTTGGTCCTTCTACGGATTTCCTCATTTCGGATTCTATCACGTAGTGAAACACAGAGCATAGCTCTCTCCATTGCACGCTGCGCAACTCTGAGCTTGTGTATGAGACCAATCGTTAGCGACCACGTCTCAGTGCCGTATGTCATCACTGGCAACACGCACTGATTATAAACTTTCGTCTTGAGGGCTCTGCGGTATCTGCGACGAGAAGATATGGCGTAATTTCCCAAACACTGCCCATCCGAGTTGGATTCGTCGGTTGACCTCTTAGTCGAAGTTGGATCTACCCAGTTGGATCGTCTGACCTAAGTAGACAATCAACAGCTTCGATAATATCGTTCCCAACATAAACCGGCATGGGTACGAAATGGGCATTTGACATGATGTTCGTCTTACCCATGTTCATTTTAAGACCCACCTGTTGGGAAACAATATTAAGGTCACTGTGCATTGTGCTTAGGTCTTCCAAGGTATATATCATCGGCAAATCGAAGGTGAGTGATGTATTCGCCGAAGATGTTAACACCATATCCGTTCCAGTTCAGGAGCTTGAATATATCTTCCAGTGCAGAGGTGAACAGCTTCGGAGAAATAACGTCTCCCTGTCTCACCCCTTTTTGCACCTGGATAGAATTCGTGCTCTGATCCTGAAGACGGACTGTCATGGTGGCCTTGCTGTACAAACACTTCAACACTTCGATGTACCGGTAGTCAATCTGGTACCGCTGTAATGACTGTAGCACTGTCCAGGTCTCGACTGAATCAAAAGCTTTCTCGTAATCCACAAACGCTAGACATAGTGGCCGATTATACTCTTCGGTCTTCTGTATAATCTGCCGGAGCGTATGGATGTGGTCTACGGTGCTAAAGCCTTTCCGGAATCCAGCTTGTTCGGGAGGCTGAAAGTCGTCAAACCTACGAGCGAGACGGTTTGTAACTACTCTCGAAAACAGCTTATAGACTTATAGACAACAGCGAAATGGGCCTATAATATATATTCTTCAAGAGGTTTTTATCACCTTTCTTAAAGAACAAAACCACTACGCTCCTGTGACACGCCTCTGGCGTAGTACCCCCGAGGATGACGGAGTTAAACAGCTTCTGAAGGACTTTAAGTACCGGTGTTCCACCCGCTTTCAATAGCTCTGTCGTTATTCCGTCCTCCCCTGGTGCCTTGTTGCTCTTAAGCTGTTTGAGAGCCATTCTGATCTCATATAGGCTGACGTCCGGGATATCTTTGGTATAATGACTGGTTAAACAGGCTCTTGCATCGCTAGTCGTGCTAGGAGGACTACGCGATGAGGTGTATAATTGTCGATAGAACTTCTCGAGCTCTCTCAATATCTCTGGCTTCGACGAAACGATGCTGCCACTGTCGGTTTTCAGCTTTGTCAACAGGCTTTGTCCAATAGACAGATCTCTTGCGACAGATCTCTGCTCTTGAGTCTTCTTGTTCAACTCTATTGTGTTGGAGTTCTTAATACAAGTAGTATTATAGGAACGCAAATCGTGTCGCATCGACTTGGAGATCTGTTTATTAAAGAAGGTGTAACTCAACATATCCACTGAAGACTGCAGCCTCATCTCGCCTCGTTCTGCCATAAGTTTCAGAGTATGCTCAGAGAGTTTCTGTGTTCTATTTTTGCGGTGGGTCTTAAAGAACTCCGACCCGACCGCGTGAACAATTTCCACCAGCCCGTTGTTTATACCCACTGTATCACTTTCGGTAAGGATTTGGAAGCGATTTTGGAGCAATTTTTTTTTTTTGGATATTTTCCAACTGAAAGCTCTCGTGGTTTCGGATTTGGGCAGGACTTGGGCGAAGAGTAGATCTTATCAAACGAGACCTCTCCAGCTTTACGTTGATATTCAATGAGTCTCTTACCATGCGGTGATCACTGCCGGTCTTAACCCTGTTGATCACAGAGACATCATTGAATATATGTTTATTGGTCGTCAAAATGAAATCTATCTCGTGCTTATGACCGCCGGGGCGCATCCACGTCCATTTCCAGGACGGGCGCTTCTTTAAAAAGGAGTTCATCATAAAGAGTCCCTCCTTCTCCATGAAGTCGACCAATGACCCCTTTGGTTCCGCTGTCCAAATCCAAACTGCCCCACTCTCAGTTCATCGCCATTCCTCATGCCCAGCCGTGCGTTGAAGTCCCCCATCACCACTGTGAAGTGTGTTTTCGGGACATGCATGGCATTAGAAATGTCGTCATACATATTCTCCACTTCATCGTCCGGGCGTTTCGAGTGTGGGGCGTACACCTGTATGACCTTCAACGAATACCGTTCGGTAATTCTGAGTATAAGGTATGCCACCCTGCTCGAAACGCTTTCGATCTTCACAATGTTGTTGAAGAGGGACTCGTGGACGAGTTGGGACTGCTGGTCGCCCTCCCGATAATAGAGTAAGTTGCCGGATTTGAGGGTCATCGTATCTCTTCAGTCTTCGGACTTCTGATATCCCTATAATACCCAAGTGCAACTTACTTACTACTTCTTCTAGCTCTATCAACTTCTCATCGGTCATCAAGGTGCGTGCGTTATAAGTTGCCAGGTCCAGAGATCGTGGGGGTTGGTAGCTGGGTCTCTGCCGGGGATTCTTAGCACATCCTGCTCCGCCGTTATCGTGGCTGCTACCGGTCCCAGGAATAACCGAGCCGCCGGGGACTGGGGGCCGTCTTTGCGGTGTGTCTATCGTATTGAGGGGGTTTGCCATAGTCACCACCCTTGGCAGGCGGATTAGTGACCGCAGTGTGAAATATGTGCTCGGAGGACGCTGCTGCCCATCTTCCGGTGTGTATTCCTTTAGTCGCCTCTTACGATATCCACGGGAGGATTGGGAGGGGTCTTATTCTAAGCCGAGACCGCCACGGCGCGATTAGGGCCCGATTCGAGCAAATGCTCAGCGACCGCAGATTTATTTATCGGGCGGATATTTACACCTGCAATGTGTTATTTGACCCTTTCTGGTTGAATAATGTAGGACCGCAGCTGCAATCTACCTTATATACGCCAGGTGTTTAAAAAGGAATGACATTTTTCGGTGTTCTGACATGCCTTGCGAGCTTAGATTAAGGAGTGTACACGGTCTTGATGGAATAGTAATAATAATAATAATAATTTATTCATTAACAAAAAAATTGTACAAGATATACAAAACCATCAAAATACAGTATGAAAGGAAACATGGTGATCATTAGATTAGGTAGGTTAAGTAAGGTTAGCTGCGGGCCCCAAACTAGGCAATGCCTGTATCTTGGGGACCCAGGTGAAAAGTATTACCAAAAATTATGAATACGCTTGACGATCTATACATGTACGTGTTCAACCAAACATTTGCAATCTACATTGAAAATTATATTACAAATATGTTGTGAACCAATGCAAATAACTAAAATAGTTAGTACTAGAGTGCGTTTCATCAAATAGTTCCTATGCCGTCATGTTGGCAGTAGTGCAAATAAGTGTTGTCATTATTACCCATTCTGTGCTACCATCAAATCAGGGAGATCATGTATCTGAGTAGTACCCGCGACTTCGTACGCGCCTTATGTAATGACTTTTACGATCTCCTCTTTATAAACATTTAGCTTTAAATTATAAAACTGTCCGCTTCCAAAATTTTGTCCACATTACAACTTATTACCTGTGTTATACGAATAGGATACCATTCATAGCCATAACCGTCGTAAAAGTCGACTATATGAAAGTCCTATTACAAGACTCGTATGAAGTCGCGGGAACAGCTAGTTTATATCATTAGTATATTAGAAAGATAGTAGGGAATTTAAAAATGCAGGATCAATGAGTAAAAAAAATCGTCAATTTTTTTTTATTATTTTCGACAGAAGATGTGTTCATCTAAAATGTTTAAATCTGGCATTTCCTCATCTTCGCTGTCATCAGAAGTATCACTATCATCTCCTACTTCGATTATGAACCTATCCATTTCACTATCTATATATGGGACATCATCTCCTACTTCGATTATGAACCTATCCATTTCACTATCTATAGATGGGACATCATCTCCTACTTCGATTATGAACCTATCCATTTCACTATCTATAGATGGGACATCATCTCCTACTTCGATTATGAACCTATCCATTTCACTATCTATAGATGGGACATCATCTCCTACTTCGATTATGAACCTATCCATTTCACTATCTATAGATGGGACATCATCTCCTACTTCGATTATGAACCTATCCATTTCACTATCTATAGATGGGACATCATCTCCTACTTCGATTATGAACCTATCCATTTCACTATCTATAGATGGGACATCATCTCCTACTTCGATTATGAACCTATCCATTTCACTATCTATAGATGGGACATCATCTCCTACTTCGATTATGAACCTATCCATTTCACTATCTATAGATGGGACATCATCTCCTACTTCGATTATGAACCTATCCATTTCACTATCTATAGATGGGACATCATCTCCTACTTCGATTATGAACCTATCCATTTCACTATCTATAGATGGGACATCATCTCCTACTTCGATTATGAACCTATCCATTTCACTATCTATAGATGGGACATCATCTCCTACTTCGATTATGAACCTATCCATTTCACTATCTATAGATGGGACATCATCTCCTACTTCGATTATGAACCTATCCATTTCACTATCTATAGATGGGACATCATCTCCTACTTCGATTATGAACCTATACATTTCACTATCTATAGATGGGACATCATCTCCTACTTCGATTATGAACCTATCCATTTCACTATCTATAGATGGGACATCATCTCCTACTTCGATTATGAACCTATCCATTTCACTATCTATAGATGGGACATCATCTCCTACTTCGATTATGAACCTATCCATTTCACTATCTATAGATGGGGCATCATCTCCTACTTCGATTATGAACCTATCCATTTCACTATCTATAGATGGGACATCATCTCCTACTTCGATTATGAACCTATCCATTTCACTATCTATAGATGGGACATCATCTCCTACTTCGATTATGAACCTATCCATTTCACTATCTATAGATGGGACATCATCTCCTACTTCGATTATGAACCTATCCATTTCACTATCTATAGATGGGACATCATCTCCTACTTCGATTATGAACCTATCCATTTCACTATCTATAGATGGGACATCATCTCCTACTTCGATTATGAACCTATACATTTCACTATCTATAGATGGGACATCATCTCCTACTTCGATTATGAACCTATCCATTTCACTATCTATAGATGGGACATCATCTCCTACTTCGATTATGAACCTATCCATTTCACTATCTATAGATGGGACATCATCTCCTACTTCGATTATGAACCTATCCATTTCACTATCTATAGATGGGACATCATCTCCTACTTCGATTATGAACCTATCCATTTCACTATCTATAGATGGGACATCATCTCCTACTTCGATTATGAACCTATCCATTTCACTATCTATAGATGGGACATCATCTCCTACTTCGATTATGAACCTATCCATTTCACTATCTATAGATGGGACATCATCTCCTACTTCGATTATGAACCTATCCATTTCACTATCTATAGATGGGACATCATCTCCTACTTCGATTATGAACCTATCCATTTCACTATCTATAGATGGGACATCATCTCCTACTTCGATTATGAACCTATACATTTCACTATCTATAGATGGGACATCATCTCCTACTTCGATTATGAACCTATCCATTTCACTATCTATAGATGGGACATCATCTCCTACTTCGATTATGAACCTATCCATTTCACTATCTATAGATGGGACATCATCTCCTACTTCGATTATGAACCTATACATTTCACTATCTATAGATGGGACATCAGCGTAGTATTTTTCTTAAATTTTTATTACGTGCTCACATTCTTTCCTCCATTCCTCTTCAGTGATTGTTGCAAATGCTTCTTCAGTAATTTGTACTATCTTACTGGCTTCCTGACCCATGTTTTTTTCTGCAATTCGTCTTTTTAATAAACTCCATATGAGTTCAATGGGATTCAAATCACAATGATAAGGTGGAAGCCTTATCATTGTGTCACTTTTTTTTTTTTTTTTTTGACGACCGATTGGTCTCGTGGCTAGTGATCCTAGGCACGTAATCAAACGGTCGCAGGTTCGAATCCTGCAAGGTGCAATCATTTGTGTGATGAGCAGAAATGTTTGTTTCCGAGTCATGGATGTTAGAATATTCGTATCGATGTATGTTTATCCGTTACCTAGTACCCATAGTACAGGGTATCCTAGTTAGGGGCTAGGTAATTGGTGTGGAATTGTCCCGAACATATTTATATTTATTTATTTTATGGCCATTCTCTTCCAGCATCACATCTGCTTCATATACAGGTGGCTGTTTGTGTTCTTTAATAATTTCATACAGTTGTGCCTTTATCATCGCAGGCAAATAAAAAAGTCCTTTATTTGTGATCCAAGATTGCATTTCTGACTTAGTACTGGACATTGTGGGTGGCTTATCGATCTGCACAGTATGGTAGGATGCATTATCCATGACATTAATAGACTGTGGAGGTAGATTTGGTATTATTTTTTCTTTAATCCACTTATTAAAATTAACTTTATTCATATCATCATGATAATCACCTGATTTTGATTGTGATCTAAAAACCAGCTGAGCATTGGGTATAAAGCCCATGGCGCCACCTGCGTGAACGATAATCCATCGTGGTCCTTTGGAATCTGAGGATAAAACGCCTTCTTCAGTTTCACTTTGCCAACATTTTCCAGCACATTATGTAGCGTGTATGTATGTCTCGTCTAAATACACAACTGGCCGCTGAGTTCCAAGACGATTTATTCTCAATTCTTCCAAGTATCGATGACGCCAGGCGACGATGTCATATCTCTCCATCAAAACCTTTCTTTTGGATTTACATTTTTTGAAATAAAATCCCATATTGTTCATAACTCTCCACAATGTAGTGCGACTCCCTTTATAATCTATGTCATTTCGCATTTCATTCAATAATTTCGTCAGTGTAGGCAATTCCTTTCTTACGGCATAAAATTCATGTATTTTATGCCTTATAGCACACTGTTCGAAGTCATCCAGTTCGTGAGTTTTTCGTCGAGGACCACTTTTGCGCGGTGTTGTAATTTTTTTCGAAGTTGAAGCTGCCACCTTACCTTCTTTGGTGATTTTAGATACTGTTTTTTTCAGATATTCCTAAAACAAAAAAAAAAAAAACGTTTCAGTAGTGTCTGACATTCTAAACAAACCCTTGATTTTTATATAATTAGTATATAGGAAAACGCACCATAAAACCACTATAAAAATATATTAACTAAATTTAAACTGAAGTAGATACAGTGTTTCTATTTTATAGCTCTAGAGAACGCTGTACATGTATAATCTATATGGGTATTTCTGACTCTGACTATTGTCAGTATTTTTACTTACCTTATTTAAAAGGTCGGGAGGAGATAATATAACAGCAAATACAAAAAAAAATAGTTTAGTATAAATGATAATAAGTATATGATGAAGGGCCTAATCAAACTGTTGCTGGTAACCCTATTTTACTAACCTGTAATGGCGGCGACCCGAGCTTGTACACATCTTGTTGGAATAAGTAGGGCCTCGTTACGTTTTTCTCGTTCACAAAAGTCCTTCACCTTCAACACCATCACTCTTTCACCACTTTTTAATGTTTTAGGCATGGTTTTCTCAAGAAATTCCAATAAAACCTTGAAAACCCTGCAGATACGTCTTAGCGTGTTAACACTGTTGACAGACAGGGGTGGAAATATGACGGCATAGGAACTATTCGATGAAACGCACTATAGTAGGTTATTACATTATTTTTATAAATTTAAATGATTATTGTTTATTATTCTACATGCATAATAAATTAAAACTAAGATTTAGTAAGTAAATAATACAGATTTAACATTGCGATCATTCATTATTAGAATTTGACAAAAACTTATTTCCAATTTAATAATCTCAGGCTGTTAATCAAACTACAACTTCATTACGCCATAGTATAACCTTCATAGTATAACCTTCATAGTATAACCTTCATAGTATAACCTTCATAGTATAACCTTCATAGTATAACCTTCATAGTATAACCTTCATAGTATAACCTTCATAGTATAACCTTCATAGTATAACCTTCATAGTATAACCTTCATAGTATAACCTTCATAGTATAACCTTCATAGTATAACCTTCATAGTATAACCTTCATAGTATAACCTTCATAGTATAACCTTCATAGTATAACCTTCATAGTATAACCTTCATAGTATAACCTTCATAGTATAACCTTCATAGTATAACCTTCATAGTATAACCTTCATAAGATAGCAAGAAAGAAAGGGAAGGCAAGTGATTCAAGAAACGATATATAGTATAACCTTCACAAGATAGCAAGAAAGAAAGGGAAGGCAAGTGATTCAAGAAACGATATATAGTATAACCTTCACAAGATAGCAAGAAAGAAAGGGAAGGCAAGTGATTCAAGAAACGATATATAGTATAACCTTCACAAGATAGCAAGAAAGAAAGGGAAGGCAAGTGATTCAAGAAACGATATCCACTAAATTAAATTTCTCTTAGAATTATTATAATCAAATAAACATTCTAAAATGATGTGTTCGGGTGCGTGATTTGTTCCTAGATGTAAAGGCGCATTAAGTTTACGGGTTTTAAATGTTACTGAGTAGGTACTAAATAATACCGTGAGTTCAAAAAGTGTCAACTACAGAAATGACTAGTACTTTAATAATGCGCCTACTTTTAACTATGCGAGTTTGGAGAGGAAATAACCTTTGCGTGAGCTATTCAGTGTCGAACTGACCTGCACGAGGATGTAGTAGGACATGTTGTGTATGGAGTAGGTACGCGCGATGCCGAACAGGTAACAGAAGACAGCGGACACTAACATGCCAAGCGACAGGAAGTAGCGCAAGTCCACGCGCTCTGCCACCATACCTGCAACACAAGCAATCATCACAAACGTATGTTCTAAATGGGGGCGCAATAGGGCCCAATCATGTTTAGACTCGACTCTGCTTGTAAAGTGGTTTCGCTGCCCTCAACCAAATTTCTATTAAATAAATTGTTTGGTACCTAAATTTATATTTAGGTACCAAACAACCTAGGTTACCTACCTAGGTTAGGTACCTACTTACTTTATAGTTAGTTTTTTTTTTATTATTGTAATATTGTGAAAGCAAAGATCATAGAAAGGAAAGTGATACATTTACATTTGGATGTATTGAACGCAAGTTGGTTCTGCTCGCAGCCGTAATTAGCCTTTTATGCGCCCGGTGCAAGCTGCTATAAATATTTTCTAATCATAATCGGTTCTGATAATAAAACGGATTCTGCGACCCGTGCCTGGGCACCACTGGCACCGCCCTAGTTACGGCACTACTTCTGCGCCCCGTGCCTGGGCACCACTGGCACCGCCCTAGTTACGGCACTACTTCTGCGCCCCGTGCCTGGGCACCACTGGCACCGCCCTAGTTACGGCACTACTTCTGCGCCCCGTGCCTGGGCACCACTGGCACCGCCCTAGTTACGGCACTACTTCTGCGCCCCGTGCCTGGGCACCACTGGCACCGCCCTAGTTACGGCACTACTTCTGCGCCCCGTGCCTGGGCACCACTGGCACCGCCCTAGTTACGGCACTACTTCTGCGCCCCGTGCCTGGGCACCACTGGCACCGCCCTAGTTACGGCACTACTTCTGCTCACTTCACCAGACAACACTGTCGGTGTCTCTCTGTAACGACTCGCAATCGGAAACAGTTTCTATACCCAACAATAGTTTTAGATCGTCGGCAAACATGAGGCACCTGGTGTCGTGAAAATACTTGTTTTATGAGCTGTTGTCTATTTCTTTCCTCTGATAGGTGTTTATAACTTTTGGTTTCGTCCAAGACGGACCGAAAAACGATTTCAGCAAAGGTCAAAACAATCCTGATTATTGGAGGATGATACAATTTTGAATGATCCCAAATGTAAGGGCCCGTAGCGCCTGACACAATGTAAGAAGAGTACAAATGAAGAATATAAAATGTAACACTAACCGCCTTATTTATAAAAATTTAAGCAGTGATTAGTGAAACTGCGCACCACAATATTGTACTGCGCAGTGCTAATTGACGTTTATTAGCTTTTTATCCTACACTATATAATTATTTATTTATATATTTCGATCCAGGACCACCCTAAGGAGTCACTCTGGATTTTTTACTCGGTTTCACATTCAGTACCGGCTTGTTGCAGAACTGAACACGTAAGACGGTAACTGAGCCTCGAGTACTAGCTTAACACAACCACCATCAAAATAACTTGACACTTGACCAGACAGTCTCAAGCTGGGATTAGAAACTAGATTGCCAACTGGCCTGGCGTTCGAACAGTTGGACTGGATATATATATAGGTAAACTTTCTTCTTTTTGCACTAAAAACTAAATTTACAGCTCGTCAACACTAGGCTTAAAAATATTACAATCAGCGGCCCTATCACTAAGCAGCGATCTCTTCCAGGCAAAGGGTCTAGTGTGGTGTGTACAACTCACCGGAAACAAACATGGCGGCGGCGTACGAAAACAGGAACGCGGAGTCGAGCGCGCCCAGCAACGTGTTCGCGTCGCTCGTGTCTGCAACATGCAACCACACGCACCGCTGAGTAACAGCACAAGGTACAGTGGTACCTTGGTCATTGGACAATGATCCGTCCGTCCGTCGTCCGTGACGTGATCATTGTCCAATGACGAGTATGACTGAATATGACTCCCGTTCACACAGAACGGGAGGAACTGGGCAGTGACAGAGTATGGGAACTGTGCTAGTGAAATACCGCGGTGCTACCGCTTTTCACGCTCCACTCTCTTAGTAAGCGCTACTGAGCCCGATCTTCAGCTTTTCTCATCGAATCCCTGCAAGCCGTTTTTACCTGCGGGGGTTATGTGTTTGGGTTGTATGTATGTTTGTTTGTTTATTTGTACGTTTCTTAGGCGCGTCCTTCAGCCTAAACGGCTTGATGGATTTGTACGTTTCTTAGGCGCGTCCTTCAGCCTAAACGGCTTGATGGATTTGTACGTTTCTTAGGCGCGTCCTTCAGCCTAAACGGCTTGATGGATTTGTACGTTTCTTAGGCGCATTATGGATTTTTATAAATGAGGCTTCGTTGGATTTGTCTTAATAACGAGAGTGCTATAGGTTTTTTTTTATTTAAGTGCATATGTTTTTGCAATAAATAAATTGAAATTGGATTATATGAATTGTCAAGAAAACTAACATGGCGGCTTATAACATATTGTATTTCCGACGGAACAAATAATGACCAAAACCTATCGTGTGATGTATCAAAGTGAAGACCTTTAGAAGACCATTCCAAAAATTTATAATTATTTACCTAAACAGTATGCAGCCTTTCAAGCTTCTTACAAAATTTCAATGTTACATTATTTAAGTTATGTCTGTTCTCATGCAGCCAATATTGCAATTGCAACTATTACAGTGAAATATATATGTAAGTAAATAAGAAACATTACATTTATATTACTATTATTGTTGCGTCCGTCCGCTAGCGCGGCTGAAAAGCTAGTGAAGCATGTTCGCATCGTGCGTCCTGCGGCCCACACCTGCACCGCTCTGCGTATCTATATAGGAAGCGAGTTGTTTAAAATTTTATTCAATAATTTTGTTCGCAGTCTTTTTTTAATTATTTTTCTTTTTTATCAAGTTGTCATTTCACTTGGCCAGCGGGCGTCCTACACTATATTTACGTAACCAGGGTGTCCACTGAAAATTCTAAAAAAAAAACCCTGACTTTTCCTGAGCATTTTGCCAAATTTCCCTTACCAACCATATTCATTTTAAAGCAAGTTTGTCTTAATTTTTCTCATAATAACGAAAAATAATGAATCATTTCTTATATATTTTTTTGCTATGAATTTATTAATTATAACTACTTGAGGTGTCCAGGCCTATATATAGATATAGATAGAGATACCTATATCCAGCCCGGGCGGGTTCCAAAATTATACAATACTAACTGTTTCCCGCGGTACACAGGGTACATTCTACAGGGTATCCTAGTTTGGGGCTAGGTAATTGGTGTGGAATTGTCCCGAATATATTTATTTATTTATCAATCGCATAGTCTATGCCACTAGGATGTAGGGCAGCTTTGAATGGTCTATCAAATTTCAAAATTAGGCTAGTAGGTAGTTATAACAAGCTGATACAAACATAATTTGTATCTACCTCTTTACATCTATACGGTTTAAAATATTAATTACAAATCAAGAAGCGCGAGCGTAGCGTAGAGCGCAATTTTTTGGCTATTTCTTTTAATATAAAATCTAAAATAAAATTCCAAATCAGAAAATGATAGACACCATCATAAACGGGACGCAAAAACATTGTGATATTTTTATTGGTGAAAAATGATACATGATTATTACAAAATCATATATTATATATTACTTTTACTGTGTACTTATGTGATCAATATTTATATATTTCTATGTATGCAAAACATGTAATATTACCAAGAAAGCGCGAGCGAAGCGAGCGCGATCATTTTGAACTACTTATGCTTTTATTAGTGTAGTGTAGTTAGTTATGTGAAGAACGTTTATGGTCAATCTTCTGTGAGGACGAAAGAAGCAATATTATCAATAAGGCGCGAGAGAAGCGGCGCAAACATTTCAAGTTACTTATACATTTATTAGAGTAGTTATGAGAGAGAAAAAAACGTTTATAATCGATCTTCTATGTTTTCAAAACATCTAATATTACCAAGAAAGCGCGAGCGAAGGGAGCCCGTTTTTTTTAGCTATTTCCGATACATTATACGATCGAGGAAACAGAATAATATCATTTAACAGACATGAAACAGAATAATATCATTTAACAGACATGAAACAGAATAATATCATTTAACAGACATGAAACAGAATAATATCATTTAACAGACATGAAACAGAATAATATCATTTAACAGACATGAAACAGAATAATATCATTTAACAGACATGAAACAGAATAATATCATTTAACAGACATGAACATAAAGAGCGCGAAATTTTTCGGTAAAAATTAGAAATTAACAGAATTCTTCAGCGTGCGAAAATAGGTAAGGCGCGAGCAAAGTGAGCGCAAAAATAGGTAAGGCGCGAGCAAAGTGAGCGCAAAAATAGGTAAGGCGCGAGCAAAGTGAGCGCAAAAATAGGTAAGGCGCGAGCAAAGTGAGCGCAAAAATAGGTAAGGCGCGAGCAAAGTGAGGGCAAAAATAGGTAAGGCGCGAGCAAAGTGAGCGCAAAAAATAGGCAAGGCGCGAGCAAAGTGAGCGCAAAAATAGGTAAGGCGCGAGCAAAGTGAGCGCAAAAATAGGTAAGGCGCGAGCAAAGTGAGCGCAAAAATAGGTAAGGCGCGAGCAAAGTGAGCGCAAAAATAGGCAAGGCGCGAGCAAAGTGAGCGCAAAAATAGGTAAGGCGCGAGCAAAGTGAGCGCAAAAATAGGTAAGGCGCGAGCAAAGTGAGCGCAAAAATAGGTAAGGCGCGAGCAAAGTGAGCGCAAAAATGTCGAACTAATGTGTATGACAAAATAAGAAAAATAGCTGTGGTTCCATTGAGTAGATAGATAGATATATTAAAGGATAAAGGAGCCATTAGTAAAAAGGCGCGAGCATAGCTAGTTATTTCTTGAAGTGTTTGTTAAAAACTAAAGGAAAACAAGATTCGACATATCCTTCATTCAACAGGCAATAACAGAACAGTGCGAGTGTATGGAGCGCAAAAATTTGGAGCTATTTCTAGTATCAGTGTAATTTTGAAAAAATATGTTTATTATTGACCTAATTTGATATCATAACATTATTGTAAAGACGCGAGCGCAGCGAGCGGGGAAATTTTGGTCATCGCCCCTATTGGGGCGATGCTATGGTGATTACTATGATTTTACTATGATTTTACTATTGGGGCGATGCTATGGTGATTACTATGATTTTACTATGATTTTTAAAAGCGATGTGTCAATCGATTCGTCTTCAGGGGCCTTACTCTTGAACATAATTCCGATCGGTCGGTATTGGAATTATGACAATTCGTACTCTTGAACACACTTGAATGCCAATCTAGCGCCAAATTAATTCAATATTGTGCGGATATTGAAAGAACTAAATGGTATTGGCATTGAAATTGATCTTAGCAAAATCGGCACTCTTAACGCTGTTTGGACAGCCGCGTATTGGGTTAGGTATTGCGTTGAAATCGGAATTAACACAATAGCAATTAGTAACTTTTCCTTGATTAAAGTTCAGTTTTGTGCGTTTTTAGATCATTTTGTGACAATATAATGGCACGTTTGGCTATTGTTCAATATCCTACGTCGAAATCATGCATTACAATTTCAACAAAGGCGAACCGAGCGTCGGATGATGCATTATATGGACAAGGCATTTTCTATGAATGAACATATTGTTGTCTATCTGTTTATTACCTCTTCATGGTACTATTGGAGATTTAGATGTAAGTACCTAAATAACTGAAAATATATAAAATAAAACGTGTAAGTGTTAGTTAATTATTTTTGTATTAAAGTATTATGGCACATAAAACTAAAAAATTGAAATTATTTTACATAGGAAGCTATTATTTATTATTATACGTAAGTAGTATTTAGGCTACCTACTAAAACTACAGTAGATAACCTTCTGTCAACATATACAAAATAGCATTGCCTAGACGCATACCTCTTTAGGTAGGTACGTCTTAAGCAGTCATAATACTTCAAGTAGGTTTAGCATTTCACTTAAAGTACTCACACTTCTGTTATAAAATACACTTACTTGTAGTAAATCTCTGAATAAAGGAATATAAAATCAATCAACAAGTATTTTAACAACAAGGTAAAAGTTACATTTTAGTCTTTATAAACCTCAGTCTAATAAATATTTTAGTCTTTATAAACCTCAGTCTAATAAATATTTTTATACAAACTTAACTATAGTATTGTATGAATGATGCCCCCCGCCCCGCCCCGCGGTTTCATCCGCGTGAACAATGATGAAAATTGATGATGATTATGAAAAGTAATCTGTCTTTTGTCTTCTAGGACCAAAGGTATACATCAAAATCCGTTCTGCCGTTTGGGCGCGATGTAGTAACAAACATACACACTCACAAACTCTTGCATTTATTAGTGTGAATTGTAATTAGTGTGATACAAATAAATATCTGAATGTAGGAAAATCAAATCAATCAACAAGGTAAAAGTAGCCCACAACTAGTATAGTCTTTAAAAACATCAGTCTTAAGTAATGATACTAATATAGGTAGGTACATGAAACCTAATCCAGTTATTTATTATTATTACTTAAAAATGAAATAAGAGTTATGCACACGATGCCTTTTTCATGCGCTGATAACGCGCGCTTATCGCAAGACGCGCTGCAAACGCATTGCATTCGCACCCTTGTGTTGTATGTGATTTATGGACGTTGAGAGGATCTTATAATACTTCACAAGTTTATAATTTGTGCTCCATCCACTTCAAATTCCCATCCGTACCTATCCACTTCTCTTGTAATGTTTTGTTTTGATTTGAACTTTTTTACGTCTATTAGTCGTAGGCAAAGGACACGCACCATTCAGCCAAAAAAAAAATTTATTATTAAACTACTATTTTTTTACTTGAAAAGGAAAATATGTATAGTTTGGTGAATTAAACTATGTTTTATTATTTTATATCAATAAAAAGCTCAGTTTTTAGACTTTTTAAGGGTATTTAGGGTTGTTTTACCGATTTACGATATGTGAACGTCCCTATTGCTGAGCCTAAAGCAACTATCTTCATGGTACTGACAAAATCCTTCGCCAATACAAGCGCAATTCCAATTTCAATCCAATGTTAACAGGATTGTTTTCAAGGGTACAGTGATTACTCAATATTGTGTTAAAATTGGATTGAAATTGACATTGAATAAGAATTAGTATTGGGTTCAAGAGTAAGCGCGCAGGTATAGAGTGACATGACAAAAAAAAACGACTTCGGCAATGCATTGTAAGGGTTATGTGTTCAAACTAAAAACTTGGTCGGATTTTGACAAACGAGGTATCTATCGATTCGTCTTCTTGTATAGAGTGTCATAGGCTACTTTTTTACCCGACTACGGCAAGTCAAAGGAAGGGTTAAAATTATGTTCGAGCTTCGTGTATCAATGATAAAACTTAGTATGAAAGAGTCAGTACTGTGGGACGGTGGTGTACGTGTATCTATGTCTCACGACTCAAGCTTAGAAGATTATTTTGCAACATTTTGAACTACCACCGATAAACCATTCGACACACCGATCGACACACATGCGGGCAAGAGACGAAAAGAGGTGTAGTGGGACGCAGCGGAGCCAACGGAGTCAGCTCACGACTAGTTTACATTGGCACTACCAACGGGTGCGTAACGGACTCTTTTACGAACTCCACTCGCCTCTTTTTCAATCGAGACGCCTCTATGAAATTTAATGTTGTGAGTTAGGAGGATTCCGTAATGGCTCGCGGTCGATCGCCAGCATGATGCTAGTGCCGAACGAACTCTGTTTGCTACCCTGCGGCCCACCGCACCAAGATGTTTCAAAATCATCTTCTGAGCTTGAATTGTAAGACATAATTAATTATATAATAATTTTCTAATGGAAAAATTTGGAAAAATCTCGTCCGTGACCCAAATTTTTCCATTAGAAAATTATTATACATATTTACGCTAAGCAGACGTTAACTGCTATAAAAAATCATAAAAACATAATTAATGATAAGTATATCACGTAAGTTTGGAACCCCCTTTTCATCGGTACACGTACGTAGCCCTTTCGTAATTTTTAGCTCATTACTCGCTCCGTTCCGCTCAACTGTTTACGCTCGCTGTCGTCCCTCGCGTCTCTACGCGAGGGACGGATACTCCAGCAAGACAGGCGTGATTCACGCGGAAGTCCCGCAGTCATGTTGCAGCCTCGACGTTTGAGCGAATACGGCCTCCTTTCAGATGACTATAACACTGCCCCACTCTGGGTAACGGGTATAAGAGAAAGAAAGCCCGTAACTAAGTGAAAGGTCAGCCGGTGAGCAAAGGTGGCCAAGACATAGGCTTGCACTTCAGTGTTACGTGTAAACTCACTGAAGGGCGGCCAGTTACACCACTGGTCGTCAGTCAGCGGCATGCCGGGCGCGGCGGCAGCGCGCTGCAGTTCTGATGCAGCGCGCTCTTCACCACGGAGATAGGTTTACGTTGCCGTGTTACGTGTATACTCACTGAAGGGCGGCCAGTTGCACCACTGGTCGTCCGCCGGCGGTGGGCCGGGTGGCGGCAGCGCGCTGCAGTTCTGATGCAGCACGCTCTTCACCACGGAGATAGCTTTACGTTGCAGTGTTACGTGTATACTCACTGAAGGGCGGCCAGTTGCACCACTGGTCGTCCGCCGGCGGTGGGCCGGGTGGTGGCGGCAGCGCGCTGCAGTTCTGATGCAGCACGCTCTTCACCACGGAGATAGCTTTACGTTGCAGTGTTACGTGTATACTCACTGAAGGGCGGCCAGTTGCACCACTGGTCGTCCGCCGGCGGTGGGCCGGGTGGCGGCAGCGCGCTGCAGTTCTGATGCAGCACGCTCTTCACCACGGAGATAGCTTTACGTTGCAGTGTTACGTGTATACTCACTGAAGGGCGGCCAGTTGCACCACTGGGGTCGTCCGCCGGCGGTGGGCCGGGTGGCAGCAGCGCGCTGCAGTTCTGATGCAGCACGCTCTTCACCACGGAGATAGGTTTACGTTGCCGTGTTACGTGTATACTCACTGAAGGGCGGCCAGTTGCACCACTGGTCGTCCGCCGGCGGTGGGCCGGGTGGTGGCGGCAGCGCGCTGCAGTTCTGATGCAGCACGCTCTTCACCACGGAGATAGCTTTACGTTGCCGTGTTACGTGTATACTCACTGAAGGGCGGCCAGTTGCACCACTGGTCGTCCGCCGGCGGTGGGCCGGGTGGCGGCAGCGCGCTGCAGTTCTGATGCAGCACGCTCTTCACCACGGAGATAGCTTTACGTTGCAGTGTTACGTGTATACTCACTGAAGGGCGGCCAGTTGCACCACTGGTCGTCCGCCGGCGGTGGGCCGGGTGGCGGCAGCGCGCTGCAGTTCTGATGCAGCACGCTCTTCACCACGGAGATAGCTTTACGTTGCAGTGTTACGTGTATACTCACTGAAGGGCGGCCAGTTGCACCACTGGTCGTCCGCCGGCGGTGGGCCGGGTGGTGGCGGCAGCGCGCTGCAGTTCTGATGCAGCACGCTCTTCACCACGGAGATAGCTTTACGTTGCAGTGTTACGTGTATACTCACTGAAGGGCGGCCAGTTGCACCACTGGTCGTCCGCCGGCGGTGGGCCGGGTGGCGGCAGCGCGCTGCAGTTCTGATGCAGCACGCTCTTCACCACGGAGATAGCTTTACGTTGCAGTGTTACGTGTATACTCACTGAAAGGCGGCCAGTTGCACCACTGGTCGTCCGCCGGCGGTGGGTCGGGCGCGGCGGCAGCGCGCTGCAGTTCTGATGCAGCACGCTCTTCACCACGGAGATAGCTTTACGTTGCAGTGTTACGTGTATACTCACTGAAGGGCGGCCAGTTGCACCACTGGTCGTCCGCCGACGGTGGGCCGGGTGGCGGCAGCGCGCTGCATTTCTGATGCAGCACGCTCTTCACCACGGAGATAGCTTTACGTTGCAGTGTTACGTGTATACTCACTGAAGGGCGGCCAGTTGCACCACTGGTCGTCCGCCGGCGGTGGGCCGGGTGGTGGCGGCAGCGCGCTGCAGTTCTGATGCAGCACGCTCTTCACCACGGAGATAGCTTTACGTTGCAGTGTTACGTGTATACTCACTGAAGGGCGGCCAGTTGCACCACTGGTCGTCTGCCGGCGGTGGGCCGGGTGGCGGCAGCGCGCTGCAGTTCTGATGCAGCACGCTCTTCACCACGGAGATAGCTTTACGTTGCAGTGTTACGTGTATACTCACTGAAGGGCGGCCAGTTGCACCACTGGTCGTCCGCCGGCGGTTGGCCGGGCGCGGCGGCAGCGCGCTGCAGTTCTGATGCAGCACGCTCTTCACCACGGAGATAGCTTTACGTTGCAGTGTTACGTGTATACTCACTGAAGGGCGGCCAGTTGCACCACTGGTCGTCCGCCGGCGGT
Source organism: Alsophila aescularia (assembly GCA_946251855.1). Lineage (NCBI taxonomy): Eukaryota > Metazoa > Arthropoda > Insecta > Lepidoptera > Geometridae > Alsophila > Alsophila aescularia. The sequence goes on along the minus strand of OX276374.1, from coordinate 422,024 downwards.
GGGCCGGGTGGCGGCAGCGCGCTGCAGTTCTGATGCAGCACGCTCTTCACCACGGAGATAGCTTTACGTTGCAGTGTTACGTGTATACTCACTGAAGGGCGGCCAGTTGCACCACTGGTCGTCCGCCGGCGGTGGGCCGGGTGGCGGCAGCGCGCTGCAGTTCTGATGCAGCACGCTCTTCACCACGGAGATAGCTTTACGTTGCAGTGTTACGTGTATACTCACTGAAGGGCGGCCAGTTGCACCACTGGTCGTCCGCCGGCGGTGGGCCGGGTGGCGGCAGCGCGCTGCAGTTCTGATGCAGCACGCTCTTCACCACGGAGATAGCTTTACGTTGCAGTGTTACGTGTATACTCACTGAAGGGCGGCCAGTTGCACCACTGGTCGTCCGCCGGCGGTGGGCCGGGTGGCGGCAGCGCGCTGCAGTTCTGATGCAGCACGCTCTTCACCACGGAGATAGCTTTACGTTGCAGTGTTACGTGTATACTCACTGAAGGGCGGCCAGTTGCACCACTGGTCGTCCGCCGGCGGTGGGCCGGGTGGTGGCGGCAGCGCGCTGCAGTTCTGATGCAGCACGCTCTTCACCACGGAGATAGCTTTACGTTGCAGTGTTACGTGTATACTCACTGAAGGGCGGCCAGTTGCACCACTGGTCGTCCGCCGGCGGTGGGCCGGGTGGTGGCGGCAGCGCGCTGCAGTTCTGATGCAGCACGCTCTTCACCACGGAGATAGGTTTACGTTGCAGTGTTACGTGTATACTCACTGAAGGGCGGCCAGTTGCACCACTGGTCGTCCGCCGGCGGTGGGCCGGGTGGCGGCAGCGCGCTGCAGTTCTGATGCAGCACGCTCTTCACCACGGAGATAGCTTTACGTTGCAGTGTTACGTGTATACTCACTGAAGGGCGGCCAGTTGCACCACTGGTCTTCCGCCGGCGGTGGGCCGGGTGGCGGCAGCGCGCTGCAGTTCTGATGCAGCACGCTCTTCACCACGGAGATAGCTTTACGTTGCAGTGTTACGTGTATACTCACTGAAGGGCGGCCAGTTGCACCACTGGTCGTCCGCCGGCGGTGGGCCGGGCGCGGCGGCAGCGCGCTGCAGTTCTGATGCAGCACGCTCTTCACCACGGAGATAGCTTTACGTTGCAGTGTTACGTGTATACTCACTGAAGGGCGGCCAGTTGCACCACTGGTCGTCCGCCGGCGGTGGGCCGGGTGGCGGCAGCGCGCTGCAGTTCTGATGCAGCACGCTCTTCACCACGGAGATAGCTTTACGTTGCAGTGTTACGTGTATACTCACTGAAGGGCGGCCAGTTGCACCACTGGTCGTCCGCTGGCGGTGGGCCGGGTGGTGGCGGCAGCGCGCTGCAGTTCTGATGCAGCACGCTCTTCACCACGGAGATAGCTTTACGTTGCAGTGTTACGTGTATACTCACTGAAGGGCGGCCAGTTGCACCACTGGTCGTCCGCCGGCGGTGGACCGGGTGGCGGCAGCGCGCTGCAGTTCTGATGCAGCACGCTCTTCACCACGGAGATAGCTTTACGTTGCAGTGTTACGTGTATACTCACTGAAGGGCGGCCAGTTGCACCACTGGTCGTCCGCCGGCGGTGGGCCGGGTGGCGGCAGCGCGCTGCAGTTCTGATGCAGCACGCTCTTCACCACGGAGATAGCTTTACGTTGCAGTGTTACGTGTATACTCACTGAAGGGCGGCCAGTTGCACCACTGGTCGTCCGCCGGCGGTGGACCGGGTGGCGGCAGCGCGCTGCAGTTCTGATGCAGCACGCTCTTCACCACGGAGATAGCTTTACGTTGCAGTGTTACGTGTATACTCACTGAAGGGCGGCCAGTTGCACCACTGGTCGTCCGCCGGCGGTGGGCCGGGTGGCGGCAGCGCGCTGCAGTTCTGATGCAGCACGCTCTTCACCACGGAGATAGCTTTACGTTGCAGTGTTACGTGTATACTCACTGAAGGGCGGCCAGTTGCACCACTGGTCGTCCGCCGGCGGTGGGCCGGGTGGCGGCAGCGCGCTGCAGTTCTGATGCAGCACGCTCTTCACCACGGAGATAGCTTTACGTTGCAGTATTACGTGTATACTCACTGAAGGGCGGCCAGTTGCACCACTGGTCGTCCGCCGGCGGTGGGCCGGGTGGTGGCGGCAGCGCGCTGCAGTTCTGATGCAGCACGCTCTTCACCACGGAGATAGCTTTACGTTGCAGTGTTACGTGTATACTCACTGAAGGGCGGCCAGTTGCACCACTGGTTGTCCGCCGGCGGTGGGCCGGGTGGCGGCAGCGCGCTGCAGTTCTGATGCAGCACGCTCTTCACCACGGAGATAGCTTTACGTTGCAGTGTTACGTGTATACTCACTGAAGGGCGGCCAGTTGCACCACTGGTCGTCCGCCGGCGGTGGGCCGGGTGGCGGCAGCGCGCTGCAGTTCTGATGCAGCACGCTCTTCACCACGGAGATAGCTTTACGTTGCAGTGTTACGTGTATACTCACTGAAGGGCGGCCAGTTGCACCACTGGTCGTCCGCCGGCGGTGGGCCGGGTGGCGGCAGCGCGCTGCAGTTCTGATGCAGCACGCTCTTCACCACGGAGATAGCTTTACGTTGCAATGTTACGTGTAAACTCACTGAAGGGCGGCCAGTTGCACCACTGGTCGTCCGCCGGCGGTGGGCCGGGTGGCGGCAGCGCGCTGCAGTTCTGATGCAGCACGCTCTTCACCACGGAGATAGCTTTACGTTGCAGTGTTACGTGTATACTCACTGAAGGGCGGCCAGTTGCACCACTGGTCGTCCGCCGGCGGTGGGCCGGGTGGTGGCGGCAGCGCGCTGCAGTTCTGATGCAGCACGCTCTTCACCACGGAGATAGCTTTACGTTGCAGTGTTACGTGTAAACTCACTGAAGGGCGGCCAGTTGCACCACTGGTCGTCCGCCGGCGGTGGGCCGGGTGGCGGCAGCGCCCTGCAGTTCTGATGCAGCACGCTCTTCACCACGGAGATAGCTTTACGTTGCAGTGTTACGTGTATACTCACTGAAGGGCGGCCAGTTGCACCACTGGTCGTCCGCCGGCGGTGGGCCGGGTGGTGGCGGCAGCGCGCTGCAGTTCTGATGCAGCACGCTCTTCACCACGGAGATAGCTTTACGTTGCAGTGTTACGTGTATACTCACTGAAGGGCGGCCAGTTGCACCACTGGTCGTCCGCCGGCGGTGGGCCGGGTGGCGGCGGCAGCGCGCTGCAGTTCTGATGCAGCACGCTCTTCACCACGGAGATGGGCTTGCGGGTCAGGTGGTACGTCATGTACGTGAAATATGTCAGCACCAGCACGCTGCCTTGATACCTAAAAGAGATCAGGTCTATTAGTTTGTGTGGTCGGTCACCACGGCAATACGAGCATCAGCTTTCTGTGAATGAAATCATCTTTATAAAACCATCGTGACAGGGCTCTCAGTCTAGCACCAACTCGAGCAAAAGTCTGTCCCAACGCAAAGCTCCTTATGGGGTGTGCCGGCGCCGGCAGTAGTCCTTGAGGGTCTGCCACTCAAGGACTACTGCCATCTTCATCTACATCGTCACAGAACTGAATAACCTTATATATACACAGCAGATTTGTTTCGATCAAACATGTGAATTTGTTTACGTGGGCAATGGTTGCATACATCGTATTTAAAATTTCCATACAAATTAAAAGCTTAGAAATTAGCGTAAACCATAAATGATTGTTTACTATCACGTCTCACCAAAAAGTAGGTTTGTACACATTGTTCCATCTGCTCCTCTCGCTGAGACGCTGGTGGAAATAACTCGTTGAGACAGAGTCTCTGACCGGAGACAGTCCAGCAGTATGAGAAAGTACATGGGGGACAGCGTTTGATATTGTTGCAGTTGTTAGACGTTGGTAAGTGATAGTATAGCTGAAGGAAATGCCGAATGCTTATTGTACCATAATATACACACATACACACTTCAAATTTTCAATTTATCCTCTTGAAACTTCATTTTTTATGATAAAATCAAGAAGCGGTTGACCTAACAAACTTTTTTGCAAATTCCCCTTAGAGAAAAGTCAGCGCCACCTCTTGGATTCCATGTTAATTACGATAATCATCAGCAACGCGTGGTTTTCAATGCGAAAAAACCGGACGACGTAACCTTTGAGAAGCGGCTTATTGGAACTGGGACCAAAGATAATATATACACTAAAAATATACAATTTTGTAACATATTAGTGTGTGATATTTTCGGAGATCAAACAACTGATGATTATGAATACAATACGATCGTAATAGAAAATCTAATTTTAACCTTTTTATACAAATTAAGTGAATCAAGAGACGCAAGATATTTAGAAAATTATTTTTCGTTGTAGAGTATACACACGTGTTAGATTACTACTTATTGTAAATAGAGAATTGTATAAAAATAATACTTGGTACATGTAAATGTTGTGTATCCAGCTTTCAGAACGAAGTATTCGTTCTGAAACGAAGTATAGGCTACTTTAAAGAAAAGTAAAGTACCACGTGTAAACTTACGATGTATGTCATCCATCACTATGAAACATCTGTATTATTATGCCATAATTATTAGAATGATGTATTTAATTATTGGAATACATTTTAACATAACACTCAGTCAAGAACCAATTTCGTAGTTTGCCCATAGAAAGAAACAAAGAAAGAAAAGAAGTCGATATGAGGATGACCGAGGGTCCGGGACCCTATACTAAACGCAGTTCTACCCAAGCGCGGATCCAGGGGGGGGGGGGGGGTCATGGGGGTCAATCAGTTTTTTTAATGTCCATTTGTTATTTTCATTTGTTTTGTTATCATATTTACATTGTATACTGAAAAAAATATCTCAAAATTTCCGCGCTTTTGTTCATATTATTTTTTGGTCTATTTTAGTTTTTGGACAATTTCAAATTATCTTTTAGTTTTGCTTTGTCCTGTGGAAATGCTTTGAAGGGCACGTTAAGCTATCGGTCCCGACTTTTATTGATTAATGGCCTTCGTTAAGCCACAGAGGCTGTCGGGTGGCCTGACAAACTCAGTCACCATAGGCCAGCATTACCTCGTACGACAAACCAACTAAGTATAGAAAAAGCCAAGAATGTTTGCGCTCGCTACGGTCGCGCTTCTTTGAATAATTTGCAGTGATGTTTTTGTGAGCAGGTTCGATAATTATATGTTTTTTTTTGTCTATTCAGTTTTTCGAAACTTTTCAAAATAGCGAAGATATGGGGATTGCAAACATAAAATTCTTTATTAACATAAAATTAAACAGCTCTGAACTTTCGAGTTTACTCTCGTTGTATTTTGATCATTTCAATGCATAAGTTAATATTGATTAAGAATTATGTTTGAATCGTGTTGTTAGTATTGAGTTAAAGAAACGGGTCAAAAATTTTGCGCTCGCTCCGCTCGCGCTTTTTAGTTCTTGCAATGTTTCTTTTTATATGATTAGGAAAATATTATTTAACTTGTACACCGATCGAAATAACTCAAAATTTTTGTATTTGTTCGGTTCGCACTTATTTTTGTTATTTTTTTCATATCTTAGATGATTTGGTTTTTTTCCTTTTTTATTGATAGATAAAATTTCACAAATTTAATATTTTCATTATTTTCACATTTTCACAATCTCTACTTTGGTAACTTTTAATCATGTCAATGCATATTTTTACATGTTTTGGAATGATAAGATAATATGTTTAATTTAATAGTGTATTAACTCAGATAGTTCAAAAATTTCGAGCTGGCTATGCTCTCGCATTTGGTGTATTACGGTGTAAGCGGTATGCTTATTTGATACGATTTGGAGTTTCATTTTAATACCCACACTGCTTTTCGCGCTCGCTGCTCTCACGCTTATAATGTTCTGAAATTTTCTGATATAAATAGCTCCATATTTTACGCGTTTGTTCTTTGATGTTTTTTTTCTCTGGTGGGCCTCTTGCACTTGGGGGAGCTGGATGGTTTTTTTCTCCCTGGCACCGCATGACGACTATCAATTATTGTTATAGGAATCGGGATCAACACTTCTTAATATGCCATCCGAAGCACAGAGTGATGTCAAATATACATAAACATACATAGGTAATTTGCCCCTCCTTGATAAGTTCTGGAACTGCCCTTGGTCATAGGCTACGCGAGTGATACCGCGGGGAACAACTTGTATTGTATAATTTTGGAACCCATCCAGGCTGGATATAAGTGTGTGATCCGCCCTTGGTTCTACCTCTATTCGTTATGTCGGCAGGTCGCACCGAGCGTTTCTGAAGAATTTAGTGTCTATAATGAATAGCGAGGGACATACCAATGTCTTGCGAGTGTTCTGCTTTGGGTGTCGGTTCCTACGTGTACCTAGCCGGCCGACTAGACAATATATAGAAACTCAAACCACCTCGAAGAAACCGTCGTCTTGGCGCATACGTCTTGCACCAGCCCCAAAATGTTCCTCGATAAAAAAAAATGAAAAATTCGAAAAATGGCACTCTATAGTCCATTTTTACACATAAAGTCGCGGGGTATCGCACTGCCCTCTGAACCGCGCACAATTGCATATAAAGTATATGCGATTAATTTTCAATAACATACGCATATTTCACCGGATTTTATCGGATTTTCAACACATACAATTCACCGGCCGAGCGCACAAGTTGAGGTTATCTCGACCAAACCGCGGTCAGCGAACTGTGACACGCACAAACTGACTAAAACGCCAATGGCGTTTTAGTCAGTTTCCGATTGAAACTGAACAGTGCACAATATATCATAAAGTAACATGTGAATGTTTTACTTCGGTTTAGTTACAGCACAGTCAATAAATAGTGTAAGGACTACATAATGTACTGTGGTGTAGTAGACGCAGTCATTAAGTATACCTACATATCTACTATAATATTCCTAAGCGTGTACCTATACATTCATACGTTTAAATGGTGCACTGCAGCTGCCATTAAATACTTATCTAGCCTAGTAGGTACAGTTTTATCACGGGTATAGTTTAGGCAATATTTCATTTTCATCGTCGCAATCGCAAAAGTAGTACATTTGGATGTATGTACCTACACATTATATTATCTATACTTGCCAGCAAATAATGTGAAGCATATTTATAAATGATCCACCTAAGTAGGTATATGTGACATCAGTCAGTAGTTAGGTAGTGCGTTCTATTGGTTCGATTTGTATTCAAGCAAGGAACGCGAGTTCCATTTCTAGCTATCGGAAATGATGTTTTTGTTATGCACAAGCGCTTGTAGGCATTTGATTTTTGTTCTTTAGATTCAATCCCTTAGTCGTACCCCGTACCTATTGTGACAACATAGATACCAAAGTCTACGGGCTCCCAACAGACAGACTCACCTCCTCAAACGAGTGGGCGCTCTGTGCCCCAAACCTTGTACTATTATATATTTGTGCCCAAACATAATGAATGAAGAGCATTTTAATCACTCCACCGAGGCGTGCCTCGAGGTACACTTTAATCACTCCACCGAGGCGTGCCTCGAGGTACACTTTGAAGTCCAATCATAGATCTAGTTAAAGAGGGTAAGGAACGGTACGTAAACAAAAACTAAAATTGATATAACTACAGGCAAATACACCCACCCACACAGCTACAATCCAAGCGTCGCACTTCCTAAGCATCAACAACAAAGATAGAGAGACATGCGAAGACTGTAGCGCGAATGAGTCACTGCTAACACGTCTACAAAAACGCCCATCCGAATGTAAGTAAGGCCAACAAAATCAATTTGCATGCACGCCCGAGGATCAGGTACCTAATCTACCCACTTTTGATTAGATCTATGGGTCCAATACATAAAATGGGGTACAAATGCAGTAGCAATGGGGGGGTCTAGCATACGCACATATTACAGTAAAACAATACATATTACATTAAAAATTAAATGTATTCCTCTCCATTTAACGGTTGTCTGGAAGAAATCGCTTTAAGCGATAAGACCGCCCATTGTACTCTATTTAAGTTAAATGTTTATTCTTGTATATGATATTTTTGGTGTGCAATAAAGCGTTTATCTTTCTATCTACAGTACAGGCATACAAATAATTGTAACGGTAGGTACCCCTAGCACAGAATAAATAATAGTACTACATCCCTACGCAGTTAGGTACTAGGCACAGGTATCTCAGCGAGCGCTTTCTACACAAACATAGGTACCTCATTCCTAGTTTGATTCTCAAATTCAAAAATCTAATGTATTTAATTACCAAATAAATAAACAATTAGATTTACAACATTGTTTATGTTGAAGAATATTCATCATAATCATCATCAGCCTGCACTTGTCCACTGCTGGGCGTAGGCCACTGAGCCGGTCTTCAGCTCCCCTCATCCAGTTTCTGCCAACAGCTTTTCGCAGGGCGTCCTACGCGCAGTGCTACGTTTGCGTAAACGTGGTCTCCACTCGAGAACTCTTTCTGAGAGAAGTCTTTCCCAACGGTTATCGGTTCTTCAGGAGATGAGACCAGCCCACAAGACAAGACTATCCAAATTCAATGAAATATTGTAAACACGATTCTACAAACTGATATATCCATTATATGTGGCCCATAATGCCTATGTGTTTCAGTGTTTCATGTACTCTATGTAGATTCAAAATTACAAAATTCGCAATTTTGTATTTCCGACATGATTACTTACATATTATAATACCTACTTACTTATTTTTCAATTTATTTCGGCATGATAAGGAATGCGTTAAACATACAAATCTAATTATTACTTAGCGTTATCTACAATGACTAGCGGCGGATATTGAATTACTACCTATCTCGGTTATGTGAGGAAATAATTTTGAGTAATCTACATCTACACTAATGTTAATGTTTTTGTTTGTTTGTAATGGATAAACTAATAAAATACTAAACCTATTTAAAAAAATATTTCACCTATAGAAAGCCACATTATCAGCGAGTAAAATGGGATGAAATATAAGTTTCAAAAAAATTGAGGTCTCTACGAAAATTGCAATAATGCAACTCAAGGTATCCAAAATTTTCAAAATGACGATAAGTCGCTGTAAGCTGTAAGGAACGGAATGACATGTTGCAGTGGAAACGAAATAATAACAAGTCTGTCAAGTACGTTAGTACTAATAATGCAGTTGTCTATAATAATAATAATAATTTAAAAAAAAACTGCACCGCTGTCAACACGTCCTATTTCTTTGTGATCTCCATTATATACATATTTTACTTATTTTTACAATATCATTAAATTCCATTGCAGCTATATACTTTTTAAAACATGTTTCAAGATAAACTGGTGTACTAAAATCTTATTTATTAGAAAATGATGCAAAATACAAAATATGACAGTTGTCACTATCTGACAACAAATTTCAATGAAGAAAATCAATAAATAGCGAATGATCACAAGACTAAAGGCAAAAACAACAGCAGCGGAATCATGTAACGCACGTCCACCACCACCGCCCGCCCCGTCGTCTCCGAGCTCGTCTTCGGGAGATGAGTACGTTACTCCTCCTGACAACAGCGCGTCGAGCGATGAGGGTGGGCCACCGTCGCCACCGTCGCCGCCAAGACCTGCGCGCCCTGGGCGACCACCGGTGCCAGCACGCTTGGGGCCTGTGGGGCAGCATGCTCCACGCCTGGCCCCCGCTACTGGTGCCGCAGTGCGGCGCAAATGGACTCATCCGTTAAATGAGAGTGTTATGCGCGCATACTATGGGGCTACAGAGGGAGGATCCAGCCTTACTGCGTACCGTGACCGGATGCTGTCTCTGTTTCGGGCCTTGGAACCGACTGTCGTCGTATCCGCCCAGCGACTTTCGGATCAAGTGCGGGCTATCCATCGGTGCAAATTGTTGGACCAGTCCGTGCTAGATCGGCTGCGCTTGGAGGCGTTGCCTATTCACACGACTTCAGCCTCGACGCGGAACCTGTCCGACACGTTGTCGGTCCAGGGGACATTTATGACCCCAGCATCGACGGCGACACGGGCAGATCCCGAGGTTGATGAGGATGATTGTGTGAATATGAGCGTAAGTACCCAAGCCATTGAGCAATTGAGGAGTGCTTTGGAGGACGCGATTTTACAGTATCGGTCCACACCCAACTCTAGGCCACGACTACCACGTATACGTATAGACGTAATCTAGCGTTGTATAGCACATATAGACGTAATCTAGCGTTAATGGGAGCTCTGGACGCTTTGCTGGCTTCGTACTTACGGACTAGTGAAGACTTAATTGATACCCACTCGATCCTGTATTGCGGGGCTATTGCGGCATGTCGCGTGGCTCGAGTCAAGTTTCCGGACGCTGACCGAGCACCGCGTACTGCCGGATTTGTCCCTGCATGGCAAGTACGGATCGAGCGGCGTATTAATACGTCTAGGACTCTCATTGCAAAGCTGGTCTGTTTCAGCCGGGGTAACAATCGTCCCCGTGTCATGCGTTTCGTGAACCAAGCCTTTGCTGGGACTGGTATCAGGCCTCAGCATTATATGGCTTGTGTCACGGAACGTATAGACTTCCTGAAGCAGAAAGTCTATGCGTGGGCAAACCGTATTCGTCGCTACAGAGAGCGTGTGGATAGATATTACCAGAATCGCCTTTTCCAAAGTGATCAAAGTTAAAAAAAAAAAATACGAGTTAGTGTCAACACTATAATCGTAATTAGTATCAATTCACAGCAATTTCCGGTCATTTCTATTCATTTTAATTCTTACTTTTTTAATAACAGTTTTCCGAAAGTTATTATTTTACTAAGAATTAATTACATTATTTTAAATGGTCAATAATGTGGATAGATTTCGTGTCCGCAGCATTTAAATTTTAAAAGTCTTGCACAGCAATTTCCGGTCATTTCTATTCATATTAATTGCTTTTATTTTAATAACAGTTCCAGAATGTTATTGTTTTAATAAGTTTCGTGTCCGCGGAATTTAACATTTAAAAGTCATGGAAGCCTAAAGCTGGCATCCGCCTTTGGTACACACCTTTGGTTCTGATGACAATACATTTATGTATATTCAGCAATTGTTAAAAATCCAAGATGGACGCCGCCGCAAAATGGATTACATTCAAACCCCTCAGTATGAGCATCAAATGAAAGGGCTTGACAAGTAAAACACACTTTAGAAATACATAACTAAATAAAAAACTTTAAAAAAATTGAGTAAAAATAAAGTGTAAACTAAACAGTTTGATTGTAAACAAGAAAACCATAACAATGATGCAGATAAAGTGTAACTAAACAGTTTGATTGTAAACAAGAAAACCATAACAATGATGCAGATAAAGTGTAACTAAACAGTTTGATTGTAAACAAGAAAACTATAACAATGATGCATGTTATGTATTAGCTCCTAAACGAAGACGACACAATGATGACTCACACGGCCATTCCAACACTGGAACTGCAGATCGCTGACATTGCGCCTGCAGTTCACGGAATTAGAAGTAACTGACATCGGGACGATTATTATAAGAATGATTCGCGACACTTTCTGTTCTAACATCGACTGATTGTGACTTATTTAAGTTAACTTTAGTTAAATTGTAACTTTGAAATAAATACTTTATCATGTTTCGGTTTCTTTTTGCGCCCTCGCCTGCTGCGAGACATAATTGGCACAGTCGTGGTAAGATCCTAGAGAGCCGCCTCCTAGGATTGAAGATCATCTAAAATCGAGGATCATCACCTGTGGAGCCGCTCTGGTGGTTTTCAAGCCCCGCTCAAGGACCAGAACCTTCAAGTCGACCAGCACGAGGAGTATCCAGACATAGATACAGCAAGAGAGGCCGAAATGCTTATACTGTGAGTACATTAAATCTTTTAGTGTCTTGCTATCCTTTGTAACGAGAAAAAACGTGTTGTAACGAGAAAAAGGGTGTTCTAGTGATTTCTGAAAGTAAAGGCAATAAAAAAATAATTGGGGCAAGTCAGACCAAAAGTGGGGTGAGTCGGGATTTTTGCCCCATTCGGTCGCTCTGTACGCGAGGACGCTATACCTTTCTTCGGAATCACTCAAAACTAAAAATACTCGTTACTATTTTGAAATTAATAAAATTACCTGGATAAACTTAGACCGGAACGAGCTTCAAGAACTATTGGATCAAGACCGTTCGGTAATGTACTAGCTAGTGGGTACTATAGTGGAAGATAAAACATACAACTCAAATTCACCAATATAATCTTTATTACCTTTGGTTTAATCTTGCTCATGTACTTAAAATCTAAGGAACCGTGCCGTCGGTACGTTGAACGGTCACTCAAGCTAGCATGTAAAGTTGAGGACAAAACATGCAATTTAAATTCACCAATACAACATTTATTATCCTTGGTTTTAATTCTGCTTACTTAAAATCTAAGGAACCGTGCCGTAGGTACGTTGGACGGTCACTCAAGCTAGCATGTAAAGTTGAAGACAAAACATGCAATTTAAATTCTCCAATACAATATTTATTATGCTTGGTTTAATCTTGCTTATTTACTTAAGGTCCAAAGAATCCTAGCCTGCAGATCTAACTCAGCAGCCAAGAAATACCAAGATCTAAGATTACCCTGCTATAATTAGGGTCGATATAGAATTGACAAAATTAAGTATTTACTCTAACAGAACATTGATGAATTTGCCGGCCGGCAGTATAGTCTACTTATTTACCTTTTTCTATAGGGTTTAGCCGTTATGTTAGTGAAGGTAATTCTCCATTCGACGTTTCAGCAATGTCCAATCCGCGTGAGAGGTAGCCAGGCTAGACCTGAGGCGTTGCAGGTGTCCAGCAGGTCGGTGGGGAACCAAAGTTCAACACTCCGGTTAACGAAATATACGGATTAAATACGATACCGCATCCCAAGTATGTGGCAGGAATCGTTGGGTATAATGTCGGCGTGGCATCACGTATTGCAACACGGCGCCTTTTTTTACTCAAATCCGGGGAAGCCTCCTTCGTGGGGTGTCTTTAGTCCGGGGGGAAAATCTCCGTCGTGGGGTCTCATTTCGGGGGGGAAAACCCGCTGTGAATTAATAGACACAACGTTTTTTAGAATTCGAGACTCCGCAAACGCCACCGCTTTCGGTTCGCTAAAATGGCGTCTCGAAAAATGGATAAAAGTGATCTCACAATCGCAATCATTACTGCCGCGAATACGAAAATAACACCGACAAATGCTCTCACCTTTTTTTACGGGTTTTATGGTATGCAGGGAAAAATCCTGTCAGTCCTGCTAGGATCTCCCGTGCCGATCAACGGAACGCGCCCTTTTGCTTTGACAGCTAATCGATGCAAAGATAAGTAAAATTTCCGGTAGATGTCACCACCTGTCTCCGTGTTTATCAATTGAACTTTATTAACCATCCATTTATTATTTAATTCCCAGTTATTCCTTGTTCCCTTTTGTATTTATTTCATTCAATTGACCTAATAAGTGTTATAAAGTCGTGATCAGTAGTGCACGAACGTGTTGTATTTATCGAAGTGTTTATAACCTATGAACATGACTATTATTCTTTTGGAACTGTGATTTACAGGATTATATCATGTAAGTAAACAACGTACGATAATCTATTCTATGTATCCGATCGTCTGCTTTCGCTGGTATACACCAAATACGAACGATAGTACTGTTTCAATCAACTATGTGCGACTTCAATGTCGTCATCTGATTCTAACAACAAACAATAGCATGGCTTATCTTGTTTATTCCTACTTTTACTTGTCGAACTGCTGCTTTGCATTGCTAGTTATAGGTTTATTGTTTTTTATTTAAGTAGCGTTTTGTCAACGCTACACCTTATCTTTTAATTTTATCGCGTGTTATTAATAACCGAAGTGTTGAACTTTGGTTTCCCACCGACCTGCTGGACACCTGCAACGCCTGAGGGGTCTAGCCTGGCTACCTCTCACGCGGATTGGACATTGCTAAAACGTCGACTGGAGAATTACCTTCACCAACATAACGGCTAAACCCTATAGAAAAAGGTAAATAAGTAGACTATACTGCCGGCCGGCAAATTCATCAATGTTCTGTTAGAGTAAATACTTAATTTTGACAATTCTATATCGACCCTAATTATAGCAGGGTAATCTTAGATCTTGGTATTTCTTGGCTGCTGAGTTGGATCTGCAGGCTAGGATTCTTTGGATCTTAAGTAAATAAGCAAGATTAAACCAAGCATAATAAATATTGTATTGGAGAATTTAAATTGCATGTTTTGTCCTCAACTTTACATGCTAGCTTGAGTGACCGTTCAACGTACCGACGGCACGGTTCCTTAGAGTTTAAGTACAAGAGCAAGATTAAACCAAAGGTAATAAAGATTATATTGGTGAATTTGAGTTGTATGTTTTATCTTCCACTATAGTACCCACTAGCTAGTACATTACCGAACGGTCTTGATCCAATAGTTCTTGAAGCTCGTTCCGGTCTAAGTTTATCCAGGTAATTTTATTAATTTCAAAATAGTAACGAGTATTTTTAGTTTTGAGTAATTCCGAAGAAAGGTATAGCGTCCTCGCGTACAGAGCGACCGAACGGGGCAAGAATCCCGACTCACCCCACTTTTGGTCTGACTTGCCCCAATTTATTTTTTACTACCTTTACTTTCAGAAATCACTTGAACACCCTTTTATATCGTTACAATACGTTTTTCTCGTTAAAATACCTAAAGGATGTCTACTTCAAACTACCGAATTCACGATAACAAACAACGATGACCGCATTAGAGGACAAATAATGAATATAATGAAACTGCCAGCCATTGATGAATCAAAATTTAACCCTGAAGAAAGAAAAATAAAGTTCAACTCAATCGATCTTCGAAAACTTCATGCCACCAATACCGAGATCAGGATGGAAGCACCATTAACAATATCACAGACTGAAATAAATGGCGTATACTACACTGTAATACCTTTATATACTCTGCTATTGAGTGCAACCGCACTAAGTATTTGGATCATTGTAAGAAAACGCCTCAGAAAGCGAATGCAACAAGCCAGAACTAATAATGAAGAATTAGAGAATACTGCTACTAAATTAGCCGAAGTTAAAGAAGATTTACATGATCCTGGACAAGTTGGAGTATCAGCGATATTTTCAAGCCTTGCTCGCCAATAGTCGCAGATCTTGGGGAGGGAGGTGTTATGTATTAGCTCCTAAACGAAGACGACACAATGATGACTCACACGGCCATTTCAACACTGGAACTGCAGATCGCTGACATTGCGCCTGCAGTTCACGGAATTAGAAGTAACTGACATCGGGACGATTATTATAAGAATGATTCGCGACACTTTCTGTTCTAACATCGACTGATTGTGACTTATTTAAGTTAACTTTAGTTAAATTGTAACATTGAAATAAATACTTTATGATATTTCGGTTTCTTTTTGCGCCCTCGCCTGCTGCGAGACATAATTTGCAGATAAAGTGTAACTAAACAGTTTGATTGTAAACAAGAAAAGCATAACAATGATGCAGATAAAGTGTAACTAAACAGTTTGATTGTAAACAAGAAAACTATAACAATGATGCAGATAAAGTGTAACTAAACAGTTTGATTGTAAACAAGAAAACCATAACAATGATGCAGATAAAGTGTAACTAAACAGTTTGATTGTAAACAAGAAAACCATAACAATGATGCATATAAAGTAACAAAAGCAAAAAAATAATGGTAGTACCAGTCATCACACCCCTCTTCTCATCAATCTAGCTAGAGCACTGATCAGACTAAAATAATGGTAGTACCAGTCATCACACCCCTCTTCTCATCAATCTAGCTAGAGCACTGATCAGACTAAATAATGGTAGTACCAGTCATCACACCCCTCTTCTCATCAATCTAGCTAGAGCACTGATCAGACTAAAATAATGGTAGTACCAGTCATCACACCCCTCTTCTCATCAATCTAGCTAGAGCACTGATCAGACTAAATAATGGTAGTACCAGTCATCACACCCCTCTTCTCATCAATCTAGCTAGAGCACTGATCAGACTAAAATAATGGTAGTACCAGTCATCACACTCCTCTTCTCATCAATCTAGCTAGAGCACTGATCAGACTAAAATAAAGTCGTGGGGCGTCGCGTAACCTGAGTGAATATGTTAAGTATCGTTCTGTGATGTCACACGGTGATAGTGACAGATTTACTTTTTAAACACATTTTGCATAAGTCATCTATTGAGAAGATGTATCCAAAGCATACCTTTAAAGATAAGAGCGGTTGACTGTATGTGTGATTTTATTTTAGTCTGATCAGTGCTCTCGCTAGAGAGGAGAGTGAAGTGAGGACTGGTACCTGGTACCTACCTAACTATTTTTTAGCTTTTAGTATATTATCCTTGTCATTGAATGTTTCTTTATAAAAAAGCAGTTGAAGTAAAAAAAAAAGTTTACCTCTTTTTTTGTAATTGTATCACATGTTCAGGATTTCTAAACACATTTTGGATGATTATTGTTTTATTCAAAAGGATAGACTTTCAATGTACTTAGTCCCATATACACTGCATAAAAATTGGTTCAGTAGTTTTTTATTAGTAAATCTATTTGTTCTTGGTGTTTTTGTTGTCTTATATCTTCGGGATTTCTGAACCAAATTAGATGATTATTTTATTATAGGTTTGCTTATACCGGATCCACACCAAGAGAACGAAGCCAGCGAAGGCAAACGAGTGGGATTCGCCGATTAGTACCGCACGCTCGCTCGGTTTCGTCGTAGTGTCCACACTAAGTGAACGCGTGTGAACCCGGTGACAATCGGCGAACCACGGCGAATCAGGGTGTCCAGATTGGGAGTTTTTTTTTTTATTTTTTTTTTAAAACCAAATAAACAAAAGCTGGACTAGATACTATTACAGGCAAACACAGCTATATTGCCACTGTCGTGCTTCGTGTGCATCAGATATAGACATAAACAGTCTGTAGCGTGAATGAGATAACAATACTTAACACTAATGACACGTTCTACACAAACGCCACTCCGATTGTTACTTTTTCGCATCGCACCTAATTTATTTGGTCCAAGTTCGAGGAACTGGTGAAAATGTTTAATCTGTCATAAATCATTTTAAAATGATGTGGTGTTGCGCGTTGTTACTAGGGTGGTAATGGTGTTTTATTTCAATATAAATATTAATAAATAGATCGTTAAATGGGTAATTATCAAAAATTGATTTATCAAAATAACATAAAAACTATTTTTTTGAGTTTTATTTATGCACTGGACATCCTTAAAAAAGAGAAAAATAATTATTATATGTAATACTGATGTGACATCTCGGCTACGGATCTGACCATTACTTACAAAAACCAAACCCAAAACAATTAAACATGTCATAACCGTAGTCACAGTGAAATTACGGATGTGACAACTATGGACGTGACATTTTGACGTGGTTACCGCCATTTTATAACTAAAAATAAACACCATAATACTTTAGGAAGAAACTGTACTACAATTCGCAACTCATGTTATCAGGAATTTAAGTTAGAGTTTTACATACCCTTGCCAGAATATTCACAGTTGTGACTCGTTATGCTGGCCGATTTTGTTAACAAATTACTTTTAATAAATGTAGCTCCACAGACCCTTGCATTAACGTACGAAAACTGGGCTGAGACGAGATGGCTGCCTAAAACTATGTTTTTTTGTGAAATAAACAGCTAAAGATACGTTTCTTTATTTAATTGCACTTTTTGTTAGAAAACGATGTCACATTACACGGACCGTGTCATTTAAAACGATGTCACATTACACGGACCGTGTCATTTAAAATATTTAATTTATTTTCTGTTCAATTAACATTATATTTATGCCTTATACAATTAAGATATAAGCGGCACACCCAAAAAAAACAAACAAAATTTTCGACATTTTTTTTATTTATTTACAAACCACACTTTATTTACCTAATATATGATAATTACCCAAATAAGGAATATGTAGTTTCAAAATATTTGGGGAAAAATTGCTGAAATAGTGAATTATTATTGCTATTACATTAAAATATGCTTATAAAGATCTATGAACCTCATAAGATTTTCATTCGACCATTCCATACTTACTAAACGACAAGAATGAATCTTCCTAAAAATGTATGCGCGAGACGTCCGTTCCGTGCAACGGTCGCTGCAGAATGAGCATTCGATTCGCCCGTTCGTACACACCGCGTGCGCTCGCTCGCTATAATCCCTTTGATGTACCGACACGCGGCGGAGCACGGCCAAATGCGAACGAAGGCCTACATTGATTTGTTCGCTTTCGCTCGGTAGCCTTCGCTCGGTCTCGTTCTCTTGGTTTGGACCCGGCATTACATGCCAACACCTACACTTAGGACTTTAATTCCATGAAGAAAATCTATACTATAAAGCAGTTACCTAGTTCCAAAAAGTCTGTACCTACTGACTTAAAATAAGCTATTGAAAACCCCTTTTTAAATCTCTTTTTTTTGTGTTTCTTTCTGTATGTTCAACTGTTTGTTGGACTGTTTGAAATGCCGTTTTTACTGTTGGATAGCTTAGGATTTGACTTAAAATCTTGTGAACTTTGAATCTTGATGCGATTAGTAGGTCAATCATTATAAAAAAATCATTGACAGTTGCACAAATGTTTATTAAATTTGGTCTTTTGTATTATAGAGGTAGGAACTGGGTTATTTAGAGGATTTAGAGGTACTAGGTAATTCCACGGTCCACGCTAATTGAAATGTCGACCGGAAAAAATACTTGAATAAATACGCTTAATTTTAATCGTAACGTGGAGTATAAACCCCATATTTAATAAATGAACAAAAAAACATTAAAAAATTCAACAACTTTCTACGATTTTTTCAAAGTAAATACTTGAATAAATACGCTTAATTTTAATCGTAACGTGGAGTATAAACCCCATATTTAATAAATGAACAAAAAAACATTAAAAAATTCAACAACTTTCTACAATTTTTTCAAAGTAAATACTTGAATAAATAAACTTAATTTTAATCGTAACGTGGAGTATAAACCCCATATTTAATAAATGAACAAAAAAAAACATTAATAAATTCAACAACTTTCTACGATTTTTTTCAAAGTAAATACTTGAATAAATACGCTTAATTTTAATCGTAACGTGGAGTATAAACCCCATATTTAATAAATGAACAAAAAAAACATTAAAAAATTCAACAACTTTCTACGATTTTTTCAATGTAAATACTTGAATAAATACGCTTAATTTTAATCGTAACGTGGAGTATAAACCCCATATTTAATAAATGAACAAAAAAAAAATTAAAAAATTCAACAACTTTCTACGATTTTTTCAAATTTAAATACTTGAATAAATACGCTTAATTTTAATCGTAACGTGGAGTATAAACCCCATATTTAATAAATGAACAAAAAAAGCATTAAAAAATTCAACAACTTTCTACGATTTTTTCAAAGTAAATACTTGAATAAATACGCTTTATTTTAATCGTAACGTGGAGTATAAACCCCATATTTAATAAATGAACAAAAAAAACGTTAAAAAAATTCAACAACTTTCTACGATTTTTTCAAAGTAAATACTTGAATAAATACGCTTAATTTTAATCGTAACGTGGAGTATAAACCCCATATTTAATAAATGAACAAAAAAAACATTAAAAAATTCAACAACTTTCTACGATTTTTTCAAAGTAAATACTTGAATAAATACGCTTAATTTTAATCGTAACGTGGAGTATAAACCCCATATTTAATAAATGAACAAAAAAAACATTAAAAAATTCTACAACTTTCTACGATTTTTTCAAAGTAAATACTTGAATAAATACGCTTAATTTTAATAGTAACGTGGAGTATAAACCCCATATTTAATAAATGAACAAAAAAAAAACATTAAAAAATTCAACAACTTTCTACGATTTTTTCAAAGTAAATACTTGAATAAATACGCTTAATTTTAATCGTAACGTGGAGTATAAACCCCATATTTAATAAATGAACAAAAAAAACATTAAAAAATTCAACAACTTTCTACGATTTTTTCAAAGTAACTCACTTGTTTCGAATATTGTCCGAGTGGTATGATTTTTGCCGATAGATTCAGCACTGTTTCTGACCGTTTTGTCACAGTACATATGTAGTCCTATACGAGTATGTTCTGTGGTTTTGTTTCTGCAGGCTCCCGGCCGGCACAACATTTGAAAACTGAATCTGTCTTTACATTTTAGTAAAAAATAAGTGATTTTCGTATGATTAGAATACCAACAAGTTTTGTACAGGCGATAATACGCAGCCAGGATTATGAAACCAAATTATGTACACGTATTATTGGCTGTGATATACGGGTCGGACACTTTTTGTACGGGCGATAATGTACAGCCAATAATACGTGTACATCACAGGCTAAAATATAGAAATGTCATAGTCAAAGCCTCGTTTGCACGTTTCAGTATCCTTTTACCACAGATTATGAATCGCGATTGCTCCGGCGCTGCGGGAACTGCTCCTCCGCTCTTGCGTAAAAAAAGCACAGGTACCAACGCTAGCCTCTGCACACCCTGATACCTCCACTTTGTTACAGCGGGCGGGGGCTGCATTCTCTCCGCGTCTCCGGATTTACTCTACTGTAGGGCAGACACGCGGAGTCGGGGTTGGTCTGTGACAGTTCGGTTCTGTGACAGTTAAATATAAATAAATAAATATATTCAGGACCATTCCACACCAATTACCTAGCCCCAAACTAGGATACCCTGTACTATGGGTACTAGATAACGGATAAACATACATATATATGAATACTATAACATCCATGACTCGGAAACAAACATTTTTGCTCATCACACAAATGATTGCACTTTGCAGGATTCAAACCCGCGACCGTCTGATTACGTACCTAGGATCACCAGCCACGAGACCAACCAGCCGTGTATTATAAACCCGGACCAATTTTGTACTGGCAATAATACACAGCCTGTATTAGCTGTCCAAATATTACGAATCCATGTACAGGTAATATCAGGCCGTGTAATATTGGCTGTACAATACTGGTCGTGTATTATCGTCCCCAAAACTTCGTAATCTGAAGGGCGATTCTCACGAAGTGATATAAATATCACAGTAGATAAATGTCGAAAACCCCATACATTTTTCGATATATATCTATTGTGATATTTATATCACTTCGTGAGAATTGGCCTGGTGGAATAAGAGTAGAGCCCTTCTGCGACCTTACCAAAAACAAAAGGCTACTGGGGTGGAGCTAATAAAATCATTTTTGCTTTTAATTATAATTTCATTATCATTTATTTTCTACTAGCTGCGCCCCGCGGTTTCACCCGCGTGAGGGATGATGATGATGATGATGATGATGGAAAAGTATCTTAGGTGTTATTCCAGGGTATAAGCTATCTCCTTTACAAATTTCAGCAAAATCCGTTAAAAAATTTGAGAGTGAAATATGATGATGATGATGAAAAGTATTATATGTGTTATTCCAGGGAATAAGCTATCTATCCCAAATTTTATTAAAATCCGTCCAGCCGTTATCGCGTTAAAACTCCCCAAACAAACAAACAGACAACATTACACTTTTATAATTATATTGGTATGGTTTTGATTGTGTTACAAAGGTGTTACTTATCTGAGATTGAATGAACATACTCATTCACTATCGTCACCTATATACTATAATATATGTTATGTTTGTCTGATATTCTTAGCTGGTTTGATTTTCGTAATAAAAATGACTAGTCGAATGATTGCGGCCCATACGAGTACTTTAATATCAATTAATTAGTTATTATTTGATATGTATGCTCTTTATATGGGGTTTTTATATATTATATTTTAATTTTACCATTTGTCTCACTTACAGTTTGGCGGAAGTAAGCTACATATTTTTATATATTATATTTTAATTTTACCATTTGTCTCACTTACAGTTTGGCGGAAGTAAGCTACATATTTTTATATATTATATTTTAATTTTACCATTTGTCTCACTTACAGTTAGGCGGAAGTAAGCTACATATTTTTAACCTGTTCATTTGGATGTCAATATGGATTTCCGCGTATGGATTTATTCGGCACATCAACCGAATATTCGGCCGAATATCGAACACATATATAACCATGCTGAATATGCCGAATACGAATAATTAACGAATATTCGGCGCATCTCTAGTTTACGGAAGGATTTATTTCGTTACATGGTGATGAGAAAATGTAAATTTGTGAGTAAATTAGCAACTGAAGCGTCAAGTTAAGAATGTTTATTGGCCCGACCGCCGCTGAAAGTTAGGCGTTTAGTAGTTGTAACCTACAAGTATTAGACCTGTAACGTAAATAACTCTCAGAAGTAAGCAGTGCCCTATTTCATAAAGCGACAAATCATAATAAAACTACAAATGTCAGTCGAATACGCCAAACCTGCGTTTCATATAACAAACAATCACGACAGGACTGATGATTGTCAGTCATATTGCATTTCACAATGCCAGTCATAGTAGTGTGATGGGTAAAGCTTCGGCTGTCACAATTGTCACGACAATTCTACAAATCGTGGTAATTTTTAAGCAACCGCCGTTTCATAAAACGTTTTTCTATTGACATTTGTTAGACAATTGTCGGTTGACTGCCGGTCACTACTAATGTTTTATGAAACACATTTAGTAATATTGTGACAATTCATTGAATGAATTGTCGGGTGAAAACGCATTTCGGTAGTTTGACTGACATTTGTCAGTCTACTATAGTTTTATGAAATAGGTCCCTGGTCAACTGGGCTGCTATCCTTTAGTTTTATCCATTAGTAGCCATATGTTATAAGTTTTTGTGGGGCACAAGTTTAGGTCACTTATAATAAAAAATATATATATATATATATATATATATATAAGATTTATAAGGTGAAAAATTAAAAATTTATAAAGGAATTTTTAGGCATTATGTGAATACAATTAAGCATTATTTGGATGGTTTCCTTATATACATATATATTTTAATTACATAAAATAAGTACATAGTACCTAATTTTAATTATAGCGTTTTTTAAGACAAGCCTGTAAAAATAATTGGTCTATAAAAAAAAGTTTTATACCTATTGTGCTTTTATTATATTGTGATTGTTAAATAAGTACTTCGGTTGCTTGAGCAATTATTATTATTATTTATTTATATTCAGACAATGTCCATAAAATTGTTAGTATAGGTCTTATTTATCTATATTAGTCTACTAACTACTACTAACATACTAACAACTTTATACAGTCCAGAAAAATCTATACAGTATAATAAAAATTGCTAGTTATTCATCCGAGTCCCGGCCAGACAGCCTACAACGAGACTATCTGATCTGAACTCGAATGAACTCCCTCACAATCGCGGAGTTGTATCTTCCACCAATGACTTGTAGGATGCTGTTAGTGCTCCCCCGCACTCTGCTTAGCATGGAGGCGATTCTCTTGCGCATGATGGCATGAAAGCCATCAACCCGCACCTCCGAAAACATACTCGAGCAAGGCACTACAGAAACGGGGCAGCCCCAAGAGCATCCTAAAACCATTGTTATACTGGACACACAAGGCATTGAGCGATCTCTGAGAATAGCTGGCCCAAAGATTGCTTGTGTAGAAAGTTTGACAATATGACTTAAACAGTGTTATTTTGACTTTGTCACTACAACAAGCAAACCTGCGGGCCAGCATATTACTTCTGATCTCCAATGCCCTGCGTTCCCTTTGGAGGCCTTCAGTAACGTAGTGTCCGAGGTATTTAAACTGTTTCACCCTCTTTAGTCTTCTTCAGTTTAATGGTGGCACACTAGATGAATATTTACCAGAAGCCCCGAAGATTAAATACTCACTCTTCACACAATTATACACAAGGCCATGTTTATTAGCATAACTCTCAGAAATGGCTAATAACCTTCTCATTCCACTAATAGAAGGGCTCAGCAGCACCATGTCGTCTGCGTAGCTGATATTGTTCATACAAACATTATCAACCGAGCAGCCGACATGCGCGTTGCTGAGCTCAACTATCACCTCGTTCATGTACAAGTTGAAGAGCTTGGGAGAACTCAACCTAGCCTGCCTCACCCTGCTATCCAACCTGTACGCGTCAGAGAGGTCGCCAGTCCTCCTAACATTATTGGTCTGGTTAGCGTACCAGGTACCAGCGTTAGCGAAACAGCCTCGACACTCGTGTATGTATGTATGTCTGTTTGCCGTTGTCTTTCCCACAATGTGTCGTATGATACCAATTCAAATGCCTTTCATAAATCGAGAAAGCAATCACACAGGCATTCGTCTCGTCGTGTAATACTGCACAGTGTGCTTGAGACTCAGTAAGGCGCTTTCATTAGAGAGTCCGGCACTAAAACAGAACTGCTCGTCATGAATATTAATATGCTTATCAAGCTCCGAGTCAAGCACACTGTCCAGCACCTTCGCTATCACCATCACTAACAATATTGGCCGATAGTTTTGTTTATCGGACAAATCACCTATCTTATTTTTAACAATAGGCACAACTACGGTTTTCATTAGCTCAGTGGGCAAATGTGAATGACTTAAGCACAGAGTAAAAAACATCGCAAGAACATGCAACAGGTGGAATCCTGCACACTTCAGATGCTCGATGCTGAGACCATCGTGACGCGGTGATTTACCGCAAGTCATTTTATCTATTATGCGAGATACTTTCTTAGCAAATACTGTGAACAAGTCCCCAGTCACGCTGGTCTCCGCATCCAGCCTCATCTTGGAAGGACCCAGCAACGAATTTACCCCGAGTTTTGTCTTGTTATTTAGAATAACTATCTAGGCATCTATTTAAAATAATGCAATACCTAATGTAGTACATCTAGAGGGGCTGAATTTCATAGTTATGTGCATAAAATAAATCTGGAAAGGGAACGCCATATATATTGCGCTTTTTCTTGAAAAGATTTAACACTATAATATACCAAAATGCAAGTATGTTCTATATGATATCCATACACATTCGCTTCGTTAAGTCTTCTCGTTGTCCATACCGCAGTGCCTGAAGACAAAAGCCTTCAATCAGTGTGTCCTACCAGTCATGACCTACGGAGCTGAAACGTGGACACTCACAATCAAACTAGTCCACAAATTTAAGGTTGCTAGCTATGCTTGGTGTTTCTCTGAAGGACAAGATTCGTAATGAAGATATCCGACGGAGAATCAAGGTAACCAACATAGCTCAAAGGATAAGCAAGCTAAAGTGCCTACCGATTTTTCATATGTTGTCGACATACAAACTAGGTATCAGGGATTTTATTTTATTTAAAGGTAGGTACTTAGGATATTGGCAAATTGTGATTTGTTTTCAAGGAGGTCTAACGAGGTCACTTTTGAGTAAACCACAAACCGATACCTGTTGAAAAACTAATTGAATGGAATGACAAATGGACAGCTGAGCGTACTAAACTGTGGAGTGAACCCCCCCCCGTGTTACTGATATGATTATTAGTATACTACTAATATTATAAATACAAAAGTCTGTAAGTTATATTTCTTTCTGCTCTATAATGACTGAATTAATTTGTTTGATAAAACTTGGTTTAGAGGACCTTCAGGACCAGGAATGACACACAGTATATCTACTTATGATCCTGAAAAACTAGTAAAATTATAATATTGTGTCTCTATGTTGATTTTTTGTTGTACCTAGCTCATCAGCTCATCACCATGGGCTGTACGGATTTTTATGAAACTTGGTAGTTAAAAGTATGTACTTCAAGGTCATGGAATAACATTTTAAAGGATACTTTAAATCATTTTGAAAATGATGACTAACCATAGCAGCCGGTTGAACCGCAGACGTGGGCAGACCGCGGTGCTGATTCTCTGCAGCAGCTGAACGCCGAGCGGCGCATCCCGACTCACTCCGCTCATCCTGGACCTGCAGCCCCGCACGCTCTTCAACACGCTCCGACCCAGGCTGTACATGCAAACCTCTCAACTCACTGCCACACGCATACTATTCGATGCAAAAACTCTTTGTTTACAAATTACATCTGTTGCTTTGTCTCCAAATCAAACAAGTTTTTCACGACACGTCCTTATTATGTGAAACGTTAGTTTAATAGAATGAATATTCGGCGATATTTATATGGTCTAAAAAAATAATTAGGAAGTATGTGGAAAATAAATAAAATAATAGTTTTTGCACTTTTCCAAATCGCGACGCGACACTCTTTGGACGCGACTCTTTGGTTGGGTTGGGTACAGACAGGGTTGCCAACTCGTTTCCACGTATGGGTGCTAAGTGGCATTCCAAAAAGTGCTAGATTGTTGTGGATTTCCCAAAATTGTGCTAAATTTATTGAATATCAAATTAAATAATTATATCACATAAAAAAAAATTAATTGTCCTAAAAAAATAGTTGGTACAATTATTTTACTCCGACTTTTTTCTATTACTTTGAACTTAGCTCACTTTTTTACTTAGTGGAACATCAATTTTCGTAGTTTTTTTACCTCACAAACACTAAACTTTTACGTTCTTAATAAAGAAAATGTTAACTTTTAACTAATCGAACTATCAATCAACAAGCAAGACAACGAAACTTTCGTTATCAATATAAAAAAATCGCAATGAAAATTGTGATCGGAAATATTTGTATAAATGCTGGCGCCACTAGAGATTGATGGCAGTGACCGCAAGAAAATAACAAATTTTGCCTGTTTTTTTTGTGATAATAATAATAATAATAATAATTTATTACTCAAAATACACGTACAATTTACAATAAATTCAGAAGTAATTCTTACTTAAATGACTTGTGTGCGTTATAGTGACGTGCAGAACCTACACTAAGAATAATTTCTTGTGTCGTAGGTCTGCATACCCTTCAAATTTACAATATAGCCAATATAAATAAACAACCATTTCTTCTGAAAAAATACAATATACAAGTTAAAACGGCAAGTTAAATTAAGGTGAGTACTTACAACATTTCTCTTATAATCATACTAGCGCTTGTTTGAGTTTGAGAGTGTGTATGTGTGATAGGGTGTGTGAGTGTGAGTGTGTGTGTGTGTGTGTGTGTGTGTGTGTGTGTATTTGTGTGTGAGTATGCGTGTTTGTTTTATAAGTATATTTCTGACGATCATACCAATACCTTCAGTAATAATTCGGTTTCGTCATGGTTAAGGTTTTTCAGCCAATTGTCCAGGGCTAGTTTCGCGTCTCTGATATTAATTGATGCTAGATTATTTATTGATTTACATGCGTTATTATACAAATAAGGGCCGAGAAAAGACTGATGACGTTTGGCTAGTTTCGTGTTAAATTTTGGTCTGCAGAAAACTCTGTCTTTTCTTCTTTTGTTTTTTAATTTTGATTTTAGTTCTATTGCATTAATCTGTTTGTGTTGGAATAGAATAAGGTTTTTTATATATAATTGTCGAACAGTCAATACTCCACAATCTTTGTAAAGTTCTACGGTTGGAAACCTAAATGGTCTAAAAGTTGCTACTTTTAGTACTGCTCGTTGAGCACGTTCTAACATTAACATATAGGTACCGCATGCGCCACCCCACGATGTGTTGCAATAAGTTAGGATTGATCTGCAAAGTGCGTTATACACATAGAATATCAACGTTCGGTCAGCTACGTCACGCAAATTTTTAAAAACATATATAAGTTTCCGTACTCTTTTGCTGAGAGTCTCAATATGAGTAGTCCAGGTCAGTCTTCTGTCTATCATTATTCCAAGGTACTTAATATATGGAACACATTGTAATTTTGGGCAGCTGCAGCTTCCTGCTGCACAGTTCAAATGTACTCTAATTTCAATTATAGGTGTGCGGCCTCTTGCATTTGTAAATGTGATGAAATTGGTTTTATCTACATTAAGGGAGAGCAGATTTCCACGCAACCAATCAGTCACTGTTCTAAGACCTTCTTCAGCATGTGCACGAGCCTCTTCCCAACTATTACCGACAAAAATAAGCGCAGTGTCGTCTGCATATGAAAATATTTTACACTGTTTTAACTTTAGATTAAATAGATCGTTGACGTAAATTAGGAATAAACTTGGGCCCAACACGCTACCTTGGGGAACACCATAACTTATTTCTTTCTCTTCACTTGTATAATCGCCAACTTTGGTCCTCTGGGTACGTCCATTTAAGTAATCGGCCATTAAATGTAACGCACCATCTCGTATTCCAGCAAGTTCAAGCTTCTTCACAAGTATGGATACAGAGACTGTGTCAAAAGCTTTAGCAAGGTCTAAAAATACTCCTATGACTTTATTTTTCTTATCCAATTCACTCACAATAAAACTTGTCAGCTCAAACACTGCGTTATCCGTTGACCTACCAGCTCTGAAGCCAAATTGAGAGGGCGAAAGAATATTATACTTTTCTAGATATGATATAAGTCGTTTATTAATTATCTTTTCTAAGATTTTTGAAATAGATGGTAGAATCGATATTGGCCTGTAGTTTTCAACACATTCTCTGTTACCACTCTTATGGATCGGTGTGATTATGGACGTTTTGAAAATGCGTGGGAAGGAACCAGAAGACAGGCTTAAATTACAGATATGTGTAATAATGGGAACCAAAATAGTTGCAGACTGTTTGATAACTTTTGATGAAACGCCATCAAAACCAACAGCACAGTCGTTTTTTAGACCCAAGATTATGCTCAAAACTTCATTCTCATTAGTTTCTAATAAACCAATAGAGTTAACCTGGGATGGAAGTTGCGTAAGACTTTTATTGGAGTCAGAATGAGAGCTTCCTTGTATTTTACTAGCAAGAGTTTTACCCACGTTAGCAAAATAATTATTTACGTAGTTAATGGAGTCAAGGGGACAGTCTTTGGCCCTTAATAGAATATCATTACTCTTTTTTTCTTTAACTGTCCCTGTAATTATCTTTATTGTTTCCCATGTTTTTTTACATTATTTTTGTTTTTTTCTAACTCAGCTTTTTGATAATCAATTTTTAGTTTCTTTATCAAGTAAGTGCAGTAATTTCTATATCTTGAATAGGTTACTTTGAGGGTTTGATTCTTAGGAGTTTCCTTTAAACGAAGATGCATTTTATCACGAGTTCGGATGCAACGAAGAATACCCGCCGTAATCCATGGTTTAATATTACGCTGGTTGCGTGGCACTTTAAATAAGCGGGTGTTTACTTTGATAGTATCAATTATTTTGTTCATAAAGAGTTCTCCTGCTATATTAGCGTCAAGTGATAGAAATACATCAGCAAAATTTAGCGTTTTTATTTGTTGACTGATTTTGAGAAGATCAATTTTGGAAGTGTATTGTTTTGAACTACTCGAGCTTATTGATTTATTTTTAATGTTTAATAGCACAGGACAATGATCGGTCACAAAAGTGTTAATTATAAGTGTTGTGCACTGACATTTAGATTTTAGCATTACATGGTCTAAACAACTTATTCCCCGTGTCGGCATATCGTGGCTAGGCAGAAGTCCGTGAGCAGCCATTAACTCCAAATAGGTAGCAGAATGTCTGTCTGTATTGTCTGGGTGTATATCAATGTTAAGGTCTCCTATAACCGAAATAGTTTGATATTTTTTACAAGACGTCAGAATATGATCTAATGAATTTAGAAATGGCTCCGTGTTAGAGATCGAAGGAGACCTGTACAGTGCTATTATTGCAATATTACATCCAATTTTGACCAAAAGACAGTTTGCATCTGTAAAATTGGGTTCTTCTATTACCAACTCAATGTTAGTTTTCGAGTACACAATAACGCCACCATTTTTATTAATGCAATTTTTTGTAAATGCAGAACTATAGTTATTTAATACAGGAAAAGGTTTGTTGTCTTCAATCCAGCATTCGGTAAGTATTATGATTTCACACTGAAAGCCGAGTCGGTGCAATAGTAGTTCTAAGCCGACAAAGTTCTTATTTATGCTTCTAATATTCATCGTGAGTATGTTAATCGACATAATATTATCATTAGTAGAAATTAATGTTAGACATGATTCTGGTTGGCACAACTTAGCTCTGGCGATGGTAATGTCATCTATAAGGCTGCACAAAATATCTTGTAGACTATTATCCATTATATTTATTATTAGTTATATGGGTACTTATTGAGGCTGCTGGTAAACTTTTATTAAACTTACAACTTACATCTTTCTGGGTAAGGTTTATGATCGATCTGTCATTTTTTGTGTGAGTGCGTGTGTATATGTGTTTGTTAACGAGTGTGTGTAAGATTATATGAGGCAGGATGACTGAGTGCTGTGAAGCACTGTATTTAAAACAATTTACTAAAGTTACAAAAGAATTAACATTAATTATATAGCTAAATATGTTTAGTTCACTATATTTACTAATCAGTTTTTTTGTTTTAGGTCATCAAGCTGCTGTTCATTAGTGACGATGATTGGGGCCGATCCTTCAGCTTTACGCAAGAAAATTCTGCCATTTTTTGACCAACAAAAGTCAAACCCACAGGTCCTGGCAACATCGCGCGCCAGAAAATAGAGTCTCTTAGCTTTCGGTGTCAGGAATTCTGACACAAACACTGGAGACTTTTTGCCTTCTATTCCTAAGATGTTAGTGTTCAACCTGTCAGTTGTGTTGGCTGCATTATATTTTTTGACTGCCTGCAGAGTGTTATCCTTCATTATGGAAGTTGTGAAGTCAACCACCAAGGGCCTTTCCTCGTTCAGTTTGGCTCTGATGCGGTAAATATCTTTGATCATGTTAGGTTGCACATTGATCCTGATTTTCGATTGCAACTTCTCTACAAGATCACTCAAATCTTGTTTTGTCTCTTTGGGCTTAGATGGAACACCCCGTATTTCCAGACACGTACTTCTGGCATGCCTTTCTGACTCATCAAGCCTGCTTTCTAAATTTTGGATGTACATTTGGCGACCAACTTTCTCACCTTCAAGAGTAACTATACGATCGTTCATTTCCTCGTTTTTTTTAATGTAAAATTCCAAAGACTTCTGCATATCCGTGTTGTTTTTACGAATTTCCGTCACCTCGGCGAGAACTTTGGTCAACAGAGACATTATTTCGTCTTGTTTGACGGAGCTCAAGTCTTCTGCTTGTGACAAAGGCGAGTCATTTAGACACAGGCGTTTCGTGGGTGGCGAAACAACACCGTCCCCTAGTGATTGTTGTGGTGGAGTGCGTTGCATATTTTATGGTTCGATGCAGGTATGTACAAGGAATGTATAAGTGACAAGGTAATATTACTTCAAGCCGTTTGACAAAGGTAACAAAATGCAACGGCTTCATGAATAGGTCAGATTTACTCCTTCTGGCGGCAGTATTATTTGTAAAATATCAAAGATTACAATTAATTTGTAGTTCAAAAAATAAAGTCCGGACGATTAATCAAGAACGCATTCTGGCGATGTACCAGGCGCCCATAAGTTGTCAGGTGGGTTGTTGCACTGACCGTTAGGTATCTCGCGGAGGTGGTGGATGGACTCACGCGCAATTGGTCCTCCTTCAAGTATGGCGGCGTGTGTAACTCGGCGAGTGGGCGGAGCTTCGTTCCTCCAATAATGGCCACTCTGCAGCAGATGCCAGCGAGTGCAGTCAGCTTTGACGTCACACGTAAATAGCTCTTCGTTACTTATGCACTCCTATTTTTTGTTTGAAATAAACTGATGCAATTTAAATTAAATAGTTGTTTTAATAAACGGACTTTAATTTTGGACACGTCTACTCGCTTCTGAGGTCCGGGGGGAAGGGGGGAATGATCTCTCTCTTCTCAGTTTCATTATCTGTCTGTTAACTGACGTTATTAGTATTTTTGCTAGTAGCAGGGGCAAAAATCAAACGGTAATATAAATAACAATTAACTATAGCGACATAAGGTTAAAACCTAAAGTGGAGATGTGTAATTCGAGGTTAGGATAAATTTTCGTAAAGTGATAAATTAATATCAACAAATACATACCATTATGTATTACAGAAATACATCTCTTAATACATCGAGATGATTGGTGTTGTGGGCAGTTTCGAAATGTACATATCTAACAAGCCGTTTTCTTTGAACTTTTTCAACACTTTTGTCATTTTTGCAACTTTTAACACTACTGATCCTTTCCAAACTGAATGAAAAACGACCCTATTTTTGACGATATAAAGACGACTTTCCTATGTCAACATGTGATCGAAACTTGCAACACGAACGGTGGTCGTAAATGATCAGAACGTTAATTTTGCCCACAAATGGCCTATTTAGCGTTTTTAACAGTTATTTTCGCCAATTGCTACAAAACGAACGGCCCCTTAATCGCGCTACCAATCGCAATGCGTTAGCTAATACCGTAGACGCGAGTATTATATACGAATTTTATTATTATTATTTATTTAATACTCTATACACAAAAACAGTGTACAGAGGAGGACTTAATGCTATGACAGCATTTTCTGCCAGTCATCCTGATTGTGCAAGAAAGATGTGTCTAAGCGTGCACTCGAGATATGGACAGTAAAATGAAAATAAAGATAAATTAATTGATATGAATTCTTAAATATAAAACTTTGTAAAATATGTATATACAATTATTATTATATATATGTATTAAATAATATAATATCACAAAAATAAAATACTATTTTTTTTTAGAAAATTTAACAGCTGTTGTTGTTACTAAGACTTTTTTAAATGCTCTCGAATTAACCGTTTAAAATTTTGGAGCGATCACAACTGCAATCACAATTCTAGTGACAAAATCCACTAAAGGAGGCGCTACTGTAAGTTTGCGAGCGGTAGCTTGTTAGCAAATACGAATATCGCCTATTTGACAGTTGTATTAGTATTGTACAATAGTAGCAATTGCTAGTTAGTTGACCGGTCGGTTGGTCTAGTGTCTAGAAATCCTAGGTACGAAATCAAATGGTCGCGGGTTCGAATCCTGTAAGGTGCAATCATTTGTGTGATGAGCAGAAATGTGTTTCCGAGTCATGGATGTAATATTCTTATCTATGTATGTTCATCCGTTATCTAGTGCCCATAGTACAGGGTATCCTAGTTTGGTTCCTATCCTAGTGTGGAAATGTCCCGAATATATATATATATATAGTTAATGCGGGAAGTATCGACTAACGCAAGATCTTACATTGGCCCTGGTAGAGGCCATATAGGCCTAGGAAGGACTTTAGAATTGGTATATCTCTATATATACTTAGAGGAGGGGATGGGGGGGAATGGAGTTGGGGAATGACCCTCCCCCAGTAAGGGAGGGTAGCGGAAACCCATAATTTTTAAGAAAAATAAAATTGAATATTTGATGTTATATTATGGAAAAACATAAAGTTATCAAAGCTAAAAAAACACGAAGGCAAAGGCGGTCTCGCTGTCGCTAACCTAACCTATCACGGCCAAGTCGGGATTCCGCCTAACGCCTTGAGCGGTGGATAATGATTCTATTCGAACTAAAATTATACAGAAAAAAATGCATAATTCTATGTTTTTTTGCTAAATACACATGTAATAACGAAGCGCCACAACAAACAGCTGTCCACTGCTGTCAAAACACGTAGCAAAGAGCGAATTTTCCCTACACTAATGATTCATTACGTATCCTTTTTCATATTTAGCCTCAAATATGTTTTTGCTTTTCAAAAATTATGGATTTCCGCAACCCCTACTTACAGGGGGAGGGTTATCCCCTCTTTCTCTTCCAGCCCCTCACCTCGCCTAAGTACATAGTTACATATAAAGATACTAACGACGAGCCTAGGCCTGGTAGGTATAACTAGTTTTTGAATGGAGGTGACAAATGTTTCGCCATACCTGCAGAAATTAAAGTGAGTAGGTACATAATCTAACTTAGGTATATATTTATCAGGAAGTTAGGTAAAACAATCAACTAGGTAGGTTGGTACCTATACCTGCTTAGTATGACAAAACGGTGTGACCGCAAGTCCGCCGCCCTTAATATGTATAGTTAGTTAGCTACTATAGCACTGAAGCAAGAAACGTCATTTTTTTTTATTTGCATTATATTATGTACCTAAGCCAATGTCCATACAAAATTAAAGATTTGAAAGTTAAAAGTTAATTGATGTCACTGAGAGAGGCTAAACATTACTTGGTTTAACCATGTTTCGTCTTGAATAATAATTATCTAGGTAACTCTAAATTTATATCTAACTAGCTGTGCCCGCGGCTTTGCCCGCGTGGTCATTTCATTTAAAAGTAGTCCACACGTGTTATTCCAGGACCACACGTACCTACAAAGTACAATATACTACATTTCTTAAAAAATCGTTCAGCCGTCATATAGTTTTATATCAATTGCTCGGCATCTAATCATCGGAATAAGGCTAGCGCGCACTGCCTTGCATTTTTATAACGCATATTCTGTGAAGTACGGAGTATCATAGAAGTTCACGTATTGCGGACATAATACAATATGAAATAAACGGTACAATAAACGCACCGCGTTCCACCACGAGGCAGTGCGCGCGAGGCCTAAAATACAAAGTACCCCAGTTTTTAAATCAAGCCTTAATTATCCTCTATGTAGGGTATTTTTTGTTCATAATGCTTTATTATAAGTACAGATACTACGCTCTCTAGTGTAGAGGTCCTACAATAAAAATACTTACGCCTTACGTACTTGCTACGGAAGTAGGATAGTCCATTGTGCTATACTCGTACTTTATTATATACACCTTTTAGGCTCTTTATGCGCGATGCCTTGAGAATCTATCTGTGTTGCATTGCAGTAGCGTTAAAAACCGTAGCTAAATAGTCCATTCGTTTGGAAAATTCGATTCTCACCCCTCTCCGTATAGCTAAGAACTATCTCGATCACATCAGTTATCAAACATAAAAACGGAGCTACGTTCCTCACTCTCCCCCTCCACATTACAGCTAAAAACCATCTTGTTTACCTCAGCTTTGAAACATAAAAAACCGCAGTTAAATTGGTCCATTCGTTTGAAAGACACGATTCCCACCCCCTTTTTTCAACTACCCCCCCCCCCCTCCCTCCCTCCCTCCCCATATATCTAAGAGCCATGATGAACCATCTCGATCACATCAGTTTTCAAACATAAAAAAAAATATGGAAAAATCCAAATCCGTGTTGGACACGCATAGAGTTAGGGGTCAGTAGCCAGGATCCTGAGCCACCCAACTATGAAAACCGCATTGCATTCGGTTCAGTAAACTTTACTTCATACGCCAACAAAGTTGTTTTTACGATTGAATTAAGTCTCTCATTATATAATAATTTAAAATATAATTTTGCGCGGTAGGCGCAACACGTAACAACTTCTCCGCGTTCGGAATTTATTTTTAATTGTATAATGTCGACGATCTCGCTCGAAAGTGTTGTGCTCGGGTTGCAAACAACGATAGTGACCTTAGTGAGTAAAATTGAGGTGTTAGAAACACGTATCAGTGAGCAATCTGTGATTATATCAAAGTTGAATTCACCAAGTGTTAACGATAATACCCTCATACAAGCGACAACCGTCCCGCGTACCACGATCGCAGCTCCGGCAGCGGTGACTCAGCGACCATGGCGCAAGGCGCGTGTAAATGCATCGCTGGCTATAGCAGAGCTAACTAATGCGGGGAAGAAATGCGGCAATGTACGCGCACCTACTTCTGTAACGCCGAAAAGCGGAGACCGGGCTAGTAACGCAGTAGCGGTTACCAGTAACAAAAAAACTCAGGCCAAAGCTGATGAACAGCCCAAATTCCTGGCCACAGCAAAGCCTGCCAGCAAGCCAGAGGATGAGAATCCTGAAGGCAATTCTGGAAGCCAGTGGCTGGTGGTCGGTTCACGGAACAAAATTAGAAAACAACGCCCCGTTACTATTGGGACGGGTAATGCTATTGACGTACTCCAAGCCGCGGAGAGAAGGAAACATATTCAAGCATGGTCGTTCAAGCCTGACACCTCACCTATACAAGTAAATAAATTTCTGAACAATATCATCAGTGCTCAGTATAGTGTGGAGAAGCGGAGCATCAAATCGGAGATGCATGCCTCATTCGTTATCGGGATGCCGGAAAACGTGTACGAGAAAGTGACTTCACCAAATGCCTGGCCCCCAGGAGTTCGCTTCGCAGACTGGTTTCCCTTTCGTCCCCGCGTGCAGCGGGGTAGCGAGCGTGCCAGTTCCAGCGCCGACGGCAGCACCCGCTGACGCTCCAGCGCCCGTGGGGACAGGTGACGCCACAGGACACACGTCTGTTCAGCAATTACACAAGCCCATAGTTATATGTCATCACAACATAGCGTCACTCGACAAGAAATCTCAGCGCCTGGAAGTTCTGCTTCGAGATGAACTACAGTGTGACGTGCTTGCCCTGACCGAATATTGGCTTAGTGAACCTAACTTAAAATGTGTTAGTCTAGACGGATACACCTTAGTATCAAATTTTAGTAGAACGACAGTAGCACATGGTGGCTCTTGTATATTTATTAAAAATGGAATAAAAGCCATTGATTGTACACAATTGACCAAATTATCAACAGAGAGGTACTGCGAGGTATCAGCTGTTGAACTCATCGAATATAATATTTTAGTTGTATGTGTATATAGAACTAACTTGATTAGTTCCTCCAACTTTTTGACTCATCTGGAATGCCTTCTCAAACAAGCCTGCCAGACCGGTAAGAGTTTCATATTTGTCGGTGACTTTAATATCGATTGGCTTGGGAATCTATGCTCTGTGAAAAAGCAACTTACTGACTTACTGACCGTCCATAATTTCCGGAATGAGGTTGACTTTCCCACGAGAGTGGTCGGGTCATCGTCTACTTGCCTAGACCACGTGTATACTAACTTGCCGCGAAGGACGGTAATGACGACTCCGGTCGACACCCGGCTCAGCGATCACCGCGCGGTGCGGGCCGCTGTCGCCTGCGTGCGCGTCGTGCCTCCGCAGCGCACCCGGCGCGTCAGGGAGTTCTCACAACCTAACCGTATGAATTTCTTGGCAGATATTTTAAGTATAGACTGGGAGGTAACACTCACCACGCACGCGAAGTCTGAGGAAGATCTAGCGAAATCTTTACTAAATATAGTGACTAATAAATTTCACATTTGTTTCCCCTATAAACGTAAAAGCATCAGGAAACAATCATGGGTCACTGATGATCTTGTTGACTTAAAAAATCTCCTCTTTGACACCATTAGATTACAAGATAAGTACCCAAATACGCATTTAGATTCATTTGTTGAGAAACTTTCCGAGCAGTACGAATATGACGTGAGATCTCACAAACTCCGCCATTACGGAAAACAAATACGGAACAGTTCCAACGCACACAAGGCCATATGGCGTGTCGTTAACACCGAAAGGGGTGCAACCACCCGATCCTCGGTGAGCTTTACAGATGTCGCTAAAGATTCCACCGGCACGAAATTCGCGTTTCGGAAAGCGGCGGCCGACGCGATGAATGCCAGGTTCGTGGACGCGGCCTCGGCGTGCGGCGCGCCGCGTGCTGCGCTACCGTGCGTCGAGGCTGCGCTCGCAGTCGCGCGCCCACCTTCGGACCACTCCATGCGGCTGACAAGATTTACCGCGTCTGAAGTGTATCGCATTATAACTTCACAGATTCCTCGTAAGCCTACTAGAGACATCTATGACATATCCATGGAACTGCTGTCGACCGCGGCCGAACCGCTCGCTCCGTGTCTAGCCGTCCTTTTTAATCGCTGTATAGCGGCCGGCGCATACCCACGGTCACTTAAAGTCAGTAAGATTACACCTTTGTTTAAGGGAAAAGGTAAGCGTGAGGACATAGACGGTTATCGACTTGTGTCCATAATCCCGGCCATTGCTAAAGTTCTCGAAAACGGAATAAGCACCCGACTCACTGAGTATCTGACGACGACGGGTGCGCTTTCTGAGCGCCAATATGCGTACCGTGCAGCGAGATCAACTACTTCACTTACACGTGAGGTCATTCACCGCGTGCTAGGAGCTTGTGAGCAGAAACGGCAAGTTGCGGTCCTGTGCTGCGACCTATCAAAAGCATTTGAGATCGCTGACCACAGCGTCCTTTCTACCAAGCTTAGGTACTACGGCATCAACGGTCAGACCCACTCACTGCTGACAGACCTTTTGCGGGACCGGTTTCAGATAGTGGTTGCTTATGGGAGCGAAACGAAGTTGGACTCATTGGGCACTGTAATAGGAGTACCACAGGGATCGTCGGTGTCAAATATCCTCTTCACACTGTTGCTCAACGACCTACCAGAGCACGTAACGGCAGGTGAAGTTTACATGTACGCGGATGACGTGGCCGTGGTCGTTTGTGCCCAGTCACTGATTCATTTGGAGCGGCGGCTGTGTGAAGCCGCCGAGCAGGTGGCGCAGTGGTTTGGGTGGAACGGACTCGTCCATAATCTTAAAAAAACGCACTTCATCCATTTTTCCATCTCAGGTCGTCAGGTCCGAGACCTCTCTGTATCGATCGGCGCTACACCCATTGAGCAAGTACAGTCAATCGCGTTTCTGGGTTTTCAAATAGATCGAAGCTTAACTTGGATGAATCACATCGACAAACTGTGTGCTAAATTGGGCAGTGCGTGCTATGCGTTAGGTAGGTTGTCTCGTGTGGTATCTGCTGACATCGTACTCACTTGCTACTTTGCGACTGTACACTCCCTTTTACAGTATGGAGCGGAGTTGTGGGGGCGCACCGCCGACAGGGGACGCGCCTTCCGTATGCAGAAGCGTGCTGTGAGGGCGATTGTGAGGGTGTCGCGGGTGACGTCGGTGAAGCCATACTTTACATCATTACAGATTCTCACGCTGCCCTCGATAACAATCATGCAAGTTGCAATGTATGTGAGGCAAAACCTCACAACATTTAGGACGCGCGGAGAGAACCAAACTCACGGCCACAACACACGTGGTGCGGGTAAGCTTGTGTTGGTCTCTCATAGGCTGACAAAATCTAATAGACTCGCTCAGGTCCTGGGACCATCTATTTACAATCGCCTGCCGGATCAGGTCAAAGATGCGCCTAGCTTGGGATCCTTTAAAAGCAAAATTAAAGTATGGCTGATTGAGAAGGCGTTCTACAATGTAACGGAATTTATACCAGTATATCGATAATTCAATGTTATTATTGTTATTATTATTGAAAAAATGTTATTATTATAATTTGATATTTCTTTTACTTTTTATGTTTATTTTTAATTTACAATATTGACCTGTAATAATTATTACCAATAAATTGATTATTCTGATTATTCTGATTATTCATTATGAAATCTCATTTTGTTTTTGTTTGATTTGGACATAAAATGCTTTATCTTGGTCGGCTATTAGCTCGTAAACTAGTGAAGCTAGGAACTAGTTGATGGCCATGATCATTTTGTTACTAAATTCGTATAAGGCGCAAATTAAGGAGCGACATTCACTGTTGGACAGCCTAGGGTTTGACTTCAAATCTTGTGCACTTGGTGTCTAAATGCACTGAGTATAAGCCGATCAATAAAAAACTATTTGACGCATGAACGAAATTTGGAATATTACCTTATAGGTACCTACTTTGGCAGCGTTCGGGAAATTACGCCACATCTTGTCGTTACAGATACCGCAATGCCTCAAGACGAGAGTTTATAATCAGTGAGTGTTGCCAGTGATGACATACGACACTGAGACGTGGTCGCTAACATAAGCTCAAAGTCACGCAGCGTGCAATGGAGAGAGCTATCTATGCTCGGTGTTTCACTACGTGATAGAATCCGAAATGAGGAAATCCGTAGAGGAATTGATAGATTCAGGCGTTACTTTGCGGAAATCCATATTTAAAATGAACAAAATAAAAATATGTAGCTTACTTCCGCCAAAACTGTAAGTCAGACAAATGATAAATGGTAAAATTAACACAAGTAAAACCCCACGCTAAACAAAACCCTACCCCAGATTGAACTAATGAAAAATATAAATGAAAGAAAAGCTAAGGCCTGGAGGCCAAATAAAAAAAAAAAAGTTATATACAAATAATATATATAAATATATATACACAATAAAAAACCCCCAAGCTAAACAAACCCTACCCAAATACAAGTATCGAAACATTTATATATTCATATACATATAATATAAAAACACAATAAAAAACATATACCTCGATCCAAATACCAAACGTCTGACATCAATACGACACGTGTTTCGCCTCTGCACGAGGCATCTTCGGGTGATGTTGACTCGTCGAATGCTGGACTGAGAGAAACCAAGAGAGATAACCTTGGTTCCGTAGAGGAACCAAGGTTATCGACATAGCTCTCAGAATTTGCAAGTTGAAGTGGCAATGGGCAGGCCATATAGTTCGCAAAGCCGACAACCACTGGGGAATAAAGGTTCTGGAATGGCGATCACGAACGAGCAAGCGAAGTGTAGGGAGACCCCCCCACACGATGGACGGACGACTTTTAGCAAAATCAAAATGTCCAACGGGTTTTGCGGCCGATAGTAGTTTCATTTAATAATAATAATAATAATTTTTATTGACATAATAATTATACAGAACAGTAATGAATCCATAGGCTCCCGAACTAGTAAAAACTGTGTTTCAGGAGCCAGTGACTTCTCCCATATATATATATAGTACAA
Organism: Alsophila aescularia; assembly: GCA_946251855.1. Classification (NCBI taxonomy): domain Eukaryota; kingdom Metazoa; phylum Arthropoda; class Insecta; order Lepidoptera; family Geometridae; genus Alsophila; species Alsophila aescularia. The sequence continues at coordinate 381,445 of OX276374.1, read as the reverse complement.
ATTATGCCTCATGCAGTTAAAACCCAAACAAACAAAAGAAAAACATTATTAAATTACACTAAAAATAAAATTTAAACAATTTAATTAAAATTAAAATTAAAACAATGATTCCACAAACAATGATGTTAGTAGTGAATCACTGTTTGTGATTGTAATGTAAGTGTGTGTTTGTGTATGTGTGTTGTATTTATGTGATCATGTATGTGTGTATTTATTGTGTAGTAATTTGCCAGTTATGTATGTATAATTATATTTATGAAACCTTCAAAAGTAAAAATCTGATAACATTTTTTCAATTCCGTCATAGTCATATTTCTTTAACCAGTTAACTAAAGTGTTCTTAATTTGTCTATTACTATGTTTTTTAACGTTATATTCCTTGTTAAATTTGTTGTATAGGTGTGGAACAACAACATTATACTGTTTATGCGCAAATTTTGTTTTCACACGAGGAATAGGACATTATATTTATATTTGGACTGAGGTTCTTTTATTTTGTTCGCTTCATTTGTTGTCGTTTACCAAGTAATTGTGACATTTTCATTGCGAAGTTGCGTTGTTGGACGTTTTGATTGGTTGTAATGTTTTTGCGGCTTATTTTCTGCTAATTTTGAGGATTTATTTCGTTTCTTTTTTCGCAGAAGACTTAAATCTTCAAAAATTGTATCTGTTTGTCTTTTCGCGCATCACGTGAAAACTACTAACTGATTGGGATGCGGTTTTCACTCTTGAATAGCTTAGGGTTTGACTTAAAAAGTAGTTTACTTGTTATGTCTATCAGATGAGTAGAAGTCGAGCAATCGATAAAAAACGATTTGACGTCTCAACGAAGTTTGATGAAATATTGTTTGTTGGTACTTTTGGTTCGAAAATAACAGAATAGAAACAGTATACTCCAGAAAAATAACCACGCAGGTAAAGCCGCGGGCACAGTTAATAAAGAAGTAAGGAACAACAACTCTATACAAAGAAAACAATAAAAAAAGTGGTTGGGTTTCACTGCTGGATAAAGTCAAAGTCAAAGTAATAGCACCTTTATAAGGCAAAATTAGCATCTCATTAACATCTCATTAACAAGGAGAAATCCATAAAACATTATAAAAAGATCAAACCAATAAAATTTGAGTATATTAAGTATTCTTTGAGTTTGATAAGGAAATTTCCCTTTCATGTGCCAACAAAGTTAAATCTCACACTGGAAAAGGAAATACCCTTCTGGCTCTTTCGAAATACACACGGTAGAGAAGAGAGTACCAAGAAACAACGAGGATGTAACTTTTTCCATATTTATTCATTATTTCGATATTTTCAAATGTCAGAAATTATAATAAAACATATTTAAATTACAAAATTTAAAAGATAAACGTGACAATGAGATGTCTCACAATCATCAAACAATCAAACTGGGAAAAGTGAAGTAAAAATTATAACTAAGTATGTTGTATAGAACAACGTGACATCATGTCATGATCTCATGGCATGTTGAAGTCATGCGATCATGACACATCTCACAAAGTACTTTAAAAATTTTATTCACTTAACGTAAACATAGAAGTGATCACTTGACAGTGGAAGGAATTTTGATGAAATGTTGGTATATTGTTATCTTAGGTCTGGAATAGCACAAAGAGTACTTTTAACCTACAGAAATGACCACGCGTGCGAAGCCGCGGGCATCAGCTAGTAACATTATATTTCATAAAATCATATGAGATAGTGGCAAAAGTGATGAAAAATAAAACAAACAAAGATATTTCCACTCAGTTGGGTTGCTGTGCCATTTACTGCTGACAGTATCAATAAAAATCTAACGAAGCTCCGAATCTCAAGGAAGCTGACAAGACGAGATAGGGTCGGGAGAAAATCGCGCTCGTTTCTTTGATACGGGTCTGGCAGCTTAGAAACTTTCACTTCTGCTGTTCGGTATCAATCCTCCATCTAAGAAAATCACAAGACCTAATCACAAGTCGGGCATCACAAACGGCTCAACATTCAAAAAGGATTAAATTGAAAAAGGAAATTTTCAAGGGAAAAAAAGTTTGCAACTAATTGTCTCATCACACCCGTTCAATTTGCATTTACCCTAAACGCTTTGAGAGGTAATTATCAAAGTCCCCTTTTCCTTATCTTTCCTCAACACTGTTAGGAGCAACACAGATCAAGGTTAGCACCCACATCGTCGCGCGTCACGGAAGACGTAAAAATGTTCTTGCATAATTTTTGGGCAAAAGCTCTCTGGACTGCGTTAAGATGTCGTTGTACACCTAATTTAAGTGTTGCCGGCAACCAAGCGCTGGCGGCATATGAGATAATTGGCTCCACCGTCGCCGTATATATGAAATGGATGACTTCCGGGTGGAGACCCCAACTTATCCTGGCGGCTCGAGACAGCTGTTTGTAGATATTTAAAGCCTTCTTGCAGATGTTCGCAGTGTGGCTATTAAATGTCAGCTTATGATCGATGGTGAGCCCCAGGATTTTTATCTCATGCGACATTTCAATGTCGATCCCACCCATGCTCAGCCGTGGCGTGTCAAATTTTAGCTTTCTGGTGAGAACCATTGCGTTGGTTTTATGAGGCGCGAATTTCATCTTGTTTTTAACACCCCACGTCCGAACATAGGCAAGAGCAACATTGGCACGTCCCTGCACTTCAAGCGCTGTGTCCCCGTCAAATACCAACACGACATCGTCCGCAAAAGCCTGACAGTAAATATCCCTCTGTTCCAAGCCCTTCAGCAGTGGGTCAAGGAGAAGATTCCAGAGAATCGGCCCTCCAATCGATCCTTGGACGCACCCCTTGTAAGTGTCCTTTATGTACTCTTCTCCAGCGTATCTAACACGGACCTTTCGGTCTTGAAGATAACTGTCCATTATACGCCGGAGATTGACCGGACACTTTTCCTCGGCCAGTCTGACTCTAATTGCAGGCCACCATGCGCTGTCGAAGGCTCCCTCTATGTCTAGCGATACCATAGTTATCAACTTCTTGCCATCAAGTTTTCGGCGTATGTAATGTACTAAATCATAGAGGGAGTCTTCGGTGCTCTTCTGGGGCATAAAGCCATACTGGCGGGGGCTCATCCTTGGTATCAGATGCCACTTCAACCGGCCTACTATCATTTTCTCTAAAATCTTCCCCATCACCGGCAGAAGACCAATGGGTCTATAGGACTTGGGTACGGTATAGTCTTCCTTGCCTGGCTTTCGCAATACGACCACTGTAGCTTCTTTCCAGATTTTTAATGACCGAGCTCAAGACATTTATTCATCAGCGACAAGTGCAGTTCCATATCTCTGGATACCACCTGGCTGCAGATGTCGGCAGTAAAACCATCGACCCCGGGGGCCTTTTTCGGGTTGAAACTCTCCATAGCAGTTCTGAGTTCTCCCAATGTAAACTCCGGGTCATGTATTCCTTCATCATAGACTCGGTCGTTTACATGGTCTGCCGTTTCTCTAATAAGCTGATGATCTGCATTATCCTCCGATTTCAAGTCCCAGGGGTAAAATGCGTCCGCCAATACTTTGGCTGACTCTTTCTGGCTCATTTGTTCCCCATCCTTCACTAAGGGTAAGTCTTCGTGTCGCTTTTTCGTTCTGCCGATAACTCGATAGATGCCCTCCCACATCCCTTCCCTATCCTTCTTTCCGCAAAAACTTTTCCAACTTTCAATTGTTGCCCTTTTTGCTGCACACTCATATCTCCCTTTTGCTTGCAGGTACTCATCGACCACTTTAGTTCTTCGGACTGGCGCTGCGCATTGGATTCTGCGTTTCCTAGTGACGACTTCACGTTTCATTGTTTCAAGTTCTACGGTCCACCACGGCATGATAAGAGTTTGTTTTGTTTTCTTTTTGACTATTATTTGATGACATGTTTGTGTTATTAACTCTGTATGTGTTTCTATAAGCGTTTCTAAACTTTGTTTAATTTGAATTTTATCTATTTCCATTTTGTTTATTTTGCTTTCAGTTTTTAACTGATCCAGTTTCGCATGAAACTGGTGCGAGTTTACCTTTTTTGTGTTAAAAATTCTTGTAGTTCTATTTATAATAAGTCCCTTTGATTTTTTGAGTTTAATTCTAAAAGTAATGCCGTTGTGATCCGCGCCCGTTAGATCATCCTGGACTCTCCAGTCCATCACTAAGTCAAGCAAGTCTTCCAAACAAGCAGTTACGTCGACATGGCTGGTAAATCGACGACCTCCTCTAGTAGTGTCGAAGGTCGGGATATCGCCCTGATTGAGTATCTGCATACCCATTTCCTCTAAGGCACCGGACAGATCCTCACCCCTATGGTCCACAATGTGGCTCCCCCACCAGGGACTTTTGGCATTTGCATCGCCTCCCACGATAATTCTTCTAGATCCCAGCTCTACTTTGATCTTCTTTAGATGCTCCAGGTATGGCTCTATGGGCAGGTCTGACTCGAAGTAAAAGGATCTACAATAAAATGCTACAAAATAGCTTTAAAATTATGAAAATCTGTAAATTTTGAATATTTTTTCAGGAAACGATACCCTTTTTAGTAACGCTGTGTGAAACGCTCGTGATTACGCGTATTATGATATGCCACACTTGTATATCCAGTTATATTTGAGTTTGCAAAAAATCACTTTGTACTGGGCTCGGTACTTGGGTATATCAACTTTTTAGTATTGACGAAATAAAATTTTGTCGAAATTGGCGTTTTCTAGTATGGGGCGCGGTGCGCGCTCACTCGCTGATTCCTAGAAAAATATTAAAATAATTCCAAAAAATGTAATGGCCAAGTTATTGATGATATTGTTATATTATTATTGAAAATTACGTTAATTTAATTATTTTTTCGTTTTTCAGATGCAGACCGCGTGCGCGGCGTGCTCGCAAAGCTGAAAACGTGTATGCGGTGATGTAAAGTTATATTATAGTGATATTTACGATAAAAATTTCAATCCAACAATAAAATGCTACAAAATAGCTTTAAAATTATGAAAATCTGTAAATTTTGAATATTTTTTCAGGAAACGATACCCTTTTTAGTAACGCTGTGTGAAACGCTCGTGATTACGCGTGACATTACTAAAACGTCGTGGTGAAGCGTAACATAATTCTTCATCTGAACGAGGTTCAATAGGATCCGACATTGTCGATATGTGAAATTTTTAAATTTATATAAACTTTAATGCTGGATCAGTTCCAAACTGATATTACCAAAATTGTCCTCTTTTACAATTTTATTTCGCTTAAATAATGCTAAAGTACGCTATAGTTTTTATATTCAACAAGTGTAATTATTATGTTGTATCACAAATTTATTTGTTCATTTCCACATATACAATTTTTTCTCTATAAAACCACTAGTTAGTACAAATTTGTTCGGGTGCCATATTGTAACGATAAGAAAGGTATTGTAACGATATAAGACGGTGTAACGGTGATTTCTGAAAGTAAAGGTAAATAAAAAATAAATTGGGGCAAGTCGGACCAAAAGTGGGGTGAGTCGGGATTCTTGTCCCATTCGGTCGCTCTGTACGCGAGGACGATGTGAGGATTTATAAGGTAAATGCTTAACACAAGTAGGAACCTATAAATATAATTTCACTTAAATATATGCACACAAAATACCGAGCTTAATTAAAGTACACACATTTGTGAATTGGTAGGTACATATAAACTCTGTATCCCACACTAGAATAAATCCTGTGTTGTGGGATAAACAGTCTCCTTCGCACCACAATGTTATTTGTTTAGGTAGGCACAATTTAATTTTATAGCAAGAAATGTTTTTTTTTTTACCGGAACGGTAAATATAGGTATATAAGTTATACAAATTGCATTATTTTTAAACAGTAGGTAAGTTATTTGTAACTGAACATTTTTGATTACTATTAAACATCATACAAGAAGAAAAATATTTGTTGGTAAAAGTAGTAAAAGTCCTGAAAAAGTAGGTAGATGCAAAAAAAATGTATTATTAAACTAAGTAGGTACTTAACAACTGTGATACTCGTAGCTACATAAGGTATGCGTGGCGAAAGTGAGTTTAAAACTGAAAAGGACCGTTTGCTTGGCTAAGGAAACGGACCTCCTTCTCAGGTAAAGGCGAGGAATTAAAACAAGATGGTAAATTCAATAACAAAGGGCTTTATTACAAAAAATAGAAAAAGCACACATGAGTTATCAAATATTGGTACTCTCCCCTTTACTGAGGAATTCAAAAATAAATATTTTACACTTAATTTAGTTTGTTCTGCATCAAAATAATTATAAACAGCAAGATCTTATAATAGGAAATATTACTAACTTAATACTCAAAACTCAAAATTCTCAAATATGATTACAATTTCCTCAAACATATAAATTTTAGTACATAACTTCGGCCTATATGATATGAATTTACTGCTAAATTAACTTACTGCTTACTGTTTATTTTCTGTCTTACTTTCTGTTTACTTTCTATTTTAGAGTTTAATATCCCTCTGGGAAACACAATCTTACACACACACACTCTGTTTGCACTAGTTCTCTTTTAATTTAGAAAATTCTAAGGCAAAGACAAAATTATTCCGTTGCGTTGTGACCAATACATGTTAATCTGCTGAGCACAGACTCTCTAAGTTTTATTGGCCTAGGATTCTCCTGTACTATAGTAAATTCATATCATACAGGCCGAAGTTAATTACTAGAATTTATATGTTTGAGGAAATTGTAATCACATTTGAGAATTTTGAGTTTTGAGTATTAAGTTAGTAATATTTCCTATTATAAGATCTTGCTGTTTATAATTATTTTGATGCAGAAAAAACTAAATTAAGTGTAAAATATTTATTTTTGAATTCCTCAGTAAAGGGGAGAGTACCAATATTTGATAACTCATGTGTGCTTTTTCTATTTTTTTGTAATAAAGCCCTTTGTTGTTGAATTTACCATCTTGTTTTAATTCCTCGCCTTTACCTGAGAAGGAGGTCCGTTTTCCTTAGCCGGGCAACGGCCCTTTCAACCACATAGTTTCACGTTTCGGACCCGTGAATTGGCCTCCAAGATCTTGCGATTTAACGCCGCTTGACTATTTTCTGTGGGGATATGTGAAGTCGCTAGTCTACGCCGATAAGCCCGAAACGATTGACCACTTGAAGGACAACATTCGTCGCGTTATTGCCGATATACGGCCACAAATGTTGGATTGGACTACGTCCGAGCCAGCCGTGGCGGTCAGCCAGAAGTCATATTTAAATTATAATGCCAGAAGATTATCTTTCGAATACAGTAAATTTCATGTCAATTTAAAATATCATCTTTGTTTTATTCCATTTCAAAGTTCTATACCTCTAAAAAAACACCCTTTAATTATATTAGAAAAAATGCTATCACCTATGTCAATATACTCGTACTACATGACATGCATGATATTAACATTTGTCTATTGCATAAATGGTTACTAGGCAATTATAAGTTATGGTGAAATAAAGAAACACATACATACATAAACTACTAAAACATTACACTACTTTTTTGAGCAGTTGTGTAAAAATGTGGTCCCTTCTTTTATCCAGAAACTTTCAAATACATGTCCATTGCTTAATCTACAAACGTTGCTGTGATGCAGTAAATCAAAATAAGTATGCAGTCACATTCAGACAAGTATGCAGTCACATTCAGACAAGTATGCAGTCACATTCAGACAAGTATGCAGTCACATTCAGACAAGTATGCAGTCACATTCAGACAAGTATGCAGTCACATTCAGACAAGTATGCAGTCACATTCAGACAAGTATGCAGTCACATTCAGACAAGTATGCAGTCACATTCAGACAAGTATGCAGTCACATTTAGTCAGAAACTTGATTTGCGTGTGCTGAAGAGCAGAGCGAAACCTCATGAAATTGATCAACTTGCCCAGATTTTCCATTGTGCTCTTCAGTGCAGTACCTACTGAGTTTGCCGGAAAGGGCTGTCTGGTGCATGATGCACTGATAATACAGTGTTGCGGTTATAAAGTGGAGATCAGATTGGGTGGTCTTAGTGGACGTAAAGAAACGTGTGCTCTTCTGAACGTGTGCTGTGAATTCGGACTGCAGTCCGCCAATTGCCGAACCCTGAGTTAGACCATACGCAGAATCATTCCTTCCCTTGTATGCATATGTGAGGTATTCAGAATCAGGATCAGAATATTTTTATTGCATAAAACTGTGTACAAAAGGTGGTAGAGTTAATATTAGAAGAAACAACAGTTTTGCCCTGTTCGGACGTACAATAAATATAAATAAACTTATTGACAACAAGTCTCATAAGTAACTAATAATTATTTACATGAGAATCGGCAAGTTTACATTTTTATTACATTTTTACCTTATATCTAATGCACTCATTTTTAAATAAACTTTATTTTAGAAATAAGCATTCAAAGTATTCTATTAAATTATAAAACACTTTGGAAATAAGCCAGCCTTTCAATTTATGTTTAAACTGAGACTCTGTCATTATCTTCAATTCTAGGGGTCATATGTCTTGTATGAGGTATTTAGAGTGATTATAGTCTAAACAGCAACTAGAATGTGGCTGCAGCACGACGTATGCCCCGCCCATTACACCCGCAGCGTTCGGCAATATTTGGATAGCGTTTATCCCCGAAGATGGATCGGGTGATTGGGACAATTTTGTGGCCACGACGGTCACCTGACCTCAACCCGCTCGATTTTTTCTACTGAGGGTGCCTAAAAGAGAAGGTCTACAGAGAGCCCATCGCCACTGTGGAACAATTACGAGAGCGTCTACAAAGGGCTGCCCAGGAAATAACTGAGGCCAGATATGCGCGAAAAATCAAAAGATCATTCTTAAGATAGTTAAATATTTAAACGGGACTTGATCACGCTGAAAACTTAATATTTATTTACCTCGACGTTTCGATCAAGTTGCATTGATCGTGGTCACGAGAAGACTGAAGTAGCGGGTTTCAGCGTCGAGAAGGGTGAGCGTTGTCTCCAACTACCCGCATTTGGTTTTGTAAAAAATCAGAATTGTCACGACACACTACACTAACGACATCTGCAGATATCTTCTGACATAAACCGCGACGCGAACACTTGCTTATCACGGGATTCCAGGACGCAGCCAACTTGAAACCATCCTCTCGGTTGAAATTGGGATACTTTTTAATTTCAACCGCTTCACGTACAATCCTGGAGTAGTAGTGACGTTCCGTGGAGAGGATCTTCGGGTCATGGAGTTCAATCCAGTGATTAGGGCCCGATTCGAGCAAATGCTCAGCGTTTGCAGATTTATTTATCTGGCGGTTCTTTACAGCTGTAATGTGTTCTTTGACCCTTTCCGCTACAGTACGCTTGGTTTGTCCAATGTAGGAACTACCGCAGCTGCAATCTATCTTATATACGCCAAGAGTTTGAAAAGGAATCACATCTTTCGGTGTTCTAACATGCCTTGCTAACTTGGATAAAGGAGTATAAACAGTCTTGATAGACAAGTCCTTTAATAAAGCACCGACTTTATCCGTCACTCCTTTTACATAAGGCATGAAAGCCGGCTGTCTATCGACATCAGACCTACTCTTTTTATATCTGCGTCTAGGACGCCAACGTCTGGTCACCACATATCCGTTTCGCTTGAGTACCTCCTGAACATGAGACACTTCGGCATCCAAATGTTCAGGGTCACAGAGGGCATGAGCTCTGTCTAAAAGTGATCTGGCTACTGATTGTAAATGCCGCGGGTGGTGATGTGAAAAGGCGTTGAGGTATCTGTCAGTGTGTGTTGGTTTCCTTTAAACAGAATGAGATAACGAGCCATTAGGTCTCACCGACACTCTGACATCCAGGAAAGCTAACGTTTTCTCCACCTCCTTCATAGGTAAACTTGATGTATATGTTGCCATTCTTAAGATGGTGCAGAGCATGTATTAGAGCACATGGTGGCCACTTTGAACACTTGTTGTAAGTTTTTATAGACAAATAAATGTTATTTTACAAATCTTTGATAAAATAGACAATTTATTTATTTATTAGGCACTCGGATGACCATACATTTTTTTTACACCACGAGGGGTTAAACTTTCAAAAAAATATCGCAAAACATGAAACTTTGAGCTGTATTATTTATTTACAAAAAAAATAAAATCGTGGCACAAAAAATCATATTACATTCGAAAGCACACTTATCTCAGACTACTATCCAAAAAACAGATTGAGAAAATTCCTTTATTTTCAATTTTGCCACCGAAAAGAGTGGCGAAGGGTGCCATTTTCTTACCTTTTCAAAAAAAAAAACGATTAACTCGAAAACGGTGAGACTTTTACTAGGCACATTTTTTTATTTTCTGGACCGTCATGGTGTCCCCTAACTGTAGGTACAAGGTTATCCATTCCTTACGCCACACCCTGTGTGTGTGTGCTTTTTGTCACTATAAGTCGGCATCTACTTGTTATTTAAAAGTACAGGTTAGAACACACACAGGAGAAAAAACATATGCATGCACTGTGTGTGACTATAAATGTGGTCAAGCTGGGAATTTAAAACAATATGAAAAAACACATACAGGACAGAAACCATATGCATGTACTATGTGTGATTATAAATGTAGACAAGCAGATCATTTAAAAGAACATATGAGTATACACACATGAGAGAAACCCTATGAATGCACTATGTGTGGTTATAAATTTAGACTTGCAAGTTCGTTAAAACAACATATTAAAACACACACTGGTAAAAAACCATATGCATGCACTATAAAAAACACACAGGAGAGAAACTCAAATGCATCATGTGTGATTATGAGTGCAAGTGACTTAAAAAGACATATAAGAATACACTCTGGAGAGAAACCATATGCATGCAATATGTATGAATATAAATGTGGACGTTCAAGTAATTTTAAAAAGCACATGAAAATACACATAAGAGATTCCCTTTAAATGCAATATGTGTGATTATAAATGTGGACCAGCAGGTGATTTAAAAATCATATATAATATATATATATATACAGTACACTGGGGAGAAACCCTATAAGTACACACTGTGTGATTATAAATGTGCCCACATTGTTGCAAGCAGGTTGTTTAAAACATCATATGACAACACACACAGTAGAGAAGCCCTATAAATGCAATAAGTGTGATATTAAAATGTGAACATGCAAGTAGTTTAAAAAATCATTTAAAAACACATACTAGAGAGAAACCATATGCTTGCACTATGTGTGATTATAAATGTGGAAGAGCAGATTCTTTAAAACAACATATTAAAACACACACTGGTGAGAAACCGTATAATTGCAATATTTGTGATTATAAATGTGGACATGCATGCAATTTAAAACATCATATGATACATGATGATGATACATGAATACACACAGGAGAGAAACCATATGCATGCACTATGTGTGATTATAACATCATAAACATCATACACAAACAGGCCATTTTAAAAAGACATGAATTTACACACACTGTAGAGAAACAATAATATGTATGCAGTAGTTGTAAATAGAAATTTACATAATCAGGATATTTAAAACGGCATATTATGAGAAAACACAACAATCAACCGTCCTAGTAACATAATATTTAAAACGGCATATTATGAGAAAACACAACAATCAACCGTCCTAGTAACATAATATTGGGTGACACAAATGCAGGTATGGTTTATGATGTTATTAATTAGTTTCTTATTAATTCTTTAATTTCTAAATAATGTTTAGACATCATCATCAGGCTGTAACATTACTATTATAGGAATAAAGCAAACAATAACAAATTAACCCCCACGATCATGCCCTTATTCACAAACAATAACTAACTAACCGCCACACTTATGCCCGTATTCACCAACAATAACTAAATAACCGCCACACTCACGCCCATATTCACAAATAATAACTAACTGACCGCCACACTCATGCCCATATTCACTAACAATAACTAACTAACCGCCACACTTATGCCCATATTCACCAAGAATAACTAACCAACCGCCACACTCACGCCCGTATTCACAAATAATAACTGACCGCCACACTCATGCCCGTATTCACTAACAATAACTAACTAACCGCCACATTCATGCCCTTATTCACCGCCCCGCCTGCTCCATCAGCAGCGGCCCACATACCGTGATGTCTGGTGCAGTGCACAGTATAGATAATAGTACTTATAGCTTAGAGCTACTGCTGGCTGCGTGGCTCTTGCGCCCCGCACTGCCTGCTCCATCAGCAGGGGCCCACATACCGAGATGTATGGTTTCACAGATAGTTATTGCACTGTCGTCAGACAACAGTATAGAGACACCTTATATTGTCAGTACATTTGATTGTCTCGGGCCTCGGGATAACTTTTTTGTTCTTTTCGTAAATGTGTCGAGTTATACCAAAAAGTTTGAAAGCCCTTGCCCTAATATATTCATCCGTAGTAGTTTTTTTAAATCGGTTTGTAATTTAGCAGTAATGAAGCAAATCATAATGTTCTTAATAATAAAATCTCATTGCAGTCACCTCTGGACCTTGATCGAAGAACTCGCACATCATTTGAGAAAGCCAAGCTGAATTGCCAGGAGTCCCTTCCAGTCCAGCTACAAGAAGGGAGGTTGATCCCAACCAACCCTGAGCTCAATGCACGCTTCAATAGTGTATGTTCTTCGGATGAGATGTTTGCTTGGCTGAACTCTGAGGATGGCTGAGCTTGAGGGTGGTGGTAGCTAGCCAGACGAAAACCACCAAGTGTCCTGCCATCAAGGTTATACAACAGTGGTTTCTTTAACCAAAACTCATGTTCATTTATTTTATGCATTGTGTAAGCAATAACTTTTGTTATATGTGGTTTTATTGTGAGAGAGCCTGCACCAATTTTCCCGTTGTTGACCGGTTTCACGTGCGCTCCATTTTTAAAACGGTCCACCTAATTAGCCGCGGCGTAACTGACGGGCGAAATTATCACGAAAAGTGCAATCGGCGCGACGCGCGCCTGCCGCCCTCACCTCAGTACCAGTCTAAACATGAAACCGTGGGACAACCCGCATTCCATGGAAGTCCATTGTCCAGTAACGGTTGGCAGCGTACCCAACCATGCTGGTGGCATTGCCCGTTGAACTGCAATGCAAATTTGAGGAGACAATTTTGATATCTCGGGGTGCTTAAAAATATCTATCTTCCAATCCAAGATGGCGGGAACATGTTTTTTTTAGTAAAATTATGTGGGTTTCGTTTTCGAGGTTTCTCGTCGAGGTGATTATAACGAAAATTACATCCATTTTCAAATCCAAGATGGTGGACATGTTTTATATTAGTAAAGTTATATGGGATGGTCATTACACAATGGGAGCCTACAGGCGGTCGGCGACGACGTGGCCGGCCACGAATAAGGTGGCGTGATTATCTAGTAGCATTTCAATCTGACTGGCCCCAAGTAGGCGTAGTTAGAGATGTGTGGAAAGAAATGGGGGAAACCTTTGCCCACATCAGGTTGACAAAAAATAATTGGTCTAATTTTCAAGGTTACTTGGGTGCTTAAAGCAGTGACATCCAATTTTTATTAAAAAAAAAATGTTATGGGTGTCTTTTTCTAGCTTTCTCCGGTGCTTATTATGAAAATGAGATGAAATGGAAGATTGCGGACTTGTATTTATATACCAAAATATAAAAAAATACGCCCTTCCAGGAAATCTTGAAAATTAAGTAATACTTAGTTACTGAAATAAAACATGTCTGCCATTTTGGATTTGAAAATGGATGTAATGTTTCTTTTGTATTTTTTACCAATCTTGCGATGTCGGGTTTTACGCAAATATCAAACACTGACTGACTGTATAATTTACTTGTCTGTGCCACACTTTGTCACCACCCCTAGCGCTCTGTAGCACATACAAACTGCGTGGATTCATATTTTCGCTAGCTTGTAGCAGTAGGAATCACGAATCAGATTTTTGTATGGAAAGCCTGTCTGCCACCCTGTTTTTTAGGGACAACCTGTATACAATTGTTTTAACACTGATGGATCAAAATAGGGGGTCAGCTAAAACACCACCGATCGATTTAACCCCATGTATGTTCAGCGATTTGGAATAGTTTAGGAGTTACGGGATATTTTTTTTTTTTTAACCCGATTCCACATTTCATTAGAAATTTAGTAATTATGACCAATTTATTAGCACAAACGTGTTTTTTTTTTGTGTAGGCAGTTTAACCATGGGTCCTTTAAAATACATTAATACTACTGCATTATATTTTTTAGATTCTGGGAAAAAAACATAACAATGGAAATGTTTATCTTATACAAAAACTGTCTTAATTTTGAATAAATACGTCTGGCACCTAGGACGGCCTGCGAGCGAATGAATAATTTCAATATATTATGGTATCTTTACCGTGTGTAATACCCTAAGATGCTATAATATTGTATATGCAGATATCGTAACATCAAATATTATAGTATCTTAATCGTCTGTGATGCCCTTGATGAATATATTATTTCTGCATAAATAATTATTTTATGTTTTTAAATTTACCTAATTTGGTCTTTGATAAAGTATATTTTAAATTATGTGAAACATCATGAAATACTTGACACAATTAATCGTAATATTCTGAGCTCACATATATTTTTCTTGCATAAACCGGTTGACTGGTAGAAAATGCTACTAAGCAGAGCTATTATAGATAATTAAATAAAAGTGTTAAATAATAGTAGTTTTTGTTGAAATTATCCATATATTTGATAATTAATTGTATACTTTATTGTAATTACAAGTAGTAGAAATGTTTTATTCTTATTAAGCAGCTTATGATCCTAGTCCTACCATGTTTATTGTAATTACAAGTAGTAGAAATGTTTTATTCTTATTAAGCAGCTTATGATCCTAGTCCTACCATGTTTATTGTAATTACAAGTAGTAGAAATGTTTTATTCTTATTAAGCAGCTTATGATCCTAGTCCTACCATGTTTATTATAATTACAAGTAGTAGAAATGTTTTATTCTTATTAAGCAGCTTATGATCCTAGTCCTACCATGTTTATTATAATTACAAGTAGTAGAAATGTTTTATTCTTATTAAGTAGCTTATGATCCGACCATGTTTTGAAATATTATTTTCGATACAGACTTTTTATTATGTACTGTTATATTATAAGTAAATATAAACATAACATGTCTGTGTAAAGTATAAGTTGGTTTTAATGTTTTATTTTAAGCTAAGATGCTAGGTACAAAGTCAAAGTATTTTATTGTAAATAGGCAAAAATAATAGCACTTTTACAAGTCAAAATTAACATCTCCTGAACAAAGAGATTTACATAAAATATTATAAAAAGATCAAATCAATCCAAATTTAGATAAACTAAGATTTCTTTGAGTTTGAAAAGGAAATTTCCCTTTCATGTGCCAACAGAGTTAAATCTCACACTGGAAAAGGAAATACCCTTCTGACTCTACCGGTGCTTCGGAAATACGCCCGTTAGAGAAGAGAGCACCAAGAAACTCTACGGGGATGTATTTTTTCCATATTTGTTCATTCTTTATATATTTTTCAAATGTCACAATTATAACAAAACATGTAAACTACAAATATAAAAGGTAAAAGTGACAATGAGATATCATATGATATATTATATGATATTATATGATCACTTATTATTATCATGGAGCTTGGAGACATCAGGCCATGCATTTCTGTCATTAATATAATCATTTACATTGTAATACGCTTTCTTTATGAGATTTACTTTAACAAAAGTTTTAAACCTATGCATTGGTAATTGATCAATGCCGTCAGGTAGCTTATTAAAAAATCGTATACAGTTCCCCATATATGAACCACTAACTTTCTTTAACCGAAATCCAGACACTTTTAGTTTATTTTTATTTCTAGTATTAAAATTATGAACATCCCTATTTTTAACAAAGGTATTGATATTCTTCCGAACATACATTATATTTTCATATATATATATTGACAAGCCACTGTAAGAATATTGATCTCTTTAAAACGTTCCCTAAGAGAATCTCGGGATTTCATATTGTAAATGGAACGAATTGCTCTCTTCTGTAGCACAAATATTGATTGAATTTCCGCGGCCTTACCCCACAGCAAAATGCCATATGACATAATACTGTGAAAGTAACTAAAATATACTAATCTTGCAGTAGCTATATCGGTAAACTGTCTAATTTTACGTACTGCATAGGCTGCAGAGCTCAATCTACCAGCTAACAACGATATGTGAGGACCCCACTGTAATTTTGAATCTACAGTAATACCCAAAAATGTGGTTGACTGCACAAGGTCTACAGGCTCACTATTTATTAAAATACTTGAATTCGTAGGAACGCCTCTGACATTGGGTAGTGAAAATTTGATACATTTAGTTTTCTTAGGATTTAACATTAAATTGTTAGTTGTAAACCAACTAAGAACTAGCGCGATTGCCTTGTTAACGTCGTCAAAATTATTCAAGGTTCTTTCAATCTTAAAAATTAGAGAAGTATCATCTGCAAACAAAACAATATCACATAAGTTCTTTATGAAAAATGGAAGATCGTTAATGTAAACCAAGAACAAGAATGGCCCAAGTATTGAACCCTGTGGGACTCCCATTGTAATGAGAGATCCTGATGACCTCGCACCATTTACATCTACTTTTTGGATTCTATTGCTAAGATACGATGATAAAAGATCGAGAGCTTTCCCATTAACTCCGTAATGATTCAATTTAAAAATTAATGTTTCGTGGCAAACGCAGTCAAATGCTTTGGATAAATCACAGAAAACGCCAATTGCGTCCTGTGACTCCTCCCAAGCATTGAATATATGCTTTAAGAGCCCTGTGCCTGCGTCTGTCGTTGAACGGCCTTTAGTGAAGCCATATTGTTCATTATGAAACAGACCATTGAGATTGAAATGTGTTAATAACTGATTTAATATTACTTTCTCAAAAATTTTACTTAGAGCGGGAAGTATAGAAATGGGTCTGTAGTTAGTCGGATCATTTTTACTGCCAGACTTGAATAAGGGAATAAGTTTACTATTTTTCATTATGTCGGGAAAAACTCCTTCATCAACACAATTATTAAAAATAATTACTAAGTATGGAGCAATTATACCAATAATGGAACTTAAAATTTTAGTAGTTATTCCCCAGAGATCCTCTGTATTTTTTATGTTAAGCAATTTAAATGTCTTAACAATCGAATTAACATTAATATGTTTAAATTTAAATGTAACATCACACTTTTCAACGTTGCTTGAGAGCATACAAGCCTCAACTGAGGAAGATTTTAAAGACTGGGTAGTAACTATTGGTATTTTTGTAAAGAAATCTTCAAATGCATTGGCAACTTCGTGATCTTTGGAAATTAATTTATTGCCGATGTTTATGATAAAATTTCGGTCTCCAGGTTTAATTTTGCCGGTTTCGGTATTTATTATTTTCCATGTTGTTTTGATTTTATCTTCCGATTGTTTAATTTTCCTACTGAAATGAAGAGATTTCGCGGTATTACACACGGATTTAAATGTCTTAGAATATTGTTTTAAGTATTCAACAAATTTCGTGTCATTAGCATTCATTTTTTTTTGAGAATATAAATCGTATAATTTGTTTCTACTTTTGTAAATACCTGTAGTAGCCCAGTCATCAAATCCCACCCTTATGCCCCCCTTACATTTTTTTAATTTAAATATATCGTTAAACTCTTTATCCATTATATTAAACAAGGAATTGCAAAGGTCATCAGAATTCCCATCAAACGGCAAGTGACTAAGTTGATTATCAATGTTATCTGCAAACCGTTCCAAACGCTTGCAAGTAATAGGCCTGTAAGTGAACTCCTGAGAGTTTTTACCTGATTTACATTGAAACACAACACTTTGCCGACTATGATCAGAGCTAAGCTTATCACTTATAGCCCTGCTACGAGGTTCACAGTTGCAAAAAACATTGTCTAAACAGGTCGCAGAAGTGCTAGTGATTCTGGTTGGCTGAATAAAAAGATTTTTTAAGTGGAAGCACAAAAACAAATTTAGAAATTTATCGCTTAATGGACATTTAACAAGTATATCTACATTGAAATCACCACATACAACAAGGAATTTTGAATTGTTAGAACATTTCCTCAGAACATCCTCCATAACAGACTCAAACACATTGAAATCAGCCAGTGGGGGTCTGTATACATACACATACAATTATATGATGCTCCAGCTCAACACATGATAACTCAATAGTCCGTTCAACAGACAAGGCCACAATGTCTTTCCTCTCCTTAAATTTACATGTATTCACTAAATAAATTAAAGAACCACCATGAGACTTCGCTTTTCTTCTATTGAACGAACTACCAATCACAGAGTTTCTAATGGATGGTATCAAAGTACCTATCGTGAACCAATGCTCAGTTACACACATAACATCAACCTTAGAAAAATCTAAAAAAAGTTCTAACTCTAATGCTTTGCTGGAAAGACCCTGTATATTGTTATGAAAAATATGTAAGTTACCAGGCCTTTCCATTGTCTTAACAGTCAGTTTAAATTAACAGATAAATTTGGCTCCACTGTACCACGTCTAATACTGCTATTAACCGTGGCACTGTCAGAGTGATCCATTGTACCATGTACAACTGGATCATATATATTAAATGCTAACAATTTAGCGATGGTCACCTTGTAATTTTTGCTGAGATACAATGTATTCTTTGTCAAAATAAATTTTCTAACAAAATTGTTAGTTTCAAAATACAAATGTCACTTTGACGACAAGTCAAATTATATAATGTCAAATTCAGATCATAGGCATGATCTTTTTGCGTTTGCGTCATTTTATTAGAATATGGAAATGAGCAGACAATAATCCTGCCCACACCTATATTTTCTATATCTACTAGGGTCTCAACAAGATTAATAATATCAGTTTTTTTTACAGCTAGACTGTTACCTAATTGTAATACAATTGTGGTATTTTTGTCAAATGTACAGTTTTTTATTTTTGACTGAAACCTTTTAGTGGCAAACCGGAGAAGCTATTATTACAGACTGTTTGAGTTAAGCAATTTTGAAGCAGGCTGCCCATGCCTGCACCTATTTGATCACTGAATACCAAAGTTTTTCTAGGGCACTCAGATGGCTTCAATAAACAATCTGAGCTTATTTGATAGGTAGTGAGAGGATCCTGCACAGGTGACTTGTGCTCAGGAACATCATTGGGGCTATTCTTTACTCCAAGTGTGTTAGGCACTATCTTGGAGTTTTCTATGATCTGAACATTGGAAGTGCAATTGTCAGAGCTGCTAGGGCTTTGAGCCACCAAGCAAGCCATGGCTGCAATATGGCCTTTGATTTGCTTATTTGATGCCACATATTTGCCGTTTAAGTCACACAATTGTTTTTTTAAGCAAGTAATTTTACTATTCATGTAATCTATTTCTCTATTATTGCGGCCTAATAAACTATAACATTCATCAAGCTCTTTATTTAAATTTAATTTTTCTTTGCATATCTTTGAGCATTTAAAAAAATATTATATTTTTTTAACATGACTGAGGTTCTTTTCAAAAATTTATTAACCTTTACATATTTTTTAATCTTATTAGACCCTCTAATGCTGTTAATGTTAGAATTGTTTTTTTTTACAAACTTAGTTGTAGTCAGGTCCACTAATGACATATTATTACATACTATTACTTATTTGAGTTAGTTTCAATTAACTCCGAATATAAATTAGTGTTATTATTTTCCATCTCGGAACTAATACTATTTTTAGATGAAAAATCTAAGGTCTCTAACTTTGAAAGGGCCGTTGCCCGGCTAAGGAAACGTGTGGCGTACTACGTATTCCACACTTACACGGGGACTCAAGATAACTCCTCTAACGAGTTGGGCCCACCGCGTACAATGCGATTTAATCGCGACCTCTTATGACCATGGGCCACCTCCTTGGATTACTGGTTTTGCCTACGCGAAGGTACTAACTAGTACAGAGTCTGTGACACTGCATCGCAGCCGGCCCGCGCCCGGCACGCACACAGACGGCGATAGACCACGGCCGCGCTTTCTTTACTTTTTATTTATTGTCGTAGATCTATCCTTTCTTTTATATTACTTTAATTTCTTGTTGCTTACTTAATTTTAATATCCTTATTAAAACATTCATTTCTTTCGGCCTAACTTCTTCTTCCTTTAAATATAAAAACTTTCGATCCACATCAACCTTCTGATCCGGAGTCAGTATAACTGGATGGTGCGAGATCTGGACTGCCAGGATCCTCGCCCACATTGGTGACCTTCAAGTGTTAGTGATACAAACACCGTTCGCTGTCCTTGGATTGATCTTCACGGAACATTCGAGACGACGCAGCGACGTCACATAAAGTATTACAAGTAAGGGTGTGGAACAAGATATAAGCGGTGAGCGATTTTATTTTTAAACAAATATGGCAGACCGTGATAACGGAGAGTTGCAAGATGCTGATCCACCTGTTGTCCCTGAAGTGCTTAGAGTAAGCGTCAGAGTTCCGCCATTCTGGCCAGAGGAACCAGCGTTGTGGTTCGCCCAGGTGGAAAGCCAGTTCTTCTTATCCAGAATTACTACAGACGAGACTAAATTTTGCTACCTAGTTGCTCAGCTGGACCATCAGTTTGCCGCAGAAGTAAAAGACGTAATTACGAATCCTCCACCAACCGATAAGTACCTAAAGCTAAAAACTGAACTCATTAAAAGACTTTCAGCATCGCAGGAGAAGCGCGTTAAGCAACTGTTGATGCACGAGGAGCTTGGCGATAGGAAGCCGTCGCAGTTCCTGCGCCACCTTCAAAGCCTCGCAGGACCATCGGTGCCTATTGATTTCCTGACCACCATCTGGTCAAGCCGTCTGCCTTCGAATATTCAAACGGTAATCGCTTCGCAGGTAGACCTTCCTCTGGACAAGCTGGCAGATTTAGCAGATAAGGTGCATGAGATAGCCCCTTCATCTCCACAGGTAGCAAGCACATCCAGAGCTGCTGCTCCTGCATCATCACTACCTTACGACGATCTAACCAGGCAAGTCTGTGAACTGACTAGGCAGGTAGCGAAGCTAACGGAACAGGTAGCCAACGGTGATCGTTCTCGATCTCAAAACCGATTCAGACGGAATGATCGCTCTCGCTCACGCTCACGACCTAAGCAACCACCACCTAACCACCCTCACTGTTTTTATCATTTTACCTACGGATCCAAAGCACAGAAATGCAAGCAGCCGTGTAGTTTCACCTCGGAAAACTTCCAGGGCGGTCGGAAGTAGCGGCCAGCGACTGCCCTTCATCTACAGGCCGTCTTTTCGTCACAGATCGCGTTACAAAAATGCAGTTTCTAGTAGACACTGGTTCAGACTTGTGTGTTTTTTCCGCGATCGGCTGTCAAGATGCCCTGCTCAAAGTTGAAGTTTGAACTCACAGCTGCAAACAACTCGATAATTCACACTTATGGTCTCACTCAACTACAGCTGGATTTAGGACTTCGACGTGCTTTCATCTGGAGTTTCACGATCGCTGATATTTCTAGACCCATCATCGGAATAGACTTCCTCAGACACTATGGTTTGCTGGTAGACTGTAAACACCAACGCCTTATAGATGGAATCACCTCACTTTCGGTAAACGCTTTTTGCACCGGTTCGCCTGACGACATCGCATCTATCAAAACTATCACTGGTGAATCAGACTTTCACGAACTACTGCATGAGTTTCCAGAGATCACGAGGCCTGCAGGTGTTCCTTCAAGTCCTAAACATAATACTCTCCATCACATTAGGACAACTCCAGGTCCTCCAGTTTCAAGCAAGCCTAGACGTCTTGACCCCGCACGTTTGCAGGCAGCTAAAAAAGAGTTTGAAGATATGCTGGCAAGTGGCGTGGCTAAACGCTCTGAAAGCCCTTGGTCATCAGCGCTACATCTGGTAAAGAAGAAGGATGACGGATGGAGACCTTGTGGTGACTATCGAGCACTCAATTCCAGGACTATACCAGATAGGTACCCCATTCGTCACATTCAGGACTTCTCCCACCAGCTTTCAGGATGCTCTATCTTCTCTACGGTTGACCTTGTCAAGGCCTATAACCAACTGAGAGTAAACCCAGAAGACGTACCCAAAACAGCACTTACTACACCTTTTGGACTGTTTGAATTTGAGTTCATGACCTTCGGACTTAGGAATGCTGCTCAAACCTTCCAAAGGTTCATCGACGAAGTACTTCTGGGCCTTGATTACTGCTATGGATACATTGATGATATACTCATTTTCTCCTCCTCGATAGAAGAGCACAAGACACATCTGCGTCATCTGTTCGATCGTCTCAAGCAGTACGGAGTGCTGATAAACACTTCAAAGTGTATACTAGGCAAGTCGGAAGTAGATTTTTTAGGATACCACGTCTCAGCCACTGGTACACGACCCATGGTTACGAAAGTCCAAGGTATCCAGGATTATACTGTCCCCAAGACCGTTTAAGAACTCCGACGTTTCTTAGGAATGATGAACTTTTACCGTCGCTTCATTCCCAACGCAGCTCAACTCCAAGCGCCTTTAAACGCTCTCTTATCTGGACCCAAAGTCAAGAGTTCGCACCCTGTTGAGATGACTCCTGACCTCATGCGCACCTTCGAAGACTGTAAAACCTCTTTGTCCCAAGCTACTTTACTTGCTCATCCAGATGCCTCAGCTGAATTAGCACTAGTCACTGATGCATCTGACTCAGCCATCGGTGCCGTACTACAACAACGCAAAGGTGCAGACTGGCAACCACTAGCCTTCTACTCGCACAAGCTCTCTAGTGCCCAGGTTAAGTACAGCCCCTACGATCGAGAACTACTTGCCGTGTACGAAGCCATTAAATACTTTAGGCATATGGTGGAAGCCAGGACCTTTGTAATATACACCGATCACAAGCCTCTGACTTTCGCATTTTCTATGAGCAAAGATAAGTGTTCTCCAAGACAATTTCGGCACTGGGACTACATTGCCCAATTTACCACTGACCTACGCTTCCTTCCTGGCAAGAAAAATATCGTCGCAGACGCTTTATCGCGCGTGGAGGAGATTGCTGCTGGTATTGACTATCAAGCTCTTGCACAATTTCAGAAGACAGATCCTGAACTGCAACACTTGCTTCTCCACGGTTCCAGCTTAAAACTTCAAAGGATGGAATCAAACGACAGCAGAATACCAGTCTATTGTGACACTTCGGTTGGACAGCCTCGTCCATTCATCACTCCACAACTTCGCAAACAAGTCCTCGACTCGATGCATGGACTACATCACCCAGGAAGTACAGCTACAGTACGACTGGTTACACAAAGATTTGTATGGCCAGGGATTCGTAAGGATTGTAGAGAGTGGGCTAGGCATTGCTTGCAATGCCAACAATCCAAAGTTTCCCGACATACTAAATCCCCCCTTTCCTCTTTCCTTACCCCTTCCTCGAGGTTTTCCCATATCCACCTCGATATCATAGGACCGTTACCCCCATCTTATGATTACAGGTATTGTCTCACCGTCATCGACAGATTCACGCGATGGCCTGAGATAATTCCACTTAAAGACATCACTGCCGAATCCTGCGCTGCTGCCCTTGTATCTGGTTGGATTGCCAGATTCGGATGTCCAGCTCGCGTGACAACAGACCGTGGAAGCCAATTCGTGAGCCACCTCTTCAAATTTCTCGCTGTTCTGATTGGCGCGCGTCACTTCCAAACCACTGCATATCACCCCGCTGCGAATGGCATCATCGAGAGACTCCATCGACAACTCAAGGCAGCTATAATGTGCCACTCTAACTCTCATTGGACTGAAGCCCTTCCACTGGTGCTACTTGGCATGCGAAGCGCATGGAAGGAAGATCTGCAAACTACAGCTGCGGAATTGGTTTACGGTGAGCCCCTACGCCTACCTGGTCAGTTCCTGTCACCGATAGAAGACTCCAGCTATGATGACATCACGCAGTACGCAACTCGCCTTCGAGCCTATATGCAGAAGTTGACACCCAGATCGACGTCATGGCATACCTCTACGCCATTTTACTTCCCACGTGACCTGCATGACTCATCTCACGTATTCCTGCGTCAAGATCACGTGCGCGGCTCACTTCAACCACCGTACGAAACCGTCCAAAGTTATCCAGAGCCCGACATATTCCTGGAACGTCAATTATTAATAGCAACACTAAGAAGCTCGCTACTTGCCAATAGAGATCACCACTTAGTTTCCACCTTTCTTCTAGTTCACGCCATTTGTCGCTAGCTGTCGCTGCGTGGATTAACCATTTTATCTATTTTGAGACAGTAGATGAAAACTTTTCCCTTTCCCTCGCAGAGGCAAATTCAACCATTATTTCTTGATTCTTAGATAGGCGAAATTATCAATCTGTCTTCAACAAGAAAAGCTTTCATTATTCCTTTAACGAAGAAACTGGCGCACGCGCGGTGGAGTTCGGCGTTTTTTACAAACTCGGCGTCTGGTTTTCAGATACGGAGAAAACACAACTTGATCTAATAGAAAAGACGCTGCTCCTCGCCAGATGGCGTTGTACCCAATATATTATATTATCGAGATCTATAACAAAAATCTAACTTGGAGTCATGATTTAACATGTCACAACTTAACCCTGTTAAGGTTGAGCTCCTGCTCTAAATCCCTTATAGGCCTGAGGGCCGCCTCATATGTGTCTTGATCCTGGATACAGGAATCAACGGTGCACTGTAGACGATCACGCTGATCTCTCATATCTTCATACGCCATGTCTAACTCAGACAATTGGTTTTTCAATGCTGTGTTCTTGTTCAGCATGTCAGACATATCAGCTTCATGTCCTTCTAGCTCTCGAAGTAGCCTATTGTTGCACTCTTTGGAGGCTTTGAGCTCCAGCAACGCCGTCTGCAGCTTGGCTTCACGGTCACATGCTTTGCGAGTCAACATTGTCGAACGGTAGCAGGGTCTGAAAAAACAGTGGAGCACCTTAAATTCAAGCTTGGTTAGATTTGAGTCCCAATTAGTGACCTACTTCAATGATGATAACGCCAATGTTTGACTAAATACACAAATAAAAATAAAGCTATTTCTGTTGTTATTCAGGTTTAAGTATTAGTTAATTTATATCTCTAATAACAAATCTCAATTGGATTGGTCGAAGATCAATACCGTTTTCCACTTTAGGTCACTTTAGAGGATACCTAATATTGAAGAAATTAAATGTTACAAAACTTCATGTAAAAAAGCACTGTTAGTAAATAAACAGACTGTTACAACCTACAACATAATACTATGATCCAAGTGTCTACTTATTGGAAAAACATCTAAAAAGAAAACAGTGAAAATTGTCAGTTTGTCCAAATTTCAATATAAAAAATATATATATAGAAAACCATACAGCACAACTACACAATATGTAATAGGTATATAGAATAGAGAACACAGAACCTGTTAAAATAATACTAAGACCCAAAGCTGATTCCAGTATATTATACAGAATATAGTACATAGAACCAGTTAGGTACCTAACTCTCAACAAGACCCAAAGCTATGATTCTAGTATAGTATACAGAATATAGTATATAGAACCCGTTAGCTTCTAAGACCTAAAGTTATGATAGCATCTACTTCTTGGTTTATAACCAAAAACAGTCAAAGTGTATGTAGTCACAAATTTTAGTGAAATTCTAACCTAGTTGGACTCAGTTTGATGCTTTAATTTAGGGTTTTAGTTTTAAACTTTGTGTTTAAAAGTATTAGATAGTATTAAAACAAATACTTCCCCGGTTTATTGTAGAAAAACAGGTGCAGGGTGCAATCACTTTTGAATTCCGAGCGTTGACAGTTGGTGGGACGCCGCGCGCCGGCCGACAAGTCACAAATTCAATGGTCAACAGTTATCTGATCAGGATTATAGCCCTAATCGCGGAAAACACTAATGCACTATTACTAGTCAATTAATACACAAATTACGCACATAAATACGCGATCTAAATATTATTTTGGATTTAAATACAGCACAGCTGTTTTTAGACGTGTTGCCGCCAATGTTGCCACAAGGCAAAAAAAAAAAAATGTACTTAAATAG
This sequence comes from Alsophila aescularia, assembly GCA_946251855.1. Lineage (NCBI taxonomy): Eukaryota > Metazoa > Arthropoda > Insecta > Lepidoptera > Geometridae > Alsophila > Alsophila aescularia. The sequence goes on along the minus strand of OX276374.1, from coordinate 355,359 downwards.
CATCCCATATATGAAGTAGTTATTAGTCTATGCATATTATATGTCGGAAGGCTCCTATGAACATTTTGTTTATTTAAGATTAGGCACTTTCACTTGTAAGAAAACTCCCCCCCCCCCCCCCCCCACCCTCCCCAGCTCCGCCGTTACCGTGGCTACTACCGGTGCCAGGAATAGCCGCCGGGGACTGGGGGCCGTCTTTGCGGTGTCTCTGTCATATTTGGGGGGGGGGGGGGGGGGGTCAGTTTTGTCGTCTTGAGGCTCTGCGGTATCTGCGACGAGAAGATATGGCGTAATTTCCCGAACGCTGCCCATCCGAGTTGAATTCGTCGGTTGACCTCTTTGTCGAAGTTGGATCTACCCAGTTGGATCGTCTAACCTAAGTAGACATAGTGATCAACAGCTTCGACAAACGACATGGGTACGACATGGGCATTTGACATGATGTTCCTGGGAAACAATATTGAGGTCACTGAGCATTATGGTTAGGTCTTTCAGGGTTTCTGCCACGATGACTATATCATCAGCAAATCGAAGGTGATGTATTCACCATTGCTGTTAACACCATATCCGTTCCAACGTTCCTGATTTTAATATAAAATCTAAAATAAAATTCTAAATCACAAAATGATTGACACAATCTTAGGCGAAAAGCGAAAAATTTCTGATATTTTTATTTGCGTAAAATTGTAACATTACTATTCCAATTCACATAACAAATGATCATCATCATCATCAGCCTATGCTTGTACACAGGACCTGCCATCTGTGCGCCCGGGGCGAGACATAATTCAGCGCCCCTTTATATTTGAATATTTTGAAGCTACCGATATATACCTACTTTTATTGTGTAGCTACGTGAACAATAAGAAAGTTTATGATCGATCTTCTATGACTGCAAAACATGTCATATTACAAAAAGGCTCGAGCGAAGCGAGCGCGAACATTTTGTGCTACTTATATATTGGGGAGTTCGATTCTAGCTTTGAAAAGGTGTGGACGCGTTTCGTGCACATATAAATTACCGTTCAGTATTTCACACCATAATCACTCTTAAGCTGCAAGTAATTAGCGTCATAGTTGAGTGTTTAAAAACACTAAATATTCCATTTAAAGTGCACAATAATCTAAGTACCGGCTACTGACCGGCTCTGCTGTGCGTCGAGGTAGGCTCCTCTACACCTCGGGTAAGAGGGACGGGCTGCGGATCTCAAATAATTCGTCTCCGTCCCACTTAGGCGGTGTGCGTCCGAGCGGTGGCGCATGCGATCGTCGCCCGTCGTTGGACCTCGTGTGCTACGTGTATACCTACGTGAGTGACTAAACCTGCCTACACAAGATACCTACGCTACGTGCTACGCGCTGTTTTGCTTGGAGATAACACTTTGTTTATAATAACTTTACAAAATGGTGAACAGTTGCGCAGCGTGTAGTAAAACAATTAGAACTAGCATGCCACATATAAAATGCTCTAAAAGTAGCATTTACTATCATCCTGTGTGTGTCAACATTGCAAACCGTAGGTTATTGGAGGATGTTAAGTCAACCTGGGTATGCCCTATGTGTCAAAGCAAGGAGCCAAAAAAAGACAACTCGAACACGCCGGTGCAACCCGCGGCGTCGGCGGCCGGCTCGACTGGTAATGAGAGTGTGAATGCACTGATGCTTTGTGAGGGTGCCAGCAAAATTTCTATTGTATCGAGCCCGATTGTTGTCGCTGCTGATTCTAATGGTTTATCTACTTTGACCACGGAAATAAAGCTACTCCGGTGTGACATAGAGGAAATGAAGACACACATGATTTCTTTAACAGAGCACGTTAAGCAAAGCTTCTCCCGTATTGATGAACACGAAAAGAAACTACGCCTCGAGACTACGCCTGCTTGAGGAGCGTGAATGCGAAGTTTTGACGTGTCGTAATAAAATTGTAGAACTGCGTCATGAATTAAATACTCGTGCCCAATCAAGCCTTAGGAACGAGATAGAAATTGCCGGAATTAATGAATTTCCAGATGAAAGCCCGTTGCACTTAGTGCAAATTATCTCGCAAAAAATTGGCGCAGCGCTTAACGAAAACGATTTGGATTACGTGTCCCGCGTCGGGCCTCGCAGCCGCGAAAATTTGAGCACTGGAGGCACCCAAGAAAGCTCTGCAACTCGACCCCCTCGTCCTTTGGTTGTTCGCTTTCTTCGACGTCATCAACGTGAAACGTTCCTGAGGGAAGGTAAAAGTAGACGCAACCTGACATGTGCGGACATACAAGTAAAAGGACCTGCGAGAAACATATATATAAACGAGCGACTAACGCTGGAAAATCGGCAGTTATTTCGAGCCGCCCGGCAGCAAGCCAAATCGGCTGACTACAAATTCTGCTGGGTCAAAGGCGGTACCGTGTATGTACGCAAGCGTGAGGGAAATTCCGCCATTGCAATCAGGAATATGGAAGAGCTCGAACGTCATTTGTGCCCGCCGCCGCCGTCCACTTAAGTCTCCGGAACGCAGACGGACATTAGCCATGAAGATCCTTTTTGTTCTTTCGGTTGCCTGTTTTGCGCATTTTAAACCACTTAGTATTTATGAAATGTTACTTAATAAGCTTTTTCGTTTGTTTGTACTTGATTTTGATGAAACTACAAATGGGGAAACGACATATATTAAATCACTCACACACTTTCATTTACACTTTTACCACACACTCAACATCAACACAATAATTGTTCATGCTATTTCCTACGATTTTCTTGCTCATATTGCTAAGATTTTTATTAATGTGACTTTCTGGACTCAGACGCGTTCATCCTCTCTATTTTACTACTATAATGATGGCTTTACTTAGTGTTTCTAATGAAATTGATGAAACCGTATCCATTAACTGTCATACACTTGAGTCTGTTGACTCGTGCAAGAATAAACTGATTAAGGCAGATTATAAGTTCAAAGTTCTCTCTTTAAATATTCGGAGCTTTCAGCATAATTTCGATGATTTTGTGGTTGCGTTAAAACGTATAGATGCTGATATAGACGCCATAGTGCTATCTGAGTGTTGGCTTACTGAAGGCCTCAGAATAGACTCCTTACCAGGATATGATACTTACCGTAATTTGACACAGAAAAACAAAAATGGAGGTGTTATTGTTTATATTAAAAGTTCAGTCGGCAATGCTGCAATCCAGTATACAAAAATAGATGACGCTGACTCGCTTCTTATAACTATTGACAAAAGGATTGCAATCCTCGGGATCTATCGATCTGCCTCTACGTCGCTTCTTGATCCTTTTATTAATTCTCTTGACTCCACTCTGATTACATTAAAGAGCTATCCATTTATCGTTGTTACTGGTGATATAAACATAGATATTATTTGCAGTCAATCTGAGAATGTGCCAAATGATTACTTGTGCCTGATGGCATCTCACGGTCTCCTTCCAGCTATCTCAAAGCCAACAAGAGATAAAGCCTGCCTTGACCATATTTTCATAAAATCAAATACTAAATCGGTAGGAATGGTGTGCAAGTCTTCAATAACTGACCATGATATAGTTATCGCCGGAACAGGTCTTTCTACCCAAGCTGCACCTAAGCCTCGATGTAAATACAAAACAGACATAGAAGCAGCTGCAGTTGAAATGAATGAAATTGACTGGGCTGTTGTTATCGAAGACTCCTGTGTAAACTCAGCGGCAATTTCTTTCAATCAAATTTTGACAAATATTATGGCCAAACACACTCGAAAGATAAAAATTGGGCGTAAATGGGTCACGTTGAAACCCTGGATAACCCCTGGGTTACTCAGATGTATGCGCCACCGTGATAAATTACACCTTGATTCTAGATCCCATCCTGATGATAAGTTAAAGCGTAAAGTATACACTAGGTACCGTAATTTTTGTAACACTCGACTAAAGAAACTCAAAAATGAATACAACTGTCAACAGTTAGAAGAAAATAGAAATGTCACGAAAAAGCTTTGGAAAGCTATCAAAAACATATGTCAGACCTCAGTCAAAAATAATGACGCTAGTGAACTTTTAAATCATGTCAATAATGATCCCATCGCTTCGCTTCATCTTTGTAATAAACACTTTGTGTCAGTTGGTGAATGTTGTCAGCTACCATACTAAATAAACTCTGTGTTACCCAAGACTCACTCATTGCGGGCTATAGACCATCTTCCTCAGTCATTCACTCACTTTTTATCAATGCAACGGACCCATATGAAATTTCTAAATTCATCTCCCAATTTAATACTGATAGTTCACCTGGTCCTGACAAATTCACAGTAAGCTTGTTGAAGAAATCACTCCATTCGTTACTAGTTCCTCTCACATATATATTTAACCTCAGCCTAACATCAGGTTTATTCCCGGACTGCTGGAAAATTGCTGCCATATCTCCAATTTATAAAAGTGGATCCAAAACCCTCCCTGACAACTACAGGCCTATAGCTTTGCTAAGAGTTATTTCAAAAGTCCTTGAAAAAGTTGTTAATAGTCGTCTCATTGCATACTTGGAAAAGTACCACCTGCTGTCAGAGAGGCAATTTGGTTTCCGACGAGGTAGGTCAACCGAAGACGCTACATCACTTCTTGTCAATCTAGTTTCATCACACGTCGAAAATAGAAAACATTGTTTAGCGGTGTTTTTAGATCTAGCAAAGGCGTTTGACACCGTCTCGGTTGGCTTGCTTCTAAAGAAAATTGAGTCCCATGGAATAAGAGGAGTGGCTCATGATTGGTTCAGGAGTTATTTGAGTGATCGTAGCCAATACGTAAAAATTGGTTCCTGCACTAGCGATAATCTCCCAATTGGTTTTGGCGTTCCGCAGGGAAGTATCCTTGGTCCAACACTGTTTACAATATACATAAATGATATAGTGAGCTGCTCTCTAAAAAAACGCAGAAATTATCACTTATGCTGATGACACCGATATTTTGTTCCATGGTAGTAGCTGGGACCAAGTGTACCATCTTGCGGATGTAGGTCTCACGCATGTCGCAACATTATTGGATAAAAACCTTTTGACGTTGAACACTAAAAAAATAAAATACATGGCATTCTCCAAAACCTGCGTCTCCAGCCCTTCCACAGATCCTTTGTTAAGAATTCATAGTTGTTTGCAAGACAACAGCCAATACCCTCATTGTACAAGCAGTTGCAGCCTTATTGATCGAACTACATCAATAAAATACTTGAGGATTACGATTGATGAGAACTTGTCCTTTAAAGACCGTGTAATTGATTTGTCGTGCCGAGTGAGGAAACTTATCTACATTATGAAAAAGCTAAGAGATCGTACTGCGCTGGGTGTTATACGACAAATCTATCTAGCCCTGTGTCAATCCATCATGCAATATTGCGTTTCGGTTTGGGGCAGTGCCGGCAAAACTTGTTTTATTGCATTGGAAAGATCCCAACGGGCTCTTATCAAGGTAATTTTAAGAAAAACTTTTAGGTATCCGACTGACAATCTGTACAATGAGTTCAAGGTCCTACGAGTTCGGCAGTTATTTATTATAAATGCCACAATAAAAGCACACAACGCTCTCCCCAACCGACCTGACTATTACGAGCTAATGGCTAGACGTGTCTTTCGTCTCCCCCTTCCGCGAGCTTCATCCCTATTGTCTCGTAGATGTCCAGCATTCTCTCATCTCAATACATACAATAATGTTAGCAAACTATGCGACATTAAAGACAGCTCAGTTTCCGAATGCAAACGGACAGTCAAAGACTAGCTTCTAAGGCTCTCATATGAAGAGTCAGAGGATTTATTATAAATCTGCATACGCTTTCAATTGCAGGCATGAATACATCAATTCATACACACCTTTACACTCATCCTCAAACACAAACATACTCACGCACAGACACTCACACATAAAATCTCCCATTCAACCCCCTGATTAGTAAATAATTAAACACCTACATTAATAAGAAAACACTTTATTTCAAAATTATATTTCATTTAATAATTTTTTCCCCCTATCAATTAATTTTATTAATTTTTATAGCTTAAAAATGTGGAATTAGTTTATTATTATTTTGTTTTTACACTTTCTTGAGTTTCTGTTAATATATTTAAATTTGGTTCATCGCTCTCAGAGCCTCAAGATACAGGCTCCGGCCTAGTTTGAGACTCGCTATTTACTTGGTATTTTTATTCTAAATTGTTTAACTGCGTGTTTATAATGTGTATCTAATAGAATAAGTGTTCTTTTGGAAATAAAAAAATATTATTATTTATTTATTATTATTATTATACTGTTATTAGTGTAGTTATGTGCAAAAGAAAGTTTACGATCGATCTTCTATGTTTGCAAAACACGTAACGTTACCAAGAAAGAGCGAGGGAAGCGAGCGCGAAAATTTTGAGTTATTTCCCATACATTATACAAATGAGGAAACAATATATAATTAAAAAGACGCGAGCATAATGAGCGCGAAAAAGTTTGATAAATATGAGATATGAATGGAATTCCTCAAAAAAAAAAACTAGCGCTAAAATACTATTTGTGGCTGTGATTATTACAAAAGAAGAAAAAATACTATGGATCCATTGAATAGATAGAAAAAAAGGAGACAATATTAATTATAAGGAGCAAGGCGCGAGCGTAGCTAGTTATTTTTAGAAATGTTTGTCAAAAATTAAAGGAAAACAAGATCTGCATCCTTCATTCAACAGGCAATAACAGAACAAGATCTGCATCCTTCATTCAACAGGCAATAACAGAACAAGATCTGCATCCTTCATTCAACAGGCAATAACAGAACAAGGGTGTGAGTGTAGAGAGTGCGAAAATTTGGAGCTATTTCTATTATTTCTTATATTTTTGTATTTGTGTGAATAAATGAATGTTAACAATTGATCAATTATTTTATAAAGGCGCGAGCAAAGTGAGCGCGGAAATTTCGAGATATTTCTTACAGTGAAACAAATCTCTCATACAATCACTGGGAAAGTGTGGAGCAGTTAAAACTTTAAAAAAGAAGTAAGTTATATAATTTAAACCAAATTTCATCAAACCCGTTCAGCTTTTACGGAGCTGAGTGGTAACAAATACACATACAATCGCATTTATAAAAAAAAAAGATAGGATTGTCCAACCAACAAGAAGGTACATTAAGATGCGAGAAATCTAAATAAACGATAGGATTGTCCAACCAACAAGAAGGTACATTAAGATGCGAGAAATCTAAATAAACGATAGGATTGTCCAACCAACAAGAAGGTACATTAAGATGCGAGAAATCTAAATAAACGATAGGATTGTCCAACCAACAAGAAGGTACATTAAGATGCGAGAAATCTAAATAAACGATAGGATTGTCCAACCAACAAGAAGGAAAGATGATATGATCCATTCGTTTGGGAACTACGATGCCTCAGACAGACATACACATTACAAACACACCCTAAACTTACACCTCTCTCTTTTCTCGTTCGGGAGTTAAAACACGTCAGAAGCTTTTTCGACACTGTGAAACCAGAGGTCGGCACTACCTTATTCAAGATAAATACATAGATTAGCCTATTACGTTCATCTACGGATTTCCTCGTTACGGATCCTATCACGCAGTGAAACACCGAGCATAGCTCGCATTGCACGCTGCGCAACTTGTGTATGAGACCAATAGTAAGTGACCACGTCTCAGTGCCGTATGTCATCACTGGTAACACGCACTGATTATAAACTTTTGTCTTGAGGCTCTGCGGTATCTGCGACGAGAAGATATGGCGTAATTTCCCGAGCGCTGCCCATCCGAGTTGGATTCGTCGGTTGACCTCTTTGTCGAAGTTGGATCTACCCAGTTGGATCGTCTGACCTAAGTAGACATAGTGATCAACAGCTTCGAATATATCGTTCCCGAGATAAACCAGCATGGGTGCGACATGGGCATTTGACATGATGTTCGTCTTACCTATGTTCATTTTAAGACCCACGCTGTGGAGAAACAATATTGATGTCACTGAGCATTGTGCTTAGGTCTTCCAGGGTTTCTGCCATGATGACTATATCATCAGCAAATCGAAGGTGAGTGATGAATTCGCCATTGATGTTAACATCATGTCAGACTTGAGTCATCATGTCAGCCATTAGAAGTCCACTGCTGAACATAGGCCTCACCCAAAGAGCGTCATGACGAGCGAATTTGTGCCACCTCCATCCACCGACTTCCTGCGATGGCTATAATTTCGTCGATACATCGTGTGGGGGGTCTCCCCACACTTCGCTTGCTTGTTCGTGGTCACCATTCGAGAACCTTTATTCCCCAGCGGGTGTCGGTTCTGCGAACTATATGGCCTGCATATTGCTACTTCAACTTGCAAACTCTGAGAGCTATGTCGGTAACCTTGGTTCTTCTACGGATTTCCTCATAGCATAGCTCTCTCCATTGCACGCTGCGCAACTCTGAGCTTCTGTATGAGACCAATAGTTAGCAACAGACTTGAGTATTTGATATTAATTTCAACTTTATACCTCCACGCATTCCTGTGAAAATGAGTCTTGACAGGGGGTTGTACGGAACCCTGTTAATGTTGGCTAGCCCATAAGAAGCTGGGCGTTTCGATTATAATGTAACTAAAGCTTATCCGTAAATGTTGATGATGAAACGTTGGGCATGATCTACTACTTTTGACGTTGACTGTACATGTACAGAAAGCATTACATGTACATATAGTATTGAAATATGATGTAGTTGTACACGTGTTTGGGAATCACGTGTACTCGGACGTTATTTTGTTGTCAATTTTCGGGAAATACGAGGTTGATATAATGCACGTTAATATTGAAGTTTAATAGTTGCTCATCAACTCATGGTTTTAATGCAGCTGTTTTATGGACAAATATGATCATTTTGTCTGAGGAACTTGCATCATTGTCAAGGTTTTGCGTGAAATAAATTGAGCTCTTATTGGAATCCACACTACTATTAGATAAGTATAGACGTTACTACTTATATGAGTACAGAGAATACAGTTATTAATTAATTCTTGAATGTATGAAATCAACAATAAATACAAATTTATTTAACCAATATTGAAAACAAACGCGTTTTCTGTGTCGGGCGCTCCGCTGTTTGTTTGTCGTGAAATGTCTACGACACGTACAAATAGCGAGTTATACCGAATTAAAGATCACAAAAACATCAATTTTGCTGAATTTACAGTGCACGTCCTGCATTATCCTCTCACTGTCTTTTTGACAAAAAATAAATATTACATCATCGAGCTGACCATATAGGCTAAAACATGACACCAAGATTGGATCTCTGGAGCTTATAGTTAACGAGTTACAAAAAGGAGACGATATAGATCCTTTCTTTATATTTCACTTCTTGCAGTACCTTTGACAGGTGCTATATACTTGTCTTCTGTGGTCCTAATGCTGGAACCGGAAGTCATAAAATGTTTAAAGACCTATATTTCCAAAGCAACGAGGTACTATTATTTTGGACAATGGTTAAGCTTTACCATTCAAGGTGGCAGTGTAGTCAGCATATTGTGAATTTTCTCCAATGGTAGCAGCTAGGTTATATTTGGTTTAGTTTAGGAGGATGATTCACGCGCGTGGTCCTCTCATATCACGCTTCGGTCGATATCGCACGGTCGGCCTTCTAAGGGTTTCAGGGTTAGTATAGTTTTTAGATAGGTACCCTTTTTTTATAATAACATAAGTTATGTTATGTTACAAATGAAAATGCATTTTTTTATGAAGTAATGTAATATTACTAAAACTTATGTACATATTTATTAAAGTATCAGCAAAACATAAAAAAAAAACTTTTCGAAATGGCCACCTTTGGCTTTTATACAACCTTTAATCTGTCTGGCCTCGAATCTATGGATTTACGCACTGTTTCCATGTGAAATTTCGCCACTGCTTGCTCCAGAGATTTTTTAATTTTTTAAGACTCAATGTGGCCGTGTCGTTTAGGGCAGGCCATGTACTCTAAAACTGACCATAATTTGTAGTCTAAAGGGTTGCGGTCTGGGCTAGATGAGGGCCAGTCTTCAGCTCTTATAAAGTTCGGAACGTTAGTTTCAAGACAGGCTTGGGTAGTTCGTGCCTTGTGACCAGGTGCAGAGTTCTGCTGGAAAGTCCACGGTACATTTTTTAAAATGCATTGCTGAGTGGTTTCACAACACGATCTAAGACAATATCTATATACACTTTGGCTGAAGTTTTCACTCCTTTTTTACAAAAATTTACCTTTGTGACGCCTTGATAAGACACGCCTCACTGACGCAGGATGATGACCACGTTGTACCTTTGTGACGCCTTGATAAGACACGCTTCACTGACGCAGGATGATGACCACGTTGTACCTTTGTGACGCCTTGATAAGACACGCCTCACTGACGCAGGATGATGACCACGTTGTACCTTTGTGACGCCTTGATAAGACACGCCTCACTGACGCAGGATGATGACCACGTTGTACCTTTGTGACGCCTTGATAAGACACGCCTCACTGACGCAGGATGATGACCACGTTGTACCTTTGTGACGCCTTGATAAGACACGCCTCACTGACGCAGGATGATGACCACGTTGTACCTTTGTGACGCCTTGATAAGACACGCCTCACTGACGCAGGATGATGACCACGTTGTACCTTTCCGACCACTTGAGCAGCTTCTTTAGAAGTGTGAGAGTACACTTTATCATTTTGCTTAATGTGAATTGCTCTGCAATCGTGAATTTTTTGGTCTTATCTTAAAAACTTCTTCTGTACACTAGCGGTTAGTTAGTTATTGTTTGTGAATACGGGCATGAGTGTGGCAGTTAGTTAGTTAATGTTTGTGAATAGGGGCATGAGTGTGGCGGTTAGTAAGTTATTGTTTGTGAATACGGGCATGAGTGTGGCGGTTAGTTAGTTAATGTTTGTGAATAGGGGCATGAGTGTGGCAGTTAGTAAGTTATTGTTTGTGAATACGGGCATGAGTGTGGCGGTTAGTTAGTTAATGTTTGTGAATAGGGGCATGAGTGTAGCGGTTAGTAAGTTATTGTTTGTGAATACGGGCATGAGTGTGGCGGTTAGTTAGTTAATGTTTGTGAATACGGGCATGAGTGTGGCGGTTAGTAAGTTATTGTTTGTGAATACGGGCATGAGTGTGGCGGTTAGTTAGTTAATGTTTGTGAATATGGGCATGAGTGTGGCAGTTAGTTATTGTTTGTGAATATGGGCATGACTTTGGCGGTTAGTTAGTTATTTTTTGCTATATTCACAAAACGGGTAATGGTACAGCCTGATGATGATGACTAAACATTATTCAGAAATAAAACAATTAATTAGTTACTAATTAATAATATTATAAACCGTACCTGCACTTGTATCATCCCAATGTTTTGTTACTTTGATGGTTATTCACTTGTGTTTTCTCATAATATGCCGTTTTAAATGACTTGATTGTGTGGATTTATAATCACACAGAATGCATGCATATGGTTTCTCTCCTGTGTGTGTTTTAATATGTCGTTTTAAACTGCTTGCTTCTCGACATTTATAATCACACATTTTGCATGCATATGGTTTATCTCCTGTGTGTGTTTTTTCATGGCTTTTTAATTTACCTGCTTGTCTACATTTATAATCACATATAGTGCATGCATATGGCTTCTCTCCAGTGTGTTTTCTTATGTGTATCTTTTAAGTTTTTGCACTTACACACTCATAGTCACATATAGTGGATGCACATGGTTTCTCTCCAGTGTGTATTCTTATATGTATGTTTAAATCACTTGCACTTACACACTCATAATCACACATAATGCATGCATATGGTTTCTCTCCAGTGTGTGTTCTTTCATGGCTTTTTAATTGATCTGCTTGTCTACATTTATATTCACACAGAGAGCATGCATATGGTTTCTCTTCAGTGTGTTTTCTTATGTGTTTCTTTAAAGCACTTGCACCTACACACTCATAATCACACATAGTGCATGCATATGGTTTCTCTCCAGTGTGTATTCTTATATGTATTTTTAAATAACTTGCACTTACACACTCATAATCACACATAGTGCATGCATGTGGTTTCTCTCCAGTGTGTTTTTTAATGTCTTTTTAATTGTCCAGCTTGTCCACATTTATAATCACACATAATGCATACATATGGTTTCTTTCCAGTGTGTGTATTAGTATGTTTTTTTAAAGTATCTGCTCTTCCACATTTATAATCACACATAGTGCATGCATATGATTTCTCTCCAGTATGTGTTTTTTCATGTCTTTTTAAACCGCCAGCATCTCCACATTTATAATCACACATGGTGCATGCATATGGTTTTTCTCCTGTGTGTGTCATTATATGACTTTTTAAGTTGCCTACTGTTCCACATTTATAATCACACATTATGCAAGCATATGGTTTCACTCCAGTGTGTGTTCTTTCTTGTATTTTTATTACAGCAACAGATATTGACTTATGGTCACAGAGCACACGCATGTAACTTATGGTCACAGAGCACACGCATGTAACTTATGGTCACAGAGCACACGCATGTAACTTATGGTCACAGAGCACACGCATGTAACTTATGGTCACAGAGCACACGCATGTAACTTATTTCTCTCTCTAGTTTGCATTTGCTGTTGTTTGAGACTACAAGCACTCACAGGTTTGTACTCACACTTATTTATTTTAGATGCGTTTGCTTCGGTGAGTTTTCCTTAGTGTCGCTCTAGTTGTAGAACTGGTTGTTTCAAGTACTCACATTACTCGCTTGTGTACATGTTGGCTGATTGTGACAACTCTCCGTTGTATTCTGCAAAAGACATAGTAAGAGTGTGAGAATCATCCGTACATGCAAAGCAAACTTGACAGAGTACAGTATAATGTTGATTAAATGCACCTTTATGCCATAGTAAAAGTCCATATATTGAAATGCATGAGAATTGACGGCCACATATCAAACCTTATAAAATCAACAGATAACTTCAATACAAACAAAAATGTTAGAACAGTAGTATCCTAAAGTGTTGCGTTTCTGAGATATTGGAGCTCAAAGATAGCGTATCACCTACATTCAACCTCACTCTTTCTAAGTCATAATATTTGGTACTTTAAATATTTTGCAGCTTTAAATTCATATCTATCTATACTTAATAATAATATAAAGCAGTAAGTACCAAATCCTTTACAAAGAAAATAATTAAAAAAAAAAAAATTGAGTGTAAAAAAAGCTACTGAACAAAATATAACATTTTAAAAAATTGTGTCTGCCTGTTTGTATGTTTGTTAGCGCATCACGTAAAAACTATGGAACTGATTGAAATGCGGTTTTCACTGTTGGATAGCTTAGGGCTTGTCTTAAAAACTGGTGGACATGGTATCTCAATCTGATGAGGAGAAGCCATCGATAAAATCAATTTGAAGGCTGAACAAAATTTGGTATTTTATACTCTACTAGCTGTGCCCGCAACTTCACAAGCGTGGTCATATCTCTAGGTTAAAAGTACTCTATGTGACATTCCAGGACCGAGTAGATGCCTGATAATCGATAAAAAAATTGATGGCCGAACGAATTTTGAAGAAATGTAGTACTTATTTGTAATTTTGGTCTTCGAATAACCAGACCAAAATCATTTTTCATTTTTCTTTTAAATGTAATATAGGGTGCGAGGCTACTAGGGGGTCATCAAGAACTTCTGCCAACATTATTAACCCCCCTATTATATAGTAGGGGAGCACATCATCAGGGGGGGGAGGGTAACGCCGACTCTGGGCGTGGCGATCGAGCGGTCTGGCGACGCGTCGGCGCGCCGCTCGTGTCTCGTCGGCTCTATTAGCCTCAGCTCAGCCATATTCGGTGTTTACACATCTGCCAGGCATCCTGCGACAGCCCATTTTCTTTTGGTGTACGTCTCCCTGGTCCCCGAAACAGGCACCGCATGTATGGCTCTAGTGGATCCGTCCGCTACTTGGAGGACATGGAGGAAGATATAACCAGCGAGCGGCCCGCGGGTTATATCCTCCTCCAGGGCCGCTGTCTAGTGGATCCACTCGCTACTTAGTGGACCCATGATGATCTTATTAAGGTGGCGTGAAGCCATTGCAAGCAATTGGTTTGTAGGACTGGCCAACGTGGAGAAAGCCTATGTCCAGCAGTGGACGTATATGGCTACTGATGATAATGACACTGTTTTATCACATAATGTATATAAATGTAATAATAACTTTTACAAACTCATACTCCCGCACTATGCTTCCCCATGTTGCGGGTTGCATAGACTGGACACACACACACACACCAAACATCCAAGACCCGAGAACACACATATAAGTTTGTCACACAAATGTTTGCCCCACCCAGGATTTGAACTTGGTATACTAAGCTTACAAGGCACACACAATACTGACTGGGCTACGTTCGTAAACGTCGCCCGACGACGTTCGATGACATAAACGCGTTCTAAAACCCACGGGGCGATCGCTCGGCTTTCACTCGTAGGCGTTTTTAAATGACGCTCGACGACGCTCTGGTCGCCAAACGAAATAGGTGGGTGAAAGTCGCCCCAACGTTTTAACGACACTTTTGAGTGTCGACACCTACGAATAAGTAATAACTTATTATTTATTCGTAGGTCGACACAAAGTTTTTTTAGATTATTTTGAGGTTATTCTAATCATCGCAAGCAAATTTTTCATCGAGGGGTATGGAAACTTCTATGGAAGATACGGAAATGAGGATTGTTATTGATAATAGCCAGTTAATAGTCGATGAACGATGAATTTTTGTCAGTGACAGCTCCGCAGTGTCGTTCGAAAACGTCCGATGACGAACGCTAGTCGTCGGACGAGATTTAGAAACGCAGCCTCGCACCACATAGCCACATTGCATTTCATAAAATACATATTTTACAGCTGGAGCTTAATGATTAGAGGTACACAGAGTATTGTAGTGCTAGGCCTCTTAAGCAAGAGTCCGCCCGGGTAAGTACCACACTTTAGTCAGATATTCAACCGCCAAGCAGTAGTATGTTAACATTTCTGTGTTGTGGTTAGAAGGGCAATGTTTTCAGTGAAATTTGTGGTTGATACACAATGTTATCACATAAGACTGCATTGTTTTTGATGTGGCGGCTGATCGGCATAAGGTGGTGTGTGTGCGTGAGGCTTGTGTATACGAGCGGATCGGCATATCTTGGGTGCTTCACTTCAGATTTGGCGGTGTGGCTCGACCTTTCTGACCTGCACTAGGAGATCGACATAGAACTTACCTAGCACAGAATACAGGATATAGACGGTTTCCTATGTAGTTCTTAGGTTCGGAAATCCCTGCTCGACTCGTTCGTTCGGTTAGTTGAACTCCGGGTAACTTGAATTTGTATTTCAAACGTGAAGTTAGGTTATGGTGGTTCTATGCTCTCGGTAGACTAGATAGCTATAGCCTATATTATTTATTATACGTAGAATAAAATAGTACGTCCAAAAAATTATATGAGGAAATTGTTATCTAGTCACGCCAAAGCGTAAATCAACCTTTTTCTCAAAGACCTTATTGTTTTTGTTGAAAACAAAGCACATCTCAGAGAACACAAACAAAAAATCAAAGAGAATATAACCGCTAACGCTGGGGTGCGTTTAAGCAAGTCGGCGAAATTTTCACCGGATAAAATTTAACCAGCGAGGGTTCGCTGAACGGAGTCATAGGTTTATCTGTCAAATTCAATTGTCGACTTGTCAAATTTATGTTTAGTTAATTTACTTATGTCCCATAGATCATTTTTATATTATATTCGTTGTACAGAATTTATGTTACTGCATTATTATAAGTATAGATAGTATTTACGAATAAAACAATCAACAAATTTAATCTAACCACGAATCGAATGACAAACAGCTGTCATTCTGACAGCAGACTAAAATTTAGCGACCTCAAAAGCTCGCTAAAATTTATCCTAGCCTGGCGAAAACTTATACCAGCGGACGCCCGTGAACGGGGCAGATTAAATTTTAGTCTGGTTAATTTTTCGCCTCACGGTGTGCTTGAACGGGGTGTTTGGCGTTTAGTCAGTTTAAATTTTATACTGGATAATTGACTTAAACGCACCCCAGGGGTGCGTTTAAGTAAGTCGGCGAAATTTTCACCACATAAAAATTAACTAGCGAGGGTTCGCTGAACGGAGTCATAGGTTTATCTGTCAAATTCAATTGTCGACTTGTCAAATTTATGTTCAGTAGCTTAATTTATGTCCCATAAATCATTTTTATATTATATTCGTTGTACAGAATTTATGTTACTGCATTATTATAAATATAGATAGTATTTACGAATAAAACAATCAACAAATTGAATCTAACCACGAATCGAATGACAAACAGCTGTCATTCTGACAGCAGATTAAAATTTAGCGACCTCAAAAGCTCGCTAAAATTTATCCTAGCCAGGCGAAAACTTATACCAGCGGACGCCCGTGAACGGGCAGATTAAATTTTAGTCGGTTTAATTTTTCGCCTCGCGGTGTGCTTGAACGGGGTGTTTGAAGTTTAGTCAGTTTAAATTTTATACTGGATAATTGACTTAAACGCACCCCTGAACAGCAAGTCGGCAACGAATGAAAAACAGTCTTTTCGGTTTGAAGCTTAGGTGCAAAAATAACAGTTAAAAACGCTAAATATTAAGCTTTGGCGTTCGGTTTGAAATTTGTGGGCGAAATTAGCATTCACATTCGCATTTTTTCGTTCACGGTTCGTTTTGCATGTATAAGGGCCTATGCACACGACGTATTTTATACTCGCCAACGACGCAAGTTTCACCAACGCGCAGATACGGCGCGACTGATTTTTTCACATGTGCATAGGTTACATGCGATCAGATAAAAATGTTTGAAGGTAAAATTGACGGGCTTGACTCCCAGAGAAAATTAATGGCGAAAGATGTATTACAACTCAATGAAAAAATTGAAAATATGGAGCGATTTTCTCTAAAAACAGCCATAGAAATCAGAAATGTGCCTAAAAAACCTAAAGAAACTAAGGAAAGCCTTCTTCAGATTTTACAAACATTAGCAAAATCTTTAAATGTTACAGTACAAAATCATGAACTAAAAGATATGTATCGCTTGCCTTCAAAACCAGACTCCACGCTGTCAACTATTGTGGTTGAGTTTACAAACACCTGGTCAAAAGTGTGTGTATTAAATGCAGTCAAAAATTTTAGGAGGACAAGATCTGACCAACTAAATAGCAAACATTTAGGCTTTGACGGGCAGGCCACTCCAGTATATATATCTGAGCGTCTAACGTCGAAGACAAAAAGGCTTCATTTCTTGGCTCGTGAATTCGCTAAGTCTCAACAATATGCCCACTGCTGGGTTATGAATGGGAAAGTATTCATTCGAAAACAAGACGGTGCGCCATTCATTGTTATAAAAAACGAAGACCACCTACATGCCCTACGAACAAGCCTACCTACGCAATCAATATGACTGTTTACTGTTACTTACTGTTTGTTCCTTGATAATTGTATGCTGAGTACACAACTAATTACACTAAAACACACACAAACACATCCAGTGCAGCGTAAATTTGAATGTATTTTTACATTTTGCTACTTATGTACATGCACAAAAACAACTCACAGTCACGCGAGAGATACGTACGCACCCAGTACTGTGCCGATAACAACTGGCGGAATCATAGGGTTAGCCTTATATCTAATATTAGTATTTTTGCTAATGCAATATATTGCAACTTGTGTTTTAGGTCGTAAAATGTTCGATTGCTTGCGTCTGAGCTGCGGTAAGAGACAGATAATACTGAGAATTATTTTGCTTGGAACTGTAATAATACTATATTTTACACTAATTGTGAATTTATTTTACTACATAATAGATGATTTTTTTGATTATTATTTGGTTGAGACCATCGTTTTCATTGTAAAGTATTGCTTATATTGTGATAAAACTTTTGGAGGCGTTGTGATAGAAAATTATTTTGCTTTGAACATAATTTACTTTTATTGTGTTACGATTTTGAGGGTTTTTTTTTTTTACTAGTCTTAATAGACATATTCATGGAAAGATATACTACAATATGATATTTGTGGACTCATTTTCAACGAAATACATCCTTATAATTTGTATATATATCTTCATTTGCCTTATAGTACATTTTAAAAATAATTATGGAGAACATTTCATTATTGGTTAGTAACGTAGATAATATCAGCTGTTCAAAATCACAAATTTGTGAGCCAGAACATTGTAAATCACTTATAGAACAGCCAAAGAACCAATTAAAAATCCTGACACAAAATATAAGAAGTGTATCTTGTAATCTCCCAAGTTTTTTAATACTTTTATCCCGAATTGATATTGCCACAGATATAATTATTTTGGGAGAATGTTGGCTTTCTTCAAACCTAAATATCCCACAAATAGCAGGTTTTAGCTCACACCATACAGAAAATAATAACAATCAAAACGATGGTCTTATTGCCTACTGTAAAGATGGCTTGCTTTGTGAAATATTTGAACCAACAATTAAAGATGCCTCCTGCCTAATATTAAAAATTAATAAAACTTTCATTCTGATATCAATATATCGCTCTCCATCGATTCAAAATATCACTCCTTTTCTTGAATCACTAAATGAAATTTTAACTTCTTTCCGGAACTACAAAAATGTTATCATAACCGGAGATCTAAATTTAAATATAATAGCTGACCCTATTGACAACAATACTTCTGAATATCTTGACTTAATGGCTATGCATGGTATCTTACCTGCACATACGTTCCCTACCAGAGGTAAAAGTTGCCTAGACCACTTTATGCGGCGATCTTCCTTTGAATGTCAAACTTTAGTAATAGAAAATACTGTAACGGACCACTCCACTATAATTTTACTCATGGATAGAAGACATACTATCATAAGTAAACCTAGAACTATTACCAAAATAAACTATCCTCAAATAACTGACTCCATGAAAATCGCTGATTTTTCCTGTGTCTTATCAACTAAGGATTGTAACATTGCTACAGATTATTTCATAAAAATTGTTTCTCAGATAATATTGAGCCACACGATAACATCAGTTATACCTAGTAGAAGAGTCGCAAGGAAACCTTGGATAACAATAGGATTAATTCGATGTATGAAAAATCGGGATCGCATGCATATGAAGCTCCGTATGCAACCAAAAAATATAACACTACAATTAACTTATAAACGTTATAGAAACTTCTGTAAGACTATAATTAAAAAAAGTAAATCAACATATGAAAGGGAACAACTGCAAGTAGCTAGTAAAAGTAATAATCTTAAACAGACTTGGAAAATTATTAATGAAATATCTAATTTTAAATCTACCCCCAAATTATCTCAAAAACTATTAGAAATACAAGAATCCCCTAAAATGTCGGTAAATATGGTCAATCATTTTTTTGCTAATGTGGGAAAATCATTGGCGCAAAGTATTACCCCAGACATTACCCCACTTGTAAATGTTAGCACATCACCAACTAACTCTATTGTAATGCTGGAAACTGACGTGACTGAAGTAGTAGCTATTATAAACTCCTTAAAAACTGAATGTTCTGTAGGATGGGATAACATTTCATCAAGTGTTATTTGTCAGAACAAGGAAATGCTAGCACCACTACTAGTTTACATAGCAAACCTTTCTCTTAATACTGGCTGTTTCCCAAAAGCACTCAAACATGCCATTATTATACCAATACACAAAAATGGTGATAATCAAGTGATTGGAAACTACCGCCCAATTTCACTATTAACGTCCCTATCAAAAATTTTTGAGAAAATTATAAATAAGCGAATAGTCGATTTTTTAGAAACGAATATCTTGTTATCTCCCAACCAGCATGGCTTTCGCAGAAACAAATCAACCACTAATGCAGTCCTTAAATTAACAGACTTTATAGCCAGTAAACTAGACACTAGAAAAAAATCACTAGCTATCTTTCTTGATTTGGCAAAGGCCTTTGATAGCGTATCTATTCCACTATTACTTAATAAACTAGAAAGGCTTGGAATAAGAGGAATTCAACATAAATTGATTCAGGATTATATGATGGACAGAACACAGAGTGTAAAAATAGGCAATCATGTTAGTGACCCTCTATCGGTGAATTTTGGAGTCCCACAGGGAAGTATACTCGGTCCAACCCTGTTTTTGGCATTTATTAATGAGCTTTGCGATCTTGCTATTGATCATGGCAGTATTCTGACATATGCAGATGATACGGCTATTATGATCCAGGGCGAAAATTGGGATGAGGTATTTCAGTTCGCACAAACTGCTTTTGATAAGGTTTCGACATGGCTGAGAAATAACCTTCTCACCCTTAACGTAGATAAAACAAAATACGTTACTTTTGTTATACGTGGTGAACCACCCAATGACTCTTTTTCAATAGTGGGTCATAAAGCCGCCTCGTGTTTAAAACCCCCACCTAATACATGTAATTGCCCCAATTTAGAACGTGTGAAAATAATTAAATATTTAGGAGTCATAATAGATGACAGACTCTCTTTTGCCCCCCACATAATTGCAATATCAAAACGTGTGAGAAAGCTTACAGCGGTGTTTAAATCATTACGTGACTGTGCAGATTGGGACATTATGAAGCTTCTTTATTATTCTCTTTGTCAGTCTATTATAACCTACTGCATAACCTCATGGGGAGGTACTTATAAAACGAATTTATTACCTCTCGAAAGGGCACAGAGAGGACTTCTTAAATGCACTACAAAACGACCCTTAAGATTTCCCACAGCTGAACTATACAGAGAATGCCAACTCCTTACTGTCCGTCAGCTATTTATACAACAAGCTGTAATCTATCACCATTCGATTACCAAATACGATCACAATCGTGCAAAGAAGCGTGACTCTCACAATATTTGCCATGTCTCAGTTGTAAACACTTCGTTTGCTCGTAAATTTCTGTACTGCATTGGACCATTCCTTTACAATAAAATAAATAAAGATAGTAAAATTTACTCCATTACTAAGTATGAGCTTCAGAAAGTACTATTTGAGAAATTAGTTAAAATGAATTACAATGAAACAGAGAATCTCCTTGTTCCACTTAAATAAAAATATAACCTAACAGTTAATAAAATACATAGCTTTCCCTCGTAATTTAACCTTGCACCCAAACACACCCTCACAATTATATTTAGTTAGTATAATCATAGACATACTCACAGCATTCAGGATTAAGAAAGGAAAACCTAATTTTCTTTTTCGAAATTTTATTATATAACTTCAAATTATTATTAAGTACTTATTAATGATTTTATATAATCTTTATTTAAGGCAAATTTTGTTCTCCGACGAATGAGGCCTGGTTCCTATCTCACGGGTTTCGAGCCTAGTTTAGGAACCAGGTGCTCCACTTTATTTTTTGTTGTTCATGCCTTGTTTCAATAAATTATTATTATTATTATTATTACTGTCTGCTTCTGAATTTCATTTAAAGCGCGTTAACGTGCGTCATCTGCGCGTCGTCGGCGTGTTAAAAAAACGTCGTGTGCATCTAAGAGACATGACAGATAAATTTGACATCGGAAAAGCTGTACATAGTCGTAGAGGAGTATGATACTCTCTCTACGGCTGTAGTATATTCCTCGGTAGAGACTAGTTAGCTATATATTATTTCTGACCGAGCAAGCGCGAAGCGCAAGCAAAGCGTCTCCGTTTCAGCTCTGGCAAAAATGCTTTCGTATGTCTGGATGTCCGTCTGTTCGGATGTCTGTCTGGTTGGATCTCTGTTCTCCTCTACAGATCGCATTTCAGAACCGATCAAGACGAAACTTGGTATGCAGGTTATATTTTTTTTAAACGTTGGTATGATTTTTTCACTTAGCAAGCTCGGAAAGATTATGTTTGTCATTTGAAATCTGAGTGCAAAAGTGCATTTTACCCGATAGCGTGAAAAGAGTTTTTTAAAATCGAACATTTCTATTCAATAATTTTCTATACCCACTCAGAAATTTTCCTATACCCAGCCAGTCCACTTAAAATACATGAATAGGTACATATATTATATTACTAGCTGTTTAGATGCTTAATTTTAAAATTTAAAATGTAGTCGGAGGCATGGGAGAGTAGCTCGCCAGGTTCCATCTTATCCCGTCAAAGGAGAAATGAAATGCATGATGCCTCCGACTGCATCATATACTTCAAAATCAATATTCTAAAGCTTGTTTTTAGTTAAGTTCGCAGTCGGGTTTTTTGTTGCCTTTTATAATAATTATTTTATAATTTAGTTTCCCATCCATTGGAATGGTCTTCTAAAAGACCTTCATTTTGATACCTCACTCGATAGGTTTTGGTATTTTTTTTGTTCTGTCGGAAATACAATATGACAGCTGTAAGCCGCCATATTAGTTTTCTTGAAACTTCATATAGGTACTTATCCTCTGCATAGACAACTGCAAATTACTACGTATCCTATGTCACTCTCGTGAAAGACGAATACAATGAATGATCAACCTCATTTATCAAAATCCTTCAAGCCGTTTAAATGAAATGAAATCTTTATTTGCCAGAATACATTGGGTTGGTATAAGGTAAGGGATTCACTATAATCGACTATTTAGTCGTGCAAATATTTAAATTATAATTATTAATACAAAACAAAAATAAATTATTTAAAAACAAAAAAAAGCACATTTAATCACAATATTCACAAAAATAAGAAATGTCAAACATATAAAAAATTAAATAGAAAATGTCAACAATAAACAGAATTAAATTTAATGTCATTACATACATATTTTTTTTAATTTAAAATTTTCATCAATAGAATATAAAATCTGTCACATAGCCAAATAAAGTTTACTATTAAATTCTACATCTCTCATTTCTTGTCAATCTTTCGGTATTTTATTATATATTTTAACTGCCATGGTGTAGCAGTTTTTATCGCACATTTTAAGTCGGTTTCTTGGCATCACTAGAGGTTTCTGTACAATTTTCCTTTTCAAATGAGCTTTTCCGCCGATTTCAAAGAGTGAGTAGTTTTTTCTAACAAACTTACACATTTCAAAGATATATAAACATGGAAGTGTAAGCAGCTTTTCATCCTTAAATATAGGTCTGCAAGAATCTGACCATCTCAAATTAAAAATTGACCTTAAACATTTTTTTTGAGCGATGAATGCTCTCTGGGCATTTGTGGAATTTCCCCATATAGTTATTCCATACCTTAGTATAGAACCACATGGCTATGGTAAACTACAATTGCTGTTCGGCTGTTCGTCAGACTTTTTATTTTCCGAAGTGCAAAGACGAATTTATTTACTTTCTTACACACATTATCAACTTGAACTTTCCAATTACAAAAAATATCAAAATATATTCCTAAAAATTTAATGTCTGATACTCAATGTCATCTTCATTATATTTTATAGGTAAAATATTTTTTTTCTATTAATACTTTGGTATGTCAGGTATCTCATAAATTTAGTTTTACTAGTATTTATTTTCAGATTATTTGCTTAGCTAGAAGCTATATTACTAAGTGCTTTATTTGTAGCACAGGTTGCATTTTCAATCGTCCTCTCTTTAGTTCAGATGGTAGTATCGTCTGCAAATAATACAGTGTATTGATCTGTTGAGTTAGGCAGTTCATTTATATATATTATAAATAATATTGGGCCAAGAACACTCCCATGTGGCACTCCATAATAGTTGACCAAATATGGTGACCTAAAGACTTCCTGCGTGTTTGATATGGTACTCATTTTTTATCTCCTTGCATTGCTGTCGACTTCTTAAATAACTTTCGAACCATTTGTAAGCAGGCCCTCTTATACCGTACTGTTCCAGTTTATGAAGTAGGCTTTCGTGGCATACCAAATCAAAAGCTTTGCTCATGTCCAAAAATATCGCAACCGGGATTTCTTTTTTATTGATGGCATCAAGAATTTCTTTAATTAATTTAAAACATGCTAATGAAGTTGACTTCTTCTTAATTAAACCGTTCTGTTGTTCACTTAAAACGTTATGTTTTTTCATAAAAATCATAATCCTTGAACTTATTAATTTTTCATATTTTTTTGAAAATTTCTGTCTAATGTAATTAGTCTACAGTTACCTGTCTCAGATCAAGAACCCTTTTTATAGAGAGGTTTTACCACGGAGTATTTTAAGTCGTTGGGAAAACCTCCGTTTTCTAATGATACATTTATTATGTATGTTAGAGGTTCAGTTATAGCAGATGCATTTTGCTTTAACATTTTTGTCGTAATATCGTCATATCCAGCTGAATTTGTGTTTGTAATCAACTTCACAAAAGTAGACGGTTATATGTTCGGCTGCATGTATGTTTTTTTTTATGTATGTCGGTTGATGCCTCTGTCAATTGTGGACCGATTATAAAAAATATTTTTTTGTTTGATAGGGTATTCTTTCCAAATGGTCCTATATAAATCGTATCAAAATTGGTTTATCAGTTTTTCAAGAATAAATAGTTTTGTTGACTAAATCCATTCGATATTGCCTGTATTTTGTGTTTATCTCTGAGATTTCTCAACCGATTAAGACGAAAAACAACCATCTAGGTTGTTTTTTCCTTCAAAGGGGTAAACTTTCTGTGTAGTCCCATACATATTTCATCAAAATTGGTTGAGTAGTTTTATTATAAAATAAATTTGTTTTATAGTTAATGTTCTCTAATATCTTGGGATTTCTGAACTGAATTAGATGATTGTTTTTACTTAAGTAAAAAGACCTCTAGTGTGGTACTGTATAAATTTCATCAAAATTTGTTTATTAGCTTCAAGAACAAGCTTTAATTTAATTCTTTGTGTAATAATGTTTAGGACTGGATTGCAAATCAATTTTGAACAATTTAAGGACGTCCAAAGATGCTGAAGTTTTGCCCCTGGGTGTAGTTCTGATGACAATTAAAAACTACAGTAGTAGTAGTATTAGTAGTAGTAGTAGTAGTAGTAGTAGTAGTAGTAGTATATAAAATAACTACACAAGCGGATGATGGAATCCCTTCGAGTTTGGGCTCATTTGGTTTGTCTTGATGAGATCATGTCTGGTTTCATGCGGTCATGTGGTATCAAGGGTCTGATGATGGAGCCGGAAGATAGTCACAGAAACGCAACAACAAAATGTTGGAAAATGGACAAAACTAATTCAGTTGTTATATATGTAGGTTTTATTTACTAAAGTGACTGTCTACTATTTTCTTTGGCTTATATTCTTTCCAATGTTTTCTGAGGCCACTCAAAATCAAAAAATAAAACATTTTCCCAAAAAAAAAAAAACTTTATAATGGAAATGTAATTTTGTAAAAAAACACTAAATAGAATGAAATAATTTACAATTGAGCCAGAAATGTATCACTTTTTCGAAATTACCAACGTAATAATAATGCATATACAACATAAGATAAGAAAGAGTTTTTTGAAGGCGGTGCCAAACCCAGGCATCATTTATATCTAATATCTTTACAAAATTAATGCATACCTAATCAACGTACGAAGTAATATGCAGTTGTCTATGACGCACCCTCATACAAAACACGAAACAAAGAAGAGACAAAACAAGAGACTCACACGAGCAGATTTTGACTTCCACACGTTCACAAACCGATTGACACGAATACATCAATCTAGTAAATGATAAAGTTTTTGTACATAATTACTTTAAAAGCTTATTATTTGATATATCACGTCAAGCCGTTTAAGACATTATCTTTTTGAATCAGCTCAACCATATTAATAATTATGGCTCAACTTGGCACCGCTTTCAAAAAACTCTTTCTTATCTTATGTTGTATATGCATTATTATTACGTTGGTAATTTCGAAAAAGTGATACTGTTCTGGCTCAATTGTAAATTATTTCATTCTTTTTAGTGGTTGTTTACAAAATAACATTTCTATTATGAAGTCGTTTTTTTTTTTGGGAAAATATTTTTTTTAATTCATTATCGTTCTATAAATTTCCATACAACTAACCGGTTCCAGATAAATTGAGTTTAATAATTTAGAATCATTTACAAATCTATTGTTAGGTTTTGAAATATTTCCAACTTTGGAAACATTTACAAAATAATTATTAAAATATGTTGAAATATCATCACCATGCCCTAACATATTTTTTCCGTCATAAATTTCGTGAATGTCATTTTTCTTATTGTTTTGCTTTGTTTTTCATTAATTATATTCCATGTAACTTTACATTTGTTCTCAGATCTATCAATATATTTCTTGCTATTATCTTTCTGAATATTTATTACACATTTCTTTAGTATTTTACTATAGTTCCTGCTTAACTACATTATTTTTATATTTATAATATTTATACTGTAATTTTCTTTTAGTAACAAATGATCTTTTTAGGCTCTTTGTAACCCATTTAGAATTTATAGAGTTACGATTCATTTTAATTTTAATCAAAGGGAAGCATAGTTTTAATAATAGACATTTCCTCGTGAAACAAAGTAAACGCTTTATTTGCATCTGTTTCCAAGAAAACATGAGAAAACGAGAGATTACTCAAGAAATAATTAAACTTTTCAAAATTTTCCTTGCTTTGATCCCTTTTGTATACAAAGCAATGTATTTGAGAATGATTTTTCGCTTTTGTACTTATTGCCAAAGTTTGTCCGGCATTGTGATCCGACAGTCCCAGTTTAGGCTGTAGTACGCGCTAAATAAACGTACATACATACAACCAAAACACATAAACCTCCGCAGTCGGGTAAAAATCGCTATACTTTTAGGGAATGTAATCTTCTATCGTTTTTTTTAAATGTATATATTTATAGTCACAGAATACCTAATAATACTAATATAGGTATACACATTATTGTTTTGTGGCTGTGAAGGATATCTATGCTGTTTTTTAGTTAAGAAAGAGTATATTGTTCTGTGAATGAATATGTGTCAAGATTTAACAATTTTGTTAACCTCAACAGCATTCTCACCATTCTTTTCTGACACTTGGTTTAGCAGAATTGGGGCAACTAATACAACCACATGTTTTTTGTTTTCTACTAAAAGGAGTCCTCTAAACCGATCTCCGTCTTTCCAAAGTGTAACAAAACCAATAGGCGACCATCTGGAGCTTTTGGGTGTCGAACTCACATCAAACCTGAATTTTGGGTCTTATATTGAATCCAAAGCCAAGGTAGCTGCAAAAAAACTTGGTATTTTGTCTAAGGTTAGGCGTTACTTCACACCGGGACAGCTTTTGAATCTTTATCAAGCACAGGTCCGATCTTGTATGGAGTACTGCTGCCACCTCTGGGACGGTTCTGCCAAGTATCAGCTCGAGTCTTTGGATTCAAATGAGAGACGTACTATCAGGGAACTCTTTGGGAATGACACTCTGTTAAGGAGTAAGCTTCAAAGTCTGGTGCATCGACGTGAGGTAGCAAGCTTGTCGGTATTCTACAGATTGCATTATGGAGAGTGTGCACAACCTGATTCCCCCATCACTTTTCCATCACCGTACGACTAGACGATCAGCAAAGCGCCACCCTTTTATGGTTATACCTCACACAAGAACGAAGCGTTTCGCTTCTTCATTTATTATAAGAACTGCAAAGGAGTGGAATGCCCTGCCCTCGTCAGTGTTTCCGGTAAATTATAACCCAGGTGTGTTCAAGTCAAGACTAAATAGGTATCTACTAGGCAAGCGTGCTACACCTTCGACCACATCATCGCTTTCCATCAGGTGAGACCGTGTGGTCAAACGATTGTCTAGTACGTAATAAAAAAACAACATTTAGAAATAAGTTTTTTTTTATTGCTCCTCATACACAGCGCTTAAAATAAAAGAACATGAGCTTTTGGTTAAGGAAACCACTGTTGTATAACCTTGTTGGCAGGACACTTTTTTTACGTCTGGCTCGCTACCACCACCCTCAGAGTTCAGCCTTGCGAAACACCTTCTCCGTAAAACAGCCACTATTGAAGCGCGAACTGAGCTCAGGGTTGGTTGGGATCAACCTCCCTTCTTGTAGCTGGACTGGAACGGACTCCTGGCAATTCAGCTTGGCTTTCTCCACAAATTATATCAGAGTTCTTCGATCAAGGCCCAGAGGTGACTGCAATGAGATAATATTATTAATGACATGATGATACGCTTTATTACACAACACACATGATGAACTGCTGGAGTCTAAACCAATTTCAAAAATTCTACTTGTAGAATATATTGGTGTGAATTTTTCCCGAATATATTATGACTTAGCTTCAAAAAATATATTAAATAACGTCATCCATTTTCGAAAAAAACTTGTGTTAGGTTTTTTCTTCTAATCAGAGCATGTCGTAATTTTATTATTATTTGATGGGTAAGTAGGTTTCTATGTCCCTAAGTTTTTGACTGATATGGATTGTTTCCTTATTAAAGTCACATTGCAGAATTGGTTTTATTTATTGTCAGTAACAAGTTCCGTAATGTGCTGCTTAGACCAAGGTAGTATTCGTGCAAACACGTGAGGGCATTAAAATATTCAGGCTATTAAAGATTTTAGTTTAAGAAAAAACAGTTCAGATTAAGACAGCTAAAGGAAAAAGTATGAAGCCTTTTTAGACAGTATAAATAACTATGAATTTCTGAATAAGAAACAATTAAGTTGAGGCGTGACCGAAGGCTCATTTTGTTATGAGTAATCATCATCATGAGCCTGCATTCGTCCACTGCTGGACATAGGCCTCTCCTAAGGCACGCCATTTGGCGCGACCTTCGGGTCTTCGCAAGCGCATCCATTTTCTGCCAGAAACCTGGCGCAGATCGCAGCAGGCATCCTACACTAGGTTTGTCAATTCGCGAGTAGATAATATTAATTTGAAACTTATGGTTATAAAAATTGCTTTTATTGTCGGTATAGAATTAGGTTCAAAAATAATATATATAGAACTGCCTACAAAAAGACTCAACAGTTATCAGGATCCGCAAATGATCCGCTAAAGCCCAAAAAATAACGAATCGGACAACAGATTCTCTGCGGCGCCTGATGGAGCAGACGGGGCGGGGTGCAAGAGCCACGCAGCCAGCAGTAGCTCTAAGCTATAAGTACTATTATATATACTGTACACTGCACCAGACATCACTGTATGTAGGCCGCTGCTCATGGAGCAGGCGGGGCGGGGTGCAAGAGCCACGCAGCCATCAGTAGCTTTAAGCTATAAGTACTATTATCTATACTGTACACTGCACCAGACATCACTGTATGTGGGCCGCTGCTGATGGAGCAGGCGGGGCGGGGTGCAAGAGCCACGCAGCCAGCAGTAGCTCTAAGCTATAAGTACTATTATCTATACTGTGCACTGCACCAGACATCACTGTATGTAGGCCGCTGTTGATGTAACAGGCTGGGCGGGGTGCAAGAGCCACGCAGCCAGCAGTAGCTCTAAGCTATAAGTACTATTATCTATACTGTGCACTGCACCAGACATCACGGTATGTGGGCCGCTGCTGATGGAGCAGGCGGGGTGAGGAGCAAGAGCCAAGCAGCCAGCAGTATCTCTAAGCTATAAGTACTATTATCTAAAATCTATATCTATAATAATATTATAAAGAGAAAAGATTTGATTGTTTGTTTGTAATGGAAAAACTAAAAAAATACAGACCCAATTTTAATAGAGTTCCCTTCGAAAATTGCAATAATGAAATCCGAGGTATTAAATTTTGCAAAAACAACTCGATTACTTATTATCACAAACCAAAGAGTATATAAATACTACGTTAGATCACAAACTAAGAAGGCGATACGGGTTTTTGTATATGGAACGTTGCCATGGAAACGAAATCACAGAACATCTAATAATCATTGACGTAGGAAATGCTCTATGCTAATAATACACGAAATAGTAACCGTAATTCAACCTCCTTGCGTTAAAAAGAAAAATACTACAGACGAAATGGTACGTGAGTATAAAACCTATTAACATAAACATATTGTTAAAATTGTTGTTGTTCTATTTGTCCAACTAAAATAGCTACTAATTTTATCTTTCTATATATTTACCCGTGAGAAGCCGGGGCGGGTCGCTAGTTATCTATAAATCTGCGCGACACAGGGCGATTATAAAATAGTTGAAAGTTAGGTTCAACCTACTGTAAAGTTTGGAAGCCCGCGCCCCCTTTTGCATATCATCACGTTCCTAGCCATCGTTAGTTAACTTTGTAAATTAATTAGGTAAGTATCTATGAAATTGTCGTATTTGGTGACAGAAAAGATAATAATAAAATGCAAAAAAAAATTTTTATTATTGCTGTCATGTGAAGGCAGGACATGAGAACAACATGCCTTTGCGGAAGAATTCAGGGGAACAAACCTCCACAATATATTTGAAGTCACTAGTGACAAGGTGTTTCAATGTTGCATATTACAAAAACATAGTTGTTCATTTAATGAACTACATCATTAAGTTGGTTTGTAATTGAATTATGCAAAATTCAACAAGTATTCAATCTTGAAAACAATTATTAAATCACAACTGACCAATGTTTTCTGGATAAATTTCGAAGCTCTGTATGCTGTAACGATTTATAATGGTTTTTTGTCATATTGTAACTATATATGCGGTTTTATAGTAAATTTCTCTGAGCTGACAGATTCCGATGAAAGATGTGATGAATTGGTTTTTAGGCCAAACTCGCCAACCACTGAGATAGTTGGTCCGGTGTTTAACGCCGATAGGGTATTCGCTTAAATCAATGAAAAGTAATTTTGAGAATAAAGGGAATAAAAAAATAAAACGGGGTGAGTCACACCAAGAGTGGGGTGAGTCGGGATTCTTACCCCATCCGGTCGTTTTAAACGTGAGGACGCTATATCTTTCTTCGGAATCACTCAAAACTAAAAATACTCGTTACTACTTTGAAATTAATTAAATTACCTGGATAAACTTAGACCGGAACGAGCTTCAAGAACTATTGGATCAAGACCGTTCGGTACTAGCTAGTGGGTACAATAGTGGAAGATAAAACATACAACTCAAATTCACCAATACAATTTTTATTATCCTTGGTTTAACTTTGCCTACTTACTTAAAATCTAAGGAACCGTTCCGTAGGTACGTTGGACGGCCATTCAAGCTAGCATATAATAGTGGAAGACAAAACATGCAATATAAATTCACCAATACAGTATTTACTATCTTTGATTTAACTTTGCCTGTTTACTTAAAATCTAAAGAACCTATGCCTGCAGATCCAACTCAGCAGCTAAGAAGTACTAAGATCTAAGATTACCCTGTTATAACTAGGGTCGATATAGAACTGACAAAATTAAGTATTTACCCTAACAAAACAAGTGATGAGTTGCCGGCCGGCAGTGCAGTCTACTTATTTACCTTTTTCTATAAGATTTAGCCGTTATGTTAGTGAAGGTAATTCTCCATCCGACGTTTCAGCAATGTCCGATTCGCGTGAGAGGTAGCCAGGCTAGACCCCTCAGGCTTTGCAGGTGTCCAGCAGGTCGGTGGAGAACCAAAGTTCAACACTCCGGTTAATGAAATATATGCATGAACATGCCAATACGATACCGCATTCCAAGAACGTGGCAGGAATCGTTGGATATAAAGTCGTCGTGGCGTATCGCGACACGGCGCCTTTCTAGTTAAATCCGAGGGGAAGAAGCCTCCGTCGTGTGGTGTCTCAATCCGGGGGGAAAATCTCCGTCGTGGTATCTCAATGCCGGTCGGAAAATCTCCGTCGTTGTATCTCAATCCCGGGGGAAAACCCGCTTTTTTTTACGGGTTTTGTAATATGCAGGGAAAAGACTTGTCAGTCCTGCTACCGGGCTCTCCAGCACGAAAATAACTTTCACGCCTCTCGTCTCCATTCCTCGGTTTCTTTTTGTCTAGCCGGATGTAGTTTGCTCCCAAGTTAGCAAAATCTATCCGAATAACATTTCGTTTCACCAGGAAACCGATCAGCGCTTACACATGGGCTTCGGAAATTATTATTTGGCTTTATTTATATTTTTTAAGATTTCTCACCATCGAAACCGAATTTGTTTATTTACCGTTTTTTTAACTATTTTTGACAGCTAAACAACTGTCAAGAGACGTCTAAGAATTGTTATAAACTATAGTCCATAAAACATTCCGTACTAGAAACGATGCGTTCACTTCCAGACGAAAGGTACGGAACGCGGTCTCCAAGCTTCGGTACTGTTATACTATCATAAAACTA
Source organism: Alsophila aescularia (assembly GCA_946251855.1). NCBI lineage: Eukaryota > Metazoa > Arthropoda > Insecta > Lepidoptera > Geometridae > Alsophila > Alsophila aescularia. Next base: position 323,203 of record OX276374.1, on the reverse strand, counting down.
TATACTGTCACTATTAAATTATGATATTGTATGGGTTTGCTTTGGAAAAAATCTACGCTCTTAAATTTGACATTCGTTGTATTTAATTGGTTTGTTTAATTTTATTTTCTATTAGACATTACGGGACCGTGCCGAACAGAACGCGCCCTTTTGCTTTGATTGCTAATCGATGCAAAGATAGTAGAACCTACGGTAGAGGTCACTACGTGTTTATCAATTGTACTTTATTAATTATTTAATCTGATTCCCAGTTATTCCTTGTTCCTTTTGTATTTATCTCAATCAATTGACCTAATGAGTGCTCTTCGACGTGTTCCGTAATGCGTGGACGTGTTATATTTATCGAAGTGTTTATAACCTCTGGACATGACTACTGTTTTTTTGGAACTCTGATTTACAGGATTATATCATGTAAGTAAAAAACGTACGATAATCTATTCTATGTACCCGATCGTCTGCTTTCGTTGGTATTTACCAAATACGAACGATAGTACTGTTTCAATCAACTATGTGCGACTTCAATGTCGTCATCTGATAGATTCTAACAATAAACAACAGATTCTCTGCGGCGAATGGCTTGTCTGTTTAGAGATTTGACCTGTAGTCACAGCTATGCTAAGCTTTTATTTAAAGAAAGGGTTTTATTGTTTTTTTATTTAAGTAGCGTTTTGTCAACGCTACAATGCCCCAATAATTTCATGCACTTAGAATTTCAGAACATAGGTACCTACATAAAAAAAAACTTCATTTACTCAAAACCAATTTATTATAAACTAACTTATCGATTGCTCGGCTTCTACTCATCGAATTGATATAATAAGTACACCAGTTTTTATGTCAAACCCTAAGCTATCCTATAGTGAATACCGCATCGCAATCGGTCTAGTAGTTTTTACGTGATGCATGAACAGACTAACAGACATACACAAATTTTAAAAATGTTATATTCGTTTTCACTTGCTTATTTTTAGTAATTTTTTTAAAAATCCTTTTTTACAGTTTTTTTGCTACTTCATGCTTTATTATAAGTATAGATAACCTTCACTTTTGGGCAAAATAATAAAAATATGTGTTTTATTACATTATTTTAATCATGCCTATAAAACAGTACCGTGACATACCTACTGACTGACTGACTGACTGACTGACTGACTGACAGTCAACGCCCAGCCTATCCCGGTGGATCTAGGTATTTGAAATTTGGAGGAATATTCCTTGAGTATTCTAGGGGTGAACTACGGAAGTAACTATTAACTGTAAAACATGAATACCAACTCCAAATAAAAAACCCCTATCCTACCCTTTGTTTTACCGGTATGAAAAGTATCCAATGTCCTACCTCGTAGTATGAACTCAAATCATGCCAAGTTTCATTTGAATTCATTCAAAATTTTCGGCATGATGCGCGTCCAACATACAAACAGACAGACAGACAATCGACAAAAATGAAAAATAAACAGTTTTGGCTTCTGTACGAATAATAGAACACATACCAAAAAATATATTACTAAATGTCTTCAATGTACAGAATTTGGACCCATATCCCGCAGAAACCCTTTATTTTTTCGGTATCAAAAGTATCCTCAATTTTTACTCATCATATAAACTAGACTGTGTCAAGTTGCATCAAAATCCGTGCAGTAGTTTCAGCGTGATACGTGTTCTTTTAAATCACTTTCAATCCCTATCCTTTCGGGACTGTTTAATCAATCGGGATGAAGAGTATCCTATGGCCTACCTCGTAGTATGAACTCAAATCATACTAAGTTTCATTTAAATTCTTTCAGTAGTTTCGGCGTGATGCCTAGCCAAGATACAGACATGAGACAGACGGACAAAAATGAAAAAAAAAACAGTTTTGGCTTCAGTATGGAATAAAGAGCAGCCTCCAAATTTTTTTTACAGTATATTTTCAACTAGTTTTCCCGCCCGCGACTTCGTCCGCGCGGACAACAGTTTATCGCGAAACAAAGCATCCTATGTTCTTCTAGGATATTAAAAACCAATGCAAAAGTAGGTATAGCACGTAGCACCACTCTTGATGTTTTTTGACATACTTGTTATTTAGTTTCCTTGGCAACCGTTTCTTACAGCGAGTAATCAACATTTTCCAGTTATCCCGTGGAAACTTTCAATTTTCCGTGATAAAAAGTATTGTATGTTTTATTCCTGGGTATAAGCTATCTCCAGTCCAAGTTTCATCAAAATCCGTCTAGCCGTTATCGCGTGAAAGCACCCCAAACAAACAAACAGACATCGTTTCAGTTTTATATATTGGTATGGATGAACAGAATTGGACCTGTTACAGTTTTATTATAAGTATAGATTGTTATATTACATTCCAGTATATAATTCACACGTAATTAGGAACATAATAGTTTAATGTCATTTAACATTTGGGTGTGTCACCTAGCACGGGAAGGAAGTTTTAGTAACCTCACCTCGGAGGGTTAAATACGAGTATATACGTTTTGAAAATGGTCACGAGGGTGTAGACAGTAAAATGGCTGTGACAGACATACAGACAAGAGCGACGGACACGTGAGTGATCTTAGTAGGGTTATGTTTTTCCGTTTGCTGTATGTAACCCTATAAATGAAACAACAATAGAATCAAGTAGTACTTAGAAGACTGCTAAGAACCTAATAATAATAACCCCCCGAGCATGTACTACGCCGGCGCCCCTCAATAACTGTGCAACAGTACCTATACTAGAGTTCAGTAAGGGAGTTGAAGCAAGTGCCCGGGCGAAAATGTATGGCATCTAGACAAAGATTACAAAATAGTTACTGTGGGCGACCGTCCTGGTGCGCGCCCTGGCCGCTTGCTATAACAACTCCCTTATTGTTCAACAAAGTATTACTGATGCCGCACTACAGATGTACTGTGCCGGCCCCTCAATAACTGTGCAACAGTACCCATACTAGAGTTCAGTTATTGTTCAACAAAGTATTACTGATGCCGCACTACAGATGTGCTGTGCCGGCCCCTCAAAACTGTGCAACAGTACCCACCCATACTAAAGTGCAGTTATTATTCTACAAACTATTAGATGTCAAACGCAAATCAAGCATTAAATAGTTTGTATGGATTTAATAAGTGAAGCATTAGTTGTCGACTCTGAGTGTGACATTTAGTGTTTGCTTTATTACAAACGGGTAATGATGATAACTAAACATTATTTAGTAATTAATTAAATAATCCTTACCAATATATAGAGAAACATTGTCTGATTGTTTGTTTGGGGAGCTCTCACGCCAAAACGCTGAACCAATTTTGATGAAACATTGTAAATAGGTACTGTATAATATAGAGTCCAACATAGGGTACTCTTTATCCCGGAAAATGGTAAGTTTGCACTGGGAAAATTAGAAAATGACGATTACTCGCTGTAATGAACAGAATGACAATGTTAACAGACAAAGACAATTGACAATGTCAACAAACAAATAATGAGTCTGTCAAAACGCATTATGAGCGTACTTTTGCATTGGTTTTTAGTATCCTAGATGAACATAGGGTGCTTTTTTCGAGATAAACTGTAGAACGCGCGGGCAAAGTCAAGGGCGAAAGCTAGTAATATTAAAAACCATACCTGCATTTGTATCATCACAATATTTTGTTACTAGGATGGTTGTTCACTTGTGTTTTCTCATAACATGTCGTTTTAAACTACCTGCTTGTCCACATTTATAATCACACATAGTGCATTCATATGGTTTCTCTCCTGTGTGTGTTTTCATATGACTAATAAAATTACCTGCAAATCCACATTTATAATCACACATATTGCATGCATGTGGTTTCTCTCCAGTGTGTGTTCTTACATGTACTTTTAAGTTTCTTCTTCTTACACACTCATAATCACACATAGTGCATGCATATGGTTTCTCTCCAGTGTGTACTCTTATATGTACTTTTAAGTCACTTGCACTTATACACTGATAATCACACATAGTGCATTTGTGTGGTTTCTCTCCAAAGTGTGTTTTAATATGTTGTTTTAAATTATATGAATATCCACATTTATAATCACACATAGTGCATTTATATGGTTTCTCTCCTGTGTGTGTTTTCATATGGTTTTTTAAATTACCTGCATGTGCACATTTATAATCACACATACTGCATTCATATGGTTTCTCTCCTGTGTGTGTTTTCATATGCTTATTTAAATTACCTGAATGTCCACATTTATAATCACACATAATGCATGCATATGGTTTCTCTCCAGTGTGGGTTTTCATATGCTGTTTTATACTGCCTGCTTGTCCACATTTATAATCACACAGAATGCATGCATATGGTTTCTCTCCAGTGTGTGTTTTAATATGTTGTTTTAAAGTATCTGCTCTTCCACATTTATAATCACACATAGTGCATGCATATGGTTTCTCTCCAGTGTGTGTTTTAATATGTTGTTTTAAAGTATCTGCTCTTCCACATTTATAATCACACATAGTGCATGCATATGGTTTCTCTCCAGTATGTGTTTTTTCATGTCTTTTTAAATCGCCAGCATCTCCACATTTATAATCACACATGGTGCATGCATATGGTTTTTCTCCTGTGTGTGCCATTATATGACTTTTTAAGTTGCCTACTGTTCCACATTTATAATCACACATTATGCAAGCATATGGTTTCACTCCAGTGTGTGTTCTTTCTTGTATTTTTATAACAGCAACAGATATTTACTTATGGTCACAGAGCACACGCATGTAACTTATGGTCACAGAGCACATGCATGTAACTTATGGTCACAGAGCACACAATGTAACTTATTTCTCTCTCTAGTTTGCATTTGCTGTTGTTTGAGACTACAAGCACTCACAGGTTTGTACTCACACTTATTTATTTTAGATGCGTTTGCTTCGGTGAGTTTTCCTTATTGTCGCTCTAGTTGTAGAACTGGTTGTTTCAAGTACTCACATTACTCGCTTGTGTACATGTTGGCTGATTGTGACAACTCTCCGTTGAATTCTGCAAAAGACATAGCAAGAGTGTGAGAATCATCCTTGCATGCAAAGCAAACTTTACAGAGTACAGTATAATGTTGATTAAATGCATTTGAGCATGCTAGCCGTGAACCAACGTTACAGGCCTTGACCTTTGTGGCATAGTAAAAGTCCATATATTGAAATGCATGAGAATTGACGGCCACATATCAAACCTTATAAAATCAACAGACAACTTCAATACAAACAAAAATGTTAGAACAGTAGTATCCTGAAGTGTTGCGTTTCTGAGATATTGGAGCTCAAAGATAGAGTATCACCTACATTCAACCTCGCTCTTTCTAAGTCATAATATTAGTTTCTTTAAATATTTTGCAGCTTTAAATTCATATCTATCTATACTTAATATAAAGCAGTAAGTACCAAATCCTTTACAAAGATAATAATTTAAAAAAAAATTGTGGAGGGTAAAATAAGCTACTGAACAAAAATATAACATTTAAAAAAATTGTATCTGTCTGTTTGTATGTTTGTTCGCGCATCACGTAAAAACTACGGAACTGATTGAAATGCGGTTTTCACTGTTGGATAGCTTAGGGCTTGACTTAAAAACTGGTGGACATGGTATCTCAATCTGATGAGTAGAAGCCAAGCAATCGATAAAATCAATTTGAAGGCTGAACAAAATTAGGTATTTTATACTCTACTAGATGTGCCCGCAACTTCACAAGCGTAGTCATATCTTCTAGGTTAAAAGTACTCTATGTGACATTCCAGGACCGAGTAGATGCCCGGCAATTGTTTTTTTTTTATGGCCGAACGAATTTTGAAGAAATGTGGTACTTATTTGTAATTTTGGTCTTCGAATAACCAGACCAAGAATCATTTTTCATTTTTCTTTTAAATGGAATATAGCCCATACTACCTTTCATTTAAAAGTAGTATGAGCTACTTTAAAATGGAATGACCGCCACGCCGCAGGCACAGCTAGTTGTATGTATAATAAACCAGTGTAATGGAATAATTCCATTACACTGGTTTATTGGGGGGGGGAGACTCTGGGCGTGGCGATTGGGCAGGCTGGCGACACGTCGGCGCGCCGCTCGTGGCTCGTCGGCTCTATTCGCCTCAGCTCAGCCATATTCGGTGTTTACACATCTGCCAGGCATCTTGCGACAGCCCATTTTATTTTGGTGTACGTCTCCTTGGTCCCCGAAACAGGCACCGCATGTATGGCTCTAGTGGATCCGTCCGCTACTTGGAGGACATGGAGGAAGATATAACCAGCGAGTGGCCCGCGGGTTATATCCTCCTCCAGGGCCACGCAATGCCAACCGCTGTCTAGTGGGATTTATTAAGGTAACGTGAAGCCATAGCATGCAATTGGTTAGTAGGACTGGCCACAGTGGAGAAAGCCTATGTCCAGCAGTGGACGTATATGGCTTCTGATGATAATGACACTGTTTTATCACATAATGTATATAAATGTAATAATAACTTTTACAAACTCATACTCCCGCACTATGCTTCCCCATGTTGCGGGTTGCATAGACTGGACACACACACACACACCAAACATCCAAGACCCGAGAACACACATATAAGTTTTTCACACAAATGTTTGCCCCACCCAGGATTTGAACTTGGTATACTAAGCTTAGAAGGCACACACAATACTAACTGCACCAAATAGCCACATTGCATTTCATAAAATATATATTTTACAGCTGGAGCTTAATGATTAGAGGTACACAGAGGTATTGTAGTGGTAGGCCTCTTAAGCATGAGTCCGCCCGGGTATGTATCAAACTTTTGTCAGATATTCAACCGCCAAGCAGTAGTGTGTTAACATTTGTGTTTTGGTTTGAAGGGCAATGTTTTCAGTGAAATTTGTGGTTGATACACAATGTTATCAGATAAGACTGCATTTTTTTTGATGTGGCGGCTGATCGTCATAAGGTGGTGTGTGTGCGTGAGGCTTGTGTATAAGAGCGGATCGGCATATCTTGGGTGCTTCACTTCAGATTTGGCGGTGTGGCTCGACCTTTCTGACCTGCACTAGGAGATCGACATAGAACTTACCTAGCACAGAATACAGGATATAGACAGTTTCCTATGTAGTTCTTAGGTTCGGAAATCCCTGCTCGACTCGTTCGTTCGGTTAGTTGAACTCCTTAGAGGTAACTTGAATTTGTATTTCAAACGTGAGGTTAGGTTATGGTGGTTCTATGCTCTCGGTAGAATAGATAGCTATAGCCTATATTATTTATTAAACGTAGAATAAAATCGTACGTCCAAAAAATTATATGAGGAAATTGTTATTTAGTCACGCCAAAGCGTAAATCAACCTTTTTCTCAAAGACCTTATTGTTTTTCTTGAAAACAAAGCACATCTCAGAAAACACAAACAAAAAATCAAAGAGAATATAACCGCTAACGCTGAACGGCAAGTCGGCAACGAATGAAAAACAGTCTTTTCGTTTTGAAGCTTAGGTGCAAAAATAACAGTTAAAAACGCTAAATATTAAGCTTTGGCGTTCGGTTTGAAATTTGTGGGCGAAATTAGCATTCACATTCGCATTTTTTCGTTCACGGTTCGTTTTGCATGTATAAGGGCCTATGCACACGACGTATTTTATACTCGCCAACGACGCAAGTTTCACAAACGCGCATTCACGGCGCTGTAGATAACCAAAAAGCAGATTGTTGCAGTTGTATCGATTCAAATGCGCGTACAAAGCGATACAAACGCGTGCGAGAAGCGCTTTCAAAGCTCATCTGTATTGCGTTTACATGCGTTTGAATCGCTTCAAATGCTCGTGAGCTTCACGTTGGAATGCATTATCGGAGAAAGGGGTGAGGAAGTGACACGCGCTCATTTCACGGCGCCGATCCAGTGTACGATGAGTAGAAGTCGAGCAATCGTTTTTTTATTATTTTTTTTAAATTGAACTGTTTTTTATGTAACCACGAAAAGATAAAAAATAAAATAAAATCGTGGAGCGAGTCGAATTTTTATCACTCAGGTTACGCGTGTTTTTGTTTTAGTTATTTCTAAAGTGTATTGTGTTCTACTTGTCAAGCTGTTTCAATTGATACCCTTGAACCAACCCATATGAACATAACATTGAATAGTTTGTGCATAACAATTACAGATGATAATATATTTTAGTTTCATACTTTTTAGAGCGTGATTTTTCATTAGTTGGGTTTTAGTTTTTGAACTTTATTTTTATTTGCTACTTTTGAGGAGTCTGACGAAAACGCAGAGGTGTCTGTATTACAATACAAACGTGCGAATAAAGCGCGTCTGTATCGCCGTGTCTGCGCGTTTTTATCGATACGAATGCGCGTTTACGGCGCGACTGATTTTTTCACGTGTGCATAGGTTTACTGTCTGCTTCTGAATTTCATTTAAAGCGCGCTAACGTACGTCATGTGCGCGTCGTTGGCGTGTTAAAAATAAGCCGTGTGCATCTAAGAGACATGACAGATAAATTTGACATCGGAAAAGCTGTACATAGTCGTAGAGGAGTATGATACTCTCTCTACGGCTGTAGTATATTCCTCGGTAGAGACTAGTTAGCTATATATTATTTCTGACCGAGCAAGCGCGAAGCGCAAGCAAAGCGTCTCCGTCTCAGCTCGGGCAAAAATGCTTTCGTATGTCTGGATGTCCGTCTGTTCGGATGTCTGTCTGGTCTGGATCTCTGTTCTCCTCTACAGGTCGCATTTCAGAACCGATCAAGACGAAACTTGGTATGCAGGTTATATTTTTTTTAAACGTTGGTATGATTTTTTCACTTAGCAAGCTCGGAAAGATTATGTTTGTCATTTGAAATCTGAGTGCAAAAGTGCATTTTACCCGACAGCGTGACAAGAGTTTTTTTAAAATCGAACATTTCGATTCAATAATTTTCTATACCCACTCAGAAATTTTCCTATACCCATCCAGTCCACTTAAAATACATGAATAGGTACATATATTATATTACTAGCTGTTTAGATGCTTAATTTTAAAATTTAAGATGCAGTCGGAGGCATGGGAGAGTAGCTCGCCAGGTTCCATCTTATCCCGTCAAAGGAGAAATGAAATGCATGATGCCTCCGACTGCATCTTATATTTCAAAATCAATATTCTAAAGCTTGTTTGCCTATTTTTTGTTGCCTTTTATAATAATTATTTTATAATTTAGTTTCTCATCCATTGGAATGGTCTTCTAAAAGACCTTCATTTTGATACCTCACTCGATAGGTTTTGGTATTTTTTATGTTCTGTCGGAAATACAATATGGCAGCTGTAACTTTTCTTGAAACTTCATATAGGTACTTATCCTCTGCATAGACAACTGCAAATTACTCCGTATCCTATGTCACTGTCGTGAAAGACGAATACAATGAATGATCAACCTCATTTATCAAAATCCATCAAGCCGTTTAAATGAAATGAAATGAAATCTTTATTTGCCAGAATACATTGGGTTGGTATAAGGCTACGAATAAGTAATAAGTCAGGAAACGTAACAGCGTTAATAAAATGACCCAACAAAAGTCGTGCCCAAGTAGGTGGGGCTTAAAAGTCGTGTCCAGCGCGTCATCAGTCGTACATTTTTCATGCAAGCGAGCACACGTCATATCTTCGCGTACGTTTTAAATTTATCATTGTGAACTACAGCTGTGAATCATCATGCCAGCATGTGTTGTGAAGTGGTGCAGGAGCCATACAACATTAAAATGTCCAGGGATCACTTTTCACTAGTAGTAGTTGCAAAATTATAATTATATTCAAAGACGTTCAAATACATTATCAAACCGCGATGGTCAATACTATGCAAAATGAAGTCAGTCAATTTTTGCACTAAAGTTTAATTTCTACTCGATGAAATTTTGAAATTAAGCTGTTATTTTTTTCACGCAGATGATTCATACCTAAGAAACGTCAACATATTTAGGAGAATACTAAACAAAATGAGCAAATAAACAATAATGAACGATTACAGTTGGTATGTAATATAGGTTCGGCTTTTTCGACTCATGGGAATAACAATAGCATTAAAAAAACAGTTCATAGTTTGATCGAATTAAAGCACGTTTAATTTTTCAGGCTATTGAAAATTCACCTTCTGGAAATTTTGAAGTGTTTGATTTACCTGAGTTGCTCAAAAAAACAAATAATGCAAACCCTCAAGGAATAAGGCACAAAAACTTGTAAGATTTCACTATTATTTTTTGCATTTAATATTTAGGTTTGATAGGAATTTTTATTTTAGCTGTATATGTGTATCTATTTCAATTAGAGACAGTCTTTCATAGATTTGAAACTGATCTTCAATAAGGTTATTTTCAGGAGAATAATATCAACACTGAATGTAATGACGGTGTTGTCTTCAACACCGTCATTACATTCAGTGTTGATATTATTTTCCTGATAACAACACCGTCATTACATTCAGTGTTGATATTATTCTCCTGAAAATAACCTTACCAACCAAGAAAAAGAACCAAGAAAAACAAAATTAAAAAATAATCTTATTTCAACCGAAGTCTTTAGTTTTGAAGAAAGAGGATCATGCGTTACGCCGATATATATACCATCGTCAGATATTGAATCTGCTCTGAATACTCCTAAAACACACATTTTAAAGCAAAAACTAAGAAAAAAACTATTTTGGCAGTATAACGACTATCACAGATCAGAAATCTACAACGCCCAAATAAAAGATTAACTATGAAGAATATTTCACTTAAAATATTTTATCCCAATTGAAGAAAAATGGATTTGGCGATACTACAGAAAATACTGCATTGAATGATTTTTCGGACGATATAGTTTTAGCCCTTAATTAAAAGGAAAAAGTCAAAAGTTACTTTGATCTTTGATGGCTGTGCATCTAACATCGCTACGGCTAAGATATGGGTTGCAATTTTGAAGACACAAACAATTCAAAATCATTGTTTGACCACCCATCTACCGGAGACCCAGTAGTTGTAATATTAGATCCATTTCATATGGTGAAACTTGTGCGTAACACATTAGAGGAAAAAGACACTCGTAGATAAAAACAAGAAAAAGAATTGAGTGGGCACATTTGCAGAAACTGAAAAATGTTCAAGATATCGTTGGATTGCATTTTGGGAATAAATTGTCAAATCGGCATCTATACTTCCGAAATAATATCATGAACGTGAAACTAGCGATTCAAACCTTAAGTCAAAGTGTAGCTGATGCGATTAAGTTTGGTTCGCAACAGTTAAACATGCCTGATTTTCAAGAAACAGATGCAACTGTTAGCTTTTTAGAAACGTTTAACAACCTTTTCGACATACTAAATTCAAGACCGACCGATACGGGTTTAAACACCCATTTTCAGTGGTAGAAAAAGAAAAACTACATGACGTTTTGGATTAAAGCGAAAAATATATTAAAGGTCTCTAAATCATTGTGCAGTCAAAAAAAACTCGAACAGTAAATGGACAAAGAGTAACAGTATATACTAACTCTTTGAAACCAGTGACCAAAACTCAGTCCAAAACTGGACTTCTAGGACTCCTCATATGTATTTCAAGTTTTAAATTACTTTTTGCACGGCTAGTAGAGTTACAAATATATAAATTTATTTAACCATATTAAGCCAAGATCATATTGAGTTGTTTTTGGAGTGATCCGCAACCACGGCCGTTGCAACAATAACCCAAACGCCTGACAGTTTATGGAAATATATAAAAATAATTTACTGAACTTGAACCTCAGCTCTAAATTCACAGGTTGACAGGAGGACATTCCGTTTTAAATTTCTCAGAATCCGTCTTCACTACATTGCGAAGAAAGATTCTCTTTTAATGTCTTCTGGACAAAAACTTAATAAATTAATTATATTTCGTGGGAAGAATTTAATGGATTGTAAAAAGTGAGCCAAAAAAAAAAAACATTGTACAGTAATATTGTTTTATTACTGACTTGGTCCGGTCCACTTATTGCATAACATCGTCCACGCCGCTATGACTCAGCTGTCATAGCAGACATTGCATTACGCGCGTGAACCAATCCCTGCTTTCGTTCTGAATTTAAACCAATCACCAAGCATGTCTATTTGTAACCTCGGAAGTGATTCGTACTTTGAATCTTACGTCGTTTTGGTTTGAAGTAGGGGCACTTTTATTGTGACATTTGTTCTGAATTAGAGTTCCTGACTTATTATTTATTCGTAGGTATAAGGTAAGGGATTCACTATAATCGACTGTTTAGTCGTGCAAATATTTAAATTATAATTTTTAATACAAAACAAAAATAAGTTATTTAAAAACAAAAAAAAAAGCACATTCAATCACAATATTCACAAAAATTAGAAATGATAAACATATAAAAAATTAAATAGAAAATGTCAACAATAAACAGAATTAAATTTAATGTCATTACATACATATATTTAAGAAAGGCACTCTCTCTCAGTGCCACAAGTGCCAGCTCTATGGCCACGCTGCGCGGTCTTGCCACTGCAAACCGCGCTGCGTGAAATGCCTGGGCGACCACGGCACGAGCGAGTGCACACGCACCCGCGATACCCCCGAACCACCAGCTTGCGTCCTTTGCCAGTCAGTAGGTCACACTGCTAACTACAAAGGATGTCCGAAAGCTCCTAGGAGCGTTAAAGGACGAGGCCGTCGTCTCTTAACGCGCCCTCCCCTTCCCACCAACTCACGCTGGCAACGCTACACCCCTAAGGTGAATTTAGCCCCCCCGATGCCCAACTACGACAATTAAAACTACAACCCGGCTCCCCCACCCAAGGCGAACGCCTGGGCCAAGGCGCAGTCTGCGCCCCAACCCCTCCTTAGACCTCGAGACCCCTATCCCCCCGTCGGACCATATCGGCCTCCTCAGGCACGTGCTCTTTTGCCGACCCCAGGGCCCGCGCCCCGTCCCCAACAACAGCAGCAAGAAGGGCAACAGGACAATCTGTCCCTAGTCCTGGAATATATCAATATAGACATGAGCGATGTTGACGAGCTCGCGTCGAAACTCCGCGCCTGTAAAAATAGCATTCAAATCATCCGAGCACTTTCCGAGCACAAAGCGCTCATGGATTCACTCCGTAACGTCAAATAATAACCTTTCTAATGGCTAACGAAACGTACATTAAACCCCGTAGCATCACGCTAGCATGGTTTAATGCTAGCGGCCTCTCAGACCAACGCAATCAAGTCCACGAATTCTGTAAGACCTACCAGACAGACTTTATGCTAGTGCAAGAGACCTTTCTTAAACCGAGTAAGCGCAATCCCCGGGATTGCGAACTACCGGGTCATTCGAAACGACAGAGTCACCTCCACTCTCGGAGGTACTCTTATTTACTATAAGAAGTCTCTTCACTGCGTCCCGTTAATAACCCCTCCGCTGATCAACTTAGAAGCCTCAGTTTGCCGACTAGCAATGACCGATCATCAATCGGTCGTCATAGGTTCGTGTTACCTCTCCCCCTCTAAAGAATTACTCAGGAGCGACCTCGAGGCGCTCCTCTCCCTAGGTACATCCTGGAATTACATTGAAGTCATCCTGGCGGGTGACTTCAATTCCAAGCACGTCATGTGGGGGTGTGTAACCACCAACCCTAAGGGTACGACACTCTACGACCTAGTCGACCCGCTTGGAATCGAAGTCATCCCACCGCTGGAACCGACTCATTATCCGTATAATGTCAACTGCAGACCTGACATACTAGACATACCACTACTAAAGAACGTTTCCCTTAAGTTCCGCTCGATTCAAGTATATCAGGAATTAGATTCAGACCACCGTCCCGTAGTCATGCGCCTCGGCCCAGAGCCAGTCAACCGACTCTGCCCTACTCCGACCAAGACGATAGTGGACTGGAAGCGTTTGGGGGAACCCCTCAAATCAGTTCACCCGACCTCGACCTCATCCCCGACGACGTAACTCGCTCGATCGATGCCCTCACCAGCCACCTCACCACCTTCGTAGGTGAGTGCTCCAGGCAGGTCCCAGCGGTGGATGACCGCCTCTGGAACCTGCCTGCGAGCGTGAGGCGGCTGATGACGGCAAGGAACGCAGCAATCAGACACCACGACGCGGAACCCACCCCGACGACCAAATCCATTATGCAAGGCCTTCATCGCGCGGTAAAGAAGCTCATAAAGGATTTGCGTAACAATCGATGGGACGAACAGTTGACTGACATTTCGCCATCTCACCTAGCGTATTGGAAGCTGGCGAAAAAGTTCAAGTCAGACACCCAAACAGCTATCCCCCCCCCCTCGAAAGGGTCGACCTCCCTCCGGCATTCAAAGACGACGAAAAGGCCGAGTGCTTGGCCGAGAGCCTCGAAGCCCAATGCTCCCTCACCGACGATCACGTCGATCATGTCCACATCGCCGCGGTGGACCGCGAAATCGAACGTAGAAACGCTCAACCTCCGACTGACCCACCCCTAGAGCCCGTGAAAGCGGCCGAGGTCGAGTCGATAATCAAAGGTCTCAAGGTACGGAAGGCCCCTGGTGCTGACGGTATCAGCAACAGGGTGCTCAAACACCTCTCTGTCCCATTAGTTTACCTCTTAGTCAGCATCTTCAATGCCGCTATGAGCAATCACTCGTTCCCCGACGCCTGGAAGAGTGCCGACGTCATCGGCATTCACAAACCAGGCAAGAAACCTACCTTGCCCACTAGCTACCGTCCAATCAGTCTCCTCAGCTCTCTGGGGAAGATCTACGAGCGACTCATTCTGAGACGACTCTGGTTCACTGTAAACTCAAAGAAACTCCTCCCCGACGAGCAGTTTGGCTTTAGAGCCAAACACTCTTGCCCCCAACAGGTGCACCGCATCACGGAGCACATTCTCGCTAGCTTCAACAGATATCCGAAACCCCAAACCACGATAGCCATCTTCCTAGACGTGGCTAAGGCTTTTGACAAAGTCTGGCACGCCGGGCTGATATACAAGTTATACCAGCTCGGGTTGCTAGACCGTCTTGTGCTCATAGTACAAGACTACCTCAAAGGCCGCAGCTTTCGCTATCGTGTCGAGGGAGTCAAATCAAATCCTCACCCCATCAGAGCCGGAGTCCCTCAGGGCTCCGCGCTCTCCCCGCTTCTGTTCTCACTGTTTACAAGCGATTTTCCGCGCCCCCCAAACGTAGAGATCTCCCTCTTCGCTGACGATACCGCGATTTATTTACGCGACCGGATGGAAGCCAACCCATCTTCGGAAACGCATCCAAAAGGCGCTCGTCGCCCTCGGAGAGTGGTTCCGAAGATGGCGCATCTTGGTGAACCCTGAGAAGAGCGCAGCAATGCGCTTTACTGAGGACATCAAGCGGAACCTGCCATCCGGTCGTCTTACGATGTTCGATCAACCCATCCCGTGGACTAAACAAACCAAATACCTAGGAGTTACCCTTGATTATCGACTGAGATTCGACAAACACGTCAAAGTAGTCCGTAACAGGGCGTCCTTCTTCCAAGGCCGCCTGTACCATCTCTTAGGCAAGCGGAGTAAAATGTCCCTTAGGAATAAGGTGACGCTTTACAAAGCCTGCATCCGCCCCGTCATGACTTACGCGTCTATAGCATTCGCGCACGCCGATCCGGAAATCCTGGAGCCGCTCCAGGTAGTCCAAAATAAATTCCTTTGAAATGCAGTCGGCGCTCCCTGGTATCAGAGGAACGCCGACCTGCACCGCGATGTCGAGCTTCCCTCGATCAGTCAATTCATGAAAAATGCGTCTCGCCGCTACTTTGATGCGGTGCCCCATCACCCCAACCCGCTCGTAGTAAAAGCCTCCGACTATACGACAGACAGTATCGCCCTCCGTAGACGTCCCCGCGATGTCCTGGACGATCCGGACGACGCCATCGCAGTCAAAGTACTGGCAGCGATGGCCTCGTCCAATTCGACCACCTCTGGCAACCCGCCAGGGGGTATCAACACACTTAGACACAGACACCGACCTCGCCGGCGAGGTCGAAGGTCCCATAACACATAGTCAGATATTATTCGCTCTCGAGTTTCTTGCCGATTCTTCTCGAAGGTGTATTACGAATCGGCGGTCAGTTATAAAAATCAATGAAAGGGCACCTAGCCATTGTTCAGGGCCCCCTCGATCACTACTTAACGGTAGCGATCCAGGGGTGTTTAGTTCGTTACCCCCGTAATCAGACGGCCGTCCAAGCCGAGGGCCGTACGCCCTGGGTACCCTCGTGCGGGTCGTCTAAATTTTAACTTTGGCGTGCGCCTTCTGCGTCACGCATTGCGGCGGAGTGCTTGTAAGCGCCCGCCCCCAAGTCCGGCTCAAGCTGTAGAGGCCAATAAGGCCAACAGCATTAGTCAATCCTAAAAAAAAAAAAAAAAATATTTTTTATTTAAAATTTTCATCAATAGAATATAAAATCTGTCACATAGCCAAATAAAGTTTACTATTAAATTCTACATCTCTCATTTCTTGTCAATCTTTCGGTATTTTATTATATATTTTAACTGCCATGGTGTAGCAGTTTTTATCGCACATTTTAAGTCGGTTTCTTGGCATCACTAGAGGTTTCTGTACAATTTTCCTTTTCAAATGAGCTTTTCCGCCGATTTCAAAGAGTGAGTAGTTTTTTCTAACAAACTTACACATTTCAAAGATATATAAACATGGAAGTGTAAGCAGCTTTTCATCCTTAAATATAGGTCTGCAAGAATCTGACCATCTCAAATTAAAAATTGACCTTAAACATTTTTTTTGAGCGATGAATGCTCTCTGGGCATTTGTGGAATTTCCCCATATAGTTATTCCATACCTTAGTATAGAACCACATGGCTATGGTAAACTACAATTGCTGTTCGGCTGTTCGTCAGACTTTTTATTTTCCGAAGTGCAAAGACGAATTTATTTACTTTCTTACACACATTATCAACTTGAACTTTCCAATTACAAAAAATATCAAAATATATTCCTAAAAATTTAATGTCTGATACTTCCTCAATGTCATCTTCATTATATTTTACAGGTAAAATATTTTTTTGTCTATTATTACTTTGGTATGTCAGGTATCTCATAAATTTAGTTTTACTTGTATTTATTTTCAGATTATTTGCTTCTAGCTAGTCAACTATATTACTAAGTGCTTTATTTGTAGCACAGGTTGCATTTTCAATCGTCCTCTCTTTAGTTCAGATGGTAGTATCGTCTGCAAATAATACAGTGTATTGATCTGTTGAGTTAGGCAGTTCATTTATATATATTATAAATAATATTGGGCCAAGAGCACTCCCATGTGGCACTCCATAATAGTTGACCAAATATGGTGACCTAAAGACTTCCTGCGTGTTTGATATGGTACTCATTTTTTTTTATCTCCGTGCATTGCTGTCGACTTCTTAAATAACATTTGTAAGCAGGCCCTCTTATACCGTACTGTTCCAGTTTATGAAGTAGGCTTTCGTGGCATACAAAATCAAAAGCTTTGCTCATGTCCAAAAATATCGCAACCGGGATTTCTTTTTTATTGATGGCATCAAGAATTTCTTTAATTAATTTAAAACATGCTAATGAAGTTGACTTCTTCTTAATGAAACCGTTCTGTTGTTCACTTAAAACGTTATGTTTATTCAGAGGTTTTACCACGGAGTATTTTAAGTCGTTGGAAAAACCTCCGTTTTCTAATGATACATTTATTATGTATGTTAGAGGTTCAGTTATAGCAGAAGCATTTTGCTTTAACATTTTTGTCGTAATATCGTCATATCCAGCTGAATTTGTGTTTTTAATCAACTTCACATAAGGAGACGGTTATATGTTCGGCTGTATGTATGTTTTTTTTATGTATGTCGGTCGATGCCTCCGTCAATTGTGGACCGATTATAAAAAAAATTTTTTTGTTTGATAGGGTATTCTTTCCAAATGGTCCCATATAAATTGTATCAAAATTGGTTTATCAGTTTTTAAGAATAAATAGTTTTGTTGACTAAATCCATTCGATTTTGTGTTTATATTGCCTTTATTTTGTGTTTATCTCTGAGATTTCTCAACCGATTAAGACGAAAAACAACCATCTAGGTTGTTTTTTCCTTCAAAGGGGTAAACTTTCTGTGTAGTCCCATACATATTTCATCAAAATTGGTTGAGTAGTTTTATTATAAAATAAATTTGTTTTATAGTTAATGTTCTCTAATATCTTGGGATTTCTGAACTGAATTAGATGATTGTTTTTACTTAAGTAAAAAGACCTCTAGTGTGGTACTGTATAAATTTCATCAAAATTTGTTTATTAGCTTCAAGAACAAGCTTTAATTCTTTGTGTAATAATGTTTAGGACTGGATTGCAAATCAATTTTGAACAATTTAAGGACGTCCAAAGATGCTGAAGTTTTGCCCCTGGGTGTAGTTCTAAAGACAATTAAAAACTACAGTAGTAGTAGTATTAGTAGTAGTAGTAGTAGTAGTAGAAGTAGTAGTAGTAGTAGTAGAAGTAGTATACAAAAGAACTACACAAGCGGATGATGGAATCCCTTCTAGTTTGGGCTCATTTGGTTTGTCTTGATGAGATCATGTCTGGTTTCATGTGGTCATGTGGTATCAAGGGTCTGATGATGGAGCCGGAAGGTAGTCACAGGAACTCAACAACAAAATGATGGAAACCCTTCGAGTTTGAGCTCAATTGGTTTGTCTTGGTGAGTTCTCAAGTGTTCTGTGGTATTCAGGGTCTGATGATGGAGCCGGAAGATAGTCCCAGGTACTCAACAACAAAATGATGAAACCTCTTCGAGTTTGGGCTCATTCGGTTTTTTTTTATGAGTTATCTGGTGTTATGTGGTATCCAGGGTCTGATGATGGAGCTGGAAGGTAGTCACAGGAACTCAACCACAAAATGATGGAACCCCTTCGAGTTTGGGCTCATTTGGTTTGTCTTGATGAGTTCTCTGGTGTTATGTGGTATCCAGGGTCTGATGATGGAGCCGGAAGGTAGTCACAAGAACGCAACAACAAAATGTTGGAAAATGGACAAAACTAATTCAGTTGTTATATATGTAGGTTTTATTTACTAAAGTGACTGTCTACTATTTTCTTTGGCTTATATTCTTTCCAATGTTTTCTTAGGCCACTAAAAATCAAAAAATAAAACATTTTCCCAAAAATATTAAATCGACTTCATAATAGAAATGTTATTTTGTAAAAAAAACACTAAAAAGAATGAAATAATTTACAATTGAGCCAGAAATGTATCACTTTTTCGAAATTACCAACGTAATAATAATGCATATACAACATAAGATAAGAAAGAGTTTTTTGAAGGCGGTGCCAAACCCAGGTATCATTTATATCTAATATCTTTACAAAATTAATGCATACCTAATCAACGTACGAAGTAATATGCAGTTGTCTATGACGCACCCTCATACAAAACACGAAACGAAGAAGAGACAAAACAAGAGACTCACACGAGCAGATTTTGACTTCCACACGTTCACAAACCGATTGACACGAATAAGTACATCAATCTAGTAAATGATAAAGTTTTTGTACATAATTACTTTAAAAGCTCATTATTTGATATATCACGTCAAGCCGTTTAAGACATTATCTTTTTGAATCAGCTCAACCATATTAATAATTATGGCTCGGCTTGGCACCGCTTTCAAAAAACTCTTTCTTATCTTATGTTGTATATGCATTATTATTACGTTGGTAATGTCGAAAAAGTGCTACTGTTCTGGCTCAATTGTAAATTATTTCATTCTTTTTAGTGGTTGTTTAAAAAATAACATTTTTATTATGAAGTCGATTTAATTTTTTTGGTTTTTTTTTTTTTTTAATTCATTATCGTTCTATAAATTTCCATACAACTAACCGGTTCCAGATAAATTGAGTTTAATAATTTAGAATCATTTACAAATCTATTGCTAGGTTTTGAAAATTTCCAACTTTTGAAACATTTACAAAATAATTATGAAAATATGTTGAAATATCATCACCATGCCCTAACATATTTTTTCCGTCATAAACTTCGTTAATGTCATTTTTAATATTGTTTTGCTTTAGCTTGTCATTAATTATATTCCATGTAGCTTTACATTTGTTCTCAGATCTATCAATATATTTCATGCTATTATCTTTCTGAATATTTATTACACATTTCTTTAGTATTTTACTATAGTTCCTGCTTAACTACATTTTTTTTATATTTATAATATTTATACTGTAATTTTCTTTTAGTAACAAATGATATTTTTAGGCTCTTTGTAACCCATTTAGGATTTATAGAGTTACGATTCATTTTAATTTTAATCAAAGGGAAGCATAGTTTTAATAATAGACATTTCCTCGTGAAACAAAGTAAACGCTTTATTTGCATCTGTTTCCAAGAAATCATGAGAAAAAGAGAGATTACTCAAGAAATAATTAAATTTTATAAAATTTTCCTTGCTTTGATCTCTTTTGTATACAAACCAATGTATTTGAGAATAATTTTCCTTGCTTTGATCTCTTTTGTATACAAACCAATGTATTTGAGAATAATTTTCCTTGCTTTGATCTCTTTTGTATACAAACCAATGTATTTGAGAATAATTTTCCTTGCTTTGATCTCTTTTGTATACAAACCAATGTATTTGAGAATAATTTTCCTTGCTTTGATCTCTTTTGTATACAAACCAATGTATTTGAGAATAATTTTCCTTGCTTTGATCTCTTTTGTATACAAACCAATGTATTTGAGAATAATTTTCCTTGCTTTGATCTCTTTTGTATACAAACCAATGTATTTGAGAATAATTTTCCTTGCTTTGATCTCTTTTGTATACAAACCAATGTATTTGAGAATAATTTTCCTTGCTTTGATCTCTTTTGTATACAAACCAATGTATTTGAGAATAATTTTCCTTGCTTTGATCTCTTTTGTATACAAACCAATGTATTTGAGAATAATTTTCCTTGCTTTGATCTCTTTTGTATACAAACCAATGTATTTGAGAATAATTTTCCTTGCTTTGATCTCTTTTGTATACAAACCAATGTATTTGAGAATAATTTTTCGCTTTTGTACTTATTGCCAAAGTTTGTCCGGTATTGTGATCCGACAGTCCCAGTTTAAGCTGTAGTACGCGCTAAATAAACGTACATACATACAACCAAAACACATAAACCTCCGCAGTCGGGTAAAAATCGCTATACTTTTAGGGAATGTAATCTTCTATCGTTTTTTTTTTTTAAATGTATATATATATATATATATTTATAGACACAGAATACCTAATAATACTAATATATGTATACACATTATTGTTTTGTGGCTGAGAAGGATATCTATGCTGTTTTTAGTTAAGAAAGAGTATAGTGTTCTGTGAATGAATATGTGTCGAGATTCAACAATTTTGTTAACTTCAACAGCATTCTCACCATTATTTTCTGACACTTGGTTTAGCAGAATTGGGGCAACTAATACAACCACATGTTTTTTGTTTTCTACTAAAAGGAGTCCCCTAAACCGATCTCCGTCTTTCCAAAGTGTAACAAAACCAATAGGCGACCATCTGGAGCTTTTGGGTGTCGAACTCACATCAAACTTGAATTTTGGGTCTTATATTGAATCCAAAGCCAAGGTAGCTGCAAAAAAACTTGGTATTTTGTCTAAGGTTAGGCGGTACTTCACACCGGGACAGCTTTTGAATCTTTATCAAGCACAGGTCCGATCTTGTATGGAGTACTGCTGCCACCTCTGGGACGGTTCTGCCAAGTATCAGCTCGAGTCTTTGGATTCAAATGAGAGACGTACTATCAGGCTCTTTGGGAATGACACTCTGTTAAGGAGTAAGCTTCAAAGTCTGGTGCATCGACGTGAGATAGCAAGCTTGTCGGTATTCTACAGATTGCATTATGGAGAGTGTGCACAACCTGATTCCCCCATCACTTTTCCATCACCGTACGACTAGACGATCAGCAAAGCGCCACCCTTTTATGGTTATACCTCACACAAGAACGAAGCGTTACGCTTCTTCATTTATTATAAGAACTGCAAAGGAGTGGAATGCCCTGCCCTCGTCAGTGTTTCCGGTAAATTATAACCCAGGTGTGTTCAAGTCAAGAGTGAATAGGTATCTACTAGGCAAGCGTGCTACACCTTCGACCACATCATCGCTTTCCATCAGGTGAGACCGTGTGGTCAAAGGATTGTCTAGTACGTAATAAAAAAACAACATTTAGAAATAAGTTTTTTTTTATTGCTCCTCATACACAGCGCTTAAAATAAAAGAACATGAGCTTTTGGTTAAGGAAACCACTGTTGTATAACCTTGTTGGCAGGACACTTTTTTTTCGTCTGGCTCGCTACCACCACCCTCAGAGTTCAGCCTTGCGAAACACCTCCTCCGTAAAACAGCCACTATTGAAGCGCGAACTGAGCTCAGGGTTGGTTGGGATCAACCTCCCTTCTTGTAGCTGGACTGGAACGGACTCCTGGCAATTCAGCTTGGCTTTCTCCGCAAATTATGTGCGAGTTCTTCGATCAAGGCCTAGAGGTGACTGCAATGAGATAATATTATTAATGACATGATGATACGCTTTGTTACACAACACACATTATGAACTGCTGGAGTCTAAACCAATTTCGAAAATTCTACTTGTTGTAGAATATATTGGTGTGAATTTTTCCCGAATATATTAGGACTTGGCTTCAAAAAATATATTAAATCACGTCATCCATTTTCGAAAAAAACTTGTGTTAGGTTTTTTCTTCTAATCAGAGCATGTCGTAATTTAATTATTATTTGATGGGTAAGTAGGTTCCTATGTCCCTAAGTTTTTAACTGATATGGATTGTTTCCTTATTAAAGTCACATTGCAGAATTGGTTTTATTTATTGTCAGTAACAAGTTCCGTAATGTGCTGCTTAGACCAAGGTAGTATTCGTGCAAACACGTGAGGGCATTAAAATATTCAGGCTATTAAAGATTTTAGTTTAAGAAAAAACAGTTCAGATTAAGACAGCTAAAGGAAAAAGTATGAAGCCTTTTTAGACAGTATAAATATCTATGAATTTCTGAATAAGAAACAATTAAGTTGAGAAAGGCGTGACCGAAGGCTCATTTTGTTAAGAGTAATAATCGTCATGAGCCTGCATTCGTCCACTGCTGGACATAGGCTTCTCCTAAGGCACGCCATTTGGCGCGACCTTCGGGTCTTCGCAAGCGCATCCATTTTCTGCCAGAAACCTGGCGCAGATCGCAGCTGGTGGGCGTCCTACACAAGGTTTGTCAATTCGAGAGTAGATAATATTAATTTGAAACTTATAGTTACAAAAATTGCTTTTATTGTCGGTATAGAATTAGGTTCAAAAATAATAAATATAGAACTGCCTACAAAGAGACTCAACAGTTATCAAGATCCCCAAAAGATCCGCTGAAGCCCAAAAAAATAACGAATCGGACAAAAGATTCTCTGCAGCGCCTGATGGAGCAGACGGGGCAGGGTGCAGAGCCACGCAGCCATCAGTAGCTCTAAGCTATAAGTACTATTATCTATACTGTGCACTGCACCAGACATCACGGTATGTGGGCCGCTGCTGATGGAGCAGGCTGGGCGGGGTGCAAGAGCCACGCAGCCAGCAGTAGCTCTAAGCTATAAGTACTATTATCTATACTGTGCACTGCACCAGACATCACGGTATGTGGGCCACTGCTGATGGTGCTGGCTGGGCGGGGTGCAAGAGCCACGCAGCCATCAGTAGCTCTAAGCTATAAGTACTATTATCTATACTGTGCACTGCACCAGACATCACGGTATGTGGGCCGCTGCTGATGGAGCAGGCGGGGCGGGATGCAAGAGCCACGCAGCCAGTAGTAGCTCTAAGCTATAAGTACTATTATCTATACTGTCCACTGCACCAGACGTCACGGTATGTGGGCCGCTGCTGATGGAGCAGGCGGGGCGGGATGCAAGAGCCACGCAGCCAGTAGTAGCTCTAAGCTATAAGTACTATTATCTATACTGTCCACTGCACCAGACGTCACGGTATGTGGGCCGCTGCTGATGGAGCAGGCTGGGCGGGGTGCAAGAGCCACGCAGGCAGCAGTAGCTCTAAGCTATAAGTACTATTATCTATACTGTCCACTGCACCAGACGTCACGGTATGTGGGCCGCTGCTGATGGAGCTGACTGGGCGGGGTGCAAGAGCCACGCAGCCATCAGTAGCTCTAAGCTATAAGTACTATTATCTAAAATCTATATCTATAATAATATTATAATGAGGAAAGATTTGATTGTTTGTTTGTAATGGAAAAACTAAAAAAATACAGACCCAATTTTAAAAGAGTTCCCTTCGAAAATTGCAATAATGAAATCAGAGGTATTAAATTTTGCAAAAAAAACTCGAATACTTATTATCACAAACCAAAGAGTATATAAATACTACGTTAGATCACAAACTAAGAAGAAGATACGGGTTTTTGTATATGGAACGTTGCCATGGAAACGTAATCACAGAACGTCTAATAATCATTGACGTAGGAAATGCTCTATGCTAATAATACACGAAATAGTAACCGTAATTCAACCTCCTTGCGTTAAAAAGAATAATACTATAGACGAAATGGTACGTGAGTATAAAACCTATTAACATATACATATTGTTGAAATTGTTGTTGTTCTATTTGTCCAACTAAAATAACTACTAATTTTATCTTTCTATATATTTACCCGTGAGAAGCCGGGGCGGGTCGCTAGTTATCTATAAATCTGCGCGACACAGGGCGATTATAAAATAGTTGAAAGTTAGGTTCAACCTACTGTAAAGTTTGGAAGCCCGCGCCCCCTTTTGCATATCATCACGTTCCTAGCCATCGTTAGTTAACTTTGTAAATTAATTAGGTAAGTATCTATGAAATTGTCGTATTAGGTGACAGAAAAGATAATAATAAAATGCAAAAAAAAATTTTTGATATTGCTGCCATGTGAAGGCAGGACATGAGAACAACATGCCTTTGCGGAAGAATTCAGGGGAACAAACCTCCACAATATATTTGAAGTCACTAGTGACAAGGTGTTTCAATGTTGCATATTACAAAAACATAGTTGTTCATTTAATGAACTACATCATTAAGTTGGTTTGTAATTGAATTATGCAAAATTCAACAAGTATTCAATCTTGAAAACAATTATTAAATCACAACTGACCAATGTTTTCTGGATAAATTTCGAAGCTCTGTATGCTGTAACGATTTATAATGGTTTTTTGTCATATTGTAACTATATATGCGGTTTTATAGTAAATTTCTCTGAGCTGACAGATTCCGATGAAAGATGTGATGAATTGGTTTTTAGGCCAAACTCGCCAACCACTGAGATAGTTGGTCCGGTGTTTAACGCCGATAGGGTATTTGCTTAAATCAATGAAAAGTAATTTTGAGAATAAAGGGAATAAAAAAATAAAACGGGGTGAGTCACACCAAGAGTGGGGTGAGTCGGGATTCTTACCCCATCCGCTCGCTTTAAACGTGAGGACGCTATATCTTTCTTCGGAATCACTCAAAACTTAAAATACTCGTTACTACTTTGAAATTAATAAAATTACCTGGATAAACTTAGACCGGAACGAGCTTCAAGAACTATTGGATCAAGACCGTTCGGTAATGTACTAGCTAGTGGGTACAATAGTGGAAGATAAAACATACAACTCAAATTCACCAATACAATTTTTATTATCCTTGGTTTAACTTTGCCTACTTACTTAAAATCTAAGGAACCGTGCCGTAGGTACGTTGGACGGCCATTCAAGCTAGCATATAATAGTGGAAGACAAAACATGCAAATTAAATTCACCAATACAATATTTACTATCTTTGATTTAACTTTGCCTGTTTACTTAAAATCTAAATAACCTATGCCTGCAGATCCAACTCAGCAGCTAAGAAGTACTAAGATCTAAAATTACCCTGTTATAACTAGGGTCGATATAGAACTGACAAAATTAAGTATTTACCCTAACAAAACAAGTGATGAGTTGCCGGCCGGCAGTGTAGTCTACTTATTTACCTTTTTCTATAAGATTTAGCCGTTATGTTTCAAAGGCAAAGACAAGACTACTCCGTTGCGTTGTGACCAATTACATTATGAACTGCTGAGTACCGTCTCACTAAGTTATGGCCTAGGATATTGCAGCTCTATTGTAAATTCATATCATACAGGCCGAAGTTATGTACTATATGTTTGAGGATGTATATTTATATGTTTGAGGAAATTGTAATTATATTTGTCAATTTTGAGTTTTGAGTATTAAGTTAGTAGTATTTCCTATTATAATATCTTGCTGTTTAGAATTATTTTGATGCAGAACAAACTAAATTAAGTGTAAAATATTTCTTTTTGAATTCCTCAGTAAAGGAGAGAGTACCAATATTTGATAACTCATGTGTGTTTTTTCTATTTTTTGTAATAAAGCCCTTTGTTATTGAATTTACCGTCTGTTTTAATTCCTCGCCTTTACCTGAGAAGGAGGTCCGTTTCCTTAGCCGGGCAACGGTCTTTTCAGCGCTACTGTGCACCGCTAAATTGTTTGCAAAAAAGTTTGTACGCGTGAGGTCTACAGCTCACAGAGCCTCTAGTTTGTACGCGTGAGGTCTACAGCTCACAGAGCCTCTAGTTTGTACGCGTGAGGTCTACAGCTCACAGAGCCTCTAGTTTGTACGCGTGAGGTCTACAGCTCACAGAGCCTCTAGTTTGTACGCGTGAAGTCTACAGCTCACAGAGCCTCTAATAGTTTTTAAGTTTGTGTTATGGTAATTAATTAGTGGTGCAAATTCAATTCAGATATAACAGTGAATGTTTTGGAGAAATAGGCAGTGACTATTGGCGCCTGGTTGTGAATATCTCAACCAAATGTGGCGGTAGTATGTTAGATGTTTTTTTACGTCTACCCCTGACTACGAAATTATAAAAATCGGTAACCTATGATTAATTAGTTAGTGCTGCCATCTAGTGTCGAGTAGCTGTGCTACCTTCATTTTCGGCCGTCTTGTAACAGCGCCACCTGTCTTCTTCTTCTTGAACTACGTAGAAAGCTGGTCAACATGCCTAAGTGTGGAGGATGTGGAAAATTCCAGTCGTCGCAAGATGGCGCTAAGTATAGCAAGTGTGCAGGAGCTTACCATCGGGCATGAGTCAATATTCCCGACAATGTAAGAATGTTTGACGCGGTTATAACAAGCCCTCCACCTCTGTTAGAGGAACGGCTTTGCGAGTACGTCGAGGAGAGTATCCAGCCAATAGCGCCGGTGCACGACTGAGCGAAACGCGCGAATTATATTTCGCAGTTCGGCCATAGCCATACTACTTCAAACTGTACAAAACATTCGCACGGAAATTAATTCGCTCCGCATCGCGTTCAATGTACATCAAATCACAGTTTTTTCCCGCGTGAAATTTTAACCGCCAGTGCGGCTACACCTATTAGATTCAATGAGTTACAGAAATGCGGAGAAAAAAAACGCGCGGTGAAATATCGCAGTGCGGACAGAGCCTTATTAAGCGACTGCTAGGTACCTAGGTACCAACACGTATGCAATATTCTACCGTATCTACGTATTTAATTTCTAATTACTTACCTACCTAGGTATTCTGTACAATGATGTTATATATACTTAGAATAATGAAACGTTATTGTGTAGGTAAGTAGGTAGGTACCTATTAATACTTACTTCATTTGTAGTACAAATACAAACACAAAATGAAGTTGGTATTCGATGCGAGCCCGCCGCGGCGCGTGTCGAGTCGGAAGTCGAATGTAGGTACGCACCGCCGCGCCGGCGCCGCGCGTCTTTCATATTAGTTTGCGTTTGCGCCTGAAGTGTGTGCTGCGTGCGCTGGTTCAACTAGTACCACAGAATAACTAATAGTACAAGCATACCAGATACTAGCGAGTAGCGACCCGCCACGGCTTCGCACGGGTAGATATGTTGAAAGATAAAATTAGTAGGTACTTTATTTGGACAAATAGAACAACAACCATTTCTTACACAAAACGTTTATGTTTATAAGTTTTATACTCACGTACCATTCCGTCTATAGTATTATTCTGTTTAACGCAAGGAGGTTGAATTACGGTTACTATTTCGTGTATTATTAGCATACAGATTACCCCCTATAGATACCGCTTACAAGGCATCAGACGCACACAACACATACCTACTTGCTTTAGCCAGTATAAACAGGCTCGCTTTGAGATACGCACGAGGCACGACTTCCGTCTCGATACTCTCGACCAACCTTTCGACCAGTGTGTACTATTATTTGTTCTGTGCCCGTGCGAGAGTGCATGTTTATTGCGAATTTAATCGAAAACAACAACATTTTTAATGGCTTCCTGTGCAGTAACATGGTGTGGAAAGTCAGCCAAAACGTCAAATTACCAAAAAGATGGCATAACGTTTCACTGTTAAGTACATAATGTTGTATTTCTTTCAGATAATTATATTACGAGCCAAGCGGATTTCAGTTTATACTGGTTCCATAGGTCATGAGCGTCATGGAAAAATAAGCACGTGTTGATGTCTTTTTGAAAAGTCTCTTTCACTCATTACGCTAAGTAAAATAGTTATCCCTGTCTAACAAGAGCACGTGTAAGCTAATGTTGGGATATCATAAAATATTCTCATGTTGGTACATATCGATATTTCAACCTAATTATTTAGAAAACCGTTTCACAAAAGTTATTTTATTTTTGTACGAATTACAAACTATTACGGAATACGGATAAAGCTTGAAGTGTGGTTAATAGGTACTTGATTGCTCTTAGATATAAACGGAGATAGAATTAAAATACAATTTTACTTTGTATTAATATTGATATTTTTTGTAGGTTTGTTTTTATAACTATAGAAGATATGAGTCTGAGAAGTATTAGTACTGATAGATAGACTGACAGAATGATCTCACAGTATAAGGGTTTTTTTTTGACTACGGAACGCTAAAATCGAAACATTTCGTTGTATGTTAAAGGTTTCCTAGATGCCCTGAGAGGAAAATAGAATGGATAGACGCAACTTGTCGTGAGGAGGAATGGTTCCCCACTAATAATAGTGTCATTTGCTCAAGGAACTTCACTGAAGATACATTTTACGCTATGAAATACGTAGAAGGTTGATGGATTCAGCTGTACCAGCGTTATATTTGCCAAACTCTTACAATAATATCATGAATTAATTATTTTGTAGAAGAATCATTGAACTGACTAACGTGGTAAAGATAGAAGACAAAAATAAAAAAAATAAGCGATTGCAACAGAAGGTTAAAAAAATAAAAATGTTTAACTTAGATCGTTATTGGCAGAACTAGAAAACAAAAATTTAATAACAGCTGAAAATAATGACGTATTAAACTCTTTAGGGGTCAAATGCAGTGAAATTATTCGCCGACAAATGTTAAAACGAAAATCTGGCACGATCATCAGGAAAAAATATTCTCCGCAGTTAAGAGCATTTGCTCTTACTTTAAATTTTTATTCAACAGAGGCTTACAACTATGTACGTAAAACTTTCAATACTTGCTTACCATCCGTAAAACACTGGGGAAGTGGTACAGATCTGTACATGGACATCCAGGTTTTACGAAATAAGCTTTTGAAGCTTTGAAATTCAAGACAGCATAGGCAAACAAGCCTGTTTATTGCTGTATTGTTTTCGACGAAATGAAAATTGAGAGAAAAGTAGACAAGACATGCGGTTATGTAGATTTTGGCGAGGTGCCTTTTTTCTCATAAATAAATACATTAAATAATATCCTAATATATTCATTGTGTTTTCTTAGTACCTACTCACTGCCATTCTGCCACTCTGATGACGTCATCTGACCATCGTGCAGGTGGTCTGACTCTTAAACTAAGTCCATCTCTTGGCCACTATTCCGCCACTTCCACATCCGCTTGGCGCAGGAATGGAAATAGAGGCATGCAAATGAGGAGGCCTATACCCAACAGTAGGTTGATGTAGATATATATAGATAGAAAGATAGTACCTACCCATAAACTCAAAGCTAGTAAAAGTGGGAAAGAATATTTTTTATCTGCTATGTTAACCAAAAACTGATATGACTATATTTTTTATGTACAATGCTCTAGGCTTCCAAGTATGGTTAAAATTTAAAGAACACTATTATTAAGTTTGATTGTTTTTCTCGAGTTTATCTCAAAAAACATAATATTGCTTGTTGAGATAAACTCATTAAACAAAATCAAAACTATTGTGATCGGCCCTGCAGTCCCATCACTATGGTCAGTACATTTCTACTGCGACCCGTATCTCCTTTGTAGTTTGTGAGTGCGACCTTGAATAGGCTAATCACGGCGCAGTCGTTGCGTTCCCCGCGACTCGAGCTTTCTTCCATAATTTGTGAACTCGATCCGAACAATAATTCAGTGATGCGGAATCTATAGGGGGTAATCTGTAATTAGCATAAAGCATATCCTACGTTAATGATTATTTAATTAGACGTTCTGTGATTTCGTTTCCATGGCAACGTTGCATAAACAAAGACCCGTATCTCGTTAGTTTGTGATCTTACGTGGTATTTATATACTCTTTGGTTTGTGACGCAAAGTAATCGAGTTTCTTTGCAAAATTTAATACCTCAGGTTTCATTATTGCATTCTTCGAAGGGAGCTCTAATTTATTGAAAAATAAAATCCTGCTTGTGTTACTCGCTGATAATTTAGCTTTCATTATGTGAAAGAATTTTTAAAATCGGGTCTGTATGTTTTGAGCTTATCCATTACAAACAACACACACAAACAAACAAACGCACAAACAAATGAACACACAAATAAACACACAAACAAACAAACACACAAACAAACAATCCGATCTTTCCTCTTTATAATATTACTAGCTGCGCCCCGCGGCTTCACCCGCGTGAGGGATGATGATGATGATGATGATAATGTCAAGTATCATATGTGTTATTCCAAGGTATAAGCTAATCTCCATTTCAAATTTTATCAAAATACGTTCCGCCGTTTGAGAGAGAATTATGATGATGATGATGAAAAATCAGATCAAATAATATTTATTCATGAAAGTTTCAGGTACAATGAGTTTTTTAAATATGGTTAATACCTACCAACACTTGCCTCTAGAAAGCGTATGAATATTAAATAAGGTTAATACCTACCAACACTTGCCTCTAGAAAGCGTATGAATATTAAATATGGTTAATACCTACCAACACTTGCCTCTAGAAAGCGTATGAATATTAAATATGGTTAATACCTACCAACACTTGCCTCCAGAAAGCGTATGAATATTAAATATGGTTAAAACCTACCAACACTTGCCTCTAGAAAGCGTATGAATATTAAATATGGTTAATACCTACCAACACTTGCCTCTAGAAAGCGTATGAATATTAAATATGGTTAAAACCTACCAACACTTGCCTCTAGAAAGCGTATGAATATTAAATATGGTTAATACCTACCAACACTTGCCTCTAGAAAGCGTATGAATATTAAAAAAAAGAAGTTATATAACATTATTAAAAAACTATTAGATTGCATGCATTTTACAAATAATAAGTACTTATGTCAAAATTATCGTAGCAACAGCTGATGTCTACTAATAACAATATCGTTTTAGTTATCTATTGTCTAATCTATCACATTGCACTGCCGTACAAATGAAAACGACACGAACACTTCTTTAGAAAATCTTCAACCGTATAGAAGGTCTCCTCAACTTGTACTATTATTTATTCTGTGCCTCAACTAACCATTTTTTCAGCTCCACGCAAAATTTATTGAAGGGGAGGTCCACTATACGACCAGGTAAAGAATTGTATATAAATTTTTATTCCACGGTAAAAGCTATCTCCATTCTAAATTTCATCAAAATCCGTTCAGCTGTTTGTGAGTGAAGTATGATGATGACGATGATGATAATGATGGTGATGATGAAAGTTTTATATAACCCCCGATCCCCCAATTATAGCTTAGAAGCTTCTCGATCACATCAGCTTTCAAACCGAAATATCCGTTTCAAAATGAGTCCATTCGGTAGTAGCTACGATTCTCATCACCCTTTTCTCAACTCCTCCCTCTTCTCAATTTCCCTGCCATATATCTAAGAACCATCTCAATTACATCCATTCATTTTATGTCCATTCGTTTGGAAGCTACGATTCTCACCCTCTCCCCCTCCCCCCTCCCACTTTAGCTAAGAACCATCTCGATTACATCAGCTTTCAAACCGAAAAAAAACGCATCAAAATCGGGCCATTCGTTTGGAAGCTACGATGCCACAGACAGACACACACACACACAAACAGCAACATAGTGACACAGTGATACACACCCTAAACTTATAACACCCGTCTCTTTGTTCGGTTAAAAAACAACAATCTGCTTAATAAAAAATCATTGGCAGTAGTATTTCTTGACCATAGACAACTGCATACTCACCTACTTGAAAGACATGTTATTATTTCGTTTCCATGGCAACGTAATTTCAGTTCTTTATTTTTGGTAACATGGGTTACATTATAAAAATTTTCGTAGGGATCTCTAATTTTTGAAAATATAATACTGCCCTTGTTACTCACTGATAATGTAGCTATCTATAGGCGAAAGATTATTTTTAATACGGTTCAGTATTTTTTGAGTTTATCCATTACAAATAAACAAACCAACAATCAAATCTTTCCTCATTATAATATTAGTGTAGATCACAGACGATTGTACTATACTATACTCTCAAGGCCGTAAATGGGATCCAATATTCATGACATCTTTTGATAGGTCTGTAATTGTAATTGTTTGTCTCTCACGCTCACGCTGCCGCCGCCGTAGTAGGTATCAGTAGTAGGTATCAGGTGATTGTAATTGTTTGTCTCTCACGCTCACGCTGCCGCCGCCGTAGTAGGTATCAGTAGTAGGTATCA
The DNA here is from genome assembly GCA_946251855.1 of Alsophila aescularia. Taxonomy (NCBI): domain Eukaryota; kingdom Metazoa; phylum Arthropoda; class Insecta; order Lepidoptera; family Geometridae; genus Alsophila; species Alsophila aescularia. The sequence goes on along the minus strand of OX276374.1, from coordinate 290,330 downwards.
GGTGATTGTAATTGTTTGTCTCTCACGCTCACGCTGCCGCCGCCGTAGTAGGTATCAGTAGTAGGTATCAGGTGATTGTAATTGTTTGTCTCTCACGCTCACGCTGCCGCCGCCGTAGTAGGTATCAGGTGATTGTAATTGTTTGTCTCTCACGCTCACGCTGCCGCCGCCGTAGTAGGTATCAGGTGATTGTAATTGTTTGTCTCTCACGCTCACGCTGCCGCCGCCGTAGTAGGTATCAGTAGTAGGTATCAGGTGAATACAACTAACTTAAAAGCTAACAAAGCACGCCTGCCCTGCCATAAAAGAACTTTGCCAATAAATTATATTTATACCTACAAAAAAATAAATAAAAAAGGTAAATAAATATTAAGTTTTCAGCGCGATTAAGTCCTGTTTAAATATTTAACTATTTATACCGACAGTTGGAATGTGCTTATCATGGCCTTCAATTTGATACCTATATTGTAAAATAAATTATATTTATACCTACAGTTGGAATGTGCTTATCAAGGCCTTCAATAAATTATATTTATACCTACAGTTGGAATGTGCTTATCAAGGCCTTCAATTTGATACCTATATTGTAAAATAAATTATATTTATACATACAGTTGGAATGTGCTTATCAAGGCCTTCAATAAATTATATTTATACCTACAGTTGGAATGTGCTTATCAAGGCCTTCAATAAATTATATTTATACCTACAGTTGGAATGTGCTTATCAAGGCCTTCAATTTGATACCTATATTGTAAAATAAGCAGAAAAAATATTTTTTTGCATTTGAAAATGGAGCCCACCCACATTGAATTTTTTGTAAGGATTCTAACGATAAGCCATACGTCTAAATCTGTTAAGGCATTCAAAAGTTATGGTAGAATAAATAAACTCACATACATACAAACATACTTACATAAATCCTAAAAACATTATACTCCTTTTTTTGGGCAGTCATGTAATAAGTATAATTTAAGAAATTAAATAAAAAATAAAGCTTGTACGACTTTTTTATTCAATGAATGTCACTTTTATATATGTATTTAAAAGTGACATAGCTAGCTGCGCGCCCCGCGGTTTCACCCGCGTCCGTCAGGACCTTTGCATTTTTTCGGGGTAAGAAGTAGCCTATATGTTAATCCAGGGTATAACCTACCTCCATACCAAATTTCATCCAAATCCGTTCAGTAGTTTTTGCGTGAAAGATTAAGGTTAAACGTTTTCCATACAAATTTTGCTTCCCTTAGGTACGTTTCTTGCTGCGAATTGAAACTAACCATGACTTAACATAGCCTTAATTTAGAGTCTCATTGGTGCAAACACCATAATATTTTATTATAATACCCTAAAAGTACATGTTTTAGCAAAGAAAATTCGTAAAATTTTACGTATGTAGTGGTGCAATGCTATACTAGCACTCGGTCGTAATGTGAGTTGAATATTATATGGCGTGCGTGCGACGCGACGTTGCCAAACTGTGCGTGCAATCGCAGCGAGTTGCAACGAAGTGCGACGTTGCCGCTCCGCAGCAGTCGGTGCTGCCAGAATATTGCGAATGTAACATTTTAAGTAACTTCAATTACAATAGCGCGTTTCTCTCGAGCTATACAACCTAAAGAAAATTATGTAACAAGCATTAAGAAATACTTAATAATAAGACATAAATAATAATAGTATTTTTATATTACCTTTTAACGATACTTTATAACTTATGGTATAATAATATGGAATAGTAATCAATTAGAACAGTCGGCATTTTCGAGAAATTCGTACTGGCAACATTCGTGCATGTTCTTGGACTCGAATCGAATGTGTTTTCGTTAGGTACATAATTCTCACTTCTCGTTGTTTGTTTTAGATTTCCTCGTTAGATTTGCCGTTGATATTGTTACCATTGTTATTAATTTGTGTTGTGTTTTATTGTTGAGTGTATTTGTTAAGTTTTCTCGTGAAAAGGTTATCATACCTAATAGCACAGGACTTTCTGTTTGTGTTTGTTTGGTAAAGTAGTTTGCCCGTGGATGATGCTACAACTACCTATATCAAAATGAATAAACCTAAAACGTCAAGATCGAGCTATAAATCTCACAAATATTCTGGGCCTAGAAGAAACACAAAACGGGTTCGTGCTCAGCTCAAGCGTTTTCATGGCGAAGATGTTTCGTAAGTATTGAACGTAACTTAGACGTATGTTTACCTACATTTGTACTTACCTACATTTTTCTTACAGTCGGGACTATGTATGGCGAAAAAAATCTAAGCCTAACGAACCGTGTTCAAGCTTCGAAATTGAGTAAGTACCTACTTACTATAGTTTTTTTTACAATTGTAAGAATTTTTATACCTCTATGATTGTAGACATTTTTATAGGTACTTCGTCATTTTTCGTTTTAGACCATAGTCGCCTAACTCGTAGTACCTACCTATAACTTTACCCATACGTATGTAATAAATTATCATCATTTTTCAGCTCTGATGTAAATGTAAAAACATATGCTAGGAAACCACGACAGGTCCATCTTGAGGCTGACACTAGTAATATAGCACCACCACAGCAGGCCAGAGCCAGTAAACAAAGAAGATTTACTAAAAGTAAAAACATATGCTAGGAAACCTCGACAGGTCCATCTTGAGGCTGACACTAGTAATATAGCACCACCACAGCAGGCCAGAGCCAGTAAACAAAGAAGATTTACTAAAAGTAAAAACATATGCTTTGAAACCTCGACAGGTCCATCTTGAGGCTGACACTAGTAATATAGCACCACCACAGCAGGCCAGAGCCAGTAAACAAAGAAGATTTACTAAAAGTAAAAACATATGCTAGGAAACCACGACAGGTCCATCTTGAGGCTGACACTAGTAATATAGCACCACCACAGCAGGCCAGAGCCAGTAAACAAAGAAGATTTACTAAAAGTAAAAACATATGCTTTGAAACCTCGACAGGTCCATCTTGAGGCTGACACTAGTAATATAGCACCACCACAGCAGGCCAGAGCCAGTAAACAAAGAAGATTTACTAAAAGTAAAAACATATGCTAGGAAACCACGACAGGTCCATCTTGAGGCTGACACTAGTAATATAGCACCACCACAGCAGGCCAGAGCCAGTAAACAAAGAAGATTTACTAAAAGTAAAAACATATGCTAGGAAACCACGACAGGTCCATCTTGAGGCTGACACTAGTAATATAGCACCACCACAGCAGGCCAGAGCCAGTAAACAAAGAAGATTTACTAAAAGTAAAAACATATGCTAGGAAACCACGACAGGTCCATCTTGAGGCTGACACTAGTAATATAGCACCACCACAGCAGGCCAGAGCCAGTAAACAAAGAAGATTTACTAAAAGTAAAAACATATGCTAGGAAACCACGACAGGTCCATCTTGAGGCTGACACTAGTAATATAGCACCACCACAGCAGGCCAGAGCCAGTAAACAAAGAAGATTTACTAAAAGCTTGCAATGAAAAACTATTAGACTTTCAAAAAACCCCAGATGACATAAAAGAAATTGAAATATCTACCATGTCCATGTATAATGCGCAGCATGAAATTGAAATGTCTACCATGTCCATGTATAATGCGCAGCATGAAATTGAAATGTCTACCATGTCCATGTATAATGCGCAGCATGAAATTGAAATGTCTACCATGTCCATGTATAATGCGCAGCATGAAAATGATTTATATACTACACACAGATGTGACAGGTTCACTGCTAGTCATTTTGGTGTGGTTAGTAATAAAAATAGGACTATCTTGTTTATTTATAGAATCAAAAATGTATGTTTTTGTAAAGATATTATGTATGTATTCTTCTGCGCATAAAAATCATAAAATTACTGTTCCAGGTTTGCAAACGTAGAAAGACTACACCATGCCACACTCATGTGAAGCAAATTCTATATAAAAATAATGTATCTACAAAAGATATGAAGTATGGTCAGCAGAACGAATCTGTAGCGCGAACATTTTTTGCTGAAAATTTCAGAAAATCTGCACTGCCAGCTGGTTTGTACATTGATGAAGAGTATGGCTTTCTAGGAGCAAGCCCAGATGGTAATAATGCTAGCATTTTTATGATGTGGATATGTTTTGTGATCTTATTATTTGGTAATATTGAGATTATTGATAATGTAAAAAATTGTTACAGGTATGATTACAAATGAAGCAGCAATTGTAGAAATAAAATGCTTTCCATCACTGGCCAGACGAAATAAAACTATAGAATGTGCAGCAAAGGAAAACAAAAATTTTCCTCTTGTAATATTAGATTGAAACCTGAGAATGAATAAAATACATAACTATTATTACCAGGTAGGAATGATATAGCTATTATTTTAGTAAAAGTTGATGGTGTTTTTGTAATTGATGCCAAAACATTTCTAATCTTCTAAACTATTCCTATGCAGATTTGGATGTAACTCGGAATGGAGAGGCTAGCTTATTTCGCGGAATAACGCATAGGTTATTTTTTTATCCTGGAATGTAGTTCCCACCTGTAAGGCGAAGGGGCGTAGCTAGTCGTAAACAAATATTTATATTCTTTCTTTGGGTTACAGGTACAAGGACAGCTATGTATATCAAAAATGAAGAAATGTTATTTTATTGGCTTCATTTCACCAGATAAGGCAATAACTGTCATAGAAGTAGAAAGAGACGAAGATTTTATTAACACAATGATGCCAAAATTGGTATCATTTTATAAAGACTGTGTATTACCGGAAGTGATACTCAGAAGAGTTAAAAAAAATGCAAATTGTTTAGAATTACATTTTGATAAATAAATCTATAAAATATTATTTATTTAGTCTTTCATTTTACTTTTCAAACTATTACAATATGTATATATTATATTTATGTACAGTTTAGGCACAAAAACTTCAAAAAATAGGTAGGCCATTGTAGGCAGGCATAAGCGTAACCAAAATAGAATAATGTTTTAGGTGCATACGAAAATATTGATGTGGGTCAGATTTAGAATGAGAGCCGAACGCTGCCACAAATGCGCCAAAAGGATTGATAAGAAGCGTTTAATTTTGCTATATATCTGTATAGCAAAATGCATCTATAGTTTACCATTTGCATGGTTGTGCGTCTGATTAGTGTTCATACACGGGAGTCGGATTTTAAGTCCCAAGTATAGGTATTGAGAGGTAATTGATAGGTCAGCTATGATTGAAATGTGCTTAGAACAAATTGGAAAACGCGCAAATTCACCTAAAATAGATGAATGTCTCGCCAATTCAAGTAAAATAAACAAAAACATATTTTCGGAGAAACAGCGCCATCTCGTGGGATAACTTGCTTAGCGACACCTAACGTTTAACCTTAACAAACATCCATACATCCATCCATCCATCCATACTTACAAACTTTCGCGTTTATAATATTATAGGTATATTAGGATTAGGATTTTCTTATTTTTCTTTTATTATTATTTTTTCTTTTTTTGTTGATTGTTCATCGGTTTGTGAGCTACCCTGAAAGTTTCAGTAGACGTTCTTCTCAGCCAGGAACTGCATCAAACTGACAAAAATCCTACGAAATTTTATTCGCAGTGCAAAAGTGTAATTTCGATCACGGAATATAAAACGCGAGAGTAAAAATCGCGCGGTGAAATATCGCAGTGCGGACAGAGCCACAGAATAAACAGAGCCTATATAATATCTGGCGGCCGCGGCTGCTGCGGTGCCGAGCCACAGTCACGGTAATGTTATAGATATATATGTTATAAATAACATTACCGTGCCACAATCCTCGGTCTCCGAACTAGCGAAGGCGATACCAACTATTATTTATACTGTGGCGATACTATCTGCATGGCGACCGCAGTTGAGCGATCGTAATGGAATCGTATTCGTTTCTGACGTCAATGCTCTGTCCGTCCTTGTCATATCGTAACACAATGACAAGGACGGAAAGTGCATTGGTATCGCTAGCGCTATAGCTATGAGTTAGGTTGTTACTGGCCTGTACTATTATTTATTCTGTGACAGTTCGGCTTACTTTGGCGGGATGCTTTTTGAGCTTTGCCGCTGGAAAGACACAGGGCCGCGCCACACAAGGTCACACGCTGCGGTAGAGATTGCTAGCCGGCATCAATTTCAATCCGGTCAGATCCGGCCGGATTAGTCACAAAACAAATATATTGCCTTACAATTCTGTTTTTTTTAAATAAATTAAACTTTGTTTATACTGTAATAACAAACAATCACGAAATAACAATAAAATGTACTATATAATGTAGTGTATAATGTACTATATAATGTAGTATATAATGTACTATATAATGTAGTATATAATGTACTATATAATAGTGTTACAAGTTAAATTGTATTTTTTTATATTATCTTTCTTCTTACTAATATTTTACTATCACCGTTGGGCTTGGTCAACCTATATTAGGTACTAGCTTTCCCGCCCGCGACTTCGTCCGCGCGGACTACATTCATCGCGAAAAAAGCATCCTATGTTCTTCTAGGATATTAAAACCCAATGCAAAAGTAGGTTAGCACCAAGCTCTTGATGTTTTTAACATACTTGTTATTTCGTTTCCATAGCCACCGTTTCTTACAGCGAGTAAACATAATTTTTCAAGTTTTTCCAGTTTTCCCGTAGAAACTTACAATTTCCCGGAATAAAAAGTATCTTATGTTTTATTCTAGGGTATAAGCTGTCTCCATTCTAAATTTCATCAAAATCCATTCAGCCGTTATCGCGTGAAAGCTCCCCAAACAACTAAACAAACAAACAGACAACGTTTCACTTTTATATTTATATTGGCTCGCATAAATAATCTCACTAGTAGATATTATAAATTATTGAATACGAGCGGTCAACTCGCAAAAATAATCTCACTAGTAGATATTATAAATGCGAATGTTTGTATGTATGTGTATATTTGGTACTTCTTTACGCTTAAACGGCTGTACATATTTGGATGAAATTTGATGTGGAGGTAGCATATACCCTAGATTAACACATAGGCTACTACTTATTCCGGAGAAATGCACGGTTCCTGAGGGACGCGGGTGAAACCGCGGGCACAGCTATTATGTTTATTTTTTACTTACATATTTTATTATAGTTGAATGCAACATTAGTTTGAAGTATTTAACTTAATTTACATAATTAAAATGTTTTTTTTTTAATAAACTTAAAAGAAAATTGCTACTGTTTAGTTATAAGAATAAACTTTCCTTTTTTTTTTCTTGATGAATAAATAAATAAATAAGAATTACATATTTTTGAAATCGTCTTTTAACCTGTAATTTGATACCTCGCTCGATAGGTTTTGGTCATTTTTTGTTTCATCGTAAATACAATATGGCGGCTATCAGCCGCCATAATTAGTTTTCTTGACACTTTATATATCTTATAATAGCACTCTCGTGATCAAGGCAAATGCAATGATACCTCATTTATCAAAATCTATCAATCCGTTTAGGCTGTAGGATGCGTCAAAGAAACGTACAAATATACAAATACAATTCAAACACATGACCGTCAGTCGGGTAAAAACTATAAAAACTCAGGCAGGTACCAGGTACCAGTCTCGCATTTCTCAACCGATCTAAACAAAACTTGGTATATAGGTTAAACGAATTTTAAGAATTTTTAACCTTTGGGGGATTTTTGATGGGGGTATTTCCCCCAAAAAATATCAAAAAGGGGGCTACTGAATATCTCCGCCTTATTAGATCCCATTTCAATAGTTATTTTTTTATTTGAAAGATAGTAAATTTACGTTGTTCTCATAAAAAAATTGTGAAAATTTGATGAAGATCTTCGGCGTGATGAGCAGAATAGCTCCTCAACATGCAGTAAATTGCTCACTTTTAGGTTTCTACCAGTGGAATCAGCCCTTTACCTTCTAGGAAGGGATTGATGGAGCACCTTGGTTATTAATTTTAGTTTTACAATAAGGTAAGTAGAAGACGCTACTGTGCACCGCTAGATTATTTGCAAAAAAAATGTGCTCACGAAATCACGAACATTTTGTGCTCTTATAGTGCTACAGCTCAAAGAGCCACTAGTAAGAGTAATAGAATGTACCTATACACAAAATTTCGTGACAGTGCTGTTGACCGTTGGAGAGTTCTTTTATCTGGAGCTGATCCTGGATGTCGATTCAGGTCATGCTTACCGTAATAACGCATTGTCATTGGAACTGAACCAATACACAAAACTCGACTCCGGAGGATAAAAGGAAATGGTTCTAATTCAGCTTGCAAGATTTGACCTAAACAAACATATATACAGACAGGTAGGTACATACATACATACAGATATTGCAAGTTAAAAGCTTTTAAAAATTGAGAGTGTGGGAATGACGATGGATGCAAAAAAATGTGATACATATTTCTTATAGTGTAAAAATTAATCATGTGATTCCAAATTGATATAAAAGTTACACAAAAACATTACTCAAAAAAATAATAGCTTTATATTAGGAATGATCTTTAGTAAACTATCGCTACAGATAATAAAATGATTACAATTCAATAAGAACAATATCAATGGTTCAAATTTAAAAAAATAATTCCAATACGGAAATACAACAGAAAAAGTTTTTTGACGTCGTTGCCGACTCGAAGGGGTTCCTTCATTTTGTTGTTTGGTTCCTGTTACTACCTTCCGAATTCATCATTAGAACAGCTCAATAGTACAATAATATTGTATTGTCATCAGAACTATACCCCTGTGCAAAATTTCAGGTTCATTGGACGTCGTTAAATGGTTCAAAATTGCCTGCAAACTTGTCCCAAGCATTGAATTACATAAAACTTTGTGAAAAGTTACTCAACCAATTTTGATGAAATGTGTACAGTACCACACTGAAGGTATATTTTTCAAGTAAAATTAACCCTCCAATTCGGTTCAAAAATCCCGAAGATAATGAGAGAAAATAAACATTAGAACTTTTAGAGTGATTAGAGTTTTTATTTTATAAAAAAACCACTTAACCAATTATGTTGAAGTTTAAATGGGACAGACTACACTAAAAAACGACACATTTAAATAAAACAATAATCATCTAAATCGGCTCAGAAAATTCAGAGATATGAGGCAATATAATAACAAAATAAATGGATTTTCTAAAATAACTACTCATTTTAGAATAACTACTGAACCAATATTATAGGTTAAAAAAGTGTCATAATCGTGTGTAATACCATTTCAAAAAAAAATATACAAATAGGTTTAGTAGTTTTAGAGATATGAAGTAACAAACATACATAAACAATATACAAATTGGTTTAGTAGTTTTAGAGATATGAAGTAACAAACATACATAAACAATATACAAATTGGTTTAGTAGTTTTAGAGATATGAAGTAACAAACATACATAAACAATATACAAATTGGTTTAGTAGTTTTAGAGATATGAAGTAACAAACATACATAAACAATATACAAATTGGTTTAGTAGTTTTAGAGATATGAAGTAACAAACATACATAAACAATATACAAATTGGTTTAGTAGTTTTAGAGATATGAAGTAACAAACATACATAAAAAATAAAAAAATACAAACAGACGACTTGAAAACCTTCTTCTTTCGATTAAAGACTAAATAAGCGCGAGCGTGGTCAATGTTTTTTACCCGACTGAGGATTTAGGGTTATACATGAGGTATCATTGGATTTAGGGTTATGTGCTTGGGTTGTATGTATATATGTACGTTTCTTAGCTCCCTAAACAGCTTGAGGGACTTCGATACATGAGGTATCATTGGATTTAGGGTTATGTGCTTGGGTTGTATGTATATATATACGTTTCTTAGCTCCCTAAACAGCTTGAGGGAGTTCGATACATGAGGTATCATTGGATTTAGGGTTATGTGCTTGGGTTGTATGTATATATGTACGTTTCTTAGCTCCCTAAACAGCTTGAGGGAGTTCGATACATGAGGTATCATTGGATTTAGGGTTATGTGCTTGGGTTGTATGTATATATGTACGTGTCTTAGCTCCCTAAACAGCTTGAGGGAGTTCGATACATGAGGTATCATTGGATTTAGGGTTATGTGCTTGGGTTGTATGTATATATGTACGTTTCTTAGCTCCCTAAACAACTTGAGGGAGTTCGATACATGAGGTATCATTGGATTTAGGGTTATGTGCTTGGGTTGTATGTATATATGTACGTTTCTTAGCTCCCTAAACAGTTTGAGGGAGTTCGATACATGAGGTATCATTGGATTTAGGGTTATGTGCTTGGGTTGTATGTATATATGTACGTTTCTTAGCTCCCTAAACAGCTTGAGGGAGTTCGATACATGAGGTATCATTGGATTTAGGGTTATGTGCTTGGGTTGTATGTATATATGTACGTTTCTTAGCTCCCTAAACAGTTTGAGGGAGTTCGATACATGAGGTATCATTGGATTTAGGGTTATGTGCTTGGGTTGTATGTATATATGTACGTTTCTTAGCTCCCTAAACAGCTTGAGGGAGTTCGATACATGAGGTATCATTGGATTTAGGGTTATGTGCTTGGGTTGTATGTATATATGTACGTTTCTTAGCTCCCTAAACAGTTTGAAGGAGTTCGATACATGAGGTATCATTGGATTTAGGGTTATGTGCTTGGGTTGTATGTATATATGTACGTTTCTTAGCTCCCTAAACAGGTTGAGGGAGTTCGATACATGAGGTATCATTGGATTTAGGGTTATGTGCTTGGGTTGTATGTATATATGTACGTTTCTTAGCTCCCTAAACAGCTTGAGGGAGTTCGATACATGAGGTATCATTGGATTTAGGGTTATGTGCTTGGGTTGTATGTATATATGTACGTTTCTTAGCTCCCTAAACAGTTTGAGGGAGTTCGATACATGAGGTATCATTGGATTTAGGGTTATGTGCTTGGGTTGTATGTATATATGTACGTTTCTTAGCTCCCTAAACAGGTTGAGGGAGTTCGATACATGAGGTATCATTGGATTTAGGGTTATGTGCTTGGGTTGTATGTATATATGTACGTTTCTTAGCTCCCTAAACAGTTTGAGGGAGTTCGATACATGAGGTATCATTGGATTTAGGGTTATGTGCTTGGGTTGTATGTATATATGTACTTTTCTTAGCTCCCTAAACAGTTTGAGGGAGTTCGATACATGAGGTATCATTGGATTTAGGGTTATGTGCTTGGGTTGTATGTATATATGTACGTTTCTTAGCTCCCTAAACAGTTTGAGGGAGTTCGATACATGAGGTATCATTGGATTTAGGGTTATGTGCTTGGGTTGTATGTATATATGTACGTTTCTTAGCTCCCTAAACAGTTTGAGGGAGTTCGATACATGAGGTATCATTGGATTTAGGGTTATGTGCTTGGGTTGTATGTATATATGTACGTTTCTTAGCTCCCTAAACAGCTTGAGGGAGTTCGATACATGAGGTATCATTGGATTTAGGGTTATGTGCTTGGGTTGTATGTATATATGTACGTTTCTTAGCTCCCTAAACAGCTTGAGGGAGTTCGATACATGAGGTATCATTGGATTTAGGGTTATGTGCTTGGGTTGTATGTATATATGTACGTTTCTTAGCTCCCTAAACAGCTTGAGGGAGTTCGATACATGAGGTATCATTGGATTTAGGGTTATGTGCTTGGGTTGTATGTATATATGTACGTTTCTTAGCTCCCTAAACAGCTTGAGGGAGTTCGATACATGAGGTATCATTGGATTTAGGGTTATGTGCTTGGGTTGTATGTATATATGTACGTTTCTTAGCTCCCTAAACAGCTTGAGGGAGTTCGATACATGAGGTATCATTGGATTTAGGGTTATGTGCTTGGGTTGTATGTATATATGTACGTTTCTTAGCTCCCTAAACAGTTTGAGGGAGTTCGATACATGAGGTATCATTGGATTTAGGGTTATGTGCTTGGGTTGTATGTATATATGTACGTTTCTTAGCTCCCTAAACAGCTTGAGGGAGTTCGATACATGAGGTATCATTGGATTTAGGGTTATGTGCTTGGGTTGTATGTATATATGTACGTTTCTTAGCTCCCTAAACAGTTTGAGGGAGTTCGATACATGAGGTATCATTGGATTTAGGGTTATGTGCTTGGGTTGTATGTATATATGTACGTTTCTTAGCTCCCTAAACAGTTTGAGGGAGTTCGATACATGAGGTATCATTGGATTTAGGGTTATGTGCTTGGGTTGTATGTATATATGTACGTTTCTTAGCTCCCTAAACAGCTTGAGGGAGTTCGATACATGAGGTATCATTGGATTTAGGGTTATGTGCTTGGGTTGTATGTATATATGTACTTTTCTTAGCTCCCTAAACAGTTTGAGGGAGTTCGATACATGAGGTATCATTGGATTTAGGGTTATGTGCTTGGGTTGTATGTATATATGTACGTTTCTTAGCTCCCTAAACAGTTTGAGGGAGTTCGATACATGAGGTATCATTGGATTTAGGGTTATGTGCTTGGGTTGTATGTATATATGTACGTTTCTTAGCTCCCTAAACAGTTTGAGGGAGTTCGATACATGAGGTATCATTGGATTTAGGGTTATGTGCTTGGGTTGTATGTATATATGTACGTTTCTTAGCTCCCTAAACAGTTTGAGGGAGTTCGATACATGAGGTATCATTGGATTTAGGGTTATGTGCTTGGGTTGTATGTATATATGTACGTTTCTTAGCTCCCTAAACAGCTTGAGGGAGTTCGATACATGAGGTATCATTGGATTTAGGGCTATGTGCTTGGGTTGTATGTATATATGTACGTTTCTTAGCTCCCTAAACAGTTTGAGGGAGTTCGATACATGAGGTATCATTGGATTTAGGGTTATGTGCTTGGGTTGTATGTATATATGTACGTTTCTTAGCTCCCTAAACAGCTTGAGGGAGTTCGATACATGAGGTATCATTGGATTTAGGGTTATGTGCTTGGGTTGTATGTATATATGTACGTTTCTTAGCTCCCTAAACAGTTTGAGGGAGTTCGATACATGAGGTATCATTGGATTTTTCTTGATCACGAGAGTGCTATAGGATATAATAGTTTTCCCGCCCGTGACTTCGTTCGCGTGGACTACAGTTTATCGCCATTTCAAAAATGTGTATTTATTCTTATAACTAAACAGTTGCAAAGCTTATTATAAAATTAAAAATTTTTGATTATTTAAGTTAGGTAATGTAAATATTATAGTCTAATGTTACAATTACAACTACTAAATTTAAAGTAAAATATGTAAGTAAAAAATAAATATAAGTACTAGCTGCGCCCCACGGTTTCACCCGCGTCCTTCAGGATCCATACATTTTCCAAAAGTAGCCTATGTGTTCATCTAGGGTATAAGCTTCCCCGTACCAAATTTCATCCACATCCTTTAAGCCGTTTAATCGTGAAGAAGTAACAAACATATACGCATACACACACACACACCCTTCCATACATACAAACTTTCGTCTTTATAATATTAGTGTGATTATTTCTGCGGATGGTCAGCTCGTATTCAATAATTTTGTTTGCAGTCGGGTTTATAGTTTTTATAATATTATTGACTTGTTACTTCAGTGTACACAAGTTACATATATACGAGTTGTACAGCAATTAAGAAATCTAATTCAATTAATAATATGTGCTTTTAGTTGGTTCCTGCTATTTCAGTTAGGTACACTACTTATATAAGTATACCTATATTTTGCTACTAACGTTCCCGCCCGCGACTTCGTCCGCGCGGGCTATTGCTTATCGCGAAAATAAGCATCAAATGTACTTCTAAGATATCAAAAACCGATACAAAAGTAGGTACAGCAACAATGCTCTTGATGTTTTTTGAAATACCCGTAATTTCATTTCCATGGCAACCATTTTTTACAGCGTTTAATCAATATTTTTCCTGTTTTTCCAGTTTACCGTAAAAACTTTCAATTTTTCATGATAAAAATCCTAATATTAAAATCCTATGTTTTAATCCAGGGTATAAGCTATCTATACTCCAAATTTCATCAAAATCCGTCCAGCCGTTACCGCGTGAAAGCTCCCCAAACAAACAAACAGACACATTTATATATTGCTATGGATGAACAAACACCGGACGGGTATATTATGGCCAGAAGAGACTGTAATAACCTGTACGCCTGACAACCCTATTCACGCGCCGCCAAAAGCAAAGGCACAAAGGCAAGCCGCGCGCGGTGTAGGTACACCACAGCTACTCAAAGCCCTCGCCGCTCTCGCAGCGCATCAAACCAAACCACTAGTTGTCCTACTCTAACAATCAAAGACAAGCCGCGCGCGGTGTAGCTACACAAAGACTCCGCCGCCGCTCCCGCATCGCATCAAACCAAACCACTAGTTGTCCTACTCTAACAATCGAAATACGAAGATACGTTTTTACCTTACGAGTTAAGAAATAAGGTCGCTTATTGCACGTATCGCTATATTAAACAGATTCACCGAAGAAGACGGGTCCGCTCGGCACCGCAGCAGCGCCGGCGACACAGAGATATAAAGTGATGCCACAACTAGTTCTCAAAATGTACAGCGCTGAAAAAGGTACATTTTGGGGTAGAAATGTGTATCACTCACTTACTTTACTACTCGCAAGTCCTATTGTTTGTAAAAAAATGAACTAAATAATAATATGTAGCTTACTTCCGCCAAAACTGTAAGTCAGACAAATGATAAATGGTAAAATTAACACAAGTAAAACCCCACGCTAAACAAAACCCTACCCCAGATTGAACTAATGAAAAATATAAATGAAAGAAAAGCTAAGGCCTGGAGGCCAGAAAAAACACTTATATACAAATAATATATATGAATATATATACACAATAAAAAACCCCCAAGCTAAACAAACCCTACCCAAATACAAGTATCGAAACACTTATATATTCATATACATATAATATTAAAAAAACACAATAAAAAACATATACCTCGATCCAAATACCAAACGTCTGACATCAATACGACACGTGTTTCGCCTCTGCACGAGGCATCTTCGGTTGATGTTGACTCGTCGAGTGCTGGACTGAGAGACCTATGACCTATTGTTTGTATTCTAGGCGTGATGCAACTACCAGTATTATCAGCGCATTTAAAAAAAGTTACTTATTTCATAAAACCTTCAGCGCTCTCATTAAGAGGAAACAGTTAAAGTTAAGCCATGGTACGTACCTTTATTGAATCTTTAATCACATAAAAAAAACTCGCTGTTTTATGATAGGTTAGGTACACATAAAAAAATACTCTTGGCTTGTGGAAAAATCCACGATAAAAACAAACAAATTCGTACGTAATTGTGGTTGAAATTAGATCCATAGAGCGAGAAAGAGCTACTTACCAGGCCACCAGTACTTAGGACCGAATACGCTATTTCGTTTTCACCGACTGCAGTGTACTCGTGCGATTTATTGCAATCAGATTTTCAAAGCAACATCTAGTCTCGCGCCACACTAAGTGCGCGCTAAAATGAAAATTTGATTGCAACAAGGAAAATGGCTGTTACAATAAGGCACACAGGTCGGCAAAGAAATGGGCCTATAATTCTTCAAGAGGGTTTTATCACCTTTCTTAAAGAACAAAACCACTACGCTCCTGTGCCACGCCTCTGGCGTAGTACCCTCGAGGATGACGGAGTTAAACAGCTTCTGAAGGACTAAGTACCGGTGTTCCACCTAGCTCTTTCGTTATTCCGTCCTCCTCTGGTGCCTTGTTGCTCTTAAGCTGTTTGAGAGACATTATGATCTCGTATAGGCTGACGTCCGGGATATCTTCGGCATAATGTTGAGTCAAACGGGCTCTTGCATCGCTAGTCGTGTTAGGAGGACTACGCGATGAGGTGTATAATTGTCCATAGAACTTCTCGAGCTCACTCAAAATCTCTGGCTTCGACGAAACGATGCTGCCATTGTCGGTTTTCAGCTTCGTCAACAGGCTTTGCCCAATAGACAGATCTCTTGTGAACACTTTGGAGCCCTTGTTCCGCTCTATTGCGTTCTTAATACAAGTGGTATTATAGGAACGCAAATCGTGTCGCATTTTTTTTTCTTTTTTTTTCAAAAATTTACAGCTCTTAAAAACTTAAAAAATAGTGTTACATACTAAGTTAATCCTACAGCCAAATAAGGATTTACATTTTATTTATCTATACTTATAATAAAACTGTAACGGGTCCAATTCTGTACGTTGAAGATATGTTGAATATTTTTTTTGGAACGTACTCTTGATTCGATACTGAAGGCAAAACTGTTTCTTTTTTCATTTTTGTCTGTCTGTCTGTCTGTATGTAACTTGGCTAGGCATCACGCCGAAACTACTGAATGAATTTATATGAAACTTGGTATGATTTGAGTTCATACTTCGAAGTAGGACATTGGATACTTTTCATCCCGAAAAAATTAAGTGTTCCTGCAGGATAGGGGTGGAAAATTATTTAAAAGAACACGTAGTAGTAGTACGCTGAAACTATTGGACGGATGTTGATGCAACTTGGCACAGACATAGTTTATAAGATAGGTGAAAATTATGCATACATTTTGTCCCGAAAAAATAAAGGGTTCCTGTGGGATATGGGTCCAAATTCCGTACATTAAAAATATAGTGTTTTTTTTTGTAATTTACTCTATTTTCGATAATGAAGCCTAAACTGTATGTTTTTTCATTTTTGTCTGTAAGTCTGTCAGTCTGTATATTAGCCGCGCATCACGCCGCCGGAACTACTGGATGAATTCAAATGAAACTTGGTATGATTTGAGTTCATACTACGAGGTAGGACATAGGATACATTACATCTCCAAAAATTTACGGGTTCTCGCAGGATAGGGGTTGAAACTTATTTAAAAGAACACATACCACGCTGAAACTCATGGACGGGTTTTGATGCAACTTGGCACTGTTAAGTTATATGATGGGTTAAAATTTAGGATACGTTTTATCCCGAAAAAGTAAAGGGTTTCTGCGGGATATGGGTCCAAAGTTATGTTATAATTTAAGTAATAAAAATTTTTTTTTTGAATGGTTCTCTATATTCGATACTGAAGACTAGCTATTTTACTTTTTAATTTCGTCTGTCTGTTTGTCCGTATCTTGACCGCGCATTGCACCCAAACTACTAAATGAATTCAAATGACAAAAATGCTCTTGGGTGCTTAAAAAAGGTATTGGACAATATATTTTTGTTAATCGTGTCTTTCTTTCTGTTTGTATAATTTCGTTGCAGTCTATTAACGACTGAATTATGAGCATAATTTGTGTGAGACTGAGAAACTGCAAACAGCTTCGTATGCCTCGTGTTTTTGGACAGCAGAATCTTAAAAATTTCCGCGTGATTTCAAAACAATCGATTTGACCATTACATATACCATGCAGAAAAGACATTTTTAAGTGTTGTTAGGTGATGATAGCTGCAAGATTCCCGATAATCCATTACATTATTGTAACATCGAAAATTTAAATGCTTAATAAACTTGTGCTGAATGTTTTCAAGACTTTGAGTATATTTAATGTAACTAGGGCTCCAAACAATACTACAATATTCCAAAATGCTTCTTACATACGAATAATACAACAATTTCAAGCAACTCAAATCAGAAAAGGGGCGACTCACCCTTAGCACAAACCCCAGACTTTTATAAGCTTTGCTGACAATCATAGCAACGTGCTCTGAAAATGATAACTTTGCATCTACAATGACACCAAGGTCTCTAACAGATTCCACTTTTTTATTTTAACATTATCTATTTCATAAGCATAATTGTTAATGTTCTTTTACCGCGTAAAAGAAATGTAATGGCACTTATTTATATTTATTCCTATACGATTATCCTATACGGTAACATTGTCCCATTCTGTTGAGATCAGCTTGAAGGTTTGTACAATCTGTTTGATCCCTAATTTTCATGTATACTTTGGTGTCATCTGCGTACATAAGAAAACTCGCGTGTTTAAAGCAATATCCTAAATCATATAAATAAGATGCATACAAAAAGGAATTGACTTGGAGATCTGTTTATTAAGCAAGCAGTAACTCGACATATCCACTGAAGTCTGCAGCCTCATCTCGCCTCGTTCTGACGTAAGTTTGAGTGTATGCTTAGAGAGTTTCTGTGTTCTATTTTTGCGGGGGTCTTAAAGAACTCGGATACGACCGCGTGGACAATTTCCAGCCCGTTGTTTAGGTCGTCCACTGTATTGCATTCGGTAAAGATTTGGAAGCGATTTTGGAGCTCCAACTGAAAGCTCTCGGGGTTTTAGAATTAGACTGGACTTGGGCAAGAGTGACTCATCAAACGAGACCTGTCCAGCTTTACATTTATATTCAATGAGCCTCTTACCATGCAGTGATCACTTCCGGTCTTAACCCTGTTGATCACAGAGACATCATTGAATATATGCTTATTGGTCGTCAAAATGCAATCTAACTCGTATTTATGACCGCCGGGGTGCAGCCACGTCCATTTCTTCTTTGCTTCTTGAAAAAGGGATTCATCATAAAGAGTCCTTCCTTTTCCATGAAGTCGGCCAATCGCTGACCCCTTTGGTTCCGCTGTTCAAATCCAAACTGGGGCAGTTTGGATACTCTCAGTTCATCGCCATTTCTCATGCCCAGACGTGCGTTGCCGTGGCGATCTCGGCTTAGAATAAGACCCCTCCCAATCCTCCCGTGGATGTCGTAAGAGGCGACTAAGAGATTATACACCGCAAGATGGGCAGCAGCGTCCTCCAAGCACATTTTTGCTACACTGCAGTCACCAATCCGCCTGCCAAGCGTGGTGACTATGGCAAACCCCCGAATATGATAGACCACAAAGACGGCCCCCAGTCCCCGGCGGATCCGTTATTCCTGGCACCGGTAGCAGCCATGGTAATGGCGGAGCAGGGGGTGCTAAGAATCCCCGGCAGAGACCCAGCTACAAACCCCCACAATCTCTGGACCTGGCAACTTATAACGCACGCACCTTGAGGACCGATGAGAAGTTGATAGAGCTGGAAGAAGTAGTAAGTAAGTTACGCTGGAGTATTATAGGGTTATCAGAAGTCCGAAGAGAGGGAGAGGATACGATAACCCTCAATTTCGGCAACTTACTTTATTACCGGGAGGGCGTCCAGCAGTCCCAACACGGTATCGGGTTTCTCGGCCTTTCACTATATAACCTTATATCAGAGTTTGGATAAGGTTATAGAGTAACATTTCACCATATTTTAAAAAACTCGCTTAAAAGCTAAAAAAACACGCCGACCCTACCAAAAAAAAGCTTTGACCAAAAAAAATGTGTATTTTGAGTTTGTAAATGCGCCATACTGAATGTTTTCATAAAATATATAGCCTATATTACTCGGGGGATGTAAGGGATCTAACGATACCCCATACGTCTAAATCTGTTCAGGCATTTAAAAGTTATGGTGGAATTAAGAAACTCACATACAAACATACATGAATGCTAAAAACATAACACTCATTTTTTTGGGCAGTCGTGTAAAAATAGGTGAGGATTTAGCGCGTTGGGTATCGAGTAGCAGTGCATTCCACAATCGGACAGCTTGTATTGTAAAGGATTTACTGTAGAACTGAGAAGTAGGGATACGAATTTTAACTTGGAGAGTTCTGGAAGAGCTCAACGAATGGCAGTGTAAAATTTGGATGAACTCAAAACGTTCTTTTATGTATAGTGGAGTGAAAGAAATAAAGAGGACCAGAGAAAGGATATGTACATTCTGGCGAAAACGAATAGGTAACCATTGCAGCTTGCTCGTAATACAGAGTAACGGAGTAATATGCAGTTGTCTATGGGAGTACTACAATGACGATATCACTAATTTTATTTATATTCGATGGAGTATTACTAGAGCAAGGGAGATGTAACGTGTTAGCTCTGTCGTAACACAAATATGCAAGGTTATTAACATGTAACCACCTACTTGTACTTTACGTTCCGTAGGAGTATAAGCAGCGTTCATATCACTTTTAGACGGCGGTTTCAAAAAAGGTATGCTAAGTCAAGATTTTACAAATTACACATGGAAGGCTAAAAAGGTACGATAAATGTGTAAATTGTACGCTAACGGCAACATATAATACAAAGGGCGCCGCCGCCGCCTTCCTTTCAGTGTCGCTTCGTGGCGTGGCTTCGCGTCGCGCAGCGCGCTCATTCGACCGGTAGTTGCCAATGTCGCTGCACGTTCCGTTCGCTCGCACGATCGTCGCGCCCGCTCGGTTTAGACGCGCGTACTGCAGTGCAGCTCTAAGGAGCTGAGTCAACAGTTCCCAAAGAGCCGAAGGACCCGCGGTGCTGGCGGCGCGGTCGTCAAGTTGAGCTGTAAAAGCACACGGGAAAGAAGAATAGGTACTTTCTTGTACTGTCCGGGAAATGTAAGTACATCCATACCTATATACATATCTGCTAATGCCTTAAAACTAGTGGCTCTGTGAGCTGTAGAACGCTCGCGCGCACGTACTTTTTTGCAAACAATCTATCGATGCACAGTAGCGCCATCTAGTTACCTTATGTAAAACTAACAGATAACCAAGGTGCTCCATCAATCCGTACCTAGTAGGCAAAGAGCTGTTTCCACCTAGCAGAAAGAACCTTAAAGTGAGAAATTTACTGCATTTTGAGGAGCTATTCTGCTCATCACGTCGAAGATCCTTAACAGATCTTCATCAATTTTTTCTGAGACTAATTTAAAGTTACTACCGTTCAAATAAAAAAGAACCATCGAAATTGGATCTAATAAGGCGGAGTTATTCAGTAGCCTCCTTCTTGCCCGTTTTTGGAGGAAGTACCCCCAATCAAGAATCCGTGACGACTAAAAAATACTAAAAATTCGTTTATTAACCTGTATACCAAGTTACGTCTAGAACGGAGACGCTTCGCGCCCGCTCGGTCAATTAAGTAATAACACTAATTAAGTTCGCTTCGTGCAACCTTGGCTCGCCTCGGGTGACTTCCGATTGTTGTCGGTTTTTGCGCCCGAGTCAAAGGCCTCGAAGCGTCCCGAAGTTCTAAAACGAAGCGTCTCACTACACTACTCGGCTTACTTCATATGATAGTGATAAAAAATTATTAAAGGTAATGTTAAAATTTATTGTGCCTTGTTTATTCTAATAACATAGTTCTGTTCCGGTGCATTGCAATCATCCACCATTATTAAATATTTTTTTCTTGTGGTATTTACGCACGTAGATATAATACGCGAGAAAAAAACACTGCAAAAGCAGCTGTCATTCGAACATTATCCATGATGCATAGCTTGCGGGCGCCGGGAGACTGAGCTCCTCGCGAAGTTGCACGAGTGTGTAGTGTAGTCACGTACTTCGAACTTCGTTCACAGACTTCGGTCTAATTCGAACCGTACTTTGTCGAAGCAACTTCGCGAGCAGTGTAGTGCAGGTTTTAATTGAGGTTTAAAAACCGGACAAGTGCGAGTAAGACTCGTACAGAGGGTTCCGTACGATGGGTATATTAGGTTTCTCTCAATCCATGCAATATATAAAAGTGAAACTTTGTCTGTTTGTTTGTTTGTTTGTTTGGGGAGCTTTCACGCGATAACGGCTAGACAGATTTTGATGAAATTTGGAATGGAGATGG
This sequence comes from Alsophila aescularia, assembly GCA_946251855.1. Lineage (NCBI taxonomy): Eukaryota > Metazoa > Arthropoda > Insecta > Lepidoptera > Geometridae > Alsophila > Alsophila aescularia. Next base: position 268,743 of record OX276374.1, on the reverse strand, counting down.
CTTATGCCCTGGAATAAAACATAAGATACTTTTTATCCCGGAAAATTGTTAGTTTCCACGTGAAAACTGGAAAATGTTGATTACTGGAAGGAACGGTTGTCATCACAGAATGGTCTATGGTTGCCATGCAAACGAAATAACAAATCTGTAAAAAAACATCAAGAGCATTGGAGCAACTACGTAAGTCACTTGTGCTTGCTTGTGCTATCATTCAATTATTTAATTAAAAGGGGTACTAATGAGACTTCAGGTACTCAGTAGTACAGCGGTGGTGCGGACCACAGACTCTTTATAGGTTTCCTTGTATGTGTTAATGTTTTAGATTCAAATGGCTGCGCCCTACAGACGGACATGACGAAACTATGAGGGTTCCTTGTTTGATTACGGAACCGTAATACATGTTTATTATAATACCTAAACGGTTTGTTTGTACCATCGTCATTTGTCGGTTTGTTAGTTATTTTCTATACTGTGGCGAAGCCCGCTCAAGCACAGAATAGGTACCTACCTAAATAAGCTCAACTCGGGAAAGGAAGGTCATTGTGCAAATGAGTACCTGATGGAAACTAGATACCTACCTAGCTAGGTAGACAGATAGATAGATTAACTCTTTATTGAAACACCAAGGAAAAGAAACAGACCAATCTTATCGCTAAAAGCAATCTCTTTCAGTCATCCTTATATGAAACTAAGTAGGTAGATATCTACTACCTACCATGTGGTGTTCTTTGGCTGTTACGAGCAAGCTTGTCGCTTATATACCCGACTACGAAACTAAGTAGGTAGATATCTACTACCTACCATGTGGTGTTCTTTGGCTGTTACGAGCAAGCTTGTCGCTTATATACCCGACTACGAAACTAAGTAGGTAGATATCTACTACCTACCATGTGGTGTTATTTGGCTGTTACGTGCATTCAACAAGCTTGTCGCTTATATACCCGACTACGAAACTAAGTAGGTAGATATCTACTACCTACCATGTGGTGTTCTTTGGCTGTTACGAGCAAGCTTGTCGCTTATATACCCGACTACGAAACTAAGTAGGTAGATATCTACTACCTACCATGTGGTGTTCTTTGGCTGTTACGTGCATTCAACAAGCTTGTCGCTTATATACCCGACTACGAAACTAAGTAGGTAGATATCTACTACCTACCATGTGGTGTTCTTTGGCTGTTACGTGCATTCAAGCTTATCGCTTATATACCCGACTACGAAACTAAGTAGGTAGATATCTACTACCTACCATGTGGTGTTCTTTGGCTGTTACGTGCATTCAAGCTTGTCGCTTATATACCCGACTACGAAACTAAGTAGGTAGATATCTACTACCTACCATGTGGTGTTCTTTGGCTGTTACGTGCATTCAAGCTTGTCGCTTATATACCCGACTTTGAAACTAAGTAGGTAGATATCTACTACCTACCATGTGGTGTTCTTTGGCTGTTACGTGCATTCAACAAGCTTGTCGCTTATATACCCGACTACGAAACTAAGTCGGTAGATATCTACTACCTACCATGTGGTGTTCTTTGGCTGTTACGTGCATTCAACAAGCTTGTCGCTTATATACCCGACTACGAAACTAAGTAGGTAGATATCTACTACCTACCATGTGGTGTTCTTTGGCTGTTACGTGCATTCAAGCTTGTCGCTTATATACCCGACTACGAAACTAAGTAGGTAGATATCTACTACCTACCATGTGGTGTTCTTTGGCTGTTACGTGCATTCAAGCTTGTCGCTTATATACCCGACTACGAAACTAAGTAGGTAGATATCTACTACCTACCATGTGGTGTTCTTTGGCTGTTAGGTACGTGCATTCAAGCTTGTCGCTTATATACCCTACTACGAAAAGAGAGTTATGATTTTAACAGCGTATTACTACCTACCTACTTATTATAAAAGAAAGTCACCGAACGCGTGTGTCTGTCTGTCCACAATTAGGTATCTCAGAAAATATCTCTTACCCTTAGAAGATTAAAGTAGGTATCTATTTAATGTTTGCCTGTACGAAGCCGGGACGCGTCACTAGTAGTGTATGTATGTATGTACCTATGTATGTTCCTCCACCCACACAGTGCCTAAATCTAAACTAGGTACATAACTAATCTAGTTAGTTGAACAATACATGACATGCATTATTTAACATTATAATTGCGTCTACAGAAAGCAGTAGGTATCTACATTAGTGACAAGTACCTCACCGATAGGATTTTAGATTCAAACTTCCATAGCTTAAATATAGGTACCTAAAATCAGTCTGTCAATATAACTAACCACAGACACAAAATAAATAATGGTACAACACCTACTCTCTGTGTAACTACCTGCCTTCTGTTTGTAATAAGTGTAAAAGGCGAAGGTACATACTACATACCGAACTCGTCGCCTGGGACTTGTACTATCATTTATTCTGTGGCGTAGGTGCATACCGAACTCGTCGCCTGGGACCTGTACTATCATTTATTCTGTGGCGTAGGTACATACCGAACTCGTTGCCTGGGACTTGTACTATTGTTTATTCTGTGGCGTAGGTACATACCGAACTCGTCGCCTGGGACTTGTACTATCATTTATTCTGTGGCGTAGGTACATACCGAACTCGTTGCCTGGGACTTGTACTATTGTTTATTCTGTGGCGTAGGTACATACCGAACTCGTCGCCTGGGACTTGTACTATCATTTATTCTGCGGTGTAGGTACATACCGAACTCGTTGCCTGGGACTTGTACTATTGTTTATTCTGTGCCTCGGGCTCGCGTTGTCTGTACTATTATTAATTCTGTGGCTCAGGTACATACCGAACTCGTCGCCTGGGACTTGTACTATTGTTTACTCTGTGGCGATGTGTACATGTAGCGCTTCGCATAGGTAGGTAGGCCTGCTTGCGGCGCTCTGTGAGGCCGGCAGAGCGGTGTCGCGTGTTGTGTTCATTACAACCCAACTATAGGTAGGTACTTACTACTTCTATAGAAAAACTCGCGATTTGTTTCAACTGTCAAATCGATTTAGTACCTATGTAGTAAAGAAGTAAATTATTCTAGAGATCTGACTGGTTTTACCCGACTACGGCAAAGAAAGGGAAGGGTAATGAGTTTACCAGTCTATGTATGTATGTGGTTATTTGGATGTGCCACCATAACGTCGCCCCTATTGGATCGATTTTGACAAGGGAGGTGTAAATGTAAATCGATTCGTCTTCGGGTATAGTGTCATAGCATACCTACCTAGGCTATATTTTTTTACCCGACTACGGCAATGCAAAGTAAGGGTGTTCAAATTAAATCTTCTCTTGCTTGAAAGTAATTTATATGTTGTTGATCAGTGTGCAACTGTGATTCCGAAGGTGCCATTCATGGTTAATGATTGTGTAATACCAAAGACATAATTTTCGCCTCTTGAGTTGATATTTATTTCGGGTTTCTAAAAAAAAAACAATTACATTTATTTTTGCATTATCTTCTATCTATACTATAATAAAACTGTAACTGGGCTAAATCTGTACATTAAATATTTTTTGAAAATTTTGATTGAGATAAACTTCAAAATCGAGTGCAAAAAGGTTATTTTTTTATTTTTTGTCTGTCTATCTGCCTGTCTGTCTGTCTCTTTGAACACGCATCGCGCTGAAACTACCAGACTGATTTTGATGCAACTTGGCAGTATCATAGCTGATGTACTGGATTAACATTTAGGATACTTTTATTTATCCCTAATATCAATAAAACGATATTATTCAGTACTAGCTTTCTCGTCCGCGCGGAACAATAAAATTAATGCAAACTTGAAGGGTCGGAGCAAATAGCACTTGTTCTTGTAGGAATCCAACCATCGCATCTGTGGCAAACAAAGATCCATATGTTTTTAAAGATAGGATCTTTCGTAAATCTGTAGAAAAATTCTACTAAAACAATTGTAATGACAATTTAAGATAATTGTCATTACAATTGTCAAAAGTTTTATATTCAAATGTTATGATATAAAAGCAAATACCTATCCTTACGCAATGTAAAACTAGTGGCTTTGAGAGCTGTAGACCACGCGAACACAAACTTTTTGCAAACTGTCTAGCGATGCACAGTAGCGCCATCTAGTTACCTTATTGTAAAACTATCAATAGTAACCAAGATGCTCCATAAATCCCTACCTAGTAGGTGAAGGGCTGATTCAACTGGTAGAAACCTAAAAGTGAACAATTCTCTGCATTTTGAGGAGCTATTCTGCTCATAACGCCGAATATGAGGGGGGGGGGGGCATCTAAATAAAAATTTGTTCCACCTGCGTGAGTGATGATGATGATGATGATGATGATGATGATGATGATAAGTGTTCTATGTGTTATTCCAGGGTATAAGCTACCTCCATTTCAAATTTTATCAAAATCCATTTTGCGGTATAAGTGTGAAAGTTTAACAAACCAACACTTTCACATTTTTATTAGTAGGGATTAATTTGCTTGAGCTACTTGTTCAATTCAACAATGAAATTAGAGTAATGTAATCCATATAGAGTATATTAAAATAGAATTATTATTATTCGTTAGTATAATGAATCACTTTAATAAAAAGAATTAATATTATGCGTTCATTCGTTCCTTGTTGTCACATCACTAGCCCCCCGTACTAAGAAATTACGTATCGTTATTCTGTCATAAGCTTGTAATAACAAATTGTATTTTACGGTGAATTTGATACCTTATTTGTGTAGTAAATTACTTACGTGTGATAAGAAACTCCGTGTTTACTTAAATTACTTACGTGTGATAAGAAACTCCGTGTTTACTTAAATTTGATGTTTCCGATCGTCTTTTACAAGAAAACACAGTACAACAAACCAGTGGCGTTGCTATGGGAGGGCTAGGCGGTGCCGTGCACCGGGGCCCTCAAGCTCAGGGGGCCCTCTGAACCTGACCAGCAAAACCTCAAACATTCTAAAATTTAAATATAAGAATATAAATATAACAGATAGCAACACGAGTTTAATTGTGGCAACTCAGTTAAAAGAAATTCATAACTTGTAGGGAATTCCCCTGAATTATTTCTGTTGTTTGTGCAGTTTTGCCAACTTGAAGGATTCCCCGTCAGATTTAGCGGGTTAGGGCAAGAATAAACTGAAGAAGCTATTATAATGGCTAACAGATTTCGGAATAATTAGATACTTACCCAATCTAGACTTTGCCGATTTATTTAAAAGTGGTTAGGTAAAGTCCAAAAAGCGGCCAAGAGCGAGTCAGACTTGCATACAGAGGGTTCTGTAAAAAACACTGATAGAAAAAATGTTTGTTTATTTTGGTCACAGCTTACAAACTACAATATTAATAGGCGTTTTCATTATTTGTTGTTAAGGTGGAACATCTCGCTTGTGGCAGGAAATTTAAATTTAGAACAGTTTTTTTGTTTTTGAAGCTAGACCAGGTAACTATTGTAAATGAGAGTAGAATTCGCGATAATCTTCAATAATTCTTGACTTTATGTTTCATAGATATGTTTTTTTTTTTTTCACCGGTTTAAACGAATTAATCGGAAACCCGTAAAACTGATGAATTAAGTGATTTCAGGTCTTAATTATGCAATCACGTGCTTTGTGGTAAATATCTCTATGAAATAACGTGAAAAATAATTAAGGATTGTCACAAATCCCACTGCTATTTACAATAGTAACCCGGTATTCCTGCAAAAACGGAAAAAATTGTTAAAATTTAAATTTCCCGCCATAAGCGAGACAATCTACCTTAAAGTACAGCATATAATGCATAATATACATAAATCCAAATTCCTAACAAGTTTAGTTTTTCAGATAGACCTAGTAACAAAAAATGGTCTAAAACTGACAACTTTGACGGCCCCCCATTTGTTTATTTTAAAGATAAAAAAATATATTTGTACTCTACTCAATGAGTTCTAGTCGACGATACTTCACAAGCTAGGCTAAGATTGTATTTTTATTTGTTTTCTCCTTTTTCATGTATGGAAAAATAATTGAAAAAGAATTAAAAGAATTTAATTGTATTTTTAATTAAATATTCGGTTTTGGACCAATATTTTACACAAAATATCAAAATTTCAAGTCTGTACCTTATTCCGTCTATGAGTTTGAGACCCGTGACAGACGGACAGACAGACAGCAGAGTGTCATTAAGGGCAGCCAACCAAGTGAGACCACTTTCCATACAAATGATCGTACGTGATTATGGCGTTGTAACAAGTTTTAAATTGGCCAAATTCACGTTTTTCAAAGTTTATTGATTTGCGTCACACAGATGGCTTGTTTTATTGATGGCATTTTTTTCAGATGTCAAGATTGTCATTTGTCATTATTTTTATTTAACCATTTTCTCTTCTATTAAAATTACTAATATTATGGCGTTTATTATTTTATTAATGTTTCATTTTATGTTTGAATTACATTTCAAATGGAAAATAATATAAATTTTTATATTATTTTCCATTTGAAATATAAATATATGTATATTTATATATATTATTATATATATATTATTTATATATATATATATATATATATATATATATTTATATTTATATTATTTATTTATATATATAAATAGGGCCCCAATAGTTATTCTGCACCAGGGCCTTTGGTTACTTAGCTACGCCACTGCAACAAACCATTTTTGGTGAGCTCCTTATAGCGACAGATGTGAATGCGACATGGCGAACGATCGTGAAAACTAGTTTTTATAAACGGACACGATCAAAACGGTCATGTACCTCGGCAGAAGGGAGCGGTCATGTACCTCGGCAGAAGGGAGCGGTCATGTACCTCGGCAGAAGGGAGCGGTCATGTACCTCGGCAGAAGGGAGCGGTCATGTACCTCGGCAGAAGGGAGCGGTCATGTACCTCAGCAGAAGGGAACGCGTACGCTTGGCCTCTCCGGTTATAATTTCTCTCAGGAATTAGATGATTGTTTTTACTTGAGTAAGAAGGCGGCTAGTGTGGTACTGTATAATTTTCATCAAAATTGGTTTAGTAGCTTTAAACAAGCTTTAATTTAATTCACTGTGTTATAATGTTTAGGACTGGATTGCAAGTCAATTTTGAACAATTTAAAGCCGTCCAAAGATGCTGAAGTTTTACACATGGGTGTAGTTCTGATGACAATTAAAAACTGCAGTAGTAGTAGTAGTAGTAGTAGTAGTAGTAGTAATAGTAGTAGTAGTAGTACTAGTGGTAGTAAAAGAAACGACACAATCGGATGATGGAATCCCTTCGAGTTCGTGCTCATTTGGTTTGTCTTGGTGAGTTCTCTGGTGTTATGTGGTATCCAGGGTCTGATGATGGAGCCGGAAGGTAGTCACAGGAACTCAACAACAAAATCATGGAAAATGGTCAAAACTAATTCAGTTGTTGTTATGGTAGGTTTTATTCATCCTTGGTTTTAATTTACCAACGCTTTGAGTCTAAAGTGAGTGAGTGCCTACTATTTTCTTTGGCAGATATTCTTCCCGATGTTTGTTTAGGCCACTAAAGTGAGTGAGTGCCTACTATTTTCTTTGGCAGATATTCTTCCCGATGTTTGTTTAGGCCACTAAAGTGAGTGAGTGCCTACTATTTTCTTTGGCAGATATTCTTCCCGATGTTTGTTTAGGCCACTAAAGTGAGTGAGTGCCTACTATTTTCTTTGGCAGATATTCTTCCCGATGTTTGTTTAGGCCACTAAAGTGAGTGAGTGCCTACTATTTTCTTTGGCAGATATTCTTCCCGATGTTTGTTTAGGCCACTAAAGTGAGTGAGTGCCTACTATTTTCTTTGGCAGATATTCTTCCCGATGTTTGTTTAGGCCACTAAAGTGAGTGAGTGCCTACTATTTTCTTTGGCAGATATTCTTCCCGATGTTTGTTTAGGCCACTAAAGTGAGTGAGTGCCTACTATTTTCTTTGGCAGATATTCTTCCCGATGTTTGTTTAGGCCACTAAAGTGAGTGAGTGCCTACTATTTTCTTTGGCAGATATTCTTCCCGATGTTTGTTTAGGCCACTAAAGTGAGTGAGTGCCTACTATTTTCTTTGGCAGATATTCTTCCCGATGTTTGTTTAGGCCACTAAAGTGAGTGAGTGCCTACTATTTTCTTTGGCAGATATTCTTCCCGATGTTTGTTTAGGCCACTAAAGTGAGTGAGTGCCTACTATTTTCTTTGGCAGAAATTCTTCCCGATGTTTGTTTAGGCCACTAAAGTGAGTGAGTGCCTACTATTTTCTTTGGCAGATATTCTTCCCGATGTTTGTTTAGGCCACTAAAGTGAGTGAGTGCCTACTATTTTCTTTGGCAGATATTCTTCCCGATGTTTGTTTAGGCCACTAAAGTGAGTGAGTGCCTACTATTTTCTTTGGCAGATATTCTTCCCGATGTTTGTTTAGGCCACTAAAGTGAGTGAGTGCCTACTATTTTCTTTGGCAGATATTCTTCCCGATGTTTGTTTAGGCCACTAAAGTGAGTTAGTGCCTACTATTTTCTTTGGCAGATATTCTTCCCGATGTTTGTTTAGGCCACTAAAGTGAGTGAGTGCCTACTATTTTCTTTGGCAGATATTCTTCCCGATGTTTGTTTAGGCCACTAAAGTGAGTGAGTGCCTACTATTTTCTTTGGCAGATATTCTTCCCGATGTTTGTTTAGGCCACTAAAGTGAGTGAGTGCCTACTATTTTCTTTGGCAGATATTCTTCCCGATGTTTGTTTAGGCCACTAAAGTGAGTGAGTGCCTACTATTTTCTTTGGCAGATATTCTTCCCGATGTTTGTTTAGGCCACTAAAGTGAGTGAGTGCCTACTATTTTCTTTGGCAGATATTCTTCCCGATGTTTGTTTAGGCCACTAAAGTGAGTGAGTGCCTACTATTTTCTTTGGCAGATATTCTTCCCGATGTTTGTTTAGGCCACTAAAGTGAGTGAGTGCCTACTATTTTCTTTGGCAGATATTCTTCCCGATGTTTGTTTAGGCCACTAAAGTGAGTGAGTGCCTACTATTTTCTTTGGCAGATATTCTTCCCGATGTTTGTTTAGGCCACTAAAGTGAGTGAGTGCCTACTATTTTCTTTGGCAGATATTCTTCCCGATGTTTGTTTAGGCCACTAAAGTGAGTGAGTGCCTACTATTTTCTTTGGCAGATATTCTTCCCGATGTTTGTTTAGGCCACTAAAAATCAACAAATATAATAATTAACCAAAAAAAATTAAATCGACTTCATAATAAAAATGTTATTTTGTAAACAACCACTAAAAATAATAAAATAATTACATTTGAGCCAGAACAGTATCACTTTTTCGAAATTACCAACGTAATAATAATGCCTAAATACAACATAAGATAAGAAAGAGTTTTTTGAAGGCGGTGCCAAACCCAGGTATCATTTAAATCTAATAACTTTACAAAATTAATACATACCTATCTACGTACGAAGTAATATGCAGTTGTCTATGACGCACCCTCATACAAAACACGAAACGTAGAAGAAACAAAATAAGAGACTCACACGAGCAGATTTTGACTTTCACACGTTCACAAACAGATTGACACGAATACAGCAATCTAGTAAATGAAAAAGTTTTTGTAGATAATCACTTTAAAAGCTTATTATTTTATATAGCTCGTTAAGCCGTTTAAGACATTGTCTTTTTGAATAAGCACAACCATATTAATAACTAGTTTTCCCCCCGCGACCACTGGTTATCGCGAAACACGCATCCTATGTTCTTCTAGGATATTAAAAACCAATGCAAAAGTAGGTATAGCACCACTACGTAGTATTATTAGGTATTCTGTGGCACCACTCTAGTTTTTTGACATACTTGTTATTTCGTTTCCATGGCAACCGTTTCTTACAGCGAGTACAACATTGACCAATTTTTCCTATTTTCCCATGAAAACTTACAATTTTCCGGGATAAAAAGTACCCTATGTTTTATTCTAGGTTATAAGCTATCTCCATTCCAAGTTTCATCGAAATCCGTCCAGCCTTTATCGCGTGAATCCTCCCCAAACAAACAAGCAAACAGACAACGTTTCACTTTCATATTTTGTTATGGATTATTACGTTGGTAATTTCGAAAAAGTGATACTGTTCTGGCTCAATTGTAATTATTTTATTCATTTAAGTGGTTGTCTACAACATATTTGTTTTATTAGGAAGTCCATTTAATTTTTATGGAAAAATATTTTATATATATTGGTATGGATTATTGTCATAGTTATTGTATTACCCGACTACGGCGAATCAACGGAAGGGTAATGTGTTCAAATTAAAAACTTTGTCTGATTTTGACAAGCGAGGTCAAAATCAGACCAAGTTACAGATCAATCAATCATCAATCAATTCGTCTTCATCCCAAGATTCCCAAGATAGGCCATTTTTACCCGACCGTAGTCGGGGTTTAGTTTTGAATGTATGACTTGCTTTCCCGATGGTCACACTGGCGGCGTGCGCGTCGCACTCGTGTCACAGAATAACTAATAGTACAAGTCCTCTATACACTATTATATATTCTGTGACTATACTTCAAACAAAATATAGGTACAAAGAAAATTTAAATGTCGTGCCCATGTCGTAGAATTGATCACTTCATGATCCGGCCGACCCATTTCATGAAATGGAAAATATTCGCTGCCCACATCATAATAATATGGTTTGACCAGATGAATTACAAACAAACAAACATACAAACAAACAAAGTTTTCCTCATTATAGTATTAGAAGTAGTGTATTAGTGTAGATGTAGATTTACCAATGAACATTAATGGACGTTCGCAGCATATAGTGAACTAGCTGGTGCCTGCGGCTTCGCACGCGTGGTCATTTCTCTTGGTTAAAATTACCATTTTACCATTCCAATACCTAAAATACTAATATAACTAATAATAACTACTAATATACTAATATTTGATCAAAATTCCATCAGCCGTCAATTTTTTTTTATCGATTGCTCGTCAAGCAATCCACACCGCAATCGGTCCAGTAGTATTAAAGTGATGCACGAACAAACATACAGACAACTAACAAACAAACATACAGACAACTAACAAACAAACTATTAGACACGATTTAAAAAAAGTTATTTTCTTGTTGAATAGCTTATTTTAAATCCCCTTTTTTTATTATCTTCTTTGTTCAGATTATTTCGTTCCTATTTATTTATTATGAGTATAGATTATACCTACCTATAAAACAGTACCGTGACAAACCTCCTGACAGACAGACTGCGCACTAACCGGTGGAGCTCGAGATTTGTTTGGAGGAAATATTCCTTGCGGGGAGTACCCTAGAGAGGGATTTCTTGAAATGCGGTCCCAAGGGGGTGAAAGGGAGTGGTTTGCACGTGGGGCAAACCGCGGGTCACAGCTAGTATAGGATATAAGTCAAGATAAATACTTACTTTAAAAAACGTATCATAAATGTCACGCGAGGAACGTTAAAGTGAAGCCAAAGCAAATATAAGATAGAATATTGGTCGCACTTTTATGTTCCACGCGTGACATCTGACATTTTCTTCAAATCTGAGTTAATACCTAATTATTTATATTAAACTTACTAAAATGCCTGATGTGTTATTGTATCATCGAATCATTAACACCAATGACTTTTCTAAGTTATGTGCGGTTTTACATCGCTCCGTGCTTCGGAGCGCACGTTAAGCGGTCGGTCCCGGCTGTTATTGATTAATAGTAGTCGTTAAGCCATGTCAGAGGCCCTTGGGCGGCTTGACAAACTCTGAGATCAGAGGCCAGCACTACCTCATACGACAAACAAACAAACAAACAAACAACATTAACACTATTAGGTATATATACCAAACAGATAAACCTAATTTGCGTACTAACATTCGCTTATCTAATTTGCAGCAAGCTAATCGATAGGCAACTATGACAAAGATTCAACTGAAACACGTGCTCGCTCGCTCATTGGTAATGACACTCTGGTAAAGAGTAGCTCCAAAGATTCAACTGAAACACGTGCTCGCTCGCTCATTGGTAATGACACTCTGGTAAAGAGTAGCTCCAAAGATTGAACTGAAACACGTGCTCGCTCGCTCATTGGTAATGACACTCTGGTAAAGAGTAGCTCCAAAGATTCAACTGAAACACGTGCTCGCTCGCTCATTGGTAATGACACTCTGGTAAAGAGTAGCTCCAAAGATTCAACTGAAACACGTGCTCGCTCGCTCATTGGTAATGACACTCTGGTAAAGAGTAGCTCCAAAGATTCAACTGAAACACGTGCTCGCTCGCTCATTGGTAATGACACTCTGGTAAAGAGTAGCTCCAAAGCCTGTAAAAGCCGCGTGGGTATCCTCACGATATCACACTATATGGCCAAACGTACATTGACATATCATTAAACGTTGACGTTTAAACGATATGGTCAGTTTTCGCTAGCCATTTCATGAAATAGTTATACTATTTCTTGAAATGGTCGGCCACATAATGAAGTAATCAATTCTACGTTAATAATATACACTACGCTACGCGCTGCGACTACGTGGCTTGTGTTTACAAAATGGCCGTCATCGCTTCTTTCGCAAGTAGGGCTGCCAGGCCATTAATGGAATAAATAAAGTTTTTTTTTATTGTAATGAAACAATAATGATGCAGATAAATATACTAAAAGCTAAAAAAAATAGGCAGTTACCAGGTAGAGGTACCAGTCATCACACTACTCTCTTCTCAATCTAGAGCATTGATCAGACTTAAATAAAATCGTGGGCGAGTCGAATTTCTATTATGAACAGTCAACCGCTCATAGGTATGCTAGATGCATCTTCTCAATAAACAATTTTTAGGCTAAATGTGTATAAAAGTAAACCCGTAACTATCATCGTGCGACATCACAGAACCATCAATGACGGAGCGAGCGCCAAGCGCGAGCCAAGCGCCTCCGTTTAAGCTTGGGCAAAAATGCTTTAGTATTTCCGGCCGGTGGTTGTCCGGCTGTTCTCCTCTACAGGTGGCATTTCTCAACCGATTCTCGTGAAATTTTGTGAGCATCAATTGAGCAATTGAGTTCTTTGAAATTTTTCAAAATGGCGGAGATATGCGGGTTGAAAACGTACAAAAACACATATTTCAGCCATTACGAAATATTAAGACTCATAAACTTCAAGGGGTCGGGGGTGTGAGGGGTCCTACTGGTAGAAACCTAAAAGTGAGAATGTTACTGCATTTTGAAGAGCTTTTCTGCTCATCATGCCGAATATCCTCATCAGATCTTTAACAAATTTTTATGAGACCAATTTAAAGTAACTGCCTTACAAATAAAAAAAATAAACATCGAAATCGGATCTAATAAGGTGGAGATATTCAGTAGCCCCCTCTTTGGGTACCCAATCAAATCTAATAAGGTGGAGATATTCAGTAGCCCCCTCTTTGGGTACCCAATCAACACTCCCCGATGAGTAAAAAATTATAAAAATTATTTAACCTTTATACCAATTTTCGTCTAGATCGGCTGAGAAATGCGACCTGTAGAGGAGAAAAGAGATCCGGACATACGAAAGTAATTGTAACTTTTAAACTTTCGCGATTCGAACACATAGTTATATATGTAAACGGGACTTAATTGCGCTGAAAACTTAATTTTTATTTAACTCGACGATTCGATCAAGTTGCATTGATCGTGGTCACAAGAATACAGCTTGATCGAAACGTCGAGCTGAATAAATATCAAGTTTTCAGCGCGATTAAGTCCCGTTTAAATTTATTAGGAAGTCGACTTAATATTATTTTCCCAAGCTTAAACGGACACGCTTCGCTCGCGCTGTGCGCTCGCTCGCTCAATTAAGAAAACCAGGATGCACAAGTGCTTCTCTTGCAACCATGTTCATGTAAAATTCTACAGCATCTTAGCAATTTTATCATTATAAAACTGTCTGATGCCGAATGGACTAAGGAATTAAATAAATTAATTCCTTAGTCCATTCGGCATCAGACAGTTTTAACAATTTCGAGTACTCTTCTTCGTTATGAAACGATTTAAAATTCCCACGACCTCGAAGAGCCGCTCGACGCGCTGCGCATACATATGTACTATGTGTGGTACTTGTTGGATTCTGATATTTCGTTTAGGGAAGGGTAATGAGTTTAACAGTGTATGTATGTATGTATGTACCTACGTATCTATGTAGTGGAACCTCTATAGCGTCGACGCTATTGGATCCATTTTGACAAGCGAGGTGTAAATCGACTCATTTTCAGGTATGGTGTCAAAGGCTATTTTTTACCCGACTAAGGCAAGGTAACGTAAGGGTTATGTGTTCTAACTTAATACTTGGTCCGATTTTGATAAGCGAGGTATCAATCGATTCGTCTTCATGTATAGTGTCATAGGATTTCTTTTTACCCGACTACGGCTAGGCAAAGGAAGGGTTATGTTTTCAAACTAAAAACTTGGTCTGATTTTGACAAGCGAGATATCAATCGATTCGTCTTCATCGCAAGAGTGCCATAGGCTTATTTTACCCGACCGTAGACGGGTTTTAGTTTTTGAACTTATGTCTCGTAATATTAATGTAGATGTAACTTTTAAACATTCGCGATTCGAACACATAGTTAACAATATACGTTCAACAACTAAAATCCGACTACGGTCTTAGTGGACTAAAAAGTCACAAACAAGAATATTCAAACGTTTTAGAAATTAAAAACTTTAGAACAGGGGGAGTTTGCTTTACCTACTTAATTAAATACTGAAACATTTATATCGCACTCCTACGGCCCTAAAGTTTTAAATTTCCAAATCGTTTGAATATTTAGTACACTAAGTCGTAAGTTTTTAAATTTATATTTTTATTCTATGAACGAAAACCGGACGGCTACCTATTTGAAAATATTTGGCCGGACGAGACTGTAAAAACTGGACGGCTGACAACCCTATTCACTCGCCGCCAAAAGCAAAGCCCAAATGCCGCGCCGCGCGCGGTGTTGGTACACAAAGTCCCCGCCGCCGCTCCTCCATCGCATCAAACCAAACCACTAGTTGTCCTACTCTACAGTCAAATACGAAGTTTCGTTTTTGCCTCAGCTACTATGAAATAAGGTCGCTTATTGAACGTATCGATACACGGAACAGATTGAGCGAACAAGACGGTTGACTTGCCGCTCGGCACCGCAGTCCCCAGCGCCATGGCCGCCAGAGATATTATTTATTTCAAAGGGGGCTGCTGTGTATTTCAAGGACGACCGACTCGCTTCTCGCTTAGAGGTGATCATTAAAAGTTTAAACGATTAATTTAACACATTATTTTTTGTAACTCATAACTTCATTAATCAATATTGAGATGTTCGTTAAAAGTTATAACTTCATAGCTAATACAACTAAGCCAGCGGACATATATTATTTTATTCTAACGCCCTCTAGTATGAGCTTATGACGTTAATTAGAAAAGAAGCGCACACGTTGCATCTCAGTGGCGTTGGCGTTGTCTGACAGCGATTTATGATCATTGTTAGGTCTTGTCTTGAATGCTACAATTATAAACTTTAATTGCTTGGCATTAAAACATAACTTTTAACTAGTTGAATGCATAGAATTGTGAGTCTTATATCAATAATAATAGGTTTTGTTATTGATTTCGACAGTTCGACAAATGTAAACACTAACTACGAGTAAATAAGTAGGTACGTATTACTTTCTTTTTACAGTTTATCCGTGCGCGATTTTGGTGTTACATTGAATTTATTTTGATACGTATGACGTCTTATAACAGTGTATATTGTATTGTGTGTATTATCATACAAGACATCATATAAGTATTAGGAATAGAAGGTAAGTAGGCGCACTCGTAGTGAAGAAGATCAACCAAAGCCTCAAAAGGCTTAGCGATCGCGCCGACTTGTCCATAGTCAGATATTATTCATTTTCGAGTTTCTTGCCGATTCTTCTCGAAGGTGTATTACTAATCGGCGGTCAGTTATAAAAATTAATCAAAGGGCACCTAGCCATTGTTCAGGGCCCCCTCGATCACTACTTAACGGTAGCGATCCAGGGGTGTTTAGTTCGTTACCCCCGTAATCAGACGGCCGTCCAAGCCGAGGGCCGTACCCCCTGGGTACCCTCGTGCGGGTCGTCTAAATTTTAACTTTGGCGTGCGCCTTCTGCGTCACGCATTGCAGGAGCTCCCGACTTTTTCGTTAAAAATGACGGTTTGTGCAATGAAAGGGTGTCATAACCAATCAGCAAAGCAGAAGAAAGATACTAAGATCGGTTATCACGTGTAAGTACAACACTATAGCCTATATTTCTTGAGTAATTAATCAAACGTTACAGAAAAATAAATCATAGTTTTGACTGACGCCATAATGGTTTTGGGTTGCAAGATATTGAAAAAAAAAAATTGCCGTTATTGAAGGTTTAGTTGATACGTGATAATTATTAATTTACTTTTGTTAATACATTAATGGTTTGATGTTGCTAGAATACGAAAAACTAATTTATCGTTTTTTGTTGATTATCCACACCAATATATATAAGTGAAATCGTTTGTTTGTTTGGGTAGTTTTAACGCGATAACGGCTGGACTGATTTTGATGAATTTTGGAATGTAGATAGCTTATTCCCTAGAATAATACATAGGATACTTTCATCATCATCATCATCATCATATTTCACTCGCAAACTGCTGAACGGATTGATATGGAATTATTTGGAATAGAGATAGATTGTACCCTGGAATAACACAAAGGATACTTTTCATCATCATCATCATCATACTTTACTCTCAAATGGCTGAAACCGTAAAGATGAAATTGTATCACAAAAAAAAGGACGGAACCCTCCGTGCGAGACTTTCATTTGGCAATCAATAACTCGTCCATCAACTTTCTCTTACCTACCTACGCATTTTGTAATTTCCTTATTACGTTCTATTGTATTTAGTAACCTTCCAATCTTTAATATACGGTATCATAAAAAATATTAATCAATAAAAAATATGCTAAAATAGATCAATGTGATTCCTCTAGCAACATTATTTCTTTACTTGTGTGTGTGTCGCCGAGCGTCAATACACGGTCCTTACGCGTTCATAAATCGAGTTTGTTCCTTACTTTTTGGACGAGCGCTTGTCGGTACTTACCTTCTATTCCTAATACTTCTATGCAAGACATATTATTATTTAATTAATTTAGTGGGAGTGAACTGGAATAGAACTCGTAGAATGTCATCGAGACGCAGTAATGCCGTAATTTGGAACTACTTCGACAAACCTTCCAATAATAGCAAATTTGCTACTTGTAATTTTTGTAAAAATAATTTATCTTATAAATCTACAGACCAACTTGAGGACTCATTTAAAGTTAAAGCATATTTCGGCTTACACTGAGATTAGCTCTTCTTCTTCGTCGGTAAGTCAAAATCAGGAGTCAGTGGCATTCCATGACATCGTTTATAATGTTCATCTAATAAGGAGACGATATTCAGTAGCCCCCTTTTTGGGGGAAGTAGCTCCCCAACACAAAATTCCCGACGAATAAAAATTCTAAAAATTGTTTATCCTGTATAACAAGTTTCGTCTAGATCTGTTGAGAAATGCGACCTGTAGAGGAGAACAGAGATCCGGACGGACAGACATCCGGAGTTACGAAATTATTTTTGTCCAAGCTGAAATAGAGACGCTTCGCTCGCGCTTCGCACTCTCTCGTTCAATTACACAGAAACAAAATATAAAAAGCTGGATATAGTACTTAGGCACATTATTGAACTAAGTACCCAAACCCATAATTAAAATTTAAATCATAAGTACTTAGCAACTATATTTTGATACATATTTTTTTAACAAAAAAACAGACATTAAATTTAACAGATTAATAAATGCAAAAAAGTGAAATCACATCCTTCCTTAAACGTTAAATTAATAACGTTTAATTTAACACGTTATATTCTTTTAACATTTTAACTATTAATCTTTTTTAACTTTTAATCACATCTCTATTCTCGCTTCGCTCATTTCGCGGCGCGCTCATTCGTCCGATAATTCCCAATGTCGCCGCACGTCTCGTTCGTCACGTTCGTCACGCCCGCGCGGTTGAGTCGTGTAGGTACTGCACTTCAACTTGTGTGAAGCCCTAAGGTGATTGTGTCAATACTGTCAACAGTTCCCAAAGAACCGAAGCTGCGAGCCAGGACCCGCGGTGCTGGCGGCGCTTCGGTGTCCGCCGCACTATCGGCGCGCCGGCGCGGTCTTCAAGCTAGCTGAAGCGCACGGAAAAGAAGGATAGGTACATTCTTGTACTGTTCGGGAAACGTACGTACATCCATACCTAATTATTGTAATAGCTAAGTCTGTCTGTTCCATAGGTTTTCACGACCGAACTGATGAACTGATCTTGACGAAATTTGATACGGAGATAATTTGAACCCTGCATGTCCTTCACATACCACTAGGATTCTTTTTATCGCAATAAACTGTATTCCGAGGGACGAAGCCACGAGCATAAGCTAGATACAATCTACTATCATTCAAACTTTAGCTACCTACTTATAGTACGAACCAAACTTAATGGCCGCTGTGAAGTGCGATGGGTGAGGGGATGCACGGTATCGCGCATCCCCTCACCCCTCCGACAAGCTGATTCCAACTTTAATAGAGTCCGAATCAAACATAATGACGGCTGTGAAGTTGGCGCGGAGCGCTGCGCAGTAGCAAATATTAGGTAGGTATGTGCGGGCGTTGGAGGGGTGAGGGGATGCGCGATACCGCGCTAACAGACCACTTCACAGCCGCCATTATGTTTGATTCGTAGTATACCTTGTATTTAAATGTTATTGTGTAAAGGCCTAAACAAACCACTTGAACTGGCAGTACATTTTATACTAAACTGAGCATACTAGCGGACGTAAGTCGCGGGCTTGACCTTGGGCCCTCGGACGTCCGCCACCTGCCTGCCGCGTCCGGCATGGTTCGGATTCGGACGCGTCCGAGCGTCAGAAGGACACGAACTCGACCGGTATTGCTGATATTACGGCGTCCGTCAATATGTTAAGGCCTTAAGACTCGCGCAGAGGGTTCCGTACGCTGAGTATATTAGGTAGGTATCTTATCTTGCAATATTGAGAGATTTACCATGAAATTTAGGTTTGTTCCTAGTAGTACCACTGCTCAGTACCACCGATGGTACTAGTGGGATATTGCACTCTCACTAGTGGGAATATTGTTCAGTATCTCCGGTGGTACTGCTGAGTCACTGAATTCTCAATACTACTCCTTATTAACCCCCGAACAAAGATACGGGTGTTATAAGTTTAGGGTGTGTGTCACAGTGTATTTACGGCTTTAACATTATGCGGTCTTTACCGTGACAGGAACCACGATTGTGCGGATTTACCCCGTTGTGCGGACGTTCGCATAATAATTTGACGAGGTCTCAAATATATCTTTGTCGTATTATATATTATTCGTCGCGATGAGATTGGTTGACTGGTGAAATCTTAGCAAAATATGAAAAATTACCGCATATTAGGGATATTTGACAACTTTAGTTAACATCCGTTAGTGTTTTAGTTCAGTGTGTAACCACCACGTGGCGCCACCAGTCCTAGTTGTGTAAGAGTTAGTACGTTATTATAATGCGGACCTCGAGGTGTGTATGTTAGTCTGCAATTGATTATGCGCTCGCCCTGTGTTAAAGTATGTATGTGATGTAAAATGCGGACCTTGTCCTGTGTATGTTAGTCTGCGATTGATTATGCGCTCGCCCTGTGTTAAATTACGTAGGTGATGCAAAATGCGGACTTGATTGTGTGTAATTAAAATACGTACGTTTCATTATAAAATGCGCCCTTTACGTTTAACGTTTGTTGGAGCGTATGCTCTGTTGCAGCGGGATGAGCGTAGGCAGCGCGGAGAGCTACTGACAGCTGTGACAACGCCATTTGCACCGCGCTTCCATAGATTATTAAATTCATAATTTTATCTATTTGGATTTGTGTGCCAATAAAAGTACCAGTATTTACATGCTTTTAAGTTTATCTTGAATTCCCGGATAAGGACCAGAACTAAAATGAATTTGCGCTGTAAACTATGAATTTTTATAGGTACTTTTATTTTATTTATTTTTATTTATTCGGAAAACTTAGTGTTTTATAAACCAAGCTTAAAATTAAAAATTACTTATTCAAATATGTTTTATTTA
Organism: Alsophila aescularia; assembly: GCA_946251855.1. NCBI lineage: Eukaryota > Metazoa > Arthropoda > Insecta > Lepidoptera > Geometridae > Alsophila > Alsophila aescularia. Next base: position 248,605 of record OX276374.1, on the reverse strand, counting down.
TTTTAGTTAGGTAACTACTTATGTCTTGAAATTGTTTTAGGGTTCCGTACGTCCAAATAAAAACCGAACAATCATAGGATCACTCGTGTGTGTAGGATCAATCACGGTCGAACTAGTCCACAAATGTTAGGTCTCTCAGCGAGCTATAGAGAGACCTATGCTTCGAGTTTCTCTGAAGGACAAGATTGGTAATGAAGATATACGACGGTGAACCAAGGTTAATTACATAGCTCTAAGGATAAGTAAGCTAAAGTGGTGGTGGTCACATTTCCCGAAGAACCGATAACCGTTGGGGTAGACGAGTACTCGAGTGGAGCCCACGTATAGGCAAACATAATGTAGTACGCCTTGTGGCCACTACATTATGTTGGTGGAGTGATGACCTGCGAAGTGGTCAAAAGTGGCTGAAAGAAAATGGATGAGGAGAGCTGAAGACTCAGTGAGCTCAGTGAAGTGCAGTAGGAGAGGCCTACGTCTAGCAGTGGACTAATATAGGCTGATGATGATAAAACACGGATGTTTAGCTTAAATAAAAGAATTTTGTAAATGGGGAACACTTTTAAGGACAATGAAAAAGTAAGTGGATAAGTTATCCCAAAAACGAAAGTCAACATCCAAACGTTAAAAGACCACCACCTGGTTTATGCACCAGTTCAGTTCCGTTCAGATGATCACAACTTTACACATTTAAAAGTTGACTAGTTTTTAGATATGACAACTAACTTGGGTGACATTACTAAAAAATAATATTTTTTATGAATTCTGTTTTCAGTGTAGTAATCACAATTGGTTGCACATTATAATGTGCTAAGTAAAATATTTTTAATTGATTATTACGGTGTTGTAATTATAAAATCGATGTCAATCTAATTTTGATCTTCAAATATTGAAATTTTATTAATAAACTACATTGCCTATTGATGCAAACTAAAACTATTAACTACTACTATATGTTTGCAAACTATTTAAAAATTGTGCATCCTTTATTCAGATTTAAAATGCAAGAACATGCAAGAACTTTTTTATTTAATCGTTAACTTAGACATGGCAGAAGGGTTTGTTTTTCTTATTAAACATTTGTGACATTATTTCCTAACATGAATTACGTTTGGAACGTAATGTCACAAATGTTTAATCCTTTTTTTGAAATATGTACCAATATTCTACACCTTCAATAAACTCTTTCTTATCTTATGTTGTATTTTTGCATTATTAAAACATTGGTAATTTAGAAAAAGTCATGTTATTCTGGCTCAATCGTAATTATGTTTTTCTTTTTAGTGGTTGTTTACGAAAGAACATTGTTAATATGAAGACTATTAACTATTTTTTAAAAGTATTTTTATTTCTTGATTTGAAGTGACCTAAGCAAACATCGGAAGAAATAAAATGATGCCAAAGAAAATAATTAAACTCACTTTAGACTCGACGTTAGTAAATTAAAACTAAGGATGAATAACCTAATCGTACATATAAAACAATTGAATCAGTTTTTACGAAAACTATCTATGATTTCACTGGAATGGAACTCGTTAAAAAAATGGTTACACATCTCGTAGACATGAGAAAACATAAACAAAAAATGGATTTATAAGTTTTAAATACGAGTATATAAAAACTTTTTTAAAACAATATTTTTTGAGATACCACACCTGTACCACTAAGACCGAAAACTCATCGAGACCAATCAAATAAGCCTAAACTCGAAGGGGTTTCATCATTTTGTTGTGGAGTTCCTGTGACTTCCTTCCGGCTCCATTATCAGACCAGCTCAACAGTACCATAAATATTGTATTGTCATCAGAACTACACCCGTGTGCAAAACTTCAACTTCATTGGACGTCGTTAATTGACTTGCAAACTTGTCCCAACCCAGTGTATTGAAAAAAGCTACTTAACTAATATATACAGTATGTCCTCTTTTTTCAAGTAAATATAATCATCTAGAAATTCCGAAGATATGAGAAAACATAAAAAATTAAAATAAATAGATTTTCTAATAAAAAAACTACTTAACCAATTTTGATGAAGTTTATATGAGACTACACTGAAATTCTACCCTAATGAATAAAATCTTGGAGATTAAAGGTAATATAAACACAATTTAAAAATAATCTATTTAATTTCAAAAAACTACTTAACCAATTTTGATGCAATTTATATGAGACCACCTCGAGAGTATACACATTCACACAAAAAATATTTTTCAAAATCGGAACGTAATTGACGGAGAAATCGGAGAACATACACAAAAAAAAACATACAATCGAACATAATTATAACTTATAACTGTCTCCTTTTGTGAAGTCGATTACAAATTTAAAAGCTGACGATAGTCAGTTGCGGTACGGGACGGGTCGGAAAACTAGCGGGCGATTTGAATCTTGTCAGTGCGTGACCAAAACAACGCGCAACGTATGATTTTGAAAAATATTATTGTCGTTAAGGACGATTTTGTGCAGAAGCAAATTCATCTATATTACTATAATTATTCAGAAAGTGTTATAAAGGGTCTGATTTTACAATATTATGCAAACATTGTGTTCAGAGCGTTCGTGGCTTTTTCTTATACGGTAGGTCCGCATAATCGGGATTTAAGGTTTTACTGTGTAATAGAAAATGGCAGAATATTATGCGGTCAGTGTTTGTTAAATAGTAAGTACGACTTTAGAATACTGAGCGGACTGTGTGTAAAATACGAGAGTACTTTCGAATAATATGGGGACAGTGTGTAAAAGAGTACGACGAAGAGCCCATTGTCCCATTTATTTTGTATAAATGTTTTAGTTATTATTGTATTTTTTGTTCTATGTGGTGTACAATAAAGAGTTATCTATCTATCTACGACTTTTGATTATTATGCGGACAGTGTGTAAAAGAGTATGACTTTTGATTATTATGCGGTCAGTGTGTAAATGAGTATGACCTAATAATATTATGCGGCCATTGTGTAAATGGGTATGACTTTTGATTATTATGCGGTCTGTGTGTAAATGAGTATGGCTGATGAATATTATGCGGGCCTTGTGTAAAAGAGTATGACTTGCGAATATTATGCGGACTTGTGTGAAGAGCGTTCGTGCCTTCTTATTATGCGGTCGGACCGCATAATCGGGTTTTAGTCTCTGTCCTTTTCGAGTGTATAGAAATTCTGACCAGAGAATTGTGTTGGACAGAGATAGGTTACTTTTCGTACGGTATTAACACTTCGCTAAACCAACGGGAAAGGTAGGCCCGCATAACCTGGATTTTTGTAAAGGTCCGCGTATTATTAAAGCCGCGAACAAGGGTGTGTGTGTGTGTGTGTGTGTGTGTGTGTGTGTGTCTGTGGGTCTGTGGCATCGTAGCTCCCAAACGAATGGACCGCTTTTGATGCGTTTTTTTTGTGTATGAAAACTGATGTGATCGAGATGGGTCTTAAATATAGGAGGGGGGGGGGGAGGGGGGGAGGGAGGGAGTCGAGAAAGGGCGTGATAATCGTATCTTTCAAAGGAATGGACCAATTTAGCTGTGGTTTTTTATGTTTCAATGCTGAGTTAAACAAGATTGTTTTTCGCTATAATGGTGGGAGGGTGGGAAGGGGGGGGGGGGGGGTTTGGATCGTAGCTCCCAAACGAATGGAGCGATTCTGATGCAGTTTTTTATGTTTGAAAACTGATGTGATTGCAATGCTTTTTAGCTATAATAGGGGTCCCCCACCCCGGGGGTTATATAAATTTATAATTTGCGCTTGTATTTAAATAATTTGAAGAAACTATGTAAATGTAGATCCATCTTCTATACTTCTAACTAGCATTCGCCCGCGACTTCGTCCGCGCGGACTACTGTTTATCGCGAAAAAAAGCATCACATCAGCAAAACATTTTTTTCTTATTTACACTATTAAAATTTATTTTCTATCTTTTAGTTTGGTTTTCTATATAAAGCGAGTTTTTTAGTTTTTTTAAACTATTTATTTACAACTTTTTTTTTTCTTTTCTTCGAATTATTGCATTGTCATCGGTGTTTGACAGGTGTGCTAAATTTGAATGAAATCTGACCGTTTAAAGTGGGTCAAAATAGCGTCCAAAGGAGTCGGTTACAAACATACAAACATACAAGTGAAGCTAATATAAAGCGTATAAAAACCAATACAAAAGTAGGTATAGCACCAACGCTCCTGATGTTTTTTGACAGATTTGTTATTTCTTTTCCATGGCAACCGTTATTTAGTAATCAACATTTTCCAGTATTCCCGTGGAAATTCACAATTATCCGGAATAAAAAGTATCCTATGTTTTATTCTAGGGTATAAGCTATATTCATTCCAAATTTCATCTAAATCCGTCCAGTTGTTATCGCGTGAAAGCTCCCCAAACAAACAAACAAACAACGTTTCACTTTTATATATTGGTATGGATAGACTAGACAATTCAAATCTACATTAAATGTAGATCCAACAATCTATACTTATTGTTAGGCCGGTCAATTTTTAGAATAACATGTTCGAGGAGCCGCGGTCGGAGAACGCAATACCTACATCAACAGGAACCTTCTGGAACACACCAGTGGACCCTAGGCACCTACAGAAGTTTCCAGAGCGCGCGGTAGGTACATATCTATGGGTGCGGCAACATCAAAGGCGCCGCCGGCCTTAGGTACCTACGGGTGCGAAAAATATCTACCGACTGCTGCTATATCTACATAACGCCGGAAATTTCCAGAAGGTACTCGCTTCTGGAAATTTCCGGCGCTGTATAAATAGGGCCGCATCGGCTGCCTGGACAGTATTGATGTGGCGTTCAGAACGAAACGATTATTCAATTCAATTCAATTCATTTATTCATCTTTTGACATATTACATGTACTTAGACAAGTCACTTACAGAACATTGTATCACAAAATATAAATTGGGTAAAAAATATTCAAAATTATTCTAACATTCAAATAAAGTTTTCTGCAAAAGCAACGTCAACACAAAATATTGTAAGCAATTAAGATAACATTATAAGTACACAACACAATAAAGTCACTATATATCAAAGATATTTCTATCAGCAAAAGCTTCGTCAAGTTTGTAATAGCTCTTGGCTATTAAATGATTCTTAATACAAGTCAAAAATTCAATTTCATTTTTATTTCTTATTTCTAATGGAATTTTATTGTATAATTTAACTGATATTAAAAGTGATTCGAAGCGAGTATTCAGTGATAATTGATAAGAGTGTACAGTCGAGTCAAAAAGTATTTGAGTGTTACTTGTTAGTTAAATTTCTTTTTGTGGTTTTCGAATTAAGGTGTTAATTTTTGGTGTAATTGGCGTACATTAGTTTTATCCGAACCCCAGCTCGTAATAACATATAAATCCATACCAACATATAAATGTGAAACGTAGTCTGTTTGTTTGTTTTTTTGTTTGGATGTTTGTTTGTTTGGGAAGCTTTTACTTGATGACGGCTGGACGGATTTTGATGAAATTTGAAAAAGAGACAGCTTATACCCTGGAATTAAACATAGGTTACTTTTTATCCCGGGAAATTCATAAGTCAATCGTTGTCTTAATCTTGCGAGTGCTTGACATTAATCAAAATTCAATATGGCGACAACCAGACGCCATATTGTGAAAAATAAAAAAGTAAAGTCGACGAACTATGTCAAATGGGGTATCATTAAATAGGTATTTGAACATCATCTTTAGATTTCTCTTCTTTTTTTTTCTTTATTTAATGAGCTTTATCGTTTACGATGATGCCTCTCAGTAAGAAATCTATAAGAGAATTAGTCATTAATCTTAGTAAACTAAACACTTTATATAACTGATATAGCATTTTATCCTTTTCCGACAACGGATAGGCCAAAATGCTGTTACAATCGCCTACTTGTTGTCTAGACAACTCCGGAACACTTCGTTCGGGACACACTCCATCAGAATGTGATAAATGTCCTCGAGAACACCACAGTCGGGACAATTCGGAGAGGGAACTTTACGCATCAAGAATGCGAATTTCTTCGAGGGGATATGTCCGGAACGAAGTCTCAAGGCTACAACCATGTCTGTCTTCTATTTGACCTACTATTGTCTATCCAGGGTATTGTTGGCGGATGTGGTTGGATAGTCTTATACCAGATTCCCTTCTCCTTGGAACGTTCATCAAATTTTTTTCTCCAGAGATTGTAACATTGTTTTCTTAACAAGTGGATACAGTCAGAATAGTAAGGAAGAGTGTTATAAACTACCCCGTCCAAGGCCGTAGGCAGGGGGGGGGGGGGGGGGTTCAAACCCCCCCGAAATTCCTTAGTAAACCACCCAACGTTTTATACACGGAAAGACTGAAAAATCAATTTATAATGAATTTTTACTATAGGTAAAAGTTCAGTTCAGTTCACAATTTTTTTAATGTAAACTGGAAACGACATGAAAATTCTATTATATTCATTTGTGTTTGGTGATTTTATTAAAAGAGAAAGTAAAATGAAGTATTTACCAAATAATGTATTTAGGGAAGCGTTTTCGGGTACTTTCTTTACTTTTAGTTTTTGAGGAAACTCTGAGGTGTTTTAAGCTAATTGAATGAAATTGAAGCTAATTAATTTCTCTACAAATTCCTCTCTCATGACTTTTCTATTAAAAAAGTTTAGCCAGTACTTATCTTGGAAATTACCAAACCGACAATAACAAAAAATCTTTGAAAAAAATTGCAACACTTTGACTGGCTGTATCTCCACAAGCAATGGACCAGAGTTCAAGTTGACCTCAAAATTGTAGAAAAGTTAGGTTTCCTATACAACATTGTAGATTAAGTTAGGTTTCCTATACAACATTGTAGATTAAGTTAGGTTTCCTATACAACATTGTAGATTAAGTTAGGTTTCCTATACAACATTGTAGATTAAGTTTGGTTTCCTATACAACATTGTAGATTAAGTTAGGTTTCCTATACAACATTGTAGATTAAGTTTGGTTTCCTATACAACATTGTAGATTAAGTTAGGTTTCCTATACAACATTGTAGATTAAGTTAGGTTTCCTATACAACATTGTAGATTAAGTTAGGTTTCCTATACAACATTGTAGATTAAGTTAGGTTTCCTATACAACATTGTAGATTAAGTTTGGTTTCCTATACAACATTGTAGATTAAGTTAGGTTTCCTATACAACATTGTAGATTAAGTTTGGTTTCCTATACAACATTGTAGATTAAGTTAGGTTTCCTATACAACATTGTAGATTAAGTTAGGTTTCCTATACAACATTGTAGATTAAGTTTGGTTTCCTATACAACATTGTAGATTAAGTTAGGTTTCCTATACAACATTGTAGATTAAGTTAGGTTTTCTATACAACATTGTAGATTAAGGAAACCCGAAAATCGCTCTCTTAGTCTAGGTTTTTTGGAAAAAACCGGAACAAGGGCCACATTTTCGAGTACCACGGGAGTAGCACAAGATTTTTAGTGTTGCAAACTTGTGTAAACACTCACTTAAAAACCATATAAACACTCACAGGGGTCCTAACAACATAATAATAATAATAAACCCTTAATAAAATGTTCATTATTGTAATAACAAAACCATATTGGTGTCAATTGTTTTCAGCTTTTAAATTGTTTTCTGTGTCAAAAGTGTCCTACGCCAACATCGCTTCTTCTACGTCTCCTTCTCCCCCTTTTTCCTCTTTTCATATGATCAAAAATAATACTGTGGAACCTCAAAGAGTCGTATACAAAAAGAAGGTAATTCAGAAGCATCATGCCCCTACTTCGGCCGTCGCTAACGGTAACGGTTACGACAGAGTCGCTCATAATAATATTATTAGAGACGATTTATCAGAAGCAGCTCCTAATGGCTCGCTCTTCAAGCTCAGGACAGAGTAAATATAGATAATCCCCCTCTTCAGTCACTCGTTGTTGATCTTCTTTTGAAACTTATAAACTCTCTTCTTCCTTTATTAAACAGTGCTCCGTCTCTCTCTAACTTACCGTCCAACGTTGCCCCTACCTTAAGTTGCCTCTTATCTTTCTTACAAAATGGATCAAGTTTACAGGATTCTCCAATGGAACCCTAGAAGTATTATTAACAAAAAGTCCGATCTTATTTATCTAGTTAACCATCACAGTCCGGACATCTTGTCGGTCTCAGAAACTTGGCTTAGACCCTATTCCAAATTTAGGTTATCGGGTTTTGTTGATGTTAGAAGAGACCGTCAAGATGGTTTAGGTGGTGTTGCCCTTTTTATTAAAAATAAATTACCTACTCAATTATTTCTTTGCCTTATTATGGTGAAGGTTTCGAGGTGGTTGCTGTTCAGCTTAAGAATTCAACAGTTATCTCTCTATACATTCCTTTGCCTTCCAAATCTATAATTCGTAAACTTATTGCTGTTTTAAATTCTCTTCCTAAACCTCTTCTAGTTTTGGGTGATCTGAATTGTCATCACTCTGTATGAGGTTGTGGTTTGTCGGATTCACCTGGGATCTTTTTATTGGACTCCTTAGATCATCTTAATCTCTGTATTTTAAATGACGGTTCCCCGGCTAGAAGAAGCGACGTGTCCATGCATATCCGCTCATCACAACACAAGGTAGGTAGAAAAGGGCCAGGATATAAACTGATAAGTGTTTTAGAGAAGTAACAAGTAAAATAAAATAAAAATACAATTGAACAATAAATTTAAAATAAAAATAACATACACAAGGATCACACAAAATGGTGACTCGGCCAGATGAATACCCTAGTGCAGTGGACCTGTCGTTATGTTCTCCAGAACTTGCTTCACTTATGTCTTGGTGTGTCCTTCCTTCTACTTATGGCAGTGACCATTTTCCTATTCTTATAAATATTTCACAAAAATGTCCGTGTACTGCTTCTAGAAATACTCCTCTTCTTAAATATGCCATAGACAATAATAGTTCAGGGTGGGCTAAATTTAATGAACTCACTGATATAAATTCTCCTAAATTACCTGTCATAAATTCTTACAATATAAGATCTTATTCTGATGCGCTTGTGCACAGTTTGTTAGAGTGTGCTAATGGGTCTTTCCCTATTAAAAAACCTCATTCGAATAAAATTCCATCACCTCCGTGGTGGGATAAAGACTGTACTGAAGCAATTAAATCTCGTAAGGTTGCAGAAGTCACCTTTTGTATGGCTATGACTAGTGAAAATTTCTCTGAATTAAATAAAGTAATCGTAAAATCTAAACGCCACTTTCATAATAAGACAAAATCAGACCAAGTTACAGATCAATCAATCATCAATCGATTCGTCTTCATCCCAAGATTCCCAAGATAGGCCATTTTTACCCGACCATAGTCGGGGTTTAGTTTTGAATGTATGACTTGCTTTCCCGATGGTCACACTGGCGGCGTGCGCGTCGCACTCGTGTCACAGAATAACTAATAGTACAAGTCCACTATACACTATTATATATTCTGTGACTATACGTCAAACAAAATATAGGTACAAAGAAAATTTAAATGTCGTGCCCATGTCGTAGAATTGATCACTTCATGATCCGGCCGACCCATTTCATGAAATGGAAAATATTCGCTGCCCACATCATATTAATATGGTTTGACCAGATGAATTATAAACAAACAAACATACAAACAATCAAAGTTTTCCTCATTATAGTATTAGAAGTAGTGTATTAGTGTAGATGTAGATTTACCAATGAACATTAATGGACGTTCGCTGCATATAGTGAACTAGCTGGTGCCTGCGGCTTCGCACGCGTGGTCATTTCTCTTGGTTAAAATTACCAATTTTCCATTCCAATACCTAAAATACTAATATACCAACATTTGATCAAAATTCCATCAGCCGTCTAAATTTTTTTATCGATTGCTCGTCAAGCAATCCGCACCGCAATCGGTCCAGTAGTATTAAAGTGATGCACGAACAAACAAACATACAGACAACTAACAAACAAACATACAGACAACTAACAAACAAACATACAGACAACTAACAAACAAACTATTAGACACGATTTAAAAAAAAGTTATTTTCTTGTTCAATAGCTTATTTTAAATCCCCTTATTTTATTATCTTCCTTGTTCAGATTATTTCGTTCCTATTTATTTATTATGAGTATAGATTATACCTACCTATAAAACAGTACCGTGACAAACCTCCTGACAGACAGACTGCGAATTTCTATTATGAACAGTCAACCGCTCATAGGTATGCTAGATGCATCTTCTCAATAAACAATTTTTAGGCTAAATGTGTATAAAAGTAAACCCGTAACTATCATCGTGCGACATCACAGAACCATCAATGACGGAGCGAGCGCCAAGCGCGAGCCAAGCGTCTCCGTTTAAGCTTGGGCAAAAATGCTTTAGTATTTCCGGCCGGTGGTTGTCCGGCTGTTCTCCTGTACAGGTGGCATTTCTCAACCGATTCTCGTGAAATTTTGTGAGCAAGTTCGATAAAAAATACCAGGGTTTTTTTTTCGATTGAGTTCTTTGAAATTTTTCAAAATGGCGGAGATATGCGGGTTGAAAAGGTACAAAAACACATATTTCAGCCATTACGAAATATTAAGACTCATAAACCTCAAGGGGTCGGGGGTGTGAGGGGTTCTACTGGTAGAAACCTAAAAGTGAGAATGTTACTGCATTTTGAAGAGCTTTTCTGCTCATCATGCCGAATATCCTCATCAGATCTTTAACACATTTATGAGACCAATTTAAAGTAACTGCTTTACAAATAAAAAAAATAAACATCGAAATCGGATCTAATAAGGTCATCAGGAATCAAAACTCCCCGATGAGTTAAAAATTATTTAAACTCTATACCAATTTTCGTCTAGATCGGCTGAGAAATGCGACCTGTAGAGGAGAAAAGAGATCCGGATATACGAAAGTAATTGTAACTTTTAAACTTTCGCGATTCGAACACATAGTTTTATATGTAAACGGGATTTAATTGCGCTGAAAACTTAATTTTTATTTAACTCGACGTTTCGATCAAGTTGCATTGATCGTGGTCACAAGAATACAGCTTGATCGAAACGTCGAGCTGAATAAATATTAAGTTTTCAGCGCGATTAAGTCCCGTTTAAATTTATTAGGAATTCGACTTAATATTATTTTCCCAAGCTGAAACGGACACGCTTCGCTCGCGCTTTGCGCTCGCTCGCTCAATTAAGAAAACCAGGATGCGCAAGTGCTTCTCTTGCACCCATGTTCATGTAAAATTCTACAGCATCTTAGCAATTTTATCATTATGTAATTTATTTAATTCCTTAGTCCATTCGGCATCAGACAGTTTTAACAATTTCGAGTACTCTTCTTCATTATGAAACGATTTAAAATTCCCACGACCTCGAAGAGCCGCTCGACGCGCTGGGCATACATATGTACTATGTGTGGTACTTGTTGGATTCTGCTATTTCGTTTAGGGAAGGGTAATGAGTTTAACAGTGTATGTATGTATATATGTACCTACGTATCTATGTAGTGGAACCTCTATAGCGTCGACGCTATTGGATCCATTTTGACAAGCGAGGTGTAAATCGACTCGTTTGCAGGTATGGTGTCATAGGCTATTTTTTTACCCGACTAAGGCAAGGTAACGTAAGGCTTAGGTGTTCTAACTTAATACTTGGTCCGATTTTGACAAGCGAGGTATCAATCGATTCGTCTTCATGTATAGTGTCATAGGATTTCTTTTTACCCGACTACGGCTAGGCAAAGGAAGGGTTATGTTTTCAAACTAAAAACTTGGTCTGATTTTGACAAGCGAGATATCAATCGATTCGTCTTCATCGCAAGAGTGTCATAGGCTTATTTTACCCGACCGTAGACGGGTTTTAGTTTTTGAACTTATGTCTCGTAATATTAATGTAGATGTAACTTTTAAACATTCGCGATTCGAACACATAGTTAACAATATACGTTCAACAACTAAAATCCGACTACGGTCTTAGTGGACTAAAAAGTCACAAACAAGAATATTCAAACGTTTTAGAAATTAAAAACTTTAGAACAGGGGGAGTGCGCTTTACCTACTTAATTAAATACTGAAAAATTTATATCGCACTCCTACGGCCCTAAAGTTTTAAACTTCCAAATCGTTTGAATATTTAGTACACTAAGTCGGCTTTTAGTTTTTAAATTTATATTTTTATTCTATGAACGAAAACCGGACGGCTACCTATTTGAAAATATTTGGCCGGACGAGACTGTAAAAACTGGACGGCTGACAACCCTATTCACTCGCCGCCAAAAGCAAAGCCCAAATGCCGCGCCGCGCGCGGTGTTGGTACACAAAGCCCCCGCCGCCGCTCCTCCATCGCATCAAACCAAACCACTGTAGAGTAGGACAACTGCCTACTCTACAGTCAAATACGAAGTTTCGTTTTTGCCTTAGCTACTATGAAATAAGGTCGCTTATTGAACGTATCGATACATTGAGCGAACAAGACGGTTGACTTGCCGCTCGGCACCGCAGTCCCCAGCGCCATGGCCGCCATAGATATTATTTATTTTAAAGGGGGCTGCTGTGTATTTCAAGGACGACCGACTCGCTTCTCGCTTAGAGATGATCATTAAAAGTTTAAACGATTAATTTAACACATTATTTTTTGTAACTCATAACTTCATTAATCAATATTGAGATGTTCGTTAAAAGTTTTAACTTCATAGCTAATACAACTAAGCCAGCGGACATATATTATTTTATTCTAACGCCCTCTAGTATGAGCTTATGACGTTAAGCGATTTATGATCATTGTTAGGTCTTGTCTTGAATGCTACAATTATAAACTTTAATTGCTTGGCATTAAAAAATAACTTTTAACTAGTTGAATGCATAGAATTGTGAGTCTTATATAAATAAGAATAGGTTTTGTTATTGATTTCGACAGTTCGACAAATGTAAACACTAACTACGAGTAAATAAGTAGGTACGTATTACTTTCTTTCTACAGTTTATCCGTGCGCGATTTTGGTGTTACATTGAATTTATTTTGATACGTATGAGGTGTTATAACAGTGTATATTGTATTGTGTGTATTATCATACAAGACATCATAGAAGTATTAGGAATAGAAGGTAAGTAGGCGCACTCGTAGTGAAGAAGATCAACCAAAGCCTCAAAAGGCTTAGCGATCGCGCCGACTTGTCCATAGTCAGATATTATTCGCTTTCGAGTTTCTTGCCGATTCTTCTCGAAGGTGTATTACGAATCGGCGGTCAGTTATAAAAATCAATCAAAGGGCATCTAGCCATTGTTCAGGGCCCCCCTCGATCACTACTTAACGGTAGCGATCCAGGGGTGTTTAGTTCGTTACCCCCGTAATCAGACGGCCGTCCAAGCCGAGGGCCGTACCCCCTGGGTACCCTCGTGCGGGTCGTCTAAATTTTAACTTTGGCGTGCGCCTTCTGCGTCACGCATTGCAGGAGCTCCCGACTTTTTCGTTAAAAATGACGGTTTGTGCAATGAAAGGGTGTCATAACCAATCAGCAAAGCAGAAGAAAGATACTAAGATCGGTTATCACGTGTAAGTACAACACTATAGCCTATATTTCTTGAGTAATTAATCAAACGTTACAGAAAAATAAATCGTAGTTTTGACTGACGCCATAATGGTTTCGGGTTGCAAGATATTGAAAAAAAAAATTGCCGTTATTGAAGGTTTAGTTGATACGTGATAATTATTAATTTACTTTTGTTAATACATTAATGGTTTGATGTTGCTAGAATACGAAAAACTAATTTATCGTTTTTTGTTGATTATCCACACCAATATATAAAAGTGAAATCGTTTGTTTGTTTGGGTAGTTTTAACGCGATAACGGCTGGACTGATTTTGATGAATTTTGGAATGTAGATAGCTTATTCCCTAGAATAATACATAGGATACTTTCATCATCATCATCATCATCATATTTCACTCGCAAACTGCTGAACGGATTGATATGGAATTATTTGGAATAGAGATAGATTGTACCCTGGAATAACACAAAGGATACTTTTCATCATCATCATCATCACCATCATCATACTTTACTCTCAAATGGCTGAAACAGTAAAGATGAAATTGTATCACAAAAAAAAGGACGGAACCCTCCGTGCGAGACTTTCATTTGGCAATCAATAACTCGTCCATCAACTTTCTCTTACCTACCTACGCATTTTGTAATTTCCTTATTACGTTCTATTGTATTTAGTAACCTTCCAATCTTTAATATACGGTATCATAAAAAATATTAATCAATAAAAAATATGCTAAAATAGATCAATGTGATTCCTCTAGCAACATTATTTCTTTACTTGTGTGTGTGTCGCCGAGCGTCAATACACGGTCCTTACGCGTTCATAAATCGAGTTTGTTCCTTACTTTTTGGACGAGCGCTTGTCGGTACTTACCTTCTATTCCTAATACTTCTATGCAAGACATATTATTATTTAATTAATTTAGTGGGAGTGAACTGGAATAGAACTCGTAGAATGTCATCGAGACGCAGTAATGCCGTAATTTGGAACTACTTCGACAAACCTTCCAATAATAGCAAATTTGCTACTTGTAATTTTTGTAAAAATAATTTATCTTATAAATCTACAGACCAACTTGAGGACTCATTTAAAGTTAAAGCATATTTCGGCTTACACTGAGATTAGCTCTTCTTCTTCGTCGGTAAGTCAAAATCAGGAGTCAGTGGCATTCCATGACATCGTTTATAATGTTCATCTAATAAGGAGACGATATTCAGTAGCCCCCTTTTTGGGGGAAGTAGCTCCCCAACACAAAATTCCCGACGAATAAAAATTCTAAAAATTGTTTATCCTGTATAACAAGTTTCGTCTAGATCTGTTGAGAAATGCGACCTGTAGAGGAGAACAGAGATCCGGACGGACAGACATCCGGAGTTACGAAATTATTTTTGTCCAAGCTGAAATAGAGACGCTTCGCTCGCGCTTCGCACTCTCTCGTTCAATTACACAGAAACAAAATATAAAAAGCTGGATATAGTACTTAGGCACATTATTGAACTAAGTACCCAAACCCATAATTAAAATTTAAATCATAAGTACTTAGCAACTATATTTTGATACATATTTTTTTAACAAAAAAACAGACATTAAATTTAACAGATTAATAAATGCAAAAAAGTGAAATCACATCCTTCCTTAAACGTTAAATTAATAACGTTTAATTTAACACGTTATATTCTTTTAACATTTTAACTATTAATCTTTTTTAACTTTTAATCACATCTCTATTCTCGCTTCGCTCATTTCGCGGCGCGCTCATTCGTCCGATAATTCCCAATGTCGCCGCACGTCTCGTTCGTCACGTTCGTCACGCCCGCGCGGTTGAGTCGTGTAGGTACTGCACTTCAACTTGTGTGAAGCCCTAAGGTGATTGTGTCAATACTGTCAACAGTTCCCAAAGAACCGAAGCTGCGAGCCAGGACCCGCGGTGCTGGCGGCGCTTCGGTGTCCGCCGCACTATCGGCGCGCCGGCGCGGTCTTCAAGCTAGCTGAAGCGCACGGAAAAGAAGGATAGGTACATTCTTGTACTGTTCGGGAAACGTACGTACATCCATACCTAATTATTGTAATAGCTAAGTCTGTCTGTTCCATAGGTTTTCACGACCGAACTGATGAACTGATCTTGACGAAATTTGATACGGAGATAATTTGAACCCTGCATGTCCTTCACATACCACTAGGATTCTTTTTATCGCAATAAACTGTATTCCGAGGGACGAAGCCACGAGCATAAGCTAGATACAATCTACTATCATTCAAACTTTAGCTACCTACTTATAGTACGAACCAAACTTAATGGCCGCTGTGAAGTGCGATGGGTGAGGGGATGCACGGTATCGCGCATCCCCTCCGACAAGCTGATTCCAACTTTAATAGAGTCCGAATCAAACATAATGACGGCTGTGAAGTTGGCGCGGAGCGCTGCGCAGTAGCAAATATTAGGTAGGTATGTGCGGGCGTTGGAGGGGTGAGGGGATGCGCGATACCGCGCTAACAGACCACTTCACAGCCGCCATTATGTTTGATTCGTAATATACCTTGTATTTAAATGTTATTGTGTAAAGGCCTAAACAAACCACTTGAACTGGCAGTACATTTTATACTAAACTGAGCATACTAGCGGACGTAAGTCGCGGGCTTGACCTTGGGCCCTCGGACGTCCGCCACCTGCCTGCCGCGTCCGGCATGGTTCGGATTCGGACGCGTCCGAGCGTCAGAAGGACACGAACTCGACCGGTATTGCTGATATTACGGCGTCCGTCAATATGTTAAGGCCTTAAGACTCGCGCAGAGGGTTCCGTACGCTGAGTATATTAGGTAGGTATCTTATCTTGCAATATTGAGAGATTTACCATGAAATTTAGGTTTGTTCCTAGTAGTACCACTGCTCAGTACCACCGATGGTACTAGTGGGATATTGCACTCTCACTAGTGGGAATATTGTTCAGTATCTCCGGTGGTACTGCTGAGTCACTGAATTCTCAATACTACTCCTTATTAACCCCCGAACAAAGATACGGGTGTTATAAGTTTAGGGTGTGTGTCACAGTGTATTTACGGCTTTAACATTATGCGGTCTTTACCGTGACAGGAACCACGATTGTGCGGATTTACCCCGTTGTGCGGACGTTCGCATAATAATTTGACGAGGTCTCAAATATATCTTTGTCGTATTATATATTATTCGTCGCGATGAGATTGGTTGACTGGTGAAATCTTAGCAAAATATGAAAAATTACCGCATATTAGGGATATTTGACAACTTTAGTTAACATCCGTTAGTGTTTTAGTTCAGTGTGTAACCACCACGTGGCGCCACCAGTCCTAGTTGTGTAAGAGTTAGTACGTTATTATAATGCGGACCTCGAGGTGTGTATGTTAGTCTGCAATTGATTATGCGCTCGCCCTGTGTTAAAGTATGTATGTGATGTAAAATGCGGACCTTGTCCTGTGTATGTTAGTCTGCGATTGATTATGCGCTCGCCCTGTGTTAAATTACGTAGGTGATGCAAAATGCGGACTTGATTGTGTGTAATTAAAATACGTACGTTTCATTATAAAATGCGCCCTTTACGTTTAACGTTTGTTGGAGCGTATGCTCTGTTGCAGCGGGATGAGCGTAGGCAGCGCGGAGAGCTACTGACAGCTGTGACAACGCCATTTGCACCGCGCTTCCATAGATTATTAAATTCATAATTTTATCTATTTGGATTTGTGTGCCAATAAAAGTACCAGTATTTACATGCTTTTAAGTTTATCTTGAATTCCCGGATAAGGACCAGAACTAAAATGAATTTGCGCTGTAAACTATGAATTTTTATAGGTACTTTTATTTTATTTATTTTTATTTATTCGGAAAACTTAGTGTTTTATAAACCAAGCTTAAAATTAAAAATTACTTATTCAAATATGTTTTATTTATTTTAGTTAGGTAACTACTTATGTCTTGAAATTGTTTTAGGGTTCCGTACGTCCAAATAAAAACCGAACAATCATAGGATCACTCGTGTGTGTAGGATCAATCACGGTCGAACTAGTCCACAAATGTTAGGTCTCTCAGCGAGCTATAGAGAGACCTATGCTTCGAGTTTCTCTGAAGGACAAGATTGGTAATGAAGATATACGACGGTGAACCAAGGTTAATTACATAGCTCTAAGGATAAGTAAGCTAAAGTGGTGGTGGTCACATTTCCCGAAGAACCGATAACCGTTGGGGTAGACGAGTACTCGAGTGGAGCCCACGTATAGGCAAACATAATGTAGTACGCCTAGTGGCCACTACATTATGTTGGTGGAGTGATGACCTGCGAAGTGGTCAAAAGTGGCTGAAAGAAAATGGATGAGGAGAGCTGAAGACTCAGTGAGCTCAGTGAAGTGCAGTAGGAGTGCACATTTAAAAGTTGACTAGTTTTTAGATATGACAACTAACTTGGGTGACATTACTAAAAAATAATATTTTTTATGAATTCTGTTTTCAGTGTAGTAATCACAATTGGTTGCACATTATAATGTGCTAAGTAAAATATTTTTAATTGATTATTACGGTGTTGTAATCATAAAATCGATGTCAATCTAATTTTGATCTTCAAATATTGAAATTTTATTAATAAACTACATTGCCTATTGATGCAAACTAAAACTATTAACTACTACTATATGTTTGCAAACTATTTAAAAATTGTGCATCCTTTATTCAGATTTAAAATGCAAGAACATGCAAGAACTTTTTTATTTAATCGTTAACTTAGACATGGCAGAAGGGTTTGTTTTTCTTATTAAACATTTGTGACATTATTTCCTAACATGAATTACGTTTGGAACGTAATGTCACAAATGTTTAATCCTTTTTTTGAAATATGTACCAATATTCTACACCTTCAATAAACTCTTTCTTATCTTATGTTGTATTTTTGCATTATTAAAACATTGGTAATTTAGAAAAAGTCATGTTATTCTGGCTCAATCGTAATTATGTTTTTCTTTTTAGTGGTTGTTTACGAAAGAACATTGTTAATATGAAGACTATTAACTATTTTTTAAAAGTATTTTTATTTCTTGATTTGAAGTGACCTAAGCAAACATCGGAAGAAATAAAATGATGCCAAAGAAAATAATTAAACTCACTTTAGACTCGACGTTAGTAAATTAAAACTAAGGATGAATAACCTAATCGTACATATAAAACAATTGAATCAGTTTTTACGAAAACTATCTATGATTTCACTGGAATGGAACTCGTTAAAAAAATGGTTACACATCTCGTAGACATGAGAAAACATAAACAAAAAATGGATTTATAAGTTTTAAATACGAGTATATAAAAACTTTTTTAAAACAATATTTTTTGAGATACCACACCTGTACCACTAAGACCGAAAACTCATCGAGACCAATCAAATAAGCCTAAACTCGAAGGGGTTTCATCATTTTGTTGTGGAGTTCCTGTGACTTCCTTCCGGCTCCATTATCAGACCAGCTCAACAGTACCATAAATATTGTATTGTCATCAGAACTACACCCGTGTGCAAAACTTCAACTTCATTGGACGTCGTTAATTGACTTGCAAACTTGTCCCAACCCAGTGTATTGAATAAAAGCTTGTAAAAAGCTACTTAACTAATATATACAGTATGTCCTCTTTTTTCAAGTAAATATAATCATCTAGAAATTCCGAAGATATGAGAAAACATAAAAAATTAAAATAAATAGATTTTCTAATAAAAAAACTACTTAACCAATTTTGATGAAGTTTATATGAGACTACACTGAAATTCTACCCTAATGAATAAAATCTTGGAGATTAAAGGTAATATAAACACAATTTAAAAATAATCTATTTAATTTCAAAAAACTACTTAACCAATTTTGATGCAATTTATATGAGACCACCTCGAGAGTATACACATTCACACAAAAAATATTTTTCAAAATCGGAACGTAATTGACGGAGAAATCGGAGAACATACACAAAAAAAAACATACAATCGAACATAATTATAACTTATAACCGTCTCCTTTTGTGAAGTCGATTACAAATTTAAAAGCTGACGATAGTCAGTTGCGGTACGGGACGGGTCGGAAAACTAGCGGGCGATTTGAATCTTGTCAGTGCGTGACCAAAACAACGCGCAACGTATAATTTTGAAAAATATTATTGTCGTTAAGGACGATTTTGTGCAGAAGCAAATTCATCTATATTACTATAATTATTCAGAAAGTGTTATAAAGGGTCTGATTTTACAATATTATGCAAACATTGTGTTCAGAGCGTTCGTGGCTTTTTCTTATACGGTAGGTCCGCATAATCGGGATTTAAGGTTTTACTGTGTAATAGAAAATGGCAGAATATTATGCGGTCAGTGTTTGTTAAATAGTAAGTACGACTTTAGAATACTGAGCGGACTGTGTGTAAAATACGAGAGTACTTTCGAATAATATGGGGACAGTGTGTAAAAGAGTACGACGAAGAGCCCATTGTCCCATTTATTTTGTATAAATGTTTTAGTTATTATTGTATTTTTTGTTCTATGTGGTGTACAATAAAGAGTTATCTATCTATCTACGACTTTTGATTATTATGCGGACAGTGTGTAAAAGAGTATGACTTTTGATTATTATGCGGTCAGTGTGTAAATGAGTATGACCTAATAATATTATGCGGCCATTGTGTAAATGGGTATGACTTTTGATTATTATGCGGTCTGTGTGTAAATGAGTATGGCTGATGAATATTATGCGGGCCTTGTGTAAAAGAGTATGACTTGCGAATATTATGCGGACTTGTGTGAAGAGCGTTCGTGCCTTCTTATTATGCGGTCGGACCGCATAATCGGGTTTTAGTCTCTGTCCTTTTCGAGTGTATAGAAATTCTGACCAGAGAATTGTGTTGGACAGAGATAGGTTACTTTTCGTACGGTATTAACACTTCGCTAAACCAACGGGAAAGGTAGGCCCGCATAACCTGGATTTTTGTAAAGGTCCGCGTATTATTAAAGCCGCGAACAAGGGTGTGTGTGTGTGTGTGTGTGTGTGTGTGTGTGTCTGTCTGTGGGTCTGTGGCATCGTAGCTCCCAAACGAATGGACCGCTTTTGATGCGTTTTTTTTGTGTATGAAAACTGATGTGATCGAGATGGGTCTTAAATATAGGAGGGGGGGGGGGGGGGGGGGGAGGGAGGGAGTCGAGAAAGGGCGTGATAATCGTATCTTTCAAAGGAATGGACCAATTTAGCTGTGGTTTTTTATGTTTCAATGCTGAGTTAAACAAGATTGTTTTTCGCTATAATGGTGGGAGGGTGGGAAGGGGGTGGGGGAGGGGGGGGGGGGGTTGGATCGTAGCTCCCAAACGAATGGAGCGATTCTGATGCAGTTTTTTATGTTTGAAAACTGATGTGATTGCAATGCTTTTTAGCTATAATAGGGGTCCCCCACCCCGGGGGTTATATAAATTTATAATTTGCGCTTGTATTTAAATAATTTGAAGAAACTATGTAAATGTAGATCCATCTTCTATACTTCTAACTAGCATTCGCCCGCGACTTCGTCCGCGCGGACTACTGTTTATCGCGAAAAAAAGCATCACATCAGCAAAACATTTTTTTCTTATTTACACTATTAAAATTTATTTTCTATTTTTTAGTTTGGTTTTCTATATAAAGCGTGTTTTTTAGTTTTTTTAAACTATTTATTTACAACTTTTTTTTTTCTTTTCTTCGAATTATTGCATTGTCATCGGTGTTTGACAGGTGTGCTAAATTTGAATGAAATCTGACCGTTTAAAGTGGGTCAAAATAGCGTCCAAAGGAGTCGGTTACAAACATACAAACATACAAGTGAAGCTAATATAAAGCGTATAAAAACCAATACAAAAGTAGGTATAGCACCAACGCTCCTGATGTTTTTTGACAGATTTGTTATTTCTTTTCCATGGCAACCGTTATTTAGTAATCAACATTTTCCAGTATTCCCGTGGAAATTCACAATTATCCGGAATAAAAAGTATCCTATGTTTTATTCTAGGGTATAAGCTATATTCATTCCAAATTTCATCTAAATCCGTCCAGTTGTTATCGCGTGAAAGCTCCCCAAACAAACAAACAAACAACGTTTCACTTTTATATATTGGTATGGATAGACTAGACAATTCAAATCTACATTAAATGTAGATCCAACAATCTATACTTATTGTTAGGCCGGTCAATTTTTAGAATAACATGTTCAAGGAGCCGCGGTCGGAGAACGCAATACCTACATCAACAGGAACCTTCTGGAACACACCAGTGGACCCTAGGCACCTACAGAAGTTTCCAGAGCGCGCGGTAGGTACATATCTACGGGTGCGGCAACATCAAAGGCGCCGCCGGCCTTAGGTACCTACGGGTGCGAAAAATATCTACCGACTGCTGCTATATCTACATAACGCCGGAAATTTCCAGAAGGTACTCGCTTCTGGAAATTTCCGGCGCTGTATAAATAGGGCCGCATCGGCTGCCTGGACAGTATTGATGTGGCGTTCAGAACGAAACGATTATTCAATTCAATTCAATTCATTTATTCATATTTTGACATATTACATGTACTTAGACAAGTCACTTACAGAACATTGTATCACAAAATATAAATTGGGTAAAAAATATTCAAAATTATTCTAACATTCAAATAAAGTTTTCTGCAAAAGCAACGTCAACACAAAATATTGTAAGCAATTACATTATATTGTGAACCCCAGCTCGTAATAACATATAAATCCATACCAACATATAAATGTGAAACGTAGTCTGTTTGTTTGTTTTTTTGTTTGGATGTTTGTTTGTTTGGGAAGCTTTTACTTGATGACGGCTGGACGGATTTTGATGAAATTTGAAAAAGAGACAGCTTATACCCTGGAATTAAACATAGGTTACTTTTTATCCCGGGAAATTCATAAGTCAATCGTTGTCTTAATCTTGCGAGTGCTTGACATTAATCAAAATTCAATATGGCGACAACCAGACGCCATATTGTGAAAAATAAAAAAGTAAAGTCGACGAACTATGTCAAATGGGGTATCATTAAATAGGTATTTGAACATCATCTGTAGATTTCTCTTCTTTTTTTTTCTTTATTTAATGAGCTTTATCGTTTACGATGATGCCTCTCAGTAAGAAATCTATAAGAGAATTAGTCATTAATCTTAGTAAACTAAACACTTTATATAACTGATATAGCATTTTATCCTTTTCCGACAACGGATAGGCCAAAATGCTGTTACAATCGCCTACTTGTTGTCTAGACAACTCCGGAACACTTCGTTCGGGACACACTCCATCAGAATGTGATAAATGTCCTCGAGAACACCACAGTCGGTACAATTCGGAGAGGGAACTTTACGCATCAAGAATGCGAATTTCTTCGAGGGGATATGTCCGGAACGAAGTCTCAAGGCTACAACCATGTCTGTTCTATTTGACCTACTATTGTCTATCCAGGGTATTGTTGGCGGATGTGGTTGGATAGTCTTATACCAGATTCCCTTCTCCTTGGAACGTTCATCAAATTTTTTTCTCCAGAGATTGTAACATTGTTTTCTTAACAAGTGGATACAGTCAGAATAGTAAGGAAGAGTGTTATAAACTACCCCGTCCAAGGCCGTAGGCAGGGGGGGGGGGTTCAAACCCCCCCGAAATTCCTTAGTAAACCACCCAACGTTTTATACACGGAAAGACTGAAAAATCAATTTATAATGAATTTTTACTATAGGTAAAAGTTCAGTTCAGTTCACAATTTTTTTAATGTAAACTGGAAACGACATGAAAATTCTATTATATTCATTTGTGTTTGGTGATTTTATTAAAAGAGAAAGTAAAATGAAGTATTTACCAAATAATGTATTTAGGGAAGCGTTTTCGGGTACTTTCTTTACTTTTAGTTTTTGAGGAAACTCTGAGGTGTTTTAAGCTAATTGAATGAAATTGAAGCTAATTAATTTCTCTACAAATTCCTCTCTCATGACTTTTCTATTAAAAAAGTTTAGCCAGTACTTATCTTGGAAATTACCAAACCGACAATAACAAAAAATCTTTGAAAAAAATTGCAACACTTTGACTGGCTGTATCTCCACAAGCAATGGACCAGAGTTCAAGTTGACCTCAAAATTGTAGAAAAGTTAGGTTTCCTATACAACATTGTAGATTAAGTTAGGTTTCCTATACAACATTGTAGATTAAGTTAGGTTTCCTATACAACATTGTAGATTAAGTTAGGTTTCCTATACAACATTGTAGATTAAGTTTGGTTTCCTATACAACATTGTAGATTAAGTTAGGTTTCCTATACAACATTGTAGATTAAGTTAGGTTTTCTATACAACATTGTAGATTAAGGAAACCCGAAAATCGCTCTCTTAGTCTAGGTTTTTTGGAAAAAACCGGAACAAGGGCCACATTTTCGAGTACCACGGGAGTAGCACAAGATTTTTAGTGTTGCAAACTTGTGTAAACACTCACTTAAAAACCATATAAACACTCACAGGGGTCCTAACAACATAATAATAATAATAAACCCTTAATAAAATGTTCATTATTGTAATAACAAAACCATATTGGTGTCAATTGTTTTCAGCTTTTAAATTGTTTTCTGTGTCAAAAGTGTCCTACGCCAACATCGCTTCTTCTACGTCTCCTTCTCCCCCTTTTTCCTCTTTTCATATGATCAAAAATAATACTGTGGAACCTCAAAGAGTCGTATACAAAAAGAAGGTAATTCAGAAGCATCATGCCCCTACTTCGGCCGTCGCTAACGGTAACGGTTACGACAGAGTCGCTCATAATAATATTATTAGAGACGATTTATCAGAAGCAGCTCCTAATGGCTCGCTCTTCAAGCTCAGGACAGAGTAAATATAGATAATCCCCCTCTTCAGTCACTCGTTGTTGATCTTCTTTTGAAACTTATAAACTCTCTTCTTCCTTTATTAAACAGTGCTCCGTCTCTCTCTAACTTACCGTCCAACGTTGCCCCTACCTTAAGTTGCCTCTTATCTTTCTTACAAAATGGATCAAGTTTACAGGATTCTCCAATGGAACCCTAGAAGTATTATTAACAAAAAGTCCGATCTTATTTATCTAGTTAACCATCACAGTCCGGACATCTTGTCGGTCTCAGAAACTTGGCTTAGACCCTATTCCAAATTTAGGTTATCGGGTTTTGTTGATGTTAGAAGAGACCGTCAAGATGGTTTAGGTGGTGTTGCCCTTTTTATTAAAAATAAATTACCTACTCAATTATTTCTTTGCCTTATTATGGTGAAGGTTTCGAGGTGGTTGCTGTTCAGCTTAAGAATTCAACAGTTATCTCTCTATACATTCCTTTGCCTTCCAAATCTATAATTCGTAAACTTATTGCTGTTTTAAATTCTCTTCCTAAACCTCTTCTAGTTTTGGGTGATCTGAATTGTCATCACTCTGTATGAGGTTGTGGTTTGTCGGATTCACCTGGGATCTTTGTATTGGACTCCTTAGATCATCTTAATCTCTGTATTTTAAATGACGGTTCCCCGGCTAGAAGAAGCGACGTGTCCATGCATATCCGCTCATCACAACACAAGGTAGGTAGAAAAGGGCCAGGATATAAACTGATAAGTGTTTTAGAGAAGTAACAAGTAAAATAAAATAAAAATACAATTGAACAATAAATTTAAAATAAAAATAACATACACAAGGATCACACAAAATGGTGACTCGGCCAGATGAATACCCTAGTGCAGTGGACCTGTCGTTATGTTCTCCAGAACTTGCTTCACTTATGTCTTGGTGTGTCCTTCCTTCTACTTATGGCAGTGACCATTTTCCTATTCTTATAAATATTTCACAAAAATGTCCGTGTACTGCTTCTAGAAATACTCCTCTTCTTAAATATGCCATAGACAATAATAGTTCAGGGTGGGCTAAATTTAATGAACTCACTGATATAAATTCTCCTAAATTACCTGTCATAAATTCTTACAATATAAGATCTTATTCTGATGCGCTTGTGCACAGTTTGTTAGAGTGTGCTAATGGGTCTTTCCCTATTAAAAAACCTCATTCGAATAAAATTCCATCACCTCCGTGGTGGGATAAAGACTGTACTGAAGCAATTAAATCTCGTAAGGTTGCAGAAGTCACCTTTTGTATGGCTATGACTAGTGAAAATTTCTCTGAATTAAATAAAGTAATCGTAAAATCTAAACGCCACTTTCATAATAAGACAAAATCAGACCAAGTTACAGATCAATCAATCATCAATCGATTCGTCTTCATCCCAAGATTCCCAAGATAGGCCATTTTTACCCGACCGTAGTCGGGGTTTAGTTTTGAATGTATGACTTGCTTTCCCGATGGTCACACTGGCGGCGTGCGCGTCGCACTCGTGTCACAGAATAACTAATAGTACAAGTCCACTATACACTATTATATATTCTGTGACTATACGTCAAACAAAATATAGGTACAAAGAAAATTTAAATGTCGTGCCCATGTCGTAGAATTGATCACTTCATGATCCGGCCGACCCATTTCATGAAATGGAAAATATTCGCTGCCCACATCATATTAATATGGTTTGACCAGATGAATTATAAACAAACAAACATACAAACAATCAAAGTTTTCCTCATTATAGTATTAGAAGTAGTGTATTAGTGTAGATGTAGATTTACCAATGAACATTAATGGACGTTCGCTGCATATAGTGAACTAGCTGGTGCCTGCGGCTTCGCACGCGTGGTCATTTCTCTTGGTTAAAATTACCAATTTTCCATTCCAATACCTAAAATACTAATATACCAACATTTGATCAAAATTCCATCAGCCGTCTAAATTTTTTTATCGATTGCTCGTCAAGCAATCCGCACCGCAATCGGTCCAGTAGTATTAAAGTGATGCACGAACAAACAAACATACAGACAACTAACAAACAAACATACAGACAACTAACAAACAAACATACAGACAACTAACAAACAAACATACAGACAACTAACAAACAAACTATTAGACACGATTTAAAAAAAAGTTATTTTCTTGTTCAATAGCTTATTTTAAATCCCCTTATTTTATTATCTTCCTTGTTCAGATTATTTCGTTCCTATTTATTTATTATGAGTATAGATTATACCTACCTATAAAACAGTACCGTGACAAACCTCCTGACAGACAGACTGCGAATTTCTATTATGAACAGTCAACCGCTCATAGGTATGCTAGATGCATCTTCTCAATAAACAATTTTTAGGCTAAATGTGTATAAAAGTAAACCCGTAACTATCATCGTGCGACATCACAGAACCATCAATGACGGAGCGAGCGCCAAGCGCGAGCCAAGCGTCTCCGTTTAAGCTTGGGCAAAAATGCTTTAGTATTTCCGGCCGGTGGTTGTCCGGCTGTTCTCCTGTACAGGTGGCATTTCTCAACCGATTCTCGTGAAATTTTGTGAGCAAGTTCGATAAAAAATACCAGGGTTTTTTTTTCGATTGAGTTCTTTGAAATTTTTCAAAATGGCGGAGATATGCGGGTTGAAAAGGTACAAAAACACATATTTCAGCCATTACGAAATATTAAGACTCATAAACCTCAAGGGGTCGGGGGTGTGAGGGGTTCTACTGGTAGAAACCTAAAAGTGAGAATGTTACTGCATTTTGAAGAGCTTTTCTGCTCATCATGCCGAATATCCTCATCAGATCTTTAACACATTTATGAGACCAATTTAAAGTAACTGCTTTACAAATAAAAAAAATAAACATCGAAATCGGATCTAATAAGGTCATCAGGAATCAAAACTCCCCGATGAGTTAAAAATTATTTAAACTCTATACCAATTTTCGTCTAGATCGGCTGAGAAATGCGACCTGTAGAGGAGAAAAGAGATCCGGATATACGAAAGTAATTGTAACTTTTAAACTTTCGCGATTCGAACACATAGTTTTATATGTAAACGGGATTTA
Source organism: Alsophila aescularia (assembly GCA_946251855.1). Classification (NCBI taxonomy): domain Eukaryota; kingdom Metazoa; phylum Arthropoda; class Insecta; order Lepidoptera; family Geometridae; genus Alsophila; species Alsophila aescularia. Next base: position 221,157 of record OX276374.1, on the reverse strand, counting down.
ATTGCGCTGAAAACTTAATTTTTATTTAACTCGACGTTTCGATCAAGTTGCATTGATCGTGGTCACAAGAATACAGCTTGATCGAAACGTCGAGCTGAATAAATATTAAGTTTTCAGCGCGATTAAGTCCCGTTTAAATTTATTAGGAATTCGACTTAATATTATTTTCCCAAGCTGAAACGGACACGCTTCGCTCGCGCTTTGCGCTCGCTCGCTCAATTAAGAAAACCAGGATGCGCAAGTGCTTCTCTTGCACCCATGTTCATGTAAAATTCTACAGCATCTTAGCAATTTTATCATTATGTAATTTATTTAATTCCTTAGTCCATTCGGCATCAGACAGTTTTAACAATTTCGAGTACTCTTCTTCATTATGAAACGATTTAAAATTCCCACGACCTCGAAGAGCCGCTCGACGCGCTGGGCATACATATGTACTATGTGTGGTACTTGTTGGATTCTGCTATTTCGTTTAGGGAAGGGTAATGAGTTTAACAGTGTATGTATGTATATATGTACCTACGTATCTATGTAGTGGAACCTCTATAGCGTCGACGCTATTGGATCCATTTTGACAAGCGAGGTGTAAATCGACTCGTTTGCAGGTATGGTGTCATAGGCTATTTTTTTACCCGACTAAGGCAAGGTAACGTAAGGCTTAGGTGTTCTAACTTAATACTTGGTCCGATTTTGACAAGCGAGGTATCAATCGATTCGTCTTCATGTATAGTGTCATAGGATTTCTTTTTACCCGACTACGGCTAGGCAAAGGAAGGGTTATGTTTTCAAACTAAAAACTTGGTCTGATTTTGACAAGCGAGATATCAATCGATTCGTCTTCATCGCAAGAGTGTCATAGGCTTATTTTACCCGACCGTAGACGGGTTTTAGTTTTTGAACTTATGTCTCGTAATATTAATGTAGATGTAACTTTTAAACATTCGCGATTCGAACACATAGTTAACAATATACGTTCAACAACTAAAATCCGACTACGGTCTTAGTGGACTAAAAAGTCACAAACAAGAATATTCAAACGTTTTAGAAATTAAAAACTTTAGAACAGGGGGAGTGCGCTTTACCTACTTAATTAAATACTGAAAAATTTATATCGCACTCCTACGGCCCTAAAGTTTTAAACTTCCAAATCGTTTGAATATTTAGTACACTAAGTCGGCTTTTAGTTTTTAAATTTATATTTTTATTCTATGAACGAAAACCGGACGGCTACGTATTTGAAAATATTTGGCCGGACGAGACTGTAAAAACTGGACGGCTGACAACCCTATTCACTCGCCGCCAAAAGCAAAGCCCAAATGCCGCGCCGCGCGCGGTGTTGGTACACAAAGCCCCCGCCGCCGCTCCTCCATCGCATCAAACCAAACCACTGTAGAGTAGGACAACTGCCTACTCTACAGTCAAATACGAAGTTTCGTTTTTGCCTTAGCTACTATGAAATAAGGTCGCTTATTGAACGTATCGATACATTGAGCGAACAAGACGGTTGACTTGCCGCTCGGCACCGCAGTCCCCAGCGCCATGGCCGCCATAGATATTATTTATTTTAAAGGGGGCTGCTGTGTATTTCAAGGACGACCGACTCGCTTCTCGCTTAGAGATGATCATTAAAAGTTTAAACGATTAATTTAACACATTATTTTTTGTAACTCATAACTTCATTAATCAATATTGAGATGTTCGTTAAAAGTTTTAACTTCATAGCTAATACAACTAAGCCAGCGGACATATATTATTTTATTCTAACGCCCTCTAGTATGAGCTTATGACGTTAAGCGATTTATGATCATTGTTAGGTCTTGTCTTGAATGCTACAATTATAAACTTTAATTGCTTGGCATTAAAAAATAACTTTTAACTAGTTGAATGCATAGAATTGTGAGTCTTATATAAATAAGAATAGGTTTTGTTATTGATTTCGACAGTTCGACAAATGTAAACACTAACTACGAGTAAATAAGTAGGTACGTATTACTTTCTTTCTACAGTTTATCCGTGCGCGATTTTGGTGTTACATTGAATTTATTTTGATACGTATGAGGTGTTATAACAGTGTATATTGTATTGTGTGTATTATCATACAAGACATCATAGAAGTATTAGGAATAGAAGGTAAGTAGGCGCACTCGTAGTGAAGAAGATCAACCAAAGCCTCAAAAGGCTTAGCGATCGCGCCGACTTGTCCATAGTCAGATATTATTCGCTTTCGAGTTTCTTGCCGATTCTTCTCGAAGGTGTATTACGAATCGGCGGTCAGTTATAAAAATCAATCAAAGGGCATCTAGCCATTGTTCAGGGCCCCCCTCGATCACTACTTAACGGTAGCGATCCAGGGGTGTTTAGTTCGTTACCCCCGTAATCAGACGGCCGTCCAAGCCGAGGGCCGTACCCCCTGGGTACCCTCGTGCGGGTCGTCTAAATTTTAACTTTGGCGTGCGCCTTCTGCGTCACGCATTGCAGGAGCTCCCGACTTTTTCGTTAAAAATGACGGTTTGTGCAATGAAAGGGTGTCATAACCAATCAGCAAAGCAGAAGAAAGATACTAAGATCGGTTATCACGTGTAAGTACAACACTATAGCCTATATTTCTTGAGTAATTAATCAAACGTTACAGAAAAATAAATCGTAGTTTTGACTGACGCCATAATGGTTTTGGGTTGCAAGATATTGAAAAAAAAAATTGCCGTTATTGAAGGTTTAGTTGATACGTGATAATTATTAATTTACTTTTGTTAATACATTAATGGTTTGATGTTGCTAGAATACGAAAAACTAATTTATCGTTTTTTGTTGATTATCCACACCAATATATAAAAGTGAAATCGTTTGTTTGTTTGGGTAGTTTTAACGCGATAACGGCTGGACTGATTTTGATGAATTTTGGAATGTAGATAGCTTATTCCCTAGAATAATACATAGGATACTTTCATCATCATCATCATCATCATATTTCACTCGCAAACTGCTGAACGGATTGATATGGAATTATTTGGAATAGAGATAGATTGTACCCTGGAATAACAGAAAGGATACTTTTCATCATCATCATCATCACCATCATCATACTTTACTCTCAAATGGCTGAAACAGTAAAGATGAAATTGTATCACAAAAAAAAGGACGGAACCCTCCGTGCGAGACTTTCATTTGGCAATCAATAACTCGTCCATCAACTTTCTCTTACCTACCTACGCATTTTGTAATTTCCTTATTACGTTCTATTGTATTTAGTAACCTTCCAATCTTTAATATACGGTATCATAAAAAATATTAATCAATAAAAAATATGCTAAAATAGATCAATGTGATTCCTCTAGCAACATTATTTCTTTACTTGTGTGTGTGTCGCCGAGCGTCAATACACGGTCCTTACGCGTTCATAAATCGAGTTTGTTCCTTACTTTTTGGACGAGCGCTTGTCGGTACTTACCTTCTATTCCTAATACTTCTATGCAAGACATATTATTATTTAATTAATTTAGTGGGAGTGAACTGGAATAGAACTCGTAGAATGTCATCGAGACGCAGTAATGCCGTAATTTGGAACTACTTCGACAAACCTTCCAATAATAGCAAATTTGCTACTTGTAATTTTTGTAAAAATAATTGATCTTATAAATCTACAGACCAACTTGAGGACTCATTTAAAGTTAAAGCATATTTCGGCTTACACTGAGATTAGCTCTTCTTCTTCGTCGGTAAGTCAAAATCAGGAGTCAGTGGCATTCCATGACATCGTTTATAATGTTCATCTAATAAGGAGACGATATTCAGTAGCCCCCTTTTTGGGGGAAGTAGCTCCCCAACACAAAATTCCCGACGAATAAAAATTCTAAAAATTGTTTATCCTGTATAACAAGTTTCGTCTAGATCTGTTGAGAAATGCGACCTGTAGAGGAGAACAGAGATCCGGACGGACAGACATCCGGAGTTACGAAATTATTTTTGTCCAAGCTGAAATAGAGACGCTTCGCTCGCGCTTCGCACTCTCTCGTTCAATTACACAGAAACAAAATATAAAAAGCTGGATATAGTACTTAGGCACATTATTGAACTAAGTACCCAAACCCATAATTAAAATTTAAATCATAAGTACTTAGCAACTATATTTTGATACATATTTTTTTAACAAAAAAACAGACATTAAATTTAACAGATTAATAAAAGCAAAAAAGTGAAATCACATCCTTCCTTAAACGTTAAATTAATAACGTTTAATTTAACACGTTATATTCTTTTAACATTTTAACTATTAATCTTTTTTAACTTTTAATCACATCTCTATTCTCGCTTCGCTCATTTCGCGGCGCGCTCATTCGTCCGATAATTCCCAATGTCGCCGCACGTCTCGTTCGTCACGTTCGTCACGCCCGCGCGGTTGAGTCGTGTAGGTACTGCACTTCAACTTGTGTGAAGCCCTAAGGTGATTGTGTCAATACTGTCAACAGTTCCCAAAGAACCGAAGCTGCGAGCCAGGACCCGCGGTGCTGGCGGCGCTTCGGTGTCCGCCGCACTATCGGCGCGCCGGCGCGGTCTTCAAGCTAGCTGAAGCGCACGGAAAAGAAGGATAGGTACATTCTTGTACTGTTCGGGAAACGTACGTACATCCATACCTAATTATTGTAATAGCTAAGTCTGTCTGTTCCATAGGTTTTCACGACCGAACTGATGAACTGATCTTGACGAAATTTGATACGGAGATAATTTGAACCCTGCATGTCCTTCACATACCACTAGGATTCTTTTTATCGCAATAAACTGTATTCCGAGGGACGAAGCCACGAGCATAAGCTAGATACAATCTACTATCATTCAAACTTTAGCTACCTACTTATAGTACGAACCAAACTTAATGGCCGCTGTGAAGTGCGATGGGTGAGGGGATGCACGGTATCGCGCATCCCCTCCGACAAGCTGATTCCAACTTTAATAGAGTCCGAATCAAACATAATGACGGCTGTGAAGTTGGCGCGGAGCGCTGCGCAGTAGCAAATATTAGGTAGGTATGTGCGGGCGTTGGAGGGGTGAGGGGATGCGCGATACCGCGCTAACAGACCACTTCACAGCCGCCATTATGTTTGATTCGTAGTATACCTTGTATTTAAATGTTATTGTGTAAAGGCCTAAACAAACCACTTGAACTGGCAGTACATTTTATACTAAACTGAGCATACTAGCGGACGTAAGTCGCGGGCTTGACCTTGGGCCCTCGGACGTCCGCCACCTGCCTGCCGCGTCCGGCATGGTTCGGATTCGGACGCGTCCGAGCGTCAGAAGGACACGAACTCGACCGGTATTGCTGATATTACGGCGTCCGTCAATATGTTAAGGCCTTAAGACTCGCGCAGAGGGTTCCGTACGCTGAGTATATTAGGTAGGTATCTTATCTTGCAATATTGAGAGATTTACCATGAAATTTAGGTTTGTTCCTAGTAGTACCACTGCTCAGTACCACCGATGGTACTAGTGGGATATTGCACTCTCACTAGTGGGAATATTGTTCAGTATCTCCGGTGGTACTGCTGAGTCACTGAATTCTCAATACTACTCCTTATTAACCCCCGAACAAAGATACGGGTGTTATAAGTTTAGGGTGTGTGTCACAGTGTATTTACGGCTTTAACATTATGCGGTCTTTACCGTGACAGGAACCACGATTGTGCGGATTTACCCCGTTGTGCGGACGTTCGCATAATAATTTGACGAGGTCTCAAATATATCTTTGTCGTATTATATATTATTCGTCGCGATGAGATTGGTTGACTGGTGAAATCTTAGCAAAATATGAAAAATTACCGCATATTAGGGATATTTGACAACTTTAGTTAACATCCGTTAGTGTTTTAGTTCAGTGTGTAACCACCACGTGGCGCCACCAGTCCTAGTTGTGTAAGAGTTAGTACGTTATTATAATGCGGACCTCGAGGTGTGTATGTTAGTCTGCAATTGATTATGCGCTCGCCCTGTGTTAAAGTATGTATGTGATGTAAAATGCGGACCTTGTCCTGTGTATGTTAGTCTGCGATTGATTATGCGCTCGCCCTGTGTTAAATTACGTAGGTGATGCAAAATGCGGACTTGATTGTGTGTAATTAAAATACGTACGTTTCATTATAAAATGCGCCCTTTACGTTTAACGTTTGTTGGAGCGTATGCTCTGTTGCAGCGGGATGAGCGTAGGCAGCGCGGAGAGCTACTGACAGCTGTGACAACGCCATTTGCACCGCGCTTCCATAGATTATTAAATTCATAATTTTATCTATTTGGATTTGTGTGCCAATAAAAGTACCAGTATTTACATGCTTTTAAGTTTATCTTGAATTCCCGGATAAGGACCAGAACTAAAATGCATTTTCGCTGTAAACTATGAATTTTTATAGGTACTTTTATTTTATTTATTTTTATTTATTCGGAAAACTTAGTGTTTTTATAAACCAAGCTTAAAATTAAAAATTACTTATTCAAATATGTTTTATTTATTTTAGTTAGGTAACTACTTATGTCTTGAAATTGTTTTAGGGTTCCGTACGTCCAAATAAAAACCGAACAATCATAGGATCACTCGTGTGTGTAGGATCAATCACGGTCGAACTAGTCCACAAATGTTAGGTCTCTCAGCGAGCTATAGAGAGACCTATGCTTCGAGTTTCTCTGAAGGACAAGATTGGTAATGAAGATATACGACGGTGAACCAAGGTTAATTACATAGCTCTAAGGATAAGTAAGCTAAAGTGGTGGTGGTCACATTTCCCGAAGAACCGATAACCGTTGGGGTAGACGAGTACTCGAGTGGAGCCCACGTATAGGCAAACATAATGTAGTACGCCTTGTGGCCACTACATTATGTTGGTGGAGTGATGACCTGCGAAGTGGTCAAAAGTGGCTGAAAGAAAATGGATGAGGAGAGCTGAAGACTCAGTGAGCTCAGTGAAGTGCAGTAGGAGAGGCCTACGTCTAGCAGTGGACTAATATAGGCTGATGATGATAAAACACCGATGTTTAGCTTAAATAAAAGAATTTTGTAAATGGGGAACACTTTTAAGGACAATGAAAAAGTAAGTGGATAAGTTATCCCAAAAACGAAAGTCAACATCCAAACGTTAAAAGACCACCACCTGGTTTATGCACCAGTTCAGTTCCGTTCAGATGATCACAACTTAACACATTTAAAAGTTGACTAGTTTTTAGATATGACAACTAACTTGGGTGACATTACTAAAAAATAATATTTTTTATGAATTCTGTTTTCAGTGTAGTAATCACAATTGGTTGCACATTATAATGTGCTAAGTAAAATATTTTTAATTGATTATTACGGTGTTGTAATCATAAAATCGATGTCAATCTAATTTTGATCTTCAAATATTGAAATTTTATTAATAAACTACATTGCCTATTGATGCAAACTAAAACTATTAACTACTACTATATGTTTGCAAACTATTTAAAAATTGTGCATCCTTTATTCAGATTTAAAATGCAAGAACATGCAAGAACTTTTTTATTTAATCGTTAACTTAGACATGGCAGAAGGGTTTGTTTTTCTTATTAAACATTTGTGACATTATTTCCTAACATGAATTACGTTTGGAACGTAATGTCACAAATGTTTAATCCTTTTTTTGAAATATGTACCAATATTCTACACCTTCAATAAACTCTTTCTTATCTTATGTTGTATTTTTGCATTATTAAAACATTGGTAATTTAGAAAAAGTCATGTTATTCTGGCTCAATCGTAATTATGTTTTTCTTTTTAGTGGTTGTTTACGAAAGAACATTGTTAATATGAAGACTATTAACTATTTTTTAAAAGTATTTTTATTTCTTGATTTGAAGTGACCTAAGCAAACATCGGAAGAAATAAAATGATGCCAAAGAAAATAATTAAACTCACTTTAGACTCGACGTTAGTAAATTAAAACTAAGGATGAATAACCTAATCGTACATATAAAACAATTGAATCAGTTTTTACGAAAACTATCTATGATTTCACTGGAATGGAACTCGTTAAAAAAATGGTTACACATCTCGTAGACATGAGAAAACATAAACAAAAAATGGATTTATAAGTTTTAAATACGAGTATATAAAAACTTTTTTAAAACAATATTTTTTGAGATACCACACCTGTACCACTAAGACCGAAAACTCATCGAGACCAATCAAATAAGCCTAAACTCGAAGGGGTTTCATCATTTTGTTGTGGAGTTCCTGTGACTTCCTTCCGGCTCCATCATCAGACCAGCTCAACAGTACCATAAATATTGTATTGTCATCAGAACTACACCCGTGTGCAAAACTTCAACTTCATTGGACGTCGTTAATTGACTTGCAAACTTGTCCCAACCCAGTGTATTGAATAAAAGCTTGTAAAAAGCTACTTAACTAATATATACAGTATGTCCTCTTTTTTCAAGTAAATATAATCATCTAGAAATTCCGAAGATATGAGAAAACATAAAAAAATTAAAATAAATAGATTTTCTAATAAAAAAACTACTTAACCAATTTTGATGAAGTTTATATGAGACTACACTGAAATTCTACCCTAATGAATAAAATCTTGGAGATTAAAGGTAATTATTATTTGCGATTATTTTTTAATTTTATAAACACAATTTAAAAATAATCTATTTAATTTCAAAAAATTACTTAACCAATTTTGATGCAATTTATATGAGACCACCTCGAGAGTATACACATTCACACAAAAATATTTTTCAAAATCGGAACGTAATTGACGGAGAAATCGGAGAACATACACAAAAAAAAACATACAATCGAACATAATTATAACTTATAACCGTCTCCTTTTGTGAAGTCGATTACAAATTTAAAAGCTGACGATAGTCAGTTGCGGTACGGGACGGGTCGGAAAACTAGCGGGCGATTTGAATCTTGTCAGTGCGTGACCAAAACAACGCGCAACGTATGATTTTGAAAAATATTATTGTCGTTAAGGACGATTTTGTGCAGAAGCAAATTCATCTATATTACTATAATTATTCAGAAAGTGTTATAAAGGGTCTGATTTTACAATATTATGCAAACATTGTGTTCAGAGCGTTCGTGGCTTTTTCTTATACGGTAGGTCCGCATAATCGGGATTTAAGGTTTTACTGTGTAATAGAAAATGGCAGAATATTATGCGGTCAGTGTTTGTTAAATAGTAAGTACGACTTTAGAATACTGAGCGGACTGTGTGTAAAATACGAGAGTACTTTCGAATAATATGGGGACAGTGTGTAAAAGAGTACGACTTTTGATTATTATGCGGACAGTGTGTAAAAGAGTATGACTTTTGATTATTATGCGGTCAGTGTGTAAATGAGTATGACCTAATAATATTATGCGGGCATTGTGTAAATGGGTATGACTTTTGATTATTATGCGGTCTGTGTGTAAATGAGTATGGCTGATGAATATTATGCGGGCCTTGTGTAAAAGAGTATGACTTGCGAATATTATGCGGACTTGTGTGAAGAGCGTTCGTGCCTTCTTATTATGCGGTCGGACCGCATAATCGGGTTTTAGTCTCTGTCCTTTTCGAGTGTATAGAAATTCTGACCAGAGAATTGTGTTGGACAGAGATAGGTTACTTTTCGTACGGTATTAACACTTCGCTAAACCAACGGGAAAGGTAGGCCCGCATAACCTGGATTTTTGTAAAGGTCCGCGTATTATTAAAGCCGCGAACAAGGGTGTGTGTGTGTGTGTGTGTGTGTGTGTGTGTGTGTGTCTGTGGCATCGTAGCTCCCAAACGAATGGACCGCTTTTGATGCGTTTTTTTTGTGTATGAAAACTGATGTGATCGAGATGGGTCTTAAATATAGGAGGGGTGGGGAGGGGGGGAGGGAGGGAGTCGAGAAAGGGCGTGATAATCGTATCTTTCAAAGGAATGGACCAATTTAGCTGTGGTTTTTTATGTTTCAATGCTGAGTTAAACAAGATTGTTTTTCGCTATAATGGTGGGAGGGTGGGAAGGGGGTGGGGGGGGGGGGGGGTTGGATCGTAGCTCCCAAACGAATGGAGCGATTCTGATGCAGTTTTTTATGTTTGAAAACTGATGTGATTGCAATGCTTTTTAGCTATAATAGGGGTCCCCCACCCCGAAGGTTATATAAATTTATAATTTGCGCTTGTATTTAAATAATTTGAAGAAACTATGTAAATGTAGATCCATCTTCTATACTTCTAACTAGCATTCGCCCGCGACTTCGTCCGCGCGGACTACTGTTTATCGCGAAAAAAAGCATCACATCAGCAAAACATTTTTTTCTTATTTACACTATTAAAATTTATTTTCTATTTTTTAGTTTGGTTTTCTATATAAAGCGTGTTTTTTAGTTTTTTTAAACTATTTATTTACAACTTTTTTTTTTCTTTTCTTCGAATTATTGCATTGTCATCGGTGTTTGACAGGTGTGCTAAATTTGAATGAAATCTGACCGTTTAAAGTGGGTCAAAATAGCGTCCAAAGGAGTCGGTTACAAACATACAAACATACAAGTGAAGCTAATATAAAGCGTATAAAAACCAATACAAAAGTAGGTATAGCACCAACGCTCCTGATGTTTTTTGACAGATTTGTTATTTCTTTTCCATGGCAACCGTTATTTAGTAATCAACATTTTCCAGTATTCCCGTGGAAATTCACAATTATCCGGAATAAAAAGTATCCTATGTTTTATTCTAGGGTATAAGCTATATTCATTCCAAATTTCATCTAAATCCGTCCAGTTGTTATCGCGTGAATGTCCCCAAACAAACAAACAAACAACGTTTCACTTTTATATATTGGTATGGATAGACTAGACAATTCAAATCTACATTAAATGTAGATCCAACAATCTATACTTATTGTTAGGCCGGTCAATTTTTAGAATAACATGTTCGAGGAGCCGCGGTCGGAGAACGCAATACCTACATCAACAGGAACCTTCTGGAACACACCAGTGGACCCTAGGCACCTACAGAAGTTTCCAGAGCGCGCGGTAGGTACATATCTACGGGTGCGGCAACATCAAAGGCGCCGCCGGCCTTAGGTACCTACGGGTGCGAAAAATATCTACCGACTGCTGCTATATCTACATAACGCCGGAAATTTCCAGAAGGTACTCGCTTCTGGAAATTTCCGGCGCTGTATAAATAGGGCCGCATCGGCTGCCTGGACAGTATTGATGTGGCGTTCAGAACGAAACGATTATTCAATTCAATTCAATTCATTTATTCATCTTTTGACATATTACATGTACTTAGACAAGTCACTTACAGAACATTGTATCACAAAATATAAATTGGGTAAAAAATATTCAAAATTATTCTAACATTCAAATAAAGTTTTCTGCAAAAGCAACGTCAACACAAAATATTGTAAGCAATTAAGATAACATTATAAGTACACAACACAATAAAGTCACTATATATCAAAGATATTTCTATCAGCAAAAGCTTCGTCAAGTTTGTAATAGCTCTTGGCTATTAAATGATTCTTAATACAAGTCAAAAATTCAATTTCATTTTTATTTCTTATTTCTAATGGAATTTTATTGTATAATTTAACTGATATTAAAAGTGATTCGAAGCGAGTATTCAGTGATAATTGATAAGAGTGTACAGTCGAGTCAAAAAGTATTTGAGTGTTACTTGTTAGTTAAATTTCTTTTTGTGGTTTTCGAATTAAGGTGTTAATTTTTGGTGTAATTGGCGTACATTAGTTTTATCCGAACCCCAGCTCGTAATAACATATAAATCCATACCAACATATAAATGTGAAACGTAGTCTGTTTGTTTGTTTTTTTGTTTGGATGTTTGTTTGTTTGGGAAGCTTTTACTTGATGACGGCTGGACGGATTTTGATGAAATTTGAAAAAGAGACAGCTTATACCCTGGAATTAAACATAGGTTACTTTTTATCCCGGGAAATTCATAAGTCAATCGTTGTCTTAATCTTGCGAGTGCTTGACATTAATCAAAATTCAATATGGCGACAACCAGACGCCATATTGTGAAAAATAATAAAGTAAAGTCGACGAACTATGTCAAATGGGGTATCATTAAATAGGTATTTGAACATCATCTTTAGATTTCTCTTCTTTTTTTTTCTTTATTTAATGAGCTTTATCGTTTACGATGATGCCTCTCAGTAAGAAATCTATAAGAGAATTAGTCATTAATCTTAGTAAACTAAACACTTTATATAACTGATATAGCATTTTATCCTTTTCCGACAACGGATAGGCCAAAATGCTGTTACAATCGCCTACTTATTGTCTAGACAACTCCGGAACACTTCGTTCGGGACACACTCCATCAGAATGTGATAAATGTCCTCGAGAACACCACAGTCAGGACAATTCGGAGAGGGAACTTTACGCATCAAGAATGCGAATTTCTTCGAGGGGATATGTCCGGAACGAAGTCTCAAGGCTACAACCATGTCTGTTCTATTTGACCTACTATTGTCTATCCAGGGTATTGTTGGCGGATGTGGTTGGATAGTCTTATACCAGATTCCCTTCTCCTTGGAACGTTCATCAATTTTTTTTCTCCAGAGATTGTAACATTGTTTTCTTAACAAGTGGATACAGTCAGAATAGTAAGGAAGAGTGTTATAAACTACCCCCTCCAAGGCCGTAGGCGGGGGGGGGGGGGGGGGGTTCAAACCCCCCCGAAATTCCTTAGTAAACCACCCAACGTTTTATACACGGAAAGACTGAAAACTCAATTTATAATGAATTTTTACTATAGGTAAAAGTTCAGTTCAGTTCACAATTTTTTTAATGTAAACTGGAAACGACATGAAAATTCTATTATATTCATTTGTGTTTGGTGATTTTATTAAAAGAGAAAGTAAAATGAAGTATTTACCAAATAATGTATTTAGGGAAGCGTTTTCGGGTACTTTCTTTACTTTTAGTTTTTGAGGAAACTCTGAGGTGTTTTAAGCTAATTGAATGAAATTGAAGCTAATTAATTTCTCTACAAATTCCTCTCTCATGACTTTTCTATTAAAAAAGTTTAGCCAGTACTTATCTTGGAAATTACCAAACCGACAATAACAAAAAATCTTTGAAAAAAATTGCAACACTTTGACTGGCTGTATCTCCACAAGCAATGGACCAGAGTTCAAGTTGACCTCAAAATTGTAGAAAAGTTAGGTTTCCTATACAACATTGTAGATTAAGTTAGGTTTCCTATACAACATTGTAGATTAAGTTAGGTTTCCTATACAACATTGTAGATTAAGTTAGGTTTCCTATACAACATTGTAGATTAAGTTTGGTTTCCTATACAACATTGTAGATTAAGTTAGGTTTCCTATACAACATTGTAGATTAAGTTTGGTTTCCTATACAACATTGTAGATTAAGTTAGGTTTCCTATACAACATTGTAGATTAAGTTAGGTTTTCTATACAACATTGTAGATTAAGGAAACCCGAAAATCGCTCTCTTAGTCTAGGTTTTTTGGAAAAAACCGGAACAAGGGCCACATTTTCGAGTACCACGGGAGTAGCACAAGATTTTTAGTGTTGCAAACTTGTGTAAACACTCACTTAAAAACCATATAAACACTCACAGGGGTCCTAACAACATAATAATAATAATAAACCCTTAATAAAATGTTCATTATTGTAATAACAAAACCATATTGGTGTCAATTGTTTTCAGCTTTTAAATTGTTTTCTGTGTCAAAAGTGTCCTACGCCAACATCGCTTCTTCTACGTCTCCTTCTCCCCCTTTTTCCTCTTTTCATATGATCAAAAATAATACTGTGGAACCTCAAAGAGTCGTATACAAAAAGAAGGTAATTCAGAAGCATCATGCCCCTACTTCGGCCGTCGCTAACGGTAACGGTTACGACAGAGTCGCTCATAATAATATTATTAGAGACGATTTATCAGAAGCAGCTCCTAATGGCTCGCTCTTCAAGCTCAGGACAGAGTAAATATAGATAATCCCCCTCTTCAGTCACTCGTTGTTGATCTTCTTTTGAAACTTATAAACTCTCTTCTTCCTTTATTAAACAGTGCTCCGTCTCTCTCTAACTTACCGTCCAACGTTGCCCCTACCTTAAGTTGCCTCTTATCTTTCTTACAAAATGGATCAAGTTTACAGGATTCTCCAATGGAACCCTAGAAGTATTATTAACAAAAAGTCCGATCTTATTTATCTAGTTAACCATCACAGTCCGGACATCTTGTCGGTCTCAGAAACTTGGCTTAGACCCTATTCCAAATTTAGGTTATCGGGTTTTGTTGATGTTAGAAGAGACCGTCAAGATGGTTTAGGTGGTGTTGCCCTTTTTATTAAAAATAAATTACCTACTCAATTATTTCTTTGCCTTATTATGGTGAAGGTTTCGAGGTGGTTGCTGTTCAGCTTAAGAATTCAACAGTTATCTCTCTATACATTCCTTTGCCTTCCAAATCTATAATTCGTAAACTTATTGCTGTTTTAAATTCTCTTCCTAAACCTCTTCTAGTTTTGGGTGATCTGAATTGTCATCACTCTGTATGAGGTTGTGGTTTGTCGGATTCACCTGGGATCTTTTTATTGGACTCCTTAGATCATCTTAATCTCTGTATTTTAAATGACGGTTCCCCGGCTAGAAGAAGCGACGTGTCCATGCATATCCGCTCATCACAACACAAGGTAGGTAGAAAAGGGCCAGGATATAAACTGATAAGTGTTTTAGAGAAGTAACAAGTAAAATAAAATAAAAATACAATTGAACAATAAATTTAAAATAAAAATAACATACACAAGGATCACACAAAATGGTGACTCGGCCAGATGAATACCCTAGTGCAGTGGACCTGTCGTTATGTTCTCCAGAACTTGCTTCACTTATGTCTTGGTGTGTCCTTCCTTCTACTTATGGCAGTGACCATTTTCCTATTCTTATAAATATTTCACAAAAATGTCCGTGTACTGCTTCTAGAAATACTCCTCTTCTTAAATATGCCATAGACAATAATAGTTCAGGGTGGGCTAAATTTAATGAACTCACTGATATAAATTCTCCTAAATTACCTGTCATAAATTCTTACAATATAAGATCTTATTCTGATGCGCTTGTGCACAGTTTGTTAGAGTGTGCTAATGGGTCTTTCCCTATTAAAAAACCTCATTCGAATAAAATTCCATCACCTCCGTGGTGGGATAAAGACTGTACTGAAGCAATTAAATCTCGTAAGGTTGCAGAAGTCACCTTTTGTATGGCTATGACTAGTGAAAATTTCTCTGAATTAAATAAAGTAATCGTAAAATCTAAACGCCACTTTCATAATAAGACAAAATCAGACCAAGTTACAGATCAATCAATCATCAATCGATTCGTCTTCATCCCAAGATTCCCAAGATAGGCCATTTTTACCCGACCGTAGTCGGGGTTTAGTTTTGAATGTATGACTTGCTTTCCCGATGGTCACACTGGCGGCGTGCGCGTCGCACTCGTGTCACAGAATAACTAATAGTACAAGTCCACTATACACTATTATATATTCTGTGACTATACGTCAAACAAAATATAGGTACAAAGAAAATTTAAATGTCGTGCCCATGTCGTAGAATTGATCACTTCATGATCCGGCCGACCCATTTCATGAAATGGAAAATATTCGCTGCCCACATCATATTAATATGGTTTGACCAGATGAATTATAAACAAACAAACATACAAACAATCAAAGTTTTCCTCATTATAGTATTAGAAGTAGTGTATTAGTGTAGATGTAGATTTACCAATGAACATTAATGGACGTTCGCTGCATATAGTGAACTAGCTGGTGCCTGCGGCTTCGCACGCGTGGTCATTTCTCTTGGTTAAAATTACCAATTTTCCATTCCAATACCTAAAATACTAATATACCAACATTTGATCAAAATTCCATCAGCCGTCTAAATTTTTTTATCGATTGCTCGTCAAGCAATCCGCACCGCAATCGGTCCAGTAGTATTAAAGTGATGCACGAACAAACAAACATACAGACAACTAACAAACAAACATACAGACAACTAACAAACAAACATACAGACAACTAACAAACAAACTATTAGACACGATTTAAAAAAAAGTTATTTTCTTGTTCAATAGCTTATTTTAAATCCCCTTATTTTATTATCTTCCTTGTTCAGATTATTTCGTTCCTATTTATTTATTATGAGTATAGATTATACCTACCTATAAAACAGTACCGTGACAAACCTCCTGACAGACAGACTGCGAATTTCTATTATGAACAGTCAACCGCTCATAGGTATGCTAGATGCATCTTCTCAATAAACAATTTTTAGGCTAAATGTGTATAAAAGTAAACCCGTAACTATCATCGTGCGACATCACAGAACCATCAATGACGGAGCGAGCGCCAAGCGCGAGCCAAGCGTCTCCGTTTAAGCTTGGGCAAAAATGCTTTAGTATTTCCGGCCGGTGGTTGTCCGGCTGTTCTCCTGTACAGGTGGCATTTCTCAACCGATTCTCGTGAAATTTTGTGAGCAAGTTCGATAAAAAATACCAGGGTTTTTTTTTCGATTGAGTTCTTTGAAATTTTTCAAAATGGCGGAGATATGCGGGTTGAAAAGGTACAAAAACACATATTTCAGCCATTACGAAATATTAAGACTCATAAACCTCAAGGGGTCGGGGGTGTGAGGGGTTCTACTGGTAGAAACCTAAAAGTGAGAATGTTACTGCATTTTGAAGAGCTTTTCTGCTCATCATGCCGAATATCCTCATCAGATCTTTAACACATTTATGAGACCAATTTAAAGTAACTGCTTTACAAATAAAAAAAATAAACATCGAAATCGGATCTAATAAGGTCATCAGGAATCAAAACTCCCCGATGAGTTAAAAATTATTTAAACTCTATACCAATTTTCGTCTAGATCGGCTGAGAAATGCGACCTGTAGAGGAGAAAAGAGATCCGGATATACGAAAGTAATTGTAACTTTTAAACTTTCGCGATTCGAACACATAGTTTTATATGTAAACGGGATTTAATTGCGCTGAAAACTTAATTTTTATTTAACTCGACGTTTCGATCAAGTTGCATTGATCGTGGTCACAAGAATACAGCTTGATCGAAACGTCGAGCTGAATAAATATTAAGTTTTCAGCGCGATTAAGTCCCGTTTAAATTTATTAGGAATTCGACTTAATATTATTTTCCCAAGCTGAAACGGACACGCTTCGCTCGCGCTTTGCGCTCGCTCGCTCAATTAAGAAAACCAGGATGCGCAAGTGCTTCTCTTGCACCCATGTTCATGTAAAATTCTACAGCATCTTAGCAATTTTATCATTATGTAATTTATTTAATTCCTTAGTCCATTCGGCATCAGACAGTTTTAACAATTTCGAGTACTCTTCTTCATTATGAAACGATTTAAAATTCCCACGACCTCGAAGAGCCGCTCGACGCGCTGGGCATACATATGTACTATGTGTGGTACTTGTTGGATTCTGCTATTTCGTTTAGGGAAGGGTAATGAGTTTAACAGTGTATGTATGTATATATGTACCTACGTATCTATGTAGTGGAACCTCTATAGCGTCGACGCTATTGGATCCATTTTGACAAGCGAGGTGTAAATCGACTCGTTTGCAGGTATGGTGTCATAGGCTATTTTTTTACCCGACTAAGGCAAGGTAACGTAAGGCTTAGGTGTTCTAACTTAATACTTGGTCCGATTTTGACAAGCGAGGTATCAATCGATTCGTCTTCATGTATAGTGTCATAGGATTTCTTTTTACCCGACTACGGCTAGGCAAAGGAAGGGTTATGTTTTCAAACTAAAAACTTGGTCTGATTTTGACAAGCGAGATATCAATCGATTCGTCTTCATCGCAAGAGTGTCATAGGCTTATTTTACCCGACCGTAGACGGGTTTTAGTTTTTGAACTTATGTCTCGTAATATTAATGTAGATGTAACTTTTAAACATTCGCGATTCGAACACATAGTTAACAATATACGTTCAACAACTAAAATCCGACTACGGTCTTAGTGGACTAAAAAGTCACAAACAAGAATATTCAAACGTTTTAGAAATTAAAAACTTTAGAACAGGGGGAGTGCGCTTTACCTACTTAATTAAATACTGAAAAATTTATATCGCACTCCTACGGCCCTAAAGTTTTAAACTTCCAAATCGTTTGAATATTTAGTACACTAAGTCGGCTTTTAGTTTTTAAATTTATATTTTTATTCTATGAACGAAAACCGGACGGCTACCTATTTGAAAATATTTGGCCGGACGAGACTGTAAAAACTGGACGGCTGACAACCCTATTCACTCGCCGCCAAAAGCAAAGCCCAAATGCCGCGCCGCGCGCGGTGTTGGTACACAAAGCCCCCGCCGCCGCTCCTCCATCGCATCAAACCAAACCACTGTAGAGTAGGACAACTGCCTACTCTACAGTCAAATACGAAGTTTCGTTTTTGCCTTAGCTACTATGAAATAAGGTCGCTTATTGAACGTATCGATACATTGAGCGAACAAGACGGTTGACTTGCCGCTCGGCACCGCAGTCCCCAGCGCCATGGCCGCCATAGATATTATTTATTTTAAAGGGGGCTGCTGTGTATTTCAAGGACGACCGACTCGCTTCTCGCTTAGAGATGATCATTAAAAGTTTAAACGATTAATTTAACACATTATTTTTTGTAACTCATAACTTCATTAATCAATATTGAGATGTTCGTTAAAAGTTTTAACTTCATAGCTAATACAACTAAGCCAGCGGACATATATTATTTTATTCTAACGCCCTCTAGTATGAGCTTATGACGTTAAGCGATTTATGATCATTGTTAGGTCTTGTCTTGAATGCTACAATTATAAACTTTAATTGCTTGGCATTAAAAAATAACTTTTAACTAGTTGAATGCATAGAATTGTGAGTCTTATATAAATAAGAATAGGTTTTGTTATTGATTTCGACAGTTCGACAAATGTAAACACTAACTACGAGTAAATAAGTAGGTACGTATTACTTTCTTTCTACAGTTTATCCGTGCGCGATTTTGGTGTTACATTGAATTTATTTTGATACGTATGAGGTGTTATAACAGTGTATATTGTATTGTGTGTATTATCATACAAGACATCATAGAAGTATTAGGAATAGAAGGTAAGTAGGCGCACTCGTAGTGAAGAAGATCAACCAAAGCCTCAAAAGGCTTAGCGATCGCGCCGACTTGTCCATAGTCAGATATTATTCGCTTTCGAGTTTCTTGCCGATTCTTCTCGAAGGTGTATTACGAATCGGCGGTCAGTTATAAAAATCAATCAAAGGGCATCTAGCCATTGTTCAGGGCCCCCCTCGATCACTACTTAACGGTAGCGATCCAGGGGTGTTTAGTTCGTTACCCCCGTAATCAGACGGCCGTCCAAGCCGAGGGCCGTACCCCCTGGGTACCCTCGTGCGGGTCGTCTAAATTTTAACTTTGGCGTGCGCCTTCTGCGTCACGCATTGCAGGAGCTCCCGACTTTTTCGTTAAAAATGACGGTTTGTGCAATGAAAGGGTGTCATAACCAATCAGCAAAGCAGAAGAAAGATACTAAGATCGGTTATCACGTGTAAGTACAACACTATAGCCTATATTTCTTGAGTAATTAATCAAACGTTACAGAAAAATAAATCGTAGTTTTGACTGACGCCATAATGGTTTTGGGTTGCAAGATATTGAAAAAAAAAAAATTGCCGTTATTGAAGGTTTAGTTGATACGTGATAATTATTAATTTACTTTTGTTAATACATTAATGGTTAAAAAATATTAATCAATAAAAAATATGCTAAAATAGATCAATGTGATTCCTCTAGCAACATTATTTCTTTACTTGTGTGTGTGTCGCCGAGCGTCAATACACGGTCCTTACGCGTTCATAAATCGAGTTTGTTCCTTACTTTTTGGACGAGCGCTTGTCGGTACTTACCTTCTATTCCTAATACTTCTATGCAAGACATATTATTATTTAATTAATTTAGTGGGAGTGAACTGGAATAGAACTCGTAGAATGTCATCGAGACGCAGTAATGCCGTAATTTGGAACTACTTCGACAAACCTTCCAATAATAGCAAATTTGCTACTTGTAATTTTTGTAAAAATAATTTATCTTATAAATCTACAGACCAACTTGAGGACTCATTTAAAGTTAAAGCATATTTCGGCTTACACTGAGATTAGCTCTTCTTCTTCGTCGGTAAGTCAAAATCAGGAGTCAGTGGCATTCCATGACATCGTTTATAATGTTCATCTAATAAGGAGACGATATTCAGTAGCCCCCTTTTTGGGGGAAGTAGCTCCCCAACACAAAATTCCCGACGAATAAAAATTCTAAAAATTGTTTATCCTGTATAACAAGTTTCGTCTAGATCTGTTGAGAAATGCGACCTGTAGAGGAGAACAGAGATCCGGACGGACAGACATCCGGAGTTACGAAATTATTTTTGTCCAAGCTGAAATAGAGACGCTTCGCTCGCGCTTCGCACTCTCTCGTTCAATTACACAGAAACAAAATATAAAAAGCTGGATATAGTACTTAGGCACATTATTGAACTAAGTACCCAAACCCATAATTAAAATTTAAATCATAAGTACTTAGCAACTATATTTTGATACATATTTTTTTAACAAAAAAACAGACATTAAATTTAACAGATTAATAAAAGCAAAAAAGTGAAATCACATCCTTCCTTAAACGTTAAATTAATAACGTTTAATTTAACACGTTATATTCTTTTAACATTTTAACTATTAATCTTTTTTAACTTTTAATCACATCTCTATTCTCGCTTCGCTCATTTCGCGGCGCGCTCATTCGTCCGATAATTCCCAATGTCGCCGCACGTCTCGTTCGTCACGTTCGTCACGCCCGCGCGGTTGAGTCGTGTAGGTACTGCACTTCAACTTGTGTGAAGCCCTAAGGTGATTGTGTCAATACTGTCAACAGTTCCCAAAGAACCGAAGCTGCGAGCCAGGACCCGCGGTGCTGGCGGCGCTTCGGTGTCCGCCGCACTATCGGCGCGCCGGCGCGGTCTTCAAGCTAGCTGAAGCGCACGGAAAAGAAGGATAGGTACATTCTTGTACTGTTCGGGAAACGTACGTACATCCATACCTAATTATTGTAATAGCTAAGTCTGTCTGTTCCATAGGTTTTCACGACCGAACTGATGAACTGATCTTGACGAAATTTGATACGGAGATAATTTGAACCCTGCATGTCCTTCACATACCACTAGGATTCTTTTTATCGCAATAAACTGTATTCCGAGGGACGAAGCCACGAGCATAAGCTAGATACAATCTACTATCATTCAAACTTTAGCTACCTACTTATAGTACGAACCAAACTTAATGGCCGCTGTGAAGTGCGATGGGTGAGGGGATGCACGGTATCGCGCATCCCCTCCGACAAGCTGATTCCAACTTTAATAGAGTCCGAATCAAACATAATGACGGCTGTGAAGTTGGCGCGGAGCGCTGCGCAGTAGCAAATATTAGGTAGGTATGTGCGGGCGTTGGAGGGGTGAGGGGATGCGCGATACCGCGCTAACAGACCACTTCACAGCCGCCATTATGTTTGATTCGTAGTATACCTTGTATTTAAATGTTATTGTGTAAAGGCCTAAACAAACCACTTGAACTGGCAGTACATTTTATACTAAACTGAGCATACTAGCGGACGTAAGTCGCGGGCTTGACCTTGGGCCCTCGGACGTCCGCCACCTGCCTGCCGCGTCCGGCATGGTTCGGATTCGGACGCGTCCGAGCGTCAGAAGGACACGAACTCGACCGGTATTGCTGATATTACGGCGTCCGTCAATATGTTAAGGCCTTAAGACTCGCGCAGAGGGTTCCGTACGCTGAGTATATTAGGTAGGTATCTTATCTTGCAATATTGAGAGATTTACCATGAAATTTAGGTTTGTTCCTAGTAGTACCACTGCTCAGTACCACCGATGGTACTAGTGGGATATTGCACTCTCACTAGTGGGAATATTGTTCAGTATCTCCGGTGGTACTGCTGAGTCACTGAATTCTCAATACTACTCCTTATTAACCCCCGAACAAAGATACGGGTGTTATAAGTTTAGGGTGTGTGTCACAGTGTATTTACGGCTTTAACATTATGCGGTCTTTACCGTGACAGGAACCACGATTGTGCGGATTTACCCCGTTGTGCGGACGTTCGCATAATAATTTGACGAGGTCTCAAATATATCTTTGTCGTATTATATATTATTCGTCGCGATGAGATTGGTTGACTGGTGAAATCTTAGCAAAATATGAAAAATTACCGCATATTAGGGATATTTGACAACTTTAGTTAACATCCGTTAGTGTTTTAGTTCAGTGTGTAACCACCACGTGGCGCCACCAGTCCTAGTTGTGTAAGAGTTAGTACGTTATTATAATGCGGACCTCGAGGTGTGTATGTTAGTCTGCAATTGATTATGCGCTCGCCCTGTGTTAAAGTATGTATGTGATGTAAAATGCGGACCTTGTCCTGTGTATGTTAGTCTGCGATTGATTATGCGCTCGCCCTGTGTTAAATTACGTAGGTGATGCAAAATGCGGACTTGATTGTGTGTAATTAAAATACGTACGTTTCATTATAAAATGCGCCCTTTACGTTTAACGTTTGTTGGAGCGTATGCTCTGTTGCAGCGGGATGAGCGTAGGCAGCGCGGAGAGCTACTGACAGCTGTGACAACGCCATTTGCACCGCGCTTCCATAGATTATTAAATTCATAATTTTATCTATTTGGATTTGTGTGCCAATAAAAGTACCAGTATTTACATGCTTTTAAGTTTATCTTGAATTCCCGGATAAGGACCAGAACTAAAATGCATTTTCGCTGTAAACTATGAATTTTTATAGGTACTTTTATTTTATTTATTTTTATTTATTCGGAAAACTTAGTGTTTTTATAAACCAAGCTTAAAATTAAAAATTACTTATTCAAATATGTTTTATTTATTTTAGTTAGGTAACTACTTATGTCTTGAAATTGTTTTAGGGTTCCGTACGTCCAAATAAAAACCGAACAATCATAGGATCACTCGTGTGTGTAGGATCAATCACGGTCGAACTAGTCCACAAATGTTAGGTCTCTCAGCGAGCTATAGAGAGACCTATGCTTCGAGTTTCTCTGAAGGACAAGATTGGTAATGAAGATATACGACGGTGAACCAAGGTTAATTACATAGCTCTAAGGATAAGTAAGCTAAAGTGGTGGTGGTCACATTTCCCGAAGAACCGATAACCGTTGGGGTAGACGAGTACTCGAGTGGAGCCCACGTATAGGCAAACATAATGTAGTACGCCTTGTGGCCACTACATTATGTTGGTGGAGTGATGACCTGCGAAGTGGTCAAAAGTGGCTGAAAGAAAATGGATGAGGAGAGCTGAAGACTCAGTGAGCTCAGTGAAGTGCAGTAGGAGAGGCCTACGTCTAGCAGTGGACTAATATAGGCTGATGATGATAAAACACCGATGTTTAGCTTAAATAAAATAATTTTGTAAATGGGGAACACTTTTAAGGACAATGAAAAAGTAAGTGGATAAGTTATCCCAAAAACGAAAGTCAACATCCAAACGTTAAAAGACCACCACCTGGTTTATGCACCAGTTCAGTTCCGTTCAGATGATCACAACTTAACACATTTAAAAGTTGACTAGTTTTTAGATATGACAACTAACTTGGGTGACATTACTAAAAAATAATATTTTTTATGAATTCTGTTTTCAGTGTAGTAATCACAATTGGTTGCACATTATAATGTGCTAAGTAAAATATTTTTAATTGATTATTACGGTGTTGTAATCATAAAATCGATGTCAATCTAATTTTGATCTTCAAATATTGAAATTTTATTAATAAACTACATTGCCTATTGATGCAAACTAAAACTATTAACTACTACTATATGTTTGCAAACTATTTAAAAATTGTGCATCCTTTATTCAGATTTAAAATGCAAGAACATGCAAGAACTTTTTTATTTAATCGTTAACTTAGACATGGCAGAAGGGTTTGTTTTTCTTATTAAACATTTGTGACATTATTTCCTAACATGAATTACGTTTGGAACGTAATGTCACAAATGTTTAATCCTTTTTTTGAAATATGTACCAATATTCTACACCTTCAATAAACTCTTTCTTATCTTATGTTGTATTTTTGCATTATTAAAACATTGGTAATTTAGAAAAAGTCATGTTATTCTGGCTCAATCGTAATTATGTTTTTCTTTTTAGTGGTTGTTTACGAAAGAACATTGTTAATATGAAGACTATTAACTATTTTTTAAAAGTATTTTTATTTCTTGATTTGAAGTGACCTAAGCAAACATCGGAAGAAATAAAATGATGCCAAAGAAAATAATTAAACTCACTTTAGACTCGACGTTAGTAAATTAAAACTAAGGATGAATAACCTAATCGTACATATAAAACAATTGAATCAGTTTTTACGAAAACTATCTATGATTTCACTGGAATGGAACTCGTTAAAAAAATGGTTACACATCTCGTAGACATGAGAAAACATAAACAAAAAATGGATTTATAAGTTTTAAATACGAGTATATAAAAACTTTTTTAAAACAATATTTTTTGAGATACCACACCTGTACCACTAAGACCGAAAACTCATCGAGACCAATCAAATAAGCCTAAACTCGAAGGGGTTTCATCATTTTGTTGTGGAGTTCCTGTGACTTCCTTCCGGCTCCATCATCAGACCAGCTCAACAGTACCATAAATATTGTATTGTCATCAGAACTACACCCGTGTGCAAAACTTCAACTTCATTGGACGTCGTTAATTGACTTGCAAACTTGTCCCAACCCAGTGTATTGAATAAAAGCTTGTAAAAAGCTACTTAACTAATATATACAGTATGTCCTGTTTTTTCAAGTAAATATAATCATCTAGAAATTCCGAAGATATGAGAAAACATAAAAAATTAAAATAAATAGATTTTCTAATAAAAAAACTACTTAACCAATTTTGATGAAGTTTATATGAGACTACACTGAAATTCTACCCTAATGAATAAAATCTTGGAGATTAAAGGTAATTATTATTTGCGATTATTTTTTAATTTTATAAACACAATTTAAAAATAATCTATTTAATTTCAAAAAATTACTTAACCAATTTTGATGCAATTTATATGAGACCACCTCGAGAGTATACACATTCACACAAAAAATATTTTTCAAAATCGGAACGTAATTGACGGAGAAATCGGAGAACATACACAAAAAAAAACATACATTCGAACATAATTATAACTTATAACCGTCTCCTTTTGTGAAGTCAATTACAAATTTAAAAGCTGACGATAGTCAGTTGCGGTACGGGACGGGTCGGAAAACTAGCGGGCGATTTGAATCTTGTCAGTGCGTGACCAAAACAACGCGCAACGTATGATTTTGAAAAATATTATTGTCGTTAAGGACGATTTTGTGCAGAAGCAAATTCATCTATATTACTATAATTATTCAGAAAGTGTTATAAAGGGTCTGATTTTACAATATTATGCAAACATTGTGTTCAGAGCGTTCGTGGCTTTTTCTTATACGGTAGGTCCGCATAATCGGGATTTAAGGTTTTACTGTGTAATAGAAAATGGCAGAATATTATGCGGTCAGTGTTTGTTAAATAGTAAGTACGACTTTAGAATACTGAGCGGACTGTGTGTAAAATACGAGAGTACTTTCGAATAATATGGGGACAGTGTGTAAAAGAGTACGACTTTTGATTATTATGCGGACAGTGTGTAAAAGAGTATGACTTTTGATTATTATGCGGTCAGTGTGTAAATGAGTATGACCTAATAATATTATGCGGGCATTGTGTAAATGGGTATGACTTTTGATTATTATGCGGTCTGTGTGTAAATGAGTATGGCTGATGAATATTATGCGGGCCTTGTGTAAAAGAGTATGACTTGCGAATATTATGCGGACTTGTGTGAAGAGCGTTCGTGCCTTCTTATTATGCGGTCGGACCGCATAATCGGGTTTTAGTCTCTGTCCTTTTCGAGTGTATAGAAATTCTGACCAGAGAATTGTGTTGGACAGAGATAGGTTACTTTTCGTACGGTATTAACACTTCGCTAAACCAACGGGAAAGGTAGGCCCGCATAACCTGGATTTTTGTAAAGGTCCGCGTATTATTAAAGCCGCGAACAAGGGTGTGTGTGTGTGTGTGTGTGTGTGTGTGTCTGTGGCATCGTAGCTCCCAAACGAATGGACCGCTTTTGATGCGTTTTTTTTGTGTATGAAAACTGATGTGATCGAGATGGGTCTTAAATATAGGAGGGGTGGGGAGGGGGGGAGGGAGGGAGTCGAGAAAGGGCGTGATAATCGTATCTTTCAAAGGAATGGACCAATTTAGCTGTGGTTTTTTATGTTTCAATGCTGAGTTAAACAAGATTGTTTTTCGCTATAATGGTGGGAGGGTGGGAAGGGGGTGGGGGGGGGGGGGGGGTTGGATCGTAGCTCCCAAACGAATGGAGCGATTCTGATGCAGTTTTTTATGTTTGAAAACTGATGTGATTGCAATGCTTTTTAGCTATAATAGGGGTCCCCCACCCCGAAGGTTATATAAATTTATAATTTGCGCTTGTATTTAAATAATTTGAAGAAACTATGTAAATGTAGATCCATCTTCTATACTTCTAACTAGCATTCGCCCGCGACTTCGTCCGCGCGGACTACTGTTTATCGCGAAAAAAAGCATCACATCAGCAAAACATTTTTTTCTTATTTACACTATTAAAATTTATTTTCTATTTTTTAGTTTGGTTTTCTATATAAAGCGTGTTTTTTAGTTTTTTTAAACTATTTATTTACAACTTTTTTTTTTCTTTTCTTCGAATTATTGCATTGTCATCGGTGTTTGACAGGTGTGCTAAATTTGAATGAAATCTGACCGTTTAAAGTGGGTCAAAATAGCGTCCAAAGGAGTCGGTTACAAACATACAAACATACAAGTGAAGCTAATATAAAGCGTATAAAAACCAATACAAAAGTAGGTATAGCACCAACGCTCCTGATGTTTTTTGACAGATTTGTTATTTCTTTTCCATGGCAACCGTTATTTAGTAATCAACATTTTCCAGTATTCCCGTGGAAATTCACAATTATCCGGAATAAAAAGTATCCTATGTTTTATTCTAGGGTATAAGCTATATTCATTCCAAATTTCATCTAAATCCGTCCAGTTGTTATCGCGTGAAAGCTCCCCAAACAAACAAACAAACAACGTTTCACTTTTATATATTGGTATGGATAGACTAGACAATTCAAATCTACATTAAATGTAGATCCAACAATCTATACTTATTGTTAGGCCGGTCAATTTTTAGAATAACATGTTCGAGGAGCCGCGGTCGGAGAACGCAATACCTACATCAACAGGAACCTTCTGGAACACACCAGTGGACCCTAGGCACCTACAGAAGTTTCCAGAGCGCGCGGTAGGTACATATCTACGGGTGCGGCAACATCAAAGGCGCCGCCGGCCTTAGGTACCTACGGGTGCGAAAAATATCTACCGACTGCTGCTATATCTACATAACGCCGGAAATTTCCAGAAGGTACTCGCTTCTGGAAATTTCCGGCGCTGTATAAATAGGGCCGCATCGGCTGCCTGGACAGTATTGATGTGGCGTTCAGAACGAAACGATTATTCAATTCAATTCAATTCATTTATTCATCTTTTGACATATTACATGTACTTAGACAAGTCACTTACAGAACATTGTATCACAAAATATAAATTGGGTAAAAAATATTCAAAATTATTCTAACATTCAAATAAAGTTTTCTGCAAAAGCAACGTCAACACAAAATATTGTAAGCAATTAAGATAACATTATAAGTACACAACACAATAAAGTCACTATATATCAAAGATATTTCTATCAGCAAAAGCTTCGTCAAGTTTGTAATAGCTCTTGGCTATTAAATGATTCTTAATACAAGTCAAAAATTCAATTTCATTTTTATTTCTTATTTCTAATGGAATTTTATTGTATAATTTAACTGATATTAAAAGTGATTCGAAGCGAGTATTCAGTGATAATTGATAAGAGTGTACAGTCGAGTCAAAAAGTATTTGAGTGTTACTTGTTAGTTAAATTTCTTTTTGTGGTTTTCGAATTAAGGTGTTAATTTTTGGTGTAATTGGCGTACATTAGTTTTATCCGAACCCCAGCTCGTAATAACATATAAATCCATACCAACATATAAATGTGAAACGTAGTCTGTTTGTTTGTTTTTTTGTTTGGATGTTTGTTTGTTTGGGAAGCTTTTACTTGATGACGGCTGGACGGATTTTGATGAAATTTGAAAAAGAGACAGCTTATACCCTGGAATTAAACATAGGTTACTTTTTATCCCGGGAAATTCATAAGTCAATCGTTGTCTTAATCTTGCGAGTGCTTGACATTAATCAAAATTCAATATGGCGACAACCAGACGCCATATTGTGAAAAATAAAAAAGTAAAGTCGACGAACTATGTCAAATGGGGTATCATTAAATAGGTATTTGAACATCATCTTTAGATTTCTCTTCTTTTTTTTTCTTTATTTAATGAGCTTTATCGTTTACGATGATGCCTCTCAGTAAGAAATCTATAAGAGAATTAGTCATTAATCTTAGTAAACTAAACACTTTATATAACTGATATAGCATTTTATCCTTTTCCGACAACGGATAGGCCAAAATGCTGTTACAATCGCCTACTTATTGTCTAGACAACTCCGGAACACTTCGTTCGGGACACACTCCATCAGAATGTGATAAATGTCCTCGAGAACACCACAGTCAGGACAATTCGGAGAGGGAACTTTACGCATCAAGAATGCGAATTTCTTCGAGGGGATATGTCCGGAACGAAGTCTCAAGGCTACAACCATGTCTGTTCTATTTGACCTACTATTGTCTATCCAGGGTATTGTTGGCGGATGTGGTTGGATAGTCTTATACCAGATTCCCTTCTCCTTGGAACGTTCATCAATTTTTTTTCTCCAGAGATTGTAACATTGTTTTCTTAACAAGTGGATACAGTCAGAATAGTAAGGAAGAGTGTTATAAACTACCCCGTCCAAGGCCGTAGGCGGGGGGGGGGGGGGGGGGGGGGGTTCAAACCCCCCCGAAATTCCTTAGTAAACCACCCAACGTTTTATACACGGAAAGACTGAAAACTCAATTTATAATGAATTTTTACTATAGGTAAAAGTTCAGTTCAGTTCACAATTTTTTTAATGTAAACTGGAAACGACATGAAAATTCTATTATATTCATTTGTGTTTGGTGATTTTATTAAAAGAGAAAGTAAAATGAAGTATTTACCAAATAATGTATTTAGGGAAGCGTTTTCGGGTACTTTCTTTACTTTTAGTTTTTGAGGAAACTCTGAGGTGTTTTAAGATAATTGAATGAAATTGAAGCTAATTAATTTCTCTACAAATTCCTCTCTCATGACTTTTCTATTAAAAAAGTTTAGCCAGTACTTATCTTGGAAATTACCAAACCGACAATAACAAAAAATCTTTGAAAAAAATTGCAACACTTTGACTGGCTGTATCTCCACAAGCAATGGACCAGAGTTCAAGTTGACCTCAAAATTGTAGAAAAGTTAGGTTTCCTATACAACATTGTAGATTAAGTTAGGTTTCCTATACAACATTGTAGATTAAGTTAGGTTTCCTATACAACATTGTAGATTAAGTTAGGTTTCCTATACAACATTGTAGATTAAGTTTGGTTTCCTATACAACATTGTAGATTAAGTTAGGTTTCCTATACAACATTGTAGATTAAGTTTGGTTTCCTATACAACATTGTAGATTAAGTTAGGTTTCCTATACAACATTGTAGATTAAGTTAGGTTTTCTATACAACATTGTAGATTAAGGAAACCCGAAAATCGCTCTCTTAGTCTAGGTTTTTTGGAAAAAACCGGAACAAGGGCCACATTTTCGAGTACCACGGGAGTAGCACAAGATTTTTAGTGTTGCAAACTTGTGTAAACACTCACTTAAAAACCATATAAACACTCACAGGGGTCCTAACAACATAATAATAATAATAAACCCTTAATAAAATGTTCATTATTGTAATAACAAAACCATATTGGTGTCAATTGTTTTCAGCTTTTAAATTGTTTTCTGTGTCAAAAGTGTCCTACGCCAACATCGCTTCTTCTACGTCTCCTTCTCCCCCTTTTTCCTCTTTTCATATGATCAAAAATAATACTGTGGAACCTCAAAGAGTCGTATACAAAAAGAAGGTAATTCAGAAGCATCATGCCCCTACTTCGGCCGTCGCTAACGGTAACGGTTACGACAGAGTCGCTCATAATAATATTATTAGAGACGATTTATCAGAAGCAGCTCCTAATGGCTCGCTCTTCAAGCTCAGGACAGAGTAAATATAGATAATCCCCCTCTTCAGTCACTCGTTGTTGATCTTCTTTTGAAACTTATAAACTCTCTTCTTCCTTTATTAAACAGTGCTCCGTCTCTCTCTAACTTACCGTCCAACGTTGCCCCTACCTTAAGTTGCCTCTTATCTTTCTTACAAAATGGATCAAGTTTACAGGATTCTCCAATGGAACCCTAGAAGTATTATTAACAAAAAGTCCGATCTTATTTATCTAGTTAACCATCACAGTCCGGACATCTTGTCGGTCTCAGAAACTTGGCTTAGACCCTATTCCAAATTTAGGTTATCGGGTTTTGTTGATGTTAGAAGAGACCGTCAAGATGGTTTAGGTGGTGTTGCCCTTTTTATTAAAAATAAATTACCTACTCAATTATTTCTTTGCCTTATTATGGTGAAGGTTTCGAGGTGGTTGCTGTTCAGCTTAAGAATTCAACAGTTATCTCTCTATACATTCCTTTGCCTTCCAAATCTATAATTCGTAAACTTATTGCTGTTTTAAATTCTCTTCCTAAACCTCTTCTAGTTTTGGGTGATCTGAATTGTCATCACTCTGTATGAGGTTGTGGTTTGTCGGATTCACCTGGGATCTTTTTATTGGACTCCTTAGATCATCTTAATCTCTGTATTTTAAATGACGGTTCCCCGGCTAGAAGAAGCGACGTGTCCATGCATATCCGCTCATCACAACACAAGGTAGGTAGAAAAGGGCCAGGATATAAACTGATAAGTGTTTTAGAGAAGTAACAAGTAAAATAAAATAAAAATACAATTGAACAATAAATTTAAAATAAAAATAACATACACAAGGATCACACAAAATGGTGACTCGGCCAGATGAATACCCTAGTGCAGTGGACCTGTCGTTATGTTCTCCAGAACTTGCTTCACTTATGTCTTGGTGTGTCCTTCCTTCTACTTATGGCAGTGACCATTTTCCTATTCTTATAAATATTTCACAAAAATGTCCGTGTACTGCTTCTAGAAATACTCCTCTTCTTAAATATGCCATAGACAATAATAGTTCAGGGTGGGCTAAATTTAATGAACTCACTGATATAAATTCTCCTAAATTACCTGTCATAAATTCTTACAATATAAGATCTTATTCTGATGCGCTTGTGCACAGTTTGTTAGAGTGTGCTAATGGGTCTTTCCCTATTAAAAAACCTCATTCGAATAAAATTCCATCACCTCCGTGGTGGGATAAAGACTGTACTGAAGCAATTAAATCTCGTAAGGTTGCAGAAGTCACCTTTTGTATGGCTATGACTAGTGAAAATTTCTCTGAATTAAATAAAGTAATCGTAAAATCTAAACGCCACTTTCATAATAAGACAAAATCAGACCAAGTTACAGATCAATCAATCATCAATCGATTCGTCTTCATCCCAAGATTCCCAAGATAGGCCATTTTTACCCGACCGTAGTCGGGGTTTAGTTTTGAATGTATGACTTGCTTTCCCGATGGTCACACTGGCGGCGTGCGCGTCGCACTCGTGTCACAGAATAACTAATAGTACAAGTCCACTATACACTATTATATATTCTGTGACTATACGTCAAACAAAATATAGGTACAAAGAAAATTTAAATGTCGTGCCCATGTCGTAGAATTGATCACTTCATGATCCGGCCGACCCATTTCATGAAATGGAAAATATTCGCTGCCCACATCATATTAATATGGTTTGACCAGATGAATTATAAACAAACAAACATACAAACAATCAAAGTTTTCCTCATTATAGTATTAGAAGTAGTGTATTAGTGTAGATGTAGATTTACCAATGAACATTAATGGACGTTCGCTGCATATAGTGAACTAGCTGGTGCCTGCGGCTTCGCACGCGTGGTCATTTCTCTTGGTTAAAATTACCAATTTACCATTCCAATACCTAAAATACTAATATACCAACATTTGATCAAAATTCCATCAGCCGTCTAAATTTTTTTATCGATTGCTCGTCAAGCAATCCGCACCGCAATCGGTCCAGTAGTATTAAAGTGATGCACGAACAAACAAACATACATACAACTAACAAACAAACGTACAGACAACTAACAAACAAACTATTAGACACGATTTAAAAAAAAGTTATTTTCTTGTTCAATAGCTTATTTTAAATCCCCTTATTTTATTATCTTCCTTGTTCAGATTATTTCGTTCCTATTTATTTATTATGAGTATAGATTATACCTACCTATAAAACAGTACCGTGACAAACCTCCTGACAGACAGACTGCGAATTTCTATTATGAACAGTCAACCGCTCATAGGTATGCTAGATGCATCTTCTCAATAAACAATTTTTAGGCTAAATGTGTATAAAAGTAAACCCGTAACTATCATCGTGCGACATCACAGAACCATCAATGACGGAGCGAGCGCCAAGCGCGAGCCAAGCGTCTCCGTTTAAGCTTGGGCAAAAATGCTTTAGTATTTCCGGCCGGTGGTTGTCCGGCTGTTCTCCTGTACAGGTGGCATTTCTCAACCGATTCTCGTGAAATTTTGTGAGCAAGTTCGATAAAAAATACCAGGGTTTTTTTTTCGATTGAGTTCTTTGAAATTTTTCAAAATGGCGGAGATATGCTGGTTGAAAAGGTATAAAAACACATATTTCAGCCATTACGAAATATTAAGACTCATAAACCTCAAGGGGTCGGGGGTGTGAGGGGTTCTACTGGTAGAAACCTAAAAGTGAGAATGTTACTGCATTTTGAAGAGCTTTTCTGCTCATCATGCCGAATATCCTCATCAGATCTTTAACACATTTATGAGACCAATTTAAAGTAACTGCCTTACAAATAAAAAAAATAAACATCGAAATCGGATCTAATAAGGTCATCAGGAATCAAAACTCCCCGATGAGTTAAAAATTATTTAAACTCTATACCAATTTTCGTCTAGATCGGCTGAGAAATGCGACCTGTAGAGGAGAAAAGAGATCCGGACATACGAAAGTAATTGTAACTTTATAGTTAACAATATACGTTCAACAACTAAAATCCGACTACGGTCTTAGTGGACTAAAAAGTCACAAACAAGAATATTCAAACGTTTTAGAAATTAAAAACTTTAGAACAGGGGGAGTGCGCTTTACCTACTTAATTAAATACTGAAAAATTTACATCGCACTCCTACGGCCCTAAAGTTTTAAACTTCCAAATCGTTTGAATATTTAGTACACTAAGTCGGATTTTAGTTTTTAAATTTATATTTTTATTCTATGAACGAAAACCGGACGGCTACCTATTTGAAAATATTTGGCCGGGCGAGACTGTAAAAACTGGACGGCTGACAACCCTATTCACTCGCCGCCAAAAGCAAAGCCCAAATGCCGCGCCGCGCGCGGTGTTGGTACACAAAGTCCCCGCCGCCGCTCCTCCATCGCATCAAACCAAACCACTGTAGAGTAGGACAACTGCCTACTCTACAGTCAAATACGAAGTTTCGTTTTTGCCTTAGCTACTATGAAATAAGGTCGCTTATTGAACGTATCGATACATTGAGCGAACAAGACGGTTGACTTGCCGCTCGGCACCGCAGTCCCCAGCGCCATGGCCGCCATAGATATTATTTATTTTAAAGGGGGCTGCTGTGTATTTCAAGGACGACCGACTCGCTTCTCGTTTAGAGATGATCATTAAAAGTTTAAACGATTAATTTAACACATTATTTTTTGTAACTCATAACTTCATTAATCAATATTGAGATGTTCGTTAAAAGTTTTAACTTCATAGCTAATACAACTAAGCCAGCGGACATATATTATTTTATTCTAACGCCCTCTAGTATGAGCTTATGACGTTAAGCGATTTATGATCATTGTTAGGTCTTGTCTTGAATGCTACAATTATAAACTTTAATTGCTTGGCATTAAAAAATAACTTTTAACTAGTTGAATGCATAGAATTGTGAGTCTTATATAAATAAGAATAGGTTTTGTTATTGATTTCGACAGTTCGACAAATGTAAACACTAACTACGAGTAAATAAGTAGGTACGTATTACTTTCTTTCTACAGTTTATCCGTGCGCGATTTTGGTGTTACATTGAATTTATTTTGATACGTATGAGGTGTTATAACAGTGTATATTGTATTGTGTGTATTATCATACAAGACATCATAGAAGTATTAGGAATAGAAGGTAAGTAGGCGCACTCGTAGTGAAGAAGATCAACCAAAGCCTCAAAAGGCTTAGCGATCGCGCCGACTTGTCCATAGTCAGATATTATTCGCTTTCGAGTTTCTTGCCGATTCTTCTCGAAGGTGTATTACGAATCGGCGGTCAGTTATAAAAATCAATCAAAGGGCATCTAGCCATTGTTCAGGGCCCCCCTCGATCACTACTTAACGGTAGCGATCCAGGGGTGTTTAGTTCGTTACCCCCGTAATCAGACGGCCGTCCAAGCCGAGGGCCGTACCCCCTGGGTACCCTCGTGCGGGTCGTCTAAATTTTAACTTTGGCGTGCGCCTTCTGCGTCACGCATTGCAGGAGCTCCCGACTTTTTCGTTAAAAATGACGGTTTGTGCAATGAAAGGGTGTCATAACCAATCAGCAAAGCAGAAGAAAGATACTAAGATCGGTTATCACGTGTAAGTACAACACTATAGCCTATATTTCTTGAGTAATTAATCAAACGTTACAGAAAAATAAATCGTAGTTTTGACTGACGCCATAATGGTTTTGGGTTGCAAGATATTGAAAAAAAAAAAATTGCCGTTATTGAAGGTTTAGTTGATACGTGATAATTATTAATTTACTTTTGTTAATACATTAATGGTTTGATGTTGCTAGAATACGAAAAACTAATTTATCGTTTTTTGTTGATTATCCACACCAATATATAAAAGTGAAATCGTTTGTTTGTTTGGGTAGTTTTAACGCGATAACGGCTGGACTGATTTTGATGAATTTTGGAATGTAGATAGCTTATTCCCTAGAATAATACATAGGATACTTTCATCATCATCATCATCATCATATTTCACTCGCAAACTGCTGAACGGATTGATATGGAATTATTTGGAATAGAGATAGATTGTACCCTGGAATAACACAAAGGATACTTTTCATCATCATCATCATCACCATCATCATACTTTACTCTCAAATGGCTGAAACAGTAAAGATGAAATTGTATCACAAAAAAAAGGACGGAACCCTCCGTGCGAGACTTTCATTTGGCAATCAATAACTCGTCCATCAACTTTCTCTTACCTACCTACGCATTTTGTAATTTCCTTATTACGTTCTATTGTATTTAGTAACCTTCCAATCTTTAATATACGGTATCATAAAAAATATTAATCAATAAAAAATATGCTAAAATAGATCAATGTGATTCCTCTAGCAACATTATTTCTTTACTTGTGTGTGTGTCGCCGAGCGTCAATACACGGTCCTTACGCGTTCATAAATCGAGTTTGTTCCTTACTTTTTGGACGAGCGCTTGTCGGTACTTACCTTCTATTCCTAATACTTCTATGCAAGACATATTATTATTTAATTAATTTAGTGGGAGTGAACTGGAATAGAACTCGTAGAATGTCATCGAGACGCAGTAATGCCGTAATTTGGAACTACTTCGACAAACCTTCCAATAATAGCAAATTTGCTACTTGTAATTTTTGTAAAAATAATTGATCTTATAAATCTACAGACCAACTTGAGGACTCATTTAAAGTTAAAGCATATTTCGGCTTACACTGAGATTAGCTCTTCTTCTTCGTCGGTAAGTCAAAATCAGGAGTCAGTGGCATTCCATGACATCGTTTATAATGTTCATCTAATAAGGAGACGATATTCAGTAGCCCCCTTTTTGGGGGAAGTAGCTCCCCAAAACAAAATTCCCGACGAATAAAAATTCTAAAAATTGTTTATCCTGTATAACAAGTTTCGTCTAGATCTGTTGAGAAATGCGACCTGTAGAGGAGAACAGAGATCCGGACGGACAGACATCCGGAGTTACGAAATTATTTTTGTCCAAGCTGAAATAGAGACGCTTCGCTCGCGCTTCGCACTCTCTCGTTCAATTACACAGAAACAAAATATAAAAAGCTGGATATAGTACTTAGGCACATTATTGAACTAAGTACCCAAACCCATAATTAAAATTTAAATCATAAGTACTTAGCAACTATATTTTGATACATATTTTTTTAACAAAAAAACTGACATTAAATTTAACAGATTAATAAAAGCAAAAAAGTGAAATCACATCCTTCCTTAAACGTTAAATTAATAACGTTTAATTTAACACGTTATATTCTTTTAACATTTTAACTATTAATCTTTTTTAACTTTTAATCACATCTCTATTCTCGCTTCGCTCATTTCGCGGCGCGCTCATTCGTCCGATAATTCCCAATGTCGCCGCACGTCTCGTTCGTCACGTTCGTCACGCCCGCGCGGTTGAGTCGTGTAGGTACTGCACTTCAACTTGTGTGAAGCCCTAAGGTGATTGTGTCAATACTGTCAACAGTTCCCAAAGAACCGAAGCTGCGAGCCAGGACCCGCGGTGCTGGCGGCGCTTCGGTGTCCGCCGCACTATCGGCGCGCCGGCGCGGTCTTCAAGCTAGCTGAAGCGCACGGAAAAGAAGGATAGGTACATTCTTGTACTGTTCGGGAAACGTACGTACATCCATACCTAATTATTGTAATAGCTAAGTCTGTCTGTTCCATAGGTTTTCACGACCGAACTGATGAACTGATCTTGACGAAATTTGATACGGAGATAATTTGAACCCTGCATGTCCTTCACATACCACTAGGATTCTTTTTATCGCAATAAACTGTATTCCGAGGGACGAAGCCACGAGCATAAGCTAGATACAATCTACTATCATTCAAACTTTAGCTACCTACTTATAGTACGAACCAAACTTAATGGCCGCTGTGAAGTGCGATGGGTGAGGGGATGCACGGTATCGCGCATCCCCTCCGACAAGCTGATTCCAACTTTAATAGAGTCCGAATCAAACATAATGACGGCTGTGAAGTTGGCGCGGAGCGCTGCGCAGTAGCAAATATTAGGTAGGTATGTGCGGGCGTTGGAGGGGTGAGGGGATGCGCGATACCGCGCTAACAGACCACTTCACAGCCGCCATTATGTTTGATTCGTAGTATACCTTGTATTTAAATGTTATTGTGTAAAGGCCTAAACAAACCACTTGAACTGGCAGTACATTTTATACTAAACTGAGCATACTAGCGGACGTAAGTCGCGGGCTTGACCTTGGGCCCTCGGACGTCCGCCACCTGCCTGCCGCGTCCGGCATGGTTCGGATTCGGACGCGTCCGAGCGTCAGAAGGACACGAACTCGACCGGTATTGCTGATATTACGGCGTCCGTCAATATGTTAAGGCCTTAAGACTCGCGCAGAGGGTTCCGTACGCTGAGTATATTAGGTAGGTATCTTATCTTGCAATATTGAGAGATTTACCATGAAATTTAGGTTTGTTCCTAGTAGTACCACTGCTCAGTACCACCGATGGTACTAGTGGGATATTGCACTCTCACTAGTGGGAATATTGTTCAGTATCTCCGGTGGTACTGCTGAGTCACTGAATTCTCAATACTACTCCTTATTAACCCCCGAACAAAGATACGGGTGTTATAAGTTTAGGGTGTGTGTCACAGTGTATTTACGGCTTTAACATTATGCGGTCTTTACCGTGACAGGAACCACGATTGTGCGGATTTACCCCGTTGTGCGGACGTTCGCATAATAATTTGACGAGGTCTCAAATATATCTTTGTCGTATTATATATTATTCGTCGCGATGAGATTGGTTGACTGGTGAAATCTTAGCAAAATATGAAAAATTACCGCATATTAGGGATATTTGACAACTTTAGTTAACATCCGTTAGTGTTTTAGTTCAGTGTGTAACCACCACGTGGCGCCACCAGTCCTAGTTGTGTAAGAGTTAGTACGTTATTATAATGCGGACCTCGAGGTGTGTATGTTAGTCTGCAATTGATTATGCGCTCGCCCTGTGTTAAAGTATGTATGTGATGTAAAATGCGGACCTTGTCCTGTGTATGTTAGTCTGCGATTGATTATGCGCTCGCCCTGTGTTAAATTACGTAGGTGATGCAAAATGCGGACTTGATTGTGTGTAATTAAAATACGTACGTTTCATTATAAAATGCGCCCTTTACGTTTAACGTTTGTTGGAGCGTATGCTCTGTTGCAGCGGGATGAGCGTAGGCAGCGCGGAGAGCTACTGACAGCTGTGACAACGCCATTTGCACCGCGCTTCCATAGATTATTAAATTCATAATTTTATCTATTTGGATTTGTGTGCCAATAAAAGTACCAGTATTTACATGCTTTTAAGTTTATCTTGAATTCCCGGATAAGGACCAGAACTAAAATGAATTTGCGCTGTAAACTATGAATTTTTATAGGTACTTTTATTTTATTTATTTTTATTTATTCGGAAAACTTAGTGTTTTATAAACCAAGCTTAAAATTAAAAATTACTTATTCAAATATGTTTTATTTATTTTAGTTAGGTAACTACTTATGTCTTGAAATTGTTTTAGGGTTCCGTACGTCCAAATAAAAACCGAACAATCATAGGATCACTCGTGTGTGTAGGATCAATCACGGTCGAACTAGTCCACAAATGTTAGGTCTCTCAGCGAGCTATAGAGAGACCTATGCTTCGAGTTTCTCTGAAGGACAAGATTGGTAATGAAGATATACGACGGTGAACCAAGGTTAATTACATAGCTCTAAGGATAAGTAAGCTAAAGTGGTGGTGGTCACATTTCCCGAAGAACCGATAACCGTTGGGGTAGACGAGTACTCGAGTGGAGCCCACGTATAGGCAAACATAATGTAGTACGCCTAGTGGCCACTACATTATGTTGGTGGAGTGATGACCTGCGAAGTGGTCAAAAGTGGCTGAAAGAAAATGGATGAGGAGAGCTGAAGACTCAGTGAGCTCAGTGAAGTGCAGTAGGAGAGGCCTACGTCTAGCAGTGGACTAATATAGGCTGATGATGATAAAACACGGATGTTTAGCTTAAATAAAAGAATTTTGTAAATGGGGAACACTTTTAAGGACAATGAAAAAGTAAGTGGATAAGTTATCCCAAAAACGAAAGTCAACATCCAAACGTTAAAAGACCACCACCTGGTTTATGCACCAGTTCAGTTCCGTTCAGATGATCACAACTTTACACATTTAAAAGTTGACTAGTTTTTAGATATGACAACTAACTTGGGTGACATTACTAAAAAATAATATTTTTTATGAATTCTGTTTTCAGTGTAGTAATCACAATTGGTTGCACATTATAATGTGCTAAGTAAAATATTTTTAATTGATTATTACGGTGTTGTAATCATAAAATCGATGTCAATCTAATTTTGATCTTCAAATATTGAAATTTTATTAATAAACTACATTGCCTATTGATGCAAACTAAAACTATTAACTACTACTATATGTTTGCAAACTATTTAAAAATTGTGCATCCTTTATTCAGATTTAAAATGCAAGAACATGCAAGAACTTTTTTATTTAATCGTTAACTTAGACATGGCAGAAGGGTTTGTTTTTCTTATTAAACATTTGTGACATTATTTCCTAACATGAATTACGTTTGGAACGTAATGTCACAAATGTTTAATCCTTTTTTTGAAATATGTACCAATATTCTACACCTTCAATAAACTCTTTCTTATCTTATGTTGTATTTTTGCATTATTAAAACATTGGTAATTTAGAAAAAGTCATGTTATTCTGGCTCAATCGTAATTATGTTTTTCTTTTTAGTGGTTGTTTACGAAAGAACATTGTTAATATGAAGACTATTAACTATTTTTTAAAAGTATTTTTATTTCTTGATTTGAAGTGACCTAAGCAAACATCGGAAGAAATAAAATGATGCCAAAGAAAATAATTAAACTCACTTTAGACTCGACGTTAGTAAATTAAAACTAAGGATGAATAACCTAATCGTACATATAAAACAATTGAATCAGTTTTTACGAAAACTATCTATGATTTCACTGGAATGGAACTCGTTAAAAAAATGGTTACACATCTCGTAGACATGAGAAAACATAAACAAAAAATGGATTTATAAGTTTTAAATACGAGTATATAAAAACTTTTTTAAAACAATATTTTTTGAGATACCACACCTGTACCACTAAGACCGAAAACTCATCGAGACCAATCAAATAAGCCTAAACTCGAAGGGGTTTCATCATTTTGTTGTGGAGTTCCTGTGACTTCCTTCCGGCTCCATCATCAGACCAGCTCAACAGTACCATAAATATTGTATTGTCATCAGAACTACACCCGTGTGCAAAACTTCAACTTCATTGGACGTCGTTAATTGACTTGCAAACTTGTCCCAACCCAGTGTATTGAATAAAAGCTTGTAAAAAGCTACTTAACTAATATATACAGTATGTCCTGTTTTTTCAAGTAAATATAATCATCTAGAAATTCCGAAGATATGAGAAAACATAAAAAATTAAAATAAATAGATTTTCTAATAAAAAAACTACTTAACCAATTTTGATGAAGTTTATATGAGACTACACTGAAATTCTACCCTAATGAATAAAATCTTGGAGATTAAAGGTAATTATTATTTGCGATTATTTTTTAATTTTATAAACACAATTTAAAAATAATCTATTTA
Source organism: Alsophila aescularia (assembly GCA_946251855.1). Classification (NCBI taxonomy): domain Eukaryota; kingdom Metazoa; phylum Arthropoda; class Insecta; order Lepidoptera; family Geometridae; genus Alsophila; species Alsophila aescularia. The sequence goes on along the minus strand of OX276374.1, from coordinate 179,971 downwards.
ATTTCAAAAAATTACTTAACCAATTTTGATGCAATTTATATGAGACCACCTCGAGAGTATACACATTCACACAAAAAATATTTTTCAAAATCGGAACGTAATTGACGGAGAAATCGGAGAACATACACAAAAAAAAACATACATTCGAACATAATTATAACTTATAACCGTCTCCTTTTGTGAAGTCAATTACAAATTTAAAAGCTGACGATAGTCAGTTGCGGTACGGGACGGGTCGGAAAACTAGCGGGCGATTTGAATCTTGTCAGTGCGTGACCAAAACAACGCGCAACGTATGATTTTGAAAAATATTATTGTCGTTAAGGACGATTTTGTGCAGAAGCAAATTCATCTATATTACTATAATTATTCAGAAAGTGTTATAAAGGGTCTGATTTTACAATATTATGCAAACATTGTGTTCAGAGCGTTCGTGGCTTTTTCTTATACGGTAGGTCCGCATAATCGGGATTTAAGGTTTTACTGTGTAATAGAAAATGGCAGAATATTATGCGGTCAGTGTTTGTTAAATAGTAAGTACGACTTTAGAATACTGAGCGGACTGTGTGTAAAATACGAGAGTACTTTCGAATAATATGGGGACAGTGTGTAAAAGAGTACGACTTTTGATTATTATGCGGACAGTGTGTAAAAGAGTATGACTTTTGATTATTATGCGGTCAGTGTGTAAATGAGTATGACCTAATAATATTATGCGGGCATTGTGTAAATGGGTATGACTTTTGATTATTATGCGGTCTGTGTGTAAATGAGTATGGCTGATGAATATTATGCGGGCCTTGTGTAAAAGAGTATGACTTGCGAATATTATGCGGACTTGTGTGAAGAGCGTTCGTGCCTTCTTATTATGCGGTCGGACCGCATAATCGGGTTTTAGTCTCTGTCCTTTTCGAGTGTATAGAAATTCTGACCAGAGAATTGTGTTGGACAGAGATAGGTTACTTTTCGTACGGTATTAACACTTCGCTAAACCAACGGGAAAGGTAGGCCCGCATAACCTGGATTTTTGTAAAGGTCCGCGTATTATTAAAGCCGCGAACAAGGGTGTGTGTGTGTGTGTGTGTGTGTGTGTCTGTGGCATCGTAGCTCCCAAACGAATGGACCGCTTTTGATGCGGTTTTTTTGTGTATGAAAACTGATGTGATCGAGATGGGTCTTAAATATAGGAGGGGGGAGGGAGGGACTCGAGAAAGGGCGTGATAATCGTATCTTTCAAACGAATGGACCAATTTAGCTGTGGTTTTTTATGTTTCAATGCTGAGTTAAACAAGATTGTTTTTCGCTATAATGGTGGGAGGGTGGGAAGGGGGGGGGGGGAGGGGGGGGGGGGAGGGGGTTGGATCGTAGCTCCCAAACGAATGCAGCGATTCTGATGCAGTTTTTTATGTTTGAAAACTGATGTGATCGCAATGCTTTTTAGCTATAATAGGGGTCCCCCACCCCGGGGGTTATATAAATTTATAATTTGCGCTTGTATTTAAATAATTTGAAGAAACTATGTATATGTAGATCCATCTTCTATACTTCTAACTAGCATTCGCCCGCGACTTCGTCCGCGCGGACTACTGTTTATCGCGAAAAAAAGCATCACATCAGCAAAACATTTTTTTCTTATTTACACTATTAAAATTTATTTTCTATTTTTTAGTTTGGTTTTCTATATAAAGCGTGTTTTTTAGTTTTTTTAAACTATTTATTTACAACTTTTTTTTTTCTTTTCTTCGAATTATTGCATTGTCATCGGTATTTGACAGGTGTGCTAAATTTGAATGAAATCTGACCGTTTAAAGTGGGTCAAAATAGCGTCCAAAGGAGTCGGTTACAAACATACAAACATACAAGTGAAGCTAATATAAAGCGTATAAAAACCAATACAAAAGTAGGTATAACACCAACGCTCCTGATGTTTTTTGACAGATTTGTTATTTCTTTTCCATGGCAACCGTTATTTAGTAATCAACATTTTCCAGTATTCCCGTGGAAATTCACAATTATCCGGAATAAAAAGTATCCTATGTTTTATTCTAGGGTATAAGCTATATTCATTCCAAATTTCATCTAAATCCGTCCAGTTGTTATCGCGTGAAAGCTCCCCAAACAAACAAACAAACAACGTTTCACTTTTATATATTGGTATGGATAGACTAGACAATTCAAATCTACATTAAATGTAGATCCAACAATCTATACTTATTGTTAGGCCGGTCAATTTTTAGAATAACATGTTCGAGGAGCCGCGGTCGGAGAACGCAATACCTACATCAACAGGAACCTTCTGGAACACACCAGTGGACCCTAGGCACCTACAGAAGTTTCCAGAGCGCGCGGTAGGTACATATCTACGGGTGCGGCAACATCAAAGGCGCCGCCGGCCTTAGGTACCTACGGGTGCGAAAAATATCTACCGACTGCTGCTATATCTACATAACGCCGGAAATTTCCAGAAGGTACTCGCTTCTGGAAATTTCCGGCGCTGTATAAATAGGGCCGCATCGGCTGCCTGGACAGTATTGATGTGGCGTTCAGAACGAAACGATTATTCAATTCAATTCAATTCATTTATTCATCTTTTGACATATTACATGTACTTAGACAAGTCACTTACAGAACATTGTATCACAAAATATAAATTGGGTAAAAAATATTCAAAATTATTCTAACATTCAAATAAAGTTTTCTGCAAAAGCAACGTCAACACAAAATATTGTAAGCAATTAAGATAACATTATAAGTACACAACACAATAAAGTCACTATATATCAAAGATATTTCTATCAGCAAAAGCTTCGTCAAGTTTGTAATAGCTCTTGGCTATTAAATGATTCTTAATACAAGTCAAAAATTCAATTTCATTTTTATTTCTTATTTCTAATGGAATTTTATTGTATAATTTAACTGATATTAAAAGTGATTCGAAGCGAGTATTCAGTGATAATTGATAAGAGTGTCCAGTCGAGTCAAAAAGTATTTGAGTGTTACTTGTTAGTTAAATTTCTTTTTGTGGTTTTCGAATTAAGGTGTTAATTTTTGGTGTAATTGGCGTACATTAGTTTTATCCGAACCCCAGCTCGTAATAACATATAAATCCATACCAACATATAAATGTGAAACGTAGTCTGTTTGTTTGTTTTTTTGTTTGGATGTTTGTTTGTTTGGGAAGCTTTTACTTGATGACGGCTGGACGGATTTTGATGAAATTTGAAAAAGAGACAGCTTATACCCTGGAATTAAACATAGGTTACTTTTTATCCCGGGAAATTCATAAGTCAATCGTTGTCTTAATCTTGCGAGTGCTTGACATTAATCAAAATTCAATATGGCGACAACCAGACGCCATATTGTGAAAAATAAAAAAGTAAAGTCGACGAACTATGTCAAATGGGGTATCATTAAATAGGTATTTGAACATCATCTTTAGATTTCTCTTCTTTTTTTTTCTTTATTTAATGAGCTTTATCGTTTACGATGATGCCTCTCAGTAAGAAATCTATAAGAGAATTAGTCATTAATCTTAGTAAACTAAACACTTTATATAACTGATATAGCATTTTATCCTTTTCCGACAACGGATAGGCCAAAATGCTGTTACAATCGCCTACTTGTTGTCTAGACAACTCCGGAACACTTCGTTCGGGACACACTCCATCAGAATGTGATAAATGTCCTCGAGAACACCACAGTCGGGACAATTCGGAGAGGGAACTTTACGCATCAAGAATGCGAATTTCTTCGAGGGGATATGTCCGGAACGAAGTCTCAAGGCTACAACCATGTCTGTTCTATTTGACCTACTATTGTCTATCCAGGGTATTGTTGGCGGATGTGGTTGGATAGTCTTATACCAGATTCCCTTCTCCTTGGAACGTTCATCAAATTTTTTTCTCCAGAGATTGTAACATTGTTTTCTTAACAAGTGGATACAGTCAGAATAGTAAGGAAGAGTGTTATAAACTACCCCGTCCAAGGCCGTAGGCGGGGGGGGGGGGGGGGGGTCAAACCCCCCCCGAAATTCCTTAGTAAACCACCCAACGTTTTATACACGGAAAGACTGAAAACTCAATTTATAATGAATTTTTACTATAGGTAAAAGTTCAGTTCAGTTCACAATTTTTTTAATGTAAACTGGAAACGACATGAAAATTCTATTATATTCATTTGTGTTTGGTGATTTTATTAAAAGAGAAAGTAAAATGAAGTATTTACCAAATAATGTATTTAGGGAAGCGTTTTCGGGTACTTTCTTTACTTTTAGTTTTTGAGGAAACTCTGAGGTGTTTTAAGATAATTGAATGAAATTGAAGCTAATTAATTTCTCTACAAATTCCTCTCTCATGACTTTTCTATTAAAAAAGTTTAGCCAGTACTTATCTTGGAAATTACCAAACCGACAATAACAAAAAATCTTTGAAAAAAATTGCAACACTTTGACTGGCTGTATCTCCACAAGCAATGGACCAGAGTTCAAGTTGACCTCAAAATTGTAGAAAAGTTAGGTTTCCTATACAACATTGTAGATTAAGTTAGGTTTCCTATACAACATTGTAGATTAAGTTAGGTTTCCTATACAACATTGTAGATTAAGTTAGGTTTCCTATACAACATTGTAGATTAAGTTTGGTTTCCTATACAACATTGTAGATTAAGTTAGGTTTCCTATACAACATTGTAGATTAAGTTTGGTTTCCTATACAACATTGTAGATTAAGTTAGGTTTCCTATACAACATTGTAGATTAAGTTAGGTTTTCTATACAACATTGTAGATTAAGGAAACCCGAAAATCGCTCTCTTAGTCTAGGTTTTTTGGAAAAAAACGGAACAAGGGCCACATTTTCGAGTACCACGGGAGTAGCACAAGATTTTTAGTGTTGCAAACTTGTGTAAACACTCACTTAAAAACCATATAAACACTCACAGGGGTCCTAACAACATAATAATAATAATAAACCCTTAATAAAATGTTCATTATTGTAATAACAAAACCATATTGGTGTCAATTGTTTTCAGCTTTTAAATTGTTTTCTGTGTCAAAAGTGTCCTACGCCAACATCGCTTCTTCTACGTCTCCTTCTCCCCCTTTTTCCTCTTTTCATATGATCAAAAATAATACTGTGGAACCTCAAAGAGTCGTATACAAAAAGAAGGTAATTCAGAAGCATCATGCCCCTACTTCGGCCGTCGCTAACGGTAACGGTTACGACAGAGTCGCTCATAATAATATTATTAGAGACGATTTATCAGAAGCAGCTCCTAATGGCTCGCTCTTCAAGCTCAGGACAGAGTAAATATAGATAATCCCCCTCTTCAGTCACTCGTTGTTGATCTTCTTTTGAAACTTATAAACTCTCTTCTTCCTTTATTAAACAGTGCTCCGTCTCTCTCTAACTTACCGTCCAACGTTGCCCCTACCTTAAGTTGCCTCTTATCTTTCTTACAAAATGGATCAAGTTTACAGGATTCTCCAATGGAACCCTAGAAGTATTATTAACAAAAAGTCCGATCTTATTTATCTAGTTAACCATCACAGTCCGGACATCTTGTCGGTCTCAGAAACTTGGCTTAGACCCTATTCCAAATTTAGGTTATCGGGTTTTGTTGATGTTAGAAGAGACCGTCAAGATGGTTTAGGTGGTGTTGCCCTTTTTATTAAAAATAAATTACCTACTCAATTATTTCTTTGCCTTATTATGGTGAAGGTTTCGAGGTGGTTGCTGTTCAGCTTAAGAATTCAACAGTTATCTCTCTATACATTCCTTTGCCTTCCAAATCTATAATTCGTAAACTTATTGCTGTTTTAAATTCTCTTCCTAAACCTCTTCTAGTTTTGGGTGATCTGAATTGTCATCACTCTGTATGAGGTTGTGGTTTGTCGGATTCACCTGGGATCTTTTTATTGGACTCCTTAGATCATCTTAATCTCTGTATTTTAAATGACGGTTCCCCGGCTAGAAGAAGCGACGTGTCCATGCATATCCGCTCATCACAACACAAGGTAGGTACAAAAGGGCCAGGATATAAACTGATAAGTGTTTTAGAGAAGTAACAAGTAAAATAAAATAAAAATACAATTGAACAATAAATTTAAAATAAAAATAACATACACAAGGATCACACAAAATGGTGACTCGGCCAGATGAATACCCTAGTGCAGTGGACCTGTCGTTATGTTCTCCAGAACTTGCTTCACTTATGTCTTGGTGTGTCCTTCCTTCTACTTATGGCAGTGACCATTTTCCTATTCTTATAAATATTTCACAAAAATGTCCGTGTACTGCTTCTAGAAATACTCCTCTTCTTAAATATGCCATAGACAATAATAGTTCAGGGTGGGCTAAATTTAATGAACTCACTGATATAAATTCTCCTAAATTACCTGTCATAAATTCTTACAATATAAGATCTTATTCTGATGCGCTTGTGCACAGTTTGTTAGAGTGTGCTAATGGGTCTTTCCCTATTAAAAAACCTCATTCGAATAAAATTCCATCACCTCCGTGGTGGGATAAAGACTGTACTGAAGCAATTAAATCTCGTAAGGTTGCAGAAGTCACCTTTTGTATGGCTATGACTAGTGAAAATTTCTCTGAATTAAATAAAGTAATCGTAAAATCTAAACGCCACTTTCATAATAAGACAAAATCAGACCAAGTTACAGATCAATCAATCATCAATCGATTCGTCTTCATCCCAAGATTCCCAAGATAGGCCATTTTTACCCGACCGTAGTCGGGGTTTAGTTTTGAATGTATGACTTGCTTTCCCGATGGTCACACTGGCGGCGTGCGCGTCGCACTCGTGTCACAGAATAACTAATAGTACAAGTCCACTATACACTATTATATATTCTGTGACTATACGTCAAACAAAATATAGGTACAAAGAAAATTTAAATGTCGTGCCCATGTCGTAGAATTGATCACTTCATGATCCGGCCGACCCATTTCATGAAATGGAAAATATTCGCTGCCCACATCATATTAATATGGTTTGACCAGATGAATTATAAACAAACAAACATACAAACAATCAAAGTTTTCCTCATTATAGTATTAGAAGTAGTGTATTAGTGTAGATGTAGATTTACCAATGAACATTAATGGACGTTCGCTGCATATAGTGAACTAGCTGGTGCCTGCGGCTTCGCACGCGTGGTCATTTCTCTTGGTTAAAATTACCAATTTTCCATTCCAATACCTAAAATACTAATATACCAACATTTGATCAAAATTCCATCAGCCGTCTAAATTTTTTTATCGATTGCTCGTCAAGCAATCCGCACCGCAATCGGTCCAGTAGTATTAAAGTGATGCACGAACAAACAAACATACAGACAACTAACAAACAAACATACAGACAACTAACAAACAAACTATTAGACACGATTTAAAAAAAAGTTATTTTCTTGTTCAATAGCTTATTTTAAATCCCCTTATTTTATTATCTTCCTTGTTCAGATTATTTCGTTCCTATTTATTTATTATGAGTATAGATTATACCTACCTATAAAACAGTACCGTGACAAACCTCCTGACAGACAGACTGCGAATTTCTATTATGAACAGTCAACCGCTCATAGGTATGCTAGATGCATCTTCTCAATAAACAATTTTTAGGCTAAATGTGTATAAAAGTAAACCCGTAACTATCATCGTGCGACATCACAGAACCATCAATGACGGAGCGAGCGCCAAGCGCGAGCCAAGCGTCTCCGTTTAAGCTTGGGCAAAAATGCTTTAGTATTTCCGGCCGGTGGTTGTCCGGCTGTTCTCCTGTACAGGTGGCATTTCTCAACCGATTCTCGTGAAATTTTGTGAGCAAGTTCGATAAAAAATACCAGGGTTTTTTTTTCGATTGAGTTCTTTGAAATTTTTCAAAATGGCGGAGATATGCGGGTTGAAAAGGTACAAAAACACATATTTCAGCCATTACGAAATATTAAGACTCATAAACCTCAAGGGGTCGGGGGTGTGAGGGGTTCTACTGGTAGAAACCTAAAAGTGAGAATGTTACTGCATTTTGAAGAGCTTTTCTGCTCATCATGCCGAATATCCTCATCAGATCTTTAACACATTTATGAGACCAATTTAAAGTAACTGCTTTACAAATAAAAAAAATAAACATCGAAATCGGATCTAATAAGGTCATCAGGAATCAAAACTCCCCGATGAGTTAAAAATTATTTAAACTCTATACCAATTTTCGTCTAGATCGGCTGAGAAATGCGACCTGTAGAGGAGAAAAGAGATCCGGATATACGAAAGTAATTGTAACTTTTAAACTTTCGCGATTCGAACACATAGTTTTATATGTAAACGGGATTTAATTGCGCTGAAAACTTAATTTTTATTTAACTCGACGTTTCGATCAAGTTGCATTGATCGTGGTCACAAGAATACAGCTTGATCGAAACGTCGAGCTGAATAAATATTAAGTTTTCAGCGCGATTAAGTCCCGTTTAAATTTATTAGGAATTCGACTTAATATTATTTTCCCAAGCTGAAACGGACACGCTTCGCTCGCGCTTTGCGCTCGCTCGCTCAATTAAGAAAACCAGGATGCGCAAGTGCTTCTCTTGCACCCATGTTCATGTAAAATTCTACAGCATCTTAGCAATTTTATCATTATGTAATTTATTTAATTCCTTAGTCCATTCGGCATCAGACAGTTTTAACAATTTCGAGTACTCTTCTTCATTATGAAACGATTTAAAATTCCCACGACCTCGAAGAGCCGCTCGACGCGCTGGGCATACATATGTACTATGTGTGGTACTTGTTGGATTCTGCTATTTCGTTTAGGGAAGGGTAATGAGTTTAACAGTGTATGTATGTATATATGTACCTACGTATCTATGTAGTGGAATCTCTATAGCGTCGACGCTATTGGATCCATTTTGACAAGCGAGGTGTAAATCGACTCGTTTGCAGGTATGGTGTCATAGGCTATTTTTTTACCCGACTAAGGCAAGGTAACGTAAGGCTTAGGTGTTCTAACTTAATACTTGGTCCGATTTTGACAAGCGAGGTATCAATCGATTCGTCTTCATGTATAGTGTCATAGGATTTCTTTTTACCCGACTACGGCTAGGCAAAGGAAGGGTTATGTTTTCAAACTAAAAACTTGGTCTGATTTTGACAAGCGAGATATCAATCGATTCGTCTTCATCGCAAGAGTGTCATAGGCTTATTTTACCCGACCGTAGACGGGTTTTAGTTTTTGAACTTATGTCTCGTAATATTAATGTAGATGTAACTTTTAAACATTCGCGATTCGAACACATAGTTAACAATATACGTTCAACAACTAAAATCCGACTACGGTCTTAGTGGACTAAAAAGTCACAAACAAGAATATTCAAACGTTTTAGAAATTAAAAACTTTAGAACAGGGGGCACTCCCCCTGTTCTAAAGTTTAAAACTTCCAAATCGTTTGAATATTTAGTACACTAAGGCGGCTTTTAGTTTTTAAATTTATATTTTTATTCTATGAACGAAAACCGGACGGCTACCTATTTGAAAATATTTGGCCGGACGAGACTGTAAAAACTGGACGGCTGACAACCCTATTCACTCGCCGCCAAAAGCAAAGCCCAAATGCCGCGCCGCGCGCGGTGTTGGTACACAAAGTCCCCGCCGCCGCTCCTCCATCGCATCAAACCAAACCACTGTAGAGTAGGACAACTGCCTACTCTACAGTCAAATACGAAGTTTCGTTTTTACCTTAGCTACTATGAAATAAGGTCGCTTATTGAACGTATCGATACATTGAGCGAACAAGACGGTTGACTTGCCGCTCGGCACCGCAGTCCCCAGCGCCATGGCCGCCATAGATATTATTTATTTTAAAGGGGGCTGCTGTGTATTTCAAGGACGACCGACTCGCTTCTCGCTTAGAGATGATCATTAAAAGTTTAAACGATTAATTTAACACATTATTTTTTGTAACTCATAACTTCATTAATCAATATTGAGATGTTCGTTAAAAGTTTTAACTTCATAGCTAATACAACTAAGCCAGCGGACATATATTATTTTATTCTAACGCCCTCTAGTATGAGCTTATGACGTTAAGCGATTTATGATCATTGTTAGGTCTTGTCTTGAATGCTACAATTATAAACTTTAATTGCTTGGCATTAAAAAATAACTTTTAACTAGTTGAATGCATAGAATTGTGAGTCTTATATAAATAAGAATAGGTTTTGTTATTGATTTCGACAGTTCGACAAATGTAAACACTAACTACGAGTAAATAAGTAGGTACGTATTACTTTCTTTCTACAGTTTATCCGTGCGCGATTTTGGTGTTACATTGAATTTATTTTGATACGTATGAGGTGTTATAACAGTGTATATTGTATTGTGTGTATTATCATACAAGACATCATAGAAGTATTAGGAATAGAAGGTAAGTAGGCGCACTCGTAGTGAAGAAGATCAACCAAAGCCTCAAAAGGCTTAGCGATCGCGCCGACTTGTCCATAGTCAGATATTATTCGCTTTCGAGTTTCTTGCCGATTCTTCTCGAAGGTGTATTACGAATCGGCGGTCAGTTATAAAAATCAATCAAAGGGCATCTAGCCATTGTTCAGGGCCCCCCTCGATCACTACTTAACGGTAGCGATCCAGGGGTGTTTAGTTCGTTACCCCCGTAATCAGACGGCCGTCCAAGCCGAGGGCCGTACCCCCTGGGTACCCTCGTGCGGGTCGTCTAAATTTTAACTTTGGCGTGCGCCTTCTGCGTCACGCATTGCAGGAGCTCCCGACTTTTTCGTTAAAAATGACGGTTTGTGCAATGAAAGGGTGTCATAACCAATCAGCAAAGCAGAAGAAAGATACTAAGATCGGTTATCACGTGTAAGTACAACACTATAGCCTATATTTCTTGAGTAATTAATCAAACGTTACAGAAAAATAAATCGTAGTTTTGACTGACGCCATAATGGTTTTGGGTTGCAAGATATTGAAAAAAAAAATTGCCGTTATTGAAGGTTTAGTTGATACGTGATAATTATTAATTTACTTTTGTTAATACATTAATGGTTTGATGTTGCTAGAATACGAAAAACTAATTTATCGTTTTTTGTTGATTATCCACACCAATATATAAAAGTGAAATCGTTTGTTTGTTTGGGTAGTTTTAACGCGATAACGGCTGGACTGATTTTGATGAATTTTGGAATGTAGATAGCTTATTCCCTAGAATAATACATAGGATACTTTCATCATCATCATCATCATCATATTTCACTCGCAAACTGCTGAACGGATTGATATGGAATTATTTGGAATAGAGATAGATTGTACCCTGGAATAACACAAAGGATACTTTTCATCATCATCATCATCACCATCATCATACTTTACTCTCAAATGGCTGAAACAGTAAAGATGAAATTGTATCACAAAAAAAAGGACGGAACCCTCCGTGCGAGACTTTCATTTGGCAATCAATAACTCGTCCATCAACTTTCTCTTACCTACCTACGCATTTTGTAATTTCCTTATTACGTTCTATTGTATTTAGTAACCTTCCAATCTTTAATATACGGTATCATAAAAAATATTAATCAATAAAAAATATGCTAAAATAGATCAATGTGATTCCTCTAGCAACATTATTTCTTTACTTGTGTGTGTGTCGCCGAGCGTCAATACACGGTCCTTACGCGTTCATAAATCGAGTTTCTTCCTTACTTTTTGGACGAGCGCTTGTCGGTACTTACCTTCTATTCCTAATACTTCTATGCAAGACATATTATTATTTAATTAATTTAGTGGGAGTGAACTGGAATAGAACTCGTAGAATGTCATCGAGACGCAGTAATGCCGTAATTTGGAACTACTTCGACAAACCTTCCAATAATAGCAAATTTGCTACTTGTAATTTTTGTAAAAATAATTTATCTTATAAATCTACAGACCAACTTGAGGACTCATTTAAAGTTAAAGCATATTTCGGCTTACACTGAGATTAGCTCTTCTTCTTCGTCGGTAAGTCAAAATCAGGAGTCAGTGGCATTCCATGACATCGTTTATAATGTTCATCTAATAAGGAGACGATATTCAGTAGCCCCCTTTTTGGGGGAAGTAGCTCCCCAACACAAAATTCCCGACGAATAAAAATTCTAAAAATTGTTTATCCTGTATAACAAGTTTCGTCTAGATCTGTTGAGAAATGCGACCTGTAGAGGAGAACAGAGATCCGGACGGACACACATCCGGAGTTACGAAATTATTTTTGTCCAAGCTGAAATAGAGACGCTTCGCTCGCGCTTCGCACTCTCTCGTTCAATTACACAGAAACAAAATATAAAAAGCTGGATATAGTACTTAGGCACATTATTGAACTAAGTACCCAAACCCATAATTAAAATTTAAATCATAAGTACTTAGCAACTATATTTTGATACATATTTTTTTAACAAAAAACAGACATTAAATTTAACAGATTAATAAATGCAAAAAAGTGAAATCACATCCTTCCTTAAACGTTAAATTAATAACGTTTAATTTAACACGTTATATTCTTTTAACATTTTAACTATTAATCTTTTTTAACTTTTAATCACATCTCTATTCTCGCTTCGCTCATTTCGCGGCGCGCTCATTCGCCCGATAATTCCCAATGTCGCCGCACGTCTCGTTCGTCACGTTCGTCACGCCCGCGCGGTTGAACCGTGTAGGTACTGCACTTCAACTTGTGTGAAGCCCTAAGGTGATTGTGTCAATACTGTCAACAGTTCCCAAAGAACCGAAGCTGCGAGCCAGGACCCGCGGTGCTGGCGGCGCTTCGGTGTCCGCCGCACTATCGGCGCGCCGGCGCGGTCTTCAAGCTAGCTGAAGCGCACGGAAAAGAAGGATAGGTACATTCTTGTACTGTTCGGGAAACGTACGTACATCCATACCTAATTATTGTAATAGCTAAGTCTGTCTGTTCCATAGGTTTTCACGACCGAACTGATGAACTGATCTTGACGAAATTTGATACGGAGATAATTTGAACCCTGCATGTCCTTCACATACCACTAGGATTCTTTTTATCGCAATAAACTGTATTCCGAGGGACGAAGCCACGAGCATAAGCTAGATACAATCTACTATCATTCAAACTTTAGCTACCTACTTATAGTACGAACCAAACTTAATGGCCGCTGTGAAGTGCGATGGGTGAGGGGATGCACGGTATCGCGCATCCCCTCACCCCTCCGACAAGCTGATTCCAACTTTAATAGAGTCCGAATCAAACATAATGACGGCTGTGAAGTTGGCGCGGAGCGCTGCGCAGTAGCAAATATTAGGTAGGTATGTGCGGGCGTTGGAGGGGTGAGGGGATGCGCGATACCGCGCTAACAGAGCACTTCACAGCCGCCATTATGTTTGATTCGTAGTATACCTTGTATTTAAATGTTATTGTGTACAGGCCTAAACAAACCACTTGAACTATCTCCGGTGGTACTGCTGAGTCACTGAATTCTCAATACTACTCCTTATTAACCCCCGAACAAAGATACGGGTGTTATAAGTTTAGGGTGTGTGTCACAGTGTATTTACGGCTTTAACATTATGCGGTCTTTACCGTGACAGGAACCACGATTGTGCGGATTTACCCCGTTGTGCGGACGTTCGCATAATAATTTGACGAGGTCTCAAATATATCTTTGTCGTATTATATATTATTCGTCGCGATGAGATTGGTTGACTGGTGAAATCTTAGCAAAATATGAAAAATTACCGCATATTAGGGATATTTGACAACTTTAGTTAACATCCGTTAGTGTTTTAGTTCAGTGTGTAACCACCACGTGGCGCCACCAGTCCTAGTTGTGTAAGAGTTAGTACGTTATTATAATGCGGACCTCGAGGTGTGTATGTTAGTCTGCAATTGATTATGCGCTCGCCCTGTGTTAAAGTATGTATGTGATGTAAAATGCGGACCTTGTCCTGTGTATGTTAGTCTGCGATTGATTATGCGGTCGCCCTGTGTTAAATTACGTAGGTGATGCAAAATGCGGACATGATTGTGTGTAATTAAAATACGTACGTTTCATTATAAAATGCGCCCTTTACGTTTAACGTTTGTTGGAGCGTATGCTCTGTTGCAGCGGGATGAGCGCAGGCAGCGCGGAGAGCTACTGACAGTTGTGACAACGCCATTTGCACCGCGCTTCCATAGATTATTAAATTCATAATTTTATCTATTTGGATTTGTGTGCCAATAAAAGTACCAGTATTTACATGCTTTTAAGTTTATCTTGAATTCCCGGATAAGGACCAGAACTAAAATGCATTTGCGCTGTAAACTATGAATTTTTATAGGTACTTTTATTTTATTTATTTTTATTTATTCGGAAAACTAGTGTTTTATAAACCAAGCTTAAAATTAAAAATATTACTTATTCAAAGATGTTTTATTTATTTTAGTTAGGTAACTACTTATGTCTTGAAATTGTTTTAGGGTTCCGTACGTCCAAATAAAAACCGAACAATCATAGGATCACTCGTGTGCTGTCTGTCTGTCCGCCTGTCACAATAAATGTGCTCCGAATCTACTGGACCGATTAAGTTGAAATTTGGTACATATATGAATTTATGTGATCCAAACACAATGTTTTTACGGGCACGGGCATTTATATATATGGCGAGAACATCTCACACATACGATTTGCCGATGATATCGTACTAATAGCGGAGTCGCTGCAAGACTTGTAAAGTATGCTGTCCAACCTAGTTGATGCTTCTGAACGTATCGGTCTCGAAGTGAACCAAGATAAGACCAAGATCATGTTTAACGATCTTATTGACCCGGAACTGATTGCAGTCAATGGAAGTTGAAGTTGTCCAGCAATATGTTTACCTTGCGCAAATATTGCAATTAGGTAAGAACAACTTTGAGAAGAAAAAAGTCTTCAATCAGTGCGTCCTACCAGTACGGAGCCGAAACATGGACAATCACGGTCGAACTAGTCCACAAATGTTAGGTCTCTCAGCGAGCTATAGAGAGACCTATGCTTCGAGTTTCTCTGAAGGACAAGATTGGTAATGAAGATATCCGACGGAGAACCAAGGTTAATTACATAGCTCTAAGGATAAGTAAGCTAAAGTGGTGGTGGTCACATTTCCCGAAACCGATAACCGTTGGGGTAGACGAGTACTCGAGTGGAGCCCACGTATAGGCAAACATAATGTAGTACGCCTTGTGGCCAGGTGGAGTGATGACCTGCGAAAAGTGGCTGAAAGAAAAGGGATGAGGAGAGCTGAAGACTCAGTGAGCTCAGTGAAGTGCAGTAGGAGAGTAAGTATAATGTGCTAAGTAAAATATTTTTAATTGATTATTACGGTGTTGTAATCATAAAATCGATGTCAATCTAATTTTGATCTTCAAATATTGAAATTTTATTAATAAACTACATTGCCTATTGATGCAAACTAAAACTATTAACTACTACTATATGTTTGCAAACTATTTAAAAATTGTGCATCCTTTATTCAGATTTAAAATGCAAGAACATGCAAGAACTTTTTTATTTAATCGTTAACTTAGACATGGCAGAAGGGTTTGTTTTTCTTATTAAACATTTGTGACATTATTTCCTAACATGAATTACGTTTGGAACGTAATGTCACAAATGTTTAATCCTTTTTTTGAAATATGTACCAATATTCTACACCTTCAATAAACTCTTTCTTATCTTATGTTGTATTTTTGCATTATTAAAACATTGGTAATTTAGAAAAAGTCATGTTATTCTGGCTCAATCGTAATTATGTTTTTCTTTTTAGTGGTTGTTTACGAAAGAACATTGTTAATATGAAGACTATTAACTATTTTTTAAAAGTATTTTTATTTCTTGATTTGAAGTGACCTAAGCAAACATCGGAAGAAATAAAATGATGCCAAAGAAAATAATTAAACTCACTTTAGACTCGACGTTAGTAAATTAAAACTAAGGATGAATAACCTAATCGTACATATAAAACAATTGAATCAGTTTTTACGAAAACTATCTATGATTTCACTGGAATGGAACTCGTTAAAAAAATGGTTACACATCTCGTAGATATGAGAAAACATAAACAAAAAATGGATTTATAAGTTTTAAATACGAGTATATAAAAACTTTTTTAAAACAATATTTTATGAGATACCACACCAGTACCACTAAGACCTGAAAACTCATCGAGACCAATCAAATAAGCCTAAACTCGAAGGGGTTTCATCATTTTGTTGTGGAGTTCCTGTGACTTCCTTCCGGCTCCATCATCAGACCAGCTCAACAGTACCATAAATATTGTATTGTCATCAGAACTACACCCGTGTGCAAAACTTCAACTTCATTGGACGTCGTTAATTGACTTGCAAACTTGTCCCAACCCAGTGTATTGAATAAAAGCTTGTAAAAAGCTACTTAACTCATATATATACAGTATGTCCTCTTTTTTCAAGTAAATATAATCATCTAGAAATTCCGAAGATATGAGAAAACATAAAAAATTAAAATAAATAGATTTTCTAATATATAAACTACTTAACCAATTTTGATGAAGTTTATATGAGACTACACTGAAATTCTACCCTAATGAATAAAATCTTGGAGATTAAAGGTAATATAAACACAATTTAAAAATAATCTATTTAATTTCAAAAAACTACTTAACCAATTTTGATGCAATTTATATGAGACCACCTCGAGAGTATACACATTCACACAAAAAATATTTTTCAAAATCGGAACGTAATTGACGGAGAAATCGGAGAACATACACAAAAAAAAACATACAATCGAACATAATTATAACTTATAACCGTCTCCTTTTGTGAAGTCGATTACAAATTTAAAAGCTGACGATAGTCAGTTGCGGTACGGGACGGGTCGGAAAACTAGCGGGCGATTTGAATCTTGTCAGTGCGTGACCAAAACAACGCGCAACGTATGATTTTGAAAAATATTATTCTCGTTAAGGACGATTTTGTGCAGAAGCAAATTCATCTATATTACTATAATTATTCAGAAAGTGTTATAAAGGGTCTGATTTTACAATATTATGCAAACATTGTGTTCAGAGCGTTCGTGGCTTTTTCTTATACGGTAGGTCCGCATAATCGGGATTTAAGGTTTTACTGTGTAATAGAAAATGGCAGAATATTATGCGGTCAGTGTTTTTTAAATAGTAAGTACGACTTTAGAATACTGAGCGGACTGTGTGTAAAATACGAGAGTACTTTCGAATAATATGGGGACAGTGTGTAAAAGAGTACGACTTTTGATTATTATGCGGACAGGGTGTAAAAGAGTATGACTTTTGATTATTATGCGGTCAGTGTGTAAATGAGTATGACCTAATAATATTATGCGGGCATTGTGTAAATGGGTATGACTTTTGATTATTATGCGGTCTGTGTGTAAATGAGTATGGCTGATGAATATTATGCGGGCCTTGTGTAAAAGAGTATGACTTGCGAATATTATGCGGACTTGTGTGAAGAGCGTTCGTGCCTTCTTATTATGCGGTCGGACCGCATAATCGGGTTTTAGTCTTTGTCCTTTTCGAGTGTATAGAAATTCTGACCAGAGAATTGTGTTGGACAGAGATAGGTTACTTTTCGTACGGTATTAACACTTCGCTAAACCAACGGGAAAGGTAGGCCCGCATAACCTGGATTTTTGTAAAGGTCCGCGTATTATTAAAGCCGCGAACAAGGGTGTGTGTGTGTGTGTGTGTGTGTGTGTGTCTGTGGCATCGTAGCTCCCAAACGAATGGACCGCTTTTGATGCGGTTTTTTTGTGTATGAAAACTGATGTGATCGAGATGGGTCTTAAATATAGGAGGGGGGAGGGAGGGACTCGAGAAAGGGCGTGATAATCGTATCTTTCAAAGGAATGGACCAATTTAGCTGTGGTTTTTTATGTTTCAATGCTGAGTTAAACAAGATTGTTTTTCGCTATAATGGTGGGAGGGTGGGAAGGGGGGGGGGAGGGGGTTGGATCGTAGCTCCCAAACGAATGGAGCGATTCTGATGCAGTTTTTTATGTTTGAAAACTGATGTGATCGCAATGCTTTTTAGCTATAATAGGGGTCCCCCACCCCGGGGGTTATATAAATTTATAATTTGCGCTTGTATTTAAATAATTTGAAGAAACTATGTATATGTAGATCCATCTTCTATACTTCTAACTAGCATTCGCCCGCGACTTCGTCCGCGCGGACTACTGTTTATCGCGAAAAAAAGCATCACATCAGCAAAACATTTTTTTCTTATTTACACTATTAAAATTTATTTTCTATTTTTTAGTTTGGTTTTCTATATAAAGCGTGTTTTTTAGTTTTTTTAAACTATTTATTTAAAACTTTTTTTTTCTTTTCTTCGAATTATTGCATTGTCATCGGTATTTGACAGGTGTGCTAAATTAGAATGAAATCTGACCGTTTAAAGTGGGTCAAAATAGCGTCCAAAGGAGTCGGTTACAAACATACAAACATACAAGTGAAGCTAATATAAAGCGTATAAAAACCAATACAAAAGTAGGTATAACACCAACGCTCCTGATGTTTTTTGACAGATTTGTTATTTCTTTTCCATGGCAACCGTTATTTAGTAATCAACATTTTCCAGTATTCCCGTGGAAATTCACAATTATCCGGAATAAAAAGTATCCTATGTTTTATTCTAGGGTATAAGCTATATTCATTCCAAATTTCATCTAAATCCGTCCAGTTGTTATCGCGTGAAAGCTCCCCAAACAAACAAACAAACAACGTTTCACTTTTATATATTGGTATGGATAGACTAGACAATTCAAATCTACATTAAATGTAGATCCAACAATCTATACTTATTGTTAGGCCGGTCAATTTTTAGAATAACATGTTCGAGGAGCCGCGGTCGGAGAACGCAATACCTACATCTATAGGAACCTGCTGGAACACACCAGTGGACCCTAGGGTCTGTAGGTGCCTAGGCACCTACAGAAGTTTCCAGAGCGCGCGGTAGGTACATATCTACGGGTGCGGCCACATCAAAGGCGCCGCCGGCCTTAGGTACCTACGGGTGCGGCGCGGAGCGGCAACATCTAAGGCGCCGCCAACCTTGAAAGTTCAAATATCTACCGACTGCTGCTAGAACATAACGCCGGAAATTTCCAGAAGGTACTCGGTTCTGGAAATTTCCGGCGCTGTATAAATAGGGCCGCATCGGCTGCCTGGACAGTATTGATGTGGCGTTCAGAACGAAACGATTAAAAGTGATTCGAAGCGAGTATCCAGTGATAATTGATAAGAGTGTACAGTCGAGTCAAAAAGTATTTGAGTGTTACTTGTTAGTTAAATTTCTTTTTGTGGTTTTCGAATTAAGGTGTTAATTTTTGGTGTAATTGGCGTACATTAGTTTTATCCGAACCCCAGCTCGTAATAACATATAAATCCATACCAACATATAAATGTGAAACGTGATCTGTTTGTTTGTTTTTGTTTGGATATTTGTTTGTTTGGGGAGCTTTTACTTGATGACGGCTGGACGGATTTTGATGAAATTTGAAAAAGAGACAGCTTATACCCTGGAATTAAACATAGGTTACTTTTTATCCCGGGAAATTCATAAGTCAATCGTTGTCTTAATCTTGCGAGTGCTTGACATTAATCAAAATTCAATATGGCGACAACCAGACGCCATATTGTGAAAAATAAAAAAGTAAAGTCGACGAACTATGTCAAATGGGGTATCATTAAATAGGTATTTGAACATCATCTTTAGATTTCTCTTCTTTTTTTTTCTTTATTTAATGAGCTTTATCGTTTACGATGATGCCTCTCAGTAAGAAATCTATAAGAGAATTAGTCATTAATCTTAGTAAACTAAACACTTTATATAACTGATATAGCATTTTATCCTTTTCCGACAACGGATAGGCCAAAATGCTGTTACAATCGCCTACTTGTTGTCTAGACAACTCCTCCGGAACACTTCGTTCGGGACACACTCCATCAGAATGTGATAAATGTCCTCGAGAACACCACAGTCGGGACAATTCGGAGAGGGAACTTTACGCATCAAGAATGCGAATTTCTTCGAGGGGATATGTCCGGAACGAAGTCTCAAGGCTACAACCATGTCTGTTCTATTTGACCTACTATTGTCTATCCAGGGTATTGTTGGCGGATGTGGCTGGATAGTCTTATACCAGATTCCCTTCTCCTTGGAACGTTCATCAATTTTTTTCTCCAGAGATTGTAACATTGTTTTCTTAATAAGTGGATACAGTCAGAATAGTAAGGAAGAGTGTTATAAACTACCCCGTCCAAGGCCGTAGGCAGGGGGGGGGGGTTCAAACCCCCCCGAAATTCCTTAGTAAACCACCCAACGTTTTATACACGGAAAGACTGAAAACTCAATTTATAATGAATTTTTACTATAGGTAAAAGTTCAGTTCAGTTCACAATTTTTTTAATGTAAACTGGAAACGACATGAAAATTCTATTATATTCATTTGTGTTTGGTGATTTTATTAAAAGAGAAAGTAAAATGAAGTATTTACCAAATAATGTATTTAGGGAAGCGTTTTCGGGTACTTTCTTTACTTTTAGTTTTTGAGGAAACTCTGAGGTGTTTTAAGCTAATTGAATGAAATTGAAGCTAATTAATTTCTCTACAAATTCCTCTCTCATGACTTTTCTATTAAAAAAGTTTAGCCAGTACTTATCTTGGAAATTACCAAACCGACAATAACTAAAAATCTTTGAAAAAATTTGCAACACTTTGACTGGCTGTATCTCCACAAGCAATGGACCAGAGTTCAAGTTGATCTCAAAATTGTAGAAAAGTTTGGTTTCCTATACAACATTGTAGATTAAGTTAGGTTTCCTATACAACATTGTAGATTTAGTTAGGTTTCCTATACAACATTGTAGATTAAGTTAAGTTTCCTATACAACATTGTAGATTAAGTTAAGTTTCCTATACAACATTGTAGATTAAGTTAGGTTTCCTATACAACATTGTAGATTAAGTTAGGTTTCCTATACAACATTGTAGATTAAGTTAGGTTTCCTATACAACATTGTAGATTAAGTTAGGTTTCCTATACAACATTGTAGATTTAGTTAAGTTTCCTGTACAACATTGTAGATTAAGTTAGGTTTCCTGTACAACATTGTAGATTAAGTTAGGTTTCCTATACAACATTGTAGATTAAGGAAACCCGAAAATCGCTCTCTTAGTCTAGGTTTTTTTGAAAAAAACGGAACAAGGGCCACATTTTCGAGTACCACGAGAGTAGCACAAGATTTTTAGTGTTGCAAACTTGTGTACCTACATATAAACACTCACAGGGGTCCTAACAACTTAATAATAATAATAAACCCTTAATAAAATGTTCATTATTGTAATAACAAAACCATTTTGGTGTCAATAGAGACCAAAATTTAAGGACAAATATATGGGATAATATTTTAAAAATAGGCACAATCGGCGGTCTTATTGCTAAAAGCGATCAACATATAAATAAGACATAAGTTCAAAACTAAAACTCGACTACGGTCGTGTAAGTAAATGCTGCCGTTTTTATTTTTGCCTATGACACTATAAATGAAGACGAATCGATTGATTCTTCGCTTGTCAAAATCGGACCAAGTTTTTTGTTTGAATACATAAGCTGTAGTTGAGTTAAAAAAATAGCCTATGACATCTATGTACCCACATACATACATACATACATACATACATACATACATACATACATACATACATACATACATACATACATACATACATACATACATAATCTGTTAAACTCATTACCATTCCCTTGCTTCGGCGTACTCGGGTAAAAAAACTCTGGTCCAAAGCTCGACCCCCCCCCCCCCCGAAATGAATTCCTGGCTACGGCCTTGACCACGTCATAACAAACTTGTTTCGCAAAAGTATCAACCTTGTCATTGTTTCGAACATTGCAGTGAGAAGGTATCCATTGAAGTATCATTACATAATATAATTAGCTCAAGGACGGTGTTGGCAGTCGGTGTGCCTCGGATGACCGAGGTGCATCGAGCCAAATGTTGAAGCGAGCTTCGCGAATCGGTGAAGATTACAAATCTATTTTAATTTATTGATTTTCAATAAGCCAAAGCTTCACACATCGCAACCAATTCAGTGTTCAGTCATTTTAAATTTTATAGCTAACTCCAAATCGGAATCTAAAAATGCAGCTTCCGAATTGGAATCCGAATTGTCCGAATCTCCTAGTATTTTTAATTTTGACTGACAAGTTAGGATCTAAATTTTAGATCCTTTCTCACTAATTCTTATGACTAGTTTTCCCGCCCAAGTAACATGGGATACTTTTTATCCCGGAAAATTATAAGTTTCCACAGTAAAACTGAAAAATGTTGATTACTCACTGTAAGTAACGGTTGCCATCACAGAATGGTCTGTGGTTGCCATGGAAACGAAATAACAAGTCTGTCAAAAAATTTAAAGAGCATTGGTGCAAAAAAAAATAATAATAGGATGCTATTTTTCGCGATATACAGTAGTCCGCGCGGACGGAGTCGCGGGCGGAGAACTAGTTATTAAAATAAAAATAAAAAACCCGACTGCGAACCAAAGAAAAACAAGCACAAATTAAAAATGTACATAACCCCCCCACCCCCCATTCTCGTTATAGCTGAGAATCACCTCGTTCACATCAGCTTTCAAACATAAAAAAAACGCTTCAAAATAGGTTAATTCGTGTGGGGTTTGGGAGCTACGATCCTCTTTAAGTACTTAATTAAAGGGATTTGAACCTTAGATGTACGTTAGATCAAAGGAAGTGACATTCTCTACACTATTGCAATCCATGGCAGTAAAATATTATAAAGAAGGGACACTTTTTACAAAATAATATTACAATAACATCGCATTATCAAAAGATGTTCATTTATATTTTATTTATATTTATGGATACATGTATAAAAATATAGCCATGGATGTGACCTTTGATCCATGGAAGTGATTACTGTATAGGAAAGGGTTTGTGCGGTCTGTAGGACATTGTTTTTGTTTGCGGATGCGTGGCTTCATTTATTTATATACTTGTTTTGGATGCCAAAACCCAAAAAGCTACCAAATGGGTATATTTTATCCACGGATCCATAGAAGTGACGTACACCGCCGGCAGAATCTAACAACTGAGTCAAAACATGGCGGCCAAACCTTGTCTATGCTCAGTTTCGTTCGAATACGCGCTCGATTATTTTATATTTTACGACTAGTGTGACTGACACACATCCATGGAAGGGACAAAAAAATTGATCACAAACTTTTATGTAAACATTTCAAAAATCTCCTAGTAGTTTTAGATACATACCTACATGTTTTTATTATTATTGAGTGAATATATTCAGATTAATATTAGAATTCTTTTTTAGACGTATAATCTGACAGATAATATAAAGTCTTTTTATTTTAAATTAATAACTGCTTGGTCACACCCACGGAATATTATATAGATATATTTATGATAGTTTAAAAATCATTATTTACGAATTTTGTGATGTGATTATGACGAATCGATTGACACCTCGCTTGTCTAAATCGGGCCAATAGGAGCGACGCTCTGGTGGAACATCCACATACCCACATACATAGATACATAGACTATTAAACTTGCTGCGCTGTAGGTAAAGGGTCCCTTGCTGTGCTGTACTCGGGTAAAAAATCTTTTGTTGTTGTGCCCCGAAATAGGTACTTTTGATGTTCAAAAGGTCGGTAGGCGGTCCCTGCATACAAACCGCACTCGGGTGTGCAGGCAGGAGTGTCGGCGGCAGTACCGCGTGGTACCTGCAGTCAGGGCCCCGATTCTGTTAACTATTGAACCGCGATAATGCAAGTCGATCGCTAGAACATTTTGCGAAATTTTCTTATTTATCACTTAAAAGTGCTAGAAGCTATTTTTATTGGGAAATTATCAAAAAATAAAAGAGAACAAAAAACAAACAGCGACTTTTTACTAGCTTTGACTAAATTATGAGAAAATTTCACATAAAATTTCAAGTGATCGACTTGCGTTATTGCTGTTCAATAGATAACAGAATTGGGGCCCAGTTCGGAGCTATTGTTACAGCAGCAAGTACTCCCGGGCCCCGAACACAGAACTTGGCTTCAATCAGATTGTCACTTTTTTCATAGCAAAATCGACTCTATCGCAAAGCATTATTGAATTTTACGGCTTGAAACCGTCATGATCAACATTGTTTAATAGCACTGCCGATCTCAGCACCGCGGGTTTGCTTGATACTTCATGGGATGGTAGGAACATTAACATCATTTGAGAACGGCGCCATCTGCTCGCAGAGGTCTATTGTATTGTTACTGCGTGCTCACCGCCTGGTTACTGGTAGTCGTCATGTTGTCTATGGTACCCACTAGATGGCGCTAACACTTGAGACGGCTCTTCGTATAAGCAGAACCATGTAAATAGATATATTTTTTGTATTGTTACTGCGTGCTCACCGCCTGGTTACTGGTAGTCGTCAAGTTGTCTATGGTACCAACTAGATGGCGCTAACACTTGAGACGGCTCTTCGTATAAGCAGAACCATGTAAATAGTTTTTTTTTTCTTTTTCATGTTGTTCTTTAGTCACAGTACACATATGATAATACTAGCCGTGCCCGCGGCTTTGCCCGCGTATTCAATGATAAAAGTAATCCTATATGTTACTCCAATATATTTTGATGTTGTACAAACAATCTACTAAAACTTTCTAATTAATATATTTTATTTAACTTGCAATGTTTATATGTATGTATCTATCTATACTTATAATGTGCTTATAATAAAGTAATAGGAATAAAAAAGTCTGTACAAAGAAGATAATTAATAAAAAATGGTCTTGGGTACATAAAATAAGCTACTGAACGAGAATAGAACATTTTTAAAAATCGTGTCTGTTTGTTTGTTTGTTTGTTTGTCTGTATGTTTGTTCGCGCATCACGTAAAAACTACTGGACCGATTGCGATACGGTTTTCAATGTTGGATAGGTTATGGTTTGACTTAACAAATGGGGTACTTGGTATTTCAATCCGATGAGTAGAAGCCGAGCAATCGATAATAATAATTTTGACGGCTGAAGGAATTTTGATCACATGTTAGTATATTGGTATTTTAGGTCCTGGAATAGCACATGAGTACTTCTAAAGAAATGACCACGCGTGCGAAGCCGCGGCTACAGCTAGTGTCTGTATATATGTCTGTATGTTTGTTGGTTTAGTTCAAACAAGCTGAATTAGAACTACTTCCTCATATCCTACGGATTTGAATTATTGCATGTTTGAAGTTTTACAATGACATGGTTGCTGCTCTCCGGGTTGACTCCTGACTAGGGAACTCCTCAACGGTTAGACACTAAAAGTTGTATACGCATTTAATTGTGATGGGCTATCACAATTAAATGCGTATATAATAGTGTTAGCCCGTTCTAAGTTTCATCATGACATGGCTACAGCCTCCAAAAGTTTTTTTAATGTTTTTAAATTAATAAAAAAAAATGCACTTTCTCTTTGTCATTTTCCGGGATGAATGTATTTACCCGACCACGGCGAAGCAAAGGAAGGGTAAATGTTTCACCATAGCGTCTCGCGTCGCTCCGTTAGGTCCGACAAGCGATGCATCATCGAATCGTCTTCATTAACAGAATCTCATAGTAGTTGTATCACCCGACTACGGCGAATCAAAGGAATGGTAATGTGTTTAAATTAAAAACTTGGTCTGACAAGCGAGGTCAAAATTGGTCTGATTTTGACCTCGCTTGTCAGACCAAGTTTCAGATCAATCAATCATCAATCGATTCGTCTTCATCCCATGAATGTCACAGGCCATTTTTACCCGACCGTAGTCTGGTTTTATTTTTGTGTTTATGAGTTGTTTTCCCGATGGTCACACTGGCGGCGCGCGCGTCGCACTCGTGTCACACTGGCGGCGCGCGCGTCGCACTCGTGACGCAGAATAAATAATAGTACAAGTACACTATACACTGTTATATATTCTGTGACTATACTTGAAACAAAATATACAAAGAAAAGAACATTCATATGTCGTGGCCATGTCGTAGAATTGATCACTTCGTGATCCGGCCGACCCATATCATGAAATGGAAAATACCTATTCGCTGCCCACATCATAACAATATAGTTTGTCCAGATGAATTAATAAATCCATTACAAACAAACAAACATACAAACAATAAAAAAAACTCATTATAATATTAGAAGTAGTGTGTTAGTGTAGATGTAGATTTACCAATGAACATTAATGGACGTTCGCTGCATATAGTGAACTAGCTGGTGCCCGCGGCTTCGCACGCGTGCTCATTTCTCTTGGTTAAAATTACCATTTTACCATTCCAATACCTAAAATACCAATATACCAACATTTGATCAAAATTCCTTCAGCCGTCTAAATTTTTTTATCGATTGCTCGTCAAGCAATCCGCACCGCAATCGGTCCAGTAGTATGAACGTGATGCATGAACAAACATGCAGACCACTCACAAACAAACAAACAGACACGATTTAAAAAAATGATATATTTTATTTCAGTAGCTTATTTTAAGTACTTACTCGTCCCCTAGTTTTTTATTATCTTCTTTGTACAGACTATATCATTCCTATTTATTTATTATGAGTATAGATTATACCTACCTATAAAACAGTACCGTGACAAACCTCCTGACAGACAGACTGCGCACTAACCGGTGGAGCTCGAGATTTGTTTGGAGGAAATATTCCTTGCGGGGAGTACCCTAGAGAGGGATTTCTTGAAATTCTGTCCTAAGGGGGTGAAAAGCAGTGGTAAAGTTTGCACGTGGGGAATGCCACGGGTCACAGCTAGTATATTAGGATATAAGTCAATATAAATACTTTAAATAAACGTATCATAAGTGTACAGGCTCCAAAGCCTGTAGAAGCCGCGTGGGTTCCCTATCCTCACGATATGGCCAAACGTACATTGACACATCATTAAACGTTGACGTTTAAACGATATGGTCAGTTTTCGCTAGCCATTTCATGATATAGAACTAAGTAATTAAATAAATGGTCGGCCACATCATGAAGTTATCAAGGCCACGACTCGTGGCCCACGATCTAATAATAAGTATAGGTACACTACGCGGCTTGTGTTTACAAAATGGCCGTCATCGCTTCATTCGCGCGTAGGGCTGCCAGGCCATTAATGGAATAAAACAAGCTTTTTTAAAGTTATTCTGTTTTTATTGTAATGAAACATTAATGATGCAGATAAATGTACTCAAAGCTAAAATATAGGCAGTTACCAGGTATCAGTCATCACACTACTCTCTTCTCAATCTAGAGCATTGATCAGACGAAAATAAAATCGTGGGCGAGTCGAATTTCTGTTATATACAGTCAACCGTCGAACTAAATACATGGTCTGATTTTGACAAGCGAGGTATCAATCGATTCATTCGTCGTCATGTACCTATAGTGTTATAGGCTATTTTTTACCCGACTACGGCAAGGCAAAGGAAGGATTATGTTTTCAAAATAAAAACTTGGTCTGATTTTGACAAGCGAGATATCAATCGATTCGTCTTCATCGCGAGAGTGTAATAGGCTATTGTTTAACCGACCGTAGTCGGGTTTTAGTTTCTGAACTTATGCCTTGTAATATTAGTGTAGATGTAACTTTTAAACATTCGCGATTCGAACACATAGTTAAAAATATATGTTTAAAAACTACGCCCGACTACGGTCTTAGTGGACTAAAAAGTCACAAACGAAAATATTCAAAAGTTTTAGAAATTTAAATCTTTAAGAGCCGGGGGAGAGCGCTTTACGTAAATACTGAAAAATGTATATCGCACTCCTACGGCCCAAAAGTTTTAAATTTCCAAATCGTTTGAATATTAGTAGTGTACTAACTAAGACCATAGTCTAGTTTTAATTTTTGAACTTATATATTTATTCTATGAACAAAACTTATTAGCTATTTGAAAATATTTTTCCGGACGAGACTGTAAAAAAACTGGACGCCTGACAACCCTATTCACTCGCCGCCAAAAGCAAAGCCCAAAGGCAAGCCGCGCGCGGTGTTAGTACACAAAGTCCCCGCCGCCGCACAAAACCAAGACACAGTTGTCCTACACTAACAATCAAATACGAAGTTTCGTTTTGCCTTAACTGCTATGAAATAAGGTCGCTTATTGCACGTATCGATACACGGAACAGATTGAGCGAACGAGACGGGTGACTCGCCGCTCGACAAGTCGGCACCGCAGCGTCGCGGCCGCCAGAGAGATATTATTTAGGCTCTGTCCGCACTGCGATATTTCACCGCGCGATTTTTATCTTCGCGTTTTATAATCCGTGATTGAAATTACACTTTTGCACTGCGAATAAAATTTCGTAGGATTTTTGTCAGTTTGATGCAGCGGGCGGGAAAACTAGTAATTTATAAAAGTGACATTCATTAAATAAAAATGTCGTAAAAGCTTTATTTTCTATTTAATTTCTTAAATTATACTTATACATGACTACCCAAAAAAAGGAGTGTAATGTTTTTAGGATTCAGAAATGTTTGTATGGATGTGAGTTTCTTTATTCCACAACAACTTTTGAATGCCTGAACAGATTTAGACGTTGTTATCGTTAGAATCCTTACATCTCCCCGAGTTACAAAGACTATATTTTTTGAAAAAATATAGTCCATTTTCAAAAGCTAAAAAAAAAGTTCTTATTTTTCAATTTAGGTATCAAATTGAAGGCCTTGATAAGCACATTCCAATAGTGTTTAATTTATTGACACAAGTTAATTCTTGGCAGCGCAGGCGTATTTTTTTAGCGTATAAGTTAGTGTTATTTACCTGATACTACGGCGGCGGCAGCGTGAGCGTGACAGACCTATCAAAAGATGTCATAAATATTGGATCCCATTTACGGCCTTGAGGCCTATGAAAAGATTTTGACTACATCAATGTCGTCATTTTCTGGTAACTCAAGTGCGGCCCCTGATCGGGCGGGAGACGAAGCGCGCGACATCATGCCAATAGCGCCGGTGCATGACTGACCGAAACGCGCTAATTTTTTTTCGCAGTGCGGCCATATCCATAACTACTTCATACTGTACAAAACATTCGCACGGAAATAAATCCGCACCGCATCGCGTTCAATTTGCGTCACAGATTTTTTCACGCCTGAATTTTGAACCGCCATTGCGGCTACTCCCATAAGCTGCCAATATATGTTACTGAATTGCAAAAAAAAAACGCGCGGTGAAATATCGCAGTGCGTACAGAGCCTTATTTCGAAGGGCGCCGCTGTGTCGAGGTCGAGCGAGCGAGTCGCTTCGCTCATTCGGCCGACAGTGAGCAATGCAGCCGCACGCGTTGGGCGCGGTGCGATGTTCGTACGCGTAGGTGCTCGATATGTGAGGTGGTTGTGACTACAGACAGGCGAAGCTGAGCCAAGGACCCGAGGAGCTGGCGGCGGCGCGGGGCTTCAGTTGGAGTCCGCCGCACGGCATCGGTCGGAGTCCGTCGCACCGCCGCCGCCGGCGCGGGTGGCGCCGCCCTTCTCGTCAGGCCGAAACCGGAACAGAAGTACAGGTTAATCCGGGAAACGTTAGTACATCCATATCTATCTATACCATTAAACTAAGTATTAACACTACTATATCCATCTGGCGTTCTTTGGCTTTTACGGACACATAAATAATTAACAGCGTATTACTACATTCTTATTATAAAAGAAAGTCACGGAATGTATGCGTCTGTCTGTCCACGAATAGATATGTACCTACTGTCTCAGAAAATATCTCTTATCCGATTTGATTCCGGTTTTCACCCAGGCCTAGGTAGTTTGATTGAAGAGGAAGGTTTTAAGGTAGGTAATATCTACTTAGAGACACCTTTAGTTGCTCGCTATGGGCGGGTCACTAGTAGCGTATGCAGGTATGTATGTACGTACCTGTTTGTTCCTCCACCACACAGTGCTTAGATCTAAACTAGGTAGGTAGGTACTCAACTGATTTCAAAGTACTTACCTTCCTAGTTAAGTACATGACATGAGTGATTTAACATTATAATTGCGTCTACAGAAAGCAGTAGGTACCTACATTAGTGACAAGTACCTCACCGATAGGATTTTAGATTCATACTTCCATAGCTTAAATATAGGTACCTACTTGAATCAGTCTGTCTATGTAACTTACGTACTCTCTGTGTGACTAACCTACCTACTGCTTTGAGTGCAAGGCGTAGTACCCGGCGAACTCGGCGCAGTCGGCGCGCGGCGGCGCCCCGGGGTGTACTATGATTTATTCTGTGGCTCGTGTTAGCGTTGTTTGTTCTGTGTTATTTATTCTGTGGCGTTGTGTACCTGTATGTGGCGGGCGGCGCTGTGGGGCTGTGGCCGGCCGGCAGTGTCGGTGGCGCGTGTTGTGTACCTGTATGTCGCGGGCGGCGCTGTGGGGCTGTGGCCGGCCGGCAGTGTCGGTGGCGCGTGTTGTGTACCTGTATGTCGCGGGCGGCGCTGTGGGGCTGTGGCCGGCCGGCAGTGTCGGTGGCGCGTGTTGTGTTCATTACAACACGACTAAATACTTATGTTCATTACTTTTATAGAATTCTCGCGATTTGTTTCAGCTGTCAATAGATTTAGTATGTAGGTACCTACTTTAGATACAAGTTGATTATTCTAGAGAAGTAACTGTTTTTCCTTAAGCCCGTTTCTGAATACTTTGTTTCTTCAGGTTATGGCGTTTTCAGTTAGTGATGTTTAAATAGTTAACTTTAAAGTAGGAGAGTTTTTGAAGGGAGAATAGGCAAACGTAGTGTAGGCCTTCAGCCAGGTGGAGCGACGACTTACGCAGTGGAAGTAGGAAGTACCTAGGGAGCTACATGAGATGAGTCGAAGCTAAGGGGCAGCGCGCTGGCTCGGCGGGAAGTTTTGCTTCCATTTTGATATCTATTGATTCACTAGTGGATACCTGTGTACCTGTACACTTCCACTCTCTACACCTCTCTCTGCATCGTCACAGATTACCTTAATGTTTCTATGTAACACCGAGCTATCTCTCTAGTGCCGGCGGGGCGCGGCGCCGGGGCGTGTCTGGGGGCGGGGCCGGCGCGTGGAGCGGCGCGCGCGGACCAATGGCAGCCGCCGGCGAGAACCTTGAAGTGTTATTGGCGGAGCCGGGCCAATCAGAGAATAGTAGGTATTATTGTGGTAAGTTTGTACACCTATAGCAGCCGCAGTCGTTCTCTCCTTACAAAGTATTTGTTGTGAGCTCGCGGGGAGCGCCGTGTTATTATTAAATAGTTCATTTTGTATGGATTTTTACAGTTTCATGCTGACTTATTTAGCGATAATGTTGATGTTTTTGAGTATAGATATTACCAGTATGTTGAAGTACTTACATTGTTTGTTTCGAATGTATGTGGTGAGGCGAGCGAGTGAGACGGACAACCTCGTCTGTTTTATTGGAATAGGTGAGAGGGACAGTGTGCTTATATCCGTACCTACTGGTGGTGAGAGCGTTACTGAAGCCTGCAGACTGCGCGCAGTACTACCTGCAGCAGTCGGTACTACTAGTGTTTATAGGTATCATTATATACCTAGCTGTAGGTGGAGACCGGTACGACTGAAAAAGGACATATCTACATAAATACACACAAAATAATAATGAATGTCATGTTTCAGTCGGTATAAATATTATATGTGTTTCTTCTTATTTTTCCAGCTACAAACAAGTTCAATTTGGGAAAGGAACTACCGGTTCATCGACGCTTGATCCTGGGAGTGCTGTTCGATTGCTCTGCCCACTGAGCTACCTATTATTTAAGTGAGTATAAATAGTTGTTTAATGTTCGCTAATGATTGTATTTGTATAATCACAGTCAGGGTAACTCCTCCCCACTCGGTGCCTAAAATAAATAAAGCAAGACGTTTTCCTAAAAATGAATACAGAAGTTGCACAAAAGGTAATTTAAAAATATTTCGTTATCCTTCCGACGGTGATATTCTCGCAACAAACTAACGTTTTTACTGACTACGGCTAACCTAGGGAAGGGTAATGAGTTTAACTCCCTGTATGTACGTGTCATTAATGTATGATACATTAATGTACAATGTCCATTAATGTATCATACATTAATGGACATTGTACATTAATGTATCATACATTAATGACACGTACATACAGGGAGTTAAACTCATTACCCTTCCCTAGGTTAGCCGTAGTCAGTAAAAACGTTAGTTTGTTGCGAGAATATCACCGTCGGAAGGATAACGAAATATTTTTAAATTACCTTTTGTGCAACTTCTGTATTCATTTTTAGGAAAACGTCTTGCTTTATTTATTTTATTAACTTGTTTCGTGGCGCTCGGTGCTGGGTCCATGTACCTGCTAGTGGTCGAGTTATACTGAACAATTATTTGTAGATATTAGCAGAGCGTATACCTAGTAGTAGTTTAGGTACATATAGTAGTACCTAGTAGTAGATTACATAATTAAATCATGTAATGTTTAAAAAATACTTGCAACATAGTGTTGGCTTAATAGACGTTGTTTTTTTTTTTTTTTTATTTTTTTGATGTTTTTGATGTTTTATAAAAAGAAATACTACTGCGACCAAATATTTTTTTGGCTTGTTTAGTAGAGGAGAGCGCGGTCGACATACTGGTGGTTTAATATTAGTATAATGATTAGTAGAACATGGCGCGAGGAGATCGGTGCGGTCAGGTTTAACACGTGCATCACGGCTCCTCTGTCCGAATTTACCTCAGTTCGATGTCGGGGCTCGGAATAGTCTGTAGACGACTTACGTTCCTGGCGGGGTGTTGTGCTCGGTAGAGCAGCGTCGTGCTGCGATCTGTTGAGACTCAGCCCTACGCCAGGTGATTCGTATAACTATACGAGATGTGTATGTTGTATTATGTCGCATATTTATGTCGCGATCACATGTTATACTGCTCTTTATATTAAAACTATAATATTACTTTAATTTACTGATAACAACAAACTTCTACTATTTTTATACTTATCATAGTTTTTATATCTACTATTTTTTTATGGATGTTGTAATTTATCTATCTATTTTTTTAATGGACCCTGTTTTTTCATCAATTGTTCTCTTGTTTGTTTGTTTGTTTGTTTGTTTGTTTGTTTGTTGATCTTAGATGCATATTTATCTACTATCGATTAACTTTCTGTAACTTAAAATATCAATATGCACCACCGTCATTGCCGTATAATAATTCCTTTCCATCCAAAGGTTGTCTGGAAGAGATCGCTTTTTAGCGATAAGACCGTCCATTGTAACACTTGTTCTACTATTGTTTCTTCATTTTTGTTATTTTTGTTTGTAGTGTGTACTGTATGTGTGTATATATATATATATATATATATCTACTATTTTTTTATGGATGTTGTAATTTATCTATCTATTTTTTTTATGGACCCTGTTTTTCCATCAATTGTTCCCTATCTTAGATGCATATTTATCTACTACCGATTAACTTTCTCAATATGCACCACCGTCATTGCCGTATATTAATTCCTTTCCATCCAAAGGTTGTCTGGAAGAGATCGCTTTTTAGCGATAAGACCGCCCATTGTCCCATATATTTTGTATTAATGTTTTAGTTATTATTGTATTTTTGTTCTATGTGGTGTACAATAAAGAGTTATCTATCTATCTATCTATCAATAGGTATAGCCTTACTTTGATGTAAATATATATATATATATATTTATCTACTACCGATTAACTTTCTGTAACTTAAAATATCAATATAGCCTTAGTTTGATGTAAATATATATTTTCACCTCACAAGCTCGGAAAGATTTTGTTTGTCATTCGAAATCTGAGTGCAAAAGTGCATTTTACCCGCTAGCGTGGAAAGTGTTTTTAAAATTAGAACCTTTCTATTATTTTCTATTATACCAATCATTTTCTATACCGACAGACAATCCACTGAAAATACTTTATTACTAATTTATATTATATTATTATCCGATTCGATTCTACGCTACTTGACTCTTATTCGTCTCTTTTCATTATCAATTCTTTTCTACTCTATTCTACTCTATTCTACTCTGTTCTACTGTGTTCTACTGTGTTCTACTGTGTTCTACTGTTTTCTACTCTTTTCTACTCTGTTCTTCTCTATTCTACTGTGTTCTACTGTTTTCTACTCTTTTCTACTATATTCTACTCTGTTCTACTCTATTCTACTGTATTCTACTGTGTTCTACTGTTTTCTACTCTATTCTACTCTTTTCTTTCTACTTAGTTGTTTTTCTTGCACCTAGTACTCTCGCCAAAAAGACACTTTTTTTTTTTTTTTTTTTTTTTTAAGAATAATAAACACTTTATTACACCATATAAGGAACAAATACAATAACTTATTTTTAAAATACGGCACAATGGGCGGTCTTATCGCTAAGGGCGATCTCTTCCAGACAACCACTTGACTTTTCAACTTTTTTTTCCTACTTGATTGGAAAGAAGCGGTCAATCAAATTTTATAAATCTCAATGTACCATCGTTTTTTCTCTATGTAATTCTTATCATATTTTTGGTATTATGTTTTTTTGCAAATAGTTACATTTAGACTTCCTTTAGTGTTAAGGTTTTTTTTTTTTTTTATTTATGTCAGTGTTCTAAATGTTATTAACCTAACATAAATGAGCCTAACATAAATAAACCTAACATAAACCAACCTAACATAATCGTACCTAACTTAAAGTAACTATAATCAATCAATATCAATACATAATATAAAACAAAGTCGCATTCCGCGTCTGTCTATCTGTCCGTCTATCTGTCTGTTAGGCCGCTAACTCCTAAACCATGCAACGGATTTTGATGCGGATTTCACCATCAGTTAGATATTTTTTTACAGAATATTCTTTTATATAATACGAGAGCATATGAGACCTGAACGTAGCGAGCGCGTACCCCCGTACGTAGCGGAGTGAAAGTCGAGGGTGCGAGAACTTCCCCTTTTTTCTCTTATTTTTTTTCTTAATTAAGTCCATGCGACGCCGGGGTGGGTCGCTAGTGTGTGTATAAATGCCTGCATGGATCAATAAATACACAAACAATAACTTGGAAGTAACATGATGTATCCGCTTGCATTTCAGGTGCTGATGTCGTTGCATAGTAGAATGTATGCAGCCGTCCGCCGCGCCGCCGCCGCCGCCGCCGCCGCGCCCGTACCTTTTGCACTGCACTGCACTGCACTGCACTGCACTGCACTGCACTGCACTGCACCTACACTACGCGGCTGACCCGTCTCGCCTAAACATAACACAATATTTGAGGTACGTATTATATACGCGGGCCTTGAGGGCCCCGCACCTTCTCATACGGCGCGGGCGCGGGCGCGGGCGGCTGCCGTGAGAAACAGCTAAGCGTATGCAAAAATGAATGAAATGGGCTGTACTATGGATTAATACTCGAAGAAACACGGGTTCGAGAAAAATATACATAACCAAAAACGTCTCATTAGCGATTTCACGGCAAAATTCGGATATCTGCAGAACAGTTTCAAAACTGTCCGCTCGCCGCTAGATGGCGTTCTCAACGGTAGGTAGTGGCGCGTG
The DNA here is from genome assembly GCA_946251855.1 of Alsophila aescularia. Lineage (NCBI taxonomy): Eukaryota > Metazoa > Arthropoda > Insecta > Lepidoptera > Geometridae > Alsophila > Alsophila aescularia. Next base: position 144,346 of record OX276374.1, on the reverse strand, counting down.
TATGTATGTATTGGCATTGGCGAGCGACAATGAAATTTATGAACGCAAACATTTCAATATTAAAAAATGAATGCGTGTCAATCAACCACATTTTCTCCATCTACCTTCAACTTTTCTTTGGCTAATAGGCTGGGGGGGATTCGTTGGCAAAAGCGCGGGCACGCGATCTCAAGAAAATCGTCTCAGGGTGGAAAAGGAAAAGGAGAAGCTAAGGGTTTCTCTAAAAATTGGGTATTGTGTATCTCAACCTATGTACGTTTGTTCCTTTGTGGTACTATATAGACCTGTATATGACGCTTTGTTGTCGCCATATTGAGAATAATAAAACAAATAGAGTAGAGATCATTGAATAGGTTAGGTATTTGAATCATTTTTGGGTTTCTCTTATGATTTTTCATTTCTAATTAGGATCTATAACGATTAAAAGTTGGCTAGCAACCATTCTCACTTAAATTTTTGGCTTGGCTCTTTTTACGCGACTACGACAACGGATAAACATATAGAGAAACGAATGTTACATCCGTGACTCGGAAACAAACATTTCTGCTTATCACACAAATGAATGCACCTAGCGGGATTCGAACCCGCGACCGTTGGTTGACTGCGCAGTCAGGGTCACTAACCATTCGGCCAACCGGACGTCAATATATATGTATATGTGGATGTACCACCAATAGCGTCGCACCTATTGGTCCTATATTGACAAGCGAGCTATCAATCGAGTCGTGTATAGGTATACAGTGTCATAGGCTATTTTTTCACCCGTCTACAGGGAATCAAAGGAAGGGTTATGTGTTCAAACTTAAAACAAGTCCCAATTTTATGAACAAGCGAGGTAGTAATCGAATCGACTTCATTTATAGAGTGTCATAGGCTTCTTTTATTTACCCGGTTACGGCGAAGCATAGGAAGGGTTATGTGTTCAAACTAAAAACTTGGTCCGATTTTGACAAGCGAGTATCAATCGATTCGTCTCAATTGGCAAGAGTGTCATAGTCTATCTATCGAGTCGTGTTTAGGTATACAGTGTCTTAGGCTATTTTTTCACCCGTCTACAGGGAATCAAAGGAAGGGTTATGTGTTCAAACTTAAAACAAGTCCAATTTTATGAACAAGCGAGGTAGTAATCGTATCGACTTCATTTATAGAGTGTCACATAGGCTTCTTTTTTTTACCCGGTTACGGCGAAGCATAGGAAGGGCATTATGTGTTCAAACTAAAAACTTGGTCCGATTTTGACAAGCGAGTATCAATCGATTCGTCTCAATTGCAAGAGTGTCATAGTCAATATTTACCCGACCGTTGTCAGGTTTTTGTTTTTGAACGTTATGTCTTGTTAGTTTCGTTCGCAGTCGGGGTTTTCAGCACTTTCGTTTATGTGTCGTTATTTTTTGTTTCAACCTCCGGACAAACCAAACTGAAAATGCACCTTATTATTAGATAGGTAGGTAGGTATACATTGCATTGGACATATTATCCCGCTCCATCGACACGTGGATTAGCAAATTTAACGTATTAGAAGTTGTAGTTGAAAACTCCTTCCTTACATACAACAAACTAAAAGAATGCTTATAATGAAATTAGGTTTGTTAGTAACATAAGCTGCCACCTGAATTTCAGATTTGTGGTGTGCCTTGACCGTTGTCAGCCGCGACTCGCCGCCCGCCGCGACCCTGGAATATTATCACGGTAGGTGGTCACCTTCAGTATGTTTTACAATATAATTGAGCGGCAGTTATACGAGCACGTCGCGTTGTTCGCCAGATCACGGGCACGCGCACTCGCGGCCACGCGTACTCTGCCCATAACAATAGTTATTGCAGTGCCATGCCATACAGAATAGCGGCACTGCGCCTGCGCTATATACTAAATGTTGATGCAGCTTTAGTACCTACCATAATATGCTAGTGACTAGTGGCTGTGTGAGCTGTAGACCTTGCGAGTACAAACTTTAATGCAAAGAATCTAGCGGTGCACAGTAGCGCCGCGCCATCTATTTACCTTATTGTAAATCTAACATTAAAAAAATAGTAGGTAAAGGGCTGAAACCTAAAAGTGAGCAATTTACATTTTGAGGACCTATTCTGCTCATCACGCCGAAGATCCTCATCAGATCTTCACCAATTTTTTTATGAGACCAACTTAAAGTTACTATCTTTCAATTAGAGCGGAGGTATTCAGGGGCCCCCTTTTTTGCCCCTTTTTTGGAGAAGTACACCTAATGCAAAAAAAAAATAATTTTTTTTTGTGTTATTTGCATACAAAGTTTCGTCTAGATCGGTTGAGAAATGAGACCTGTAGAGGAAAACAGAGACCCGGATGGAAATAATAATTATTATAATAATTCTCCCAAGCTGAAACGGAGACGCTTCGTTCGTTAAATACCTGTATGGATCAATAACTTGAAAGTAACATGATGTACCCGCGTGCATTTCAGGTGCGGATGTCGTTGCATAGTATGCAGCCGTCCGCCGCCGCCGCCGCCGCCGCCGCGCCCTTATTTACTGCAACGCACTGCTGACTAGTAGTACTCGCCTGAAACGTAACACAAGAAGGTATGTATTATCGCTCGCTTCTCAGAGGGCGCGGGTGCTGTGAGGACCAGCTGAGCGTATTCAAGAAATGGGCTGCAGCTTGTGTTGCCTGTGTCTGTGAACCTACATAAGTATCGAATCACAGAAATCGAAGCGTGCTGATTATACGAATTATACCTAAAATATTACACACTATCTGCATTACAGTTTATAGCGATCAAAGTTATCCTATGTCCTTCCCCAGGGTACAACATATCTCCATAACTCATTTAACCAAGATCGGTTCAGCCGTTTGATCGTAAAAAGGTAACATTCATACAGAAAGACTGACATATTTACAGAGTTACTTCCACTTACTTTTATAATGTTATTCTGTGAAACACAAGTTTGAGAAAAAATATATACAAAACCAACAACGTCCCATTAGCGTTTTCACGGCAAAAGCCAGCCAGTGCTCTGCATGCAGTACAGTTGTGAAGTACTGTCCACTCGCCGCTAGATGGCACTCTTTAGCTAAGGAGCAAGGTGCGCGTTCTCTACTCAACGGTAGGTGGCGCTACCTATAAATGTAAGTTCGCAATATTAATTTGTGAATGCAACATTTAAATCAGGTGGTAGCCTTTCAAATTTTAACCGTTTATTTGTATACTAGCGACTCGCCCCGGTTTCTCTAAATATTTATTAATACAAAATTTCGGTATTCTACCAGTGTTTTGATTGACAAATTTGAACAAATAACAGTTACTGTGACTACACTAACTACAACACCTAATTAGACATAAAGCCTCGTGGGCTTTTTTGTGGCTAATGATTAGTACAATAAACATATATAATTATATAATGCATAATAATCAATAGTTCTTGTATAATTGATGCCTTGGGTGGTTTACTTTATTGTAATTTTGGTATGGATCTCCAATTTTATGAAAAATAAAATACAGCCCATGTTACTTGCTGATAATGTCCGTCTTGCTGATGTGTATGATTAAGTAAAAGATTTTTTTAAATCGACACTCATACATACATACATACATACATACATACATACATACATATAAAAAAAAAACAAATCTTTCCTCTTTATAAAAAAAGTGGAGGTTCTAAATTCGACTGTGCTTATCAGCCTATATATGTTTGTTAATTTGTGGCACTACATAGACCAAACGCGTGGACCGATTCTGATGATACTTACGTCAATCGAATTATGTTAATCTTGCGCGTGTGCTATTAAAGACATGACAATAATCAAAATTCAATAACACCATATTGTGAAGAAAAAAAGAAAAATCGACGAAAGAACTATTGAATAGGTATTTGACACTCATTTTTAGGTTATTCTAATATTTTTTCATTTCTAATGAGGATCTATGACGATTCGAAGTTGGTAAGCAGTACTTTTGATTATGTATTTATTTCTTGTTTCAATTTCCGGACAAACCCAACTGAAAATCCATCTTATTTGTATATATACATTGCATTGGAAACATTATCCAAAATTGTGCCGCTCCTTCGACTCTCGGACTAGCAAATATGACGTGTTAGAAGTTGTAGTTGAAAACTCTTGTTGTTAGTAACATAAGATGCAACTCGCCGAAACCCTGGAATATTATCATGGTAGGTAACGTCAGTATGTTTTACAATATAATTGAGCGACAGTTATACGAGCACGTCGCGCAGACCAGACCAGATCAGATCAGACCAGATCGCAGGCACGCGTAGCCTGCCCATAACAATAAGTATTGCATTGCATTGCCATACAGAACAGCAGCAGTGCGCCTGCGCTCGTCACCCCGTTACATTTTGCCTTCATTATTGTGTAGAGATAGAGATATATAACTCTTTATTGCACAAGAAATGAACTGATGATACAATAAACAAGTTTTAACAGAGACACATAGGCTGTTACAAAGGATGGTAGTGTGCGGAATTATAAAAATATACCTACATATATATAATGAATTATACAAATATTTATTACCATATAATAATAATAATAATAATAATAATACACTTACTTATATACACCTATTGTTAACATAAAATAATTATAAATATTATCGTACATTCAACAGATTAATAACTTGACAAGTACAGATTCTTGACACGGTCTTTAAAAATGTTCAGTGATGTAGCTTTCCTAACAGAGACTGGTAAAGAATTCCCAAGAAGTAACTGCTTGTGTTTTAAAAGACTTACTATAAAAAGAACTCACGTGTGCGCGAATTAATTTTCAGTTGGAGATTTTCTGATGACCTCAGATAATGGGTATGAGTAGAGTAAAGAAGAAATTCGAAACGTTCCTTAAGAGGATTTTTCCACATTTTAAGAATGTGACAAAAATAGCCTATTAGATCTACACTAAGCGGATTCATTATTTTTTTGCCCTACTACGGCGATGCAAGGCAAGGGTAAAGTTTTTAAAAGCCTACGTATGCTTGTATGTAAATATATATTTCTTTGTATGTTTGAATACATGTTTTACCCGACTACGACGAAGTATAAAGGGGGGGTAATGTATTTTACCGTATATGTATGTATGTTTGGTTGTATAGATGTTCCAGCATAGCGTCACCCCTATCAATCTGATTTTGACATGCGAGGTATCAATCGATTCGTCTTTAAAGTCGCAAAAGTGTCGTAATCTACTTTTTACCCGATTACGGCGAAGCAAAGGAAGGGTTATGTGTTTAACAGGCTGTATAGATGTGCCACCGTAGCGTCGCCCCTATTGGTCTGACTTAGAATCGATTCGTCTTTATCGCCAGAGAGTCGTAGATACGCTATTTTTACCCGACTGCGGCAAAGCAAAGGAAAACTTTTGTTTTTAACAGTCTATATAGATGTTCCACCGTAGACACTGGAAAGGAAAAAAGGAAGGCATACACAATAAATAATACAAGAGTTAGCTCGAAGCATTAGCAAGCTGAAGTGAGACAACAGCTGGGGAAGAGGCCCATGTCCAGCAGTGGACGAATACGGGCTGATGATATGTATAATAAATAGGCTACGATAACTATTAAATCTAAGTACAAACTAAAAAAAAATAAAAACATATATATTATACCAATTTTGTCGTATACTTGATAATGTACATACAAATTTACTAAAGTTGATTGAATGATGCATTTTTCAGAAGCTCCTGTCGCAGCCCCCCCCCCCCCCCCCGTGCGTTCATTCGCAGTGTTCGATTGTAAATGCTGCATCGCTGCTGGTAGCGGCTCCTGCTCCGCCGCCGCCGTCTAATTACGGTAAGCACAATTTAGTTTAGAATTATAATTGTACTCGCACGTTATCTATCTATGTATATTGATGATACACAACATTAATTTTAATAATAGCCAGGTAACAAGCGATCGAGTATTATTTGAATTTTTATTTCACTCATTTATTTCCCTCGCTAATTCATTTTTGACAGCACGCTTTCTTTTGGTTGTTTGGGTGACAACGGTGATTTTAAATATTCTGCCTAAAAACTAGATAGAAATAAATTTAAATGGTGCGCATAGCTACGGGAATAAATTTACTCTGCCTAGATAATCCAATAAAACGAAAAGTCGAATCGAAGTGTCATATTATTAATTAATCAATACCTACACGTTTAGTATTGCCATTTTCTTATTACGGGTCGTGGTGTCGTATCAGTGTCGTTGTTATTTTCAGAGTCCTTGAAGATTTCTTTAGTAACCTACACCTGTAAATATACAAAACAAAAATAAATGGCCAGTCTTACTTAAGCTATCTAACGAAAGTTTGAGATTTGCATTAACTATATCGTTCTTAGCAACGTTTTAACAAGTACGCCGGTGGGCGTGTAGTCCAATGTGACGTCATCGATTACGTGTTTTGTAATAATAATACTTTTTATTATTACAATGTCGACAACTAATTGACTCCTTTCTTCCGGTACGTTATTTCAATCCAACAGTTATATTTTTCTTCCTTTGTTTTTTCCCTTCCGCCATCTGAGCTGCTCCCCTGAACCTGTCCAGTCTCAGGATGGTTACAACAATGCACACAATCATGTTGTAACGCCATATATTTTTTGTAATTATAAGCGTTTCTTTGTAAAAAAAAAAAAAAAAAAACACCTCTCCCCCGGCCTTCATAGATCAATAGATTTTCAGTTGCAGGCACAATCTCTCAACTTTCATTTTTTTATATTTTTTCTGTAACATGTTTCGGTAATCACAGCTACCAGCAGCTATTGAGCACTGGAAGTACTAATACTTTGACTATTGTACCCGTTCAAGTAGTAAAATGAATAATATTCATTTTTTATACAAATTAATTAAGCCCCCTTTTAATAAAATTGTTAACAGTGGAGACGGCGGCGTAACGAGAGAAAGGATAAATATTCGCTTTCGCAAAGTTTTTTTTTGCCTAATTTCGCTTTTTAAAACGCCCGTGACGTGGGTGGTGTTTATAGATTACATAGCCGCCTTTGCCTAGCCGCACGTCGAAAATGTTGTATCGACTGGTTCCGTTTTTTTTCTTTTCTTTTTTCTTTTTAAATAGTTTTACATGTTTTTTATTTTTTTATTATTATTTTTTGTAAATTCAATTGTTTTATTTAAATTAAAACCCCCATTTAATAAAATTGTTAACAGTGGAGACAGTACCGTAAAAGGGATAATGGAGGTTCACTTTCACAGATAGTGAGCTAATTGTACCTGTCAACGTACATGTTTAATTTAGCTTTTTAAAACGCCCGTGACGTGCGTGGTGTTTATCGATTGCGTAGATGCAAAAATGAGTGCATTTTTTTCTACTTAGCCGCCTTTGCTTTTTCGCTACGTCGAAAATGTCGTATCGTCAAGTTGAGATGTTTTTATTTTTTTACATTGACACACATATATATATATATATATTCTGAAATTCGTTTGTTTTATATGAATGAACGGGGTGTTCATTCATATAAAATTGTTATAGTGACGTGACGTAGTAGCGTGACGGGGAAAAGGAGGTTCGTTTTGACAAATAATGAGAGAATTCTGCCGGTATTCGACGTTTATTGTTCTAATTTCGTTCAATTGCGCTTTCGAACGCCCATGACGTGGGTGATGTTTGTAGATTACATAATATTATGCAAAAATCAGTGCAAATGCTTCTTAATTTAACCCTTGCATCGCCGCCTGGCCGAAAATGTCCTATCGACAGGTTCCGTGTTATTTTTTACTTCATGTGTTGTTTATTGATTTATTCTTAATTATTATCGTTGTTGTAAGCAACGCCCATGAAGCGTTGTGTTATGCAAAAAACAGTGCAAATGCATCTAAATTTAATCCTTGCATCGCCGCCTGGCCGAAAATGTCCTATCGACAGGTTCCGTGTTATTTTTTACTTCATGTGTTGTTTATTGATTTATTCTTAATTATTATCGTTGTTGTAAGCAACGCCCATGAAGCGTTGTGTTATGCAAAAAACAGTGCAAATGCATCTAAATTTAATCCTTGCATCGCCGCCTGGCCGAAAATGTCCTACCGAAAGATTCCGTTTTATTTTTTTTACTTCATGTGTGGTTTATTGATTTATTCTTAATTATAATTGATTTCTAGTATATTTGGACCCCTAATTAGTTAGGGCGTTGATTCCTGTCTTAAAAATTTGAGTAATTTTGATGAAAACTTTCAAAATATGTGTAGTTTTTGGTCGTTTTTCTTCGGTTTTTCGCTACATACGAGCTGTATAACGTATATGTCTATTGTTTAGAGTATATTTTGTGAATTAAATTGTTTTATATAAATTAACCCCATTTTATAAAATTGTTAACGGTGGAGACAGTGTAGCGTAACGGGAGAAAGGAGGTTCGTTTTGTCAAATAATGAGATAATTCTGCCGGTAGTCGTCATTTTTTGTTTTAATTTCGCTTCTTACAACGCCCATGACGTGGGTGGGGTGTTATGCAAAAATCAGTGCAAATGCATCTAAATTTAACCCTTGCATCGCCGCCTGGCCGAAAATGTCCTACCGACAGGTTCCGTTTTATTTTTCACTTTATGTGTTGTTTATTGATTTATTCTTAATTATAATTGATTTGTAGTATATTTTGGACCCCTAATTAATTAGGGCGTTGATTCCTGTCTTAAAAATTTGAGTAATTTTGACGAAAACTGACATAATATGTAGATTTGGTCGTTTTTCTTTTTGGATTTTCGCTACATACGAGCTGTACAACGTATATATATATATATTTTTTTAGTATATTTTGTGAATTAAATTGTTTTATATAAATTAACCCCATTTTATAAAATTGTTAACGGTGGAGACAGTGTAGCGTAACGGGAGAAAGGAGGTTCGTTTTGTCAAATAATGAGATAATTCTGTCGGTATTCGTCATTTTTTGTTTTAATTTCGCTTCTTACAACGCCCATGTACGTGGGTGGGCTGTTATGCAAAAATCAGTGCAAATGCATCTAAATTTAACCCTTGCATCGCCGCCTGGCCGAAAATGTCTTACCGAACGGTTCCGTTTTATTTTTCACTTTATGTGTTGTTTATTGATTTATTCTTAATTATAATTGATTTGTAGTATATTTTGGACCCCTAATTAATTAGGGCGTTGATTCCTGTCTTAAAAATTTGAGTAATTTTGATGAAAACTGTAAAAATATTTAGTTTTTGGTCGTTTTTCTTCGGTTTTCGCTACAGACGAGTGTTTTTTTATTGATTTATCCATATTTAAAATTAATTCTTCCATAATTCGGACCCCTTATTACTTCCGGCATCGAATCCTGTCACAAAAATAATGAAATGTTGATGAAAATTGACAAAATATGCAGTTTTTGGTCGTTTTTCTTCGTTTTTCTTCGGGTTTTCACTACATACGAGCTGTATAACGTGTATATATGTTATAAAACGCGACAAATTGCGACGTAAATAACCGTAGTACGTGTTAATACAAAACGTGTTAATATGAAAGAACTGAGACGTATGATGATGGAGAGGAAGAGCCACCACGCCGCTGCGGACCGTGCAACAACGAAGCAACTGCTGGTTTATATTATACAAATGTACAAACAGTTAAATTTACAATAGAAAACGTGTTATAAGGATACTCATTTAAAGAGAAATCCTCGGTCCATACCCCCCGGAGTCTAGTAATTTGAACTGTTTCCACAAAAGTGTAAAAATTAGTGTTCATCTTGCAAAACAATTTAGCAACGCCGCGAATTTTATTTATTGTACTGTGTCGATCGGAGAACATATTGCCATGTTTGTCGTGTCTACACAGCGATGTAGGTATACTTTGTTACATAGTATTCCTATAGAGCTATTGTGCACAATGACGACATATATGTGGCTCGTCTTTTTTAAGATGTGATTTTGTAAACGATCGTTTAAATGATCCCGGCATGTACTTTCGTACGTTGAAACGATACGAAATGAGACAATGTCGGTCTCTCTACATATATATAACTATATTATTATACGTATAGTTAATATAGTTGTAGTAGTTGGTTATTGTAGTTTGTTTTCAGTGCATCGTACCGCGGTTTCAACGCGCTGGAAGGACGGAAAAATAACACGCTCCAGCGTGTACCAACCACCGACCTTAACGATTGGACCCGGTACCGTGACACCCCGTACTGAAGGAGGGGAAAGACGGAGTTTTATAATAAACACGTTCCGACTCTCTTAATTCCGGGCGGAATCGATACAGTCTCTCTCGATTTCGAAAAGAATAAAGAGTTAAAAATGTCGTACCAGCTGTCTTGGTTGTTGAACGTTCAAAATGGGATTGAAATATATCTCTCTTCATCTCATATACCTACATTATGGTTATGTTTTCTCACGGAAACGCATCAACGTCGTCGTCGTCGTCGTCGTCGTCGTCGTGAATGAATCTGCTATAAGACACACCCTCGGTCAGCTCGTTAACCGACTGCCGTGGGGGAGGTGGCGCGATTCGTCTCGGTAAACGTTTGTGTTTATTGTTGTGAGCTCCCTGGTTGATCCTGCCAGTAGTTATATGCTTGTCTCAAAGATTAAGCCATGCATGTCTCAGTGCAAGCCGTATTAAGGCGATACCGCGAATGGCTCAATATATCAGTCTTGGTTCCTTAGATCTTACTCAGTTACTTGGATAACTGTGGTAATTCTAGAGCTAATACATGCAATTGGAACTCTGACCAGTGATGGGACGAGTGCTTTTATTAGATCAAAACCAATCGACGGAGGGCCTCGCGTCCGAAGTCGTTAACTTTGATGAATCTGGATAACTTTTGCGGATCGCATGGTCTTCGTACCGGCGACGCATCTTTCAAATGTCTGCCTTATCAACTTTCGATGGTAGTTTCTGCGACTACCATGGTTGTCACGGGTAACGGGGAATCAGGGTTCGATTCCGGAGAGGGAGCCTGAGAAACGGCTACCACATCCAAGGAAGGCAGCAGGCGCGCAAATTACCCACTCCCGGCACGGGGAGGTAGTGACGAAAAATAACGATACGGGACTCTTACGAGGCCTCGTAATCGGAATGAGTACACTTTAAATATTTTAACGAGGAACAATTGGAGGGAAAGTCTGGTGCCAGCAGCCGCGGTAATTCCAGCTCCAATAGCGTATACTAAAATTGTTGCGGTTAAAAAGCTCGTAGTTGCATTTGTGCCCCGCGCTGTCGGTGCACTGCATCCGCGGTGATTACTGACACGTTTGCGGAGCATATCGTCGGTGAGCCGGCGGTAATACGCCGGTTCAATATCAAAATCCTATCGCGGTGCTCTTCAGTGAGTGTCGAGGTGGGCCGACAATTTTACTTTGAACAAATTAGAGTGCTCAAAGCGGGCTCAAAATGCTGCTTGAATATTTCGTGCATGGAATAATAGAATATGATCTCGGTTCTATTTTGTTGGTTTTCAGAACTCCGAGGTAATGATTAATAGGGATAACTGGGGGCATTCGTATTGCGACGTTAGAGGTGAAATTCTTGGATCGTCGCAAGACGAACATCAGCGAAAGCATTTGCCAAAGGTGTTTTCATCAATCAAGAACGAAAGTTAGAGGTTCGAAGGCGATTAGATACCGCCCTAGTTCTAACCGTAAATATGTCGTCTAGCAATCCGCCGACGTTACTACAATGGCTCGGCGGGCGGCTTCCGGGAAACCAAAGATTTTGGACTCCGGGGGGAGTATGGTTGCAAAGCTGAAACTTAAAGGAATTGACGGAAGGGCACCACCAGGAGTGGAGCCTGCGGCTTAATTTGACTCAACACGGGAAATCTCACCAGGCCCGGACACCGGAAGGATTGACAGATTAACAGCTCTTTCTTGATTCGGTGGGTGGTGGTGCATGGCCGTTCTTAGTTGGTGGAGCGATTTGTCTGGTTAATTCCGGTAACGAACGAGACTCTAGCCTGCTAAATAGGCGTCGTCATTTCGGTGTGCGTGATTTCGGTCGCGCAACTCACTGGCGACGTATTAAAATTCTTCTTAGAGGGACCGGCGGCTTCGAGCCGCACGAGATTGAGCAATAACAGGTCTGTGATGCCCTTAGATGTCCTGGGCCGCACGCGCGCTACACTGAAGGAATCAACATGTTCTCCCTGGCCTAGAGGCCCGGGCAACCCGTTGAAACTCCTTCGTGCTGGGGATTGGGGTTTGCAATTATCCCCCATAAACGAGGAATTCCTAGTAAGCGCGAGTCATAAGCTCGCGTTGATTACGTCCCTGCCCTTTGTACACACCGCCCGTCGCTACTACCGATTGAATGATTTAGTGAGGTCTTCGGACCGACACGCGGTGGCTTCACGGCCGTCGGCGTCGCTGGGAAGTTGACCAAACTTGATCATTTAGAGGAAGTAAAAGTCGTAACAAGGTTTCCGTAGGGGAACCTGCGGAAGGATCATTAACGTAAATATTTATACGTATACATTATACCGTATATTATTACACGAATCCATCCAAAGTTATTATTATTATTATTATTATAAAACTTTTTTATATATAATAGAGAGACTGTCTCCTCGGTTTCGCGTCGCGTGCGCTTAATAAACGATTTTGACGATTAAAAATCCATAATCCGAGTCGTATAGCTAGCTGTGCGCGTTCGATAACATATAAATACACGGGGTTTAGAGTGAGAGGGAAATATAATTTATTTGTTTTCTCTTTCGTTCCAAGTTATTCATTATTATTATTATTATTATTATTATTATTTACAAATTGTATCAGGGTAATAATAAAACTATTACCCTGGACGGTGGATCACTTGGCTCGCGGGTCGATGAAGAACGCAGTTAACTGCGCGTCATAGTGTGAACTGCAGGACACATTTGAACATCGACATTTCGAACGCACATTGCGGTCCATGGAGACACATCCAGGACCACTCCTGTCTGAGGGCCGGCTGCATAATAACAAAAACCACACTGCGCCTTGCCACAACACGGCGCATATGGCGGTTCTAACGCGCTAGTGTCGCGCTATAGTCCGTTTAAAAATGTAAAAGAGTTACCGCTGTGTGTTGCTATATTAATGTTTTATTCACACGCGCGTAGAACGCTTCGAATAAGAGTAGTAAACTATGTCGCCGACCTGAATAAAATGTTGTGTATATACAGTGGCGACCGGTAGGCGGACTCGACGTCCGAAGGGCGCTACCGCTACGTGTTCACTCGACGTTGTAGCGCCGACGGATATCGTGTCTGCCTCCATTTATAACGTTGGCCTCAGATCAGGGAGGATTACCCGCCGAATTTAAGCATATTAGTAAGCGGAGGAAAAGAAACTAACTAGGATTTCCTTAGTAGCGGCGAGCGAACAGGAAATAGCCCAGCACTGAATCCCGTCGTTGTCACGGCGGCGGGAGATGTGGTGTTCGGGAGGTTCCGCTTTCTCGTCGTTGTCTTCTCCTGTCCAAGTTCGTCTTGAACGGGGCCGTTTACCCATAGAGGGTGCCAGGCCCGTAGCGACGGAGGACGGCGGCGAGAGGGACTCTCCTCAGAGTCGGGTTGCTTGAGAGTGCAGCCCTAAGTGGGTGGTAAACTCCATCTAAGGCTAAATATTACCGCGAGACCGATAGCGAACAAGTACCGTGAGGGAAAGTTGAAAAGAACTTTGAAGAGAGAGTTCAACAGTACGTGAAACCGTCCAGGGGTAAACCTGCGAAACTCGAATGAACGAACGGAGAGATTCATCGTCATTCCTCGGCGCACGTGCGCTAGTCGCGGATGCCTTCGGCCTCGGTCGTCGGCACCTCTCGCGTACGTCGCGTCCGGGGACGGCGTGCACTTCTCTCTTAGTAATACATCGCGACCCGTTCGATGTCGGTCTAAGTGCCTTTCGGGAGTCTCCGCACCGTTCGCGGTGTGGATACCGTGAAGTGCACCGACCGGCCGTCGGACGGTATATCATACGAAACGCTCACGCGCTCGCGCGCGTCCGGCCCGACGCAAGGTAACGTCGCAGCCCGCGTCCTGCCCGAGTGCGGACGCGGGTTCGGCGCGCCTGTCGTCGCAGCCGTGCTGTCTCGGACTGTGTGCGTATCCGTCTGCGATGATTCAGTTTCGGGCACTCGCAGGACCCGTCTTGAAACACGGACCAAGGAGTCTAGCATGTGTGCGAGTCATTGAGATCGTAAACTGAAAGGCTTAACGAAAGTGAAGGTGGTCGCTCGTCGACCGCTCAGGGAGGATGGCGCTCGGATCTCGGTCCTACGCTCGCACTCCCGAGGCGTCTCGTTTCCAATCTGCGAATGCAGGCGCGCTCTGAGCACAGATGCTGGGACCCGAAAGATGGTGAACTATGCCTGGTCAGGTCGAAGTCAGGGGAAACCCTGATGGAGGACCGTAGCGATTCTGACGTGCAAATCGAT